>CM056951.1:31817548-33113382 GCA_029856935.1 Cyclocarya paliurus
CATAATGACAGTTGTCAGCCGCTGCGGGATATGCTAGAAAGAAAGGAGTGGTATTGAAGGGTGACCTCCCTATTGGTGTTGACAGAAACAGTGTGGATACCTGGGTCTATCCAAATCTATTTCGCATGAACACATCTACCGGAGCACCTCCTGATTATTTTGATAAAAATGGGCAGAACTGGGGATTCCCTACTTATAACTGGGAGGAAATGTCAAAAGACAACTATTCTTGGTGGAGGGCTCGATTAACCCAGGTTTTGTTATCTAAAAGTAGATGACATTTTACCCCAAGAATACCTCCTTTTTTCCATGCTTATAAATTTTAACAGTGTCATTTGGGTTTGGGCCCATCCATAAAAAAAAATGGTGTTAATTTGAACGGACATGTGTTGAAAGAAAAAATTTATCCTTGATGTTAAAACTAAGCTTTTAAGGGTATTCATGTCTTTTCACATCTGGTTTCGTCCTGTTAACGACTATTTTTAATGGTAGACGTAAAATGATTCTGAAATTTTAAAACATAGTCCGAGTTGCAAGTTGAAGTATATGAGTGCAAGTGACGAAGCAGTTGTAACCCGTGGATGGGTTTCATTTACCTGTAAAATGTCCTTTCCTCGTTGTGCCCTGGTTTTAGTGTTGTGTTCCTTCACTGACTTTCATGTATAAGCCAAAGGTTCTTTGTCTTTGTTCCTATGCAGATGGCAAAATACTTTACAGCTTACAGGATTGATCACATATTGGGTTTCTTTCGAATCTGGGAGCTTCCAGAACATGCCATGACAGGTCTAGTTGGAAAGTTTCGACCTTCTATCCCTTTGAGTCAGGTAAAGTTATAGTTTTCCAATCAAGGAGCTAGTTTGTTCTTAGGATAAATGAGGGTAGAAGGTAGACCATGGTAGCTGCAAAGAGAAGCAGTTGGTTTTTCTTGTTTATTCAGTGTTTCTATTCATTATTAGTTTTCTTCTTCTGTAGGAAGAACTTGAAAGAGAAGGAATATGGGACTTTGATCGCTTGAGTCGTCCATATATTCGGCAGGAATTGTTACAGGTTACTAAATTTCTTGTTAGCTGTAATCTGATTTCTCCAAACCTAACTTATTCAATTCTTTGTTGTAAGGTTTTACTCTGCACTTTTATACTGATGTTTATCTCTTTTCTTTGTCGATTCAGCATAAATTTGGAGCTTATTGGACTTTTATTGCCTCAAATTTTCTTAATGAATATCAGAAGCACTGTTATGAGGTGATACTAATAGTTTATTGGATAAAGTGATTTATTGTATGTTTCCTAGATTAATCGTTATCTTTGGAGGGTTAGTTTAGAATTTTCTGTCAAACATTAGACCGAGGGGCCTCACAAAATAGTTTTTATTTTCTCTTTAGTTTAAAGAGGACTGCAACACGGAGAAAAAAATTGCTGCCAAGCTGAAGTCATGTGCAGAAAGTTCTTTGCTGTTGGAGAGTGAAAACAAGACTCGGCATGATCTTTTTGATCTTCTTCGGGTAATTTCAAAGAGAACTAATTTTATTTATTTATTTATCTCAACTCATGAACTGTTTGTTAATCATTTTAGGTGGATTATATACAGGGAACTTGTATTTAGTGTTATGTGGGTTGTTTAGAATTGCCATTAGTTACCTAGTCTTAGATTTGAACTTTTTAATTGCTCCTGCAGAATATAGTTCTTATCAGAGATTCGGAGGATCCAAGGAAGTTCTATCCTCGTTTCAATCTTGAGGATACTTCAAATTTTAAGGATTTGGATGATCACAGGTACTTGAGATCTCTTTTTAGTGTGGGAAATGAGCTTATTCCATACATATACTTTTTGATAAGTTATTCCATACATATACTTGAGAGCTCTTTAGCAAACACTGCATTTTATACTTATTTATGTGTATCCATAGTTGAATAATGTTGGTTATCTTTTCTCGGTGGCCAAAAGAATTATTTCTACTTTCCCTTTTCTCAAATCTCATACCAACATAACAGCTTACTTGCCATTCAATGAAACAGCAAAAATGTTCTGAAAAGATTGTACTACGATTACTATTTCCATCGGCAAGAGAGTCTGTGGCGGCAAAATGCTTTGAAGACCCTGCCTGCCCTCCTTGATGCATCAGATATGTTAGCCTGTGGGGAAGATCTGGGTCTTATTCCTTCTTGTGTCCACCCTGTATGTTCATAGAGCAATTCCTGGTTCTTCCCTTTTCCTACGGAGAGTCATCTTCCTGGTTTGGACTGTGTTCGACTAAAAATGTCTTCTAAGAGTTTAATTTTGATGCAGGTCATGCAAGAGTTGTCACTAATAGGTTTGCGCATTCAACGTATGCCTAGTGAACCTGATTTGGAGTTTGGTATTCCTTCTCAATACGGCTACATGTCGGTAAGATCCTGTGATATTGCTAGTCTACTATGTGCCCATTTATGACATTATTTTATGGAGCCCTAAAATGGATCATTTCAGTACAATACTATATGATGGTAAGATCTTTTCATACTGTTCGTCAATCTTGAGCCATTATATTTGGGTGCAGATGGGTGCTACTTGAATGGAATACTAGTAGTTTATTTTTCTTGGCTAGCCTTCTGGCGTAATATTTAGAACCATAATCGCAAATTGGAAAAAACAACACGAAATATTTTCATTACGAACACTTAGAATGCAGTGGCAGAGCAGGATTTGGTTTCATATTTTGCATTTGTATTATTCATGTAATTTTTCTTTTGGCATAGATGATTTCAGAATTTGTTGTGTGAACCATGTACAACAAATCTACGAACTTAATATCCCCTTTTCTTTTTCCTGATAAATCTCAGGATTTTCAATATCTCAATCTGGTTATGTTGCCGAAATTCGGCCTCCTACTAAGTTATAGGATCTTCATCTTATTTGTCAGGTATGTGCTCCATCCTGCCATGACTGCTCAACCCTCCGTGCTTGGTGGGAAGAAGATGAAGAAAGAAGACGTCGATTCTTTAAGAGTGTAGTTGGGTCTGACATGTTGCCGCCCAGTCAATGCGTTCCAGATATTGCACATTTCATCTTAAGGCAACATGTGGAAGCCCCATCAATGTGGGCGATTTTCCCTCTTCAGGTATTGTGATGGTGATGTTCGTTTATTTTTCTGAAATTGTGACGGTGATGTTAATAAAGAGTTCTTTGGTGCTGTTCTAGAACACACTAGTACCGTGTCATATCTTCCAACTTTGCGTTCAAAACTTCAATGTCGATGTGGGAAGTCCAGTGTGGAACACAATGCTAAAAATCCCTGTGGCTTCCCTGTGATTGTATTTATGCATTAAACGTCGTACTGATTGATAAACGTGTATTCAGTTGCATATATAAATATATATATATATATAAATTATGTGTCATGGTGATCAGGATCTGTTGGCACTGAAAGAAGAATACACAACAAGGCCTGCAGCAGAGGAAACAATAAATGACCCCACAAATCCAAAGCACTACTGGAGATACCGTATGTATCGAGTTTCTCCATTAAAGACTAAACTAAGCTGGTCGCCCTTGACCTATTCTCTTGTGTATCCAAGCTTGTGCTTCTGTTTCCACCTGAGATATTAGAATTACATATCGTGATCTTTTCTTCATTTCTCTTTGGGATTCTGTTGTTCTCAGGTGTACATGTGACGCTGGAATCGTTGATGAAGGACAATCAACTCAAAACCACCATTAAAGACCTCATACGAGGTAGTGGAAGATCATATCCTGTGGGAGAAAATGAAGTAATTCAAGTGAATGAAGAAACAGCAGCCACGAGTACTGAGAAACAGCTGGTTCCCAATGGGAAGGAAAAGTTGCCGGTGGCATCAGAGTTAACCGGCGTTCCACAAAAGGAGACTCTGGCGGTCCACTAAAGTAATGCTGCCTGCATATTTTAATTATACGCCTGCAACTAGCACCCCCCCTTAAATCAACCAAATTCTCACAATAATTCGTATAATGTTCATCCTCTTTTCATAAATCCTCACATTGTTAAACAATATGATGGGATAATAATGGAGATGCTAAGTAACAATGTTTCTGGAGGAAGTATTCTTTCTCATCTATGGAAGTCTGGTTATTAGCCAAAAGCAGCGTAGCATGCATGCAGCTATATTTTTTGTTCAAAGTTTGGCCATTCTAATTCTATTTTTTGGAGATTTCAGTTAGTAACCTGCAAATTAGAGTTATGGTATTATTTATTACATTCTAACGACGCATTATCCATCGGTTAATATAAATATAAATGATTAGATTCAACCTCTTTTCATTAATTTAAATTTTTAAGATTAGTGATAATCGTCTTGAGTTTAAATTCTGACTTCAAACTGTATTATATTTAATTAAATAATTTATATGTTAGATCTATTTATTGAAGTAGAGTCTAAGTTGTCTAACCACACGTGAGAGAAAGTGTTATAAGAAATATAAATAACTAAATTGATTTCTTTCTATTAATTTAAAAGTTTGAGATAAGTGGTGATTTTAAAAATAAAATAAAATAGAAATAGAAATGTGACAAATGTAGAAGGATGACAATGTGATAAAATGAGTGTCAAATCCCTGTACTTCCGGATTACCAAATAATTTTGGAACTCATGATAGTGTTAACAGGGACCAATTTAGGATTAAGGTCTAAGTGGGGTGACCAGGTTATTAAAGGGTTTTTTAATGGGAGGGGGTATTATTTTTGGTTCTTCCAAGACTGGAATGATTTTGGTCAAATTGCCAGGCTGCAGTGATTGGGCCTGCATCATCGGAATACCGGTGGAAATTAGAAAAAGCAAAAAAAGATGTCATACAACAAAACCAACCAGACTAAGCCACGTACTGGTTCCCATATCTTTGCGTTAGGTGGCAGATAAAGATTGGATCACGACCAAAATTACAGTTAATTAGACTCAAAAAAGAATGGCGCGACGTTAATGTCGGAAATAGGAAACCGTTTGGGAAGAGAGAAAATAGGAAGCACGGGGAAAACAACGTAGACGTTATTTAGGAAGAAACTAATGTATGGACGGTTGAGATGAGGCACGCATGCAGGACCCAGGTTAAACCCCAAGAACCAGAAAGAGATGGACAACGTACGACGACCACACCTTTTTCCTTGGGATCACAGTCAGAGAGAGAGAAAGATCAATTGTTAATTTAGCAATTTAAAAATAAATCTATGACGACGAAGAAACATATATAAGAAGAGAAAATAGAAATTAAGAGGGGGAGAGCAGCAGGGGATCAGGGGCGCGGGCAGACGTACACAATTTTAGATAGTGTTAGTGCTGGGGGTGGTGGGGGTTCATCGATCATTTGGTCTGGTTTCTGTCACGCTCCCGTTGCTGTTCGTTCGTATACCTGAATGCCTTAACCAGTGTTCAGGGTCTGCTTCTCTCTCTCTCTCTCTCTCTCTCATTTCTTTGATCGTCGGTTAACTGTGTGTATATATTCGTATTATTTGCTTTGGATTATAAGAAAAAAATGTGATCATCACATGCATGCATTCATGTACGATGTATCGTACGTGCATGTACTCTTCTCTGATTCCTTTTCTTTGATTTTTCCAATTAACTCGATATAATTCATACCCTATAATTTCTTGAAAACAGGTTGTTTCAACGTCAGTTTTTTTAGAATTTCTTTCCTTTTTTTTTTTTAAATTAATTTTGCTGTTTTTTTCTCTATCCTTTTCTGATGAAAGCATTAGTACTCGCGCGTGCATGCATGACGTTCTATTAATTCTTATGTTTCAGAAAATCGTGGCGATTTACATGCGAACGACTGAGGGATAATTGGCTCTCATGTACGTCTGTATGGTTTTTATCCATCTTCTTTCAATATATGTATATATATGATTCCATTCAATTCAACTTAACATCAATATATAATATATCATATGGTTTTCGTCTTTAATCAGCATTGTTTTTTTTTTTCCTTTGGGTTAATGATCCCTTCGTACGTGGACTACATTATTCAGGTTATATTGGATTCAAGAACAAATATTGGGTACTGAAAATTGGCCGGTAGCTAGTCCGATTGATCTCAGCATAAAGGAATGATCCCAGCGTAAGACTTTAGGGAGTCGACCCTGTGTATGCCAAAATTAGGTAACGTGATAAAATCCATGATTTCCTTGTAGTACTGCATTTTATTAATGGATATATATATATATATATATAGTACTTATATTATTCCGATGCAGTTTGGAACATTTTTTCTTCTAAGTTATATTTTTTTGTCCCTTAATTCCTAATTAATTATTGGGAATTAGAATATATATGGATTTTAAAGTTAAAACATTTGTAAAGGTGCGGCATCAATGTTTATTATTGTTAAAATATATCAACTTCATGAAACCGATTGTAAAAACTAAAAAGCGTACGTGAGGGCTATATATATATATATATATATATATATATATATATATAATGTATGTTCCCGGCTTAGAGCATCTGAATTTGGAGTTGTTCCGTTTTGGCCAGCATTTTCCAAACTTGAATGATAATATATCTGTCATTTGTCCCTACTACAGGCGTTTTAAGTGATTCAGTCACAAAAGCATGAGATTCTTAATTTATTCTGATACATATCATGTGTAGTTAATTGCATGCTAATAATCCTAGATGATTGTGCTTATTTACTTGACTAATATATACGGCTGCATGGGAACTCTAATCCTCAGGGTGGGGGGTCCTCTGAGAAGAGCTGCCCTTGGCATCCGCTGCTGCCATTTTCACCTGCATGAGATTCTTCAAAATGGCCGTAGCGGTCGATCAACATCATGGATTTAAGCCTTTCAGCCGATCCCAGAGATGCAGACTCCAATCCTACACTCACCTCGATCAGAAATTTCTTCAACATAGCCAAAGAAATCTAACCCATTCCTTAAAGCAAGCATTTGATCATGCCGATAACATCCACCGAAGCTTATCCACCCCATGCCTTTCCATAACCACCACAGTGGAGGAAGAGTTCGACGCAAATCCAAGGATTGAGATTGTTGGTGGCCGTCAGGATCCTAGACTGCGTGCTCTCGTGGTTGAGGTTGCCATAGCTCTGGCCTCTGGAGTCGATCCCATGCAGGTGTCAAGTGGGTTAGGCGGTGCCTACTTTTTGCGTAGCAGAAATGGCGATAATATTGCTGTGGCAAAGCCAATAGACGAAGAACCTCTAGCTTTTAACAATCCAAAAGGCTTTGGCGGTCTGATGCTCGGCCAGCCTGGATTGAAACGCTCAGTCAGGATAGGTGAAGCCGGCGTTCGTGAATCGGCTGCTTATCTTCTTGACCATGGCGGCTTTGCCGGGGTTCCTCCGACAGCGTTAGTAGAAATCTCTCGCGTTGCATTCTGTGGCGCCGTTGATATTGAAGCCAAAGTTCCGGCTGCACAACGTAAAATTGCCTCACTCCAACGATTTGTAGACCACAAATACGATGCAGGAGAGTTAGGCTCTTCTGGCTTCTCAGTGTCATCAGTTCACCGGATTGGGGCTTTCGATATCAGACTCCTGAATCTTGATAGACATGCTGGAAACATACTTGTTAAGAAGCATGAGCATGATAACAATGCGGCTGGGGTTGCTGAGCTTGTCCCCATTGACCATGGGCTTTGCCTCCCTGAATGGCTTGATGATCCATATTTTGAGTGGCTGCATTGGCCTCAAGCCTCGGTTCCTTTCTCCGAGTACGAAATTGAGTACATTTCTAACCTTGATCCGTTTAAAGATGCCGAGCTTTTAAGGACCGAGCTTCCTTCTATAAGAGAGTCCTCTATCCGGGTACTCGTGGTTTGCACTATTTTCTTGAAGCGAGCAGCAGCAACTGGGCTTTGTCTTGCCGATATTGGTGAAATGATGACTCGAGATTTTGGCTGCGGGGAAGAAAATTTGAGTATCCTCGAGAACCTCTGCGCCCAAGCCAAGGCTAGCTTGCCGAATATTCTTTATGATGATCATGATAGCGAAGAAGAAACAAGAAAAGAAGAGGAAATATTTCAATTTGACAAAGAAAACGGAGATAGTTTTAGTGATTTCTTAGATCTTCCACAACTCTTGAAGAGCCATACTGTGGTGGCTAAGCCACTTAATATATCAAGGTTTTCATCCACAGGGTCGATGAATACAGAGGCAGTACTATTGCCTCCATTAATACACGAGGAAAATCATGACCATTTTCACGAAACCTTTGATGCCAGGGAGAATCAAGGCAGCGACGACAACGATGGCTGTGACAATCATAAGCTAGGGGGTTTCATGAAGAGCATGAGTTTCTCGGTACCTAGCCACGAGAGTGATCAAACGGGGGGAATTTCTTTGGAAGACATGAGCGAAAATGAATGGGAATTGTTCTTGGAGATTTTCGAGGAGCTTTTGCCCGAGGTATTTGAAGGCAAAAAGTGCACGAGCTTGAAGCAAAGGTTAGGAACTTCTTGCAAGTTTTGAGGGAATAAAGGAAACAGATGCCGCATATATGCAGAATGGTACTAATCGTACGTTATTGCTCGTATAAACCTGGTCCGAACTCATCATGTGTATATATAAAATTAATATCGCAAGAGGCCGCCTAGTGTAGAAATATTGTAGATAAAATGTTATATATATAGGGCAGGAGTGGAAAAGAGATTTGGTGAAATGCCATCCTTCCATTTTTACGTACCTTTCCCTATCTATATGTTGTGTCTTATTTTCATTTGTAAACTGATTACACAGATCGTACCCGTACGTCCTTCTTGAATACATCATTTTGGAAGGATATATATTTATTGGGTTTCTTTGAGTTGTACTTCATGAACTGTTTGATATTATTAATTGAATGTTTTCTGGCCTACAATAAAATTAGTACAGAATATAATTGCATGGTGCTGATTACTCGATCGATTATATATATATATATATATATATATATATATATATATATATATATATATATTGACTTAATTAGTGCCCGATGCCATATATATAAACTGTATTCATGTATTCATCAGAATAGTCTGTACAGTATTAAGTCCTATTCAACATATATATACAATATTTAGTTTGAATAACAAGATATTTAGTACGTAGTAGTACTCATCCTAATCTGATCACGTACGTAACTGCAAGAACTTCATGATAATTAATCACAATCTTGGATTTCATCTCTACCACAATTTTTTATTTTCTTCATCCTTTGCTTAGCTGCTTAATCCGATGATATGTATTATTGTTGCTAATTGGTCTTTATCCATTTAAACTCTATATACAATATAGAATGATATATATCTATGCCAGTATACATACATGAAAAAATGAGTATTGCTATAGTCACAGAGAGATTATATAAAAATAATCTCACAAACTGACGTGATTTTATATAATTCGTTATATCTATTTTATAATAAAAGTAATTTTATAATCTAATAAACCACATTACGTCACATTGATTTGTGAGATTACTTTTTTTTATAATCTATTTGTGGCTATATATATACATGCCTGGCTACACATATACTCCATTTGTCATGCTGGATGATGCCTTCAGAAGAGAGTATCATGATGTCGTTATCTGGGTACTCCATCTTAAATATAAACCAGGGATTGATCTAGACATGGAAAAAAAAAAAAAAGGAGAGAGAATGCATTCATGGAATTACTAACAAGAGTGTATGAAAAGGGGGATGGAGGACTGGGGAACAAAAATACAAAGTTTCTTGACTTTCAATATGAGGTTAATTGCCTTCTCTGCAAAGGAAAAAGGCGTTTCTTAAAAAAAAAATATTATATTTATGGTTTTGGAGTGGGTGTACTAATCTGGACTGAATTGAAGCGATTATAGAAGATAGAAAAATTATTCTCATCAGTTACTATTTATTATTCTATACTAAAAAATACTTACAAACTTTATAAAAAAATCTTTATATCCTATAAAAAAAATTATAAATAAAAGATGTAAAAATAAATAATAATTGATATATAGATTGCTGGTGATCACTGATCATGAAATCTGTCGATTATAAGCAATACAAGTTACAGTTTTGGAGATTGCTGATGGTGATGATAGTAGACGTGGTAAAATATTCGTACTAAATCTTTCTCGTTAAACTTGAGCAATGGAAAACTTATGCATTATTACATTAAAGAGGAAAAAAAAAGTTATTCATGATTTTACATGAAGCGTTCGAACGGCCAGATCAATGTGATGCTGATTTGATTGCTGCAGGTAGATATTTTTCTTTTCAATTAAAATATAAAATAAATAATATAATTTTTTTTTTTTATAAATTAAAATTTTTGAGATAAGTAATATTTTTATATAGTATTAAAGTAGAAGTTTTAAACTTGAATCTTGATTTTATATTATATTCTATTTAATTAAATATTTTATATGTTGATCTCTCTATTAAAAATAAATTTTGATCATATATGAAGAAAATATTAAAATATAAAATAAATAATAATACCTATATTTTTATGGACTTAAGCATTTAGAATGATCGGTTATTTCAATATTTGTAATATAAGAAGCTTAAATTGACCCGCAGCCTCGAATAATTCAAATAAAGGACGGCTTTGGTCAAAGAGAAGTTGAAAAAGACACATGCAATACGTGGCCATTGGACCAAGGAATCAGCTGCCTCACTCGCTTCCTCGTATTAACTTTGACACTCAACTGACACTAGTACTTTATCAATCAATAGAAAAAGAAAAAGAGAGAGAAGTATTTATTTTCGCGTTGAAATTTTGTTTTTTGAATGATGGAGTCCATATAATATTGTAGCATCCACGTTGATAAAGATGTGGAAATGGGAATTAAGCTTGATGGAGGGCTGGAAATAATTCCACCATGAACAAAAATAAAGAGGGATGTAAATAAAAATATATCGTTTTTATCTGTCAGATAATAGCGTGGATAATGGACCCATCAAAATGGTTGGCATTCCGGCGACTCTCAGTAACATTCTCCGTAAATAAAAGGAGATGCACGTGCATGTGAGTCCCCACACACTTGTACTTCAAAGTTAAAAATTAAAAATTATTACTTTACTCGGAATCCCACTCTTTAAGCATTAGCAAGACAGCTGAAAGACAGAAAAGCCACTTCGATCCCGGAATGAAAAAGAAAGTAAAAAAATTAAAATTACAAATTTAAAAGGAAGAAGGATTCCATTATAATTGAGCTTTTGGTTTGATTCCAACACGTTCACGACCATGAATTTCAGAGCCAATCTTACATAGAAAATCACATGGGTAGAACTTAACTAAGTACTCTACCCCAGAATTCCATCTCTTTCATTCAACCCCTTTAACCCCATCAGCAGTTCTCAATGAACTGACAACCTCTCTCCCTTCAATTAGGTCGACCTCGCGGCCTTCTTCTTCTTCTTTCTGTTCTTGCTGTTCGGTTCCTTCTTTGATTTTCTTCTCGGAGGTTTCCAGCAAATTAAAGGACCCAAATTTGGGTGTGAACTGGAGAGTGCAGCCGTTGAATTTGGTGTCAAAAGTGAAGTTGAAATTTGCGGATTCGCGGATGTTGTCCAGAGCTTTGGGGGAGTTCTTGCGCCTTTTGGGTTGTCGGGAAGTGTCGGGTTCCTCCTTCTGAGGGTCTTGGCAGTCGGATGCGGTGGCGATCGGTGGTAGGTCGTGCCCGGAGTCTGGTGTATCCGAAGGCGCTGGGCGTCGAAGTGTGGAGACTTGTTGGTCTGTGTTGGTGTTCTCAGCCATCTTGGGAGACACGCACGCAGCAGAATGTACCAAAGAAATACTACTCTTCTTTGGGCAGCCACTTAACGTGGCATGGAAATTACGAAAATATCCTTGCTAGTTGATACATCTACGTGATTTTGTTTTGGTATTTTCATTATTATATCTTCTAATTACTCATAATTGTCAAATTAAAATTTATAATTAATTTATAATTTTATATACACATTACCTTACTAAATTTAAATAAGAAATATTAGTCAATATCTAATAGATAAACTCGAACATCAATATTGGTATCTTGACTTTTAAAATTTAATCAGCAACTTATTTTATTTTCAAGTCGATGTATAGAGTACATAATTCATATTATTTAAATAATAAAATTTGATTTGTAATATTCAAATTTTAAGATTTATTTTTTAAATCAAATTATATTATATAAGTAATTTACTATATGAGCTCTACATATCGACTTGAGACTATTTTTTTTTTTAATTCATTGATATATATCTTTCTTCTCATTTATCTTATTATGTAACGCCTTAATGGAAGGTCTAAACCATATGATTTATACTCTAAAAGGACTAGTCAATGATACAGTTAGAGTCCTATTAGAATTTTATAAAGAGCAATAACTTTTCCTTCCCAAACAATATAGGATCTCATACACCACCTACCCTTATCCTTATTATATGGGGTATCACATATTATGTTTATACGTTATTCATGAAAAACATTTATATTTTCGCATGATTGGAGAAAGAGGTCAAGAACTTTTTATATAGCGTATCAAACTTATTCTATCTATTGAAAGTGATGAGTTACAAATATTTTGATTAGCATACTCTAAATTTGTAATATAGTATTATTCTAAACAATAAATATTGACAAATTTTTATATATAAGAAAAGTAGTTGGATTTTATAATAGGGAAAATGTATGAAGCTCGGGGTGAAGAGTTAAAACTTAAAGTTCTAAACTTCATAATAAAGCATAATAGGAATCAAAATTGTTTGATGAACCAATTCAAGTGGGTCCATGGACTTTATAATTATAGAAGTAGTTTCGATTTCAACAAAATAGTTGTCAGTCGGTTGAGGGGACAAAACATTATCATGCATATATATATATATATATATATATATATATATATATATATGTATAGACTTTAGTCGTTTTTGTAGTGGTGATTGTGTTTACCTAGCCTCCGTTTGAATTGTGAAATTTATCTCACATCATTTCATTATCATAAATTTTTAAAATTTTAAAAAATAATTTTTTATTAATTTTTTATTCAATTTTTAATTTATATCTAAAATTATATCATATCACTATTCAAACCACCTTAAAAGAAAAATGCTTTAAGAAAAAATAAATTAGACAAAAGTAGGGTCCCATTTGGAGAGGGATGGAGGGCTCGAAATCATGATAAGTAGTCTGCAATCTAAAAATGTTGTTTGGGCTTTGAGAGTGAGAAAACAGAGCCTGTGACTGTTCGACATTAACGAGTCCCATGATTATCTTTGCGCGGGAAGAAACCGAAGAAGCGCATTGACGAAGACTACCCTTTATGAGACTACTATATCGTAGGATTTTTGTACGCCAAACATCTGGCTTTTCGCTTTCCTTTCCTTTCCTTTCCTTTCTCTTATTGTTCATCTCTCGTTGTCTCTGTCTCTCTCTCTCGATTGCTATCTGCATTGTTTGCCATGGCAATCAGTATTTTCGATCACGAACTACCCTTCGACACCCACAACCTCTACGATGTGTGCTTCGACTCTGACCACATCCAAACCCTCCTCACTCGCTCCCCTTCCGTGGTCAACTCCTGGATTTCCGATATCTACCGTATCCATCGCCGACGCCTTCACCATCTCGTCGTCGGATTTGACCTTGAGTGGCGCCCCAGCTTCAATCGCCACGTCCAGAACCCTGTCGCCACTCTGCAACTTTGCGTGGGCCGCCGCTGCCTCATCTTCCAACTCATTCACGCCTCCTACATTCCTCAATCTCTGGTTGATTTTCTGGGCCAAACGGATTTCACGTTTGTGGGCGTTGGGATTAAGAGCGACGTCGAAAAGCTCCTTGACGATTATGGGCTGGAAGTAGCCAGTGTGGTTGATCTTCGGCTCCTGGCCGTGGAGGAGTTGGGGGCGATGCAGCTGAGGAATGCTGGGTTGAAGCAATTGGCTTGGGAGGTGCTTGGAAAGCGTATTGAGAAGCCGAGGAACATTACGATGAGTCGCTGGGACAATGAGTGGCTCACTTGTGGTCAGGTTCAGTATGCTTGTCTTGATGCCTTTCTATCTTTTGAGATTGGGCGGCATTTGAATGCAGCGGGTTAGGGTTCATTTGAAAATTTTAAATGTGGCTGTCGGTGGTTTTTTTTGGTTGGACAGGCTTTTGAAGAAGATTTGGGATGCTTTTGTGTGAGTGTCTGTGTGCGTATGTTTGGTTGGGTTTGGATTGGTTCGATGATAATTGCCATCTTCTGTCACACGTGAAATTATATTTTGGGTCCTTTATCATTTACATATGTTTTTAGCATGCATGATGGTGTTGTTGAGTTCTGTTTATCATGTGATGATGATGATGATGACTGTCCCTTGAAATTTTCTTTCTCGCATTTGGAAACTTGTAGGCAATATTTGTGGTTTTCTATTGCCCTTTACAAATCAGGATTTAGATTAAGAATTTGGTACAGCTTTTGAAGTGTTTTATTTGTACCCTTGGATTGCGCCTTACACGGTGGCGAGTTTAACTTGGTAAAAGACATGTGTGCAATTGAACAGCCCCCGGAATTCTTAAAAAAAGAACAAAACTTTGATATGGGGAGATCTGGTTAGTTTAATTAGTGAGTTGCTATACTTTAGCTGTCTATGCACTTTATTTACGTTGTATGCTGCTCCGGGTTATTAATCTCAGGAGCTGCTGTAGTAAAGAGCTATTATAAACATTGAGAGTTTTGTTGGGGTATAATCTCTTGTTTTGTGCCGAAAAAAAAAACCAGCTGTCTATGGGCATACTTGGGTTGCTACACACTCTCATTAGCCATGCTATTTATTGACAGATATCTTGCCATATTCGCCACTGCACAAAATTACCATATTCGCCACTGCACAAAATCAGCAATCAACATGATTCTAGGAACAAAATCACGTTGATTGCTGATTTTGTGCAGTGGCAAATATGGCAAGATATCTGTCAATATCATTAGTGCTGGCGCCTCTTCATTTTCTCGTTTGGAGTTGCGTTTTAGCAGCTACAGTGATCATTGTTTTGGATGTCCATGAATTTAGGGGTGGTGACGGTACCATGGCATCTAGAATTGTGGTAGTGGAAGTGGCAAGTCTAAAAGTTGTGATGTTGCAATTATGATAGCATTGATTTCACTCCAGTTACCACAAAGCTAAAATGTGCTTATTATGTGGGATTATAATGGCTGTTCAAACCTACTTGAATCAGTCCTCTAGCTAGTACTACAAATAAGTTCGGTCATGAAATCCTATTAATCCAAGGATTTGAGGGTCCTCTAACTAGTCTGATGTTCTTCAGAATCACTTGCCCAATGGGCTTGATGTCATCGAGCCATTACTCACCATTTCTTGCTATTTGTTTGTATGGGAATATTGGGGGGGAGGGATTAGGCATTGAGGTAAACAAACAGACTAGCGTATTGTTGCATACCAAGAGCGATGGTCTGAAGACTCTGAACTAGATTTTGAATCGAAAATGGAAGTATGGTTACTTGTATAAAACCTGTGGGAAAATGTTTAGAAAACCTACCTAGGAATTGGACATTTGAGTGTCATGTGCACCATCCGGCCAATGCTAGATAACGAAGATTCAAAGATGGTTTAGAGCACAATATTGGTCAAGAAAATTGTTTTGTTTTGTGAATTCATGACAGCCTTACGTTTGAAAATTCGGGTTTGTAGTTGTTAGGGAATACAATTTCGTATGATTGATTATGCAGCCTTTCATCCTTAATCTCAACAAGGCATTACATCTTAAGAAGTTGTTAATTATGTTAGATTACTGTTGTGTACACGGCTTTTCATGGTTTTCTGTGGTTTGTTTCTCTCCACTCTGTTTTCCCTTGCAGTGGTGACAGGGATAGCTTCCTTTTTGTGACAGCATTTAGGGCTTTTATTTGTTATTTTTAATATTGAAAATTGAGATGAAGTATTCATAGAAATCAACGCTTCTGAGTTCTGAATTCGATTATCAAATTGTTTTATAAGTGTGTGCGTGTACCGAACAAGAAATTAGGACATTCATTTTTCCATCCCAAAAAAATTACCGTCTTAGGTATATGTGTAACGCATGGGACGAGACCTAAATATATAAGTTTTGCACAAGTCTTTTGTAAAAAAGTGAACTTTACTATTAAAAAAAAAAGTCATACTTTTTTATAGCGAGGTCCACTTTTTATAAAGATAGATGTTTTAGCCACAAAACGATCTTACAAAAGTAAATTTACAAGCTGGCGTGATTTAATATGGTACGTTAGATTATAAAATTATTTTTTTTGTAAAATAAATTTAATGTATCATATAAAGTCATGTCAATTTGTTGGTATATTTTGTCGGATCTCTTTGTGGCTTTAACATTTATCTTTTAGAGATAAAAGATGTGCAAGACTTGTACAGTTTGGATTTGTATATATATTATTATTCTTCTATAAATTGGAAAACCTTTTAAGTTTTGACAGACTAATGTAACACATTATTGTATTTAAATAAGTGTTAAAAAAATTATTTGAAATATATAAATATTTTTTTTAGATAACCAATGTTTTTGTGTCAGAATTTTGCTGAAATACGTCTTAATTAGAGATAACATGACTAATAAAATATTTTTCAGGTTATAATATCATTATCTTGAGACCAAGATGGTTTTTTGAAAATGGATTTGATGGGCTTAAATAACTGATGAGGGAGAGCTAGGCCCATTTAGAATAATCAGCTACTTTGTGCCTCTTAACTCACGTGAGACCCATTACTACGGTCTTTTACCACTTGCAAGGGCAGGCCCGAACGAGCTGCTTGATGAAAGCGGAAGGATATTATTCCTTAAGTACTTCAAATGTTCCTTGAAAAATACACTACAAAAAGCCTTTTTCTTTGTTAAAGCTTTCATTCATTCGACAGAACTCGAGCAATTAAGTTGGTTGGAGACGAATCAATTTGCGTTAACACCACGATTCATGTGGTTTCTAAAGCCATGCTTGTGTTAAGGCCGGTGACACAAAATGAGTCGAGTCCCGTTCCATTAGATTTTTCCAGTAACTAACACAAACAGTCAATGGTTCTAAAGTTTGACGATGTTTGAGAATTAGTTCTCTATATTGAGAAATATTTTAGCTATAAAGAGATTTCACAAAAGTAAACTTATAAACTGACGTGACTTAATGTGATATATCAGATTGTAAAATTATTTTTATTGTAAAATAAATATAATGTATCATATGAAATTGCGTCAGATTGTGAGTTTAGAGCATTAGTAATGAGTTAGGTATAGTCCAAATTTAGCTAAAATTTAACTAGCTTGCTTAAAATGCATCCACATCAAACTCAACATATCTACGGTAATTTTAATTTTCATGTTTTTAACTGGCTAAATCTAGCCAGCTCAAATTGCTGGCCAAATAATTTTTTAACCATAAAATATTCTTTCCGCTTAAGAGACTCATGCGCTCCTGAAAGACCACATTCCCCTCTTAAGATTGGGAAGTCGTCGAATAATACTTTAATGAAAGGAATATAATGACCAGTAAAACCTCAACCATCTCATGAAAAAAAACAAAACAATATAAGATTTTGATAGGACTGCAGTTCAACGCGCGTAGGCCAGGGACTAATTATTGGAATTTAGAAACTTATAAATTAGAAAATTAGAACAGGATTAATTCTAGAAATTAAAAGCGCCATATTCTATCGAAGAAAATACAACCATGCATAAAACTTTAGATCAGTACTGCTGCATTAATTAGCCTAGCAAAGCGAAGTTGGTAGGAAAGAAATCATTAATAAATCGATTAAAGCTTTAGGGACAAGTCGAGCACCTCTGCCTCTGAAGTAGTTTCACGTTGCGGATTATGTGAATTAGAACTGCTGCAGTACTTATGGTAGCTGCTACTGTCACTCCTATTAGAGAAAGGTAGCGACGTCGTTAGAAAAACAGTACGGCGGCCTCTAGGCACCACGCGGCCATTAAACGACGCATTAGTACTACTAGTGTTAAAGACAGTCATGTGATCCAACGGTTGGAATTCACCACTTCTGGCCAAGACATGTTGATTTAGTGATTGAGTACTGGCTTGTATGTAGTACTGTGATCGATCATCCATAATTGCAGCTTGAGAGCTCATGACCTTGGCCAGCCTTTTCCACCCATGGGGCCAGGTACTGTTACTTCTTCTGTTGTACGGCTTATGAATCATGACTGAGTGTGGCTGAATCCCTAGGGTTTCGCTGATCATTGATCCATGCAAAGGTACGGTTGCAGCAGCCATAGCCAAATACGGATGGTTGAACAGAGGATGATGATTCGAGTACTGTTCAAAAGCAGGAAGAAGTGGAACATATATCACGTTGTCTTTCTTCATTGCAGCTCGCTCATGTTTGTGGGCGTTTTGGTGGCCACCCAGCGCTTGCGAGTTGGAGAACTTTTTGTTGCAGTACTTGCAAGAGAACATCCGCTTCATTGCCGGCCCCTTTACGCGTGCTGCCTCGCTCGAAGATCCTAGCGACTGTGCAGCGTTCAAGCAGTATAATAGATTCGGTGCCGGATTAGAACCATGATCTGCCTGAACAATATTCCGGCTCAGTGCAGGAGTTTGATCTCGTGTAACTCCTTGAATATTCTCCGGGGTCGCTAACGTGGCTGAGAAGATCTTCTGCTGACAGCCCGACACCATCATGATTGTGCGTGCAGCAAGAAAAAGTTACTGGCTCTGGCAAAGAGAGGCTGAGAGGGGATATATATAGATGGAATTATAGATTTTTTTTTTCTCTCTTTTCATCTCATTTTATTATATAATTTTTTTATAAAATAAAATAAAAAATTTAATTTTTTTCATTACAAAATAAAAATAATATTAAAATAATATATTCTAATAATATTAAATTACAAGACACGTCAATTTATGAATTATTTTTAAAAAAATAATAATTATAGTCATAAATATACGAGCGTTGCATAATTATTTAAAAATAAAAATAAAAAAATATCAGACTCATAGGAAAAGAAATTAATTTTTTAATTATAGACCTTATTTTTTTCTTAAAATAAGTACATAATACTTATAGACTTTACAACTGTATGTAACATTATTTTTACTTTTATAAAATCTTTTGTGAATAAAATATTTCTCCATATTTGTTTATCCGTACTAGATAGCTACCACCTCTATTAATTTCTCTGTACGTACCTTATGCAGTACTTATATACACAGATATATAATTGCTTATATGACATGTCATTTATTATGAGTCAGAGTTTCATCTAGCTAGCTTCTTCTTCTGCAAGGATCACGACGACGTTGCACATGTAATTTGACCTTGATGATCATCATGATATTGCTGATAGTTTTTCGATCATGATCCATTACTTTTGACTTATACGTATTAATTAATTAATGAATACTTGCTCATGATGCCATTATCAATTAATATGGTCATTTAATTCTTCCACAAAAAGAAAAAAGAAAAAAGAAAAAAGAAAAAAGAAAAGTAATGTAGAAGAAATTGATGATGATCTGCATGAAAATATGTCTTCAGTAGTGAATGCAGCACCAAACAAAGCCAGATTAAATAATTTCACATGCATGCATAAAGAGTAGGACAATATTAATTTCCGTTATACGTACTATAGAAGGAGCTAGCAAGGGATGCCGCCTGCAGATTCAGCCATTGTATTTACTCATACCTCCTACCACCTTTATATTTTATATTTATAATTTGTACGGTTGCTCAGTATGTACTTATTCAAGTTATGATATAGACCTTGCACATGATTTATATATATATAATATAGTTTCAAGATTCGTTTTTTAGTAGGTACATGATCCAGCTGTTGTCAGTATCAAGATTATAGATTAATTTTAGAGGAATCTTTGTTCTATCTCCCTAGACTATTAATTGTGAGATTAGTCAAAAAGAATTTGAAAATCTATTTTATGACTCGTTTGGATAGCGAGATGAGATAAGATAAAATAATTTTAAATTAATTGAATAAAATATTATTTTTTAACATTATTATTATTTTAAAATTTTAAAATATTAAATTATTTATTATATTTTATATAAAAAAATTTTAAAAAAATTAATAATAAAATAAAATGAGATGAGATGATTTTTATTTCCAAACGAATCTGAAAAACACTGGTTTGAGAGAGGGAGAAATATTAAAGATTGGGCCGATCTTAAACGGGCGGGCCTAGATCGTAAGGGTTCTGTCTCCAGTGAGCCGGAGTTTTAAGATGATGACAATCTGACCCGGCTCCGAATGTTGTTTGTCAATTGTCATTGTCAGTTCAACTTCAAACCCGCCCAAAGGCTCTCTCCAATCTTCCTTGCTTTCTTTCCTTAACGACCAAGAAGCCTCGAAGTCGAGTCACCCAACTAACGTGTTTAACGTTCAAAGGATTCTCCTTGTATTCCGCTACGCTCTCCGATACCGACATGTTTTAGATATTTTTTTCTCTCGTTTGGGGGTGGAAAGCAAAGCGCTTTGGAGGTCGCAGAATCAGATTTATCATCTACCATCACATTCAAACATTACGACGATGAAGCTGACCATTATTAGGTTCTCTGTGGCTGTGTTGCTGAGCCTTTTGGTGGTGCTTTCTGGGGTCTGTCAATTAGGGCACTGCTTTGGAGACGACCAACACATAAAGATGAAGCTTGGAGGGGTTCACGACTGCAAGGGTTCTCAGAACAGCGCCGAGATCGAGAGCCTCGCACGCTTCGCCGTCCTAGAGCACAACAAGAAAGAGGTCTGTCTTCTCCCCTTTCATTTCCCCATCTTATTTGATTTCTTTCTCTCGGGCCTCTAATTTATTGTCTAGGTTTTGTTTGTGCCGTCAGATTTAGTGGGTATTTCCTCTGTTTCCCATATGTTATTGCTGTTTTCCATACTACACCCATGTGATCAACCGTTCATTATGCCTTCTAAAAAACATGAAAAAAATTGAAGATTTATCGAATAAGGTCCTTAAAATTATCTATTTACTTATGAAAAAAATTATCTATTTATTTTACTGTAATTTAAATAGGAGAGTTCATCTAATTAAGAATTTTTGTGCTATCCTTTACGTTCATGTGCAGAATACCCTTCTTGAGTTTGCAAGGGTTTTGAAGGCCAAAGAGCAGGTGGTTTCCGGTAAGATATACTATCTGACTCTGGAAGCGATTGATGCTGGTAAGAAGACGATATACGAAGCTAAAGTCTGGGTGAAGCCATGGATGAACTTCATGCAGTTGCAGGAATTTAAGCATGCCCATGATGCCCCTTTCTTTACCCAATCAGACATGGGTGCTAAACGTGGTAATTACTACTTCAACCTATTCCTAAGTTCCTGTGTTTCACTTACTGGGAGTTTATTCTTCCCCCCTTAAGCTCTGTAATTATCTGTAAAGTATCTATAATGGGCACAGTGACAGTGTGTGTGGCCTAGGTATTGGTATATCCAATAAGTCCAATTCCCCTAATTTGATGGTGTTACAGAAAATTCTCTCCCCCCCCCCAAAACATTTTTAGCCAAATGAGGAAGATTATGATAGTCTAATAGATTATGCAAAAATAAATTGAGTATAGGGCACAGTCCAATTGTGAAAAGTATGGAAGTGCTCTCACTTTTATAAGCACTCGTGGAATTTCTGTCAAGAGTTGAGGGAAAACCAAAGATAGCGACTTTGTTTGGACCAGGGGATTTGTGATTCACAATCTAAAATTCCGTGTTTTGTGTTTTCTGTTCCATCCGTAGGAAATAAAGTTTATCGTTTTTTTAAGAATATATATAAGTTACTTTTGCGGTGAACCATACTACGAGTATATAAAAAATACTGTAATCATCCAAGCTTCTTTTCTTCCCCACTAGGGCCAAGGCCTCCCCGCTCTTATCTCTTGAAAACATATTCTCCTGCTGTGCCTTGCCCCTGTAATCATCTCTATCTAAGAGCTTGTACCGTGACCTCCGGAGTCATTTACTTTCATTGTTTTCTAAAGTAGTATTTAACTTGGACCTCTCCATAAATCATTCAGATGGCCACGGACCAGGTTGGCGAACAGTGCCAACTCATGATCCCGAGGTTCAAGATGCAGCAAATCATGCTGTTAAGTCCATCCAGCAGAGGTCCAACTCGTTGTCACCCTACGAACTTCTAGAGATTCTTCTAGCTAAGGCCAAGGTTGGCATTTTCTCTACTCTTGATTTCTTCATATATATGCAGCAGGGATAGAGTTCTTCTTGCCAAACTCATCTTACTCTTTCATTCCTTCCATTTGGATTCCTATATTCAAATTTTAGACGTTTGGTTTTTGACCGAAGGAACATGTTTGGTTAAGTGCTGTTTTTAAAATCCAGAAATAGGGTTTATTTCTGAAGGAATTTGCCGTGGGTTAAATGCAGGTCATTGAAGAACATGCCAAATTTGATCTGACTGAAGCTAAGGAGGGGAATTTTGGAAGTGAAGTTTAGGGTTGAAGTAAATAAGAATATTGATGGAAAGTTCTATTTGGGTCAGTTTGAACAAGATAACTCCTGAATTTCGCATTCACCTTTACATGTGTAAAATATGTTTTTGAAGTTATGGTGCTACTTTGACAATGTGACGATTAAAGAAAGTAAAACGCATTGGCACAGCCTATTATGTATATATGTTTTGAACTAAATCCTTCTGACCTTTTATACTAATAAGTTGGCTTGATATGTATTTGTAAATATGCGTGTTGATCGCACCTACAGAGTATCTTATACATGCAGCTTTGGTTTCTTATTCAGTTTTGTGGTTTCAGTTATAGTTCATGTTGGTATATTTTTCTTCCCTTTGTGTGACAGTGCTCTGTAATTCCGATCCAGGAATGATACAACTACAATAGAGTTTCCTAATATGAGTGTGTGTGTGTGTGTTTTTCAGATGAATGTATTTAATGCCCAGAATGTTCAACGGAATTGGGAATTCTAATGCAAATAACAGGAATTATATATATCTTTCATGCAAATGACCCCTTTTAGCTGTTGTAAATCCACCATATTTTGCGGTTTGCTGGTCCTCTCTTTTCTTCTTTTCCCCGTTTAGATCACTTGAACATTTAAAATGCACGACATTTCTTATTCCAACCATGAAATAGACTCAATTCAAAACAACATGGAGTTGAAATCTGGCACGATAATTGTGCTGGAAAATAAAGATAAATGCAAATGATATTTATCCTTCTACAACCTCATTCAAATTTATTGATAATACTAAAAAGGACTGAGGATATAACAACCAACAGAACAAAATTTATATGTCGACTGCCACACGTTTGTTCAAGTGTGAAGGCAACCTGGGAGTTGCCACTGCTTCTAACGGGGTCCGCATGTAAGTGACCAATCCGGGGTTTTCGGACATGTCGATCTCCTCTGCCTTCATCCCCTTGGGTGGTGTCCAGACAAAATGGTGCAATAGGTGAGCAAGCATGGACGTGACCAAATTGATACCAAGTTGGGCACCGGGGCACACTCGCCGGCCGGCCCCAAATGGAAGTAGCCGGAAGTCATGGCCCTTCATGTCAACATCCTCCTCAAGGAACCGCTCTGGCCGGAACTCAAAGGGATTCTTCCACACCGCTGGATCATGTGCTATGGCCCAAACATTTACGTGAACATTTGATTCCTTAGGAACGTCATAGCCACCAATTTTGACATCGGTATTAGCTCGGTGGGGGAGCATCAGTGGGGTTGGAGGGTGCAATCTCAGTGCCTCTTTGGCTACACATTGTAGGTAAGGTAGGATAGAAAAATCAGCTTCAGTCACGATGCGTTCGAACCCAATGACACGGTCCAACTCCTCTTGTGCCTTCTGTTGCACCCTTGGGTTCTTGATGAGTTCGGCCATGCCCCATTCTACTGAGATTGCGATGGTATCCATGCCTGCAGTGATCATGTCCTGCATATACAACTCGTAGAATTAAAAATACTTAAACCTAATTAAATGTAATTAATGCATTAATGCAAATTACTGAACTAACTTTTGTATTATTTTTCATTATTATTATTTTTTAAAATTTCAGTACTAACCCAAAGGAGTCCAATAATGGTGTCCTCGCTAAGATCGTATTCTTGCTGCAATGTAAGCAAGGCATCCACAAAATGCTGCTTGGCACCACCACTCTTCAGGCGTGCCTGAGTGTGCTCTTCCATGATAACTCTAGTAAGTCTATCCCTCCTTGCACCGTGCTTGGCGAATGCCTCTTCTTCAAGTGGGAACATCCAACGAAGCCATGGAATGTGCTCTGCCATGGCAAGTGATGCACCAAGCTTCAGTCCATTGGCGCCGATTGCCTTGAATTCCAACCCTTGCTCGTCCATTACCCCCTCTGAGTTCACAAACCGCTTCCCAAATGCCAGCCTTGTAATGTGGTTGAATGACACTGCTCCCACGTATTTCTTCACCAACAAACTTTTACCCTTATTATCTGCAACATCATGTCATGTAGAAACATATGTACAATTACTCATAAAATCAAATTGGGTTAGACAAGCTTGTGCCAATACCAAACCCCATGCATGCACGCCAGCTAAGTTTGTGTTGCGTATAATTTACTCGTGATTTTCCATGTATGAGGTCTTTATTTTCTTTAATATACGGACGTGTTAATTGTATTATTAGGGAGAGCAATGTTTTATTTTAACCCCTCAAACTAATACCTATTTAGATCCAAATTATCATTAAAGTTTTAACATAGCTTTTCAATTTTAAAATACGAGTCGCAATGTGCCTAATCTCTTTGAAATCCGGCAATAACTAAATCCGTGTTACATTATTCGAAACCTATTAATTATAAGATTGTATCATTTGATTAATTAGAACATAATAAATACTCTTGCAACCAATCTAAAGACAAAGCAAAATAACAACGTAACAAAAAATATTGTGAATGTACTTCAAAAAATCATTTATTCAAATAGGCTGACAAATCACATAATTAATAAAGTCAACTTATTCATCGTAGCTTGGTTAACTAATCCTATAAAAAAGTCAACTTATATATTCAAACTCAAAAGTGCCTTGTAACTTTTAATTAAGCTACGATGAATAAGTTGAGTACTTCAAGACAACACGAGAACTAATTAATTTATAAGTAATGCTTTTGATGCAAAAGCCACTCTCAAGCACGTGCTCACAAGCTCAAACAAATTAACAAGGAGGTTGTCTAATGCGTTAAGTTCGGAGATAAATCAAGATGTCTCAAAAAAACTCTACATTGGCTTAGCCATGCGTAGATCATTGAAGATGAAGTTTTGCTACACTTGTTCAACAAATATGCAAGGAACTGTAGCTCTAGGCAAATCATTTTTAATTGTTATTTTCTCCCTCCCCCAATGGTCATCGTCTTTTTCAATGTGTGCTTTCTAGGAAACTTTGAAAATAATAAAGAATAATAATTTAGCCAATCAAGTACCGGATGAAATTGATTTTAGGATAGTTAAACCTGTCCTTTTTAACTCAAATTTGACTACAATTATGAGGATCGGGAGAGAATCTTATGCCTATCAAAAGATTTTGTTCTTTCGGTTAAACATATCTTCATAGAAGTAAACCAAGTTGCTGATGTATTGGCAGAACAGGGTGCGAAAGAGACTACAAAAGAGATCTCGTCAGCCACAAGAGACATATATTGTAGCAACTCTTAGAAGTGAGAGATAGATTGCCTGTGCTACGTTGTAAATGACAGCGCTGAATACACACAGTCCATTATCAACCAGCAATTAATTAAATTAATAAATATGTAAAGGCGTACCAGGATGGGTGCAGTCCTGGAAAATGGATTCAACCATGGCTGTAACCTCATCTTCCCTAATGGGTCTAAGAGACTCAAGCCTCTTGAGCGAGAAAAGCTCAAGGGTGCACAGCTTCCTGACCTTCACATAGTGAGGTCCATAATCCGCCCAGATGAGGTCCTTGCCATCCCTGCTGAACCTAGCCGTCGACCTATTCCTGTGCCTATCAGCCAGCTGCTGGTCATGCACCTTCAGCACTTCCTTTGCCAACTCCGAGTTCGACACGATCACGTTCAACGTGGACCCGAACCATACGGATATGACGGGGCCGTAGGCCTCTGCCCACTCGGCAAAGCACCGGAATCGCACTGGCTTTATGTTGTAGAGGTTGCCGACGATCGGCCACGGTCGAGGGCCAGGTGGGAGCTTGAATCTAAGCCGTCGGTAGAGCTCGTAGGCAAGGAAGAGGATGATAACAAGTGAGATGGGTATTAGGGGGAGAGCCATTTGGAAGAAGAAATAAGATAAGAAGGTGAAATGGTCGATCGGAAATAAGTCGATATTTATAGCAGAAAAGCATAGAATACTGTCGTATCTCTGGCATGTGGTACGTCACGAGACTTGTCACGTGCTACTGCTGAAGTTATTATTGGCTTTTCTCTCTATTAAATTCATAAGTTCTCATTAACATAATTATTAAATTCATCAGTTCTCGTTAACGTACTTTGTTAGGACAATTTAATGATTTAGCGCTTGGTATCGTCTTCCATTGTACTCGAATGCTCTCCTTTGACCGTGCAAAACAGGGGAGGACAAAACGAGACAGTTAGGTGGGCAAGAATAATGTGACAAGGAATTTACAAGTGGTGCTACACCTATCCACGGTGTAGTTTGAGGATGGTCCCCTATATAATTATTTGAAATTTTTTTAATTTTTTTGATTTAATTTTTTTCTACTCTTATATATATATATATATTTTAAAATTACATCAGTAAAAAATATTTTTTCAAGAGTTTCTACGTATAGTTTTTAAATAGAGAGTGCTCATGAATCATGCAAGTCTATATAATTATATTTTAAAAAAATTTTAAATTATAATAATATCTTTTTTAAAATAATTTTTTTCTCTTTTATTCCTATTCTTCAATAAAACTGCACACGTAATTTCTTAATGAAGATTGCAAATAAAATTTCTATTTTTTAATCATTAAATAAAAAAAATTATCTAGATTGATTGGTGCATTTTTTTTTCTTATTTGGGAAAAAAGTATTTTTTAGTATTTAAGAAAAAAATAGAAATGCACCAATCGGTGTGTCTACCTTCCTTTTTCTTTTACAAATTAGGTGGATGAACAGGGAAAAGGGATCTTTTTCTTTGCATTAAAAGCCGAGTGGAGAGTAAAGACACCATTGGATATATGTGGCTGGTTTACTCCGACTCCTTACCAAACTCCTCTCTGAAAAGGAGCTAAAATTTTAGATTTTTCGCGAAGCAGCTGTAGTAGTTGACAAATTAATGACGAGTAAAAGGACATTATAAAGTCTCTGAATTCCTTGTCGTCCCAATGTACCACAGAGCCCTAGGATTTATGGGATCTGAGGATAACTTTGAAAGTTGAGATAAGGATTTTATGTTTTATTTTAAATTTTAAAATATTATTTTTAAGTTTTAGAATTTGAAAAAGTTGAATTATTTATTATATTTTATATAAAAATTTGAAAAAAATATAATGATGAGTTGAGTTGAGTTGAGTTGAGTTGAGTTGAGATGAGATGAGAAGATAATTCTTAAGAATTCTTGACCTCCAAACCTACCCTAAAAATATAGTTGTAGAGATTTACGAGACTGTTAGAACTGTTCTCACTTTCCTTTCGACTAAAGATACAAACTATTTAAATTAATTTCATCATTCACGCACACTGCACGCTACACACTATATTTATTTTTATATTATTCTTCTTAAACTAATTAATTTCTTTTATTTATTATCCGTACACTACACATTTCGTAAGATAAAAAATATATATATATAATATATAGTGTGAAGATGATAAATATAATTTTTTTATTCAAATTGGCAAGTTTTATTCCAGCATTTTATAAAAAGGTGAATCTCATTAATAAAAAATTGTTCTTTACACTATTTTAAGGTGTAATATATTTTTTTTATAAAAACTTGTACAAGATTTGTCTATTTAGAAATTGTAAAAATCATTTCTCTTTGTCTGCAAAATAGTTTGATGGTTAACTTGCCTGTTTTCTTGAATAGTTCCATTTTTTTTTTTAAATTTTTATACTAGTTTTCAATATATGGCATGACTAGTAAACTTGTCATTAAATAAATAAAGTTAGATTTGATATAAATGAATTTGGATCAAAACAAGTTAACTTTTCTTATATGCCTTTCTATTTTGGATCCACCCGTATAACAAAAATAAATTCTATTTTTAAATTTTAGAAATACTCAATTTTATATGCCCTTTTTTATCATTTGGATGTAATATTAATATTATGATTTGACTACTTAATATTAAATTATTATACCATTTTATTGGTATATAATTTTATTTTATGATAATATTAATTTGGTTTAGATATTGATAATAAAATATTTTATCATAAATCTACTTGTAATCGTGAATGATTTATATAGTTATCCTCATGTTATATATGAAATTATACTAATTGGGTTAAAAAAATAAATATATAGATCAATTCAACCTATTGATATAAAACAAATTGAAGCGGGTGAAACGGGTTGAATGGATAGTGTCGTGTCACCTGTTATTTAAACAAATCGTGTTAGGATTTTAGGGTATAATTTTTTTAACTAGCAGATTAGGTTTGGGTTAACTCATATAGTTTAATATCCATAACTTGACACGACACAATATGACTCACAAACACGAATTCTCACCCCTATTTCCCCCTTTATATAGTTTACACGATCAATGTTTTAAATGTCTATATATTAGGGATGCGCAGGAACCAGCTGAACCGACAATCGCCGACGGAGATTGGCCGTTGGATTTAGGAACCGGTTGAAACCGATGGAGAACCAATTAGCCAGCGGGAGAAAATAATCAAAACCGACGTCAGCCAGTTCGATTCCGGTTTGAACCAAGTTCAAACTGCCAAATCAGTCGATATAATATATATTTTATATATTTCTTATACAAAACAATGTTGTTTCGTCATTTTATTTTAAACTGTATGAAAAAAATAATTTAAAAGAAACTATGTCGTTTGGTCTAAACCAAATGGCATCGTTTCTAGGTTAGGGTTAAGAATCGGATGATTCCCCCTTCCCCTGTCTTCTTCTTACGCCGAACTCCAAGTCTTAACAATCCCTTTTTCTTCTCATACTCTCTCATTCCTCTCTCAGACTCCCAATTCCTTCGTAGTCCATTCGGCATCTTGTGACCGAGTGGCGACTGTGTGCACTCTTATCTCTTCCCCTCTCCTCCGTCTCTCCGTTTGTTGGCAGGTGTCCTATTTCTTTTGCAAGGTTGATTCATAATTTTATCATTTAAATTTTAAGCATCTTTGTTGCTTTTTCGATCCTTGTGAATATGTGATTGTTGGTGGATCTGATCAAAATTATCAAATTGATTTCCTCTCTCTTGATTGTTGGTGGATCTGATCAACACAATTATCAAATTAACAATAATATGGGAAGTGTGAATTATTTGTGTATGATTATGATTATTTATTTGTGTATGACTAATTGTTGGAGGCAGCGACAAACATTATTATTGTTGTTTATGATAGTCTTGTAATATTGTGTATGATTATTTATTTTGCATGAAAAAAAGTATTATTGTTAATATATGATGTTCTAATTGTGTTGTAAAAATAGTTTGATATGAATTGAGGAAAGATGAGTGAACTAAAACTTAGATTAGAGTCTTAGACTTGTGATGTTTATCATATTGCAAACTAGCTGTTGTGTAATTATAATTTGTGTTATGCAGTGTATGAACTATGTATAAATATAACACACACATGTAAGTTTGTAACATTTATATTTTGTTTTATAAATTATATGGATTCTTCATTGACTCCGATTGATGTTAATTCAAATGAACCAATCATTAACTTGGGAGATGATTTGTGGGAGACTCAAATATCAAAACCCCCTAGTGCTCCTTCTAGTAGTACTTGTTCATTACCTAAGAAATGGAAAGGGAATGATTTATCGATTGTATGTGACCATTTTAAGAAAGTGAAGGGTTGTCCTGTAGATGATTTGAAATCTAAATGTAATTATTGTGGCAAGATGTACGCTTGTCACTTAAAGAGGAGCGGAACTTCAATAATGCAAAATCATTTGCCTTCATGTCCTAAAAATCTACATAAACGTGAGCCTCTGGATAGGTACAAAAAAATATTAACATGCGAGGCAATACCTGAGGAAATGGTTGGAGAGAGTGATGGTAGTATATTAAAGAGTCTTGTAACTCACAAATATAGTAAAAAGGTTGTGAGGTTGACGATTGTAGAGATGATAATTATCGATGAAATGCCATTTAGAGTTGTTGAAGGACAAAGATTTAGGAAAGTGTGTTGGTCTCTTGAATCTCAGTTTAAATTTTCATGTCGTGTCACAGTTGCAAGAGATTGTATGGAATTATATGAATTATAAAAGGGAAAACTTAAAAAAGTGTTTAAAGATGGTGGCATGAGGATTTCGTTGATGACCGATACATGGACATCGGTACAGAATTTGAATTATATGTGTCTAACTACACATTTCATTGATAAGGATTATAAATTACAGAAAAAAAAATTATTAATTTTGGTTTAATCCCTAATCATTGAGTGGATACTATTGGGAGATATGTTAAGTCGTGCTTACTTGATTGAGGCATTAATAGAATATTTATTGTAACTGTTGATAATGCAAGTTCAAATGATACTGTAATTTCTTATTTTAAACAATTTTTGGTTGGGAATCTATTGAGGGTAAGTATATGCACATGAGATGTTGTGCTCATATATTGAATCTTATTGTGAATGAGGGTTTGAAGACGTGTAATGACACCATCACAATGGTTATAAATGCAGTTAGATATGTGCGTTCATCCCCCGTAAGATTAGACAAGTTTAAAAGATGTACACAAAAAAAAAATTAACTGTAAGAAAATGTTGTGTCTTAATATAAAGACACGATGGAACTCAACCTATATGATGTTGGAGGTGGCATAGAAGTTTGAGAAGGCTTTCTTGTAGATGGAGAGTGAGAATTATAATTTCCTCTCTTACTTTGATGATGGCCCTAGGCCTGAGCACATGCGGTCTCCTAATGTTAGGGAGTGGGAGACAGTGTAGGTGTTTGTTAAGTTTTTGAGAATGTTTTATGATGCCACTAATAGACTTTTTGAGTCTTTATAGGTGACAACCAACACTAGTTTTCTGGAGATTTGTGATCTCCAAAATGGCTTGGAACTGTTTTGGTTATGCGTATATATATAACGTGCTGCTATTCTGCATTCTCAAATGTACCGCTCAAAGTTAAAGCTAGTGTATTTGTATTTTTTTAATATTAAAAAATACACAAATACATTAGCAATAACTTTAAGTAGTACGTTTAGGAAGGCAAAATAACAATTTTTCATATATATATTAAATAAAAATTGTAAAATAATACGTTGTCAACCTTATTAATGGAAAGCAAGATTGGAAACTATTGAATGACAAGCGAAGCCCCACTCATCATCTATGGTTCAAAGTCCAAAAAAAAAGAAAGAAGATAAGAAGGTGAAATGGTCAATCGGAAAGAAGTTGATATATATAGCAGAAAAGAGTAGAATACTGTCTGTGAATAGACTTATATCTGGCATGTGGTACTTCACGAGACTTGTCACTTTTTTTTTTTAAAAACAAGTTAATATCATTAAATAGAAAAGGTGATACATGAGGAGGTGGTGAGCTTCCCCAACAAACGCCCCAAAGCAATAGAAAACAGTGTAAAGTGGTGATACGTGAGGAAGGGATGTGGTTTATTTGGGACTAATTTCTTGGTCCCTAACCCTGTCCTACAATAGGACGTCGTCATATAGAAAGATGAAAATGTATTCGCAAAAAAATGAACAATGGAACTATCGTTGGTGACGATAATTCTTCCGCTGGAAGCGGTGAATGTGACGAGTGCACTATCACATATTGTTTGGAGTGGATTTTTGGAGAGGTCCACAATCCCTCTTACAAGATCACTGGTTAAGAAAAGCGATAACATAGGGTAGCAGCCGGAATCCAAGCTGAGTCGGCGGCAACAGACCAACACAGGCAATGCTGGCGCGTGTAGGACACACGCCACTTGAGGAAGTGAACGGACGAGCATATTTGAAAGACTTGAGGCCTCTGAAGCCGGTGGGGCCGTGCGTGGCCGCCAAAGCCTCTTTGGTACACGGCTGCGACTGATAAAACCGCACGGTTGTGGCCACGCGTGCATCAAATGCACCGAGTAAAAGCGCATTTTTCTTCCTCAAGCAGGAAGATCGGCAACCAGAGAGGCTGAAGCGATGTCGCGTGTTGGTCGGAGGTTGCCAGAAGGTAATAGATCAAGGAGAATCGACACTAAGGAGAGAAAACTAGAGAAAAAAAAAAACAAAAAACCATATAAATTGAAAAGCCTCTGGGCCTGGCTAGGGGAGGAGGTGGTCTAAGCTCTGACCACCTCCACCCAATGAAGACGAAGGGTTAGTGAGCTTCCGAGAGAAAGCAAAGTAGGAGAGAGAAATAGAAGAGAATACTAGAGAGTTGACTTGTCCCTTGATACTGCTAAAGTTATTGGCTTTACTCTCTATTAAATTCATAAGTTCTCGTTAATGTACTTTGTTCGGTCAATTTAATGATTTAACACTTGGTATCGTCTTTCATCGTTCTCAAATTCTCTATTTTGACCGTGCAAAACAGGGGAGGACAAAACAAGACCGGCGGAAAATAGGGGAGATCGGCCACCAAATTCAGGAACTGGCTGAAACCAGTGGAGAATTGGTCAGCCAGTAGGAGAAAATAAGCAAAATCGACATCGACCAATTTGGTCCCGATTTGAACCAGGTTCAAACAGCCGAACCGGCCGATATAATATATATTTTTATATATTTCTTCTACAAAACGACGTCTTTTCATCGTTTTATTTTAAACCGTATGAAAAAAAAATTAAAAGAAACGACGTCGTGCATCGTTTCTGGGTTAGGGTTAAGAATAAGATGATTCCCCCCTCTCCCGTCTTCTTCTTCTGCCAAACTCCAAGTCTCAATAGTCCCTTCTTTTTCTCAGACTCTCTCACCCCTCTCTTAGACTCCCAGTTCCTCTGTAGTCCATTCGACATCTTGTGACTGAGCGGCGATTGCGAGCACTCTCATCTGTTTCCCTCTCTTTCGTCTCTCTATTTGGTGGCAGGTGGCCTATTTCTTTTGCAAGGTTGATTAATAATTTAATCATTTGAATTTTAAGCATCTTTGTTGCTTTTTCGATCCTTGCGAATTTGTTATTGTTGGTGGATCTGATCAAAATTATCTAATTGATGTCCTCTCTCTTGATTGTTGGTGGATCTGATCAACACAATTATCAAATTAACAATAATATGGGAAGTGTGAATTATTTGTGTATGACTATGATTATTTATTTGTGTATAACTAATTATTGGAGGCAACGATAGACATTATTATTGTTGTTTATGATATTCTTGTAATCTTGTGTATGATTATTTATTTTGCATAAAAAAAATTATTATTATTAATTTATGATATTCTAATAGTGTTGTAAAAATAGTTGATATAAATTGAGAAAAGATGAGTGAACTAAAACTTAGATTAGAGTCTTAGACTTGCGATGTTTGTCATACTGCAAACTAGCTGTTGTATAATTATAATTTGTGTTATGTAGTGTATGCACTATGTATAACTATAAAACACACATGTAAGTTTGTAACATTTATGTTTTGTTTTATAAATTAGATGGATTCTTCTTCGACACCGATTGATGTTGATTCAAATGACCAACCATTAACTTGAGAGATGATTTCTAGGAGACCCAAATATCAAAACCCCTTAGTGCCCCTTCTAGTAGCACTTGTTCATTACCTAAGAAACAGAAAGGGAAGGATTCATCGATTGTATGATACCATTTTATGAAGGTGGAAGGATTTCTTGTAGATGATTCGAAAGCTAAATGTAATTATTGTGGCAAGACGTATGCTTGCTACTTAAAGAGAAACAAAACTTCAATAATGCAAAACTATTTGTCTTCATGTCCTAAAAATCTTCATAAATGTGGGCCTTTGGATATGTACAAAAAATATTTACATGTGAGGCAATACCTGAGGAGGGGGTTGAAGAGAGTGATAGTAGTATATTAAAGAGTCTTGTAACTCACAAATATAGTGAAAAGACTGTGAGATTGGTGATTGCAGAAATGATAATTCTTGATGAGATGCAATTTAGAGTTATTGAAGAACAAAGATTTAGGAAAGTATGTTGGTCTCTTGAATCTCAGTTTAAAGTGTCGTGTCGTGTCGTGTCACAGTTGCAAGAGATTATATATAATTGTATGAATTAGAAAAGGGGAAACTTAAAAAAGTATTAAAAGATGGTGGCATGAGGATTTCGTTGACTACTGATACATAGACATCGGTATATAATTTGAATTATATGTGTAGATCTACACACTTCATTGATAAGGATTGTAAATTGCAGAAAAAAAAATCATTAATTTTGGTTTAATTCCTAATCATTGAGGGGATACTATTGGGAGATATGTTGAGTTGTGCTTGCTTGATTGAGGTATTGATAGAATATTTATTGTAACTGTTGATAATGCAAGTTCAAATGATACTGTAATTTCATATTTGAAACAATTTTTGGCTGGGAATCTGTTGGGGGTAAGTATATGCACATAAGATGTTGTGCTCATATATTGAATCTTATTGTGAATGAGGATTTGAAGAAGTGCAATGACGCCATTACAATAGTTAGAAATGCAGTTAGATACGTGCGTTCATCCCCTGCAAGATTAGACAAGCTTAAAAGATGTGCAGAAAATGAAAAAATTAATTGTAAAAAAATGATGTGTCTTAATGTACAGACACGATAGAACTCAACCTATATGATGTTGGAGGTGGCTGAGAAGTTTGAGAAGGCTTTTTGGTGGATGGAGAGTGGGGATTATAATTTCCTCTCTTATTTTGATGATGACCTTGGGTCTGAGAACATGTGGTCTCCTAAAGTTAAAGAGACAACCAACACTAGCTTTCAGGAGATTTGTGATATCTAAAATGAGTTGATTATGTTGAGTGAGAGTACTAATAGTTGTTTAAAGAATATGACCATAAACATGAGAACAAAATATGATAAGTATTTGGGGTTATTAGAAAAGATGACTTTGTTCATGTTAATTGTAGTTGTGCTTGATCCATGAAGCAAGTTAGGGCTTCTTACTTTCCACCTAAAAAAAGTTCATCATGAGTTTCGTGTGGAAGAGTTGGTGTCAAGTGTGAGACAGATATTGGCAGATTTGTACATGGAGTATAATGCTATATTTGGTTCCATCTTGAGTACCCAAGAACATGAACCCCCTTCGACATCTAGAACCATGAATGATGGTGATGGCAAACATGATGAGACTAATTGGTTCTATGAGTGGTATAAAGCATCTTCTGCCATGAGATCTACTATTGCCAAAACAAAAGTGGATCGATATTTATGAGATGGTTGTGATGCACTTAACTCATCATTTGACTTGTTAACTTGGTGGAAAATTAATGAGCCTAACTATCCTATACTCGCAAGGATTGCACGAGATTTATTAACTATGCCCGTTTCCACAGTTGAGTCTGAGTCAGTATTTAGTATGAAAGGTCACGTGCTTGATCCTTTTCAGAATTCCTTGGCTCCGAGAACCATTGAAGCACTTATTTGTACTCAAAATTGGTTAAGGCATTCGTCAACAATCATTGATATTTGGGAAGTTATGGATAATGTGGAGAGCTTCATAGTAGAATCGGGTAATGTTTTCTTTGTTTCCATTGTAATTTAATTTTAGCTTTTTTTTAAAAATTCAAATTCATTAACATTTGATGTTTTATTTTTATTATTAATATTTATTAATGTTTGTATATAGAGTTGGACGCACAGTCAAACGTGACTACTATTGAAGGTTGAAGGTTGAAGAAGCAAATATAAAGATCACTCCCAATTTGTTGTCATTTATTTATGTTATATATATATATATATATATTTTTTTTTTACATTGTTGCTATGTTTACAATAATTTGTTTTGATTTGTTTATATTATGTTTTTTAGTTGCGTTTTGTTATGCTTAAGACAATGTCTTTTTTTGTAATATATATTATGTTATACTAAACATATAATGAAATTATTATTTTTTAATTATGTAATAAGTAGTAGGTAATATAGTTAGTAATAGTAGAAAATTACAAATGATATTAAAATTAAAATAAAATTAACTATTAAAATGAGTTTTAAGAATTCAGCAAATTTGAATTTGAAATCAACTCAAAAAAAGTTCAAAAAGATCTTGGATAAGGAATTGAAAAAAAAAAATATCTCAAAAAATTGTTGAATTGGGCAAGAATAAAGGCCCAACAAAGGGCTCAAGAAAAATGGCCAAATCGACCGGTAACCAGCCGGAACCGGTCAGGCCAGTTTCATCCCTCTGTATCGGTTGGTTTCGGCTGAATTTTAGGGATAAATCTAACCGGTCGGTCTCGGTTTATCCAAAACCGACAGGCCTACTATATATAATTGCTTGACGGCGTGTTTCTAATGCATAAATCTTGTTTTTAACTCTTGCCTGCATTTTTAGTACGTAATTTAGTCATGACAACTTCTAAATTTCATTCGAAAGAAACAACACAGGTTAAAGGCATGAACAATAACAATTATGCATAAAAAGAAATCGCATTTTCCTTTTTATATAAAAAATCTCAAACAAATTACAATTTCATCACGAAGTTCATATATCGCATAAAAGTTAGCTATCGAGGAGGATGATAACAAACAAAATGAAAAACTACATGTCGACCGCCATACGTTTGTATAAGTGGGATGGCAACCTGGGAGCAGCCATGGCTTGTAATGGGCTCCGCATATAAGTGACCAGTCCAGGATTTTCAGACATGTCAATCTCCTCTGGCTTTATCCCCTCTGGTGGTGTCCAGACAAAATGGTGCAGTAGGTGAGCAAGCATAGACGTGACCAAATTGATGCCAAGTTGAGCACCGGGGCAAACTCGCCGGCCGGCGCCAAATGGAAGTAGCCGGAAGTCATGGCCCTTCATATCAACATCCTCCTCAAGGAACCGCTCTGGCCGGAACTCAAGTGGATCTTTCCACACTGCCGGATCACGTGCAATCGCCCAAACGTTGACATGAACATTTGATCCCTTAGGGATGTCATAGCCACCAACTTTTACATTTGCATTGGCTCGGTGGGGGAGCATTAGCGGGGTTGGAGGGTGCAACCTTAGTGCCTCTTTGGCTACACATTGCAGGTAAGGTAGGTTCGAAAAGTCAGCTTCTGTCACGACTCGTTCGAACCCGATGACACGGTCTAGCTCCTCTTGGGCTTTCTGTTGTACCCTTGGGTTCTTGATGAGCTCGGCCATGCCCCATTCTACTGAGATTGCGGTGGTATCCATGCCTGCAGTGATCATGTCCTGCATAACGCATAGGATGCAAAAATGTAAATGCATTGCAAACTACCAAAAGAACTTGTGTATGTTGATCTAATTTATCAACCCAAGAGAAGGAAAATGAGATTCTTTTTCTCTTACCCAAAGAAGTCCAATGATGGTGTCCTCGCTGAGGTCGTATTTGTCCTGCAGAGTAAGCAGAGCATCAACGAAATGCTGCTTGGCACCACCACTCTTCTGGCGTGCCTGAGTGTGCTCTTCCATGATAGCCCTAGTGAGTCTATCCCTCCTTGCGCCGTGTTTGGCGAATGCCTCTTCCTCAAGAGGGAACATCCAACGAAGCCATGGAATGTGCTCTGCCATAGCAAGTGATGCACCAAGCTTCAGCCCATTGGCCACGATTGCCTTGAATTCTAACCCTTGCTCGTCCATTACGCCCTCTGAGTTCACAAACCGCTTCCCAAATGCCAGTCTTGTAATGTTGTTGAATGCCACCGCTCCCAAATATTTCTTCACCAACAAACTTTTACCCTTATTATCTGCATATACAGTAACATGACAAATATTTATAGCTAGTTTTCCTGAATAAGTTGTATATTAAAAAAAAGAAAAAAAAGAAGAAGAAGAAGGAAACAAGTAGTCATAAAAACAAGTTTCTGTTGCGTATTACAATTTTATATGTACAAGTTTTTTTTTTTTTTTAGATAGGCTGACATGGTAATGGCATTATCATGTTGCATATTGCAAGATCCATTTTGTACATTTGGTGTGCATTTTGCACAATCGAATATGCCACTTAGTCCAGCAGATTTCTGGCAGAATTTGTGCAAATAGGAAAAAGAATTCTTCATACTTTATGGTATGGAATGGGAATGGCAGAAATAGTATCGCTTGGGAAGAGCCAAGAAATTGGGTAGAGAAATGTTCTGTCGCTCTGTGCCGAGGCAGGGCCACTCTTTATTAAAATTTGATAAATATATATATATATATATATATATATATATATATTTATTTATACATCTTCAGTAACCTCAGAATGAGTCAAACCGAGGGTATCTTTCAAAAGAGCGGTGCTACGCTCATTTTGACCGTTAGGCTAAAATTTTAATTTTTTATATATTTTAATTATTTTAAAATATTTTTAAAAAATATGAAAAAAATAAATATATTAATAATTATTTCTTTAACTATTAAATAAAAAAATAAAAATATATAAAATATTAAAATAAAAAGATAAATTAAATAGATAAAGTAACATTTTTCCTTTAAATAGATAAAGTAGCACGTTCAAGCTCTCAACAGAAAGGACGGCTAATCTTTTATTTATTTATTTTTTTTAAAGCAGGTGACCAATCCATTTATGCGTGAAACCGTCTGCTTCCAAAAGAATAAATCGGATTTTTATAAACTTTTAAGTTGGGAAGCTTTGATAATATATAGCCTTTATATATCAATCGTATAAAAAACCGAGTCAAATATGGCAACTTGAAAAGCCCTTGTGTCACCGTTCCGCTTCCGTGTCACCGATAAAATTGTACTTGGCTATTTATAATTTTAGATTTCTTCGTCAAAATTCAAAATTCACCTCAATTTATTTTATTATTATAATTTTATTAATCTTTTAAATAAATTATAATAAATAATTCATTTTTTTAAAATTTTAAAATAATAAAAATATTAAAAAATAATATTTTAATAATATTTTATTCTACTATTCAGAATTCATTTCAACTCATTTCTAAATTCAAACGACTCAAAAATTAGATAGATATGATATATCATTAAAAAATAATATATCCTAATTTTTTAATATAATACACAAAATTTGTACATTATAAAACTTATTTAATATTGCTTTAATATTAATAATAATAAGAGGCCCTACGTGGTAAAGAAAGAATACATTGCTATTTGCTAACAAGTACAAATGAGCCGACTGAAAAATATAAGAAAGATATAGACATATAATTATTTTTAATATTTTATATATAGTTTTGTTTGAAATGGAGGATATTTTTATAAAATAATTTATAAAAATGGCATTGCTTTACATAAACAGACATAATCCTTTAATCATAAAAAGATTATATAAAAATAACTTTAAAGCAGTTTGACGTGATTAATAGATTATTAAGTTATTTTGATTATAAAATAAATTAACAGATCACATAAAATTATATTAATTTATAAATTTATTTTATTTTTATGAATATAGAATCCTTTTAAAACATGATTATATAAAAAATTATGCATTTATCTTTACTTAAAACTCTAAGATAATAATATAAACAGCACAAATAAATTCATGCAGCTTATATAACCAAACGAATATAATTTACTGTAGAAAAAGGAGATGATCGATATATAGGATATTGTTCTTTTCATTTGTATATGTAATTGTCCTTTGAAACAAGGAAGGAAGAAAGTTGAACGAAAAAGAAGCGTACCAGAATTGGTCCAGTCGTTGAAAATGGATTCAACCATGGCTGTAACCTCATCTTCCCTAATGGGTCTAAGAGACTCGAGTCTCTTGGGCGAGAAAAGCTCAAGGGTGCACACTTTCCTGACCTTCACATAGTGAGGACCGTAGTCCGCCCAGATAAGGTCCTTCCCATCCCTGCTAAACTTTGCTGCCGACCTACTTCTGTGCCTGTCCGCCAGTTGCTGGTCATTTTCCTTGAGCACTTCCTTTGCCAACTCCGAGTTCGACACGATTACGTTTAGCGTCGATCCGAACCACACCGATATAACTGGGCCGTACGCTTGAGCCCACTCGGCAAAGCACCGGAACCTCACTGGCTTTATGTCGTAGAGGTTTCCGACGATCGGCCACGGGCGAGGGCCCGGTGGGAGCTTGAATCTAAGCCGCTGGTAGATGTTGTAAGCGAGGAAGAGGGTGACAAGCGCGATGGGTATTAGAAGGAAAGGCTCCATTGGAGGAGATCGAGGATGAAGAAAATGTTGAAATTGCTTTGTGACGAGGCCGAAGCCAAAGAAATGGTTGGAGAGAGGTGGATAAATATTAGAGTTGGAGTCGGTGAAAGGACTACAGTCCAAGTTGTGTGGCTTACGGCATGTTTTTTTTTTCTTTTTTTAAATCTCCTGATCTGATCTGCGAACAGATAGAGATGAGGGCGTACGACATGTGGACCGATCATGGTGGCGGGTTTTGTTCATGTGGTGTCACTTTGGCGTGGTTGGTAAGGTGAAAATTAGTGGGTGAGAGATCACTAAAAAAAGAAGTTTGTGGAAGAATCAGAGGTTGGTGAAGTAATTGACCCTTGTAATTTGTATCAGCTCCATAGCCCACAGATTGAAGTTTTGAACAAAAATTAGTATTTCTCAAATGAAAAAGACCGACAATATATAAGACTACTTCAATGCAAAGTTCAAGATTATTTAATTCATTTTATAGGCTGTTCTCTTTTATTCGAACTTGTGAGATGATACTGCTAGCTGTTGAAGTATTATCTGAGTGCGTGTCCACATCAGCAGCAGAGTCCACACAACAGCAACAGAGTTCATGTCTAGAACCAACACACTGTAACTTACCTCAAATTCAAACGTTTACTAATGATAGTGTTTCTTACATCAGTTTTGCATTTTAGATTAAGCCATGATCAGATTCTTTATAATTTAAAAATCATACTTATCTACTATGTAATTAATTATCTTATCATTTCAGTTGTAACAAATAATACCATCAGCTTCTAAATACAAACAGAGGCAGACTACTCACTTTGACCTGCCATTGTCCATCTTCCTTCTTTTCTTACAACTGCTCCAATACCAATTCAAGAATTACAAGTAGTCTCTTGGATATTAATAGGTAGTCTGAATAGGGTCCCTAAATGAGACATGTTGCCAGTGAGATCTCATGGGTGCGTTAGCTTCTTATGATGGGTGACATTTTCAAGCAACACTAATAGTTTGAATAAGAAAAATGATTTACACATAATATTTTTTTACAACATTTTACATAAATATGTTTTAAATGAGGAATATTTATGTAAAATATCTCATAAAAGAAATATCATTTAATAAAAATACCCTCATCTTGTAACATTTTTATGAAATGTACTAGGAAAATGTGTCTGGCGTATCATTGCTCTATGAATAAATATGCAAAAATCTTGTTATGTGTGCCCTGGATAAAATGACTTGAAAATTATAAACCAAAACTTAATTTTTTTGACTAGAAGTCTAGGAGTGAGTGCCCCTAACCGGACCAATCAACTTTCCAAACCGCAGAGATACTATATGTATATATATATATATATATATATATATAACAATTATTTTTGGTTCATTGATTGATTTCTGCAAGTTGGTTATTATGTTCCTTTACATGGGTCAACATATTAAGGATCATTGATTAGCATCCTGCAAGAACGGTGACTCTAATAATGCCTTAAATAGCTAGTACCAACTAAGCCTCCAGCCAGTCTATGCAATTTTATTCTCTAAACGTACTAATTGCATTATGCCACCACTTGTTTTATATATATATATATATATATATATATATATAGGCGATTAATTTTTATTTCATTGCATGCGTTGACATGATATTATTTATTAATTTTTAAAAACAACATAGATTATGAACAATATTACATTAACACCAGAATTGTCATGAAATCATTGGGTTTTTTTTGGTAGAGGTTTTGTTTTTTTTATAGGTCTCCTTGTATGTAATTCTAGATTGCGTGAAATTGGTTGGAGCGGAGTAATTAAAATGGCGTGTTGGTGGGTCAAAGTTGGCATTAATATAGTTGGAGCAGCCCCGGGGTCCACAGGAGTTGGTGGCCGGGGTTGGTGAGACGAAGGAAGATGATGATGATGATAATGGTTCACCTAACATTGCTCGAGAGTGACCAAATCAAGCATCAACCACCATGAATTGTGTTGCAAAGTCAAGCCCCACTAGTTTGTGTAAGCAATGGAAGCTACTCCCCAAAATGGATGGATGGTACTGTAATAGTAAAGCAAGCTGGATTTGATAAAGTTTATCTAAGCAACCTTGGGACCTTATTTTATTTTGTTATTACTATTTCGTAAGGAAGTAACGATGACTTCTGAATCTATGGCTTTTCCTACCCATAAATAAATGAAAATGATGGGTGGATTTGGATAAATGGAACTATTGCCCTGACTTCTGAATTAAAAGAGGTAATTCGAATTATATATAGGTAATTCATATCTAGGCCAAATATCGATGGGTCTCGTTATTGAATAAAATAGTGTGTTTTTTTCTCTTTGTAAAATACTATGCTATGATTCGTATGAACCCACAGAAGAACTGTTGCATGTGCTTTTTGGCGATGCTTAAATTTGGAAAATGATTTTTACAGGTATACAATGTGTGAGTTCTGTACAAACTTTTTGAAAAAAGTGAGATTCATATGACGAAATCTAATTTTTTTATTATAAGTTTTAATTTTTTTCGAAATGCTTGTAAGAAATTTGAACACCATATTCCTATAGTGTTACTCTTAAATTTTTATAAACCCAGCTAACCTTGGCCCAAATAGCTAATATCTAACTATAATTTTAGTCCCTTGGGCTGGAAATCAGCCCAAATAGTTGAGAACATGTTTCACATCATGAATAGAACAATACAAGGCTAGTACTTAACATACAATGAGCCACCACATGAAATTAGTTGGTGCCAAATGAACGAAAGAAATTACTCCAATCTGACTCCAGCACCAGCGAAGGTTTGCTTCTGATACTAGACAAGATGTTAATAGTTCTAGCTAGCTATCCCATTCTTGAAAGCATTGTGCTGAAAATCTCAGCTTGATATCTAGTGTATTCCCTTTGCTTATTTTTTAACTCTTTGCATACGAGCTTCACGTCTCTGTTAATTCAAAATTTTATAAAGGAATGAAATAAAAAGGAAAATTTGATAGAGAATGTAAGCAAAGAAATTGCTGAGTAAGTATCTACGTGAATATATTGCCTTGTTGTCAATATAATCAACTTAGCAGAGGAAGGAGAAGCGGAGAGAAAGATGAAAGATGGGCATCACAAGGTTCATACCTATTATTTGGATCAATGGTTAGAACTCTCTTAATATCAGCCTCAGCGTTCTCTAGCTCAGATATTTTCAGGTATGCTTGGGATCGTCTGTATAGAGCTTTGACATTGTATGGATCACGTTCTAGGACCTGATAAAATGCAAATAAATAAATAAGTAAGGATAATTAGTATTCAACAAGAGACATAATTATAGTGAAGCATTCTCTATAAGAAGACCTTTCTGGCCTTCCATCAATCAATCTCCTCCCGACGAAGTCATTCCAAGTATCATATGTATCAGTACCAGTGTTCTATCCCTAGATCAACTCATCACGGCAATATCACGGGCAGATTTGGTGTGTTTATGGGTGGAAGGAGAGAGTAAAAGGAGGGTGCGAAAGAAAGAACCTTGGTGCATAGTTTTGAAGCTTCAAGGTATTCCCCCAGCTTAAGTTTACAAGCAGCACTGTTCAAATTACATGACAACCACAGAGCATTTGCAGTAGACTTCTCATCATCAGTGAAAGTATGGTCAAACTCAACGTACTTTGCAGCCTGCAGATAGAAGTGAAGGAGATACTTCAATTTCTGCCAGTCTGCAGAAAAAATGTTACACGATATATTGTCCATCTCTTAAAGTAGATGCATTTTCCTATCAGAGGAATTACTTTCCTTCTCATACTTCCTAGAGGCACGCCAAAACTTCCCAGTCTTGAACAAAACATTTCCATCACTTTTCTTCCTTTCACATGCTTCTATTTTCTCTTCAGTCTCCATCTTCCAAAACGGTTTATCCTGTTAACAGAACAATGTATCAGAAAAAGAAAACGCTTCATAGTTAGCATACACAGCATAGGTGGACATGCCAGCTAATTCATATAGTTTCTAATTTATAAGAGTGGATAATGCGAAGTTACAAAACAAGTTTCATTTTCTGTTGGAAAATTGTATTGTATATACTATACCCCCCATCCTACGTGTATCTTACTATGTTGATGTAGCACTATCCACAACACTTTGATCAACTCTTTTATTTTTAAGAAAAAAATTAAAGGTTAATTACAATGCCACATAAGGTTAGTGGGATAAATACGATATAGGAGTGTAGTAATAGTATAACTCAATCACATCATCTTTGGCCTACATCACAGGTTGTGATAGGAATCTTGCCAACATGTCAGCTAACAGCCATCTGCACACCTTGTTAGAATACTGATCAGGGAAATTTTGTGCTTGAAGGAATTAAAGGAATCTGTAGTCAAATTGCAAAAGTGATTTAAACTTAAATTTCCCAGTGGAAGTGGAATGGGAGCTATGAGAACAGAGAACCTTAATGAAGTCGATCAGCTCGACTTCATAAAAGAGCTCTTCTTTTGCAATTCCAGAAACGTCATTGCTATCCACATGTTCTGAGCTGACAGTCACTACCGCTTGTTCTCCTCTTTTCATAGTCATGATTGCTCTGTCCAAACCCTCATTGATTTGTTCTGTAAGCATAAAGCGCAGGTAGCAAGGTTACAACTTACAAGAGATGGTTGATGCTCATTACGAAAAGTGTCGCAGTCGAAAAAAAAAGCACCTTCCAGGGTTGTGAACTCAAAAGGTTCTTCATTTGATCCCTTCCTCTCGAAAATGGTTCCGTCTTTAAGTTTTCCCAAGTATATAACTGGGAAAATTGAAGTATAAGAACTTTCTGGATTATTGAATTATATCTAGCTTGATAAATTGAAAAACTTTGTATGTATTGTTAGCAATATTACCTTTTACCAAGGATCCTTCATTAGGACGGTCAAAACCTTCACCAGCTTTCATGATCTTTTTGAGAACCTTCTTATCTCCGGTGACATCAACAACACTTTTCCAGGACAAAAGCTCAAATTCGATGAATAAATTAGAATCAGAAGGGACACCATTGTCAATCTCTGTAGCTTCATTTCTGTTTTGTCTCAAGCCATCTGGAGAGGAATGAATGACTATGATCTCAGTACATGGTAAACAAAGACAGTCAGCTTAGCTTAGGACATAATGCTAAAAAGGAAGCAAGCGACTCCAACAACTTACAAGAGAACTTCACAGCTAGTTCCGCTTTCTCGCCCCTTCTCATTGTCTTCACTGCTTTGCTTAAGGCAGGGCAAAGACAATCTGTTTCTGGAATACAAAAGAATGAAATTAAACCTTCCAGTAACAGGAAAACTCATCATTTTTCTTAAGGAAAAGAAATTTAAATATATAATAATTACAGTGCAAGTTCAGCTTACCATCACCTACATTAAACTCCACGCCTTTCTCAGATTTGGAGACAACTGTTCCATTCTCAAGTCGTGCCTCGTACTTCACTGGAAAGATAGAAAGAAGTTGGTGTAATCAAGCACTTCCAGAATTTTGACAATAACTTGCAAATATCAACACAGATGGTGATCTTGATAGTTAACTTCAGATTTTTCAAACTAGACCCAATTTTTCTTCATTATCACGTTATAATCATTTCTTAAAAGCTTAATGTTATTCTTAAGAAATCCAAGTCCCAACCAAGATCATCCAGTAGCCAAGTCTAATTCCAACTTTTCATGAACATTCCATGCATGTTTGGATCAGGTTCCAAAGGAGTTATTAGAATCCAACCAATCAAATAAAATGTCCAAAAGGTTTGAAACTCACACATCAAGCCAAAGACAGACACACAAAAACAAATAAAATAAAATAAATGATATGTCAAACAGTTCCATAGACAAAATAAAGACCATTAACTCTAAAAATGTAATGAAAAGAGGGCCACATCAAGCCAAGCTCCATTCTAAAAGCGTTGGAGTTTTCAACAGCAAATCTGTCTAATCAGAATTTAACCAAAAGATATCTAATTCTTCTCAACGGTAGGTGAAAAAAATAGTTGTGAGGCTGTCCAGTAGATTTAGCACTATGTACTATGAGAATTAATTCTTTGTAAGCTCTCTCTTTTCGATACATTAAGAAATCTCTTCGTGTCAGGGAATATCAATGCAAGGACAAAAAAGTTTTAATACTCCTTTTGGCACGTATAGTTTGATATCTGAAATAATTCTGATTATGAACTTAATTGAAGATTGGTCAGGCCGATGAGAATTCTCATGTGAACTTAGTTGAAGATTGGACTTCTATGGAATTAACACAAGAAATTTCAAAAGCTTCACAGTGATATATACAATGAAGATAGGAAGTATAGTCCATCATCCTTCCAAGCTAAAACAGAAACTTGGGGTTTGTTAACAAGTTAATAGCAAAGCTTAGCAAGATCGTAGTTTGTTCATATAAAAACAACTTCAATGAAGCGTAACTGTATTTTTTATTTTGTTTTTTATGATTAACAAAAGAAAAGAAAAACTCTCCAACATTGTCAATATTACCTAGCACTTGATCAGCTTCTCTTGGAGTAGCCCATCCTTCACCCTCCTTCATTATCTTCTTTAGTATTCCTCCATCACCAGTTATGTCTCTGATAGTGGTCCAAGACAGCATTTCAATATCAAAAATGAGAGTTGAATTGGGAGGAATCAGGGGTGGAGAGCCGAGTTCCCCATAGGCCAAGTTTGGTGGTATTGTGAAGATTGCTCTCTCACCCTTCTTCATGGTCGCGACCCCTTCATCCCATCCTTTTATAACTTCATCTGAAATTGAAATGTTAAAGAAGCAATGAAGCATATTAGCGACACCTAGTAAATGCAACCGAGATCTAATTAACTATTTTCTCTCCAAATAAAAAGAAATGATAAATCTTTTAGTTTTCTTCTTCAATGCTACACATAAAAACTAGAGAACGAGAGCAAGTATCAATAATTGATACAAAAACATCTATTTGTGAAGTTTCTCTTTAGCTTGATACTCCCTCTATTGCATGGTGACACTCTGAATTTCATCGAGCAAATGGGAGACAAAACCAAAGCAATTACAATAAATTGTCTTTCCAATAAGATTCCATAATTATATTCCAGTTCATTCAAATTTTCATCCTACATAAACTACGATAGATATAGGAAAATGAGAAAGTACTATCTAGTTCAACACCATGGATCTTTGAGTGTCAGACCACTTACTTTGGCCTAATTTAAAACGAAAGGGAGTTCCTTTATCACGACTCGGATAGAGACATTCCCCGCCCTCAATGCACCCGCTGAAAAGAACTGAAATACGAAAGAGAGTTAGACTTAAAAACGCAGATATAACGAATGCTAACTGATTATTGATACCAGAGTGACAAGACCCTAAACTTCAAAGTGAATTCTCGAAGGGTGCCCTGGTTTCACTACCTTCCACTTCATCCCCGGGAAATGGAGTCTGCCATGAGTTTCCTTTCCTGAGAATCTGCTTTCTCAGGCCTTGGGTTCCGATTACCTTGATCTCTGGTAATCCAGGATCTTCGATTTTAATGGCAGTTTCTTCCAAAGAGGAAGTTGCAGAAGAGAGTGCCATTGAAACGAGTAATTGTGTGTGAGGGGAGGAGCGTGTGTGCTTCAAGTGAAAAAGATAAGCCGTTGTTGGTTTCCCTCCATTTGGAGCATTCAGTTAAGATTTTTCTGTGGGGGGGGACGTGGCAGTTAACTCGGATAGTTGACTCACTGGTTTACTTGGACGAGGTATCTACCGAGCCAACCGAGTCGTTTTCTATTTGTTTGGAAGGAGCAATGTTACAACTCATGCGGTCGTATTTTTATTCCTTTATGGGATAGAATACAATTTAAATAGTTAAATTTGTTTTTCCAAATTTAAGTTTTTGAAATAAATATAAAATTATAAAATAAGTGATAATTTAATATATTATAAAAAAAATAGAGTTCTCGAATTCCAAATTATGCTTTAAATTCAAAAAATAAGAGCACTTTAGAGCATTGATATTAGTTTCTTCAAATTCATCTTTAAAATTTGATGAAAAATATATATTTTTCATAAATACAAAACTTCCCTAGCCATAACCTGATATTAGATTAATCAAAATAATAATATAATATTATTTTTTTAATAATAATATTTTTAATTTTGTTTTCATATTTTACAATTACACTAATTATATGTTAATTAATAATTTAATTTCATACTTAAATTATTGTTTCCTAACTTAAATATATTGTGGCTCAAAATTAGAAAATAATAATTTAAGTAAATAAAATAATAATTATAGAGTGTGAACAATTAGTCTTCAAATTTAAAAATGAATTAAAATATACTGTAACTCAAAATTGAAAATTTTAATATATGCTAAATCTAATACAGTGAGTTTAAATACAAATTCATCAAATTTTAAAAATAATACTCATTTAATAAATTCAATACTAATGCTCTTACAATTTCATTGGGAAGGTAAAGCATGACAACTTTAAAAAAAGGAAAAAACTGTAAAAATGTCACTAAAACGTTAAACGAAGAGATTCCTATTCCTAGTTACCAATGTTTGGGTCATTGTTTTCCATATTGCTTTCAATAGGAATTTGGGCCATTTTTCTCCCATCCATTTCCGGCATAAAATCAACAGACTTGTCTGTAGCATTATTTTTAATTCTATTTGGGCTGGCAAGCGTTTAATGAAGCTTCTTAAGTCAAAGGGCCGAGATTGGGCCGAAAGTGTATCAGTTGTGATATGTGCCTGGGTTTCACATATGAAATAATTGAGATGGTGTGAAACATCCCCAAAGCATTATCCCGACTTTACCTGACTTTCTTGACAAGTTTCAGAATATTGTAATAATATAAAATATAATAATAAACTTACTATCCTTTTACAATTATTTTGCGACTCTTGAGGATAATTATGTAATTTAAAACTTTATTACAACTATTTTCCATGCCAAATAGTTTTTTTTGGGGGGGGGGGGGGGGGTGAGATGTACCGATGGTGTTTAATTATGTACTAATAGATTGCTATATGAAGATGGCACCTAACAAAAATACTATTTGAAGGCTTTTATACCATACTTTAGTTGCGTGCGCAACATTATTATCCAGAAGTACAACTATTTGATCTAAATTGTGCGTGCAGTGTACTCCGAATACAATCGATATTAATTAATTAATATGTTTCCCCAGGTCGTATTCGTATCTATATACATAGTTTGGGTGCTGTGTTACAGAAAAACATGTCAAACCTCAAATGGTAGGAGGCAGGCGCGCGGCAAAGTACGCAGGCCGGGTTACCAAGTTTAATTATCACCTGGCATGGCGGCCTTCAGAATTAATATCCACAAACCCAACCCGTCTTGCATGCGAAAACGATGATCTTATGTCCATGATATATGCATCTCCGTGGAGCGCGGTGATTCCGCAGTTAATTATGGCAGAGCTTGGCCCATGGCTGTCATTTGCTGAGCTTCACTTTGGAAAGTCCATTAATTAGGCCAGCGTGCAATTTTTTTTCTTCCTCTCAAGATAATTTTATACTTTATATTAGGATCATTAGTGTTAATGCTCTTAGAAGATTAATGAATATGAACGACCCAACTACCCAATTAAGCGCGCACACATATATATAGGATGACACAACGACCCACTACATGAAATATATATAATTCTTGCTCAAAAGAATGATGAATTATTAACTTAGTGCGGGCTGATTCTAACGTCGACTTATGCTTGCATGAGTGTCTCCTAACAATAAGACAAAACAATTAAATAGTGCGTAGAAACAAATAAACCAAAGCGAGCGCAGATAATTAGTGGGCATTGATCAAGGTTTATGCGAAAAATCGATGTTGCAGAGCAATATATAATCATTTTCAGTCTTGGTGATTTCCATGCAAGCTAGCTAGCAAGTGCGTGGCATGCATATCATATCATAATTAATTTAATTTACAAGTGCATGTTGTTGTAATTTCAACGGTTCAAATATTTTTCTATCCAAAACATTATGAGAAATATTTAGTTACAAAAAGATTACACAAAAATAAATTTATAAAAGTGACATAATTTGATGTTGTGTATCATATTGTAAAATTAATTTTATCATAAAATACTAAATCTAACAGATCATATGTAACCACGTCATTTTGTGAATTTCTTTTTATATAACCACTAATCAAATATTGTATAACCTGCACTATATCTACAGACGTAGTTTTGTTCACTTTCCTCGTGGATTACAATGACTAGAGACGAAGAATTATAGACGGAAACACTACTGACGTCAGGCATTTTGACTTGATTATTTATTTTTAAATATGTTCTATGGATTTAGTGACAGTGAACGGACAAAGCATGGTGGAAACCTTTTTAGAAGACGATCGAAGAAAATTGAGATCGATTTCTAATCATTTCTCAGTGCGTAGTGGGTGTTGAGTCAGGGTTTATAATACACATATTCCAATCTTCGATGTCCCAGCGATTGGCCTATCGATAATTATTGCTCCTTTGCAAACAGGGGCAACCACCTATCAAAAACTCCCGAATTTCTAAAGAGACGAGAGAAAGGGGGTGGAAATGCGTGGTGCCGGGTGTGGGAGGAGTACCCAAGTTGAAATTAGCAAGGTTGGATCATATATGGCTGAATTAAGTGTTTAGAATTAATTAGTCCAGGCTCCTCAATGCAAAGATTTGTCAAATAAAGTAGCTAGCTAGCTTTCTGAAAAGGACGATCTCCGAGAGCATGCATCTAAAATATTTCTTGTTCAAATGATAATGAAAATCAGATTAAAACATGATCAATTAAAATTATATATTTATTGAAGATACACATGTGATCTGCTTCACACAAAAAAAAATCGTGACAAGTGTAGTCTGCATGTTTGAGAAAACGTCTCACTAACCGCGAGAGCATGTAAGAGAGAATGTTTGTATAGAATGTGCCGTTGTATAACAACGTTACAAAGGTAGAAAATGGCTATGAATTGAAAAGAAATAAAATGATTTTATTAGATAATTAGTCAAGATTTCCATAGTTGTTTGCAAGAGTTGCTATATATATGTGATAAGTGATTTTGTAGCCGTTGGAGGATTTTTTTTGTGTCTCAGATTCCTTATGTATTGTAGCCTTTAGGTCTGAAGTTTCCTTTTGTATGGAACAGATCACATGTGTATATTCAATAATATTTACTTGGAAGTTATTAAATTAAAGAAATAATCTGAATTTTATTAGAATTAATATTAAATTAAGCTTTGTCATGAATTAATTTTTCCTTTATCGACCCTCAAATTTTTTTTTTCTTTTGGTTATAATAAAGTAAGCGGAGGCAATAATATTCATTTATTTCGATTTCTTTTATAAGTAGGGTGGGGGGAGATCCGAACTCAAGTTTTTATTTGGAGAATCGGAATATATGACATTAGGCTCTTGACTATTTATTTCGATTTAAAAAATATAAATCGATAAATTAAGAGAGGCTAGACAATCGCAAGATGAAATATGAATCTAATGCACAAGTACGAGTAATGCTACATACATTCATAGATTTCGTAAGTGCTGCATAATCGTTTTAAAAAATAGTAAAGTCTACTATTAAAAAATTAATTTTTTTCATGTGAATCTTATATTTATTTATTTATTTCAAAAAAATTACATGATACTTGTATATTCTATAATTAAAATTATCATTTCTCATATAATTAAGGGGCTCCGATATAGCATTGGGCAACAAGCTGAACACATGGAGTGAAATGAAGAAGAAGCTGCCGCTAGCTAGAGATCATACAGTCCTCCTTTTCTTTGAACACATACCCAAAAAAAAAAAAAGGGTCAAGCACCATCAATTAAGTGGGATCTGCATCAGACGTTAGCACTTCCTCCACGTGTAAAATGATGATTGTGGACAATATTTATGTCGTACGGAACAACGAAAAAGAAAAAGAAGAAGAAAAAATTATTCTGCATTCTCATAATTGTTTCATTAAATTTTTTTTTTTTTGGCGAAATATAAGCTTACATGAAAGATACAAGGCCCATACGTACTTGTAACTCAGCGATCAAACCTAAAAGGAAAAACAAAGAAAAAAAAAAAATACTAAAGACTACATATAGGGACAAAAAAGCGCCCCACTCTCCCTCCGGCCCCCTTCCCCTCGTCACCGTGCATGCAACAACGCAATCTTATCTCTCTATTTCTCATCGTCTCTCCTTTTATGCTGCATGCTTAGGCTTTTTTTGGTGCTTAATTCCACAGCTAGCTATATCATGGGGGGCAGTGGGATGGGAACACCAATGGCTGCAGACACGGGAACGGTCTCCTTGTTAGCTTCAGTGGTACTCTTCTGTATTTCGATGTCATTTGCTTCCATGTCTTCCATCATGGTCGCCATCCGGCCATTCACTCCTCCAATTACCTTTACTGGTTCAGGAATTTCTTCAATGGCTTCCTTTTCTTTGTATTCCTTGTTCTTTCCCCACAGAACCGAGTATAATCCCATTACGATTAATACAGAGCCCAGAATACTGAAACCACAGGTGGATTGTATATATATTTATCAGTACTTGGCTCCTAGCTAATTAATAGTTGTAATTAAATTGAAAAAAAAAATGATTTTTTATTTTTATTTTTTATTTTTTTGGTGAGTTTGGGGGGCCGGGGTGATAAGACTGAAAGTTAAATTTTGTTTTTTAGGCAAAGATGGAAAATTCAGTTCATTCTGATAATAAACAGATTATGTGATTAATTATCTAGCCAGAAAATGTGTAATTTATGGAATTTGTGATTTTCTTTTTTCAGCAAGAAAGTTCGTGTAGTAGTTGTAGTTAAATGCCTATGTATAATAGTATATAGGCATGAGATGAAATACAAAAGAAAACTTACCCTCCAAGGTAAATCTTTTCAGCGAGGATGAAAGAGCCCATGATGGCAACAATGATCATCATCAGAGGGCTAAAAGCAGTGACAAAGACAGGCCCTCTTTTCTGCATGACCAACCCTTGGACATAGTAGGCAATGCTGGATGACACTATACCCTGTTCATGAAAATCAAATGTTTAATTTCTAAAGCAAATTAGGGGAGAGAGAGAGAGAGAGAGAGAGAGTTACAGCATAGGCAGCTGCAAGAAGATTCATATCCCAGCCAATGTTCCAAGCAGAGGGCTTGTGCTCCAAAACAAGAGTGACAGCTATAGACTGGAGTGTGCCCGTGAAGCACACAAGGGCTGTGAGTGAGAGGTGAGCTGAGTATCTCTTCATTGTAATTGCCTGTAAGACAAGTCAAATAAATTTAATTTTCCCAATAATTTCAAAAACCACCAAATTTCTATAAAATGAAGAGGATAAACGAAAGACAAAATCGTATCTTTACCTGAATGATGAAGAAAGAAGCCCATGCAAAGGTAGCAATGATGAGAAGCATGGAACCCTTAAACCAGTCCTTGTCAGCGGATCCAGTGGCGTCTTCAGGGGTATAGGATTTAGGGTGATGCATGTGCTGAGACCACACAAGATTAAGGACTTGTCCTTTGTAAAGTGTCATCAACATGGCTCCAGCCACCGTCACTATTGTTCCCACCACCTTTGCTTGGCATCTAACTTTCTTCATGTTCAACTTCTCCATCCTATTCATCCGAAATAGCATACGTTAATGTTAATATTCCAAACCATTATGGCAAAAAGAAGAGATCGAGATGATGATGATGATAAATACCTGCAAAGAACTGCCATGACGAAGGTCATTGCTGGGAGCATATTGCTTATGGCACAAGAGTAGGTAGGCGACGTGAATTTCAAGCCGGCGTAGTATAAGTTCTGATCAATCACTGGCCTGTGGAAACAGAGCAGATAAAACAGAGAAATAAAACTTTTTAGACCAATTATCTAGTCTTTATAGCATGTTGTATATATGAAAAATATAGATGAACAGATACTAACCCAAGAAGCCCCAGAACAAAAATCTGCATGAATATCGGAAATGTAATCTTTGGCCTCACTTTCCTGGAAGCAAGCAAAGAAACACCCATGAATAAAAAACATGCCACCATCATCAACCCAGAACGACAATCGTCTCTCCTAAAAATGATTTTCCAGTTAATTTAGTTATTTACCTCTCCAGAACTAGAGCAAAAGGTGCGATAACTGCGGTAGCAAAGGCGTGCCTGTAGACGACCAGGACGTAATGGCTCATTCCTCGGTTGAGTGAAACCTTAGAGATGATGTTCATGCCAGCATAGCCAAATTGCAGAGAAATCATGGCTATGTAAGGCTTACATCTCTGAACATAATTGCCAAAGCCTCCTTGTCCCTCCATTTTTCTTCGTTTTTCAATCCTGGCTCAAGGATTCTAAAAGACAGGGAGAGGAGAAAAACTTTCAAGGAAGAACGGGGAGTGAAAGAAGAAAACTAAGAGGAAGAACACTTCAATTTTCTTGCGTCTCCTAAGTGTAAAATGGGGAGCCAGTCCGCTATTTATAGGCGCCCATAGAGGGCTCTACCCAAAGTAGTGCTCAAGCGAGTTAGAAGTACATGTCTCTTAACATGCTGATGAAATCATATTATAAAAAGTAAAGAAACATCGGCTTCAAATTCAAACACGACAATAGTGAAATGATGATTTATCTCAAAAGTTCGATTAATTTAAAATTTCTACTCTAATATAATATTAACAGCTATTAATCTAAAGTACCACATAAGATACGTCAGTTGATAAATTTATTTTTATAAAAAAAATTGTGATTAAAGCATTTCGGTTCACTATTTGTTCTAAAATTTTAAACAAAAAAAAGGCTACATTCTAACATTGCACCAAACCTATCAAGTTGAATATTGTGATTCTTCAAGTGTATATATACACAAAAAAATCCTCACAACTTCGTACTATTCACACAACTTTCACACACTACACTTTTTTTAATTATTATTATTTTTTTCTTTTATCAAATATTTAATATATGAATAATGAATAGAAAAATTGAAACAGTTTAAAAAGAATAAACTCAAAAAAAAATTTAAAAATTTAAAAAAATGTGGTGTGTAGAGTTGAGGAGGTTGTGTAGCAAATCTCATATATATATATATATAGTAATACTAAGTACAAGTCCCAAATGTATAAGCTTTGTTCAAGCCTTTTGTAAAAATGTGGACCCTATTTAAAAAGTGAGTTTTTCACACTTCTTTTATGATAAAATTATTTTTTTATAAAAGACTTGTACGAGACTTATACATTTGAGATTTGAGATTTGTATTTATCGTTTCTCATATCTATATGTTCCGCGTGGCAACGTAGCTTTATTGCGGGGGCTTAATGGTTACATCTGTTTCAGCATATATAGTGGCAAGCAATTTGAGAGCTGCCAAATTAAAGAAGGGTAAGACTGGTGCTTCCTGATTATGCCAATTACACAAGCTGATCTGCTGATGGTGGCCTGATCCCAAATTGGGACCACCCGGCCCGACTCGGTCTAATAGACTCGGATCGACACGGATGTCGGAATAGTTTGTCACCAACTGATCAACTGCATGCCCTATGAATCAAATGCCACTATATATGGCTACCATAAAAGTGTGCAAACCGCAATATCTGCAGCTTTCACTGTAAGTATTGGGGGCCGGCTGCAACTTCATGTTTTAGGGGTTAACAATAAGACGATTTTAATTATACAACGCATGCATGCAGTTTATCATTTTTCGTTTGCCAACATTTTGAGTGGATTTATTTATTTATTTGTATTCATTGAAGTTCAATTCCTAGTTAGACTTGATCAAATAAGGATATATTTTTATTTCTTTATTTATATTTTTTGGCTAATTAAGGGCTTTCTCAATTTATAGGAGGCTAGCAATTCAATATATTTATTTATATTTTAAACTTTGTTTTGCTTTTGGCATTTCTCTAGAAAAATAAGCATAGATTATTTGCGATAATAACTATTTGTGATGAAAACGGACTATTTTTAACAGAAAATAATTATTTTTTTATAAAAAATAACTTGTCACAAATAAATAATATTTTTTTAGTGTCGGAGGGATTTAGACGTACGTACAATATTATATAGTCTCAATTGCCGGTCCTAATTTGAGCCCTACTTTGTGAGAATCTTACCCACAAGTACTAGCAGTTTATAAAATCGTTTCAAGCAAGTCGTCGTCTTTAAAAAACTTAGAAACCAAAACTCACGTACATGTTATAAATAGATAGAATTAATATTGCGAATGAAGAAAAAAATGGATCGAATGTACCTATAAATATATATTATTATGTTATTATGCATTGGTTCTTTATGCCTATTAAATAGATGTAACTCAAAGCTAGCCTTTACTTATAATAGGTTTGGCCGGGTGACCTGATCAATCAATAACTTTCCTTGATTATTTATGATCCGATCCTTACCATCAAGAATTAATAGAGTTGATTAATTGATCTGATTGAAATCCCATTAAAATTATATATTCATCCAACCATACTTGATCGTTCCAAGCCCTTTAATTCTTGAAAATTAGCCTAGAAAATTAACCAAACCCGCGGACTAGAGAATTTTAGATCAGAGTACTACTTCTATAGCCTATGCCTTTTATTTTCTCGGAAACTTTTAGATCAGAGTTCTACTACTCGATCGGAAAATTGATTCTGATTGAAATTTCCGTCAATATTTCTCCTTTATTAAATAAATTTTTGACACGGTGACAGTACCAAATAATTATAGTCAGAGCTTCTTAATTACATCACAGGTGACATGTGATGAACCACACTTTTAAGGAAGGATAATTTTTATCAATCATTATTTACTACTCCACACTCTATCAAAAACATCCTACATGATTCTATGAAGAAAAAAAAACTGTCAGATATGAGATGTGGAGATAAATAGTAGTGGATGATGTATAATAAACTCTTTTAAGAAATATTGTATGTACTGCAGCTACTGCCACGAGGTTTTAGTTTTATAATTTAATTACATATTAATTTTGGGAATTTATGCTCACAAATAGTAAATATTGTTTGTTTTCTTTGTGTATATATAATTTTGTGGGACATCATGCGGTCACTTATAATTTATTATGTTCATGGACGTAGGTAATTTGCATAAATATATATATATATATATATATATATATATATATATATATATATATATATATATATTGTTTCGAACAATGATAAAAGCAACAAGTATACGCGCGATCGACTTATCTTCGATTGACCTAATTTACATATTCATGGGGACTTCAGATCATGCGTATAGTCTTGGTTTTTTTTTTTTGGGGGGGGGGGGGGGGGTGTGATGAAGAATCTGCATTTGGAATATGAGTCGGGAATCTTCCTAGTATAAAATTCTGTAGATAAAATAAAAAATAAAAAATTAATGTTTTCATATAAAAATAATTAGGATTTATACCTTTGTTGTTTATTATATCAATATATGTTTATTACTTGTGTCAGACCAATATTCTCTCATGTTTAAAGTTTAAACCGTAAGTTTTTCGGGCATAACATAGATAGACACACATAAATTACTCGGCCTAAAACTCTAGAGTGAAACCCAGCGACCCCCCGAGTGAAACCCTCGCCCATCTCCCTAAAAATCCACATAAACTAGACCTAATGTGAGGGGAGGGAGCTTCGGCTCCTCCCCCCTCTCCTGTGTCTAGTTTACTTTCGTTTTTTATCTTTATTTTTTAGTTTTTGTTTTTGTCAAGCCAAATAAGGGAGGATCGCCGTTCGAGTCGTTCAGGCCGTCGACCGTCTACACGCGCCTCACCAGCAGGACGCCCAGCCGCCGATCTCCAAATCTACCAAATCCGGTCTCCATCGGAGTGGCGCATAGCCCGCACGCACGGGACGAAATTCCAGACCGAGACGGCGCGTGGCCATCATGCACCACCTAGGAGGCTGTTGCCGACGTCACGCTCGGCTTCGGAGGGACCTCTGACTCCGGGACTTCAAAATCTGCTCGACAGTTTTTCTCCCAGTGTGAACAGTATCCGCACGCATTATAGCCGAATCTAGTGCATTGTTCACCTGTTTTTTGATCTTGGCTTTTCCGTTTCTGTGTTTTTTTTTCTAGTATTTGATTTTGTTTAGTTTCTTTGGGTTGCTGTTGTTTTGTTGACCCGAGTGAGATGTGGGCTTTTGGATTGGACGTAATCCGGGGTAAGAGCTGTTTGAGAGTGGTGAGTGATGTTATGTCTAGTCATCACACGGCCGGGCTGTTGTGGTCCATGCTTTTGCTGGGTCCTCGCTCAGTCTAGACTCGAGATGTTGATGCTTGTGGTAGGCGTGTCATTCGGAGTCTCACCAGTGCTTGTGGTCTATTTGTTGTTGCTGTTTTTAGTTGTAATTTTTTCAATTTAATTTAGTTTTTATTGTAGTAGGAATAGGCTATTAGATTTAATATCCATAACTGTGTCCCTAACTCATCCTTCTTGGGATGATTGAGCGGACCTATAAGTTCTGGTTTACAGAACGCTTTCTCTATCTTGAGAAAGTTTTAGAAGTTAAGACAATGTCCGTCACAAAATAATTTGTGTGTGGGGAAGTTTCAGAGCTGCTGCGTTAGATTGGCTTAAGGTGTTTGGATTTTTCATGTACTGATCAATCAACTTTTGTAATTTCGGATCATTAATGAAATGTGACTATTTCCATAAAAAAAAAAAAAAAAAACCATAAGTTTTTCTTTTTATCTTTTCCTTTTTTCTGGAATAAATATCTACCCGCCGAACCTTACACGTACATACGTACACCCTACTTGAATTACATTAATTTAACATTCCTTTTCTATCTGGAATTTTGAACAAAAGAAAGATAAGCGAAATTGATCTTAACATCATGATCAGTTTTAGCTTTATGCTAATGGAACAACTTTAAGCTTGATTAATTTTTCCATAGTTAGTACTGTTTAAACAAAGTAAGACTTTTCTAGAGAGAGAGAGAGAGAGAGCCGTTTCTGTTAATGAGAACTTGGGGCATGCTTGAGTAATGAGATGAAATGAGAATTTTATGAATAATAATGAAACGGTTTAAGTTTATAATATGGTTTGTTGGGTTTTGGGAAAGGATAGAGAAAGTTTTGAATAAAAATATTAGAAAATTCAAATATTATTTGAATATAAATTTTTAATATTATTCTTGTTTCTAAATTTGAAAAAGTTGTATGATTTTTTGTGTTTTGTTTTGAAGTTTGAAAAAGTTGTAATGGTTAGGTAATAATTAGATGAAAAATTTAAAGATTTGAAATTAAAAAGTGTTTTGTGTTTGATTGGTATTTGGGAATAAAATTATGAAAAGTTTTGACTGTATTTAAGTGCCCAAACATAGCCTTAGATTCCTTATATAAATATATATATATATATAACTAGCTAGTAATGTAGAATTTATAGGATAAAAGACTCTAAATTGCAATTAACAGAGTACTAGTCTTACAAGCTAGTAACTCAAGATCACTAGATAAATTTATAGGTAATTCGAGATATTTAATTAAGCTAGCCTCCTAACAAAGAAAATTAACAAGACCAATTTCCATATATAACATAAATTCCAACTTCCATAAATCTTCCTTTTATCAATTTAATTCTCGTAACATACTCCCATTTTATCAACTTCAAATTATGTCGACAGATCAACTGACCTTAGTACTTACTTTCTTAGCCGCCGCACGATCGTTTGGATCAGTCCCCACATGATCATCAGTTTCTCCTTTATGGTCTCATTAACCCCTTCATCCGTTTCTCCTATCTTCTGGAGTATTCTTCCCTTTCCTCCTGTTTTTTTAGTTCCAAACACTTCTCCCCCACTTTTTTCCCAACGCCATGGCCCAAGTGATGCACCATGTATAAATCTCACTCCAATAAATCAGGTCATTCTCAGCGCGCAAAATCGTTTAAAATACCCACCAAAATCGCTGGTTTTCCTCTTTCTCGACGATTTTAAAATCGCCGACTAGTCGATGATTTTAAAGTGACGATTATGATAATTTTCAGCGATAACAAAAAATCGTTGGGAAAAGTCTTATTTGCAGCGATTATTACTCACCGCAAATGTCTAAAAAATTGACGAAAATACCATTTTTGTTTACCCCTAAATCGTTGATAAAAATCAAATGCGGAGACATAAATCGTCGAAAAAGGCTGGCAAAACGCCGCAAACAACTCAATATTTTCCCAGCGATCTTAAGTTATCGTCGCACTTATATATTTGCAGCAGGCGATTTTCGCCGCAAATAAGTATTTGCGGCGATAAATTTTCGCCACAAATAATAAAAATGGACGACAAAATAATAGCGGCGAATTTTACTCGCCGCAAAATAGTTTTCAAGAAAATAAAAAAAAAAAAAAGCACAAAAACAGAGATGAACTATACCTAAGCTACTATACTTTATACTAGAGACCCTTATATATAATATATGTATATATAACTGTAAGATATAATTAAGCCACAAATAAAAAAACTATATCCAAGCATGCATGATACATTTGCAGAGAAATGAATTAAAAGCCAAATAAGAGTGTCATTCAGTAAATCAATCAATCAATCAATGCATTTTTTAGATTCTACAATGATTGGTCAGGATTAGCCCACGAAGTACAATTTTAATAAGCAAATGTTGGGCCCACAACCTACTCTTTCTCTCTCTCTCCACAAGTATTTAAGACCAAGACATTCCGAAGTACATTCATGCTCTTAAACATCCCTCATTTAACCACAATATCAACTACATAAACCAAGCATACTAGAGTTATCCAAAACCTGAGAAGAAACATCATTTTTTTGTGAAAGCATAGCATAAACAGCAAGAGTTCAAATCAACCCAGAATTATATGTTGATTGATCATCAACCAAGTATTGCAGTGAGACAACATATTAAATGGAAGAAGCCAGAGGAAACATGTGTTAAATTTAGCCAATTGGGATGCTGTTATAGATAACAAGAACAAGAAGGTGGGAATAGGGGTTATAATGAACGTGAACTAAGAGAGGAAAAAATGAAGTTTTAAACTAACCTAAACTTAGTCATCGCAAATGAAATTTAAGCCAAAGTTCCTGCCTTATATAGTGAAGATATAAGCTCAAAATGAAGGTAAAATTGCTGCAGCACAAGTAGCAAACATCAGGTATTGTTTGATGTACTTTGAACTCTAAGAGGTGGGTTTAAATTTAAAGAAAGATCATTCCACTCATTACATAAATTCTAGACAGCAGCAGAAATTCAAGGAAAAGCAAAACATGGTTGCTGTTTGTGTGCATAGCTTGAACCCGAGAATAAAAGAGCAGATTTTCCACTTCTAATCAAGGGGACTCAAATTAAAACTTTATATTAAAGTTGGTTGAAACAATAAAAATTAAACAAGTGGATATTTGTCCTCTCTTTTCCTCCATTTTTGTCCACCTTTTCAGGAAACCAAACAAAGAAAGCAGTTCAAGATCATACCAGAAAACACCTTCACACAATCATTAAAAATGCATAGAATTCAAAACCAGAGACGATAGTAGTTATTGACTACAAGTGCTTGAACTTTTCCAGTAAAACAAGAAACTTACCAATGAATATTCAAGACCTGTCAAGGACAAAACTCTCAAAGCCTTTGCTACCATCCTACAAAACACAAGGTAGAAGGCTTCCAGTAGTCGATCAACTACTTTTTGTCTTACTCCCGAGCTATAACAGATTCAACTTCAACAACCACATATGAAATTTTTATTTTTAAATAAACAAATTAGCAATGATTTATGAACTTTCATTTGAAAATACACAATCAAGTGTCTAATAAGTTAGGGTTTCCGTTACAAGATAGCAATCCACAATCAATGAACATAGATTTGAGCTTCGGAAATGTAACAAATGGGAAATAATGAGAGCAAGGCCGAAAATTACAGATATATATATATATATCTATATTCTAGCAAAACATGAAGAAAAAACACAAGAAAAGAAGAATCGAAACTCACAAGGGACAGGCAGATCAGTAGCAGATCACGGGGGGGCTGTGGGTTGCGAACAGAGCAAGGGAGAGAGGGAGGGCCTCGGGCTGCTGGGCTAGGCGTGGAGGTGAAGGGGCCGATGGCATCGAGGTGTGAGTGGTGGCAAACGGTGCCCCTAGCGGCAGCGATATCGAGAAATCCGAGAGAGAAAGGTCGAGGTCAAATTCGGTGAAAAGGACATTTCCACTGTGGGGCCTGGGGGAGAAGGAGGGAGTGGCCGTCGAGGTGAGGTGGAGGCGGCGTGGTGGGGTCGCTGGCGACGAGCTATGCGCGGCGGCGTGGGTTGAGGGAGAAGAGGGACTGGGGAGGCAGAGCGGGGGAGAGAGAAATGAAGGGTAACGCGGGGGAGAGAAAGAAATGAGGGGAAACAGAACGCGGGGGGTTTAAATTTAATTTAACATTTCCGGCGATTTAGATTCGCCGCAAATAACATTTTAGTTGTCGCCTGTGTTCTTACGGCGACAATTTTCGCCCCAAATAATACCTATCACATCGATTTCTCTAATCGATAGAAATGTTTGCCGCTGCTCAAATAGGCAAAACTTTTTGCAACGACTTAAATCGCCGCAAAAAGCCATGCCCATTTCGAAATTTTCTTGCAGCGCTTTTTATTCGCCGCAGAAGTAACTATTGTGGCGATTTAACCATTCGCCGCAATAAAAATACTGCTACAGTTACAAATATTATTTGCGGCGATAGTTACGCGCCGCAAAATATCAAATAGTCGCCGCAAATGAATGAACAGTAATTTCACCATGCGATTTTCGGATGCAGTGCTTTTGAGTCATGTGGTGATACGAAAATCGCTACAAATAAGAGTAAATTGCGGCGATTTTTTTTCCAGCGATTATAAAATCACTGGAAAAGGCTTTATTTCTTGTAGTGTCTTTTCATTAAGACCTTATATATATAAATTGAGAAAATTAATGGTGCGCCCCTAAGGTCAAGGTACGAGAAGGGCATGCATATATATGATCATGTTCAATATTACTAGGGAGTGTGTGTGTGCGCGCGTAGTTTCCAGTCAAGCATGTAATATTTTCTAAGGCCACTCACAGGCACAGATTCTCTAAACAAAATCACGACATAGTTTGGTATGTACCTACGTAGATTGTGTCTATATCATGACTAGCTTGTAAAATAGTTGTTAAAAGAACTGTAAGTAATTAATCATTTTTCAGATCGATCTTTTTCTTGCAGCCAAAAGTATATAAGCTGCCGTGATTTCATTTCCAAATTTACTTCCTGAGAAGATCTAAATTATATATAAGCTGTACGTTCATATATATATAGAGGCCACACTTGATCTCTAGAGATTTCTTGTCTGCTTGGCTTTTTGGGCACAATTCAAGGCACGCTGCACGCCTTCACTAATATGCCGATGTCACTTTGCTGCTGCATGCGGCAATATATATCATGTCTAGCTTTATCTCCGGGACTTGTTGTAGGGATCGAGCAGGGAGACCACATGCATTAATTTCATCATGACAGCCATATATATATCCTAGTCTAGCGAGGCCACGAGCTAGAGATAGCAAGAACAAGCTAGCTAGGGCTCCACGTACACTGCGTGCGTGCGTAGTACCATTCCATGTCTTTCTTTTTCTTTTTTTTTTATAAGATATTCCATGTCTTTCTTAATTTGCTGCAAAAAACCCTAAAAATTTTATTGAATGACGCAGTACTATTGCTACTCATGAAAGGGCCGAAATTGCCTTTCTTATAACATCGATCAGACAAGGATCGCACGTACAGTACTACCCCACAAATAATGGCTCCAGACAGTGTGGCAAAGTGGAGCACCAGTAACCAAATGGGCATCTAATCACCCTCCAATCATCACAACTTTGTCACTTCGTGCCAACCACAATTAATGCCAAAACAATTTTTCTCTTTGATCAACTAAGAAGAGAATGGTTGAGATTTTTTTGATAAAAAATGACGGAGATTTTTTTGAGCCTGCTCGGATAATAGATATGCAATTATAGCGCACTACAAAAAAATTGGAGGAGGACGGACAAATTGTGTTGGGGCCCTTTAGAGGGGTCCATAACAATTTGATATGAAAGTAATTAGATCACTAGCTTGAAAGAATGGAGTAGGAGAGAGTACTGCTAGCGCTCGCTAGCTAGCTAGCTCGCAATATGCAGCATGGGTCCTCTCAGATTCATGTTAGTCATGTTGAAATCTTTTTGTAGTAATTCCGAGAGATATCATGAACCAATGATGATCTTTTGTTTTTCTTTTCATCTGTCTCCAACTCCACGGGGTTCAAGAGTACTACTAGGGTGCTTGCGTAAGATTCCATTTGAAAGCTAGGGTTCCAAGTTGCATGTTGGTGGTGATCATGGTAATGGAGACGAGGTTTCGCATGCAAATTGCTCTCACGAATTTTTTCACTTTACTCTGATATTTTGTCTTGCGTTTTTGTCGGCTTCCTCTCTGAGGAAGTTGGGGATTGATCAATTAGGAGTCTTAAGGATGAATGAGAGGTAGCTAGCAAAGAAGATTATACACATTAATTAAAGTCGTCCCTCCCAGCTAATTCCCTTGATCCCCCGAATGGTTGAAGACATGCAGCTCTATTAATATTATTCCCTATGATACAACTGATAACCCGGCACTTAATTGGCTTTAATTAGAAATGGTGTCATGATCTAGCACAGTACACTGTATATATTATATTTCGAGTCACACGTAAACTTCAATATTATATATATATTTATCCACGGCATGTGATTTTAGAGCCTATATATTGATGGTCCGTCGATCGATGGTTTAATTAGTGAGTTAAGCATCATGACCAATCTGCGCCTCTACTACCAATTACTACGTACCTATATACGGCGTTTTTATCAGTTTCAAACATGTAATTGATTTAAATATTAAAAGTTTTGACATTCGTTGGCCCAAGTTTAAAAGAGATTAGATGATGAAAAAACTAAAACGAATTCGCGATAATGCGCTAGCTGTTTGTGTTTGCAAGGAATATTGTAAAATATATATATAAATATATATATATATATATATATATAATGCCATTTTTCTCTCTAGCTATATGTGTTCTTCAAAACTATTGCATACAAAAGACTGATCTAGCTAGCTAGTAAATTAAAGGGTGGAAATTTCCACCGGCCTCCAAATTATAGTCGGCTTACACTTCGTTCTTTTATATAAATATAAATATATTTATATATAATCTGGGTGTGCAGTGCGTCTTTGTAATTAATTCCGGATTCAGTGTATATACAAAATGTTAATTTGTTGAATAGAAAGTAGATCAATTTTTTCCATTCGTTAAAAAAAAACAAATCCATTCGTTAAATTATGAAATATTAAAGAGCTAGGTACGCTAATTTGCAATTATATATATGAGTAGTGTTAGGTTGTCGTACGTCTGACCGTTAAGCATGTCACCTAGCAGAAATTTTATCTTATCATTTTTTTCTATTTTTTTATTCATATTTAAAAAAAAATTTAAAATATAAAAAAAAATTTATCAATACGATGGAATTACCAACCATGCACTTCTTGTCTTTTGAGCATCCAAACATGACTTCCAATAATCGATCGGTCTTTAAAAGACAAAAACAGGACTAATAGTACTTACGATCGACCTGCACTCCATCAACAAAAGAAGCAATCTACTTTCTGAAATATGCCCACTTGCACTCATGCATTCAAACAGTACTCAAACTTTGTACGCTTCTTCCCTGTTAGAAATTGTCAATTAAGCTAGCTCGATGAGTTTCGATAATTTTCCTTCGTTCTTTCTATATATTCAGATTTATGTACTTAATTGGAAGCCGATCGAAGACGTACAGGTTGATTTCTCTAATCTTTTTGGCAAGCTTTGAAGTCCGCCAATTAAAATATTGCACGTGATCAATTTATATATATATATATACATATAATTTGTTAAAAACTCAATATCTATGCAGCATGCACTTTGTACGTTGTCTTGAAAGATAAAAAAAACCCTCTCCTTTTTATCTATCCAGGACTCTTTTTCCACCTGTACACGATCTTTTACGACGTACGTCCTTGACTGGATGTCTCAACTTTATATGAAAGTTTCGACAAATAGTGTTTGCCATATGTGTCGGTCTCTAGCTTGAAGCAAAGCTGTCCATCGATCGGCAGAACATCGCAAACTTTCGACATGCAAAAAACACCCGTCTCTTTAACAAAAGGCCGTCTGATCAATTATTGAAATCAAGAGAAACCAGACGTTGCTCCTGGAAGTGCAAGCTGGTCAAAAGTTCATTATTCCTCCAACTAATCTAGACGATCGATGAACCTTTGGGAACAATCAAAAACCAATCAAAGCCATGCTTTAAGCCTTTTTTCCAGTGATCTTTAAGCTAATTAAATACGGAATCGGGCACTGCTTACCCTTTAGAAAAAATGTATCTCTCCCTGGCTTTTCTTCGAAAGCAACAATTCAAAAGAGAAACCCAATCAAAGTGAAAAGTTACTGATCAACCACAGAATTAGAAGTTGATTGATCATAAATGTAGATCGAATATAGTTAAGTTTGAGTGACGATCCAACCAAGAGCTAGCAAGCTTTATCACTCAAAGAAGGTCGAGTCGCGCGGTCGACACTCATCAAAAAGCTATGCATGATCAGGTCTTTTTGTTGATGTCGAAATCGTTAAGGAACGTACTTTTTGTGGAGAACTGATTTATTAATGGTTTATTACGCCACTACAAGAAAAGTGGTTAGTAGCAAGATATTATTGATGATCACAATCAACTTTAATTTCTTACGTGCTACACCATACCATTCCAATTCGAACTTCAGTTTTGCCAGAAAACCTCTGATCTGGCCCCTGGGAGCTGGAGGAAAAAAACATTTGGCTTGTAACAAATAAATCTTGCATGCATGATACACTTGATAAATAAAGATAAAATTTTTACTATTTATAATATAATAATGGTTTGTTTAGTTAGAGTTTTAAAACTTTGATATAAAATAGTACTTTTTTAGTATATATATATATGTAGGTGATCTAAGAAAGATCATAAGTTTTGTCAGTTTCGACTTTGAGTGATCATACATATAGTTATACTAGAAAATACATTCACGTATTTTTTGCTGATAATGGTTTGTTCATGACCACGCATGGATAAGGATGAGTCTTTAATTAGTTTCTAACTCTAGTTAAGTTGTTCGTGTTGATCTGGAATATGACGTACTACGTCTGATTATGACCAATTAAGCCCATGCATGCAGATAAGATCATCGTGAGGTTTAGTTCTTTTCTTGATCATCGACAGTACTACTTTAACACGGATCAAACTTTGGTTTATCATTGGTAATGCATGCGAAAATGCCATCTGATCTATATATGGACGTCGATTCCATCATGTTCATGCATGCACTCACAGCTAGCTGCATACAAGTCGATTGTAACTTCTGATCTCTTTCTTAATTTGTTCTTTATTCTTTCTTTCTTTTTTCTTTCTTGTAATGTGTATGCATATAATTTGCTTCATGATAGTCAATATAAAGTTTTCCAAAAAATTCACTAGAGGGTTCCAAAAAGGTGCATGGGGGAGGGAGGCTTAGATATTATACATATGCATGTATATGCGCTCTAAGCTGTTATGTACGCTTGTCCTTTAATCTCCAATGATCTGGAAATTAATCAGGACATGATTTCCTTAATTACCAAATCATATTCGAGATGATGAAGCACTATGATCTTTGCATGGACTATAAAATTACTCATATCTATCCCCAAGCTGATAATGTTGTGATTAATTTTCTGGCAGGGTGTTAGGGGTTTAAATATGTATTGGATTAATGATAGAGATACTTTATCTAGTTAATTAAGATGTCTTTTTCGCATGGATATTATTGATTTTCCTTATTTGAGGTTATCAAAGTGAGGTACGGGATTTTTGCTTCTCATTTATTTGTTATTTACTTATATGTGTGATCAACACCTTTTTTTGTAGGCTGGTTTCTTAAGATTGATCTTTCTATTTGGTTTGTAATTTTTTAACTTTCTTAGTTTGTGGTTAGGTATTTTGGTTTTTAATATTTGAGTTTTGATCTTTATGTTTATTTGAAACCCCCGTGAGTCTGGTTGTAACCACGATTTTTCTTCACAAAAAGTGAGGATTATTAATAAAATTTGGGTACCATCCTCTTCTTAAAAAAATAAATTGTTTCGTTGACTACGAGTTAGTCTAGCTAGTACTTGCATTGCATTTTATAATATTAAATAAATGATTTAAATGTCAACTAGTTACAATCATTTCAGCCACCAAATTAAGTACCATGCATGACCATTGATGCAATTTTGCAGTTTATACACACACACATATATATGATCATCACATGAACTTTTGGAATTAACGTTTGAAAGATTAATATTTAGACCAACATGCATTAATTATATATATATACATACTAAATGTTAATGAAGTACGTTTCTATCGATATTCGACAATTGAAGGAGATACCAAAGTGACAATTAATAATGCTAATGTCACATTGCACTCTTGACAAAGCAGCTACATCCCCCCACATATATCCAATAAGCTGACTCGTTGCATCACTTTCATGCGTGCATGCTCATGTGCTGATGAACCGACAATTGTGCGCAGTTCCTTCCAACAAAGAAGCAAGAACACGGCTACAATAAAAGCATATAAGTGGAATCCACATAGTTATCATGCACCATCCAAATCAAATATCGCTAGCTATTACGTATTTTAATTAGCTTCGGCCACGAGAGAGATTAAAGAAATCAACTTGTGCTGGTGCGTACTGTTAGTGATCATGACTAGCTAGCACAAACATATAGATATCATGATATATATACATATAAATAAATAAATATATATATATATATATATATATATATATATATATATATATAGATAGATAGATAGATCATCATATACAGAATAATTAAGATTATTTTCTGCCCCAAATAGTATGATTTTTATTTTTTTTTACATGTCAATGAGCACAAACACGTACGACGGAATTAACCTTTAGTAATTTATATTAATCTTTTTGAGACATTCACAGCTACTAGTGCATGCCGCCCAATTTGATTCACGAACTGATCACGAAGATTAATTAGTTATATATTTGTGATGCATGCATGGTCATTACTTACGGCCACCTAGCCTGCTAATTATTTCTTAATTTTATTGTTATAATTGACATAACCATCCCCAAAATGAATATTAATTTGTCACCCACCAACTTCGTCGATCTTCACTCTCACAAACAGTACCACAGTTAGAATCATGTACGACGTCCCACTTAATTATTATTAATTGGGTGGTCTAATTGCATATATAAACACATGATACATAATATGGTTTATAAGCCATTGTGAACACAGATTGTTTAGACCTCATTCAATTCTGACCGCTCTTTATTTATATATTTATTTTATAATCACCAAATTATACGCAGTGATTAGCCATTTAACCCATGGCTGACATAAAGCTGGGCTCAATAACTGCTGCTTCTACCTTTTGGGGCTTGTGATCCACGACATTATTAGAGCCTCAATATCTAATTTAGGATTGGGCCTACAGTAAGTAAACTCAATGGCTATCTCGACCGGGTTTTGCCCAATTCACCAGCACGCAAAATAGCGTGGGCTCAATGTATGTGGGCTTTCATTTCAAAACTCAGTAATGGGCTGGTCACCAATCCCAGAGATAGGCATTCCTTATAAATGCCATAGTATCAGGCCTTGATGCCATCGTTCGATATCTTTCTTCCTGAATGATTTCTTATATTTGCATACTGCACTGTACTTTTTTAATTCTTCTTTTTCTAGCTGAAGAATCATTAAATGAACCTCTTTTCCAATTTTTCTTTTGGTTTGATATACGGAGCTTGCACTAAAAATTGGTGGAAAAATATGCAAGTTCAGTGTTATTTACGTTGTGATGAACATTTTTCTTATTATAGATTCTGCCGCCTCTAGATTTTAACATAATTACGTTTTTTGACAATCTATTTCTAATATACAACAACATCAGTTTCCATTAATTTCTTTTGCAGTGCACACAAAAAAAGATCTTCGAACTCGATATAAAATAACTAAGGTGTCGTTTATTGTAGCAAATAAGATGATATAAGATTTTTTTAGATGTGTGAATAGTATTGAGATATGTGAGTTGAGATGAGATGAGATAGTTTTATTAAAATGTGTAATTGTTTATAGAGATGAGATGAAAAATTTTGACTTTTTTTGTAGTATTTGATAAAGAATAAAAACTGGGACCCACCATAGAGCCGTAAAAGAAAAATAACATCTTAACATAGCAATTTATTCTTAGGCTTCCAAATGGACAAGAAATATCTCTCAACTATACATGATCCACCTCACCGATGCACATCTTCCATGGTCAGAAATCCTCGCTGAACCATGGAATCCAGTAAGCGGTCGAATGCACAAGAGAAAATTGCGTCCAGTAGTGGAGGCTGAAGTGCCTGTAACAATGTCACACAATGAGCGAACGGATCCCAACCGTCATCGTTGTCCATGGTGGGTCCCGATCCTCTGCAAAGCTTTCCCCCTATTGCTTCAACTCTACCCTGATGGCACTTCCAGCGTGCCTCATAGGAGCACGTGATCGCTGCGAGACAGTGAGATATGTCCCCATCCACCTGGTTGCTTGGCCCCCCCTTTTGACGCTGTTGAGACTATCTACTCGATGGTCCCGATGAAGGTGTTCCCATGTCCATGGGGAACTACAACATGCCAAGTACATGAAAATCCACATTGGCTCGCATGCCCAGTGCAGGGCCCTGACGCTGCATCTATGTATCAAGATGTTGATCGTCGTCTGACGTTGGTGGTGGTTCGGTGGACGTGTGGTGAAGTGTACCAAAGGCAATTGAAGCACAAAAAATCGTGCAAGGCTCCACATACTTTGAGCAGCCCGAGGTACGAAACCTCTTCATTTGTGGTTTGGCCTAGTCCAAACATTTCAATATCTATATATTAGAGAGTCGTTAAGATGACAATAAATATAAAATCACATGGAACAGTAGCGCAAATATGGTATAATATTATAAAAACTATGGCTACAGCTTCTTTACCCTAATGACATTTATCCAATGTTCGTCACTTCTTATAACCGTTTTGTATCGGGATCCCATCCCATACCAATTTGGCTTATTAGATCGGTGAAAAACCGTTGCATCATCTTTAGCCTATGTATTTTTCCCTTCACTTGGTTGGCATCATACGCCCTTATGCCCAAAGTCGTCAGACGTTCAGGATACAAAGTGTGGTCCCTACTTATGATCTTCCTAGCCCTTAGTGCAGTACTAAGAGCATCATAGTACAACATCTCAATGAAAATTTCCTCCATCCCATCCACCCATAACTCACGATTAGTGTGTGAAATTTTTGAATCGGATTCCATGATCAAAAGCTAATATATGACAATCAAATATGTATGCATTCGGCATGTGTAACATAAATCAAAATTTCAATGCACTAGTAATAGATGGGTATACAAGATCCATGGACTATATAGAAAGTTCCAGCAAGTAATATGCATGAACAATAGGCAAAACAGCAATATAAATGAAAAATAAACTAGGAGGAAAGTGGGTCATATCTGCCGACGATGAGATAGGCTAGAGGAGCGTAGGTAGTAACGCTAACAAAACAAAAGGTTGTTAAAAATTTTAGAACACAGGAAGAGGCGATAATAAAATGGATGTGCCATATATATTGCAAATTCAGAATATTTTACGCAACATTTAAATTGGTCCAAATAAAATCTGCATGCTAGCCAATCAAAAGAGTGTGACTCTATAGCTGTAGCCAAAAGAGTGTTAAGCGATGCTGATGGAAGAACTTTCAGTTCATCTTCGAGGTCCACAAGGACCTTAATGTCCAGTGGCCTCAATGGGAAAGGATCTTTGTGAGAATTTGTTTGGTTGTAGTCTCGTCTTATACATATGTGTGTGTGTGTGTGAGAATACTAGTTCTGATATGTGGGATTGTCTTTTGAGAAGTGTAACCAGCAGAATTTATGTATATTAATTGTTGTTTCAGCCTTTAGAATCTAGGTATTTTTTTTTCCCATGTCACAAAGTGCTTTTTGATCTATTTGATTATTAAATCCCAATGGTGTAAGTGCTCATGAGTTGGCAGTTATGGACTGATTATTAGTATTAATCAAAGTAGTGTTAAAGATCATGTGTGTAGCCTATGGCTTGGATTACTGCAGGATGTTGGCAAAAAGGGGAAGGGGGCTTGTTCTGTACATATATGTAATAGACATGCAACGAAAAATTGGGCCATACCCTTTACTGTTTTGCAAAAACAATAGGGATCAATTCAGATGGAACATTTAACCACCCAATATATAAATTCTAACCCAATATATAAAATAGATGATGAATAATCAATGTTAGGTCAACCTACACGTCTACTAATTGACAGTTTAAAGAGGTAATAATGTTTAGATCAGTTGGTTAATATTGATAAGGAAGCTGCATGTTCACAACAATAAGAAAAAAGTACAAAAAAAAGGAGTTCTTGAAGCTTCTTGTAGTAAAAAACCATTAAAATGGTCAATTGATGCTAATAAAACACATACATGATAATAGACCATGTGTCCCAATCCAAGAAGCCTCATGCCAAACCAACACGACCAGAGATGCAGGGTTAAACCAACCACAAAATAAAGCGAACTACTACAGACATAAAAAAAATTATATAAAAGTAAACTCACAAACTGACATGGTTTCATGTGATCTATTAGATCTACTTTACACTAAAAGTAACTTTACAATTTGAAGCATTGCATTAAGTCATATCAGTTTGTGAATTTATTTTTATGTAATCCCTTTGTGGCTAAAGTATTTCTCCAAAATAAAAGAAAGTTGAAAAATTTCATTCCCTTGGCTTTTTTCCATATACTTTCATTGTTTGGTTTAATTAAGGAGAGTCTATGACATAGTAAAAAATGGGTTTTAAATTTTCTGAATATGGAGTCATCTAAAGTATCTGTTTCTTGAAAGCCCTTGCAGATTTTTGAAACAAACGTTTCTGATGAACATCAATTTGATGTTGACCTGGTTGATAATTTTTTCTCAAGCTCACTGTCAAATGAAAGCTATATACAACTCCAAACCTTCTTGTATTTATAGCAGGAGTGACATTCTGGTATACGTATTTGTCCTAGCTTTGAATAGGCTGACAAACATGGTTTTCGAAATAACCCCACAAAGCTCACCCCAAATATTCGTTGCTCCATCAACATTTCCATATCCGCTCTATTATCATTTGCTAGTTTTATTGGGATATTTCTATACCACAAGAGATGTAGGGGCCGGTGGATGGGTGTATAAGTTGGGGTTTCCCCTTGAAACATGTGATTGGTCAAATATCATAGCATTTCATTTATTTTATGGTGGTGCACATTTCTGCAGAAATACCGGACACCCTTTTCTGCAGAAAGTGGTACAGGTTTATTTCAAAAAAAAAAAAAGTGGTCCTGGCCAGTTATGACACAGAAAATGGGGAGCTAAGAGCATCAATGGATTAATTCATCGCATATTTACTTAATAGATCTCAAAATATCATCATAATAGATTAGTTAAAATTCAACTTTGTTAATTACTATAGACATATCAAATATATATTTTATCATTTATTTCTCTCTCTACTTTCATGTCTACTTTCAAGTTGAACAAAAGTAATATTATATTAGGTGATATTTGGGAGGTGCGGCTTCAGTTTACTCATAAAAAAAAAAATTATTAATGCACGGCTCATGTGCTGGGGGCATTGCATGGCACCAGACCTTCTCTTTTTTGTTTAGAATATGATTATTAATTAATATATAATAGGTAGAATAGTAAAATATGATAAAATAAAATAAATTGATAATTAAAAAATTATTATTTAAATATTTTTTAATTATTAATTATTCATTACTATATAATAAATAAATAGATAATCCAATATAAGAATTTGATGTGAAAAATCAAAATTAAATTCATCTTATATTATTTTATTGTTATATAAAGAAAAATAATATAAGATGTGGGAATTTATGTGAATGGAATAACCAAAAATTAAATTTATTTTACATTCATCAAAAGTGTCATTTAACTTTGACTAATCCATTGATAAGAGCTCAAAAAAAAAATTAATTTCCATACACAAAGTCAAAGCGATAATCAACAAAAATTAAAAAAATAATAATAGTGTTTTATTATGTTGTTGTGTACTAATTGTGTCCCTAGCAATTTTTTGACCGCTTAACCCTCCCCTGCCTAAAGCTAACTTGGTTGCCTTGTTAAAAGTGTCTTAGATCCATAGTGCACCTACAGCAAGAAAATTCTCCATGTTCTTAAAGCTCCACTTACTTATACTATTCCTAGGCACAAGAGCAGTGGTACAAGCATGTTTCGATGGTCCTTTTTTTTTTTTTTTAAATGTGCAAAGCATTATATGAATGAAAAGGATCTCGTCCTTTTTTTTTTCTCACTTTTTTTTAGTTAGTTTTTATTGTGAAATCAAGCCGTGCTTGTGGCTTTTCAAGTACATTGAATTTTCTGTTTTTTGAGCAGGGGTCATGAGGTTGATGCATTTGGAATTGGAACTTGTCTGGGTTACATGCTATGCTCAAGCTGCTTTAGGTTGTGTTTTCAAGCTCGTTGAGATAAATGCTGAACCACGCATCAAACTTTCTGATGTTGTTTCAAAGGTTTGATCATACTGTCACGAAATCTCAACTATCTCATTTTCCTCCTAATGTTTTTCCTTTATTTCTAGGTCTCTATTCCATGTAAAAAACGGTGTTACAGAACCATTCCAAAAACAGATCATAATTATTCCACCTCCACTCCTAATAAAAAACACCAAATCATTCAACACGCATAGATAAACAAAGTCCAACCAAAAATTATCTAAAATAACAAATGTTGGAGAGTATTTTATGGCCTCATAAATTCTCAATATATTCCTTTCGAATCTTGATAAATACATAATACATTAGTAATGTATTACTAATTCAATTTCTTTCTGCAGTAGCCTATCTCCACTTATGGTAAAAGCCCTTATTTATAATTTAGACTTTTAAACTTACTTAATTTCATAGCAAAATTTTCTTTTTATTGCAGATTTTTTGTTTTTAGTTTTTGTACCAGTTATATTTATAAGCTTATTGCAGATTTCTTTTACAGAAGATTTCTTATTTCAGTTTTATTTTTTTAGCAGTTTTTTTACAGCAGAATTTTTTTTAGATAGCAGATTTTTTTATAAAATAGATTTTTAATAAAACAGATTTTTTTAAAAGCAATTTTTTTTTATATAAACATATTTTTTTTATGAAAAATTTACATTTATTTAAAACCGGACCGAAAATTGGTAAAATCGGAGGTACCGGTTTAAAAGAGTAACCGGTGCGTAATCAGTTTTAGAAAATATAAAACCGGTACATACCAGCTCGATCCTAAATTTTGTCTAAAATCAAACCGAACTGGTTATACCCCTACCTGGTACGACCTAGTTCTCGAACCCATGGTGCCTGTCGAATGTGTTGAATGTCGTTTAAGGCACCATTTGAATAGATAGGGTCGACGGTGGCAGATCTTGTTTTTGATGGTGGGGGTGCTTTTCCGGCATGTTCTGAAGGTTTTTAAATTTGGCCTTAAACATAGCTGAGATTAGGGGAAGCATTCAAGAACCCATGTGAGAACACTGTTCTCACAGAGGTCGAACAATGGTGCTGTGCAAAAATAGACAAGACGCAGCTATTTAGTGCAGGGGAGAAGACCATCAGTTAGTACGGTGTCTTCTTCTGCAAACACTACAAGAAATTGGACCTTTTGCGGCACTCAAAATCGTCGCAAATAACCTTAAAAATCGCTACAAATAATCTTTTGCAGCGATTTATGCTACGCCGCATGTTCGTCGCAATTGTTGATTCACTTAAAAGTTTAATCAGCGAAATACAAAAATCGTCGCAAAAAATATTTATTTGCAGCGATTTTTTTCGTTGCTAATATTATAAATTACGTCGCAAATAACATTCCTATTTCAACTCTTAATCGATGTGAAAAAGTTTTTGCAGCGTTTTATATCGTTGCTAATACCCAAAATAGCGCCGCAAATATCTTAATATTATTGGCAGCGTGTTCATAAATCGCCGTGAAAAAAATTTTTGCGGCGATAAAATATCGCCGCAATTAATATAATTGCAACGTTTTTATATTTTACAGCGACAATTACTCGCTGCAAAAAGTATTTGCGGCGATTTTATGTCGCCGCAAATAAACTTATATGTTAAAAAATTATATGTTCTATCATGATGTTTCAGAAAATTAAAAAAAAAAAAAAGTGCACAAAACAGCCCTCTAATGTAGGCTACACTACAACCCTTGCAACCATGATAGAACGTAGGCCTTGCACATGCAAATAGAAGAGAAGAAATGTAGGAGCCTAGACTTGAGCCAAAGTACTCTCGTTCAAGCAAGGATCCAAAACCAAGTTTACACCAGCAAAATCATGATGATGACGGCAAATGGCAACAATAACAATTACAACCAATGGACAAAAATGCAAGGACTCACGTCTTCTTGTGCTATAGAAATCGACAACTAGACAACTTACAGTATCCCCTCTTGAGATGCCTCCACCAAATAGGAGAAGCACTGAATCAGAGTATAAAATTTTACAAAAAAAAAAAAACGCAAGATGGTCTAAGCAAGAGTATAAAAGAAAATTTCTCCAGCAGTATTCATATCCGGAGTTATCTATTTCAGCATTTTTCCAACCCTCATAGGCCTGAACAAGAGCAAGATGGTCACTGTAATCTCAGGAAAACTGAGATTTTGCAGCCTCTGCAAGCTGCAAAGAGGAAAACAAGCACATTCTATTCAGCTTATTTTCCAAGCATATAAGCAACAATTACATAACACTAATTGCCAAATAGGCTGCAATTTTACTATGTTCCCACCACCATCTCAGCAGCCACAAGCTACTTCAATCAAGATGGTTGTCATTTGTGTCATTTGTGTGATTAGCACTAATAATTAGTCTGCTTGAATATGCATTTGATCTAATTAGACAAGTTTTTGGCCCAGGTCCTAAATTGAGCCAACTTCACCTAACTTTATACACCATTTCAATTGAGACATTGTCATTTGGAAACCTCATCATAAAAACCCCATTCTCTGTGAATGGGGTGCACCCCTCCCTTATAATAAGCTAGCTTGCAATTTCAAATCAAAATACCCGATTGAATGCCAAATACAATTTGGAGTAGCAAAACTAAGCAAAAAAACAGTAATTGACCACTCATATAAAATAAAATCAAAATTTTAGAGATTTCCATGTTTCCCATTCTATCATGCTCCATCATACACATTTCACTCATGCTATCAAATTGTTGCACATACTTTTTCTATTTTCAGATAAAAACCTACATTTACCCATCATAACTATATAAATTTCTGGAAGTAATAGATTGCAATAGATGAAATAGTGGGAAAAGAAAAGCAGCAAGCAGTGCACAGTTAAGCTTAAGAGCTCATTCAAAAATAACCACTTTCCAAAATAAGCATACTGACCCTTCAGCAAGCATTGATAAGCATGATGCAAGTTGTATCATCCTTTAAGCCCCTTGTCCTCAATGCTTCCTATAAAGGATTCCATCGAATACAATATGATCAGATTAGTAAGAAAAATCATGGAAACGTCAGTGACATAATACTGCAAAAAGTTCAAATAGCTGATAGAAAGAAAGAAAAATGGAAAAACAGACATTCTCTAGAAAGTAATAAGAAACCACCACAGAGAGTCCTACAAGAGCACGCAGATTAAAAATAATAATAATCATAACAATATGCTTTAAAGTGGAAGAAGAAGAAGAAAGAAGAAAAAGAAGAAGAAGAGGAAGAAGAAGAAGAAAGAAGAAAGAAGAAAAAGAAGCCAAGGTCCACGGAAGAAACAATTACACATTAACATGCACACATGCAACTACAAATAGTAACTCTAAAATTTTCAATTGCATGTGAATTCAATATTAAGATCCCCATTCTTTGCATCAATGTATCACACCTACAAAGTAAAAACTCTAATAGATGTAAATGTTTGATAAGCTCTCACAGGAATAGAAAAAACGTATTCACTTGCCACAATATATAGTTATTTGCCCTTCCTACTAAGCTCCAATGTAATTAAAGGAATCACTGGATTGCTGCACAGACCACTTGTGAATCAAAATTAATTAAATAAGCAGCAGAAACGCAACACCACTAAACTGAAACAATGAAACTACAAGACTAAATGGTTAATAACAGATCAGGCTCAAGTTTCATAAGATGGCAGACCTATCAAGTTCAACCAAGATCAAGAATCAATCAAAATTTCATTTAGTAAGACCAAATTAAAGCAAATGGATCTGGCATTCATACCTCCTCACTTTTTGCAGAAAAGGGGCTAACTTATTTCATCTCTGCCATGAACTTCTCATACTCTGCATCTGCACCATATGTCGTCTTCTCTGCAGAAGAAACAGGAGTGAAATCAAGCAAATATAACAGGAATGAAAAGAACCCATAAATGTGAAAACCTAAGGCAATTTCAGGGGTGGTCGTGGCTCGGGAGGAGCACGGTGGCTCTGGGCAGAGCTGGTGGCCGTGGGCTGCGAACAGAGCAAGGGAGAGAGGGAGGGCCTCGGGCTGCTGGGCTAGGCGTGGAGGAGAAGGAGCTCCAACGGAGAACCGGCGACGGCGTCGACGTGTGGCTGGTGACGAACGGCGCGACGGCCAGTGCTTACTGGCGTGGGTTCTGCTCGAGAAGGAAGAGTTCGGGAGGGAGGGAAAGAAGGGACGGGCGAAGGGCTGGAGGGAAAGGAGACCGAGCGGGTATTTTAATTTTAGGTTAAGGCATTTGCGGCGTATTTATGTCGCCGCAAATATATAAATCCTCGCCGCAAATATTGAAAATAGTAGCAGCGAATTTGGCATCGCTCTAAATACTAACCATTTGCGGCGACTACAGCTCGCCGGGAAAACTTGCAAAACTGGATTCCATCGATAGTTCCAAGCGCCTCGATGAAATAGCGGCGAAATTCTAAATTCGCCGCAAATAATCTGTATTTGCATCAAATCTTTTTCCGACGATTTTAAAATCGCTGCAAATAATTTTTCAGCGATTTTATATCGCTGCAAATGACTGCCTTCACAAAACCGACAATTATTTAATCGTCGCAAAAAAAAATTAGTATTCCGGTGAATTTTTCGCCGCAAAAATTAAACATTCGCTGCAAAAGACCAAATTATTATTTGCGGCGAATATGACTGTCGCAAATAATTAAAAAATCGTCGCAAAAAACTAATTTCAAAATTTTATGTAAAAATCGTGTGACGATTTAAAAATCGTCGCAAATAAAGGCTTTTTGCAGCGATTTTATTTCCGACAATAATAAAAACGCTGGAAAAAGCATTTTTTCTTGTAGTGAAAGGAGTAATGACGATTCGCACGAATGAGGTCTCTTAAATTGCACTTCACTTTCGCAAAGATGGGCATGCAGCTTTCTCATAGATGTGATGTACAGATGGGCATGCTGGTTTCTGCAGGGCACCAATGGAGATTCGCATTACGTATCCTCAGGCTTTGTTGTCGAAATGGCAACACGAGAGAGAGAAAGGAGAGGGTCGGACACAGTTTTTTAGTATAGTACAGTCAATGAACAGTGATAAAATAATGAGAGATAAACTCAGATTAAAAGGAAAAAAAAAAGAGATAAAAAATGGGCGTTTGTTTTCAAAGTTTTGTGTTTTATCTCTAAGAAGCAAAAGAGGCCTAAAGTTCAAAGAAAGAAAGATAAAATGAAGGAAGAAGTATTTCTCTAAATTTCTAGAGAATTTGGATTGTTTAAATTGTAAGTGTGGTTTTCTATTTATAGAAAATGACTTTTTAACTCATCGTGAACGCATTTAACATATGTCAATTATAACCACAAGAGCCGAACCACTGAACATGACATTGTGCACATATTAATACTAAATATAGTTAAAAATATTTTAATCAACTAATCTAAAACCAACAAAAATGTGATATTCGGAATTGTTGGGGGGAAGTTAAGGTTGGGTTTGGATACAAAGATAGTTTCAACTCATTTCAATTCATCCCATCTAATCATTATAACTTTCTCAAATTTTCACACAAAATATAATAAACAATTCAACTTTTTCAAATTTCAAAACAATATTAATATTAAAAAATAATATTTTATTCAAATTTTAACTTTCATCTTAACTCACTATCCAAACGTCACTTAAGTCTTATATTGAACAAAAATATTACAATGATATTCTATGAAGATAAATGTTTTAGCCATTATAAGATTTTATAAAATGATATTGTATGAAGATAAATGCTTCAGCCGCAATGAGATTTTATAAAATGAAACTTACAAATTGATGTATCTTCATATGGTACATCATATTGTAAAATGAATGTAACATATTATATGAAGTTACATCAGTTAATAAATTTACTTTTATGAATTTTATTTATAGTTATAACAGCTCCCTCCCTTGTATGAATGTTAAGTCCCGCACAAACTATTCTATTAGGTGAATTGGCTATATAATATTGGCAAATCTCGATTGTAACTTTAATTAATCGGTTTGGAGTGTATCACAATAAATATATATATATATATATATGTGTGTGTGTGTGTGTGTGTGTGTGATCATTAGTCTCCGATGATCATGATTCACGACATCAAACGTGGATTGAATTATAGATAATTGCGTTACATATATTTTTGTCTCGGTAAAATAAGAAAAGTGATATTTGTAGTCGTGGCGTACTGTGCAAGAGCCGAATAATCTCTTTGAAAAAAGTGAGTAAATACTGGATTCACATAAATAAAATAAAATAAAAAAACTAAATTTTTAATAGTAGACCTCATTCTTTTTCAAAGAGATTGCGCGTCGCTTGCACATTCCACGACTGTAAGTAACATTACTTTAATAATAATTAATTGAGTTGCTATCGACATTAAGGCGCTTCTCGTTATCATGATCCATAATGCCACATCATATATAGAAAGTAAGCATTCTAATTTTCAACTTTGGTTGATTAGAGACATATGAAAAGGCCGATAATTATATAATTGACCTAAATTCTCAAATATTTATAATTCATCCGATCAGATCATAAATTTGTGTTTTTAATAAAGGAAAAATAGCTAATTGCTAATAGGACTGTTCATCCGAGTTGAGTTTTTTCTTAGCCTGGTCCAGAACCCAAAACCAGAACCGAACAAGGAAAACCGGATTCTGGCTCAGAACAAATCCAAGCCGAAACCTGGACTGCAAAATCCGAGTGCACCTGGTCCCCCTTTTTTCCTTTTCAGCATGCTTAAGTGATGCAAAATTAAAAACCCATCAAAATAATATATGGGGGCTAAGGGCCTTGGGTGCATTATCAATACTTTTGACCCTTGGCCTTCCTCTAGAGCATCTTATGTTTGCAGAATTCAAGCCACTTTTAGCCGAAACTTAAGAACTTGCACACAAGGCAAATCACTCATACTCTATTATTTTCTCATTATTTATTTTTACAGTATGTACTGCAAGTTCAAAGTGAATTTTGAAGCATGCTGCACTTAAGCATGCTGATAGTAATAATAATAATAATTTGGTTCAACCCAAAATTCAGGTTTATAAAAATTCAGTTCCGACCTAAATCTGACTCAGGGTAATCTGGTTCAGGTTTCGCCCCGAGTTTAAAAACTGGGTTCTGATCTGGATATACCCGAGTTTTTGGGTCAAAATTCAGATGAACAATCTTAATTACCAATACCACGTATACTTCACATTTTGTGTTGAATGAGGGGCCCAATGCTTTTTTTTAAAGAGCAGTGCTACTCTGCCGTTTGAGTAGTACCGCTAGACTAAAATTAACTTTTTTATTTTTTAATTTATTTTTTTATCATTTTAAAATATTATTAAAAATATATAAAAATACACTAATAGTCACTTCCTTATCTATTAAATAAAAAAATTAAAAATTAAAATTAAAATACATAAGGTGTCAAAACGAAGAGTCAAATTAAGTGAGCAAAATAATATTTTTCCTTTTTAAAAATTATAAAAAAAAAATCTTTATATTTCATCTTTAATTATAAGGTGCCGCCGCCCGCCGGAACACGAGAGGAGTTTCGCGACCTCTTTCGTGACCAGTAAAGGACACTCGAATAAAAACAAATAGGTCTTCTTCATTACGTGATCAATTTTCTTTCTTTGTATTTTTCTTTTAAAAAAAAAAAAAAAGGAAATATCGTCGAGCTTCCGAGATTAATTAGGATTTTATTCTATCACACCGAGTACTAATAAAAAGAAAATAAAATATCGTGTAGGAACTCATCTAATTGGTGTTACTTTTAGTTTAATAATAATAAAAAAAAAGGGTGCTACTCTGCCGTTTATAACTGCCCACTATAAGTTTAGGCTAAAATCAACTTTTTATTTTTTTTCAATTTTTTTTCATTTTTTTTTATTATTTTAAAATATAAAAAAAATATCAATACACTAATAGTCAATTCTTTAACTATTTAGTAAAAAAAATTGAAAAAAATATATGAGGTGTCAAGACTCAAAATAAGACGTCAAAGTAGCATTTTTACACTACACTCTATATATAATTTTTGTTTTTATTTATTTATTCTCTTATCAAATTTGTGGTGTATGGATTATAAGTAGAATAATTTAATTAATTTAAAAAGAATAAAATCAAAAAAAAATTAATTAAAATAATAAAAATAATTGTAATACGTGGTTTCAATTACATTTTATTTCATTTCGCACGCTTTTTCAACGGTCTTTCTACATAACACTCTATTTAATTAACAACTATATATACATATTTTACAGTCATCAATAATATATTGTTATTTATATTTTGGAATCTTCTTAAATTAAAATGAGTTTCATTTAAAAATTCAAAATTTTAAAGTTTAAAAATAAACTTTATTGATAATTTCCCTTTTTTTCCCAGGACAAGTTTGTAGCGAGTACTTTTTTTGTCTTTCATTTTCTTCAACTTCGATCAAGTACGTACTGCTCTTAGTCACGCCAATGGCTAGAAATCTATTGATATACCATTTTTGCATGATCCGAAAATAGTGTCAAGGATATAATATTTAACTTGCTAGGGTTGTAATTTGGTTTCCACGTAACGTAGTTTTATAATGGAGGTTGCTATGCCGGACGGTGCGTATCGTTAAGCGTGTTTTATTGCGTATTTTTTATTTTATTTTATTTTAAATATTTATAAAAAAATTACGAATTTACTAATAATCATTTTCTTGATTATTAAAAAATTAAAATTAACAAACAGTCAAATTGAGTGACAAACCCAAGCAGTATATTATCAATTTCCATTTTATAATTTACAAGCCTACGTACGCGACTACCATCATCATAGTTTAGAGAATATATTAATTATTGTGATCAATTGACTACATAATATTGCTTATAAATTACCACTATATTAACTTTAGCTATATAATCAATTTGGAGCATTATTACATCACAAAACATGACGAGTGACGAGTGAGGATTGTATTCCGAGATCGACATCAAATTCGGATCAAAGTATATATAATTACCATGAATAAATATTAACAAGCTCGCTCGCGCTCTCTCTCTCTCCGGCCTGTCTATTTAAATAAAATTATTTCAACTCATCTCATTTAATTTTTATAATTTTTTAAATTTTTAAATAAAATATAATAAATAATTTAATTTTTTTAAATTTTAAAATAAAAATTATATTATAATACTATTTTATTATACTTTCAATTTTCATCTCATCTTAACTCATTATTCAAACTAGACCTAAAAGTTTTTTGATCCTCACCACGACATTGCGGCCAAATGAGTTGACCTGGATTATTAAACTATCCAATCAGACCATTAAATTGTGTTTTAGGTAAGTAACAATAGCTAATTGCCACATATACTTCACATATTATTATTATTATTATTATTATTATTATTATTATTATTATTATTATTATTATTATTATTACCCTTTACCATATATGTTTGAGGACTGTCTCACCACTCAAAAGTTCAAATCAAAATCAAACCATATTATGATATTGGTGATGCATGTGTCACCTACACCTACTCACCAATCAGATAGAATTTGTAAATAAGATTTCTTTTTTTAAATAAATCATATATAGTATGTTTAGCATTTTCCAATTATTATTTTAATATTTCTTTCTTTTTCGAGGGAGTACATGAAGAGTTTAGCGATATGTTGCGCCGGCCAGAAAATAAAGGACAATACTCATACATATATAAATATATTATATATATATATATATATTTCAATATATCATTAATTGATATGATATGTGAAGAAATAAATTTTTGTAAATTTTTTTTTATTTCATTCATTTTTTTTTAAATGAATTTTCTCTCTTTCTTAATGTCTTTTCCTTCTTTGAAAGAATAAAATTAAGGAAAGTATATTTGCATAATTATATAATATGGTGTACAAACTCAAATTGCAAGGGGGTTTTCCCCTCTGCCAGGCCTAGGACAGAAAATCACGAATCCGGCCTACTAAGAGAATTCTCTGTACATGACTTGTAGGAAAGATGGAATTGCAAGGAATGAAATTTGTCGATCTAAGGCCCTCTTGGATAGTGTCCAGTCATCGAGTACCTACTAACACGACAAGTGTGACATACGGAGAACCGTTGATCTACTGACAAATAAGACATGAACGGACTAGGAGAGAGGCAGACTAAGAGGAAAAGGTTGAAAAACCACGTCGTATTAATGGTTTCGCCACCCGGACAACACGCTATATTAATAACGTCGTCGCAGAGCTACACCACATTAATGACGCCGTCGAAAGAGTCACGCCGCATTTAAAGATTCTGACAAAATAAATAATATAGGAAAATCGAACTTCTTAAAAGCAAGTATGATCTGATCTTCAAACTTGTAATATAAATAGCTAATCTCATGTACAAGGAAACTCTTTCTATATGATCCTTAAACTCTCTTACTTATTTATTACACTCTAAAAATATTTACTAACTTTAGTATCGGAAGTTCCCCGTCTATAAAGCCACCCTCTCAAAACTGCAGTTAATTTTACCTTGTGCAGGGATGGTTCTCAAATATCTAAATTGTTGGAATTTTGTTAAAAAGTGTACAAAACACGACGTTAACACATATCATTAGTGTTACTTTGGTGTTATGGTATGTATTTTATTCCTCATAGCTTTGAAAAAATTTAATTTTAATAGCTATGAATAGAAGTTTTATTCCATTTTTTCAAACATTTTGAATTTTTATTAAAGGAATTTTCATTTTTAGAAAATCAAAATTAAATACATGTATATTAATATATATATATATATATATATATATATATATATATATATAGCTGTTAAATATGATTGATCTTTTCCCAAAAGTCGAACTCTCCCGAATAAATTGATGCATGCCCAGCCTCCTACAGCTTGTTGGTCCCATGGAAAATGTTAGGATTCGACCTGAGTTTGTCATCTCATTTTGATTGTTTATATATTTAAATTTTTTTTAAAATTTTTTTTTAATGATTAACAAAGTAAATTTTAATGTATTGATATATTTTCTTTTTATTTTTAAAAAATATTAGATATATTACAAAAATATAAATAAATAAATAAAAATAAAAGATAAAAATATAATTTTATTCTAACGAGCACGCTTAGCAGTCAAAATTGGATGACACGCTAGAAGAACTCTATATTTCAATGAGAGCTCATTCAAGCTAAGTCAATAAGTTACAAAACTATATTTATAAGTTGGGGTGGTTTAATAATATATAATTTCTATTTATAACAAACAATATTTTACGATCAAACTAGCTCATGTGTTTAGGTAGTGGAGTGATTATTTAATATTTTATTATTATTTAATATTTATTTTTTAATATTTCTTATTATTATTTAATATTTTATTATTATTATTTACATATTATCTGAAATACCTTCTTACCTAAAAGTAGCTTTTTTTTTTATAAAGTTTTTTTTTTCGATTAAACATTTGTACGTCGATCTGCTACAACTTTCCATGCAAGGGCACATATGTGTCGCTAGTATTATCGACTTTCGATATATGTACTTTTTCTTGACTTCCCAATCATAAATGGCCTAAAAAAGATTTTATTACTCGTCAAAAGTTTAAGGTTTGAAATAAAAATATATACATACGTATATAAAAAAAAATCTTATAATATCTACTATTATTTGTATGAATTTCTTAAATGATATTAAATATTTAATAAATATTACAAAGAAAGATTATATAATTATCTGTCCCATTTAAGATCTTAAACACAGTAATTAACTGCCCTCACCCAAAAAGAAAAAACAAAAACAAAAACTTCTATATATATATATATATTTATATATATCTTGTCTCAAAAAATCTTTATAACTTCCTATTATTCACATCATGCTCTATATTTTTTTTTTTATCAAATATTTATTATATGAATAATAAATAAAAATTTTAAAATAATTTAAAAAGAATAAATTCAAAAAATATTTAAAATTTTAAAATTTTAAAAAAATATAAAATATAAAGTATAGTGAAAGTTGTGCAGTGTAGCAAATCTCATCTTCCCCACTATAAAGCCATTATACATGGAAGGGCCAAGCTCACTGTGGAGTCGTGGACGTATCCCCGTCATTTTCTTTGATCCATCCATTTCGTTCCTCTCTCTCTCTCCCCCCCCCCCCGAGTCCCCGACTATGGAGCTCTTCTCTGCCCAATCCTTCCTCCTCTTCTTCCTTCTTTCTCTTTACGTCTATCTCCTCTTTAACAGTAGTTCCAAAAAGAAATCCATCAACAAAGGTTTTAAGTCGTACCCCATACTCGGAACGCTGCCTGGATTTTTTCAGAACCGACACCGTTTTCTTGATTGGACAACAGAAACTCTCAGTAGCTGCCCCACAAACACAGCTATATTTCGACGTCCCGGCAGGATTCACGGTGTCATCACCGCAAACCCATCCAACATTGAGCGCATGCTCAAGACCAACTTCGAGAACTATCCCAAAGGCGACCGCTTCATAACTCTTCTGCAAGACTTTCTTGGCCGAGGAATCTTTAACTCCGACGGAGAACTCTGGAAGGTCCAGAGAAAAACCGCTAGCTATGAATTCAACACCAAATCGCTGCGCAACTTTGTCATGGAAAACGTAACCGTGGAGACCAATACGAGACTTATTCCGATTCTGACAAGAGCCTCGGAAACAGCACTCGTCTTGGATTTGCAGGATATTTTGGAGCGCTTCGCATTCGACAACGTTTGCAAACTGGCGTTTAACGTCGACCCAGGCTGTCTCGGCGGTGATGGAACCGCCGGAGCGGAGTTCATGCGGGCTTTCGAGGACGCTGCATCGCTTAGCTCCGGAAGGTTCATGTATGTCATCCCAGTTATGGCAAAGATTAACAAGTTTCTCAACATTGGACCAGAGCGAAGACTAAGAAACGCAATCAAGACGGTCCACGAATTTGCGGATGATATTATTCAGTCGAGAGCGGAACAGAAGGTTGAAAAAGAAGCAGACCTATTGTCCCGCTTTATCGCAAACGAAGAAAACTCGCCCGAATTTCTCCGGGATATCGTCATAAGCTTCATTCTTGCAGGACGGGACACGACCTCTTCGGCTTTGAGCTGGTTCTTTTGGCTCCTGTCGTCGAGACCCGAGGTGGAGCGAAACATATTGCAGGAGCTGGAAAAAATCCGAGTTCAGAATGGAAAAGATATAGGCGATTCGTACAGCTTTGACGAGCTCCGGGAGATGCATTATCTACATGCGGCGATCACTGAAGCCATGAGATTGTACCCCCCCGTACCGATAGATAGCAAAGCTTGTCTAAACGACGATATCATGCCGGACGGCACGTTCGTGAAGAAGGGATGGTTTGTGTCGTACCACACTTACGCGATGGGGAGGATGGAGAGCATATGGGGAGAAAATTGCCGTGAGTTTTTGCCGGAAAGATGGCTAGAAAATGGAGTGTGTCGGCAAGAGAGCCCGTTTAGGTTTCCAGTTTTCCATGCCGGACCGAGAATGTGTCTGGGAAAAGACATGGCGTATATTCAGATGAAATCGATTGCAGCATCAGTGATGGAGAGATTTGAGATCGAAGCGACGGATAAGGACAAGGATCTGGAGCCTTTGTTGTCGTTAACTCTGAGGATCAAAGGTGGCTTACCCGTGAATGTGAGGAAGAGATCAGCATGTGTGGATGCCGACAATTGATCATCTCCACATGAATTGAATGGTCCAGATTATACAAAACTGATCAGATTTCCTCCCATTATCGATATGAATGCATGAACTGTTTTCTATAATTTTTTGTTAGGAATCTTAGACCTAAAAGGCAGAGATAATAAATAGATAGTCTTATTATATTTATTATAATTTATGCAAATGTTTTTTTAAAATATATATATTCAATAAATGCTATAACATTCCTTTTATATGTTAATTTTATGTATCCCAAAAGACGTAGAATTTGTAATTAATTAAAGGCTTGAGGAAATACAAATTCTTTACTTTAAAGAATTATATTATCTTTTCGTTGGTGTTAGTTTTGAACATGATCAGCTTCCATCCAGTTAGAAAGAATCCCCAAATTTAAAACAGTAGAAATTATGGCCCAAGCTGGAGTACTGTGAATTGTCAATTGTGCATGTGCTTAATGTAAACAGTGTTTTTTGTATTCAAGTTGATCATTCACCACCTGCTCGATCTACGATGATCTCTTAACCCATTTTAAAATCATGCCTAGTTTCTATTTTCGTTTAGCTTGGTCACAAGCTACGCTTCAGTCGATCTAAGTCCATTAATCTTCATATATATCCTAATGATCAAGTAGTACTTCGACCCACAAAGTAATTCCAGTTCAACGGTATTAATTTCTAACATTTACATAAAGTTGATGATCATGGATCGGATTTGCAAATAAATAAAAATAAAAGGATATATCTCAATCTCACCTTCTAGTTTCCACCCAACCGAGAAGATGTGTGTATAGAGTATGTGTATGTGTGCATATAAACACACACACATATCTTATATATTATAAGCGCCAATAAGCAGGCAGGTGTCCTCTATTTTTTTTTTCCATTTTTATCCTGCGTTTTGTATTTGAAATTACTATTTATTTCAGATTCTTTTTCCCCACCACTTGCACCGAATGAGTTTATGTGTATAATTAAATATTTGATACCGGAAATATCCCTAAGATGTGGTGTGTTTAATCTAGAATAGATTTTTGCCATTTGCCGCTCCGTATAAAAGTTTTGATCTATTCCAGTCTTGTTATTCACTTCTTCTACGTTCTAGTTTTTTTCAATTGTTATCTTTTTTATCACCTCTTGCACCGACTATTGTCAGATTCGGATTGATTTTTTATCCCCCTTTCCACCACTTGCCGCTTGGTATAATAGCAATGCGTTTCATCTTTTTTTATTTTTTCCTCCTCCTCCCACCCTTTCATCTTGCCAACAGTGTTTCTTGTCTTTCTGATTTTCAATTGAGATTATCCCTTCAGCAACTTTTTCCTCACATTTTCTCGCCGCTTTCCCATAAAAATTTTCCTACCCTTGTATATACAGTGTTTTGTATTTCACTTTTTCTCACTTTTCTTGTCTTCTTGCCGAGGGCCTTCGATCTTTCAGGTTTTCGAAATCTCCTTCTTTGCTTCTGAATCTCCGCATCACGTGGGTATGATTACTTTTGGTTCCGTCTTTCTCTAATTCCTGCTATTCTGATTTTTTTGTTTTTGTTTTCTACCGCTTTCCACTCTTATCACATTTTGAATTTTTTTTCCACCGCTTGCCTCTTGGTATAAGAGTGATTTTCATCTTCTTTGGTCGCGGTCTATGTTTCTTGGTTCGGGGTGTGTGTTTCTCGATTATTCTCCGTCCTTTTTACTGCCGTTGCGCCGTGGGTATGGTTTTCTATTGTCCTCGTCACAGTGTGTGTTCTTCGATTTGCACTGGGGATTTTATAGTTCTCTTTCTGCTCCTTCAGAGGCACCAGTGACGTCAACTTCGTGTTTTACAAAATTTGCCTTCGATTTCTCTCTCTTTTGCTCATCTATTTTTTCAATTCTGTTCACATTTAAAGAAACTAATAGATATTAGGGTTTTAAGAATAAAGATTTTATCTTTATTTTTCTCTCTCTCCAGGTCCGTGCAATGAGTCAATAAGATTCCAATAATTTCGATGAGGGTAATCCCTTCATGGTGAGTTCTACATGATCCACACATACAGATTTTTACTCACGTTTGTGTTCATATTCAGTGGTTGGATTTTTGAATTTGTGGAATTGGGGATGTAATGGCCCATGGATTCTTTGGATTTTATTGTTGGGCTACTGATCTCGATATGGATGCTATCCAAGGGAATTCAGTAGGCATTAGAATGGAAAGTCCCAAATGAAAGTTTAAGCAAGTTTAAGCTCTCATAGCATTGGCTTTTGGCTTCTAAGTATGAATATTTGTGCAAGTGATATTGAATAGTTTTGATAAACAGAAAGAATGCCCTGATTTTTCCTTTGGCAGGTTCTTCTGTTGCTAATCTATGTCTATGTTTCTAATCTTTGATTTTCTGAGGCGATTTCTATTCGGCACTAAGTTCCAGATGCTTCCTTCATAGCAGGATTGTTCCACTTCTATACTTTTTGGTCCAACATGGAGTGTTTAGATTCTCCCATGGTGAGGTTATGTTTTAATTTTTTTTGTAAAATGTCTCATGTTTTGTTTTAAATGTGTCCCTGCGTCCTTTTTTAAAAAATGTTGGCTCCTTTTTGTGGAGGTGGATACGTCTAGCAAGTTTAATCTAAAGATATTATCTGAATGAGTTCTTTGGGTTCAACAGCTTCTTTGCATTTTTATTCCTTGCTTCTCAATGTTATGTTTTATCTTAATTGTGAACCTATCTAAAGGGCAGTTCAAATTTCTCTTGCTGTTTTGTTCTTTCTTGATTTGAAAGCATTTTTTTGGTTCTTTCCCTCTTTTACTGATTGTTGTATTTTTGTTTTTCCTTTTTCTGTTTTCTATTTCACTACCTGTCTCCATTTCTCTATTGATTTTTTTCCCTCAATGTTTGTTGTATCTGAGAGCAAAGATGATGAATGTATTCCACATTTAGCATTTTTAGTTGTTATTTGTGGGTGTAATGCTTGTTGCTGCAGGAGCTGGTGGAGGTGGTGATGAAAATGATTCTGAAGTGAATACAGAATCTATGGGTGCAACTGCTGGACTTCTCAGTTGCTCTCATACACGAGGTCAGTTGTTATATATATCCATACCTATGTATATATTTATATTCCTGTGTACTTAGACTTCGCCTATTACATTGTGTTTAATAAAATTTTTTAACTTATCAAAAAAATATATATATTTATATTTTTGAGGAATGAAAAAAGGGGTATTTTTTTTCCTGATGATCAATTTTTTTTTTTTCAGGTTATGCGTGTCCTTGGTTTTGATCACCATGCCTTTGCTCATTTTCGAGATGAGAGGAAAAGACAACAAAGTCATGTAAGCACTACTCCTATTAGACTCCTAAAGGTAAATTATTCACCAGTGTTCTTACAAAAGAATTTCTTTGTTTTTGTGTTTGCTGCTAATAGTTTGAAGGATAACATGTTGACAATCAAATATTTGCATTTATCTGAGCATTTGCAGTGTCTTAATGTTCCATTTGAAATTCAGATTATCTGTGTTTAAAACTGAATTCAGGTTCATCTGTTTTCTCACTGTGTTCATCTTCTAATCTTGTCATGTCTGAACAAGTTAATGAAATAGTGACTTACTCATAATAAAATTGTATGCTTCTTGGATGCTGAAATTTTGAATGTGTTTATTCTAACCATAGGCTCAACTGATAGCTCTAATAATGACCCCTGCAAAATTGTGGTTGAGGCGTATGCCACATATGAAAACTGGCAGGTAATTACTTGTTATGCTTGTTAGATAATTTATTAATTAGTTTCTTCTGTCAAAAGCTAATTTAACAACTTGTCCTAATAGGTTGTTAATCTTAATGAAGTGCAGGACTTCGCCAATAACAAAAAAGTAATATGTGTTCAAAGGAATATGCTCATTATTAATAACATGAATATTGACACGTATATCACTGTGTGCATCTTTTATTTTTCTTTATTTTCTTTTTCAGGGTCAGTTTCTTTGGGGGTTGGGGGAGGGATTTCCTACTCCCTTCGTTTGAATTTGAATTGATCCACTATATTCACAATTTATTCTTTTAATGATTATAATTTACAATTTATTCTTTTAATGATTATAATTTAGATGTGGGGCAAAAGACTCTTGTTCACATAAGGTTCTTTGTCTATCGATCTCCTGCCTCACAGTCACCCTGATATGTTCATGGATGCCAATTTAGCTCGCTCCAGAGAGGAAGAAAACCAGAGAAATGATGATGGTGCAAAGCAAGTTTTCTTTGGTGGAAAGCGCTTTATAGAAGGAATGGACTAGATTATGTAATATAGATCTGACTTTTTTACTCATAACTATTTTAGTTTTTCCATATTACTCATAGTACCGCAACGTTTTGGTTATCATTATGTATGGGTGCTTGTTAAAATTTGCATTTCTACTCCTATGCATTAAATTATTGACTAATCAATTTTATTTAATAAATCATATTTGTTTTGCCCTTTGTACATTAGTAATCTCAAAAAAAAATTTCCCTCCCAACTAGGGTAAACATGCCTTGCAAGGATTGGAGACCTCTTTAAAACATCTCTGCTCTGTTTGGTTATCGGTAAAATGGATCTACAGTAGAACAAATCTTTGATTGCACAACAATAGATCTTGTGCAACATGCAAGGGAGGTAAGATTTGTACTTTTAACCAGATTTAATAAATTTAATAATTTTTTTTATATGTTTTTATCATTACAAGACTTGTCATATATGGAAAATATTGCAAATACAATTCAACATAAAGAGTGGATGATTGTTTTGGGCGCATCTATAAATGAATTCGGAAAATTGCACCAGAATAAACTTAATGTAGTATCAGTTAATAATGTCGCTAAAACAACATAATAGAATTTCAAAAAATTTCTTTCAGAGTTATTGTAAATGCGCTTGTAAAAAATGTTATGTTATAATTATGAAGTAGCCCTTCTGTATTCATATTTGTCCATCTTTACAATTTTATTCATATTTTCCATCTTGCCATTTCTTACTAAGAACCTTTAATATATTTTCTATTGTGCTTTACAAAATTGTCTAAATGCCAAAGGGAAAGTAAAAAAGTCAGCCCAATTTACCTAGACTCAAAATCAGCCATGAAGCACAACCCAATCATCAATCCAAAATACAAAGCGATGTTTTTAATACAAAGCTGTCTAACAGTTGCCAATGCATTTGAACAACAACACCGTTTTAATTAAAGTAAAATTCTAATTCCACATCCATCACTATAACTACACCATTATTTGCATTCCTATGGTTAAAGGAACAGCCGAAAAATTTCACCAATATCATCGCCGTCTTCTTTTACCCAAATCTAGGTGACATATTGCGTGAATCCAGACAACAAATTTCGCGATTTCCTTAGATTGGTTCCGTGAATTCCAGCTATTTATCCCCCCCCAGACTGAAACAAACGATTAAGATGGCTGGTTTAGGTTTTCCTTATGGAGCTTGCAAATTCCTGAGGAAGAAATGTCTTAAAGAATATGTTTTTGCTCCTTATTTCTGCCATAAACATGGAGTGACTAATTTCTCCGCTATTCATAAAGTTTTTTATGCAAGTAATGTATCGAGACTCCTTTCTCATCTCTCGATGAGTGATCGTTGTGAAGCAGCTGCCACGATTTCATATGAAGCACGTGCTAGGCTTGAATATCCTATTTATGGTATTGTTTCACATATTTATGCTCTCTAGCAGCAGGTTTTTACCCTTTCACTTTCTATTTTTATCTATAATGATTAAAACCCTAATTTCAATTAATTCCTAATTAATAAATTATATTCTATTTTATTCTCTACAGATTCTGAATCTACAAACTCAACTAGCATCTTTTAAGGAATTACAAGCAGTTCAAAATTTTCTTGATGGTTCTGTCAATGCAAACCCTAATTAAAATAGTTACGGAATACCTTCTCACCCAGAAGATGTCCAAAGTTGGTTTCAGTCAGAAATTACCGATTACATGATGCCACAATTCAGTACAAACAATATCTCCAATAATGCCTCAACAATTCCATATAATGAGAATGTGTTCGTGCAAAACTCTTTTGAAAATTACCAAAGTTCATTCAACCCTGAGGAAAATGCCTTAGATGTTTCCTATTTGTTTTAATTGTAAAGTTTTTTATTTGATGTTCTTGTAATTTGAACTTGTGATTTGAATTTATAATTTGGACCTTTTGTATTTGAAGTTGTAACTTCTTCGACATTTGGACTTGTAATTTATACTTTTGGAATTTAAACTTGTAATATGTTCGACTTTTCGACATTTTTCTTTTATTACAATTTTTTTTCAATTTTTGTAGTGGTTATATTTATAGGCTCACAGCAGATTTTTGGAAATCAGGTTTTGGTAAAACATATTTTAATAACATTGGTAACATATTTTTAAATAAAAATATAAAACATATTTTTTTAGACAGTTTTTTTTTATTAATAAATTTTTAATGACGGACTAAAATTTAAGAAAACTGAAAAATGAAACTGAACCGAACCAAAAACCAGTAAAACCAAAGATATTAGTTTAGGAAAGTAACCTCTATATAGTCGGTTTTAAAAAATACAAAATCAGTACATATTAGTATGATCCGAAATTTATAAATTTGTTGTTTCCTTTCTTTATTTAAAAATCAAATTAAGAAGTTATATAAATTTAAATCGTCATTTTCTTATTCAATGTGAATTGAAAAATAATAAAAATTTTCATGTTTTTTCAATTGGGCACACGTGCAATGCACGTGTCTGCCCTTACTAGTATATATATAAACACATACATGATAAGTTATTTTATATACCATGTAAACCGTATTTATAGGATTTGTATCCCTGAAATTAAAAGTACAACTGCAAACCTATTCTTCACAGAAGGAACAAAAAACTATTTGCTTACGAATAATGTTGGGTATAAGTTTCAAATAGACAAATTTCGTATAGTTCCTATTTAAAAGAAAAAAAGAAAAAAAAAAGAGGCATATTTAAAAATAATAGATTTTTTTTATACTTTTTAAGATGGAGTCTACTTTTTTACAAATAAGACTTGTCTATTTAAAATTTATACGGATCATTTCTCTTTGTTTAGACCATTCAAGACTGTTCTTTTTATTTATATATTTATTTTACAATCACCAAATCATACGCTGTGATTAGTCATTTAATTCGTGGCTGACCTGAAGCCGGGCTTGGCCCAACTAACAGAATACCCAATAACCGCTGCTTCTTCCATTAGAATTTTTTATCCACGACATTATTAGAGCTTCAATATCTAATTTAGAATTGGGCCTACCTAAGTAAACTCAATTGTTATCTCGGCCGTGTTAAGCCCAATTGACCAGCACGCAAAACTCAATTGTGTGGGCTTAATGTAGGTGGGCTTTCGTCAAAATTCAATAATGGGCTGGTGGTCACCAAGCCCAGAGATAAATAATCTGCCAATAGTATCAGGCCATCGTTGGTTTTCTATAATTTTTTTTAAATTTTAACTAAAAATCATACTTATAACTTTTTTTAAAATTTTACTCATCTTTAGAGAACCTCCTACATCTCATTTTCTATCATTTCTTTATTCTATTAAAATAATATTCTTCTATTCTTTATTTATTATTATGTTTACTACTTTATTTCTACATATTTAACTATTCCCTATAAATATATATATAAAAATTGATTTTAGGGATGTATAGTGACTCTCCAAGTATAGGGAGTTACTGTTCACATCCAAAACCTATACCTTAAAATAGAAAACTGGATTGAGTGCTTATTTTATCAAAAAGTTAAGTTGATTCCTTGAAATTTTGAGATTTGGGGAGTATAGAGCACCGGATGAGAATGTTCTTTATAATCTTTCTTCTTGAATGATTTTTTGTATTTGGCATTTTCCCAAATTTTTGTTTTGATATGAAATATGGAGCATGCACTAAAAATGTGATACTTGGAGTTGTTATTAAGTCCCGTATCGAAAAAAAGTATTACGACGATATTGTATGAACGCAAATTAGTCCCACACAAACTATTTTAACAAGTGAATTGGATTATATCATATATGTATCGCTGGTAAATTTCCATCGTAATTTTAAGTTGTCAGTTTGGAGTACCGCATCATAATAGATAAGTGGGCTTGTTTGGTAAGGGAGATAATCTCATCTCATTTTAAAATTTTTTATAATTTTTTTTTTAAACATCATCTCAAATATAAATATTTTTTATTTTAAATTTTTAACTTTTTTATATAATCAGTACAATTTTTCAAACTTTCAAATAAAATATAAAAAATAATGCTATTTATTTAAATTTTAAAATAAAAATTATATTATAACTATATTTTAATTTTTATAATATTTTTCTTCTAAGTTTTTCTCCTTCACTTGTCAAAACCCAATGAACGTCTTAACTCAAATAATTTTATAATTATCTACAGAATTTTCATCTCATCTCACTTCTTCAACATTCAATCCACATCAAACGTTCGTGATCTGGGTTATGACCCTTACCACCACAACATGTTCAAATGAATTGACCTAGATTATTATACTCGTCCAATCAGATATTAAGATGTGTTTGGTAAGTAAAGTAATTTTAAATTATTTTATTATTATTCATAAATAATTTATTACTATTTATTACTTTTTCTCAACCTCTTGCCCGAGCCAACAAATAAATATGACTTAGTTATATGAATTAAGATTAAAATTAAAAATTAAATAAAATATTATTAAAAAATATAATTTTTATTTTAAGATTTGAAAAAATTAAATTTTTTATTTTATTTTATATAAAAATTTAAAAAAATTATAATAATTAGATAAAATGAGTCAAAATAAATTGTAGAAATAAACGAGATCTTGAAATGTTAGTGAGGTGATATGAGATCACTTGAGACTAAAATCACCTCAACATTTAAATGTAGCTTAAATGTCTTCTACGAAATTCGTCACGTGATGATCAATTTTCTTTCTTTTTTTCATAAAATGTCTTTTCCTTCTTTGAAAAATAAAATTAATAAAAGCATATTTGCATAAATACATAAATATATATAATATATATGGTGTACGAATCATTGGTCTTACCTTCGTGTTATGGTATATAATATATAAGTGACTTAAAAAAAAAACTATGAATAAAAGTCTATTTCTAATATACAACAACGTCAGTTTCTATTAATCCATTTTTCGAGGTACACAAAAGAAGATATTTGAACTTGATATAAAATAACTAAAATCCAAAAAAGGAAAGATAAAATGAAGGAATAAGTGTTTCTCTAAATTTATAAAAAATTTGGACTGTTTAAATTGTAAGTGTGGTTTTTTATTTATAGAAAATAAAATAATATTTATGAAAATTCACAACTCCTTAATTCACCGCAAACACATTTAACATATGTCAATTGTAACCACAAGAGCCGAACCATTGAACCAATGCACTAGCTCATGGCAATGTGCACATTTTTTTTAAGCAAACAAACTTCTATTAGAAATGAAAAGGATAATACATGAGAAAGGGGTGGGGTTCCCCAATAAAAACCCACGTATAATAACCACCGTGCAAAAGTGGTGGAAAAATAAAAATAAAATAAGTTTTGAAATCAATTTCTTGATCCCTACTCATACCCTACAAAGAGGGTATTGTCTTAAAAGACGGTAGTTAGTAGCTCGCAACGTCTGTGAACTATGGAACCACTACTGATGGCGATGGAACCTCCGTTGGAAGTAGTGAGAGTTATGGGTGCACTGCAGCTTGTTGTCTTAAGATATTTTTGTAGAGATCTGTAGTCTATTTTTCAAGATCATCAGTTAAGGAAAATGATAACATAGTCGAAAGCACAACATCGGATGGACTGGCTTGCAACTAGTCATCTGTCTTCCCGCACATCTATGGTGGCGCGTGGCAACCACACGCCGGTGGTAGGGAGGCAGTGTGACACCCCAACTCCCATGTACGGAAATGTGGAAATCGTGACATTGGGATTATGACAACATGGGTCATGCATCCTAACGTCACGATTCTCACGTTTCCGTACATGAGAGTCAGGGCGTCACAGGTTGTATCAAAGTGGTTCAACTCTGGGTAAAATCACATGTCTCATAGGTGCAGTACTAGAAAATTTTAAAGTTTTCATTTGAAATTATTTTTCTTTAATTTGAATTTATTTTTTTAATTGAAATTATGTTATTTTATTTATGGAATTTATTTTATGTTATTTTTGTTTTGTTTTGTCTGAAGTTGGAAAGTTGGTTAAAGGTTAAACTATGGTAGGAAGATGGTACGACCGAGAATATCAAAGTAGACTTGAACTTTTATTGACTTGGTTTGCTTTTATAATATCAAGGTTTGAAAGGAACCGCATGGTCTGGGTGATCTTTTTTGATAATAGGATAATTGAGATTTTAGATTTCGTAGAAATATGACATGAAGCTTTCGAATAGGAGGTTATAAGTTCAACAAACTTTAGGAATAGATTTACGAGAATTTCACCAAAGGTTTAACATTTTTCAGATTTTAGGAAATAATTTGTTATAATTTAATGTTTTAGATTTTGAAAGCTTCGGGAGTTAATTGTATTATTATTGGATATAAGTTCATCGATTTTACAGATTTCGAAAAGTGATTCTAATATAGTTTAAGGTTTTAGAATTGCATATCTGAATGACTGATTTGTAATAAGATTTGAGTTTTTAATTCCGCAAACTTGGTGTGCTAGCTTGATTTATTTTAGAGATTGATTAATCTGTAACCATTATAATGGGGTTGATCAGAGTTGAGTTATTGACATAGGAATTTTCAATGAGAATATTTCTTTAGGGATTGAAGGTATTAATTTAGTTCATGTATTTCTATGAGAATTGAAGATTTGGATCGAATTCGGGAAAATAATTGTTATTAGTTCAAGGTTATAGTGGTAGGTTTTATGATTGATCCGTATCAAGTTTAAGGATAAGAGATTGTGTAGATTTAGGAGATAATCCTTGTTGATTTTAAGGGAATAGGTCCGGATGATGGAAATGGTAGGAATGGATCACTTGTACATTGGAGAAATATTGGTTTTGACTAAGGATGCACGAGATCGATGCGTAATAGTTGTGAGTGTATGGAGTTGGAGAGTACATGTCCTTGTTCCATTTTGGCTTGGAAGAAGTGGTTTTGGTAAGTGTTAATTTATGAGGGCATAATTTTATGCATGTGGCGAATTATAAGAGTGCACAGGGTAAGCATGATATTTTGTGTTAGTTGGGAGGTTCAAATTTGTGCCCATTTTGAAGAATTAGTGGTGACTTGAAATTTTAGTGAAAGATTAAACATTCGGCTGTGCAAATTATGCTTATTGATGGTTAACTTTGAAAGTGACTAATAGGTTACCAACTTGTAGAATACAATGAAGGTTTGTAAGTTTTAGCATAGGAGTTGATTGAGATTAGCACAGTTGTGGTATGAAAATAATAATCGGAATTTCCTAAGTGTTGTATTAAGGTTCTTGTAGAAATAGAGATTTTGGATTACAGAGCCACCCTAGGAGTACTAGACGTAATGTGCCACTGGGAGACTAATGCGAGTATGATGGAAACGCCTATAGGAGCAGACATGAGAGAGCATTACTCATGCCTATTTGGGAGTTTTTGATGGTATGATTTTCTCAAGCGTGTTCTGGATTGTATCTTGTAACTGCCTCAGCATTAATGTTTGACCTTACCAATTTTGAGGACGAAATTTTATTTAAGGGGAGGATGTGATACCCCGTATTTTAGTATATTTTAATTGAATGATTATTTTAATTAATTTAAATATTGGTTCTCTTATTTTAAATTTATCGGATTTCTTGTTAGATTTATTTTATCATTTTTAAGTTGTAAAATTTATAATGATGTGCTTTCTTGGTATTAATTATTATTTTACATTTAAATTTCTTTTTACTTAAAATTAGTTTAATGTTGGACTTTAAAATTATGTATTGTTGGATTTTTTATATTATTTTATTTTAACTAGTCATTGCGTTTAAATTATTTTATTCAACTTACTGTTTTGAAATTATTTACGTTGGATCATTTTTGTGATCCAAGTTGTGAGGATTGAACCTCATTTCTTTCTCTCACATTTTCTTTTTCCTATTTTACTTTCTCATCTTTTCTCTTTTTCATTTTTTTCCTTTTATCTATTTCTTTCATCTACTTCTTTCTCCTTCTGCACGCTACAACCCCCTCCCCTCTCCCCCGTCCATTTCTTCATCGGCCTAGTGCACCGTCGTGCGCTGTCCATAGCCTCCACCGTCCTTCCCATTTTCTTCCTCTCTGGCCGGCGACCATCCCCCTCCATTTTCAGCCCATCCCGTATCGTCGTGAGCCTCCACACACAGCTTCAAGCCGCTCGGTTTTTGTGCTCTAGCGTCGCTCTGCTGCCACCATCTTTTCACCATAGCACCAGTAGCCTCCCAGCTACCTAACCTACTCTTCCTCAGTCCCGATCTGCCACCCTTGAGGCCCCTCCATCTCCATTTCTGATTTGGGTGTTTTGGTCTTCAACTGCTGCCCTCACCGCCACCCATGTCACCACCACCATTAGTTTCACCAACACTTCTAAACACTTCCCTAACCCTCCCGAGTTTTCGTTTGTCTCCGTTTAAAAGTTGAGTTTTTGAAACCCATGGCCATAGTTCAAAATACACTGTTACGTTGTTGTACCGCCACCTTTTGCACCTCCTTGATCTTTCAAAAATTCTATTTTAGCACTGTAAGTAATTTTTCAAATAATTTATTGATATTTAAATATATTTTTGCACTAAAAAATCTTCTGCAGTCTGGTTGGTTGTGCTGGACATTGAGTTCGAGCAATATGAGAGTCAGTTGGATGTGCGGATGAGTTGTTTATTTAATTAAATTATGCTTGTATGCATTTATGTTGTATTTGACATCATGACATTTATTGCATCATGTCATGCATGCTCATGTGTTGTGAATAAAAACTGAGTTTTTATGTGAGAGATGATTTTGGATATGTTTAAAATGAATGGATTGAACGGTTTGAGAGAGAGGAAAAAGAGACTGTAAGGATGGTGGTAAGTAGGGACAGTGGTAGAGTCTCGCCTATGATTCATGCCTACAGCGCAAACTGTAGGGATAGTAGTATAGTCTCACCTGTGATTCCCGCCTACAGTGCTCTGATAGGTACCTCTTGTGTGGAAAGGAGCTGTAGGGATGGTGGTAAACAAGAATGATGGTAAAGTTCCCCCCGCAATTCCTACCTACGGTGCACGCAGTATGGAAGGTGGTAAGCAGGGATGATGGTAGTCCCGCCTGCAATTCCCACCTACAGCTCGAGCTGTAGGGATGGTGGTAGTCCCCCTGTGATTCCCACCTACGGTGTACCCGATAGGGACAGTAGTAAGCAGGGATGGTGGGAGAGTCCCACCTATAATTCTCGCTTACAGTGTCCGAGAAATGATTATATTAGGTCATTTTTTGAAAAAATAGCGGTTTATGATTTATTGGTTATGAGCACCATTTTCTGAAAAAAAAAAAATGGTTGGTTTATGTTTGGGCCATTTTCTGAAAAAATGACGGACATTGTTCATGGTGTGTTTGGCGTCAAATGAAATTTTTGACGTACGTTGGAAAATAATCATTTTCGGATATTGTTTATGGTGTGTTTGGGGTCAAATGAAATTTTTTACGTGCGTTAGAAAATAATCATTTTCGGAGAAAATGAGGGTTTTGGGTCACATTGGTGTTTTATCATGTGCCCACATGTTTGTTGGATGCATTATTGTATTTTTATCTCTCAGCTTTTTTAGGCGATTACTTATTGAGATTCACATCTCATGTGGTATTCCTTACCCTACGGTACCGTTTTATGGTATCGTAAATTTTGATGCAAATGCTGATATTGAGCCTGAAGATTTGGCTCTGCCAGATGAGCTCGTGTTTGTGAATTGTTTCCCGTTTTGAATTATGTATTTGGTATTATTATGCTTTTATGGGATTTGTTTCCATTTTGTCTATGTATTTGGCTTTTTACTTTATTTTCACGGATAACTGTATAATTTTCGATAATACTTTTATTTGGTAGTCTTGTATTTAAAATTCTAGTACTTAATTGACTTATTTAATTTATCCGCTGCGTTTTTATTGTACACTTTCTGCATGTACATGCACTTGACATTTATCGTTGGGATGTGTGACCCGTGTTGTCATTATCCCTACGTCACTATTCTCGCGTTTCTGTTTGTAGGAGTTGGGGCGTCACAGGCGGGGTAGGGCAGATTTGGAAGATCTCAGTGTGGGGAATCTACTGGTATGACACGTGAGGGCCACATGCCAAGCTTTTTGGCGCGATTCCACACCATCCCAGTAGATCGGCCGCTGTAGGATGGCGTGGTGGAGTGCGTGCGGACTGATGGCAGTCAGAGTGCAATAAATCTGACCAAAACCAAACATGTGGAGGGGGAGAAAAAAATACTACCATGAAAGTGTTTACACATTGCGGTAATGTAAATGAAAAAAAGTTGAAGGTGAGAACCACAACTCCACCCTCCTCTCCAGCAGAGGCACTCAAAGTGATTGAGTTTCTCTCTCTAGCGATGGAATCAACTGTCAAGTACTCATGACATTGTGCACATATTAATACTAAATATAGTTAAAAATATTTTAATCAACAAATCTAAAACTAACAAAAATATGATATTCGGAATTGTTAGGGGGAAGTTAAGGAGCTGTTTGAATTGAGAGGAGAGTTGAGGTAAGTTGAGATGGTTTGTGAATAGTAGAATAAGATATTTTATGAATATATTTTTAATATTATTATTATTTTAAAATTTGAAAAAGTTGATTGTTTTTTATTTTTTTTTGTAGAAATTTGGGGAGATTCTTTTGGAATTTGAAAAAGTTAAATTGTTTATTATATTTTTGTGTGAGAATTTGAAAAAAAAATTATTATATTTTGTGTAGGAATTTAAAAAAGTTATAATGATGAAGATGAGATGAGTTTAGATGGGTTGAAGAGAGTTTTGAAAACAAACATGTCTTAGTCTCATATTGAACAAAAATATTACGATGATATTGTATGAAGATAAATGTTTTAGCCATAATAAAATTTTATAAAATGATATTATATGAAAATAAATGTTTTAACTATAATAAGATTTTATAAAATGATATTGTATGAAGATAAATTATTTACCCACAGTGAGATTTTATAAAATGAAGTTTACAAATTTGATATATTTTGATATGATATGTCATATTGTAAAGTAAATCTAACATATCATATGAAGTTATAATTTATAAATTTATTTTTATGAAATCTATTTATAATTGTAATAGCTCCCTCCTTGTATGAATGTTAAGTCCCGCACGAACTATTCTATTAGGTGAATTGGCTATATAATATTGGAAAATCTCGATTGTGACTTTAATTAATCAGTTTGGAGTGTATCATAATATCTTTCTATCATATAAGGCGCTATCCCGAATGAACAGTAATAAACAGTGTTTTTTTTAAATTGTCCTTTCGTGTTTATTTTGCGTGTTGCGTTGTGTTGTGTCGTGTCTTTGTTGTTTTTTCATTTTATTCTTTTGTGTCCGTTTTTGCGAGGAAGATGATTTTACCTGTGTACATGTGAATGGGGTCAGAAGTGTCAGTGCATTATTCAATAATCCTGTTTCTCGTTCTCTGTTTCGTCTCTATCCCATTGATGAAAATAACAAAAACCTCAAACAGATAAATTGATAAGTACTGACGCACGCTTGTTTGACGTCTGTGTAAAGAAAGCTACTCAGACCCAAAAAAGTGAGAATCTCGTACACATAAATCGAAAGAGACAAGAAAAGAGAAGAAAAAATATATATCTACAACATAAAAAAGACACGTAATTTACATAGGTGAACTGACACGAGTAAATTTTTTATTTCTTGGCAGCTGACACAAGTAAATTATTTATATTTCTCTTCTTTTTATGCAAATCCATCGCTCTCATTTCTGATTGACCTATACGTTATAGATTATATATATTTCTCTTCAAGCTGATCTGAAGATTATAGTTTCTTTTATGTTTATGTTTTGATCTTGGTTTGAATATTGTAGTTTTTTTCTCATATTTTTTATTTTCTTTTAAATGATCCGATTTCTTTTTGTGAAAAAAATAGATGGATTTCTTTTTGATTTGTATGTCGTGATAGATAAGTTTCTACTAAGATTTCTCTAAATTTTTTGTTTTTACTTCAGCTCCAGATCCCTCTCTCATTTTTCTTGCTAATGATCTGTATGCATGTCTCTACCGCCTGCACCGACTCTACGGGTCGTGCTTTCAAAACGGTGCGTGTTGCTGAAACCCAAACCACCGAAGTCGTGAGACCCAACCTCAATGCCTTTCTCTCCCTCTGTTTCCATCATCTCGACCACAGCCTCTGTGGTCTCCAGCGCCACCACCAGCTGCGCCCCCTCCGTGTTGTAGTAACGGCTCCACGGTACCAAGCCACACCGAGCCAGTCAGATTTGTCGTTTCTCTTCTCGATCTCCTCCACCGCGCCTTAGAAACTGTGGTTTCGGTAGTTCTCTCTCTCTCTCTCTCTTTCTATCTCTCTCTTCACCGTCCACGGTTTTCTCTCTTCAAGTTTGTTTTTTCCAGTGTTATTTTTTTTTTCCTTTCATTTCGTTGAAGCTTATTTTTTTTGCTTGTCTGATGTGCATGTTTTCATCTTCAGGTTTTTGGTGTTCGATTTGTGTTGATCGACTACATCTTCAGTTCGTGGAGGATCCAGAGTATGGGTTTCCTTTTTTTCCCTTCATTTTGTTGACGCTGATTTTTTTTTCTTGTTTGATGTGCATGTTTTCATATTCAAGATTGTGTTGTTGTGTTGATCGACTGGGTTGTAGCTTTATTTTGGTTGTGTGATTTAAAGATTTGTGAAATAGAAGATCTTGTTTTTTGCATGCTGTTGAAGATGATCCAAGATTTGATTTTGGGTTTTATTTTATTTTATTTGTATGTTGTGATAGATCAAAAAGTAATTTATTTTTATTTTTATTTGCATGATTCTTTATTTTGGGCATCTTTTTGAGTAGTTTAGAGATCTGTTCCACTTTTTGTGAATATTTTTGATGTTCTGGGTTTGATTGTGGTTTGTAGTACTCACTGCTATCAACTTTGCTTTATGTGTAAATGGTTCAAGTAGGAAATTATTAGATTTTTGTGTTATTGTTCTAGCTTTATGTGTTTGGGGCCATGTGGGTGTTTTGATGAGTTATGATCTATTGTAAAATGCATGTCGATGCCCTGAAGATTCTGGCTTTTGAGGAGCTTATATGATGCAGGAGTTTAAGTTTAGGGATTGTTTGGAACCAAGTAATTTTGCCTTGTTCCGCCCGTTGCTGGATGGCATCTCGGTTCTGATTTTGAGGAACATTGATTGTTAGAGCAATGAATTTTGAGGCCTGGGGCTGGGAAGAATCAAGTTTTTTAGGTTGATCACAGTGACGGGTTTTTTTGTGTTTTCAGGAAGTTTGATGGCTGATACAATTCAAATTCCAATATTAATTCATGCTTTTGAATTACTCTCCTTGATGTTGTTATTTTATTTGTTGAAATGTTGTGGGGTGCCCCTTTTATTTCTTTTTCTTTGATGTTTATTCTTTATTGATATGCGGGTTGCTATTTTTGGGTACCTTGAGGAATTTGTATGCAATGCAGATTCATGCCATTCAATCTTTGATTATATGATTTTTTTTAATAATTTCAGAATCATTTTGGAGGTTGAAAATCAATGGTAATCAGGAGGGTGGTGGTGCGGTCCAATCTGGTCCATATCCAGATCAACCTGGTGAACCTGACTGCATGTATTATTTGTGAACTGCATGTATTAATCTTTTTGTAATACAATGATAAACTAGCTAATATTATGATCAAAAGTATAAGCTAATAATTAACCCCAATTTGAAATATAAGTATGATTTATGCTCTTGCTAAGATATCTCCATTAAGATAGAAGGAATGTAAGGGACGTAACGTGATTAAAAAAATGAATTCTAGGTATGTAATGTTCAAATTAATATGTACTTGTTATATATTCAATATATATGCATCTTCCACGACTTAATTTACACGATGATTATAGAGAGCTGTCATGCATTGCATGATCTGCCACAAACCAGCCAGCCAGCATTTTGAACTAATTTTTTTATTAAACTTGTATTAAACTAATTTAGCAAAATGATCAATTTGCAAAATTTGTATTAATCTATGTTGTATTTCGAACTAATCTTTTTGTTTTCTAATCTATCCAAACATGTAATTATTACACTTCACTAATATATTATTATCTAAAGATATTTGTTAAAAACCTTTTTTTGTTATTATGCATTAAATAATTCATTAATCATTTTTTTTTAAATCATATAATTTTTGTAAAAAATCTTTTTCACCAACTAGGCAAACGTCCCTTGGACGTTGCTCTACTATATATATATATATATATATATATATATATATGAGATCATTACCGTCCCCAAAGATCATGACATCAAACATGGATCGAATTAGAGATAATTGCGTTACATATATTGTTGTCACAATAAAATAAGATAAATAATATTTGTAGTTGTAGAATTAGTAAGTGCTGCGTAATTTTTTTGAAAAGTGAGTAAATACAAGATCTAAACAGAAAAAAAAAATTCATAGTAGATCTTATTTTTTTTTTAAAAAAATATTACATTGACAATTTACGATTGTGCGTTGCATTACCTTAATAATAATTAATTGAGTTGCTATCGCTTCTCCTTATCATGATTCATACCGCAACATCATATATAGATATTAAGCATTCTAATTTTCAACTTTGGTTGATCAGAGGCATATGAAAAGGCTGATAATTATATAATTGACCCAGATTTTCAAATATTTATAATTGATACGATCAGATCATAAATATTTGTAATAGCTAATTGCAAATACCGCGTATACTTCACATTGTCATTTTGTGTTGAATGAGGGGCCCAATGTTTTTTTTTAAATGAAAAAAAAAAAATCTTTATATTTCATCTTTAATTATTAGGTGCCGTGAAGAGTTTCGCGATTCGTGACCAGTAAAGGACACTCGAATAAAAACAAATAAGTCTTCTTCATTACGTGATCAATTTTCTTTCGATTTTTCTATTTAAAAAAAAATTAAGGAAATATCGTCGAACTTTCGAGATTAGCTAAGATTTTATTCTCTCACACCGAGTACTAATGAAAAGAAAATAAAATATCGTGTAGGAACTCATCTAATTGGTGTTATTTAATGTTGTGTTTAGATATTGAATTGAGTTGAGATAATAAAATATTATTTTTTAATATTATTATTATTATAAAATTTAAAAAAATAAATTATTTATTATATTTTGTATTAGAATTTAAAAAAATTATAATAATAAGTTAAGAATAGTTTGACATCCAAACTAATCGAAAAGAAAAATTATATTCATTATTTCTACACAATATATTTGGCATAATTTTTAATTTTTTTAAATTTTTTTTCTTATCAAATTTGTAGTATATAAATGATGAGTAGAATAATTCAATTAACTTAAAAAGAATAAAATAAAATAAATAATAATAATAAGTACGGTATATGATTTGTAGAGATTATGAATAACAAATCTCGATCGAAAATATTTTACTCGCACGGTTTTTCAACACACTCTATTGAATTAACAATTATATATACGAAATCATTAATTTTTATTTAGTTTTTGGAATCTTCTTAAAATAAAATGAGTTTTCATTTAAAAATTCAAAATTTTAAAGTTTAAAAATAAATTTTATTGATAATTTAAGTTTTTTCCCCGGAGGACAAGCTACTGAGTACTCTTTTTTTCTTTCATTTTCTTCGACTTCGATCAAGTACGTAGTTTATAATGGATGTTGCCACGTTCTAGTCACGCCAATGACTAGAAATAAATTCATAGACTATTTTAGCATGATCCGAAAATAGTGTCAATGATATTATATTTAACTTCCAAGGATTGTAATTTGGTTTCCACGTAACGTAGTTTTATAATGGAAGTTGCTACATTCTATGCCGTCTAGCGTGTATCGCGTTTGCACTTTTTATTTTATTTTAAATATTTGTAATATATATAAATTAATTAATCATCACTTTTTTAATTATTAAAAAATAAAATAAACAAACAGTCAAATTGAGGAAACACAAGCTATCATTTTCCATTTTATAATTTACGAGCCTACGTACGCGACTTCCATCATCGTAGTTTAGAGCATACATTAATTATTGTGATCAATTGACTATATAATATTGCTTATAAATTACCACTATATTAACTTTAGCTATATAATCAATTTGGAGCATTATTACATCGCAAAACATGACGAGTGTATACCAAGATCGACATCAAACTCGGATCAAAGTATATATATAATTACGTTTTATTCCTGAATAAATATTAGCAAGCTCGCTCGTGCACTAGTTCTCTCTCTCTAGTCTATTTAGTAAAATTATTTTATCTCATCTTATTTAATTATTATAATTTTTTTAAATTTTTAAACAAAATACAATAAACAATTCAACATTTTTAAATTTAAAATAAAAGTTATATTAAAAAGTTATATTATAATAATATTTTATTAAACTTTCAACTTTCATTTCATCTTAACTCACTGTTCAATTTTAATAGCTATGAATAAAAGTTTTATTCCATTTTTTCATACATTTTGAGTTTTTATTAAAGGAATTCTCATTTTGAAAAAATCGAAATTAAATATATCTACATTAATATATATATATATATATATATATATATATATAGTTGTTAAATATGATTGATCTTTTTCCAAAATTAGTCGAACTCTCCCGACAAAATTGATGCATGCCCAAGCTGATCTACAGCTTGTTGGTTCCATATATATTTCAATGAGAGCTCAAGCTAGCTAGGTGATCAATAAGATATATTACAAAACTATATTTTTAAGTTGGGGTGGTTTAATAATATATAATTTCTATTTTATAATAGGGATGGGTAACAGGGCCCTGCACACTGCTTCCCCGCCCCTCCATGGTGGGGCAGGCAACCCCGCTCCACCCATGAGGAGGCAAGGGCCCCCGTCCCACAGGGCAAGACACCGGCACAGACAGGGGGTGGTATTTGCCCAGTACCTAACTTTTTTTATATAAACATATTATATATATTTATATATATTTACACTATACATATTTATAAATATTTTTTATTTTTACTATATATAAATATAGTCATATGTATTACGAATTTTTGTAGAAGTTTTACTTAATACTTTGTGTAAGTTGTTGTGTAGTAGGATAACTTTTTTATAATAGACATATTTACAAATTTAAATTTATAATTTTGGTCAAAAAATGTGATTTTGATCACTTTTGAACTTATGAATAATTTTTTAATCTAATGTATTATAATCCATTATTTAAGTGTGCAGGAGATTTAGTACCTGGCCCCCTGCTCTCGAGATACGGGGCCAGGGAGATGGAGAAGGGGTTGCCCCGTACCGTATAGTACGGATAACATCCCTATTTTATAACAAACAATATTTTCTAATCATTACTTTTTACTATGATTTAATATCTTATTATTATTATTTCTTAATTTTTTCACTATCTGAAGTTACCTTACTACGCAAGTATTTTTTTTCCCTATATATATATATATATATATATATATATATATATATATATATATATATATATATATATATATATATATATATATATATATATATATAATGTAGATTAATCATTTGTACTTCGGTCCGCTTCAACTTTTCGTGCAAGGGCACGTGTGTTGCTAGTATTATCGACTTTTGATAAATGTACTTTGTCTTGTCTTCCCAATCATAAATTGCCTAAAAAAGATTTTATTACTAGTCAAAAGTTTAAGGTAACCAGGTTTGAAATAAAAATATATACATATTATTATATAAAATAAATCTTATAATATCTACTATTGTTTGTATGAATTTCTTAAATGATATTAAATATTTAATAATATTACAAAGCAAGATTATATAATTATCTGTTCCATTTAAGATCTTAAACTCAGTAATTAATTGCCTTCATCCAAAAAAAAAAAATTGTATCCCTTATATCTTAAAAGTGTCTATATGTCTATGAATAGTAATTCATGTTTGACACTTTTTATCCCCCTTTTTCCATTTACGCCTTGTCTTGCTTGGTCTCATTATGTTTTTGTCCATCTGGTTTTGAAGAATTTCAGACCACACAACAGAGCAAGGGAGAGGTAGAGGCTCGGCTGGGCATGGAGGAGCAGGGGAGGTGCCATGGAGGGCTGGTGGTGGCGTCGTGGGATGTAGGCGGCGGATCTAGGCAATGAGAAGGCAAGAACCTGTGAGATAGAGAAAGACTTTGTGAGAAAGGGAGACAGATCATGGAGTTGTGTCGTGGGAAAGAGGTGGCCGTCAAAGCTCGTGGGAGGAGCTGCTCACGGGGGCGCAGAGGCAGCATGGTGGAGGGAAATCAAAGGGAAAGGTAGAGAGGGGGCTACGAGCTTCAGCCTTTTGCACAGAGAGAGAGAGAGAGAGAAAGGTATATGGGGAGGAGATCGACGTGGGGAAGGTTGCCAGGGACTGGGATTGGTGGTGACCCAACAACGACTGTTGGCAATGTTGGGAAGAGCCGAGGTGAAGAGAGATCAAGAGGGAGAGGGGCATGTGGCTGGAGGGAGGAGAGAAAGGGGAGAGGAAAAAGTGAGGAGAAAAGCTAGGGTTTGGGGTTTTAAATCCCAATCCTTCATTTTGAATCTCTAGATTTGATCTAACAGTAGAGGTTAAAACACTAAAAATAAACTAACTTAAAATATATAATTAAAATATAAATATCATATCATACATTTAAAATCAACTTTAATTTATAAAATACTAATATTTCATCATTAAATAAATGATAAAGTTTTGCTAAATATTTTTGAGAGAGTAAAACCATATAAATAATTAGGAGTTTTTAACATAATTTAAATCTCATAATATTCTTAATTAACTAAAATCATTTAGATAAAAAGATTTTTTACAATTATAATATTTTTAGGGCTTCCAAAATATAAGAGACTTACTTTAATGATAAAGAACATGAGAGCAATATAAGAATAAAAGACTATATTTTTTCAATGCTCACAGGGTCATCAAGTAGTGTGGTTGAATTTTTATTAATCGTACGATAATTTTTTTGTTCATGCTATCAAATTTTGGAAAGTATCTTCTCTTGCCACAATTTGAGTATATTTTCTTATTCTTGAAAATGCAGAAATAAGGAGGGTGGATTTGCTTCATACAAGCTCACTACATCTTTTGCATGCACTGTAAGAAATGTTGTCTTTTTCAGCACCAAAAATTACTGCAAATAACCCCAAAAATCGTCAGAAATAATCTTTTCCAGCAATTTTTATTGAGCTAAATGTTCGTCGGAATTGTTTACTCACTTATAAGTTAACTAGCGAACAACCAAAATCGCTGCAAATAGTTACTTTTTGCGGCGATTTATTTTCGCCGCTTATTCTAAATAAAATGCCGCAATTCGGAAAAAAATTTTGCCGTTAATTATAACCGATGCGAATGAGGAGATTTTTTCCAACGAACTAAGTAAATCGTTGGGAAAACTTATTTGCGATGATTAATTATCACCGCAAATACTTAACAAATCGCCGCAAAATAGCATTTCCAACGATTTTAATCGCCACAAATAGGTTTAAAATGCGAAAAATTATTTCTAGCAAATTTTACTTGCCTAAAAAGGTATTTCACAAAATAAAAATAAATAATCCACAAAAACATAATACATAAAGGCTTTCTCTTTAAAAAAAAAAAAAGGAACCAAACAAGTATACCAACAAACCACATACCTCATCATGAGAAATTGCACCTTCTAAATTCAATGGTTTAATCACCAACGGTAGACTTTAACTCTATCATAAATCAACAACTCCATGAAGAAAAAAATATATAGGCCTATATATATATTTATTTTCCTAGGAAAATAAATGCAAGCATGATTCAAAAATGAGAGACAACATGCATTTGAGTTCAAAATAAGTGCAAGCCTATTAAAACTCACTAAGTTAGAAGCAATCAATCTCAATTGCCAGAAGCAAGTTGATAAATAAGAACATAGAAGTTTGATAAATAACTAGAAAGGCATAATAAAAAACCAAGCACAAAACTCACTAAGTCAGACAAATGTGAGCCTATTGAAACAATTATAATTGTTGCAGCTCAAGAAGGTTCAATAAAATGATACTCTGCAGTGCTCGTGATCCTGCATAAGCCTTTCAGCAAGTTAAAAAATAAAGTTAAAATCTGTGGTACTTCAACAGCCAGTTGCCAACATGCTTCCAATTTCAAATACACAATTCTTCAACCCAAAGATGAAAACAACTATATTATCAAGATTTTGACATCATTGCACCTTAAATTTCAGCATGCAAGAAGTTCCCATTTCTACAATCCATTCACCATATAAATCTGGTTTTTTTAATTCCCAATCAGTCAAATGTTACTTTTGCCAATACACTAAAGTTTAATGGTGATGAGCACATTCAACTTGCCTGAATATAAATTTTTTGTATACCAAAACTGGTAAGAGGTTTGCAATCTTAAGCATTATTCAATGCCTTCGTTGTTTTCCTTAATGAAGAAAAGCCCCTCCAACACTTGGCATAGTCATCCTCTACAAGCATTGGTTAATGCTAATTAAGAATAATAGGTCTCTTTCTAGAAAGCAACCGTCAGAGATCCATTAGAAAAACTAAACAATCTAACTTGATTTCACAGATCAAAGATTTTTGTTATAGAACATAGCGGTCCTTGTAAACCAATACAAACAATATGCTGGTTTTTCACAAGTCATTCTACAGCATTGTACACTCAAGGATGTTAAGTCATGCTACATAGTGACAAAGCTACCATTCAGAGTGAATCCAAGAAACTTATGCAACCAACATTTATTAGGCAAAAGCTACAAAAGGCTATTGAATTTATATTTTCTCATACCATCTTTTTCATAAATCATGAAAAAAAAACATGCACAATGCGTAGAAATATTATATACATATGATCTCTAGTTTAATTCACAAAGAGTCTTCAATCAGCAGGCCGTGAGCTTCATCTACACCCATTGATCTCTTTGCAGCCTCTTCAAATCTGCTAGCAATTTAGGAATTCATATGAATACATGTGAAAAATAATGATGATAGTCTAAAATAAAATTTCTTTCTCAGACTAGCATATTTCCTAGTATGATATGTTTTGGATTTGAGATGAAATTTTTCTATAACATACTGATAACTATTATTCTTTTATGATTAAAAAAAATAAAAGAATTACTCATAGTGATTTGATGTAGTTTTCAATGCAACCTTGATTTAACATACTGACAATGTGAAAATCCTTACAGATATGGAGAAGGCTTTCCCTCTTTAACATGGTCACTTCCAAGAATTACTGAAAAACTAAATAGGATAATTGCAAAGTAAAATCTTCTTAAACCCAAAAAAAATCCATAAGCAATATATATATATATTCTGCATAAAACTATAAAAAATGTTGCCTACCTAGCATAACACACTTCACAAACTATACAACCACATCGCAAACTTCACTTTAATCTCATCACTTCACATCACAGTTCACAACACAGAGCACATTCACAATAAACAATCAGCTCAACACTTTTCACAATATCACTTAAGCTTCACAAACATAATAATTATCAAGATATGAAGATAAAAATTATATCATGATTATGGGTTGAAAATGTTGCCGGTGGTTTAGCCGTGCGTGTGAAGTACCTTATGGCTGTGCAAGGTAGTGGAAAAAGGTAGAAGGACTCTGGTGGAGGCTAACCATAGGCGATGGCGCTGGGCTAAGGAGCAAAGGACCATGATGGTCTTGATTGGTGACTGGAAAGCTCACGATGGGGTCAGTTTCAATGTTGTCACGTTAGGGAGGGGCTTTGTAACTTGTGGCAGGGGCTGTTTGGAGGAGGGTCGCGTGGTTCTCCATTGGGTGCAATGGTTGTGGTAATGGGTAAAAGAGATAGCGACGATGGCTCGTGGTGGTGCTTGGAGTGCACAACGACGACACTAGCTTAAATACCGAGAGAGAGAGAGAAGATTAGCGGCTGAGCCGTGCCTCAGTCCTGCTAGAGTGGTTCTTGGCCACTCACAGCTGCACAAGGGCTTGTGAAGAAAACCCTAAGGAGAAAACGAATAAGACAGAGGGGGGAGGGGGGAGACAGATGAAGGGAAATGAGTGGAAGACGAGCGGGGTTTTTAATTTTTTAAGCTTTTTGCAACGAGTTCATATCGTCGCTAATAATATTTTAACTGGCCTCAAAATATTTTACGACGAAAATTACGTAACAGGTAATTTCTCCATCAATGTTTTTCAAACTAGTGATTTTTTTTTGCGGCAATAAAAAAATCGCTAGAAATAGATTTTTCTGGCGATTTTGAAAGTTAAAAAATACTACAAAATGCCATTTTCGCAATTGCAGTGATTAACGAACCGTCGCAAAAAGTTTTTTAATATGCTGGCGAATTTTTTCGTTGTAAAAAGTAAAAAATTGCTGTAAAAGACCAATTTAGTATTTGCGGCGAATATATCCGTCGCAAAAAGTAGAAAAATAGCTACAAAAGATCAATTTCAAAATTTTATGTAAAAATATCGTGACAATGTAAAAATCTGCGCAAAATGCCTTATTTCTTGTAGTGATGGTGGAAGGTAACATGACATGCATGCATTGATCTCTACTATCACATATGGTTAATTTGTAGACTCGAAACTTCCATTCAAAGCTTTAACACGTGATCATGATTGATCTTTGACATACAGATGATCAACCCAAATGAAAGGTTTGGAGATACTGCGGTTGAAACAAACTCTTCTTGTTAAAGTAGAGAAAGATGGAAATTCATAAATGCTTACTTATATTAGGTTTTATGCTCTTATGCATTAAATTATTTACTGATCAATCTTATGTACTCTTTCAATTTTGATGATTGTAAACTAAAAAATAATTTAATAATTCAATATTCATTGCTACATATAAGAAGTCGCACTTTATAATTTGTTGTTTAGACACATGATTTTCAAAAATTTTATTTTTTCTTCCAATTAGGCAAATGTGGCAAACGTGCTTTGTAGGTTTAACCACTGCTAGTATATAAATATATATATATATGAGCTGTGCTATGCATCAGCCCCTGTTCACGGGCTGATGCATAGCACACCTGATGTGTCTTCATGTGAGTGATTTAGATGTGAGTGATTTGAATGATGTGAATGGTTTAGATAATGACACATAAGGTGTGTTGTGGCTGCTCCTCAATAGTAGGATGATGTAAAGAATTTTCCTATATATATATATCGTCCACTATAAAGCCATTATATATACATGATGGAAAGCCCTAGCTCACTATGTCAATGCGGACGTATCCCCGTCATTTTCTTTGATCCATCCATTTCGTTCATCTCTCTCTCTCTCTCTCCCGACTATGGAACTCTTCTCTGCCCAATCCTTCCTCTTCTTCCTTTTTTCTCTTTGCGTCTATCTCCTCTTTAACAGTAGTTCCAAAAAGAAATCCATCAACAAAGGTTTTAAGTCATACCCCATACTCGGAACGCTGCCTGGATTTTTGCAAAACCGACACCGTTTTCTTGATTGGACAACAGAAATTCTCAGTAGCTGCCCCACAAACACAGCTATATTTCGACGTCCCGGCAAGATTCACGGTGTCATCACCGCAAACCCATCCAACATTGAGCGCATGCTCAAGACCAACTTCGAGAACTATCCCAAAGGCGACCGCGTCATAACTCTTCTGCAAGACTTTCTTGGCAGAGGAATCTTTACCTCCGACGGAGAACTCTGGAAGGTCCAGAGAAAAACCGCTAGCTATGAATTCAACACCAAATCGCTGCGCAACTTTGTCATGGAAAACGTAACTGTGGAGACCAATACGAGACTTATTCCAATTCTGACAAGAGCCTCGGAAACAGCACTCGTCTTGGATTTGCAGGATATTTTGGAGCGCTTCGCATTCGACAACGTTTGCAAATTGGCGTTTAACGTCGACCCAGGCTGTCTCGGAGGTGATGGAACCTCCGGAGCAGAGTTCATGCGGGCTTTCGAGGACGCTGCATCGCTTAGCTCCGGAAGGTTCTTGTATGTCATCCCAGTTATGGCGAAGATTACCAAGTTTCTCAACATTGGACCAGAGCGAAGGCTAAGAAACGCAATCAAGACGGTCCATGAATTTGCGGATGATATTATTCAGTCGAGAGCGGAACAGAAGGTTGAAAAAGAAGCAGACCTATTGTCCCGCTTCATCGCAAACGAAGAAAACTCGCCTGAATTTCTCCGGGATATCGTCATAAGCTTCATTCTTGCAGGACGGGACTCGACCTCTTCGGCTTTGAGCTGGTTCTTTTGGCTCCTGTCGTCGAGACCCGAAGTGGAGCGAAACATATTGCAGGAGCTGGAAAAAATCCGAGTTCAGAATGGAAAAGATATAGGCGATTCGTACAGCTTTGACGAGCTCCGGGAGATGCATTATCTGCATGCGGCAATCACTGAAGCCATGAGACTGTACCCCCCCGTACCGATAGATACCAAAGCTTGTCTAAACGACGATATCATGCCGGACGGCACGTTCGTGAAGAAGGGATGGTTTGTGTGGTACCACACGTACGCGATGGGGAGGATGGAGAGCATATGGGGAGAAAATTGCCGTGAGTTTTTGCTGGAAAGATGGCTAGAAAATGGAGTGTGTCGGCAAGAGAGCCCGTTTAGGTTTCCAGTTTTCCATGCCGGACCGAGAATGTGTCTGGGAAAAGACATGGCGTATATTCAGATGAAATCGATTGCAGCATCAGTGATGGAGAGATTTGAGATCGAAGCGACCGATAAGGACAAGGATCTGAAGCCTTTGATTTCATTGTCTCTGAGGATCAAAGGTGGCTTACCCGTGAATGTGCGGAGGAGATCAGCATGTGTGGATGCCCACAATTGATCATCTCCAGATGAATTATATGGTTCAGATTATACAAAACTGATCAGATTTCCTCTCCCATTGTCGATATGAATGCATGGACTATTTTCTATCATTTTTTGTCAGGAATCTTAGACCTAAATGGCAGAGATAATAAATAGATATTCTTGTAATATTTATTATATGGACGTTGCTAGTCTACAGAGGATTTCTGCCTACCGAAATGATCCCTATCCTGAATAAAGAATCAATATTAATTATGGCCTATGGAGTACGTACTGTGAATTGTGCATGTGCTCGATCGACGATGATCTCTTATATTGTTATATATTCATTACCTTATAACCCCAAAATGATTTGTGATCATGACCTGCCATATTCAACTTCTTTCACTCTCACAAACATGACCACATGAGAATTTCCACGTCTCACTTTTGGGTACTGGTCTAATTAATGCATAAAATTAACCCATTTAAAAATCACGCTTAGTAATTTCTATTTTCGTTTAGCTTTGTCACAAGCTACGTTTCTGTGGATCTATGTCCATTAATCTTCATATATATCCTACCGATCAAGTAGTACTTCGACCCACAAAATAATTCCAGTTCAACTGTATTAATTTCTAATATTTCCATAAAGTTGATGATCATGGATCGGATTTGCAAATAAATAAAAATAAAAAGATATATCTCAATCTCATCTTCTAGTTTCCACGCAACCGAGAGTATGTGTGTGTATAGAGTATCATGCGTTTGTGTATATATATACACACGCACATATATAAAAACACATACACGAGTATTTTATATACCATGTAAACAGTATTAAGATTTGTATCCTGGAAATCAAAAGTACTACTGCAAACCTTTGAAGGAACAAAAAACTATTTGTTTACGAGTAATGTTGGATACAAGTCTCAAATAGACAAATTTCGTATAGTTTATTTATAAAAAATAAAATAAAATTAAATAATGAGGCACACTAAAAAAGAATAGATTTTTTTATACTTTTTAATATGGGATCTACTCTTTTACAAATGTGACTTATCTATTTAAAATTTATACAAATCATTTCTCTTTGTTTAGACCGTTCAAAACTGTTTTTTATTTATATATTTATTTTACAATCACCAAATCATACGCTGTGATTAGTCATTTAACTCGTGGCTGAGATGAAGTCGGGCTTGGCCCAACTAACAGAATACCCAATAACCGCTGCTTCTGCCATATAGAATTTGTGATCCATGTACGATATTATTAGAGCTTCAATATCTAATTTAGAATTGGGCCTACCCTTAGTACCCTAAGTAGTTATCTTGGCCGTGTCAAGCCTAATTCACCAGCATACAAAACTCAATGGTGTGGGCTCAATGTAGGTGGGCTTTCGTCAAAATTCAATAATGGGCTGGTGGTCACCAAACCCAGAGATAAATAATCTGCCAATAGTATCAGGCCATCGTTGGTTTTCTATAATGTTTTCTAAATTTTAACTAAAGATCATACTTCTTATAATTTTTTCTTAAATTTTACTTAGCTTTACAGAACCTCCTACATCTTATTCCCTATAATTTCTCTATTTTATTAAAATAATCTTTTTTTATTCTTTCTCTATTATTATTTCTACTACTTTATTTCTACATATTTAACTATTCCCTATAAATATATATAAAAACTGATTTGAGGGATGAATAGTGACTTCCCAAATATAGGAACTCACTGTTCACATCCTAAACGTATATCTTAAAATAGGAAACTCGATGGAGTGCTTATTTTATCAAAAAGTTAAGTTGATTACTTGAAATTTAAAAATTTAGAGAATATAGGGAACCGGATGGAAATGCTGTTAATAATATTTCTTCTTGAATGATTTCTTGTATTTGGCATTTTTCCAAATTTTTTTTTTTGTATGAAATATGGAGCATGCACTAAAAATGTGATACTTGGAGTTGTTATTAAGTCCCACATCGAATAAAAGTATTACGACGATATTGTATGAACGTTAATTAGTCCCACACAAACTATTTTAACGAGTGAATTGGCTATATATGTATCGCTGTTAAATTTCCATCGTAATTTTGTACCGCATCATAAAATATATATAAGTGGGCTTGTTTATAATCTCATCTCATTTTAAAAATTTTCATAATTTTCTTCTCAAATATTACTTAAATACAAATACTTTCAATTTTTAATTTTTAATTTTTTCATCTAGCATTACATAATCATTACAATTTTTTCAAACTTCTAAACAAAACATAAAAAATAATGCTATTTATTTAAATTTCAAAATAAAAATTATATTACAAAATTATATTTTAACTATATTTTAATTTTTATAATATTTTTCTTCTAAGTTTTTCTCTCTCACTTTTCAAAACCCAATGAACATCTTAACTCAAATAATTTTATTATTATTTATAAAATTTTCATCTTATCTCACTTCTTAAACGTTCGATCCACGTCAAACGTTCATGCACTGGATTGTGACCCTTAGAACCACAACATGGTCAAATGAATTGACCTAAATTATTAAACTCGTCCAATCAGACCATAGATGTTTTTGGTAAGTAAAGTAATTTTAAATTATTTCATTATTATTCATAAATAATTTATTACTATTTATTACTTTTTCTCGATCTCTCGCCCAGCCAACAAATAAAGGTGACTTAGTTGTATAAATTAAGATTAAAATTATAAGTTGAATAAAATATTATTAAAATATATATTTTTAATATAATTTTTATTTAAAGATTTAAAAAAATTAAATTGTTTATTTTATTTTGTGTAAAAATTTTAAAAAAAAATTCTAATAAGTAAATAAAATGAGTTAAAATAAGTTATAAACATAAACAAGATCTTAATATGTTAGTGAGGTGACATAAGATCACTTAACACTGAACTCACCTCAACATTTAAATAAAGCTTAAATGTCTTCTGTGAAATTCGTCACGTGATGATCAATTTTCTTTCTTTCTTTCTTAAAATGTCCTTTCCTTCCTTGAAAAATAAAATTAAGAAAAGTATAATTGCATAAATATATAAATATATAATATATATGGCGTACGAATCATTGGTCTTACCTTCGTGTTAGGGTATATAATATATAAGTGACTTAAAAAAAAAAAAAAAAAAGCTATGAATAAAAGTCTATTTCTATTATACAACAACCCCAGTTTGTATTAATCTATTTTTTGGTGCACACAAAAAAGATCTTTAAACTCGATATAAAATAACTAAAATTCAAAGAAAAAAAGACAACATAAATAAAGAAGTGTTTCTCTAAATTTCTAGAGAATTTAGACTGTTTAAATTATAAGTGTGGTTTTTTATTTATAGAAAATGAAATAATATTTGTTAAAATTCACAACTTTTTAATTCATCACGAACACATTTAACATTTGTCAATTGTAACCACAAGAGCCGAACCATTGAACCAATGCACTAGCTCATGGCATTGTGCACATTTTTTTTTTAAGCAAATAAACTTCTATTAGAAATAAAAAGGATGATACATAAGGAGGGGTGGGGTTCCCCAACAAACGCCCACGTACACTAACCATAGTGCAAAAGTGGTGAAAAAAAGAAAAATAAAAAAAGTTTTGGGATCAATTTCTTGATCATCACTCATGCCCTATAAAGAAGGCATTGTCTTAAAAGATGGTAGTTAGTAGTTCGCAATGTCATGCGAATTATGGAACCACCACTGATGGCGATGGAACCTCCGTTGGAAGTGGTGAGAGTTGTGGGTGCACTACAGCTTGTTGTCTTGAGATGTTTTTTGGAGATATTTGTAATCCTTTTTTCAAGATCATCAGTTAAGGAAAGCAATAACATAGTTGAAAGCACAACATCGAATGGATTGGCCTGCGACTAGTCATCTGTCTTCCTGCGCAATTATGGTGGCGCGTGGCAACCACACACCGATGGTAGGGAGGCGGTATGATGTCCCGACTCCCATGTACAGAAATGCAGAAATTATGACGTCGGGATGATGACAATTCGGGTTACGCATCCCAACGTCATGATTCTCGTATTTCTGTACGTGAGAGTCGAGGTGTCACAGGTGGTATCAGAGTGGTTTGGCTCTGGGTAAAATCACATGTCCCGTAGGTACAGTACCATAAAAATTTAAAGGTTTAATTTGAAATTATTTTTCTTTAATTTGAATTTTTTTTTAATTGAAATTATGTTACTTTACTTATGGAATTTATTTTATGTTATTTTTATTTTATTTTGTTTTGTCCAAAGTTGGAAAGTGGGTTAAAGGTTAAGTTATGGTAGGAAGATAGTACGATCGAGAATACTATTGTTAGGTATAAATATTTAATGTAGTAGGTTTGAACTTTTATTGACTTGGTTTGCTTTTATAATATCGAGGTTTGAAATGAGCGGCATGGTCTGGGTGATCTCTTTGGGTTGTAGGATAATTGAGATTTTAGATTTCGTGGAGATATGACATGAAGCTTTAGAATAGGGGGTGTAAGTTCAACAAACTTTAGGGATAGATTTACGAGAATTTCACCAAAGGTTTAAGGTTTTGCAGATTTTAGGAAATAATTTATTATCATTTAATGTTTTAGATTTTGAAAGATTCGGGAGTTGATTGTTTTATTATTAGATATAAGTTCATCGATTTTACAAATTTCGGAAAGTGATTCTAATATAGTTTAAGGTTTTAGAATTGCATATCTAAATGATTGATTTGTAATAAGATTTGAGTTTTTAATTTCGCAAGCTTGGTGTGCTAGCTTGATTTATTTTGGAAACTGATTAGTTTGTAACTATTAAAATGGGGTTGATCACAGTTGAGTTATTGATATAGGAATTTTCAATGAGAATATTTTTTTAGGGATTGAATGTATTGATTTAGTTCGTGTATTTTTATGAGGATTGAAGATATGGATCGAATTCGGAAAAATAATTGTTATTAGTTCAAGGTTATAGTGGTAGGTTTTAGGATTGATCCATATCAAGTTTAAGGATAATAGATGGTGCGGATTTAGGAGATGATCCTTGTTGATTTTGAGGGAATAGGTCCGAATGATGGAAATAGTAAGAATGGATCACTTGTACGTTGGAGGAATATTGGTTTTGACTAAGGATGCACGAGATCGATGTGTAATAGTTGTGAGTGTATGGAGTTGGAGAGTACAGGTCCTTGTCCATTTAGGCTTGGAAGAAGTGGTTTTAGTAGGTGTTAATTTATGAGGCCGTAATTTTATGCATGTGGCGAATTATAAGAGTGCGCAAGGTAAGCATGATATTTTGTGTTAGTTAGGGGTTCAAATTTGTGCCCATTTTGAGGAATTAGTGGTGACTTAAAATTTTAGTGGGAGATTAAACATTCGATTGTGCAAATTATGCTTATTGATGGTTAACTTTGGAAGTGGCTAATAGGTTACCAACTTGTAGAATACAATGAAGGTTTGTAAGTTTTAGTATAGGAGTTGATTGAGATTAACACAGTTGTGGTATGAAAATAATAATCGAAATTTCCTAAGTGTTGTATTAAGGTTCTTGTGGAAATAGAGATTTCGGATTACAGAGCCGCCCTAGGAGTACTTGACGTAATGTATCATTAGGAGACTAATGTGAGTATGATGGAAGCGCCTATAGAAGCAGACATGAGAGAGCATTACTCATGCCTATTTGGAAGTTTTTGATGGTATGATTTCTCAAGCGTGTTCTGGATTGTATCTTATAACTGCCTTCACGTTAATGTTTGACCTTACCAATTTCGAGGATGAAATTTTATTTAAGGGGGAGGATATGATATCCTGTATTTTAGTATATTTTAATTGAAGGATTATTATAATTAATTTAAATATTGGTTCTCTTATTTTAAATTTATAGGATTTCTTGTTGGATTTATTTTATCATTTTTAAGTTGTGAAATTTATAATGATGTGTTTTCTTGGTATTAATTATTTTTTTGCATTTAAATTACTTTTCACTTAAAATTAGTTTAATATTGGACTTTAAAATTATTGTATTGTTGGATTTTTTTATTATTTTATTTTAACTAGTCATTGCATTTAAATTATTTTATTCAATTTAGTATTTTGAAATTCTTTTCGTTGGATCATTTCTGTGATCCAAGTTGTGAGGATTAGACCTCATTTATTTCTCTCACTTTTTCTGTTTCCCATTTTACTTTATCATCTTTTCTCTTTTTCCTTCTTTTCCTTTTTTCTCCTTCTTTCCTTTGCTTCTTTCTCCTTCTATCACGACAACCCCCTCCCCTCTCCCCCGTCCGTTTCTTCGTCCGCTCAGTGCACCACCGTGCACCGTACATGGCCTCCACCACCCCTCCCATTTTCTTCCCCTCTGGCTGACGACCATCCCCTCCATTTTCAGCCTAGCCTGTACCATCGTTAGCCTCCACGCACTGATGCAAGCCGCACGGTTCTTGTACTCTAGTGTTGCCGTGCTGCCACCGTTTTTTCACCATAACACCAACGGCCTCCCAGCTACCTAACCTACCATTCCTCAACCCCGATCTGCCACACTTAAAGCCTCTCCATCCCCATTTCTGATTTGGGTGTTTTGATCTTCAATTGCCACCCTCGCCGCCACCCATGCCACGACCACCATTACCTTGACCAACACCTCTAAACCCTTCTCTAGCCCTTCCGAGTCTTCGTTTGTCCCCATTCAAAAGTTAAATTTTGAGACTCACGGCCATAGTCCAAAATACATTGTTACATTGTTGTGCCGCCACCTCTTGCACCTCCTTGATCATTCAAAAATTATATTTTAGCATTGTGAGTAATTTTTCAAAGAATTTCTTGATATTTAAATATATTTTTACACTAACAAATCTTATGCAGTCTGGTTGGTTGTACCGGATATTGAGTCCGAGGAATATGAGAGTCGGTTGAATGTGAGGATAAGTTGTTTATTTAATTGAATTATGCTTGCATGCATTTATGTTGTGTTTGGCATCATGGCATTTATTGCATCATGTCATGCATGCTTATGTGTTGTGAATGAAAACTGAATTTTCATGTGAGAGATGATTTTGGATATGTTTAAAATGAATGGATTGAACGGTTTGAGAGAGAGGAAAAATAGACTGTAAGGATGGTGGTAAGTAGGGATAATGGTAGAGTCTCGTCTGTGATTCCCGTTTACAGCGCAAGCTGTATGGATGGTGGTAAGCAAGGATAGTGGTAGAGTCTCACCTATAATTCTCGCGTTACAGTGCTCTGATAGGTACCCTTTGTGTGGAAATGAACTGTAGGGATGGTGATAAGCAGAGATGGTGATAGTGTTCTCCCTGTGATTCTCGCCTACGGTGCACGCAGTATGAAATGTGGTAAGCAGGGATGGTGGTAGTCCTGCCTGCGATTCCCGCCTACAGCGCGAGTTGTAGGGATGGTGATAGTCCTATTTGTAATTCCCGCCTACGGTGCACGCGGTAGGAATAGTGGTAAGCAGGGATGGTGGGAGAGTCTCACCTATGATTCTCGCTTACAATGTCCGATAAATTATTATATTGGGTCATTTTATGGGAAAATGGTGAATATTGTTCAGAGTGTGTTTTGGGTCAAATGAGATTTTTTACGTGCGTTGAAAAATAATCATTTTTGGAGAAAATGAGGGTTTTGGGTCACGTTCGTGTTTCATCATGTGCCCACATGTTTGTTGGATGCATTATTGTATTTTTATCTATTGGCTTGTTTGGGTGATTACTTACTGAGATTCACATCTCATATGGTATTCTTTACCCTGCGGTACCATTTTATGGTATCGCAGATTTTTATGCAGATGCTAATGTTGAGCCTGAGGATTTGGCTCTGCCGGAAGAGTAATTTGAGATCACTTGCTCATGTTTGAGAATTGTTTCCCGTTTTGAATTATGTATTTGATATTATTATGCTTTTATGGAATTTATTTTCCTTTTGTCTATGTATTTGACTTTTTACTTTATTTTCTCGGATAACTGTATAATTTTCAATAATACTTTTATTTTGATAGTCTTGTATTTAAAATTCTAGTACTTAATTGACTTATTTAATTTATTTGTTGCATTTTTGTTGTACACTTTCTGTATGTACACACACTTGACACTTATCGTTGGGATGCATGATCTGTGTTGTCATCATCTCAACGTCATGATTCTCGCATTTTCATACGTGGGAGTCGGGGCTTCACAGACGGGGTAGGGCAGATTTGGAAGATCTCAATATGGGGAATCTGCTGGTACGGCGCGTGAGGGCCACATTCCAAGCTTTTTGGCGCGATTCCGCACCGTCCCAGTAGATCGGCCGCTGTAGGATGGCATGGTGGGGCGCGTGCTGACTGATGGCAGTCAGTGTGCAATAAAATCTTATCAGAACCAAATAGGTGGAGGGGGGAGAAAAAAAAAATACTAATATGAAAGTGTTTACACATTGCGGTAATGGGATGGAAAAAAAGATGAAGGTGAGAGCCACAACTCCACCCTCCTCTCTAGCAGAGGCACTAGAAGTGATTGAGTTTTCTAGAGAGAATTGAGAGTTTCTCTCTCTGGAGGTGGATCAACTGTCGAGTACTCATGGCATTGTGCACATATTAATACTAAATAAAGTTAAAAATATTTTAATCAACAAATCTAAAACCAACAAAAATGTGATATTCGGAATTGTTAGGGGAAAGTTAAGTCTCATATTGAACAAAAATATTAGGATGATATTGTATGAAGATAAATGTTTTAACCATAATATGATTTTCTAAAATGATATTGTATGAAGATAAATTATTTTTCCACAGTGAGATTTTATAAAATGAAGTTTACAAATTTGATATATCTTGATGTGATACGTCATAATGTAAAGTAAATATAACAAATCATATGAAGTCACGTTAGTTTATGAGTTTACTTTTATGAAATTTATTTATAGTTGTAATAGCTCCCTCCCTTGTATGAATGTTAAGTCCAGCACAAACTATTCTATTTGGTGAATTGGCTATATAACATTAGAAAATCTCGATTGTAACTTTAATTAATCAGTTTGGAGTGTATCATAATATATATATATATATATATATATATATTTATGAACATTAGTGTCCCCAAAGATCATGACATCAAACGTGGATTGAATTAGAGATAATTGCATTACATATATTGTTGTCACAATAAAATAAGAGAAACGATATTTGTAGTTATAGAGTATGCAAGTGTTACATAATCTCTTTGAAAAGTGAGTAAATAAAGGATCTAAATAGAAAAAATATATTTTTTTAATAGTAAATCTTACTTTTTTTAAAAAGATTACATTGGCACTTAGACAATTTACGACTGTACATAACATTATTCTAATAATAATTAATTGAGTTGCTAGCACTTCTACTTATCATGATTTATACCGCAACATCATATATAGACATTCTAATTTTCAACTTTGGTTGATTAGAATAGAAGGATAGAAAAGAAACAATACACTAAACACGGATGATTTAAACGGAATGTAAAAATTTATTATTTATTCTTGTAGAAGCACGATAGGCGCTTATTATAATAGAAATATATATATATATATATATATATATATATGAGATCATTACTGTCCCCAAAGATCATGACATCAAACGTGGATCGAATTAGAGATAATTGCGTTACATATATTGTTGTCACAATAAAATAAGATCAACGATATTTGTAATTATAGAGTGTGTAAACGCTGTATAATTTTTTTGAAAAGTGAGTAAATATAGGATCTAAATAGAAAAAAAAATTTAATAGTAGATCCTATTATTTTTAAAAAATATTTTATTGACACTTAGACAATTTTCAATTATACGTAGCATTACTCTAATAATAATTAATTGAGTTGCTATCGCTTCTCCTTATCATGATTCATACTGCAACATCATATATAGACATTAAGCATTCTAATTTTCAACTTTGGTTGATTAGAGACATATGAAAAGGCTGATAATTATATAATTGACCCAGATTTTCAAATATTTATAATGCATCCGATCAGATCATAAATATTTGTAATAGCTAATTGCAAATACCGCGTATACTTCACATTGTCATTTTGTGTTGAACGAGGGGCTCAATGCTTTTTTAAAAAAATTAAAAAGAAAATTCTTTATATTTCATCTTTAATTATTAGGTGCCGCCCGGAACACGTGAAGAGTTTCGCGATTCGTGACCAGTAAAGGACACTCGAATAAAAACAAATAAGTCTTCTTCATTACGTGATCAATTTGCTTTCTTTGGATTTTTCTATTTAAAAAAAAATTAAGGAAATATCGTCGAACTTTCGAGATTAATTAGGATTTTATTCTATCACACCGGGTACTAGTGAAAAGAAAATAAAATATAGCGTAGGAAGAATCTAATTGGTGTTACTTAAATGTTATGTTTGAATGTTAAACTGAGTTGAGTTAATATAATAAAATATTATTTTAAAAGTTAAATTATTTATTATATTTTATATTAAAATTTAAAAAAACTGTAATGATGAGTTGAGATGGATTAAGAGTAGTTTGACATCCAAACAATCGAAAAGAAAAATTATATTCATTATTTCTACACAACATATTAGGCATAATTTTTAATTTTTTTTAATTATTTTTCTTATCAAATGTGTGGTATATAGATGATGAATAGAATAATTCAATTAATTTAGAAAAAATAAAATAAAATAAATAAAATAAAATAAATAAATACAATGTATGATTTGTAGAGATGATAAATAGCAAATCTCGATCGAAAATATTTTATTCATACGGTTTTTCAACACACTCTATTTAATTAACAATTATATATACATATTTAACAGTCATCAATAATTTTTATTTAGTATTTGGAATCTTCTTAAATTAAAATGAGTTTTCATTTAAAAATTCAAAATTTTAAAGTTTAAAAATAAATTTTATTGATAATTTCAGTTTTTTTCCCGGAGGACAAGCTAGTGAGTACTCTTTTTCTCTTTCATTTTCTTCAACTTCGATCAAGTACGTAGTTTTATACTATTAAAAAAAAAAGTATGTAGTTTATAATGGACGTTGCCACGTTCGTCACGCCAATGACTAGAAATAAATTCAGACTATTTTTGCATGATCCGAAAATAGTGTCAATGATATTATATTTAACTTCCAAGGGTTGTAATTTGGTTTCCACGTAACGTAGTTTTAAAATGGAAGTTGCTACGTTCTATGCCGTCTAGCGTGTATCGCATTTGCACTTTTTATTTTATTTTAAATATTTGTAATATATATATAAATTAATTAATAATCACTTTTTTAATTATTAAAAAATAAAATAAACAAGCAGTCAAATTGAGGAACAAACACAAGCTATCATTTTCCATTTTATAATTTACGAACCTACGTACGCGACTTCCATCATCGTAGTTTAGTGCATACATTAATTATTGTGATCAATTGACTATATAATATTGCTTATAAATTACCACTATATTGACTTTAGCTATATAATCAATTTGGAGCATTATTACACCACAAAACATGACGAGTGCAGACCAAGATCGACATCAAACTCGGATCAAAGTATATATATATATAATTACGTTTTATTCGTGAATAAATATTAACAGGCTCGCTCGCTCACTAGCCCTCTCTCCAGTCTATTTAATGAAATTATTTTATCTCATTTTATCTAATTATTATAATTTTTTAAACTGCTAAACAAAATACAATAAATAATTTAATATTTTTAAATTTTTAAATAAAATTTATATTAAAAAATTATGTTATAATAATATTTGATTAAATTTTTAACTTTCATCTCATCTCAATTCACTGTTCAATTTTAATAGCTATAAATAAAAGTTTTATTCCATTTTTTCATACATTTTGAGTTTTTATTAAAGGAATTTTCATTTTAAAAAAATAGAAATTAAATATATCTACATTAATATATATATATATATATATATATATATATATTTATATAGCTGTTAAATATGATTGATCTTTTCCCAAAATTAGTCGAACTCTCCCTACAAAATTGATGCATGTCCAAGCTGATCAACAGCTTGTTGGTTCCATATACATTTCAATGAGAGCTCAAGCTAGCTAGGTGATCAATAAGATATATTACAAAACTATATTTATAAGTTGGGATAGTTTAATAATATATAATTTCTATTTTATAGTAGGGGTGGGCAACAAGGCCCCGTACCTGCTTCCCCACCCCTCCATGGAGGGGTAAGCAACCCCGCTCCACCCATGAGGGGGCAAAGGCCTCCATCCTGGAGGGCAAGACACTGGCACAGACGGGGTGATATCTGTCCCGCACCTAACTTGTTTTATATAAACATATTTATATATATTCATATGTATATATTTATACAATACATATTTATAAATATTTTTTAGTTTTATTATATATAAATATAGTCATATGTATTACGAATTTACGTAAAAGTTTTACTTAATGCTTTGTGTAAGTTGTAGTGTAGTAAAATGACTCTTTTATAGTAATTATATTTACAAATTTAAATTTATAATTTTGGTCAAAAAATATGTTTTTGATCACTTTTGGACCTATGAATAATTTTTGAGTCTAATGTATTGTAGTCTATTATTGAAGTGTGCGGGAGACTTAGTACCCGGCTCCCGGGATGCGGGAACGAGGGGTGGGGAAGTGGCTACCCCGTACCGTATGGTGCGGATTGCACTCCTATTTTATAACAAATAATATTTTTTGATCATTACTTTTTACAATTTTTTTTTATTTTTTATTATAATTTAATTTTTTATTATTATTTTTTATTACTATTCACGATTATATGAAGTTACCTCACTATGCAAGTATTTTTTTTCCTATATATATATTTTGTAGATTAATCATTTGTACTTCGATCTGCTTCAACTTTTCGTGCTAGGGCATGTGTGTTGCTAGTATTATCGACTTATGATAAATGTACCTTGTCTTGTCTTCCCAATCATAAATTGCCTAAAAAAGATTTTATTACTCGTCAAAAGTTTAAGGTAACAAGGTTTGAAATAAAAATATATACATATTATTATATAAAATAAATCTTATAATATCTACTATTATTTGTATGAATTTCTTAAATGATATTAAATATTTAATAAATATTACAAAGCAAGATTATATAATTATCTATTCCATTTAAGATCTTAAACTCAGTAATTAATTGCCTTCACCCAAAAAAAAAAACTTATATATCCCTTATACCTGAAAAGTGTCTATATGTCTATGAACAGTAATTCGTGTTTGGGGTTTTTATCCCACTTTTTCCATTTACGCCCCTGTCTTGTTTGGTCTCATTATGTTTTTGTCTATCTGGTTTTGAAGAATTTTAGACCACACAACAGAGTAAGGGAGAGGTAGAGGCTCGGCTAGGCATGGAGGAGCAGGGGAGGTGCCATGGAGGGCTGGTGATGGCGTCGTGAGATGTAGGCAACGAATCTAGGCCATGCGACGGCAAGAACCCGTGAGATAGAGAGAGACTTCATGAGAGAGGGAGGCAGATCATGGAGTTGTATCGTGGAAAAGAGGTGGCTGTCAAAGCTCGTGGGAGGAGCTGCTCATGGGGGCGTGGAGGCAGCGCGGTGGAAGGAAATCAAAAGGAGAGGAAGAGAGGGGGTTGTAGGCTTCAACCTGTTGTAGAGAGAGAGAGAGAGAAAGAGAGAGAGGTATGTGGGGAAGAGATCGGCGTGGGGAAAGTCGCCAGTGACTGGGCTTGGTGGTGATGCGGCAACAGCGACCGGCGGCGCTTGGAGGAGCCGAGGAGAAGAGAGATCAAGAGAGAGAGGGGCATGTGGCTGGAGGGTGGGAGGAGAGAAAGGGCAGAGGAAAAAGTGTTGGAAAATATTCTGAATTGCTTTGTAAACTAGAGAATATGTAAAATAACAAAAACAAATTAAAAAGAGAGCACTCAGTGTTGAAGCACGTTGTGATAGACGTTTTCCTTAAAATAGATTCTGCCGCCTCCAATTTTAAACATGCACTAGGCTTCTTAACAGTTTACTCCCAAGATACAACATCGTCGGTTCCCATTAATCTCCTCGTCGGTGCACACAAAAGGAGATCCTCGAATTCGATATAAAATAGCCAAAACCTAAAGAAAGAAGACAAAAGAATGAGGAAGTGTTTTTCTAATTTTTGTAGAGAATTTAGATTTAATGAATTTGTGGGTGGAGTTCCCTATTTATAGAAAATGAAAGGGCACTCATGAAAAGTTATAGCTAGAATTAAATGACACTTGTGAAAATTTACAACTTATTTAAACGAAATGGTACTTGTAAAAAGTCACATCACATAAATGAAATAGTATTTGTGAAAAGTCACAATTTATATAAACAAAATGATATTTGTGAAAAGTTACAACTAAAATGAATGAACACTTTTGAAAAGTCACAATTTCTCAAATATTAGAGAATACTTTGAAAATGTTTCTAATTCATCAAAGAACACAACCCTTTGATTGGTTGGCAAGCGGTTAAGACTCATATTCCCAAGAGGCATATATTGATTCAAGTTACTAAGACACATTTTCATTTAAATCTAAACAACCGAACTGATATATTAAATAATGATAATGGTTCACATTATTTTTACTTTATATCAAATATTTTAATCATTTTTAAGTTTAAAAACCAACAAAAAGTGAGGAGAAAAGCTAGGGTTCGAGACTTTAAATCCTAACCCTTCATTTTGAGTCTCCAGATTTGATCCAAAGGTAGAGGTTAAAACACTGAAAATAAACTAAATTAAAATAGATAATTAAAATATAAATATCATATCATATCATACATTTAAAATCAATTTTAATTTATAAAATACTAATATTTCATCATTAAATAAATGATAAAGTTTTGCTAAATATTTTTTAAGAGAGTAAAATCATATAAATAATTAGGAGTTTTTAACATAATTTAAATCTCATAATATTCTTAATTAACTAAAATCATTTAGATAACAAGATTTTCTACAATTAAAATATTTTTAGGACTTCCAAAATATAAGAGGCTTACTTTAATGATAGAAGAACGTGAGAGCAACATAAGAATAAAAGACTCTATATTTTTTCAATGCTCCTAGGGTCATCAAGTAGTGTGGTTGAATTTTTATTAATCATGAGATAATTTTTTTTTCATGCGATCAAATTTTGGAAAGTATCTTCTCTTGCCACAATTTGAGTATATTTTCTTATTCTTGAAAATGCATAAATAAGGAGGGTGGATTTGCTTCACATGAGCTCACTACATCTTCTGCATGCACTACAAGAAATGTTGTCTTTTTCGGCGCAAACAATTGCCACAAATAACCCAAAAAATCGCTGGAAATAATCTTTTCTACGATTTTTACTGTGCTGAATGTTCGTCGCAATTGTTTACTCACTTATAAATTAAACCAGTTAACAAGCAAAATTGCCGCAAATAGTTACTTTTTGCGGCGATGTATTTTCGCCACTTATTCTAAATAAAACGCCGCAAATACCCATTCGGAAAAAATTTTTGCAGTGAATTATAGCCGTCGCAAATATTTAATAAATCATCGCGAATGAGGAGATTTTTTCCAACAAACTAAGTAAATCATTGGGAAAACTTATTTGCGGTGATTAATTATCGCCGCAAATACTCAACAAATCAATGCAAAATAGCATTTCCAACAATTTTAATCGCCGCAAATAGGTTTAAAATGCGAAAAAAATATTTTCAGCGAATTTTACTCTCCGGAAAAGGTATTTCACAAAATAAAAATAAAAAATCCACAAAAACAGAATACATAAAGGCTTTCTCTTTAAAAAAAAATCAACCAAACAAGTACACTAGCAAACCACATACCTCATCATGAGAAATTGCACATTCTAAATTCAATGGTTTAATCACCGACGGTAGACTTTAACTCTATCATACATTAACAAGTCCATGAAGAAAAAAATATATAGGCCTATATATATATATTTATTTTCCTAGCAAAATAAATGCAAGCATGATTCAAATATAAGAGACGACATGCATTTGAGTTCAAAATAAGTGCAAGGCTATTGAAACTCACTAGGTCAGAAGCAATCAATCTCAACTATTAGAAGCAAGTTGATAAAGAAGAACATAGAAGTTTGATAAACTAGAAAAGCAGAATAAACAACCAAGTACGAAACTCACTAAGTCAGACAAATCTGGGCCTATTGAAACAAATATAATTACTGTAGCTCAACAAGGTTCAATAAAATGATACTCTACAGTGTTTGTGATCATGCATAAGCCTTCCAGCAAGTTAAAATCTGTGGTACTTCAACAGTCAGTTGCCAACATGCTTCCAATTTCCAATTCACAATTCTTCAACCCAAAGATGAAAACAGCTATATTATCAGGATTTTGATATCATTGCACCTTAAATTTCAGCATTCAAGAATTTTTCATTTCTACAATCCATTCACCATATAAATCTGGTTTTTTTAATTCCCAATCAGTCATATGTTACTTTTGTCAATACACTAAAGTTTAAATGGTGATGAGCACATTCAACTTGCCTGAATATAAATTTTTTGTATACCAAAACTGGGAAGAGGTTTGCATTCTTAAGCATTATTCACTGCCTTCATTGTTTTCCTTAATGAAGAAAAGCCCCTCCAACACTTGGCATAGTCATCCTCTACAAGCATTGGTTAATTCTAATTAAGAATAATAGGTCTCTTTCTAGAAAGCAACCGTCAGAGATCCATTAGAAAAACTAAACAGTCTAACTTGATTTCACAAATCAGAGATTTTTGTTGTAGAACATAGCGGTCCTTATAAACCAGTACAAACAATATGCTAGCTTTTCGCAAGTCATTCTACAGCATTGTACACTCAAGGATGTCAAGTCATGCAACTTAATGACAAAGCTACCATTCAGAGTGAATCCAAGAAACTTATGCAACCAACATTTATTAGGCAAAAGCTACAAAAGGCTATTGAATTTATATTTTCTCATACCATTTTTTCATAAATCATGAAAAAAAAACATGCATAAGAGTAGAAATATTATATACATATGATCTCTAGTTTAACTCACAAAGAGTCTTCAATCACCAGGCAATGAGCTGCATCTACACCCATTGATCTCTTTGCAACCTCTTCAAACCTGCTAGCAATTTAGGAATTCATATAAATACATGTGAAAAATAATGATGATGGTCTAAAATAAAATTTCTTTCTCATACCAACATATTTTTTAGCATGATATGTTTTGGATTTGAGATGAAATTTTTCTGTAACATACTGATAACTATTATTCTTTTATGATTTAAAAAAAAAAAGAATTACTCATAGTGATTCGATGTGGTTTTCAATGCAACCTTGATTTAACATACTGACAATGTGAAAATCCTTACAGATATGGAGAAGGTTTTCCCTCGTTAACCTAGTCACTTCCAAGAATTACCGAAAAACTGAATAGGACAATTGCAAAGTAAAATCTTCTTAAACCCAAAACAAATCCATAAGCAAAATATATATATATATTTTGCAGAAAACTACAAAAAAAAAAGTTGCCTACCTAGCATAACACACTTCACAAACTACACAACTATCTCATTACTTCACAAAACACAACCAAATCACAAACTTCACATTAATCTCGTCACTTCACATCACATAGCACATTCACAATAAACAATAATTAGCTCAACACCTTTCACAATATCATTTATGCTTCACAAGTATAATAATTATCAAGATATGAAGATAGAAATTATACCATGATTATAGGCTGAAAATGTTGTGTGTTGCTACTGTCCGATAGTTTAGCCGTGCGTGTGATGTACCTTGTAGCTGTCCAAGATAGTGGAAAAAGGCATAGGGACTCTAGTGGAGGCTAACCATAGGCAGTGCCGCTGGGCTAAGGAGCAAAGGACCGTGATGGTCTCGATTGGTGGCTAGAAAGCTCATGATGTGGTGGATTTCAATATTGTCACGGTAGGGAGGAGCTTTGTAGCTGGTGGCAGGGGCTATTTGGAGAAGGGTCACGGGGTTCTCAACTGTGTGCAATAGTTGTGTAGTGGGTGAAGGAGATAGCGACGATGGCTTGTGGTGATGTTGGGAGTGCACAACGACGACGCTAGCTTGAATACCGAGAGAGAGGGAGAGGGAAGATTAGCGGCTGAGCCATGCCTCAGTCCTGCTAGGGTTTATTTTATTTTATTTTATTTTTTCTTTTTTTACATGTATTTTTTTAACACTTTTAATTTTAAAAAAAAAAATTACAATATTATTAAAAAATACTTACTTAATTATTAAGTTAAAAAAAAAAAAACCAACTGGACCTCAACATTTAAATGTCTCCTACGAAATTTGTTACATGATGATCAATTGTCTTTCTTTCTTTCATAAAATGTCTTTTCCTTCTTTGAAAAATAAAATTAGGGAAAGTATATTTGCAGAAATATATATATATATATATATATATATATATATATATATATATATGGTCTACGAATCATTGGTGTTACCTTCGTGTTAATGGTATATATTATGTGTCCTATTTAAGATCTTAAATTCAGTAATTAACTGCCAGCTTCTACTTACCCAAAAAAGAAAGAAGAAAATTAAACTTCTATCTTCTCCACTATAAAGCCTTGCATTATATCCAGAAATTTCATGCACTATAAAGCCTCACCGCCGGCGCCGCGTACGTATCCCTTCCCTGTCCTTTTTTCTTATATCCAGAAATTTCATTCATCTCTCTCTCTCGACTATGGAGCTCTTCTCTGCCCAATCCTTCCTCTTCTTCTTCCTTCTTTCTCTTTACGTCTATCTCCTCTTTAACAGTACTTCCAAAAAGAAAGCCATCAACAAAGGTTTTAAGTCGTACCCGATTCTCGGAACGCTGCCTGAATTTTTTCAAAACCGACACCGTTTTCTTGACTGGACGGCAGAAACTCTCACTAGCTGCCCCACAAACACAGCTATATTTCGACGTCCCGGCACGATCCACTGGGTCTTCACCGCAAACCCATCCAACATTGAGCGCATGCTCAAGACCAACTTCGAGAACTATCCCAAAGCCGACCGCGACATAACTCTTCTCCAAGACTTTCTTGGCCGAGGAATCTTCAACTCCAACGGAGAACTCTGGAAGGTCCAGAGAAAAACCGCTAGCTATGAATTCAACACCAAATCGCTGCGCAACTTTGTCATGGAAAACGTAACCGTGGAGACCAACACCAGACTGATTCCGATTCTAACAAGAGCCTCTGAAACAGCACGTGTCTTGGATTTGCAGGACATTTTGGAGCGCTTCGCATTCGACAACATTTGCAAACTGGCGTTTAACGTTGACCCAGGCTGTCTCGGCGGTGATGGAACCTCCGGAGCGGAGTTCATGCGGGCTTTCGAGAACGCTGCATCACTTATCTCCGAAAGGTTCATGTATTTCATCCCAGTTATGGCGAAGATTAATAAGTTTCTCAACATTGGACCAGAGCGAAGGCTAAGAAACGCAATCAGGATGGTCCATGACTTTGCGGATGATATTATTCGGTCGAAAGCGGAAAAAAAGGTTGAAAAAGAAGCAGACCTATTGTCCAGGTTCATGGCAAACGAAGAAAACTCGCCCGAATTTCTCCGGGATATCGTCATAAGTTTCATTCTTGCAGGACGGGACACGACCTCTTCGGCTTTGAGCTGGTTCTTTTGTCTCCTGTCTTCGAGACCCGAAGTGGAGCGAAACATATTGCAGGAGCTGCAAAAAATCCGAGTTCAAAATGGAAAAACTATAGGCGGCTCGTACAGCTTTGACGAGCTCCGGGAGATGCATTATCTGCATGCGGCAATCACTGAAGCCATGAGACTGTACCCCCCCGTACCGATGGATACCAAAGCTTGTCTAAACGACGATATCATGCCGGACGGCACGTTCGTGAAGAAGGGATGGTTTGTGACGTACCACACGTACGCGATGGGGAGGACGGAGAGCATATGGGGAGAAAATTGCCGTGAGTTTTTGCCGGAAAGATGGCTAGAAAATGGAGTGTGTCGGCAAGAGAGCCCGTTTAGGTTTCCAGTTTTCCATGCCGGACCGAGAATGTGTCTGGGAAAAGACATGGCGTATATTCAGATGAAGTCGATTGCAGCATCTGTGATGGAGAGGTTTGAGATCGAAGCGACGGATAAGGACAGGGATCTGGAGCCATTGTTGTCATTGACTATGAGGATCAAAGGTGGCTTACCCGTGAGTGTGAGGAAGAGAGCCTGTACTGTGGATGCCGTCAATTGATCATCTACACAATTATCATACAAAGCTGAGATTTCCTCCCATTATCGATATGAATGCATGAACTATTTAGTATTTACAAGAGAATTTTCTTGTAGGAATCTTAGACCTAAAAGATTATGTGCTCTAATTATGAATAATTACTGAAAATGAGAAGCTTCTTCAAGTTAATTCGATGGTTGAAGATACTGCCGCGAATGCTAATTCTAAAAAGATAATTCTTTTCATTATATATGCAAAATGATATTTTTTACTGCTTTAGGTTATTAGAAACTATATATAAAGAAAAACCCTCGAGTATTTGATTTGCATCCCACCTTATGGTTGAGAAGTTGCCTCCAGTATCCAACCCGGCCCATTCCATTTACTTAAATTGACAGGGCATCCCAAAACCAGATTCAAACATTATTTTTCAATCTGTAAATAAGAGTGTTATTATAGCACAAACCCATTAATGGGTCTTAAATCCATTGTTTCATCGGCCGCCCTGTTTTTAGAAAGCCAGGAGCTGGCATTTGAGCTGGAGCCATTGGACAAATTCAACAATTCCTTGTCACAGACACGCTGTACAGTTTGAAATAAAATACAAACTATTACAAAGCTCAGAGTATTAAAAAACAAGAAATCAAGTTTGAAAGAAATTGTCAGGAAGCCTCTACATTGAGCTGTAATCGATCCACTGAAGAACCCTTACTTCTCTTGAGGAAGCCTACATGGATATTTCAACAGAGGAAAAGTGCCAAACTCGGGGGAATAGAAGGCTGGCACCACAATCATTGAGACTGTGAAAGCAACACAAATACAAACAGCAAAGTGCTAACACGTTCTTTCCCAACAATAATTGACTGACTAAAAGTTTCTAGGAAAAATCAAACATAAAAGATGGAAGCATCAATGCTTTTACATGACCTTAAATTGATTAGGCAAAGGGAATGTGAGCGAATTTTATCATACCAACATAAAATCAAAACGAAAATCAAAGAATCCTACTCATTCTGAACATCAACAAGAAAGATACAAAAGTATATGTTCAAAAGTGGGGAAAAAAGGAATTCTAATATAGATGCAAATATATAACTCGAACCTTTTTTCTGACATGAAACCTCGTCAAGGTAGGACTTTTCAAATCCACCCAAGAGTCAACTTCAGAAACACAAACCCGCCAGCCACAACAGTGTATTAGGTAATCCAAGGGAATTGCCAGTGCAAAATCTAACCTAGGATGTCTGAGCCTACAACTCATTCCAAGCCTACCTTCTGAACTTTAGGTTGCACCCTAATGTATATTTCAAGCCTTATGAATTGAAGTCCTTCAGTCTTTTCTTCAGTATATCCATTGATTTCTTCCGTGCACTTTGCTTCGTATTCCTGCTTGAAAGGCTTCCAAAGATCCCATCTGGAGAATCCTTGAATTTCTCACAGATACTGGTCACCTTCTTCCAATCCAATGCATTATAGTTTTTCTCTCTTATCACTGGATTGATGAAGTTATCCGGCTGGCTGCTTAACAAAAGATTTATCAATTGTCGCGCTTGTATTAAAAAACCTCTAAAACTACCTTCTTTGTGTATTTCACTCAGGCCAGTGCTATGGAACCACTCATCTGCAAAAGACTCCAGCTTCTTTAGATCATTATCGATACCCATAACAGCATTAGCATTAAACCGCTTGACGCTATCACTAAGAAAAGCTGCCACTATTGAGTCGGATATATGATCAAGAGCTCCACTTCCAACCTTGAAGAGAGCATCCAAAGGTAAAATTTGTTGTGCTGTTGACATAATAGTGCCAAGGTAAATGATCACTTCATTCATATTCTCATTCTCATTCCCATTCTGAGCTATTTCCTCTGAATTCCAATTGATACTTTCTGTTAGTGTCATAAACTCATCTAGCTTGGAGTTCACCAAACTCAGCAAAGAATTGTAGGCTACATCCCTTGAAGCTCTGAGAGTCACCTTGGCAGTTAAACTAGCTTGAGGCCTTTCAACTGGTCGTGCAGGCATCCCACAAAGTTGGGCCGCATGTTGAAGAAAAAAATCACAACTTCTTTCAAGAACAGATATGTTTGCAGCAATCTGCATGGCCTGAGACACGCCAATGGTGCCACCACTAATTGTATTTAGTATTGATTCATTTAAAACATCACTCAAAATTTTGTCTAGATACTCCTTTACAACATCATAAACATTAGAATGCACCCCATGAGACAAGTAATCAACAGACCCTTTAATGAATGATCTTATAATGCGGCAGGCATCAGGTACCATGGAGGAGAATGGCGCAATATAAGGGAAAGCTGGCATTATATTTGAGGTCTGGAGGTTAAATGCCAAAACATTATTCTCATAGTCAGTATCTTTTTTAAATATCATCTGCTCATAGGTGTCACTGGCAATAATATTAACAATTTGTTGACGACACTCTTCCAAAAGAAGCTCATAGTATTTGTCTCGACTCCTATCAAGCAACTCCAGAAGTGGGCCAACCTCATACCCATATTGTCTAAGAGTAGATCCAAGAAGTGTGACATAATCCTTCACCAGGAGAAGGTGGGTAGCAGAATCCATATGAGCAAACTGTTCCTCCAACACCGATGTCATTTTAGAAATAGCAATTTCCCACATTGTCTCGACCTGATCAGCTGACAACAGCCCCCCAGCAGTCCTCAGGACCCGATCCTCCACTATAAAGTAACCAGCAATTTGAGCCAAAAATGTCTGATAGGATTCAACAAAAGGTTGTGCAGGAGGAATTTGCAAGTCTGAATTGAGCTGCAATACTCGGTTTTTATAGTAATATTCACGAAACTGCTCTTGGACTCCAAGACAAGTATGAATGTGATATGCCCGGTACAGAGGTGTCAGATCAAACTTCAATACAGAATCTTCATCAATTTCCTCAACATCTAACATATATGCAAAATCTCCAAAACCAAATACACTCTGTTCCTCAGCTTTCCTCTGGCGTTCCAGCATTTCCTCATCCCTCTGGCGAGCTGACACAGCATGGCCTATTGCTGTCTGTCCAATATTCTTTCCAGAACTCCGTATGTGAACTAACCATTCATTAAACTGACTACGCACTTTCTTTTCAATGTGCAGTCTAATCACTGGAATTGTTTTCTCTATAACCATTCTTAGTGCCTTGACAGGAATATTCTGCAAGTGATTCTTTTCAATCAAATCCACAGTCTTCAATGCAGGGTAAAACTGGCCTTCAGATATATGATTGTTACATTTAACACAAAGATCCAACACCAGCACACAAACGTTAGACATTTTAATAGATTCAGTCACATTCTTCTTGATGGAATAAGATTCAAGAAGCTCCTCCAGTTTTATTAAAAGAGCACTGCCAACCTCTTGCAGTTTAAAATTATCGCTTGAGAGTTCACCTTTCAACTCTTCAGCATCAACCAGCACACCGCGAAGTTCATCAACTGCTAAAATGAATTCCTCATAGTGGGTCCTGCAGAGCTCCTCTATTTCAACTTCCTTCTTCTTCACAACAGCTTTTAGCTGGTGAAGGAGCGCTTCAGGCCGCCCCATCTCAAATGCGTGCCGGACAATAGGACCCAGATCATCTCCATTCCCAATCAAAGTCGCAATGACAAATTCCTCTCCCGCATCCCCATTTTCTGCAACAGGTCTCCTCTTTGGCTTTGTATCCATTTTTCTGATCAATCCCAGAAATCAAAATAGACGAATAAATAAAATTGTAAAATGAAAAATACCCAAATGGAAAATCTCTTGTTACCTATCAAATATATCTCAGAGACCCACAACTTTTATGTCACTTGTACCAAATCCTTGGAAAACCTTTTTCCATTACTCAAATGGATGTTGTAACCATTTGCGTGCGCATATGTATATGGTTTAGAAAGTTCATTACCAAAAAATATTAAAACGGTTTTTTTTTCCCTAAGATATTGACCTTTATCGTACCCACAACATGTTGACAGTAATCCCACGGCGGGGGACTCGAAATCTCAAGATTCCCTACGATAAAGAATCTATAAAAATCATGCTCATCCTAAGATTCCACACAATCCCCCCCCCCCCCCCCAAAAAAAAAAAACCCTGGGGGGTCCAAGTCTCATAAAGAAAATGAAATGATATTCTCCAATTGGAAAACGAACAGGGAAAGAAAAAGAATAGTTAAAGAAATGGGAAGCATGCTTGGAATAGGCAAATACAAATGGGCTCAGTCAAACAAATCAGTGAATAATAAGCAATCACTAGACGGATACTTAGAATTAGATATCAATAACATGGAGATATGTGCTCCTTTTAACCAACCAAACCCACAATCAACGAAGATAACAAAAACAAGAAGCAATGCTCAAATCTGCTCCCACCGAAACGGGTAGAACAAGCAAAACAAGAAAAAAGAAGAAAACTGAAATCTTGAGAAGCCCAAATGCATTCAAGGAAAGGAGAGCTATGATCATGGCACGGACTTACTCACCGTTAGATGCAGAAGCTGATCGAAGTCCTCCTCAAAACTAACAGGGTTTACAGGGAAAGGAAAAATTCTCTGCGAAATCGTTCCCCCTTTCTCGTAATACTCGGGGATCTTCTTCTCACTGTCTGCCGTCAAATTTGTCGCCTTTATTCCCCACTACTGTTTGTGTAGTACCGCAACATTTTTTAGAAAGCTGGAATTCCTAATTCCACGCCTTGTTTTACGTCTTCCAGGGTGCCAAAGCCCGGCCTGTCTCGGTGTGTGTGCTGGCCATTGTTTTGTTCATTCAACCTCGTTTTTAACGTGGCTGATACGTTTGGGTACCACACTCAGTATTATTTTTTATTTTATTTTATTATTTATTTATTTATTTTTATTATTTAGTACTTTTTATTTATTTATTTATTTTTATTATTTATTACTTTTTATTACTATTTATTATTTACAAGTATTTTCAAATACTTTCATTTCACTATCCAAACTTACTAGTTATCCGAATCCTAAAACTCCAATCTTGTTATCTCCAAAATTTATAAGATTGTATTGAAAAAGCAAGGCATTAAATTAAAAGCTAAGCTGTAAGCATTACATTCCATTATAACAGTCATTTGCAAGCTTATTTATGAAAAGGTCACCTCGACTTTTTATAATAATATTTATTAAAAAACTATATTTTCAAACTGTTATGTAAAACATAGATAGTAATTTAATTTAAGAGATAAATTTAAAATTTTGAATATTATAAATCAAATATTATTATTTAAATAATGTATATGGTATACTCCTGTTTGAGAATAGAATAATTATATTTCTTCCTTGAGTTATTCTGCTTGGCAGCTCTAACTACTCATCTACTGATATAGATTTATATTTTGTATTTTTTTTCTCAACAAATATGTAGTGTCGGATTGCTGAATATTATTTTTCTTCATTATTATATATCACACCGTTCGATAACCTTTATATTTTTATGCTTTTTAAATAAATATAGAAACTTGAAATGATATTAAATAGACAAATATAAAAGTAATTAAATATTTGCGTAGTTACTAACAAGATAAATCCAACCATTATATTCATATTGAATAGTTTAGTTTTTCTCGTACTATTATTTAGAATATATGTATTGTAAAATATAATAGATATAAAAGTGATAAATATGGTGTTAATATAAATGATAAATATCAGAAGGTTAAAATGTCTCAGTAATTTAATTTAAATAATATAAGTAATAGTGTTTGAGGCTTTGAGCAAATCATATAAAGAACTAAAAACTAAATGAGCATACATCTTATACAAAAGCAACCTGGCTGATTGGTGATTTGGATTAAAATTAAATAGTATTATGACTAATGAAAAATCCTACTCATATTCCTAAATACCACAAACTATACATAATTTTTTAATGTTTAATTTTTAATTTTTAATTTTTTTCTCTTATCAAATATGTGGTATATAGATGATGAGTAGAATAATTCAATTAGTTTAGAAAAAATAAAATCAAAAGAATTAAAATAAATATGGTATGTAGTGTGTGAGGATGATGAAAAACAAAAATATCTGACTAATAGTTGTTTGTGCTGAGTCGAATACTTTTTGTCCAGACTGCCAAGCAATTTGGAATGTTATGGCTCACACCATGTCTCTCAGCATCAACTTGAACCGGGTGGCATATTTATGTTCGTTTGCAATTGTTTCAAGCAACCTCCGCATGTCTTCAGCTTGTCTTCTGTTCATTGTCTTGTCGCCAAAGTAAACTACGATTCATATCACAAGAATCTTGGATATGCTGCAGCCTTGGCATACTTTCCTGTTGAATCAATGGACTTCTAAGAAACTGCCGCAAATATCCCTCTCTACTGATCCAATCCATCGTGTGCTTTTTGTTAGTCTATTCTTGTTGCAACTACAACACATCTCCGTTCCCCAAAGAAGGCATCTCTATCTTTACGGGTTAACTTTGCTAGAAAGATTCTCTCCCCCCTTCCTGTATAGAAGATTTTCCGCTCAATTACACCTTCCTTCAAGGTCTCATCCATGACTACAAGAAACCAGTTCCAACAAGTATAACTATGCCTAATCCATGCCTCAACTTACCGCAATTGAGGTTCCAAGGGGAAAAAAGTTATTTGTTTTCCATAGAATGTTGCATGGCTTAACAGTTTGCAGATTGACTCGACTACATTTCTTAAATTCGATTCTGCCATATAAACAAAAGTGTGACCAGATATGACCTATAAATGAACTATGATTTGCTCCAGCTTCTCAATTAGAATTGCACCAAATAGCTTGTCCCATATGTTAAGTCAAATGGCTGCAATCAGTAAATTGCCCGATTACAAGCCGTGTTGCATGCCAACTATCGATCATATCTACACCTATGAATGTTACCTCAGGGAACAAACTGGAGAGAGAGACAACTGCTACAAATTCTTATGAAAGCGACGAGCTAGCTTTTAAGGTACTGCATCTCAACTGAAGAACATTACAGTATAACTTAACACCCTTAAGTTAGGCAAGTATTGGAAGTTCTGACTACATGCAGCGGCTAAAAATGCTATAGATGCTACTAATTATTCTGTTATATACAAAAACGGATTAGTGTTCCATATTTCCAAAATCTAAAATCCACATTCAAGTCATCACCAGATGAGGACCAGATCGTGGAAGCACACATGAGTAAGTCACATACTTCACGCTGTCCAAAAGCACGACAACAAAAATCCGAGAAAGGGACTTTGGTGTGATCATGCCATCAACTTCAATGTCTCCAGCCCCCCTGGGATCAACAAGCACAGAAACAATCATTGGTGAAGAAGATTGATTACCTTGAAAGCCTTTCTTCTGCGATGTTTTTCTAATGTGCTCTTCAGTGATGTTATAATTGGATCCAGCCAGTGAAGCTGGAAGACCATTGAGGATCCTTCTATTTCTCCCCTTGTTAAGACGAGTAGCATTCTGTTGATGTCCTGCAGGAACATTGGAAACTGAAGATGCTGGAACTATAGCTCCAGAAGCAGAAGCTGGAGAGACGTCAAACTGGAACACCTCGGTGCACATGCCAGAACTCAACATTGGCCCTGTAAAAGGGAAAAGAACCATAAGTATTAAACAAGGTGATGAATGAGTGCCAATCATGACTGACTGCCAATTTACAAATTCAGTTCAATAAAAAAAATATGAATGACACCAGAAACATGAGATCAATGGTAACCCATCAATAAAACTCACAGACCAGCACCGAAACACTAGAAATGAGAACCAAAGTGATGAGGTAATTAATTTTTCAACAGTCAGGGTGGTTACGATTAATGTGATGGGAAATGTTCTCTTAAACATCTTATATGAAAGTCAGAATGTCGGGAGCCTGAAGTCAGATGTTGGTTTAACACATCAATGCTAGATGAGAAACTACAAGCATAATACCATGGTGTAAGTAGCTTCCCTTTAAGGCACATGGCAGCTGAAGAACATGCACCTCTTAATATTATCTCAATTCACGTGTTTCAAAGGTTGTTATCCAGTGCACTCACTCGATAAACATTTTGACCCTACATTAAGCTCCAGGTCTGCATTTGTTATAGTGACTAGGAATGCAAATATAAAACACCACTAATCCCTTCAAATGTACATATAACCATGCGTGCAGTTAAAACCTGAATAAGAAACTTGAACATGGTGGTCATTTACATTTCCTCAATTACTGAAGCCAGACAGCAACCCAAATTCCAAAAATATATGGGCGATAGTAGAAAACAAAAGGTGACCTAAACCAAGCCAACTGATCAGGTAAAAAGTTTGTGCCAATTTCTAAAATATCGCAACTAGATGAATGGGCATAATAAAACAGTACCATAGAAAAATACGTAGGACAGTATCAAAAAATTGACACGGGCGAAAAAGCATACCATTAACAAGTTAACTGCTGAAATAGCCCATAAAACCATCACTGAAAACGTTTATATTTTTGCTGATGGAAATAATTCGATGAATGTATGAGTGTCTCTTGTATAGTTGTACACGATGCATTAATGAACTTCAAAATTTTTTACTTATAAAAAAAAAAAAAAGTAACTTCAAAATTTTTTCCAAATTCCAAATTCTAAATTTTATTCTACAAATCTTGTCACTTTATGCAATCTAATATAGATATACACACTTTTTTTATTATAAGTAAATGATAGTATTAATAAGAATAGGCATAGCCCAAGTACATAAGAATACACACACACACACACATGTATATATATTTTCTTTTATAAGTATGTATGTATATACATATTTATATATTTATATTTATCATTAAAGAAGAATTTTATTGATGAGAAATAGGCATGGCTCAAGTACAAACATACATACAAATATATATATATATATATATTAACTTTGCAGTGAAATAAGAGGACACCCTACAGCATGTAACAGCACATAACTCCAGCCATGAAGCATGAAAGGGCTGATTTTGCATCAGACATAAAGACTGCATGATAGGTGCTTTATTTGCTTGTCGGTACAGGTAAAACTAATTTTATATAGTGAAAGATTAAATTCAATATAACCACTTTTAATGGCATGAACATTCATGATTTCCTTGTACTTGGGCTAGGCCTACTTTTCTCATCAATAAAGTTCTTACTCAGTGATAAAAAAAATATACCACCACAAGGAACAATGAAATCCATCGCAAAACTACCTAAAAGAGTATATATATCTATTAGTGTATATACGTACTGCCAAAAGTAAGGAATCAAATGCTCCTCTCCAACATATCAGGCATGCACCACTATCCTAAATGCATACATAAAGAATCTAGGAAAATAGACAAGTTGAGAGCACAATGAATTTATCTTATTTTTCGTATAAGTTAAGTTGATAGTACAATTATTACCCGCAAGGCCTTCGCGGAACCATTGTTGTAGTTTACCATCTACCGCAGTCGACTTCAAATGGTCTTTCAAAGGATCGGTAGAACCAGAGGCAAGAGCCTTCTGTCCTCCAGTAGGATTTCTAAACACGTGAGAATGTCTCACTCTACTGCCTCCAACTTCTGGAATTGCCAGTGCTGGAGCTAAATCTCCAGGAATTGCCAAACCAGTTTCTCTATTAACCTCCTTTCCAGGAGTAGCTTGAGATGCCATAGCTTTCTCACTGGCCAGGACAGAATGAATAATCAAGTTACCATCAATCTTCACAAGCTTATCATTCCTTGGCACATACAAAGAAGCAACAAGAGGCTCGCTAGCATTTCCTAGATTAACAAATTCATCTGAACCCAGTAAAGGCTGTGTTGCTTGTCTTTTCCGTTCAAAATCCGACTCTTTCGCTCTAACGCGACCTCTCTCATAATTTACTCTGTGAGAAGTATCATATTCACCGCTAGAAAATCCAACTCTCACACCTTCTCCGGATCCATTACAATTTCTATCGACGTTCAAGACCCTACCAAGGTGCTGACCGTAGAACTTATCACTGACATAACCCAATCCTCCAGGAACTTTGTCCCCTACTCCTCCATATCTAACATTCACAAAAGGAACTAACCCACCAAAAAGCAAGAAGAAAAACAATAAACCCAGAAAACTAACGCTCGCAACCTTCTTAGTTTTCCCCTCACTCTTCTTAGTCTCCGACTTCTTCGCCTTTGGCGCTGATACAGGCTGCTGAGGTTTCAATCTCGGTATCGGTACCAAAGGTACCTGAGACCCTTGCGGTTTCACCACATACGGCGGACATGGCACCCACGGATAACCCACGGGCGCCATCGCAGGATGGGGGAACATTCCCGGATGCGGTGCACACATGCCACCAGCGGCGCTACTACTCAGTTGCTGACGTAAACTGGCATTCTCGGCCATAATATAAGATATCTTAGTGTTCAATTCCGCAATAGTGGAATGCATGGTCCTCAGTTTATCCTCCAGCTCCTCCACGTAGTGTTTCTTCCTCTGCCTAGACAACTGAGCACTCTCGCGGTTCCTCATCAGCCTCGCCTTCCTCTTCTCTTCATCTTCGTCTGCCGGGGCATTGAAATTCGCATTCTCTGACGACCTCCTGTACTTAGTGGTCCTCGAATCCGCAGCGGTCCCTTCCCCCTGCTCTTTCTTCCTCTTCGACACGCAATTTTTGGACCCCACCCCCTCCTCCACCTTAATCTTCTGATCGACGACTATCACATTTGACGAATCCGGTGAAGGAGGACGGTACCCTGAACCCTGCGATGACACAGACCCGCCCCCGCCCGAGAACTCGCGGTCGCAACGGCCAGAGTCCGGTGACGGAAAATTCAAAACTCCAGCGACAATCGGGTCCCCATTACCGGAATTATCAGAAGAAACCGGTGGAGAATACTCGCGGCCGTAGCTATCAGACTCGGACGCTGGGAAATTAAGAAATTCACCAACGTCCGAGCCCCGATCGCTGGAAACGCCGGAAGCACTAGATTCCTGAGACAAAGAATTCAAGAGCTGAACAGGTTGATCCGAGGCCGAACAGGGCAGTTGAAGCTCGTGGTGCCCGTCGGAGGTGAGAAAGTCTTCAGTTTCGGAGGGAAGGTATAGATCTTCGAGATCGTCAAAATTGAGGTCGAAATCAACGTTCTCGTCGAACCCTAACCCCATGCCAAGATCCGACACGAATGCTTCGGAGCTCATACTGTTGGTGTTGTTGACCTCCTCGGAGAAGAATATAGAATCGAGAGGAGGAATTGGGAGCGAATCGAAATCCATCGTGAAATTGTTAAGGTGTTGGTTAGGATCCGTTGGTGGTGGCCCGGCGACCAGTCGGTCAGCCATTGCTAGGGTTTTTCGAACAAAAAAGAGGGTTCCAGAAGTCAGAAACCCGTTTGTGGTCTTTTCCCTCTTTATTCTATCTCTATTTATTTTCCTTTTCCTTTTTTTAGGTTTTTGGGAGCCGGACTGAGATCGTTTGCACCTGAACTATCCGGGTGACGCAACGGAATAATTAGGGGTGACAAAATTTTGAGGTGGTGTTTGATTCGTGAGCATATTTAATTATATAATTCAATTCGAATCTAATTTATTAAGTTAAACATATCAAATTTTTAAATATTAATTTAATTTATTTAGATAACAGGTATCGAACAATTCATTTTAATTTATTTAATAATTAATTAAAAATATATTAATACGATATAATTCTTTTAAATCAATTTATTTCATAAAAATAAGTTAAATTAATACATATAATTTATTTGATTTGATTAATATAATTTTATATAAAAATTAAAATTTATATTTATTAATAATTATAATATTTTTAAAAATATATATCAATATTTTTAAAATTTTAATATATAATAAAATTAATATTATAAAGTATAGATCTAAAATTATAATTATAATAATAATAATATAGTCATATTAAAAAATATCAATAATATAATTTTATAATAATAAAATTTTAATTTTAAAATAAATTCAAAACAGATTAAAATGAATTATTAAACAGGTTGATCTCTACTAACGGACCAATCCATTTTAACTCATATCCGTTAACGTGGAATCCTCTTCCTGTCGTTGGTCCAGACACCTAACGGAATTTGTAAACGAAATAATTTGGAAACGGAGCGGATCTACTTTCCAAGTGCGTGCATTGAGCATGAAACAACGCACCTAAAGTCAGGCTCCATCCTCCACGTGTCAAAAGCAACGCGAAAACTGGGACCCATGAAAATCAGCGGGAAGTGGGAACTCCCTGGAATCCTGACCATACTCGCAGCTCGCCACAGCACTATATTTAAGAATTTCAAAAAAAACTACTTGCACCGGGGTTGAAAACCCGACGTACACGCCACACGGCCATTTACGTATAGAAAATAAAACGAAACGTTTTATTTATATCTAAAATTACGATGATTTGATTCAAATACGAAGATAAAACAAATGATTGAAAGAGCATAGTTTCGGTAGCAAGCTTTTTTTTCTCACAGAGAATATGAAGATCAGGTTCTTCCTGTAGACTCAATTTTTTATCTCACATCTTCTCTGTATCTACTGTATATCTTTTTCTCATCTTCATCTTCTCACCTTTTTTGCAGCACTCCTATTCATATATTCACGAAATTGAGACGATTTAAGGATCAAGCTTTCCCATAGACGACCATGAAGACAGTTTCAGCTCATCTACTTATTCGCATCTTCTAATTTATCTTTTTTCTTTTTTGATTTCTGAACCGAGTTGATTTTGGTTTGCTTTGCAAGTGACGCTATAGGTGCTGATGCTATAGCTTTTTTCTTTGATTTGCTTTGCAAGTGAGACCGATTTTGAATTTTGGCACTGAAGGATTTGTAGCAACTGAAACGATTTTGGCACTGGGTATTGAGTTTGATTTGCTTTTGCCTATGTTTTTTTTTTTAATAAAAATAATATCGACCACATCAGCCGATTCTATAAATGATACACAACGCCGAATACTTGGAGCAATATTATAAGAATTTTTTTTCTAATATCCTAAATGTGGTCGTGCAATATTCCACACCTGTAATTAACTATTTCTATCTTTTTATAATTTTTATTTGAATTTTAGATCTAATTTTATGAGAGACATAGGCAGATACATGAGCCTTGTTTTTCTATGTTGTCATTTAAGTTGTGCGAGTGTGTCATCCATCAAAGAAAACAAAATTGCGTGAGTACTGTATCTATTTTTGTAAATATTTACTTCTCTTTGAACATGTTTATTTCTTTTTCTATATTTTAAAATTTAAAGAAAAGCTCTAATCTCTTATTTGTTTTCATAGATTAGGAAATGAAATAAGATGAATTAAGATTAAAGTTAAAAATTAAATAAAATATTGTTATAAAATATTTTTTAATATTATTTTTGTTTTAAAATTTAAAAAAATTATATTTTTTATTTTTTAAAATTTTAAAAAAATTGTAAAGATTAAATGAAATGAGATGAATTATAAAACATTATTTATGAATAATGTTATTTATGGTCAATGTACTATATTCTTATTTTATTTTTATTTTTAACATTATTTATGAATAATGTTACGTTAATACAGTAAAATAAGTATAAAATAATAGTATAATATAACATATTTTTGTTTTAGACTGGTTATTAAAATAGAATAATTATTTAAAATATGATAAAAAAAAATTCAGAAAAATAATATTTCTTGTTTTTAATCGATTGTATGAGTATGACTCCTCTGTGATGGTCCGAACGTGCCACGTGGCATTCACTCATTATTAATATGATAAATAGTAACGAGTCAGTCACATTGTGATGCTCTTTTAAAATTATTTTTTTCAAAAAAGAAAAGTATTTTTTGAGGGGTAACTGCCATTTATGGGCCAATGTGGATATGGGAACTTCATTATGTGGTGTTGGTGAAGAATAACCGTTTCCGCCACGCATACTCAGTGGTGTTGCTTCAATTCCATGTCACCGCATGTGTTGTTGATGATACTCTTTTGGGAATACACAAACTTCCTCTCGTATTAGGATAAGAACCATGCTATAGTAAACGCTCCCAACTATTGTTGGAACTACCGTTATTATAAGATTTTATTTTATCTTATTTTTTATTTTTCATACATGTATTTTTTAACACTTCTAAATATTTTTTAAAAGAATGAAAAAAATCAGAATATTATTAAAAAATACTTCCTTAATTACTAAATAAGATAAAAATAAAAAATCAAAGCAATAGAGTGAAACAGTAGAATTAAGTGGTAAGAGTAATATTGTTCTTAGGATAATTCTACAGCCCCCTTGCCAATCCTGTTGCCCCCGTCCCACTTGACACGGATGCCCACGTGGCATCCCTTCTAATATTAAAAAATAAATAAAAACACGAATTGAATCAAAATGAAACAAGATCCCGCATTTTTGTTCTGAAGAATCAGAAATCAAAACCTCTTGACCTTTCCAGAACCCTCCCTGCTTCATTTCCTCCTGTTGCCTCCTTCGACACCGGCATCAAGTCCGCACGGTGAGGTAGCCCCTCATCCTTGTCGACAACCTCTCCCCTCATTTCGGTAGCAGAGCAGCCCCTCAAAGAAATGGAGTCCCAAACACAACACCTCAACCGCTGCCCCTCCTTCTTTTTCGTCGCCTCCTCCAAAACCAGCATTGAGTCTGCATTGTAAAAGCTCTTTTTTTTTTCTTTGGACAAACCTTGGCCTCAGCCTCTCCCAAAAAAAAAAACCACATTTCCATTGTAGCCCCCATCAAAGAAATAAGAGTCCTTACTTCAAATCTTCTTTTGTGGTTGGAAATTTTTTTTTTGAATCACTCGGCTTTTGTTCTTCTCTCTTGAAAAATCTCTACTTACTAGTAGAATCGGGTACTTCTCTCACGAAAAAAACCCTAACTCCACTATCCACTTCGTAGCATTTTCCCCTACCCTGGGCGAACCTCAATTTCGAATCTTCCATCCCAACTTAGTTGGGTTGTTCTTACTGTTCTTCAAATCTTACATCCCAACTCCACAACGCAAAAGACTTCCCTGTTTTGTCTCTTCCACATCATCTCCTCCACCTCGCCAGAAACAATGTCTCGACGGATGAACATTTGGTCACAACCCAAAGCCTCAAGTGAGAATCAACGTACTTTCTATTGTTGAGTTTGTTTTTCTACAATTCTGAATATTCCATGGGAATTAATTTAGTTTTGTCTACTGGGATTTTGTAAAGGTATTTTCCGTAAAAATGCCTGCTTTTTCGATAGGAATTAAGGTAGTTTTGTCTACTGCAATTCCTAAATCTTTTGTTGGTGTAGTGAAATTTTCTAGGTCACACGTTGAGCCATTATTCTTGTGGGATGGATTTGTATGGCTTGGGTTGATAAGTTATGCTTTTATTGGCACATATTCTATATTTTGTCTATATATGCAGTTTTTTTGGCACATATTCTATATTTTGTGTATATATGCAATTTTGTTGGCACATATTCTATATTTTGTTTATACTATAGTTGATTTGTGTTTTCATTTGTATAGCTTTGTAAGTTCCAAATTATTGATAGCTCATATTTGTTCAAACTATTTTTGCAATGCGGTTACTTCAAGTTTTCAAGTAGCGAGTCAAAGTGGACAAAATATAACTTGCACTCACCTTCATGTCTTCCTTTAAGTTGCACTAGCCAATAATCTCCATTTGTTGTTATTAGAAATCCGGATTGTATGAGAATCTTATGAACCTCATAGTGTTGTTGCCCAATAAATGAGATGCTTGGGTATATTTTTCTACAATTCTATATAATCCATGAGAAAGGAAAAAAGTTGGTTTTCTTAGCCTTTCTTGTTGCTTTGGGCTTAGCCATTCTTTCTATTACAATTTGGTTAAGTCCTACAGCAAGGTTGCTTAATGCATGTTGTATTGTTGTCTCATTGAGTGAGGGAACTGAGTGTTGTAAATTTGTTGATAAAGTGGAATTGTGTGTTTAGTTGTCATTTGTAATAGAAACTTGTTTAATTATGATGATTGAGTGCCATTGTTCACGAAAGGTTGGAAGAGTCGATATTCGATCCACGTAACTTCAATAATGAAGTTTGGTTGCGAAGCCAAGCGTGGCTATGATTAAACACTGGCAGGTAATGCATTCAGATAGGTTGTTCAGAAATAGTTAGCAACTATTCAACATTTGATAGTCTAGAAGTAGAGGTTATTAATATTGACACAATGTCTGAAACACGTAGTAGTACTAGCAATATCCCACGCTCAAAAATTTTTTACCAAAATGAATACCCAATATGCTTTTGTGATATTAAAGTATGTCGATAAACCGCGCATACATAGGACTGTTAATATGCAGAATTCTCTATGTTAATATGCCCTTAACATAAGACTGTTAGCAACTCCATTTGGAAGAAAACAACTAACAGTTCCTCTTTAGGCAGGACAATCCGATAGAGTGGGTTTATTGGATAGCAATAATAAAATGACACTTCAACATTGCACAAAATTAAAGTTTAGAACTGGTTGCACCATAGCAAGGGGTTTCGTAATCTCTCTCCTTCGTCAGTCTTCTTCCCCCTGTTGCTCTGCGCATACCCGTCTCTCTCTCTCTCTCTCTCTCATTTCTTTTTCCCCCGATTTACTCCTGGAGTCTCAACAATTGTGAAATGTAAGTACGTATCTACCATATACCTCGGAACACTACATACCCCCTCTATCTCCCTTTCCGTATTCTATCTTCGATCCCAATTTCTCTCACTTCAAATTTTGCTTGTGTTTTCTGCAAGCAACACACAAAAAGAAAGGCCCAAAATTCAAAAAAGATAATGGCAACACGAGATATCAATCACAACTATTAAAATTGAAAAGAAATTACTCATATTTCAACCTATCCCAATATCCAACTTTCAGCTGTGGCATGATTCTTTTGTACATCTGAGTATTTGCTGCTGCGTATTTGCATTTGAAGGGAATGGATGAAGTTTATCCAAACAAATATGACTTTTTTATAAAAGGGATTCTTGTAGCCAGGTTTAGACTGAAACCGAGTCGTACGGGGGTCTGGGCTATTCAAAAATGTTTAAGAGAAAGAGAGGGTGGGAAGGGAAGAAAATGTTTTAGACAGACGCAGATGAATGGGGGAAGCTTTTTTTCCTCTGAAATGCATACCACAATAGATGTGGTGTACGGCCTACGTGGCCCATTTTAATTTGACTCTATTATATGGGAAAAAACGGATTAACCTATGTGAAGTTATTCTCAACAACTAAAAATAAGATAGACACAACTACTGTTTTCAAATCTATGCATATGTAAAATTTACAATGGAAATAAAAAACACTCACAATACAACTAAAGTCAACTTAACCATCTCAAAATATCCGATGAGCTAATTATATAAAAACTTAGCATATAACAATCAAGATTCAGCTAATAGCAACTTATCCAAAAAATTAGCATCACAACTCAAGCCAACTGTAGTTTACGATATAGCAAATAGAGATAAAATTTCATTATGAATTTAGTAAAATTAAACAAGCTATCAAATATTAGACCTGTTACAATCAAGATTCAGCTAATAGCTCACTAGAAAAATCCAACATGATGCCATCTAAACAACAAAACAAATCCAGAAAAAAACCCAACATGATGCCACGCAGAAATGAGGGGCTACCTCGCTACGTGGACTTGGTGCCAAAGGAGGCGACGGGAGGAAATGGAGCCAGGAGGGTTCTAGAGAGGTCGAGAGGTTTTGATTTCTGATTCTTTATAACCAAAACACGAGATCTTGTTTCGTTTTGATTCAATTCATGTTTTCATTTTTTTAATATTAAAAGGGATGCCACGTGGGCATCCATGTCAAGCAGGACGGGGGCAGCAGGGGTTGTAGAATTATCCCTCGTATTATTATAAAATAAAATAAAAAATCCTCTCGTATTGTAATCATTTTCCTATTATTAAATGAAAACACTTTTCTATAATCTAATGGTTTTTAGCATTTGTAATTTTAGAGAAAATAATTTGTCCTAACACATTATTTATATACCGACTAATCGCATAGTCCTTTTGTAAAAATGTGAGTCTCATTAAAAAAAAGAATTACACTTTTTCCTAGTGAAATTTTGATATAACTCTAAAAAGTGAATGCGTATGATATAAGATTTTTATATACAAATTTTCTCTAGGCTTTTGGATGGCCAAGTCATCAAATATACCACATTTTTTGAAAATATAGAATGAAAAATAAAAAATAAAATTTGCCCGAAACTTCAAGTATACTCTAAGGATAGGTTTGGAAGATTTTGGATAAGTTTGGAAGTTTCATCTTATATAAAATTTTCATCTCATCATTATAATTTTTTTCAAATTCCTATACAAAATATAATAAACAATTCAACTTTTTCAAATCCTAATGGGTTTTGCTACACAACCTCCTACTATTCATCCACAATCCACACTCCACATTTTTTAATATTTTTTTTTAATTTTTTTTTGAATTTATTTTTTTTTCAATATTTCAAATTTTTTATTTACTATTCATATAAAAATTATTTAATAAAAAAAAATTAAAAATAGAGTGTAGAGTGTTGAGAAGTTAGGAAGATTTATTATAAAACAAAATACAAAATTCTCATCTCACCCCAACCCTATCCTAAGCATGTCTCTTCCTTTCACGGCATCCACTTAACACAAATTTCTTTCCTTTTGCTGCGTCACTGCGTGTCTTTCTTAAATGCCAAGTCATTAGAAACTCAATAAACGGGCTTCTTCCATCCGATTGTTCCTCATTTTGTTTGAGTTGGTTGGGATCCTGTTAGCATAATACAAATACCAAAGACTGTTTAAAAAGTTTCGATATTCTTTGTTCTAGTTTTTCACAAGTACGGTAGTTAAGGATCTGGTCAATATCTTATAAAAAGTTTGATTTAAGATGGAAATGAATAGATACATGAAGTATACAGTATAGCATTTATGGAGTCTATGTTACCTAAATTCTTTATAAGAACTAAAACAAATGATATACCATTCATGTTATATTTTATTATTAAAAAATTCTTTTCATAAGTTATTATTCACTACTCCATACTCTATATCTTATAAAAAATATTTTTATATCTTATGAAAAACACCCCTACACCTTATAAAAAAGCTATAAATGTGAGTTGTAAAAGTAAATAATAGCTTATGTATGATAAATCCCTTTATTTTCACTCAACTCTCAAATTTCAGCAAAATAAAAATTCTTGAGATAATTTCTTTTAATAAATACTCCACTCTTTTGTTCTAAATAGTTTTCCATTTGATGCCATGAAACAGACAAGACTGATGGTCTACTCATTCAAAGCCCAACACGAGACCAATGGCAACTTGCAAGTGTTTGATAAAGAAAAAGAGTTTTTTTAGGTCTTACTATATACAAGTCGGCGTGTTAGCACACCATTTATAATGGGCCCATTACAACTGAAAAAAAAAAAAAATCAAAACATCAATAATTTTTAAACATAGTTGATGTGAAAAGTTTTCACGAGTGTGTAAAAATTAAGATTTCTAAATAGATTTATTTTCCGCGGTGTTTGATATCACATAAAGGAAGCAGAAAAAAGTCAAACAAAGAGCATAAGATGTTTTTGTAGCCAATCCAAAAACATCAAAGACTCACTAATATGTGAGTGGAAAATAGGAAGGGGTAACAATGTAACATGCAGGGCCGTCTTCCTTGTAATTATCCTTCAAGGCAATCAGCCTTTTTTTCCTCTACATCCAGAGTAGTAGAGTTGACAGCAGAACGTTCCCAACTCGCATTATCGAGCACGACTCGCATGCAAAGGCAAGGCAATGGGCCAGCTTGGTGAGCTTTAGGTCGTTAAGTACAGTCGGCCTCCCAATTCTCTTTCAGGGCGGAGCCCAGCGTGGCACGGCAAGGGCAAGGTGTGGTCCATTGGGTTCGTTAAAATGGAATTGGGCCTATATTTTAATATTATTTTAAGATATCTACACCTTATACTATTTACATGATATTCATAAATCTTAAATAATAAAATTTAATCTATAAGATTTAAATTTTTAAATTTATTTTTTTAAATCAAATTATATCATGTATCCTTTGCGTGGTGGAATACCAACTTTAAATCATAATTTTACTCAATTTTATCATAAACATATATTGCATCTTCGTATCAATTTTAATTTTTCGTGTTGATGGGTCATTATTTTATGGGAAAAATAATTTGTATAATTTTAAACTTTGAAAATTTGGTGCAGTCATTTGGAAAAAAAAAAAACCACCGAGATTTATAAGAAAAAAATCTAATTATTTTGAGCAAACTTTTTAAAAGACTTTGCAGAATTTGTAAACTTAAGACTATTTATAATACTATTATATAATAAAAGGATAATAAGAACACGGTAGGACCGACACCTCACATATTGTTCTTGTGTCTAAGATTAGGTTTGAATATAAAAAACATTTCATTTCATCTCTGAGGATAGGTTTGGAGAGTGAGATAGGAATTTTTAATTTTAGATAAAAGTTTAAAATATTATTTTTTAATATTATTATTATTTTAGAATGTGAAAAAATTGAATTGTTTATTATATTTTGTGAAAAAATTTGAAAAAATTGTAATGATAAGATGAGATGAAATAAAAATTTTGTGTCTCATCTTGATTGCCAAACCTATTATTAAATCATTACAAATTTTTTAAATTCACACAAAAAATATAATAAACAATTCAATTTTTTTCAAATTTCAAAACATTAATAATATTAAAAAATAATATTCTAATAATATTATATTTAACTTCCAACTTTTAATTCAACTCATTTATCTTATCTCATTTCAACTCATTATTCAAACCTCTATTGTTTGTTTTCGCAGATGAGATGAGATAAGATAAAATGAATGTGATTAAAAAAATTAAAAAATTAAAAAAAATATTGTTAGAATATATTTTTTTAATATTATTTTTATTTTAAAATTTGAAAAAATTTAATTAATTATTTTATTTTATATAAAAATTTTAATAATTAAATAAAATAAATTGAGATAAATTATAAAAACAAACGATACTGATTTATGATTGGAACTTGCGTTACATTGCATGGAACTCTACATTGATGAATCGGGTTACTCCACAGTGGCAAAACTGCAGAGAAAAAACCGTACCCAACAAAACGAAAATTGAAAAAAAAAGAAAAGGGAGAGAAAATATTGGGCAGACTTTTTTGTCCTAGTCGGATTTCAACACAACTTTGACGAAGAAAAGATTTCGGGACCTATAAAAATCCCTTGCGTATCCATCTTTAGCTTCTCTCCGTTTGGTAGGATAAGAAAGGAAGGGTTCCTTCCCCTCCCTCAATGCTTCAAAGGCAATAACCCTTTCCTTCTTCTTGGCTAAGAAGAAGAAGAAGAGGAATCTTCTAGGGGAGGTTTTAGAGAGAGAAATTACCGAGGAACAGGGAGACTTCATGGCCATGGACGCCTCTGCTACCAATGATGGCGTTGCTGGGCTCAAAGATAAGGAGTCAATGGTGGACCCCTTCTTGGTTGAGGCTCTCCAGAACCCTCGTCACCGTCTCACCAGTTAGTACTTTTTTCCTTTAAAATTTTATTCATTCAGTCCCAAGTCTCATTTGCAAACCCGAGATTTGATTTAATTTGATCTGGCGCTTATGGGTTCAATTGATGGGTGTTCTATAATTTCTCGTTTAGTGATTATTTTCTTTTGCTGTTTTTTTGGTTTTAGGGTTTATGGGTTTTAATTGAATTGGATTGGGTTTAGGGTTTGGGTGGAGGTGGATAGTTGTGAACTTGTCAGATCTGGGTTTGATCTGGGGTTTACCTTTTGATTGGTTCGCTAACTGGGAAAATTGATGCAAAGCGATGGAAAACGAGACTATGAATATGTATATGTATGCTGAATTGATTTGTGTATTTGTAAGCGCAAGCTCCATTAAGGAAACAGTTGGTATATCAGGCTCATTCTAGTGGAGCTTTGTGGCCAAAATGATTAGGAACCTTATCTTTTTTACATTTGTCGAGTACTTTGTCCCAGACTTAATTCGCTCATGATATGAATTGCTACTTCTTCCAAATAGATGCTTGTACCATTTTTTGTGCTATTTTCACGATCAATGTAGTAAATATCTTTTAGAAGGATTATGCTTTGTTAACCTGTTCTTATTAAAAGAAATTGAATTTCTGAAATTCATTTCTACCATCATGAGTAGGATGTGAAACATTAGGTATTCTTGCCTGGTGACACCTAGTAGGAAAGGCCTAGTCACTCATTGTTTTTATTAATAAGATAATAGCAATAGCCCAAGCAAACAGGACATATACTCGAGTAACACCTAATTAGGATTTACTACCAAAGCAAGTAAATCATGGGCACTTAGTGTGTTAAATATGAATACTTAGGTGCTCATGATAAAATTAATACATTGCTATTCATAATACATTGAGAATTAATACATTACTTATAAAAAAAAAAATAATAATTGTATTTTGACTCATATATTCACTCGATAAAGAACAATCACGGTCATTTGGTTAATAGATGGTGAGTTTTATTCCTTGGAAACATGTTCAAGGCCACCTATTAATTTTTTTAATATTAGTGATAAGATCTAGATAAGAAAACAATATCTTCAGTATTTATGTTAGGCTGCAATTTGATTTGAATGTTGTATATTTCTTGAATATTTCCCTATGTTCAACACATGTTTGGCACCAAGCCATATTCGGCTCCTTGTACTTCTGGCTCCAAACTCTCAACTACTAGTGGTGATCCTCTCCCTAATGCTACCGAATATTGTCAGATTGTTGGGGCCCTTCAATATTGCATTCTTACGTGTCCTGAAATTGCGTTCTCTGTAAATCAACTTTGTCAACATCTCCACTCTCCTACTACTATTCATTGGACGGCTGCTAAGCGTGTTCTTCGCTATCTCAAGGGTATCATTGATCATGGTTTTGAATTTTTCTAAAGGGAGTCTTCGTCTCCAAGCTTTTAGTGACTCTGATTGGGCTGGTAATCCTGATGATTGTCACTCTACTACAGGTTTTGAAATTTTCTTGGATCCCTGTCTTATCTCTTGGTGTGCCAAGAACCAGCCCGCCGTGGCTTGATCCAGCACGGAGGCCGAATATAGAGCTTTGGCTATGACTGTGGCTGAATTGTGTTGGCTTTGTATGGTGTTAAAGGATTTATCTATCCCCCTCTCTCATATTCCTACTGTTTGGTGTGATAACTTGGGTGCTATTGCTCTTGCTTCGAATCTCGTCTTTCATGCACGGACCAAGCATGTAGAAGTTGATGTCTATTTTGTTTGTGAGAAGGTGGTTAACAAGGATGTTGTTGTTCAATTCATTCCTACTTAAGATTAGATTGCCGACATTTTCACCAAAGGTCTTCCTTTTGCTCGTTTTCTCTTTCTCACGGACAAACTTTTGGTCAGCCTCCCTCCCATTAGCTTGCAGGGAGATGTTAGCGAGAAGAGTCAAAGCCCTCCTCTGGACACACACTCAAGGCGCAATATTACATGACTTTATTTTTTTCTATCCTATCCGATTGTCTCTTGTATATTTGGCTACCTTCCTTTCTTTTCTTTCCACCTAATTTTCTTTACCTTCATTTCTTTCCTTTCCATCCAATTTCCCCTATCTTCATTTCCACCTAATTTTCTCTATCTTCCTTTCTTTCCTTTTCCACCTAATTTTCTCTACCTTCCTTTCTTTCCTTTCCACCAATTTCCTCTATCTTCTTTTCTTTCTTTTCCACCTAATTTTCTCTATCATCCTTTCTTTCCTTCATGTGTATATAAGGAGAATGAACCCACAATATTTGTAACATATTGAAATATACCTTCCATAAGTTGAGCTAGTGGATGATGGCCTTGGTAGCTATAATCCATACGGTGATAGCAATCCAAGGCTTGAAGACTGGTTGTACTGCAAATCTAGCAGAGGGCGCGAGGTGGCGGATTACCGGTGTTGGAGTTTGGATAGAATCCTTGTGGCTTAGGCTTAGTAGGTGGTTGTTGCTTGATATTTTGAGGTTTGGATTGGCCTTGCCGTGGAGGTTAATTCGGTTTTGAGCGCCACTGTCTTCCCAAATTTGGATTCTTCCCAGCAAGCATAGCAAAATTTGGCTGTTCATGGGATGACCTTTGAATCTGATTTTCAATCATAATCTCAAAGGAAAGCAGTTCAGATTGAAAGTCATCAAAATCCATGGGACAATGGCATAAAGCAAACGACACAAAAGTGACAAAGGGAGTAAAGGCCGAATTTAATCCACTAAGAACATAGGAAAGCAGATCACTCTCATCCACAGGCTTTCCTACAACAACCAATTGATCAGCCAATGATTTTGTGGTAGCCAAAAATTCAGTGCAATTGGTATGACCTTGCTGAAGAGTTTGCAATTTTCTTTTAAGACGATTAACATGTGCACAAGAATGAGAGGCATATTTCTTGGCCAAAGAATCCCATACCTGTTTGGCAGAAGTAATGCCAAAGACAGAAGGAAGAACCTTGTTTTAGAGAGTAGCATTAAGCCAACCAAGAACAAACTGATCTTTCTTGTGTGAAAGAGCATATTCAGGATTCACAGTTTTTATAGGTTGTCCCTTAGAATCAAGAATGAATTGCTGTGGGCAAGGCTCCATACCATCCACAAACCCAAGCAAATCATTATTGCGAAGAACAAGCAGCAGTTGAGAAATCCAGTTAAGGTAATTCGAGCAGTCCATCTTCTCTGAAACAAGCTGATAAAAATTCGGTTGAGAGAAAACCATAGGAGCGGCTGAATTTGTGGAAGCCATGGAAGAGTAGTAATAGAGAAAAACAAAATTATCTAGCGTGAGCCAAAGGGCTCTGATATCATGAAAAATTTATGAAAGGTATATTTTAATATGTTACAAATACCGTCTGTTCATTCTCCTTATATACACATGAAAGGAAAGAAAGAAAGATAGAGAAAATTAGGTGGAAAGGAAAGAAAGGAAGGTGGAAAATGAAAGAAAGGAAGATAGAGAAAATTAGGTGGAAATGAAGATAGAGGAAATTGGGTGGAAAGGAAAGAAAGGAAGGTAGAGAAAATTGGGTGGAAAATGAAAGAAAGGAAGATAGAGAAAATTAGGTAGAAATGAAGATAGAGGAAATTGGGTGGAAAGGAAGGTAGAGAAAATTAGGTGGAAAGAAAAGAAAGGAAGGTAGCCGAATATACAAGAGACAATCGGATAGGATAGAAAAAAATCAAGTCATGTAATATTGCACCTTGAGTGCGTGTCCAGAGGAGGGTTTTGACTCTTCTCACTAACATCCCCCTGAGGCTGTAGTTGGTGTTGTTCCAGCCATTAGAGGAGCTGCCAGTAGTCCAGATTCTGATTTGAAGGAGAAGGGCATAGAGGAAAGGAGAGATGAAGGTTTCCTTACTTAGAATAAAGGAGGAACTTATAGCTGAGAGGGAGAGGCTCGGGAGGTTAATTGACAGTATTGACTTGGATCTGGGCATAGATCAGGGGCCTGAAATAGCCCTTGGTGCCCTTGAGGCTTTGAGCACACAAGTGGCTGGGCCGAAGCCTTTGGGCCCACAGAAGGACACGGGTGGAGATGGTGTATTAGACAAGATACGGGGGAGAGCTAGTAAGAATTGGGCTGGTCAGCATGTAGGCCTGCAACTGCCAGGAAGGCCCGAGAAGCAGGCATGGAGATGGAGGGCCAAGCTCTCAGTCCCATCAACGTATGAGGTTGGGTCCTCGTCCAACACTTCTCTATCGACGACTGACACCCATCGGATGGGGTCACCACAGATTTGGTCAACGACTAGATGGGGGCAAGAGAACAAGTGGCTGGTCTCCCGGTTGAGGAGGAAGTGACGAAGGTGTCGCTGTCAGACACTAATGAAACTGTTCTGGTTTTTGAGACAGAAAACGTCGGCGACTTTGGTCCAACAGTCACGGAATCATCACAGACCGTATGGGGATTTTATGCAATGGTTTTGAGGACCAGCTCATTGCCCTCTTTGCAGTTATAGAAGTTGGAAATATTAGTTCTGAATCACCCAGGGAGCTCGCATTAGCTAAGAAGCGAGTAAGAGAACTCCAAAGACTTGACTGGACAGTAAATGATGGAGCAAGTGGAAAGAGCTCTAACCAGGGAAGAATGAGGGGAAGGGCAAAGGATATGGTTTTATGAAATCAAAGATTGTTTCTTGGAACGTAAGGGGGCTAGATGAGAAAGATAAACACCTTATAGTTTGAAATCAGCTTCATAAATGGAAGGTGGACGTTGTATGCTTACAAGAAACGAAACTTGCAGTTATTTCTCTTTGTATCATTAGAAGTTTGTGGGGTTTTGTAGTCAAGTGGGATGGCATTATTTACCGTCCATTGGAGCATCCAGGGGCATACTAGTAATGTGGGACAGGAGAGTGGTGGAAAAAATGGAAGATTTTTTGAGAGATTACGTGGTGGCATGCTCATTTAAGAATGTAATGGATGGGTATCAGTGGGCATTCGTCTGAGTTTATGGGCCTAATCTTGATCGGTCTAGAAGTTTACTATGGGATGAGTTGGCCAGTCTTGGCAGTGTTTGGGACCTACCTTGGTGTGTCGGAGGTGACTTCAACGTCACTTATTTTTCGAGTGAGAGATCGGGTGGTTCGGGTTTCAACCCACCTATGGTAGATTTCTCTAACTTCATCTCTAAACAAAATATATAGGATCTTCCTCTTGCAAGTGGCTCTTTCACTTGGTCTAGTAATTGAGATATTCCATCTTGGTCAAGGCTTGACAGATGTCTAATCTCACCGAATTGGGAGGCTCATTATCTGGACCTCATTCAGAAGAGATTACCTAGGTTACGTTCGGACTACTTTCCCATCCTTTTGAATTGCGGAGGCATCGAAGAGGTCCAAGATATTTCAAATTTGAGAACATGTAGTTGAAGTTTGAGGGTTTTCTGGACAGAATACGTCAATGGTGGTCTTCTTATCATTTTCACGGCAATTTTAGTTATGTATTTTGGCCTGTAAAGGAGTAACCAAGTACACTAATGTATACAAGAGAACACCTTGCCCATAATAGAAAATCCCTAATAACCCAAAAAAGCTTGTGAAAAACAACCCAAAATACACCAAGCATGACTCCAATCTCTTGTTTCCTGTAAATCTAAAATTCTGCCCAAAAATCCCATAATATTTGTACTTATAAAAAAAAAAAAATTTATGGCCTCTAAATTAAAGTCTTTGAAAAAATATTTGAAGGAGTGGAATGCACAAGAGTTTGGTAATGTGGAAAGCCAAAAAATTGTTCTCTTGGAGAAGCTTAAGGGTTTGGAGGGCATGGAAGAGGGAAGGGTACCATCTGAAATCGAGCGGGCGCGCAAAACTCAAGTGATTGCAGACATTGAACTGATCTCTCGTTTGGAAGAAATATCTTGGCGACAAAAATCACATGCTTTATGGTTGAAGGAAGGGGAGATGCACCAAGTTCTTCCACCAGGTGGCCAACTCACATAGACGGAACAATGTTATAGAACTCTGATGATAGATGGGGCGGCCTCATCCAACCAAACTAAGATCTCAGATTACATTTTCAATTACTATGATAAGTTGTTTTCAGAACAGTTTTCGTGGAGGTCGAGACTTGATGGGTTGGTTTTTGATGTTCTTGACCTGCAAGCTTTGGAACAACTGGAAAGGCCATTTGAGGAGGTAGAGGTCAGATTGGTAGTTAAAGGTATGGCGAGCGACAAAGCCTTTGGCCCTGATGGCTTTACTATGGCCTTTTTTCAGACTTTTTGGTATGTACTTAAAGAAGATATCATGGGGGTTTTCCATGAATTTCATGGAAGTGGGTGGTTCGTGAAAAGTCTCAATGCCAATTGCCACCTTTTTAGCACTCATCCCTAAAAAGACCGGTGCAGTAGAGGTGAAGGATTTTCGTCCCATTAGCCTGTCGAGTGGGTTATACAAAATTTTATCCAAAGTATTGGTGAATAGGCTAAGCAAGGTGATGGAAAGTTTGATTTTGAAGCCTCAAAATGCCTTTGTTCAAGGTAGGCAAATCCTTGACTCAGTACTTATTGCCAATGAATGCATGGAGAGTTGTATTAAGTCAGGAGAGCCGGGACTTCTATGTAAGTTGGACATGGAGAAAGCTTATGATCACGGCAATTGGGGATTCTTACTTTATATACTTGAGAGATGTGGCTTTGGCACTAAATGGCATACTTGGATCCATTACTGTGTCTCTAAGGCTTGTTTTTCTCTATTGGTGAATGGCACTTCAAAAGGCTTTTTCAAAAGCTCCCGAGGATTGCGACAAGGGGCCCTTTCTCAACTTCTCTTTGTTTTTGTGATGGAAGCTTTTGGTAAGATGATTGCAGGGGCAGTGGCGGGTGGGTTCTTATCAAGATTCTCAGTTGGTGAGGCAGCCTTAGATTTGCTCAAAATCTCATATTTATTGTTTGCTGATGATACTCTAATCTTTTGTGATGCCTGACATGAGCAAATCTGAGCTTTGATGGCTCTTTTATTATGGTTCGAGGTTGTGTCAGGGTTGAAGGTGAATTTGGCCAAATCTGAGGTAGTGCCAATGGGGCTGGTACCCAATGTGGAGAGTTTGACATCCATCTTGGACTGCAAGATATTTCAGCTGCCTATGAAATATCTTGGTCTTCTGTTGGGCATGGCTTTTAAATCAAAATCCATATGGGATGATGTGTTAGAAAAAATGAAAAGGAAATTAGTTGGTCGGAAGTGGATGTACTACACATGTGTCGGGGGAAGGTGAAGACAAGATTTATTGGTGCCCTTCTAAGAAGGGAGTTTTCACAGCCCGTTCTTTCTACCATTCTTTGACCATGCACAACTTAGCCCGCTCTTTCCCATGGAAGAGTATCTAGAGGACAAAGGCACCTCTAAAGCCCGCTCTTTCCATTCCTCCCCTCTTAGACAACAAGAGGGGGGGAGCTGGACTCTTCTTCTTTCCCTCTTCTATCAAACATAGGGTTAGTTGCAAGGAGATGTTTTTTCACTGCTCTCATCTGCAGTTGCTGCAGGGGGTGGTGTGTTATTGAATTCCCCAGTTAATATTCTCCTAAGAATGGATGCAAACCATGTTATTCCTTTAGTGATGCTTCACATGCATGGTGACTGGAGGTTGAGTATTTGATTTCAGCTCTGATGTTTTCTGGATTAAACTTCAGCTAGAACAAAATAGGTTCCAGTTATATGTCTGATTGGGCTTCATTTCACTCGTAGAGTGATGAATCCATGTTGCTCTTGATTGGGTGGCCACATATGTATCATAATTTTTGAGGTTCGAGTATATTTTCGACATTGATGGGATTTTTTAGTTGTAGCTGCGAGTAAGGTGGTGCACAGCAAGAGGTAGGTTGATTTGGGTAGTCTTCTTTTTTCCTCTGATTTTAAGTTGGAGATTGTATTCAAGTTAGCTGAATCTTCCGTTGCCTTTTTTATCTACCAAGGGGGTTTGGTTGTTCTTTTTTGATAGATTTTTGTTGAGAGCAACTTAGAAGTTGCTTCCTTGATTTTATTTTTTTAGTAATTTTTCCTCTTCCTTTCTTTATTTCTTTTTCTTTCAATTAGTTGCTAATGTCTTTCTTTCTGTTTCAGTTTTGAGAATGGAACTCGATATCCAGAGGTTTTTGAGCATTCCTGATCAGCAGCAATTTGAGTTCCAACATTTTCCTACTTCCTACCTTCGACTCGCTGCACATCGTGTTGCTCAACACTATGGCCTTCAAACTATGGTTCAGGATATTGGCTTAGATGGTCAGGGAAATAGAATTTTGGTGAGGAAAACAGGAGAAAGCAGACACCCTGCTGTGTTTTTATCTGAAATACCTGCAAATCAGCCAGAAAATGATAAACCTGAGAAGATTAAAATTGTCATCAGGCTGAGGCCGAACAGAGCATGTGTAAATGGAGGTAATGATGTTGGTATCAGACGAAATCCTGTGAGAAGTGTGGAGGAGAGGAAGGAGGAGTATGACAAGGCACGGGCTCGCATCTTTTGTAGTCCTAGCAGTCCTGACTCAGATGATACATTTTCTCAGGTCCCAACGGAAAATATTTGTTTGAGCAGGGATGAGACTGAAGGTTTCAGGAACTCTATGATCAATCAAGAAAATAATACTGAAATCAAGGATGCTGGCACTTCATCTCGAGTTGCCATTTTCAGAGATAGGGAAAAGGATCGTACCGACCCAGATTATGACCGTAGTTATGAGAGGTAGGACTGTGTTGTTTCTATTGAGTTTGGATTATGGAGTTATCAATATTGTGGATGTTCATATTTGCATTCCACTTTATACTTCTACCTATCAAAAAAGATTGTGGATGTTTTTTTTTTTTAAGTAAAAAAAGCAGAAAAGATTGTGGATGTTTGTGTAGCAAGGACACTTCTGTTTTGGCATTTGTGGCCTGATGAACATGCGTGCTGTAGACAATTCAGGGCACTGGCCTTGGTATCCGTTTTGAAATTTGATCAGTCTGCTTTTATAAGAATTTTAGTTTAGAACTTTTTGCCCTTTCTGTCCAGTGATGTCGGTTCCCCCCTGCCCAAAAATCTGCTTACTAATTAAGGATTGGGATGTTTTGTCATGGCACCTGCTGTCTTCTTTGATCTAATCCTTACTTTCGTGACACCTATATTTTGGTGCTTTCTTTCAGAATTTGTGGTCCAGCACACATTTCTCTATTGTGAAATAAACTCTGTTGTTGATCATATTGAATTACCATCTGCTGCAGGTATGTTAGGAACCTTCCATCCAATCAAAATTATAACTTGGTGCCTCTCAATATGCAAAAGGTACAACACCCATTTGTGCAGTACGATACTGGTTTTTCTCAGTTGGGTCAGATGCAGAGGACGCTCAGCTACAGGCCTCCAACAAGCCCGGCTATGGGCCCTTTTTCTGCCATGGGATTGAATCAGACATCTAGAGATGCTACATACATGCAGTGGCCAAGTGCTGCTATGATGTATGCACATTCGTATGAGCCATTTAGACATGCTGTTTTCCAGGTGGGCCACATTACTTGATGTTCTTATGGATTATGCTTTTGGGAATATAAAGATGATTGATTGTTATGCTATCTTATTGTCGTTATGCCAATATCCAGTTATATCATGTCTTTGTCGTTGGGATTATCTATTTTTAACTCAAAATGCTTTAGTAATTTTGTAGAGTGCTGATGTGATTAGGAGTAGCAAGAAAGAATTTGATAGAGAATAGTTGGCAAGAATGCAAACACTTATTTTGAGGTTTTTCCCCTTTTTATTAAAAAAAAAAATCATGAGTGCACATAGCAGCTACTTTGGCAGGGTACCTGAAGGGGTCTTGTGTCACAAATGAAATTTGAGATAGTAGTCGAGGCTTTTGAACTTGATAATATTAATAGTGGGTTTGTTTAAAAAGGGAGATCTGTTCCTGATGTTAATCAACCATTGCATACACAAAGTTATGTTACCTGTCAATTCTTGTTTATTTATACTGAGAATGCTGCAAGGTCCTTTTTTCTGCTGATTCACAACTTATATTTGGGAAAGTACATCTCAGATATGGCTGTGTTTGCGACGCTAGGTTTTAGGTTTGTTGATACAATTTTTTTAATTCAATACGGTGGATTTTCCTTTATTTTGGAGATAACTTCTAAGGGATTCTGATTATATAGCCTTGCTCGCACTGCATTTTTCTCATTTACTTCTGAATTTTCTTAAACGTTTTTCTGCTCTTGGATTGGGGGAATCTGTGATTTCACAGTTTCTATGCATGGTGTTATAAGTGACTGTCAATGTCTTTCACATCTCATTTTCATTTTCCAACTTTGCAGGCTCCGCTCTGTCAGCAGCCACTGACCTTTGATTATTCACAGAATCATTAAGTGGCAATTATGTGGGGATCTGGATTACACTACCGATTCATTTGTAGACCTCGTTTTACTTTAGGCTGCTTTGCTATTAGGTTTATTGTTTGAGACTGTTATGGACCTCTGTTGCAGTTCTAGTTTGTTTCTTTTTTTAATTTGGATACTGACATTAGTAATGGAGTGTAATGCTTTTACTCTTCAAGCATTAATTTCATTTCCAGGTCGTATATCATTTGTTGGCTGTCTTTCTTAGTTGTCGGAGAGGCATTGTTCAGGAAGTGCCAAATCTTGTCAGCAGCTTATGTTCAAATAATCCGCCTAATAGGTTAAGAAAGTATCAAATATTGTAATCAACTTATGCTTGGGTGCGTGTCCAAACAGCTCAACGCGAGTTTTGATTCGTTGACTCCTGAAATAAAGGCAATCATCTCACATGGGAGCTTTGTATTTAATTTAAGTTTAAAACAAAAGATGGAACAACTCGATTACATCACTGCCAGCTGAGTTCCATCGTGCGTTTATTACTGGATATTTAACAACTAATCTTCTTCTTTAAATTATTCGAAAGTATTCTCTCTTCGGATAACGGATGATACAGGTTTTGTTTATCTGATCTCCGAGCTGTCAAAGCATTCAAACCTAATCTTTTTATTTTATTTTATTTCAAGTTAGCAATGACGGAGTTTGCAACGTCATATGGTTCCTAAGAACACATCGGCGGCATAACCTTAAATTGTAAACACGAAGGATGCAAATCAAAATTCTAAAATGCTGGGCCTATTTGTTGGAATAACGTGATGTGGAGACAAGGGACATAGGTTTCGTCCTGTCCTCACCCTAACTGCAACTGTTGAAAGAAAAAGAAGATGGAAAATCATGGCTATGGAAATCGTAAGATTCAACTTATTTGTCTTTCATCGGTTCGGAATTTGGGAGCTACTTTTATAATCAAGCACGCATGTTTTGCAAGGGATACAGATTCTTGAGTATGATTGGAACTCTTCCTCTCGTGTGACATGATTTTGGTATTTCTTCAGAGTACACAATTATTAGGTGAGATCCAGGTTGTCTTCCACCTGCTCGCAGCTTGAGGTGTTGGGAATCTTAAATGTCATGTCGGCTCGAGGAGGCATCCGACTTTTCTTTTTCTTCGAAGGGGGGATGAAAAGGCTCACTTAAAAATTCCACAACTTTGATGGGGCGCATGTGAGACCGACCCATCACCCAAGCTTCGAGAGAGAGACGTCCCAAAAATCATTGCAATTTGTTACTTGGTGCAAATATTATTTCCATTCGAGAAAGCGGAAAACTTGCATGCATTTGGCACATTCTCATCTGCCTTCTGGTTAAAAAGACCAACAAAACTATTTACTCGCATTTTCTGAGCCCAATGGAAGCAGAAAACTATGACTGGCTGGGTCATTTTGGGACTATCCAATATTGCATCGGCTTAAAATATAGAAAACATAGTTTGGAATGACATGATTACTGACCCAAGAGTAAAACTTGAATGATCTTTCTAAAACGTCTTATGCTTTTCTTTGAGTTGGCACCACTTTTGATACAAGTGGTACAAAATGGTCTTCCAAGTAAAACGATCATATGCTTAAAGAGTATGGAAAAATGACCGCGAGCTACCAGGTAGATTGCCTCCATCTAAGGCATGTAATAGTTTGGATGACATGTACCAGTGACCAGTCGGAAGGTTGCAGTCAAGCCATGGTGAACAGCTTAAGATTATATGTAGAAATGCAATCATCCCTCTACGTGGTTGGATATTGTAGGAGGCACATCAACCAACTGCCAAAGGCTTGATTAAAAGGACAGGTTTAAATTATTGATCCAGGGAGGTCGATGGCTGAGTGACCTTGCTTGACCAAAACATAACAGTGCGCTCTCTGATGACAAAATATAATCTCATTACCAAATGTTCCAACTTAATGCACTATGCCTAGCAGAAGTAATACAAAAAGAAAGAGAAGACTTGAAATGTACAATGATCACTCCAACTGCATGCAACCTACTATGAATGCTAGAAGTTGCCCTCTAATTTCCTAGATTTACTTGGCCAACAAATAGAACATATTGCAATTCCAGGCCAAGTCTCTGTAGTATAAAGATGAAAAACTCAAGCATGTTATGCCTAGATGCAGAGCAAATTGATACCCAATAGATTAAGGTGGTGCAACAAACTTGAAAGAAATTGTGGCAAATTGGGTTTAACTAGAGAAGAAAAATGCAGATTCTCTCAAAGCATAATGGATGTTTCCACATGATCAACGTGCTATGTGGGTAAACTAAATGACTAATTATATACATCACTAACTGACAATGGGTGCCAAATCTGAATTCTAACTGGGAAGCTAAAACAACTTAGGTCAGAATTAAAATTTCGCAAGTGATGGAAAAATTCCAAAAATTTGAAAACACGAAGAAAACTACAATGAAGAACATAGCGCATGACATGGAAACATGCTTCTAAGAATTATAAACTAAAATTGTTAACCTATGTCAATAGTTAAATAATTTCACAGAACAACTACAAGTAGAAAGTTTTAGTTTTTATGTTTCATTAAAGTTCAAGAATTTTAAGGGAATTAAGTACTTTTTAAAAATCTTATGACATATCGGCCAATCCCTATAGGAAATAGTACTTCACTCCAAATTGAGTGCTTATAGTAAGCTATTCAGTTTCTTCATATCAGATTAAGTTCCCAATTCAAAAGCACCTATCCACATTTTATCAATTAGAATTTCAGAACTAATATAGTGAAGAGAGTATCTATCTAACTAAGATCAATTAATTACTAACTTGATATAGAATTCTAAAATGACTATAAAAGTTTTAAAACCTCCCTATTTCTTTTGAAATCGATGCATTTTAGTGAAAGCAAGTATTAGTTCATATGCAAATGTATGCCTACATGATGAACTGCTGGGTGCCCAATTCCTTGTTTTTTTTTTATAAGTAAGAAAATTTATTGATCCTCATAATTAGGCACTGGGTGCCCAATTCTATGCCTACATGAAAGAATATATTGGCAATGCGAAGCAGACTACACATTTTAATAATGATAACTAAGAAGTATCAGAAAATTATGCTAATTTAATATTCTTGGAGCATTAAAATAACTCCAACAATGTAATATAAATCAGATGTTTTTAAGAGATCTGCTTGCAGCAAGCTTTTAAGTCTTCTATGGAGTCACACAATGTACAACAGGTACAGCTCAGCTCTAAATAAAATCAGACTAATAAACATGAGGTCTTACACATGCGAGATTCCAGGATATTGCTGAGAAATTCAGCACCCGACATGCCAACTATGGGTACTGGCCACATTTTTAGATTTCTAGAGAAACATAATGGTATTTCCCAGCATTATTTATCCTCACCTGTCATCCCAATGGTTCATAAACTTGATGCTTCGGCCATGCACACTTTTAATGCCAATAAGTACCTTTCACCAGTGAGAAGACTGAGGTTTAGAAAACCAGCCGATTCCCAGACTACCATGGGATAAATAAACTTCTAAGACATCCAGATTGACTCCTTCTCAAAACATTAGAGTAGTTGTTGAGGAGCTTATAAACATAATTGCCGCCCGGAGTGACATCATGATCAATATCCGTCACCAGAAGCTCACAGAAGACAGAGATCGCTAAAACAAGGTAATTATACAGGTAGAAGTCCACAGAACTAAAGGACGCGGTGAGGGACAATACCCACCAATTCTAACCTCATAAAGCATGGTGAAAGACGTCCAATTGGCAACAGAAGCTTAATTGACCCAAGTTGTTTGACCCAGAAGTATGCCCATTTCAATGGAAGCCCAACACCACTTACTATGACCAGGATAACTAAGGCAAACTAACACGACAATAAAAATAAAGAGTCTAAGCAAAACAAAAATCTAACAAATACCGCCAGATACCAGTACCACAAAGACCCAGAAACGGAATGAAACGAAAACTAAGACGTTAAAGGAGGCATTAACAATTACCAAAACTCAATCATCCCCAGTTGGAAATAGAGTGAGAACCTTCCTTCCTCCTGTCCCATTAGCCGATTCCAAGTCCTCCACATACCCCGGTACTGGATTGTGCACTGGTGCCCCCATCCTATGCACCGACTGTGACTGCCTACTCAGAAATGGATGCTCAAATTGCCCATTCGGTGGCGACCCGAAATGCCCTACCTGCCTGTGATACTGCGGCTGTAGCTGCGGGTGGGCTGCGACCGCCGCAATCTGCTGCTGGTGGTGATGGTGGTGCTGCATTGCAGCCACCGGCACCGGCACAAACGGCAAGAAATGTTCCGAATTGGAGCGACCTGGATGCAGAAAATGCGGCGGTACCGGGGAGCTCGCGAACAAATGGTCAGTAGCAGGATCGACACTGGCTGTCAATCCACCGGCGCCGCCACCTCCACCGGCACCGCCGCTACCACCAAGTCCCTGCATTCGCTTGAGATAAAGGCGATACTTCTGCAAATGGCTGGCGACGTTCTCCCTAGTGAGCCCATCCACACTCATCAGTTGCATTATGGTCTTGGGGACAGCATTCTTGATCCCCAAGTGAGCCACAGCGTCCACAAAACGCTTGTGTAGCTGTGGCGTCCACACGAGGCGCGGCCGCTTGAGAGTACGGGCAGGCTCCTCCCCACCGGCCCCGGAACCCAACTCGGCAGAATCGGCGGCGAATTCCGCGGAGTTTGGGTGGGGAGGAGTGGTGGCTGAAGCGGGCAAAGGATTCGAAGGAGGAGGTTGGGGCTGGGGTTGGGGGGAGGCATGCTGTTGGATAGGGGAAATATTATTAATGCTGTTGTTGGGATTTCGTATGTCAAAAGCCAAAGCAAGATCAGGGGTAATTAGGGTTTGGGAGAGGGGCATCAGCTCTTCAGGCGATGGGAGCTCTTCTTCCCATCTTGAGAACCAATTAGAGTCCTCTTCCCTCATATTACCCCCTTCAAATCTGGCTCTTCCCACGCCCAATTCACTATTTCTCGTATCTGGGTTCTTCAGTTCTGAGCTGATTCTTTTTTGGCAGAAATATCAAGGTTTGAACAACAAAGAGAATACAACAACCGAGAGGAAAGCTAGTAAGGGTGGTAGCGGTGGTTTTTAAAGAGAGAGACAGAGACAGAGAACCGAGAGACCCACATAAACGCATACACAGAGATGGGTTTCTTCGAAAAAGCTCTCTCCTGTCTGCCTCCACCAATTGATTTAAGCATAGAGAGAAACGAAAGGGAGGGAGAGAGAGAGAGACAGAGGTGGTGTTGGTGACAGTGGAGGAATTGGGAGGAGGGAGGCAGGGAAGGGGGTGTGTGTGGAGAGAGGTTCGAGGTGGATCGTGTTTTTCTTGTTTTCAGCTTTTAAATTAGAAAGAATGACCGACAAGTGTAGTGTTCGCTTAATAATGTGCTTTTCTTCTGATTTTTCTTGTGGAACTTTGTATTTACTTTCTTTTTTTCCGGGATTTGGGGGTTCTTTATCCGTTTGGATGAGAAATGTTTATCGTATCTTATTATTATAATTTTTTTTTATATAAAATATAATAAAAAATTTAAAAATTTAAAAAAATAATATTAAAAATAATATTTAATAATATTTTATTAAATTTTTAATTTTCATTTAAAATCACCTCATCTAATTTTACTAACTAAACTGTATTTTATTTTTATAAAGATGTTTTTATCTTTGATCTCTATCCCCCACTGCTTTTGGCAGGGCTTGAGAGTCACGCTCCACTGCTTACTCCACCGGGTTGGAGGTTATGATCTGCTTGCGAGTTTTATAAATTTATGAAAAATACTTTAATTATAAAAAAGTTGTATACAAATAAATTCACAAATAGGATATAATACGGATAATGTAAACCCAAAAATGCTAAGCAGCTAGTAAAGGAAAACAGGATGCATGAGAGAAAAAGTACTCTAAAAATAAAGAGGTGGGGCGTGTGTGACACACTCTGGGGAGTGGTGTGTATATGATTCATTGGTCCCAAGATGGCCTGTACGGAAATTGGAGTTGGGGATTAGGAAAGGATTAGAGAGAGGGAGGGAGAAAGAGAGATGCAAAGTATGATGACTTTGTGGGATTTCTTTTTTAGGTTGTTGATGGGGGAATGGAATCAACTGAGATTTGAGTTTAGTTACGAACATAAGCTTCTTTTGTTTTTTGGTGGTTTGGTTCTCTTTTTGGTAGAGAAAAAAAAAATGTGAGTACCAAAATGTTTTGTTCCTCAAGTCTAATGATATCTCTGTAATAATCGATCTGGGTTGACCCCAAATTAAGGATTCTTAACTTTCTCTGTAAACCTGTTTTTGTTGTATTTTTTGGGGCTTGACCAGCATAAAAAGGATAGAAATAAAAATTCCAAACTCAGAAGGGGCAGAGAGTATCTTCCAGAGGTTGAACAGAAAGCCACAAAGTGCCAAGAAGGGAAAACTGTCTGCATGGTTTGCTTGTACTTGTTGGGTCCAAAAGTTACACTTGGCCCAATCAAATTCATACATAGCTCACAGCCGTGTTCCCATTTTTAGCCATGGAATTGGTTGTGGTTCGCTGTCTCCAAGGATGCATGCTGGTGAATAGAGTATAGGGACCAATAAAATCAATGGAACATTGATAAGAGTTGATGGATCAGGTGAGGACCATGTGCCTATCGGGGATGAGATAGATGTTGTATATTTCAGTACTTTCAGATATTCCTCCAGTGTATTAAACTTGAAGAAATTAGCTGTCTGCAAATCTGGGATGAGATAGACGTTGTATATTTAGACAACTCGTTTTAAAAAAAATTATGGGAACAGGACAGCTCTTGGTGGGTGTCATGGTTGCTGATCCGGCACTAACAGATGGATGAATTCTGAGAAATCTAATCATTCATATAGAGAACATCAGCAGTTATTTTTGACCTCTCTCTCTCTCTCTCTCTCTCTCTCTGGACTGCTTAATTTCAGGTTTTCAAAACCCCATCATAATGCTGTATGAAATCAATTCAAACAAATTAATTAAAAAAAAAGTTGGGGAGAGACTTTATTCATCCAACTAAGTTAATCATCACGTTGAAAATGAAAGTCCTAGACTGGGGATGCCGAGTGCTTTCTGGCCGAACTTGCTGAAAACCCCCCCCAAAAAAAAAAAAAAAAATATATATATATATATATATATATATATATATATAAATAAAAAAGATAAAAACTGCTTGTACAAAGGACTAAAGACGAGGACAAAAAATGGTAGTCCCTACATCTCACGGGCTGCCCCCCCTCTTGTCTAATAGCAAGGATATTGCATGCTCAAGTGTAACCAAGAGCTCTCCATTGCAAAATCATCACGCAATCTCTGGGTCCCACCAAAACGGGTTACTTGGCTTAGCTGCAATCGGAGCTTAGAGCACGAACCTTTGATGGAAATGTCAGAACAAAAAACTCACTCCTCAAATTGCAATGCCAACCATTTACAAGATCCCATCCTCATCAAAATACTGTGGTTGTACTTGAGTTCTTCAACATTTCTTCTTATTGAAGTCCCAAACACTCCCTAACTTCTCGAAGTCAGCAAGTGACATCTTCAATTCATTTCAGGTTGTACTTGCGTTCGGTATTTCTTCTATTTGAAGCACCAAGCACTCCTTAAGTATATACGCCTCATATCGAAATCAGCATGTGACATCTTCTGTACTTTTTTCTGTGTGAGCTTATGTAAATGAAATCCCGTTATAAAAAGGCCACGAAGATCATATATAGTAAGCTGCAGAAAAGTTGGGCTACACACTTGAATCGGACTTTGGGTGAAAAAGGGCTACTGGGAATTGATAAAGGAAGAATGCAACAGATTTTATACGGTTCCTGCTTCATCGGACAAAAAAAAAAGAAGAAAATGAAGAAGCATGTTGAATTAATTTATCTTTTTGAAGGATATGAAAATAAAAATGTAACCACAGCTACAGCCACAAAATATTTATTCCAAGTGAAGGAAATTTCTTCATACAAACAAAATACAGAAAGTACCTTTAACGAAGCAAAATCCTAATTCTACCAAATTCTGAATGTATGAGCCTTATAAGATAAATATGCATATTTTGGCAATGCAGCAATGCCCCGGATGTTATTATAAATCCCTAAAGGGTGAAACATGCAAAATATGATGTTTTTATGCAAACAGTTAAGAATTGCCTTTATAATAAGTTCAGCAGCAAAGCCGTGCTATTTTTAGTGGACTATCATTTTCTTTATCCAACTTCTCTGGAAGATTCTGAGACATCAACCAATTTATGTGACCTAATCATCGATCCATATGGTCAAGGACTTCAGTCATTCAAAACATTTATCAAGTTGCTTTTGGCACTTCGTTTGGATCCTCAACTCATCCCAACTCATCTCAACTCATCATTACACCTTTTTCAAATCTCAATACAAAATATAATAAATAATTCAACTTTTTCAAATCCCAAAACAACTTTAATATTAAAAAATAATATTCTAACAATATTTTATCATCTTAACTCAACTCACTTCAACATCCAAACTTTAGTCTCTCGTAACCTAGCTGGCTGATTTGACAAAAAGATCACTCATTCTCATGATAAAGCCATCTTTAAAAACAATTGATAATATCAGGACTAGAAAACCCTTTTTAAACATATTGCTGCCCATTGTCACTGTTATTATTGTGCAATATTTCTGAACTATATTTTTTAAGTAATATTGCTGTACTATTATTGGCCACAACAGACTTGTTACCTTGGGCAATTGGACCTCAGCATTGAGTTTTCAACATGTGTGTGTGTGTGTGTGTGTGAGAGAGAGAGAGAGAGAGAGTGCATCTCAATTCAGCCGCATATTCAATTCTAGCTTACTGACCAAAATATTTTTTTTAATAGGTAATTCTAGCTTACTGACCAAAATAATAATATTCTGTTAGAAAAAAATTAAGTATGAGAAGAAATGTTTTACCAGATAGGAAACCGGTTTGATTTACTAGAATACTGCTGAATTACTAATTCTTTTTCTGTTGCAGCAGAATGAACAAGCCTTTGAAATTTTGCAGACAGCTCTTCATAAGAGTGAATTTCTGATGGCAGCACTTCTCTGATTGCAGTCCTTAAATGTTGCATTGATATTTCTGAAGCATCATGGCACTCCTGGTTGTGAATAAAATGAAAAATTAATCACGATTTCAAAGACAAAGCTATCTAATCATAAATGAACTTAAGATACCTCAATAGCTGCAACAGCTGCCTCCCGGCAGGTCAATGATATATCAGCCCCAGTAAATCCTTCTGTGAGGCTAGCCAGCACCTTTATGCTGATGTCAGAACTGCATGAAATTTTGCGCAAGTGGATGCGGAATATCTCTTCTCGGTCAGTGTGATTAGGAGGCCCCACATATAGCAGCCGGTCAAAGCGTCCTGTCCAAAACTTTTCTCACTATTAGAAATCTTAACAAATTCCCGGGAGAGGGAATAGTAAGATACTACACCTCGCTCAGTATATGGGCATCGATCAGTGGGCATGTCGGGGGTGGAGGTGTGCATGTGTGCTTTTTTTTTTTTTTGGGGGGGGGGGGAGGGCTGAGAGTGAACCTGGTCTTAAAAGGGCAGGATCAATCTTGTCTGGTCGATTTGTAGCAGCAATTACAGTAACATCAACTCTTTGATGCAAACCTAAATTCAACAAGATATTTGGGTGAGAGAGAAGCAATGCCAACGTTGATATTCAAGATTAAATCTCCCAAATTTTACTTGCTACTCTAGAAGCTTAAGAAATAGCAATGTGACTAAAACAGAAGCCATAGAAAAGAAAAACTTCAATTGGTGGTATTTATTACCCAGAATTTATCACTAACCATCCATTTCAACAAGAAGTTGACTCATAACCCTATCAGAAACTGAAACTCCATCACTTTCCTTCCCACGGATGATGGCAAGACTATCAATTTCATCGAAAAATATAATTGATGGGGCATTGGCCCTTGCCTTTGCAAATAGTGATCTTACAGCCTTCTCGGATTCGCCAACCCATTTGCTGAAAAGTTCTGGACCCTTCACGGAAAGGAAATTCAGTCCCGCTTCTGAAGCTACTGCACGTGCCATGAGGGTTTTGCTGCAACCAGGAGGACCAAACATCAATATCCCTGTTGGGGGACGAGTCCCAATACGCTTGAAAGCATCCTGGTGTTTTTGAGGCCACTCTATGGCTTCCATTAACTGAGTTTTAACCTCACTTTGGCCGCCAACATCTTCCCAATTGACCTTTGGAACCTCAAGTATTACCTAGGAATAAATAAACAAGAAGATAGTTGATTAAGGCATGAAGCAGTTAAGGCTGCAATAAAGGGAGAAGCTAAGAGCAATAATGGAAGTTGGACTCCGACAGTAGCAATCACCTAGTCATCATCATTTTAATACATGCTTAATATATAGCATATATTGCTCACGCTTTTACTTTTAAGCATGCAGCAAAAAGCTACTCCCAGATTGATAGTCCACTAACTCTGTAGTCCCACAATCCATGCCTGCGTCTGGCTGCTCATCATTTGGGTACTAGTTTAAATACTCATGATAGATCTCTTTCTCACATGCCCATATTTTTTTTCTTGTTCTCCCACTTTTGAGCTCATTGTATCTGAGAGATTTTTCCATCGTATTATTGGTTTATATAAAAGAATAATGAGCCAATAGTACTCCCATAAAATAGGTGTAAATTACAGATACCAGACCTCAATGCTGCAATATAGTTTAAACAATAATAATGCAACATAAATGCATAAACCATACCTCCCGCATGGCACTGGGCCTCACTTTCATCCTGGCCTTTTCAAAATCCTCAAAAGCTACTCTTAACCTACACTCATCTTCAATGCCATCCAAGATATTTTCTGCATGCTCCAGAACAGTAGCCGTCAAGTGTAAAGATGGTCGAATCTCTGAGGGAACAGAAAAATTTGGAGCAGAGGAAGTTGCTGAATTTGCATAATCCCTTGAAATATCTCTTTTCACTTCTAAGCAATCAGATCCGTCCATTATAACGTCAGAGGAGCCTTCACATGCAATAGGTGTTGAACTGATGTCCAAATTATGACAAGAATTTCTAAACTTAACATAATGCCTAAGACAAACCAAAGCTGCCTCGTTGCAAAGGGCAGCTAGATCAGCACCCACAAATCCATGTGTGACTGTGGCAAGGTGTTGAACTTGCATATCAGAAAGCGAGTGCTCCATTTCACTGAGAAGGGTATGTAATATATCCAGCCGCTGCTTGGGAGATGGCACACCTATATTTGGATTTTTGACAGAAACAAAATTAACAACACATCCGTCAAACAATGACAAACTCAACTGATTCCAACTCCCTGCTTAATTTTCCTACCACATAGAATCATGCCTCAGTGCACTTATAACAAATGTACATCCCTAATTCCCTAGCACACCCATCTTGCAAACATAGTTATTACCCAAAAATTATTTAACTAGCTCAAGCAAGTCAACTCATCATTTTCTTATTTTTCCTATTAACCATTGAGTAAATGACACATACATAGACGGTACAAATGCATGTATTTGCTTTCAATCCTTTCAGAATACCGACAGCAAATTGCTAAATTTTAAATGTCCATGAGTCATATAGAAATTCAAACCTACACCCTAAATTTCAGGGACAATGTGATGTTGATTCATGTTTCTATTTTGAAGGACTCACCAAATATATACTATGACTTTCCTAGGAGCACCATCAAAGTAGATCAATTTCATTCCCAGAAAAATCGAAGACATGGAAGTTTAAATCACCTATTTTCTTTTGCAATTTCTGAGTTTTGGAGTCATTGAGATATTCCCAGGACTCCAATTTACAAAGGAGATATACAGCACAGATGAAGGCAGTCATGAAATAGAACCACTACCATATTAGGCAATCATGTCGCTTTCAACATGTCAGATTTGGTGAATTACATCCTTGCTACACTTAATATAATATGAAAACAGTTATTTGATAGGCAGAGAAAGGCGAAAAAGAAATAAATCTGGTACAAGGCATAAACAGTTTTGGCAATGTCGTACAATGCAAATCACCTGAAAGGTTAAGCAGAATGTATCATTCAGAAAGGTTCCTAATATGACAACATATTGTAATCACACAAAAACTCGGTAATACCTATTTCAATTTCCCTGTCAAGTCTTCCAGGTCGTCTCAGTGCAGGCTCAATATTATCAGGCCTATTTGTCGCAGCAATTACAATCACTCCATCAGCTCTGTTAATACCATCCATTAAATTTAACAGCGTAGCAACCATTCTTTGAGAAAGTTCTTCACCTCCATCTTTCCGAGCAGGGGCAATGGCATCAAGTTCATCAATGAATATCTGTAATAATATGCAACCCTAAGTAGACATCTAAAGGCAGAGTCAACAATGCAAGAATATATCATGCCCAAAGGCAAAATCTTGATTTGTTTAATTGAATGACATGGAATTTGTACACTTGTTTTCTTTTTAGTTTAAGTTGAAAATACAGTTAGAACGTGAAGGGAATTTATTTTTATTTAGCTGTCCTACTTGATCATACCTCTACATAAGACAAAAAGTTACAAAATGTAAGTTATTCTTACAAAATTTCTACAGTACCCAGAAGATTTTTATCTGTATAAAAACACAGATATCTTCTCTTAATACAGTTTAGATGGTTTGTTTATTTTCGTATATCAATAAGTTAGTCATTATAGTTCACAAGATGAGTATACACTATACAGTTATCTAGAAATAGTAAAACCTTCGTGTTGGAGTTAAGTCTTTCGTTAAGACCCCTTAGCGCCCGGGGACGGGAGTGGGGGACGTTCTTAACATCTTGTATCATTGGACAAACGGCCCATTACGGTTCTCCTATTTCTATTTCTGATTTTCTAGCACTTTTTCCTTTTTTGTTAAGTGGCTTTATGTATACTTCCTATGTACAGAGACCACATCTCTTTCCATCATTAATAGAATTTAATCTCAATCATACATAAAAATCTTATTTTTCCTATCAGTAATGAATCCTTTATTGATGAGAAGGAAAATCTCATGCACACATCAAGTATAGGAGAGGATTGTACGAACAGTAAAATTTATAGTTATAAAAACTAAAGAAAATCTGAAAGAGCTGAGCAGGGATACTTTCGATGTCAGTTATCTATTCCTACATTAATCTTAAGAATAAATCTGTGGTTACCTACACCTCCTGTGGTTTGAGATGATTCTAGTATCATTCACTTAGTTTTCAACATTTCTAATCACATCCCCTGTTAATTGTGCTAATTCAGCACCTCCATTCCCCTTCCGTAAATTTATGAATGGAACTTCTGATACATGAGATAACGCGACTTTATGGACATATCGACAACTCCAAATGGAATGACAATACAAAGTTAGAGAGAAAAAGGGGAGAAAGAAGGGGGGACAGAAACAAGGTTGTTAGGTAGAGAACGGCGAGCACTTTGGCGCATGGCCATTGCGATCATAACCAATTCTTGAGTTCACTGTAAATAAAATGCAAGCAGTTAAAATGTGTATTTTACACAAAATTTTCCTGACTTTTTTTTTTTTTTTTGCCTTGACACGAAAAATAACTCTAATCCATGTGAAATTGACATGTTCTAAACATTGTTTTTTTTTGTTTTAAAATCCAAGTATAACACCGTATCCATCAGTACTTCAAGCAGGGTGAAGGCCCAAGTTTGAAACATAAATCAATCAGGGTAAACAAATCTAACCATGGCTGGTACTGCTTGGCTTGCTGACTCAAAGACTTCATGCAAAGCTTTCTCACTTTCCCCATAAAAGTTTCTGAAAACTTCAGGTCCATTCACAGAGAAAAGCTTGACACCAGCATCATGGGCACACAGTCGTGCCAAAGAAGTCTTTCCCGTCCCAGGAGGGCCATGAAGAAGCACACCCTTCGTAGTTCGTAAACCGAAACTAAAATAGTTACATCAGTGATCAACATTTAATTTTGAGTATGTGGATGACAAGAAAACCACATCAAGTATGCAATCAAAGGAAGACAAGAATCATCCCCAAAGAGATACGAAGCTCCAAAAGTCTAATATAGAATAGCATGACCTTAAAAAGGAATTCAATGCAACAAATCTGCACAAATAAGCAAGAAGCAATATCCTATATGACATACCTCGACAATGTGTCCACTGAGGAGGAGATTATTATACCTTTCAAAATTGCATATTCTTTTGAAAGACCACCCAATTTCAAAGTATTTTCTACCACAGTAGCTTTAACATCCTGATATTCAAGTTCAACACCTGAAAAACCCCCTTTTTGAGAAGTTTCAGATGTCACATTTGAAGAGGCACACAGATGGATTTCCGTATCATGGTTTATCAAAAACGCACGGATGACATGGTCCACCAGTTCAGGAGCTTCAGGGAGCAAATTATCACCTTTCTCATTTGTCAAATTATGACTGCTACTCTTTGCTGACAATTCCTTAGCACCTACCACGCGAAAAATGAAAAGCTCTGAAAGTATCGGGATGGAAACAAAATTTCCACAGAGCAGATAACGAGAAAACAGCCAAGTACTGGCACATGTTTGCAGAAGTTTCTTTGAACTTTTATCCGCTAATACCTCTCTAATGTCAAATGAATCAACAGATGAACTGTTTTGATTTGTCAAACAGGATACTGAATCATCACATATTGGTGAAATTGTGTGAAAACTATTAGAAGAGCTAAGTTTCGACTGATACAAAGGAGTTTTAGGGGATGAAAGCATTCCACTTTTGAATGGATTTTGAGGCTTTTCTTCAGAGAAGTTCATGGAAGGCAACAAATTACTTCTCACAATTGACCTATTCTCTGAAAGAGCCAGCTCGAGATACAATTCCTTGCAGTTGTATACAGAAAAACACTTAATTCTGGTGTCATTTGGTACTTCACGACCATTTACAAGACCAGATGGAAATTGACTTTGTATGGGGTAAACAAACACAACACTGCCCGAAGTAGGACAACCCAGGGTGTAGGTAAGGTTGGAGGACAGTTGCACTTCATTCTTCATAATCTGGGTAAGGTAAAAACAAAACCGAAGAAAAAAAAGTCTCAGTAATAAGATAGACCCAAATCTCTGTTTTATATAATGTATTAGGCACACCAGCAATTCCAAAATAAATAAATATATATATAAATGCTGATACATAAAATCATAAATTGATGGGGAGTATGGAATAACATGTTCTTTAAAACTCATACACTGCATCTCTCTGTTTTAAAAGCTGCACTGGACCAGATATAGATAGTCCATTCTATTTCTAGAAGGTGCCAACCTCATAGGGCATAAAAAACGCACAGTCTATCCTTGACAAAGATTATAGTAACTTCCAACCCCCCAAAGGCTGAACACCTTCTTGCAATTAACCGAATCAAAGCAACCATAAATTATAAATGCAAAATGATTTGATATTTAGATTTTGCAAATCCCAATTGCAGGAATGGCACTGAACTCATTTCAACCAGTACAACAATTGAAAACCTGAAACTTTTAACGATGGCATGATGGAAGTGAAAAAATAAATACCACGAAATTATTCTGCCAAATTCTACCTATCAATGCCAAATGTTGCCAACTTTATTCAATCCATTAATTCATTAGCTTCCCTTTTTTCCTGAATCATTTTCTTTTCAGTTGTCAATCACTGGTTTAGTAATCAAATCAATCAAATTGTCATTCAAACCTTACTAGAAGGAAAAACAGTTGTGAGAGCGAAGTAGTTCCCAACTTCATAGGCCATTTTCTCTCCATTATCAGTCCCAAAGTATGCTGCACATTCATCTGCTAATGAGCTAAGAGGGAAGCTAGATGAAACTTTCATCCTTGAAGAAGCAAGTGACACCTGTCAACAGTATTAAGATAAAGGATGAGCAGCCAAAAAATGGATAATTATGCAATCACGCATTCCCTTTTGACACTCTGTTAAACGTTAAAAATATATGATTATAGAATTACAAATCTAACTAAACATATAACTTAATGTTTTCTATTTATAGAAGGATACAAATTTAAAAAATCGAACTGTTATTGCAGAAACAAAAAGACAGAAACTGAACGTGAATTAAAGCGGCAATGTAGCATATGGCCAATGGAGAAGTGAATTCTTGACAACTGGATAACACAAACGAAAAGGGAATCATTAGTTAAGCTAAGAGCTTCAAAATCAATGTAACTCTTCATCAACCGTGTACTTGATAATCCTTTTCTTTTTTCATGATTCAATTTAGAAAAAACTCAATCCTTTTCCTTCTCTCCCTCTTCCCTTTGCCCGTTGGGGTGGCTTGTAGAATTGAAAGAATCTTTCGTAGTTTTTTGTGGGGTGGTCATGGTGATGACAAGAAGCTCCATCTGGTAAGTTGGGATAACGTCTGCTCATCAGTTACTTGTGGGGGTTTGGGGATCCGTAATGTTAGGCTTTTTAATAAAGCTCTTCTTGGAAAGTGGATTTGGAGATATCAATTAGAGAGGGGTGTGTTATGGAAAAATATTATTGATGTTAAATATGGGAGGGCACGGTGGTGTTGGTGTTCTAATGAAGTTAGAAGTGTGTATGGTGAGGGCTTGTGGAAGTACATACGGAATGGTTGGGGGGATTTTGCAAAACATGTTTCCTTTAAGGTTGGAGGAGGAGATAGGATTCGCTTTTGGCATGATCTTTGGTGTGAGGAATTGACTCTCAAGAATGATTTTCCTTCCCTATTTAGAATGGCAAGAGACAAGGATGCCCCTGTTGCTGACTCTGTATCTTTTTCCAATAATATTCCTCAATGGAATGTGAGATTTTTTTAGAGATATTCATGATTGGGAAGTGCCGATTATTACTGGTTTTTTCAGTACTGTATGACATTAAAATGGTGCCGGGAGGAGAGGACAGAAAGTTGTGGAAACACACTGGAAATTCAATTCTCTCTGTCAGCTCTTGTTATAAAGTGCTGACGTGTCATTGTGTCAATCAATTTCCTTGGAAGTGTATTTGGAAATCCAAGGTTCTGCTGGTTGGTGTCACTCGGGAAGATTCTAACAACGGATAATTTGAGGAAGCGAGGTATAATATGCCTGGACTGGTGTTATTTGGGCAAGAAAGATGGGGAGTCGATTGATCATTTGTTTCTACATTGTGAGGTCGCAAAGACTTTTTGGGATGAGATTCTCAGCAGGTCGGGTATTGATTGGGTAATGCCCAAGAGAGTGGTGGATCTATTGGCTTCTTTTTTTCTTTTTTTTTTATAAGTAAAAATTTTATTCGTCAAATGCAATAGGCGAACCCATGTACACAGGAAGTATACAAAAGAACACCTAATTACATTCTAATACTAGAAAAACAAGGAAAAAAATACATTGACAGTCCCTCCATTAAGTACAATAGCTGAAAACCAACTAAACAAGGAATGCATAAAAAATTTCCAGAGTTCTTCTACATTGCATTCCCTATTATTAAAACACCTCTCATTCCTTTCCAACCAAATGTACCACATAATGCACAAATGAATCATCTTCCACGCAGTTGTCACTTGAGAGCAAGTATGAAGTCTAGTCCAACATGCGAGTAAATCTATTGGCTTGTTGGGAAGGATCTATGAGCAGCCATCACATTACTGATATTTGGAAGATGATACCTCTATGTCTATATGGTGTTTGTGGCTAGAAAGGAATGGATGCTGTTTTAATGACAGAGCTCGTTGGGAGAATTTAGAGAGTTTTTCTTTCGAACTCTTTGTTTTTGGGCGAAAACACGTCCTGAATGGGGATTCTTTAAATGTTTCCTTTTTAGACTTTGCTAGTTCCTAACTTCATAGCTTGTATTGAGGTGTTTCCGCTTGTATACTTTCTATGTACTTGGGCTATCTACTTGCATTAATAAATTTCTTATTACTTATAAAAAAATAGAGGATTTTATTAATAGAATCGGCAAAGCCCGAGTACACAGGAGAGACAGAGAGAGAGAGAGAGAGAGAGACTCAATCACTTATATATGAGACACACATACAAAACACCAACATGTCCAATTCCAACGGAAATAAAGTTACATATTATACGAATAATGTGAGTTACCGATACGATAGAACCAACGGCAATGGAAGAAGAAACCATGGAACTCTCGGAGAGCCAAACTTTACAGCCTTTGGGCTCACGCACAACACCGGCAACTTTACCAATGATAGCAGATTTACCGATGAGAGTAGGAAAGTTGGCCGAAGCCTGTTCAAGAGAGCAGAAAAGGTCCTCCTGACTAGTTCCAAGATCTATAGAAGGCGTCGATGAGGGTGTCGAAGGAGATGCAGAGTGGTCATCAGCTTTTGACAGCCTCGACTGTGCCTTGGAATGCTTCTTCTTCTTAGGCGGCATCTTTCCCGCTGTAGTCTCCAAATAGTCGTAGTATTTGAAGAAGTGGAGCAACGAAACGCAAGAGATATAGAGAGAGAGAGTAAGCGAGCGAACCAGGCAGAGTTTTTTCTGCAGAAATTAAACCCACCTTTAGGGTTTAAAAGCATATTTGCACTGCCCCTGATGATTGATGTACTTAGTGGGCTGTTAGATCCAGAACTCTAACCAGATTTGGGTCCAAAATGTGTAGCCCAGAGCCCAATCTGCTGTTAAATGTGGGTTTTATTTTTTTAGCAGTTTATCAATACTATAAAATAAAAATATAGTCGGTAGGGACCGTTAAATACACGATTAGAATTGGCATACGACATATATATTAAGCGTTTAATAATTATTTTATGACTCGCGAAGCTAACACAGATGACAGAACTAAGGTGTTAGACTTTTTTATTTTTTTTAAATTTTCTTCTGTTTTTACTCTAATACAACAAGTTCAAAATATACAAGAAAATATATCTGTCATGAAAAAATGTGAAAACTTTACTCTCTTTTTTATGATGAGAAAGGAAAATGCAAATTCATCATTCACAAATTGATGTAATTTTATAAATTTATTTTATAATAAAAATAATTTTATTATTTATAAATTTAATTTTATGTAATTCAAATTAGAGAAAGGAGAAAAAGGAAATAGAGAAAAGGGAAAAAAAAAAACATTGAAAGGGGATTTTTATGGAGATTTTGAAGTGTGCGTTTCGTTGCATTCATTCTATTTAAAATGGAGAAAAGCTTCCACGTGAAAAATGTAAAACGAATGAATTATCTGGCGGTAACCTAAAAGTTAACACTGTATCCCTAATACTTAATGTCGTCTTCTCATTGGAGATATTCGAAAGCAACAAAAAGAATCAAAGAAAAGCAAACTTTAATCAATCCCAATGCACATAATATGTCCATTAAGCCGTGGATGCGCGTACACCGCCAGACAAGAGAGCTTTTGCCGGCGAAAGCAGTGCCACGGCTCCCCTTTCAGATTTCGAGTACTTTCTGAACACAGCCTGAAGCTTACTTTTGGCAGCCATCGAATGAAGGCTCGCCAGCAGTTTTGCACAATCCATGAGTTGTGGTTCGGAGAAGCCGGTATGAAGCTTAAGGGTGGCGTTCCAAGCGGGGATCTTCTTTAGAGTGCAACGAGCGGCATAGACTGCTGAGGCAGCAATCATTGATGGGCAATACATTATGGTTGCATAATGCATCATACCCAACTCACCAAGAAAATACACCAAGTTTTCCAGCTACACAATTTGAAACAAAACAACACAGCTTAGCTTCAAACTACATTCGGAAAAAATAACCATAAACAACAATTATCTGTATAACGCGCAGAGAAAGAATACCGACTTCTTGATCAGGAATCGATGCCTTGATGAAACGAACGAGGAAAACGTATGGTGTAGGCACTGTCAAGGTCCATTCCAGCTTGCCAAGTATGATTTTCTCCATGATTAGAATCTGTTCATTGGTGTAAGCTCTGTCTGAAAGATGTACAAAGTCATTGACCTGCATACAACACAGTTCATCTTACACTCGAGCTGACTAAAGAACGGATTATGAGATCTGAAATTAGGCTGAGAATAGCATTGCTACATACCTGAGGGGGCCAGATTTCTTCATACTTGGAGGCCATGAGCATCGCACTGATGCCCACCAACTGCAATTCCCTCCTTGGCACTGTCTTAATTGCGAGGAACCGATCAATTATATTGACTGTCAGATAAAGAGTTTCTAGAGACAGTTCAAACTTCCTATGAACATCTATCAGCCAGTCCACCAGAATCCCTCTCATACTTTCATTGATATCTGGCTGAGAGTCTATATAATCATAAGGGCGACTCTCATTCTGTATCACGCACATAATTAATGGGTACTTCATCAGTCAGAGCACGGAAGGATACTTAAATTGGAAAAGGAAATCTACCTCAAAAAATTGATGAAAAAATATACCTCAACTAGTTTATAGAACTTGTAGATGTCCTCAACGTATTCTACAGCAGCCAAGTCATTACATGCGTCTGCAGCATCAATATCAACAATCTGCTCCTTTGGTTTGTCAGTAAAACCACAAGAAGCCTGCCAGATTAAGATCAGACTTTTCAGCGAAAGTGCCCCAGATTTCAAGAACAATCAACACTTAATCTAGGAATAAAAAGGCCACCTTGCTACGAGCAGTTAGGACCGAAGTAAAGGCATGTGCTTTCTTCCTCAACATTTCTTCTCCATCCTTTTTCTTGTTGATAGGATTTTCTTGCTTAGCCTTAGCATCATCATCCTCCGTACCCGGGCTTATGACAATGGCTTCTTCGGGCTTCGGCTTAACCGCAGCTTTCTTCTGAGGCTTTGGTGCCACGGCTCGTTTACCTGCCGCAACCCCATCAAGAAGAAGAGGAGCTCCATCAACATTCACACAGAACTGTTTCTGCAAAATTCAGAAAGACACGATACGCAAAATCAGGCATATTCTCAATCACAAACTCATAAATTCCAATTAAGAGACCAAAGAAACTAGACAGATGACTGGAACCTTGTTATTTTCAGCAGCTGCTGCAGCTTGCGCATTTGCCAGCAGTTGAGCACAGAAACTCCTAAAAAGACCATCAGATAAAATTCAATGAGAGGGGAAACAAAATCGAAATCAATCAATAAGAGAAGGGGAGAGTGTAAGGAGACCTTGTGATGGGACGATTTGGTTTGCCCTCGATTCCTCGGATGGTCACCTGATTCCCAATATCACCGAGTGCTCTGCGGTTTCTTGCTTCGGCTGCATCATTCTTCTTCTGCTGCTTACCTCCTCCAACTACTGCCTCGCCTAAAAAAAAATCGAAGGAAGTCAAATGATAAATATTATAGCGTTTAGTTTGAAGTAAAGGATTCCAAGGTAGATCAGACAGAAATAGATATATGAACAGACGAACAAAACCCGTTCCCGTTCGGTTCCTGGCAAGATCGTAGAAAATAAAATTACTTTTCCTCGAGTGAAAACACAAAATAACGTCAATCAATCATAAATAGGATTTTTTGTGTTTTCCTGCCAGTTTTCTCGGCAGCCAAGAGAATAAAGAATATCGACCGATAAAAAAAATCAAAGAAACTGAACCCCTTGTCCTCAAGATCTACACTTATAGAGTACAACATCAGTGAAACCAGAGTAATCTGAATAAAAAGTAGAAGAAAAAACAAATGTAAAGTCATATATTACCAAAGATTAGCGAAGCCCAAACAAATTCAGAAATGAAAAATCAGATTAAAAAAAGGAGAGTAATCAAATCCGTACTATCCCATTAGCGTTCTGACTATCAGGCAGTGTATCAAAAACCCAAACAGAATCTCATCTCCACAGATAAAAAGAAAATTGATCCTCGAAAGAACACCTCAAGAGAGAGAGCGAACAAATACCTCTGGGCTGTGGTGGAACGATGGGTCTTGACGCCATTTCCAATTGCTCGAATGTGTCCAAAAACTACAGCTACAGGCGACCGATTTCCTTACGAGTCTCTTAATCGCCCCCTCCCTGTCTCCCTCGCTCTCTCACATGTACAGAATAAGAACAACGAAGACTGAATGAACCGGGTGGCCTTTTGAAGTGGAGGAGCCAACGGTCGAATTTTTTTAACTTTCTAAACGTTGGATCTGGGGAAATCCAACAGCGGAAGATGGGTCTGGAGAATTTGTAGCCGTTGGGGTTAAAGTAGGCGTGCCAGGACGAAAGGTCGTGCGTGACCTGGGGTGAGACTGAAATTCTATGCAATACGTGTCAATCTATGACACGTGCGTGAAGGGTGGAGCGCGTATATTCTTCCTTTTTTTTTTTTTTTGAGAATCGCGTTTATCCTTCCTAATTAGTCTCCTGCGTGTCCCAAACATTTTTATTAAAATTTACTATATAAATGGAAAAGTCTTAAAATTCGTGCATTGAAGCATCAAGTATCTTGTTAATGAAACAATATGAATTAAAAATGAAAATAATTTTTATAAGATAAGAACTTATTTTTTTCTTAAAGTTTTTATTTTTTTATTTTTTTTAACATCGATATGCAATTTAGTGCGCCAAACCACTTGTACTAGTAAGGCTCATATATAATACGAAGGATTTTGCTATACATTAGACATTTTCACTCTCACACTAAATATCTAATAGTTTTTTTTTTTAATATCAGACCTATCACCTTCGACCTCTCTCTCTCCAACCTCTCTCTCCTCAAGCTCTCTCTCATTGTGCTCCCTTCGAGTGGGACCGAGATGGAGGGGTTGGGGTAAAAACCGGCTCACTTGTTAATGAACTCGATTTGCCACATAGAATGTGAGACAATAAATAGTGACTGATGAAAAATTTATTTTAATAGAAAATGGCGCACTCTCTTCATCATAAAATATAATGTTATTTAAGTTTTTTATATAAATATTATTTTTAATAAAATGATATCTTACAATAAAATGTGAGTTTGTTGTTGCTAATTCATTTATGAATACCTTTTTCACTGCTCGCATTTTTGTTACCGGTTGAAACAAATCAGGTTATATTTAATTCGAGTTAAAAATATTTATTTATTTATTTATTAGCTGGTACGGATAACATCCCTAGTAAAATATTTATATAACATATTTGATATGAGAAATAAATTTTAAAATATGAATCTTACAAATCAAATTTTACAATTTAAATAATATAAATGATGTGCTTTATACACCAAATTGAGAATATAATAACTCTAAAAAATCTTAATAAATAGAAAATTATGTAGGAAATTACTTTGTGTAATTTTACATAATTTGTTCCAATGTATCAATTGGTATTACAGTCAATAAGAGTGCTTATTGAATTTGGATCCATTATAAGGGGAGCAAGACAGAGAGTAGACTCAATAGTTATAGTTGTCCATGAGGATCTCACCGTTTGAAAATCTCACAATGTGCCTTTTTTTTTTCTTTAATTAGAACATTCATTTTAGGCAAATAATTGAAGAGAAATTCGATTCTAAAGCTTATAGGGAATGAAAATTGTTTTAATAATTAGACCGTATTCTGTTGGGTGAAAATAAATTTGTCAAACCAAGCGTCCGTACTGCACATTGGTGCCATTGAAAATGGACACAACTCTCCAAAGGTATTTTCTGAGATGGCTTTCAAGCCTATTATTGGGCAGATGAGCAGTGCCACAAGGGTATGTGCTCTTCTTTTACAGGCTTCTTCTGATGCAAAACCCTCATAAAATTGTCTATAGTTCTGTTCAAGTTTCCAAAAATTTGGCACTTGAGTGGAATGCATTTGGTGATAAATTAATCGACCCATCTGCACACTTGGAATGTTTTTTTTTTTCTTTTTTCTGCTTCCTGCTTAGCAAGATTTCAACATAAATAAAGCCAAACCAACTCTATCCTTCTGTCGCCTGATTATGTCATAAACTGACATCCCTTGTTGCAAACGTACCAACATATAAACAAGAGTAAATATTTGCAAATCAGCAAAACAGCACAAATGAACCCATTAATATAGAAGTGGTAACTTTGTTACAACAAATGATTAGGCAAACAAAAACCATGCCTAAAATGATTCAACCCTATTAGTGGAACCCCGATTACTATAACAAGCACCAATCTTTTTTGGACAACACAAACGCACACACATTACTCACACTATGAAAACCTGGTTTTACTTACATTTTGTGAAGATTCAGTCAGTAGGTTAACTTCTATACTTGATCATCTGGTCCAGCAAGCATGACCTGTTATTAAAGGTTTCCAATTTCAAAACTATGTAAATTGAAAACCAAAGCAAAAATGGTAGGATGCTGGCAAAACTAATGTCCATCAAACAACCCATGTAGCCTTTATAAATCGATTAGTATATGCCTGAAAATAAGCACTGAGCATAAAGAAAATGTTTTTCAAAGCTATACCAGTGGCTTCAACCAGTATTCAAGATACAGAAGAAACAGAAGCCACGTAATCAGAGCCCAGAAAATGGAAAATTACAGTAAGCACTTTAATCATGGTGATTAAGAACTTCAAATATTCTTTCTTTTGATTTTCTTTTCTTCTTTTACGAATAAGATCTCCTAATATTCAAAATAAATGATAACATAAGCTAGATGCGGCAACAATTGCATAGTAATTTTGGGGTAGAAGTGGGAGGGAGTGGGCTCCTGGGATTAAACTTTCATATGTCCTACCAAATGTCTGGAATAGAGGAAAAGGTACTTACATTGCAATCAAGAGCATATTTCCTGGCGAGCATAATTGCTGCATTCCTGTCTCGCTCCGATTCAAATGTTAAAACAAACGAAAGGCCCTTCCTTGCTTGCCAAAACAACGCCTTGGCTGCATTATTACCATCGCCTCTAACTCCACAAAGCTAGAGGTAGAGAAAAAGTTAGTTTAAGAAAATTCTGTCAGTGAAAGTTCTTCAACCAACGGTACCAACTTTTAATGTAAAGGCTCAAGTCTCAAGGAAAGATAATTCAAGTACAGAAAGAATATGGGAGATATCAATGATCAGAGGCCATGACAAAAATAAGACTCCAGTTTCTGCATAGCCTGACTGATACATTGACAGAGGAAGTACATATATTTCTGCCGAAAGTGCAAGTTTTTTCACTTTAAACAAGTCAAGAGAGGGGGAGGGCAAATCTTTGAAGCAAAGAGTAATAGAAAACTTTTATCTGCCAGAAACCTGTGCCAAAGATTAATTCAAATTCAAATTAACAGTATGACATGCAATAAAAAATTTCACAAAGAGAATGATCGCACAGTTGGAAGACTTTAACCCGCAAAGAGGCTACAAAGAAATGGAAGAAAGATCAGAACATGGATCATGCAGTTCACAGCTCTTGAAGGCAACTAAATCTGTATCAGCAATGGAGCCATGGAAAATATGGAGCTTCAATGACAAACTATAGTTAACAGGTAAAATGATGGGGTCTTGTGAATCTCAACATGCAAAAATGAGCCTTCTTCCATCACGGAGATAGTCACTATAAATGCTAAGAATAGTGAAAAAAGACCTGCATTGACGGTGAATAATTTTCTCTAGCCTTTGTGATCCATCCTCTACAGAGCTTTATCCTCATCTTTCCCACATGAAATACGTGAACTGAGTGTGACGCATGATCTTGTCCATTCATCTGGGAAATAACTACCTAACAAAGACAAATGTCAAAACTTGATAAGAATTAGATGTGCAGACTAGTGTCGTAGCCCATAATACCCCAGTTTATTTTTGTCAACACTTGGAATTAATTAGAACCAGCACAAATAATGAATTCCAAAGCACACAGTTCCATATATATGCACATAATTTATAATAATATGTTTAAGTTCCTATATCCACAAGGTGTAATAGAACCACTTGGTTTCCTGATAAGAATGATATGGTAGTTATATTGATAGATGCTGGTTTAAGACAAGATCTACATAAAATCCGTTTGGACCTGAAGCAGAACTCAGCATCCTAAATGACTTTACATGCTACTGATACTTGTTGCTAAATCTGACATTTATAGAATTTTGTGGTGTGGGTTGCAATGAAGAATTCTTTTTTTCTTGTAAGACCACTATTAAAACAAAAATGCCAGCCATTAGTTTTTTCATGTGTTTATAACTATTATCTGAGGATCACGCCAGGAGGCAACCACACATCCATAGTAAATGGGGACAACCCAGCCTGAAGGATCAGCCAAGAAATTTGCCAAATTTGACAACAAGACAAAAATTGTCTCTCGTCTACTTATCCTCTTCTTGTGTCTTAGTTTTAAGCAACTAAGAAAATAATGGAATAAGATACCGTTATTCCGCTTTTTATCATATTAGTTTTTGGTAGTAAAGAATAATTCTCACTATTACAGCTTAATAAGAATTACCAAAAAAAAAAATTGGGAAGTAAAGGAAGAAAATACAATAACATACATTGAATTCAGTGTTAGACTTTCTTAAAAGCGTCTCTACATAGCTTCCAAGCCCTGCAGCTGTCAGAAGCAATTTAGTCAGCCTCTTTTTTTCTCCACATCTTTAAGCATCAATACGATGCATGAAGCTAAAAGCTATAACAGTCTTAACCTGGATCAATGGGACCAGTAGTTGTGACTGTGAGTTTTTGGCCATTTGAAACAATTTCAGCTTGTAAGGTTCGCCCAACATCAAAAGGCTCTGGAGCATAAATTGATTTGTTGGCCCCTGTTGAAGTGGAACTAGTATTAAGAAAGATGCAGTTGCATAATAATAACTCGTGAAGTTAGTAACAGCATGAAACATTGGTGAGTTTTAACTGTTTGAAGGTACAAGGAAATCCTAGATCTGTTTAACACTTGAGGTATTTCTCAAAACTTCAAATGAAGGAGCATATTCCTTTTTTTTTCCTTTTCCAAATGCACAATTATAGACAACCTGATTATTCGTAAACCTTAAACAAGTCAACATAAATGAATCACAGAAGAAATCGCATACAATTTTTTTGTGAGTGATTATACCAAAGCATACAGATGACTGAAGCAGGAACAATAAACAGACAAACAAGGTAGAAAATAACAATATGTTCAAGGTGTTACAGTTTTAATCATATGAACTGATTCTACTGAGACCAATTGACATTGGAGCTCAGGATGTCAATCACAAGTAATAGAAAACTTCTTGAACAAATTACCTGAAATAATTTCCTTCCAGCTGCCTTCAGATGACAAGCGGTACCACTGGATCAAGCTTTTGGAAAGCAGTGGAGCCTTGTCTGAGCAAGGCTGGATTCGTAGATAGGAACCTAGATTTTCAGAACCTTCCAAGGCATATATACGGTATTTGTTCTCCTCATCTCTCTTGCTCATTGCAAGCTGGAAAGGGATAAGGACATGAGATATTCCAATAAAACTATCAAGAATAAGCATTCTTGCATTGCTAGTAAATATGTAACAATTAACTAAACTGAAGAAAGATATCAGATGTCAAACCATAGTCATAATCACATTAAGATAGCAAAAAGAATTGAGATGTCAGAACATACCTGAAACCATACTCATAGAAACATACATGGCTAGGAAAAATTATTTATCCATAATCAAGGGGGAAAAAACAGGCTTTATAAACTTTAGGACATAGGACTCTCTCATATATTACTACTTAACAATGCCCAAGAAATATGAACCTATATGTGATTAATTCCAAGGTGATAAAAGCTAGAAGGCAGGAACTGAGCCTATATGTTACATATCAGTGACGTACTTGACATTAGCACTAAGCTTAGGTACTACTATTTCGTTTCATTTTCTATGTCATATTATCACCCTCCTTTTCGTGTTAAATATGAGCACCGTTGCTGAGAGCTAATTCTAGTCATTATTGAACCAAGTTCAGACTTCAGACGTAGCCACTGAAGTTGGGTCTGTCAACCATAAGTTGATAAAAAAATAGTGACAAAATGTTAAAAGAGCACTAAAGAAACATGTCATGAAACAGGTGTTTGGGAATATACATGTTATATGATATGAAATGAGCTGATGCTATCCACCTTGTTTTGGCTTAAGAAGAGAAAGAGGTGTTTAAATTAAGGTAAGACCTCACTGACCAAGCCAGTGACAAAACCAAATATCAACCGTTCAGCTAAGGTCAGCAAAACGTATTACATAACTTTTATTAAGGCAAAACAAGATATTCAACAAACCTCTTTCTGAAGCTTAATCGAAAACATAGACTTCTCCCGAATTTGATTTCTTAGCGCCCGAAGCTCATGCTCCATATCCATCACCTGCAAAGACAATGCATATATCTTCATAGTTTGAAAAGGGGTAAATTTTATATCAACTACTTTACTATTACTTATAAAAAAAAAATTATTAGTTTTTTGGACTGAACCCCATAATTTATTGATAGCCTTCACTTATATCAGAGGAATACCAAGGCTACAAATCCATAAGCCTGATTGAATGTACAAACATCCCAGACAGATCGAAAACCAATAAAAAAGGAAAGCCAAAACTCTATACAAAGCAAAAGCCATTTAAAATAATTGAACTTCAAGCTACATATTTGAACTCCCAGTGTATACTAAAAAAGTTGGCGATTATGAAGAGCAAATCATGCCTTAATATGTGAATAATAATAAAATATTTTTTAAAAAGCGCCAATCTACCCCCTAGCACCATATATTGTTGAAGAATATGGTACATACTCTTGAAGATGTAATCGTTTCAACTATTTATCAGACTAGTTTTTTTTTTTTTTTTATTATGCAAGTATTTATTAGACTAGTTATAAAACTAAGTATTTAAACAAAATGTTGAGCCAATAATTTTTTACTGGAAAAACTAGGAATTAGCACAAAAAAAACCTATCAGAGTTTTGTAATATATGTTTGTTATGAAACCAACGGCTAGCCTCAGTAAAATGCTAGAGAATGTATCAGGGATAGGGCAACTCACAAGTATCTTGATTATGGTTTATACTGAAATCTAAGAAAACCCACTGGAAAAAGCAAAGCTAAGGAGAAAATAATATTGTACCTTGCTTGGCTGATGCAACAATTTGATTCTTCTAGCCTCCTGAACCTCCTCTACCAGCTCCTCCACATCCTGATGGTATGGAACATTAAAGAAACAAAAACAAAAACTAGCCTCATGAAATCTGAACAACAATTTTTTTTTTATGTTTCTCATGTTCCATTAATATTTAGATTCCTAAAACGCAAGGTAAATGTATATAAAACATTAAAACAACCGATTGAAACCTGCTTTTTTGAAGCTTGGGAATTATTTTCTTGTTCTTCAAGAGCCTCTCCAATTCTCAACACTACAGCCCTTGCGCTCTCAATTTCAGCACAAGCAAAAGACTTCTCTTGGCTAACCAACTTTTTAGCATCTTCAGAAGCCTGTACATAAAATAATGCACTCAACTAAAAAAACAAATACAAAATAACATTTTGCACCTACAAAAAAAAAAAAAAAAAAACCCTACATATGGAAGATAAACTGTATGTCAGCCATTCACATGGCAATATACGTCCCCTTTAAATCAGAAAAGGGGACAAGGCAATATATTCCATCGCACAAACCAAATTACCATCAGTAAAGCTCATCACCCATAAGCATACAAACCAACAAATAAATTGACATATCCTTCCCAATAATTCAAGACTTTTCAATAGAAACATGTCTTCTAAATCATCCATTAGCAGCAAAAACATGATGCCATTTTATCTTAAATATGCAATCAAATCGTCAATAAACTTTTGTATACTCATAATAGAATTAGAGGATTAACATGAAAATCTATTGGGCATGCAAGTCAAGTATTAGACAGAAGAAATAGTCAACTGAACATCCTACTTTTTTATCAGCTATTTTTTAGGATCCTCTCTATAACCACGAAATAGGTGTAATAGTGTAAGATAGACTTTCACGATAAATATAGGTATTAAAATCAAATAAAACGAACATTGTGACTACAAAATCTGTCTGTTGAAGAGGTTCGGGATATGAATGTAGGATATGGCGGGGAGGAAATTATGGGTTTGTCCTTGGTGCCTTGTGAGGAGGAATGTCTAGGGTCGGGAGTGCAGTTGGGAATTGTGTTTGGAGATAATGTTGTTCCCCTGGTTTCTCTTCCTCCAATAAACAATATAGCGGGTTCTCCATCGGATTGGGTACTACATAAGATTAACAAGATTCAGCATATTGTGGGGCTTTCATATAGGATGTGAAGACCAATTTAAAGCACTACTCACTACGATTGAGGCAGGCCACTAGCTTGAAACCAAATCAAGTTTTAAGAAAAGCAGGGAGTTAAAGTGTATTTCTTCGGCAATCAACTACAACACTAAGGGAGGTAGCTCAAGTCGAGGGAAGACAAAAAGGAGGGCATTTTGAAGACGTCATCGTAGAGGGAGTTTCGGGTGGAGTATTAGTCTTATGGAAAACAAGGGGTTGGGATTGGGGAGGTGTGTTCTATTCCAATTCGGGCTTGGTGTATCTTGGATAGATTTCTAATTTTCACGAGCTTTTTTGGGTCATTAAGAGCTCTCTAGTATGAGCTGGGTGTTTTCTTGTATATGTCCAGTGTACTTGATTATTCCTAGTGATATATATAATATTTTTACTTTTAAAAAAATGTGTCTGTTACTTGCATCCAAGCTCACCTTTCAGCCAGTAACATATAGCATCTAAACTCTTCATCACTAGCTATTTCTCGTTTAAGCAAAAGAACCCATTCATAGTTCAGTCACTTTGAATGAAGAAAATTGAAACTTCCATGCTCATTTCTTTTATAGGCAATTACTTCTACCCATTTGTCAATTTGTATCCCATTGAAGATTTAGTCAATCTTAGCCTTCATGACAATGATGCCGAAATATTATTCTTCGCAATGGAGAACATGACCCCATGACAAATTTCACATATAACAAAGAATCTAGTATAGTTAATTGAGCCAATTAAATATTTGTTATGATCAATTTCAACTTCAAAGAAGAATACTTCAGGGATGTTTGGAAACAATCATCCCATCTCATCTCATCATTCAAACATAAACACTTTCAAACTAATTATTATAACTTTTCCAAAATTTCAAACAAAAAACAAAAAAAAAAATCAAAATTTTCAAATTCCAAAACAAAAATTATATTAAAAAATTATATTATAACAATATTTTAACTTTATAATATTTTGTATTCAAATTTTTCTCTCTCCTTTTCCCAAAATCCAATAAATACTTAACTCAAACATCTCATTTCTCAAACATCCCCTTAGTCATCATAAGTAAGATAAGTAGCCAATGAGCTAAGTTGAAAACATTGTATAGTATCAAGGTCTGGTCTGGACCAAGAGCAAACTTGGTTTGCTTGGAACATTGGGTCATGGATTGACAATCAACCCAAAGCACTCAAGTAGGACCCATTGTCCACATTCAACAAACCAGCATGTTTGAGTGTAAAGCATATGCATAAAACACAAGTCAGGGAGTCAAATGTTATCTGTAAACACAGCTAAAAGATGTATATGCAAATTTAGAATGCCACTAAATGACCTGCTTGAGGAAGTTCGCTAGCTTTTTCACTTCAAACTTCTCTTGAATCAATTCTCCTTCTTTCTGAGTCAACTTAACTGCTAAAGCTTCCACCTGCAAGATGAGATCGCAGTCGAAGAAATTATTATATTTCAACTATGGCATAGACAATAATAAAGGAATCATGTCTTTGCGTTCCAAATGCACTCAGGAGTATGTTTCTAGAAAAAGGGAAGGAAAGGGGAAAGGAAAGGCAGACGTAAGTGCATGTTTGGGTGATGAGATGAGATGAAAATTTTGTAAATAGTAGTAAAATTGTTTGTGAATAGTAGTGAAATAGTTTGAGTTAAGATGTGATATCGCATATAATAAAGATAAGGGTAGGTAGTGAATGGGATCCCACATTGCTTGGGAAGGAAAAGTTTTTGCTCTTTATAAGGTTCCAATGGGGCTTCAATTGTATTATTGACTAGTCCTTTTGGAGTATAGGCCATGTAGTTTGGATCTTCTATTAGGACGTTACAAATGGTATCAGAGCCTATCCCAACCAGAAATGTGGGACTTGAGCCATGCCACCTACAACGGACAAGCCCAACGAGAACGTCGGGAATTTAAAGGGGGGATTGTGAAACCCCATATGATATAAGGAAAAGGGTAGGTAGTGAATGAGATCTCACATTGCTTGGGAAGAAAAAGATTTTGCTCTTTATAAAGTTCCAATGGGGCTCCAATGATACATTAGTCTTTTTGGAGTATAGACCATGTGGTTTGGGCCTTCCATTGGGGCATTACATAAGATGTTTTATTGTGTTTTGGAAAAAGAGAGAGAAAATGTTGAATAAAAATATTATAAAGTTAAAAAAATATTTGAATATTATTTTTGTTTCGAAATTTGAAAAAGTTGTATTATTTTTAGTGTTTTCTTTGGAAGTTTGGGAAAATTGCAATGATTAAATGAAAAAGTTGAAGTTCAAAATTTAAAAATGTTTTGTGTTTGAATGATGTTTGGGAAGGAAATTATAAGAAATTTCGAGATGAGTCATCTCATCTCACTTCCCAAACATGTCTTTTTTTTCTGCTCATGAGGTATCTGACTATTTGAGAACTCAACTAATCCCCAAACACATGCAGTGCCCTCAGTCCACAACAATTAGACAATTACAATAGTCCATAGTAGATATTTTTTAAAGATGGCAACTTTTTTGTGGAGTACTTCTTTTCAGTTGGGCTGGTTTGGCTTGGGACTGTGGCTAGATGATAGTAGACATTTTTCTAATGTCGAGGAATCTCAAAGACCGTGCAAACGTAACATGTATTTTACCCGGTTAGAGCATTGGTAGTGGTTTATGCATCTTCATATGCAAAATCACATCTTTTGAAGATTGATTTTGCATATGAAGAAAAACTTCCATATTGGATTATGCATTTTTGAACTAAATAATAATAAAATATTCATTATTTTATAAATTTTTTTTCCTATAAATCTGGACATGGTCTATTTTATGCATCTAGATGGTCTATTGTTAATCTAGATGGTCCGATAAATTAAAAATAATGTTGGGGACCGAATAGAGAGAGAGAGAGACCGAATAATATTGGGGACCGAATAATGAATATTTTATTCTAGATAGTATATTGGGGTTCGGATAGAGAGAAAAAAAACATTAAAAATAATGTTTGGATAATCAACAATGCTTCTTCAAACTTGAAGAAACACTGTTTATAGCTATCTAAAAATCTAGAGATGCATAAGCCAATGCAGATGAATTTAAAGACATTATTCAAATTTGAAGATGAAGATAAAGATGAATAAGCCATTGCTAGTGCTCTTAAACACCAGACCTGTGTAACACGTCCCAATCACATGGATCGGATAAATCATCAGCTTTTTCAGGGACGTGGACGTGACCCCCATAAATTATTTGCAACCAAGGAGTAAAAATGATGAGTGGCAGACCACAAATTACAGAAGTGTGTAAAATGATTCCAATTTGTCTCATTTAGTGTTTTGGAGAGAAAGAAGTAATAAAAAAAAAATTTGGACAGCTTCTATTACCTTTAATGGGCTGGAGTTTTACCGATAAAAAAAAAGGGCTGGATTTACATGATTTTCTCATATTTTGTTTCTCTCTCCAGATACGTGTTTCTTGTATATTTTTTGTGTAGTTGGGTTTCACCTTTTGTGCCTTTTAATGAAATTTTTTACTTGTAAAAAAAATAATCGCTAGGGAAAGTGATTAATAGGTGAATTTAAATTTGGGTGATGCTTCCTAAAGTGCAACGACCCCGTGTCGAAGAGACTCTGTGCTAACCACTTCAGGATTTCAAAGAAAAAGGAGTAAAAAATAATGATAGTCAAGACAGAAGCTATAAGTTAAAAATCTATCAACAAAATCCAAAAACAAACTCAAATAAAACTAAATAAAGGAAAAGTATGCAAAACTAACCATAGAGATAGCTTTCTCCACATCCTCCTTGTTTCTTCCTGCCAAACGGCCTCTCAGAAATTCCAATGCATCTCTAAGTTTCTTCAAAAGAACATGTCCCTCCAAAGAAGCCACTTCTCTAAGCTTTGCCTGAATCAGAAAAATCAGAGCAATTCATTCGGTGATGTCAGAACTTCACACCCTTCCCACATCAAGGGAAAGGAGAGCCAAATGGAATAAAGAAAAAAACTGGCTTGAGTTGGGAGAGTTAGAAAGGAAAGAAAAACAAAACAAAACAAAACAGAAAACAGTTCAAGAAAATAATTAATATTAATTACTCATCCAGCATTATCAGAACCCATACTGCACACAAGGGGGAAAGAAAGCCAAATGAACAAAGACATAACCTAGAGTTGACTTTGCAAATTAAGAAAAAGAGGCGCTTTGTTTCAACTAAGGTAAGGCTCAACATATAGCTCAGATGGGCAAATTCACAGTCTCAGACTGAAATTACTTATATGTCCACAGCTGTGAGGAAGAAATTAAAAATAAAATAAAATGAGAAGTGGTAAATTATATGAACCTCATCAGACAACTTAGCAGCAGCAGTCAAGTTCTTGTCAAATTTACTAGCAAGATCTCGAACTGAGAGACGCTTGTGCTGCTCTGAAAGATTGGCAGATTCCTGTTCAACAACCTCCTTCAAGGATGGGCCCTGGTTGTCCTCCTTTGGCTCTTCCAAAATTTGATTGTCAGCTCCTAACTTATACTTTGGAAACCGATTAGAAGAAAAGCTCACATCAGCTGAAACCTCAAGAACATCTTCTTCCTCCATCTTCACTTCAAATTCAGGGCTTATCTTCGTCATTGCTTCAGATCAGAATATCTGTTCACCAGGAGCAAATACAGCATGCTCAAATCTGGCCTTTAATTAGATAACCAGGCATCAAATCTTCTCCCTATCAGGACATAAATCCATGATCTGAAGTACCAATACACACACGTATGTAAAACTTTCTATGACACCAGTGCATTCTGCACCCAAATTTAACCTGAAAATCTGCGCAAATTGCATTTTGGTTTTATTTTTTCGGGCATAGCACAGAGGCATAGGGGCAAACAAAATCCCACCATCCAGGTAGGTTGATTTTGAGTGACCAAGGCTTTCATACCATTAAAAGGTACAGTTGCCTTTCCATCTCATAGAGATTTAACCTGGAATTGCTCTCAATCCCATGATCTATAGATAAGTAGCAATTCCATGATCCTATGATAATAGAAATTCAACCAGAGAAGAAGACCCTATATCTCACTGAACGAGAGACATCACTCAATCTGGCGATGCATGGTTGAAGGAAAAAAAAAAAAGAACATCGTGAAGCAGTGAACTGATTGGTATTCACTAGTGCGGTTATCCCCCACAAAAAGAGGAATTCCATTAACATGTTGTCTGCAATATGGCCAACTAAATTCCATAATTTCAAACAACAATATTAACCGATTCTAAAACGAGAATGTTCATCAGGCATCAGTCTTAACACATTCATATAAAAATCACGCATTTTGATAGGGAAAAAATACAAAAAAGGAGGAAAAAAAACTCTGACACTTGAGATTGACAATAGATCAAAATTCCACTTATAAAAATCACGCATTTTGATAAGGAAACAAAATACAGAAAAAAAAAAAAAAAAAACTCTGACCTTTGAGATTGACTATAGACAAAAATTCCAATGACTCCCCAATTAAACTATTTATCAGAATCCATTTACTTGTAGACCCAACAAATAAACAACAAACCAAGGTAAAAAGTACAAACGAAGCAGTAGAGTTTTCAGTATGAAATTCCCAAAAAAGATGAAAAAAACCATATTTATAAATGAAGAAATCAAACTCCAACTTTCCAACTACATTTCAAGGAAACAACCCGAACTAAAAATTTCTCCATGAAAAATTATTAAACCATCTATTAAAAAAAAAAAAAACCAACGAAACAAAATAAAAATGCAATCAGGAATCTCTGACAAGGCATGTCTACGTGTATTTACAGCGACAAGAAGCCAGAAATTAAAACAGCCGAAACTAAAAGTACATGAAAAATCACAAACTGACCCCAAAAGGTTCAAGCTTTCCTGTACTAAACAAATTCAGAAACCCGTATGAACAAGAATAAAAAAAAAACTAAAAATAATGCGGCTAGAGAAAACGTAAAAACACCTACAAGGTCAAGAAACAATGAGTCACCGGAACAGATAAACAAGCTAATGCTGGTCCATTGGAAACAGAGATTCCTTCAAGGAGTCGTCCGGCGAGTGTGTATGAGAGGAAGAAGTAAGGAAGAATGGACAAGAAGACGAATAAGAAGAAGAATCTAAGGGGGAGGAGGGGGGGGGGACTGGTTTTATGCTTTGCTTTTTGAAAAGATAAAAAAAGAAAAAGAAAAGCAAACGAAGGCCTTCTTCGCTTGTCGCTCTGACCTCTCTGTCTCCTCTCCCAACAACCTGAATGAAATGTTCCTCCTGGCTCCTCCACTTTCCTCCTTTTAATTTTACCTTCAACCTCATCGAACAGCTCTATATCTTCCTCACTCTGTAAATAATAATAATAATAATAAATAAAAGTATCTGACGAAACAGTAAAAAGAAAAAGCCTGCCGTTCCCACGCGCTGGCCCCACCACTGAAGCCGGTCCCACCTCATGGTTTCGCGGAGTGAACACTTTTTCGTTCCATGAGTGGAGCGTGGAGAGATGCGCGTGGGCCTAGCCATTGATTCCGTATATCACAAACCTTAGGAATACGCGTATTTACGAAAATGGGACTACATGGAAGCGGTGCTGCGGTATCCTATGAACGACTCCTGTGAAAATAACTGTTCTGTACTGTACTGGAGCATTACCGTTACGTTATCATAAATAATATTTTCGGTGCACACCAAATAGAAAATAGTTTTTTTTAATATTTTTAATCTAAAAATAAAAATTTATTAATAATCATTTCTTTAATTATTAAATTTAAAATATAAGAGTGGATATATTTAATGAGTAATTTAAAAATCATACTAACATTTTCCTTTTCAGTCATAATCACAGAGTATACACTATTTTTTTAAAATATTGAATAAATATAAAATTTATATAAAAATATAATTAATTTTTTAATTATGAAACTCACTGTTTTTTAGAATATATTTGCATAACCTAGGAATGTAAAACGTTAGGGGGCTTAGGTTGAGCATGTACCGTACAGAGAGACCGGGATTGGATTTTTCTTGGTTACCAAACAAGGCATACAATGAAAACATTGAATTTTGGGGCATGTGGGTCGAATAGTCCCCGTCACTGGCAGAAGGAGTCTGGTTCCTCGATTTCTTGGAGTGTCTGAGACTTGACTGTTAAAGAGTTGAGACACTAATTATGGGAATTTTATCCCTACGTATTTGGATGATGGCAATTTGACATAATTGTCAACAGTTTATGTTGGGATAGTAAAATGATAGTATGTGACATCATTTTGCTCCCTATTTTTATCTTCTTTTTTCTTTATGGTTAAAAAGTGATTTAGCCTGTTTTGATTATTTAATTGATGAGATGATATTAAATATTTCATTAAAAGTTAAATAATATATTATTATAATATGATTTTTTAATATTATATTAATTTAAAATTTTTAAAAAGTTGAATTATTTATTATATTTTATGTGTGAGTTTAAAAAATTGTAATTATTATATGAAATGAGATAGTTTGATTTTATATAACCAAAGTTACCAAACTAACCCTGTATTGGTATTTTTTTTATTTTAAAACAATATTTAAAGATGTTTAAGAAATATAAAAATAAAAAAAGTGAGATTTAGCCTGGAGGCACACCTAACAATCACGGTTAGGCAACACCCTAGCAGTACCCTTAGGAATATGGAAAATACTACTTAGCTCATTTAATGTTATCATTCGAATTTTTTTATTTTATTTTACTTAGTGATTATTAATGAAATTGTATATTTTTAAATTTTCCTTAATAGTTAATGATATTAAAAATATATTTACAAAAAAGTAATAATAAAAACAAACTACACATTTGTGCTAGCAGTACGCCCTAAGAGTACCATCTTGAATACTTATGTGCACTCTCGAGATATTCTTGATTTGGTAATTTTTAGAAGATAATTATGCAATATAATTTGTTTTTATAATTAAAATGATTTATACAGATTTAGGCCTTGTTCAATAAAATTTTTAATTTCAAAATTTTAATCTCATCCCATCTCATTTCTAAATATCACTAAAACATAAATATTTTCAAACTAATCATTATAATTTTCACAAACTTTTAAACAAAAAATAAAAAATCATTTAACTTTTTCAAATTCTCAAACAAAAATAATATTCTAAAAATATTTTAATTTTATAATATTTTTTATTCAATTTTTTCAATTTTTGTTTCAATTTTCCTCATTTCATTAAAGTTATTATAAATATATAATTTTTCAACTTTCAATGGAACTGCAAATGTCCGAGGAACTAATTGGGACAAATGATATCTTATATCCTCGTTAGAAAGATAAATTAATAAAGACTATGTGTTGGTAGAATAAAATACTTAATAATTAAGTACTGATATCTTTGGGGGGAAAAAAACATGCATGTTAATCATACAAAAAAAAATTATTCATCGTTCATTTTTATCATTATCCTCTTATCATCCTATTATGTGGTATTAGATGATATGTTCACAAATAAAAAATAATATAATCGTCTCCAATTAGTTAATGTGACATCATAAAATGATAAGAAGATGATCAAAAAAATTTAGATGATCAATAGCATTACTCTAACCATACACCTCCGTTGTTGTAACAACATTCACAAGTATGGGAATGACAATTTACCATTTCTCAAACCAAAACAACTCTAAACTTTTAGAAGAAAAATGAATATTTATCTACAAATATTTCTTACATTAATTTCAACTAGGAAGGAAAAAAAGGGTCCAAGAACAAAACTTCCATATCTGTTTTTTATTTTATCAAGAAAATATTTAATATCTCTTTTGAGACGAACATGCATGCATGCTAGATCAAAATATAACATTTAGGAAACTATTATCCTTTAGTACTTTGACTATATTCTATCCTTGTACGTGCTATGAAACATGAATGTTTATTTTTGTTGATATAAATAGCCGGGACGTGACATATATGCAAGAAGGTTAGAGAAGTGTTATTTTCACAGCAATATTCATTCATCGCCCGCCGTTTTAGAAACGAAGTCTGGCCACCCAACTATGACATTTAAATACTTTCGTAGTACTATTTCAAACTCATATATAGGGGTATATGCAATGGGGTCATAATAATAAATACAATACATTGATCACCAAAAAAAAAAACAGTAGTTAATAAAAGAGCATTTTTTCCGATAAAACATGATAAATATTTTAATTACAAAAGATTATATAAGAGTAAATTTATAAACTGACGTGTATTTATATAATACGTTAGTAATTTGTATATTTAATCTTATAATTATTTTTTTTATTGAACGTAGCACTTCACCCAAAATAAATTAATAATGAGAAATGTTATACATCTATCACTATTCATTCCAACATTCCACATTTATATAAATTTTTTATTTATAAAATATGAGCTGTGATGTCATAAATAATGACCGGTAAAAATAATTTTTCTATTAATAGTATTGAAAGAATGAGCCGACGGGTTGTCTTCTATACCAAGTACAACCGACATGATAGAACAAAGAAGCGAATTTGCCTAGGCATGGTCTGTTTGCCTTTCCCTGTCTCCGGATAGGCTTAAAATGTAGTACTATCCGGATTATGATTTATACAAAGCTAATAAAAATAAAACAAGGCTACGAAAAAAACACAAAAAGAGAGATTTCTACGATCTTTCGTTTTTCATTTCATGCTATTTATGTACTCTTTAATTCAAGAAGTGGGAAATATCGTAAGGAGGTTGATTTTCTTTCTATTTTTTTAAATATCGTAATTGGGCTTGAAAATAATTATCAATGCATGCAATAAAAGAATCGATCCATTCCATAATCACGGACTAAAAAAAGGACCTTTCATAAGTACCCCAGCTACTAGCTCTTCCATTATTTTCCTTCATTTTTCGTTTTGTTTTTTGTTTTTTGTTTTTTTGTATTTTTCCCTAAAATCCATCAACAGGCATGCAGATCAACAGATCACTACTGACCCAGATCTGTAAATACGGGATTTTGAAGCAGAATTCAGATAGCAGAAGTTGGTGTTTCAGTAATTTCGATAAACAAATTAAGTATAATAATAATAATCATCATCATCATTATCATGATAAACCATAGTTATCATATGGTTGGAGCACAACCACCTCGTAACTTAAGGATTCAATCAAGTGTATCTATCTATCTATATATATATAAATATATATATATATATATATATACCCAAGTTGCATCATGAATGAGTAAGCACCGCAGTAACGAGACATTCAATGCCTCGTGCATGCGTGAGATTCATCCTTCAATTCTAGGAGGACAAGGAAGGATTAATTTTTAAAACGATTTATTTTATTTTTCCCAATAGTTGGGTATATACATAATAAATTATTATTCTAATTTCATACAAAAAAATTTGTATGAAATTTGTCTAATTTTATTATACAAATAAAAAATTTGTATAATAATATATATATTTTTTACGCTGCGCCCAAGATTATCATAGTATTTCATCCTTCAACAATTAAAAGGTCGGGACATGTACATTTTAGTTAAATCTAATCATCAATGCATCCAGTCTCTTTTCATGACCAAGTGTAACCATAGTATCAAATACTCGTTCAAGTCATAGTCAAGATTCCAACTTTATTAAGAAACTGAATAAAATTTTAAACAATAAATATTAATAGTCTAAGGTGAATTCATGCTCAGATTCAAATTTAGAATTTAGTAATTGCCAAACCACTAAAAAGTAACCTAATAGACGCTAAACAACAACCACTCAATATATGAGTTTTGATTCATGATTATCGAACAAGATATGAAACCTTGGATGATAGTCTTCTACCAAACATGTGATCCTTATAATACTTTTAAATACAGATACAAACTTATTAATTCCACTAATATCCAAAACATAAACTCGAGATCAGGAAGCGCGTGGGAGTTGTAAATAAGGCATCTTAACGAAATGATGGTTCCCATTAAAGTGAATAAGCGAAAAGTGAAATGAGATGCTTTATAGCGAAGACAGTTTAATAAATAAAGCCCTTAACATAATATATGTAAGTAGTAGTTGTGGTGGCATGGGGGGAACATTTGTTAGGTGACTCTTATTGTTCCTAATGATTGTTTAACACTAGCAGTGCATTGTCACCATAATTAACGCCTACCACCTACAACATCTGGCCCAGGAATCCCATGGCCTGAAAAATGAGATTGAGATGCCGCCTAAGGCCAAAACCCGCCAATTCTTCTCACGGCGCACTAGCTGCACGGGTGGGTTTCTAACGTTAAATCAACCTGTGTGCCAGTGCAACCACCTTATTAATTGTTGCCAATAAACATCATGCCATTGTTTGAACCCTTTTGAATTTCAAGTCATCTATACTATATATATATATTATCTTGGGATGGATTTGGTATAGATATTGGAGCTGAACACGTTACTTAAAAGGGTCCCATATTGTTCGCATTTTCTTGGTCTACAATTATAATTATGGGTATAGATTTGACAAATTGGGAATGCATTAAGGACATCGGCTTTAAAACCGACCCAAAATCCATTGCCAGCTCAAGTCCACGGCAATCTGCAAGTCCTAATCTTCTTTGTTGTTTTTTACCCTTTTTATAACGTCCTAAAAGCAATGATGGGGGTTAGAAGTCAGTTGGGTTATAACCCTTTTATTTTCTTTTATTATTATTAATTTTTTCTGCCTTAACGGGGAATGCTTTATCTATCTTATGATAAAGCTAGGCATTAGGATGTCTGTAAGGTTCAAACAGAGGCACATGGTAGGGCCCATGGGACGCTAACCCCAAAGCTTGCATTGTTTGAGGTCCCCATCGTAATTGCATGTAAATTGTAATGTTGTAACGCAGGCCCCACTTGTTCTCGTGGCGCCTCTCGGGCTGAAAAACAGTGAAATTCCTGGTTGTACTCTCCCTCCCTCGCCCTCTCTCTCTCTCTCTCTCTGCGATGGGGGCAGTTTCATTGAGCAAAGCTGCTGTAACCTTTTTCAAGGAACGTGTCATGTCACATTCACATATCTTTATGGTTGCAGACTATTTAAATACTTGACGTTTACAGCGTGACCGAATCTTAACCCACAATGCATTGAAGTGGAGCAATTTTAGCTAAGCAATTAAATGCTCGATCGAGAACCCTATGTGTTAAGCTTCAGTGACTTCGGAAAAACACCAAAATCATTTAAAAGAAAAATTATTCTCATCAATTACTATTTATTATTTTATATTTTATATTTTATAAAAAATATTTTTACATGACCTGATAAAAAACACTCTTACATCATACAAAAAAACTATATGTCTAGAATGGAAGAGTGAATAATAATTTATAGATAGTATTACTTCATTTAAATATTTTCTTATAGTAATTTTTTAATGGATTAAGATTTTCTCCCAAATTTAAAGATAATACAAAAATAAACACATGATAAGTCATACAATATTTAATATTACTAAAAAAATTCACATAATAATAAATATTATAAAATATCTATTTCCATCAATCCCGTGAGCAAAGTGGGACTAATTTGTGTACCAAGTATTGAGTAAAGAGCAAGGTGCTAGCCGTGAGCTAGTGACAATGATTTGCAATGGTGAAATCAACAGTTTCACAAGTAAGCATGGTATTGAGGAGAAAAAAAAATGTTCATAAAATTGGTTTTCAATGACATCTTATCAGTAACGAGACTCAATCCTCCGTTGATTGAGGAACGAATTCAGCCCATATAATTGACTAAAATAATAATAATAATTATTATTATTATTATGATTAATATTACATTACTTCTGATCGGGCGAAACCAACGGGAGCCCAAATCGGGCTCCCTAGCACTGGCCTTTACTGCAATGGACATTGTGTTTCTCTCCTTTTGCTATTGTAATTATTACCTTGCCAATGTTCCCATTTCAAGGCCCAGAAGTCTTCCACGTGACTTGGGCCTAAAAAATAAAGAACGTCATTCGACAATATTTATTGGGTACAAGCCAATGTTTTTCTTTAGAGATCCAGCTATATCTTGCATTTAACCCATCCAAGTACTACCCCACCCCCCCACCCCAAAAAAAAAAAAAATCTATCAGCCCAGTTTCATTTCATTACCCAACACGAGCATGAATAGCTTTGATAATTATTAACGCGAGTAGTGGTACTTATATTTATGTTCTTACTTAATAATTTGATTTATAAGATTTATTCTGCTATTTTTTTAAAATTTAATTTTTTTAATTTAAATTTCATGATTTTTAACATATCAATAACTAATATGTATGGAGAAATAAATTTTTTATAAGTATATTTAACATTTTGGTTATTAACGCCCTTCTATTTACGGATTCGAACACCCGTACTCCTACCTTCCCCATTAAAAAATACAATAAATTTTTCCAACCTCCTAACATTCTACACTCCATATTTTTTTTTAATTTTTTTCTTTTATTAAATATTTATTATATAAATAATGAATAAAAAATTTAAAATAGTTTAAAAAGAATAAACTCAAAAAAAATTTAAAAAAATTATTAAAAAATAATAAAAATTTTAAAAAATGTGGAGTGTGGAGTGTGGAGTGTTGGGAGGTTGTATATCAAAACCCTAAAAAATATATATATTCATCAACCTGCCAATTGCCATTATGTAATAGCGGAGTGGTTGAAGCAAATGAAGATGCTTAAACCCAAAGCCAAGCAAGCATAAGTTCCCGTGGTAGATCTGATCATCAACATTAACCACTCACTCTGGTTCAATCCTAACCACGGATTATATATATATATATATATATATTTATTTATGTTTTAAAAGAAATTTTCCTTCCAGATATTGGCTGGCAGAGTGGCAGGTCACATGTCAACGGACCTCATCTCATGTGATCTTCTGCAAATATTTCTTATACCTGTTTTGTCCCTTCGGTCTCTCCCGGAAACACTACCCCCCACGCGCCCTTACAAAGCAACATTACTCGTGTAGTTCCCTGATCAGTAATACTTTGCCACGTTCACGAATTCTACGTCCGATTGGGTTATCAAGTTATCAGTTCCTTCACGCGCTGTACGATTTGTTGTTTGTCCCCACTTTAGTGACCAGAAAAGAAAATTGAAAAATAATTGAATACGCTGACATATGTCTTTCGGACTACCTGCAAAAAAATGGGGGACCCCATATTTGCTCTCTATCTCATTGACCAATTTATCCGAAACTATGGGGGACCCAAGAAATTAATATTTCATGGACTGACCTATATACCCTTCTCACTCCTGAATAAACCCTTAAATTTCCACGTTGGTCAGCTACGATGTGCAAACACGACTTTTTAGATACTTGAAGCTGATGCTGATATACTATTCTCTCGTACTCATTAATTCAGAACCACTCAAGATTCATATTAAAAATTCTGTATATTAACATATGACATATTTCTTATTATTAAATAATAATTTATTATCATTTAATAGTAATAAAATTACATTTTACTCATAAATTTATAATATATATGTGGGGGCTGGACAAGCTCGTAAGGACGTTACGGTCATTTCGGTTAAGGGCATATTTATCCTACTGTTTCAACCGTAATCAAACTTTTTAAAAACCGCAACCCCTGCTTAATCGCTCCAAATAAACTTCATCCTCACCGTCCATACCCATCATCCAACGGGATCCAATGTACTTACAAATAATGGAGGGAAGCACAATAAACAGTTGGATATCTCTCTCTCTCTCTCTCTCGCTTATATAAACCTCCGGAGCACTCATTGCCTCCCAAATCTCTAATCTCCTACTCCCATCTTCTTTCATCTTTTCATTTCTCACTCTCTGATTTTCCTGATTTCAGATTTCTCGTCTACCACAGGTAAATTCTCTTGCCAGATCTGGATTTTTCGATCGCATTGTTTTCATTCTCCTCATGCTGTATGAATTTCTTATTCTGTCGGTGCCGATTGCTGTTTTATTTGCTTGAAGATATTCTGGGTTTCGATTCGCATTAGATTTCCGTGTTGCAAGTTTGGGAACTAATTTTAGTTCATTTTTAGAGCTTTTTACTCCAATGTTGAGTATTTTTTTTTTTAATTCTATTTTTTTCGGTTATCTTCCATTCTTTTTTTTTTTTAAGCTTTATCTTCAAGTGTTCCGAAATTTCACTCCATTACTTGTATCTTTTTTACTTAATGCTGCGATTGCTTGAAATACACGGATTTTGATCGTCTATGTTGGAATTTTGTCATTTATCTTATTTATTCTGCTTTTTAAAAGATCCTTGTTCATATAGTATTTTTTTAGAAGGAAAGCTGTCTTACCACATGGAGAACTTTTACGGATCTACTGATTGCCGATAATGCTTAACTCTATTCGCTTTCAGTTAAATTTATTTTTTAATTCAGTTTGTAAGATAATCAATTTAAGTTTTTTGCTAGAGATTTCTTTGAAATTGCTGAATTCTCATCCTATTTGCTGCGTTGCAAGTTTGATTACTTTACTTTACATTTTACTTGATTTTTCGATTTTATTTTGGCGAATCTTGTTCCATCATTATCTTTTAGCACATTCAAACTTATGCCATCGCTAGATGCCTAGATCGCTCAAAGATCATTGGATTTAGCGTCTCATTTAATAGTATTCTATGATTTGATTTCTGAACTGATAAATGGCTACTATGTTGATAAATCGTTCGATTGTGATGAGTATGAATTACGTGTTGCATTTGAATTCAGGAAAATTGAGGGTCCTTGAGGAGTTTTAATTTGTGTATTGAATTAACTGTATTTCTCTGATTGTGATCTCGGTATGTCTGTTGAGTCAAGTAAATCCTTGGATTTGATTTTTGCCTTTGAATTCAGGAAAATGAGAGAGATTCTTCATGTTCAGGGTGGACAGTGCGGGAACCAGATTGGTTCCAAGTTCTGGGAAGTTGTTTGTGATGAGCATGGAATTGATCCAACTGGAAGGTACGTTGGGACCTCAGATCTGCAGCTGGAGCGTGTCAATGTCTACTATAACGAAGCTTCTTGTGGCCGATTTGTTCCCCGAGCTGTGCTCATGGATTTGGAGCCTGGCACTATGGACAGTGTTCGAACTGGTCCATATGGCCAGATCTTCCGTCCTGATAACTTTGTTTTCGGACAATCTGGTGCTGGAAACAATTGGGCCAAGGGGCACTACACTGAGGGTGCGGAGCTTATTGATGCTGTTCTTGATGTTGTGAGAAAGGAAGCCGAGAACTGTGACTGTCTTCAAGGTACAGCTTCATCTTATCTTATTATTTGTGTCGATGTATCTATACAAGATTTAGTACGTTGATGCTACAATAATTGTGCTATTCTTGCTCTTAATTTGGCTTCCTGGAAAAAGCCTTGCAGAATGATGCTTTAATTCCTTTGCTGCAAAAAGCTTCAAAATCCCAGAATGCACTGTAAAGGGGAATTACACAATGTTTAAGTAATTGAGTAGTGCAATAAAGTAGGGAATATAGGATTTGATTTATGCTTTTTTGTTATGGAAAGTTGAATTATTTTTAGCAGCTAAGCTGATCAATTTATAAAAGAAGTTAAGGTAGTACACAAGATAATTGCCTCATCTGAATATGATGTATGGTTCTGATCATATGGACTGCAATGTGGTGTTCTTGAATAACCTCTCTTAGAGATTATTAAAGAGCTCCAAATTTTTACTGATAGTGTAGATTCTGTTAGGTTGCTGATGATATTTTTTTGGCAGGTTTTCAAGTGTGCCATTCCTTGGGAGGAGGAACTGGTTCTGGAATGGGTACCTTGCTTATCTCAAAAGTTCGGGAGGAGTACCCTGACAGGATGATGCTTACATTCTCTGTGTTCCCATCACCAAAGGTTTCAGATACTGTAGTTGAGCCATACAATGCTACACTTTCTGTTCATCAGCTTGTTGAGAATGCAGATGAATGTATGGTGCTGGATAATGAGGCTTTATATGATATCTGCTTCCGGACTCTTAAATTGACTACTCCTAGCTGTAAGTAAACAATAAACGCACTTGCTATGATGTATTATGTGAATGGTTTGCTTTATCGAGATGGAAAATCATTTGACTTACTAGGTTGTGAAGGTTCTTATTGGACTTGATTAAGTAGAGAAAGAAACATCTGAGTTTGGAAGCAATGTGTAGTTCTTATATCATTTATGTTGCGTTGCTTTGTGTTTTGGTTATTCCAATGTTGTTTTAGGGACACCACTAGTTGAATATTTTGCTTTTTAGGGACCCTCTGTTTCTTCTTTGATCATTGCGCCATGGTTACTTCAATATTTAATTTTGGTAGTTTAATCATCCAAGTGCAAAACTGTTTTTTTCCCTGGGTGGATAATTCATGCTCCAACCTTAGCCAAGTAATGTACTATTACCATGATAATTTTGTAGCATTTCAGTTGATTAGATGTTACATTATGAAGATATCTGCACGTTGGAGACAAATGCTAATTTTGATATCGATATCTTAAGTAATGTTTATCCAGTCAATTATTGTTTTAAATATATAACTTAGTCATCGTACTTCCCGGTTGCAGTTGGTGACCTGAACCACTTGATCTCTGCAACCATGAGTGGGGTTACTTGCTGCCTCAGGTTCCCTGGTCAACTAAACTCTGACCTCCGAAAACTTGCTGTAAATCTGATTCCCTTCCCTCGTCTCCACTTTTTCATGGTTGGGTTTGCTCCTTTGACCTCCCGTGGGTCCCAGCAGTATCGTGCCCTAACTGTACCAGAACTGACCCAACAAATGTGGGATGCCAAGAATATGATGTGCGCTGCTGACCCAAGGCATGGGCGCTACCTGACCGCCTCTGCCATGTTTAGGGGCAAGATGAGCACCAAGGAAGTGGATGAGCAAATGATTAATGTTCAGAATAAGAACTCTTCCTACTTTGTGGAGTGGATTCCAAACAATGTGAAATCAAGCGTGTGTGACATTCCACCCAGGGGACTTTCCATGGCATCCACCTTCATTGGCAATTCAACCTCCATCCAAGAAATGTTCAGGAGAGTCAGCGAACAGTTTACTGCCATGTTCAGGAGGAAGGCTTTCTTGCACTGGTATACTGGTGAAGGAATGGATGAAATGGAATTCACTGAAGCTGAGAGCAATATGAATGATCTCGTGTCGGAGTATCAGCAGTACCAGGATGCCACTGCTGACGAGGAAGGGGAGTATGAGGAGGAGGAGGAGGAAGGAGTAGAGCAGATGTGAAGTTGAATGCTATGGTATATATAAGGCCAATTTCCCTTGCCACCGCACTATGGTATATGAAGCGTCGCTATGTTTTACTCCATTTCTCTACGAAGAATCTTCATTAAATTTTTTTTATGGGGGATGTTGTTACTTAGTTTTGTGCGGAGAAAGATGGGTCAATGAACATCACTTGGAGAGTGTAAAATGTCTAATCTTATTTCTCCAAGTTATATAGTCTGAATGGTGGTATATGAAGCAGAAAAGGTCTGCCCGATCTTTGCCAGCAGTCGCGCTTACTCATCTGTTTGTTCCATATTTGTTTATTTTCTTCACCGTATCCAGTATTGTTTTTGCCATGTTAATTGGTTTTTATGATATCATGTAGCTTTGCGGGTTCTCGTTTATATTCTCTTTTCTGATTGTCATGTTCAGAGCTGATTTGTTTTCTTCAAAGTTCGTTTCGGGTTATCTACACTTTCAGAATAAACAGTGACTAATAAACGCATGAATGTGCTCTACTCTCTTTGAAGTAGGTTCCTTTTATCTCGGCGATTATTTGTTAGCATTGCTCGGAGAAAAGTAATTTAACTTAAACCTTGTCATACAAAAAGTAGCTTATTTAAAAAAGGGTTTTTTTGGCAGCTCTATTTTTTGGTGGCTCAAAACCTTGTTCGACGGTCTAGTATATTTCGGCAAAATCAACACGAAACACGAGGCATGTGAGACGCGACTAGGACAACCCTGGTCTTGAAATCACATCTTCTCTGGTATACTAATATTCTAACACTAGGTTGCAAACTTGCTCCAGCTCCTTCGTTCTTTCTATATAACCTAGCCAAGACTGTTAAATAAGATTGTTAATTACTTCTTTCGTAATGTTCCATTAGAGCTGCCAAAAGCATAGACACTCGATCGATGTAATTTTACTCGAAAATTAACGTCGAAATTGGTATTTACTTTTTTTTTTTTAGGCAACTATTTTACGAGTGAAGGTCCACCCGTTCGCTTATAACTAACTTTTTCCTTTGTCGTTTTTAATTCCCAACATTAGGAAAAGTCCTTGTAGAGGCCATTTATTCTCATAGAATAGAACATATTAATCGTGTTACATAGACCCTCTGTCATGACAATTCTTATGCCGTGCCCATAACCACCTCGTAACAATGTAAATACATATACGTATGTGCGCAAAGAAGGATAAAAAAAGAAAAGAAAAGAAAGAGGAAATAATGAATTTGATCTAAGTTAGAATCTTTTTTTTAGTTATTTTTCTTGGTCTATATTGTTACAGATGAGATGAGATGTGTTGAGATTAAAGTTAAAAGTTGAATAAAATATTATTAGTTTATATATTTTTAATATTATTTTTGTTATAATTTGAAAATTTTGAATTTTGAAGTTTATTTTGTATAAAAATTTTAAAAAATTATAATAATTAAATGAGTTGAGTTGAACGAGTAATGAAAACAATGAGAGCGCTGAAATTTTGGCGAAGCGAACAAAAGAGTATGATGCACGAACAAACCCAACTAAAATGCCGTGGCCCTGTGGGCTTTGGCCCCTCCAAATGAGGGACCCATTTGTGTCGGCAGAACTTAACCCACCCGCTTCACAAAAGCGGCACCTAATCTAAATATTAGATTGTATTAAAAGATATTCTATAAAGAAAATTATAAATTTCCAAAATTAATGTGATTTGGTAAAACTCTTTTTTATTATAAGATAACTCTAACTCTGATATATTATTAGTAACAAAGAAGTAAGATTTGGTTCGTATTTATTTATTTATGTTTTTTTTTTCTTATAATTTATTTACAAGTCATAAAAACCAGTCGATAATAAAGTGAACACGAGTACCTAATTTATTGAAATAGGTATAAAATGTCTTGAAAAATATACAATAACTCAGAACAGTCAAAGACTAGATACAACTCATTCTTTTGGTTTCACCAACATTTTTACCTTAAATTTGCTTATTATAATATCTTTATTTTTATTTTTATTTTTATTTTAAAAAATGAGGCTATAGGGGAAGAACATGAGCACCTTGTATCTATAGAATCCTTTTACATCCACTAAGGCAAATGGGAAGGAAGAAGTTAGAGTCAAATATACTGTCATCCACTACAGCAAAAGATGGATTGGAAAGGGAGGACCTTTTGCCTTTCCATTAAATATAGGTGATAGATTACCTTGACTTTTCACAGCCAATAAATTCAAGAGGGGAAAAAAAAAAGTTAGAGAGAAGAAGAAAACCAACCAAGACAGAAACCTTTTTCTCTGTAATATGAAACTCTTTTGTTTTCTATGGATCAACATGTAATATTGGAACTTTTTAAAATAATCAAAAAATTGATTTTTACTTCTAAATAGAAAGAATTAAACTGAAAATTAATATACTTTTCAAACTTCTTGTTCTCCTGCTCCCATGCTGAATGGAAAATGTTATATATCATTATCATTAATGAAAAATGATTTATTTTCCACATTTTCACACCTAGACCTGTGATGGACCAACAAAATGATTTAATTCTCCAAGGCTAGCCTCAAGTTTTGAGCTTAATTGTTTAGGTCATTTGCACTAAAATGTTGGTTGGTTGTGCACTTTGGGTGACATTTTGCCTCAATAAAAAGCAATGAAAAAGAAAAGCTGTCTAGTCAGAATGATGATTCCCTATTTCCCATCCAAATTAGGTGTCCAAAGGGCATGAACAAGACCTCTCTTTTTTTCCTTCTTTCTTTATAACTCGGCATATTTCCTGGTTCCTTATTCCTTATTCCCTTGCCTAATTTCTGAGATGAGTGGCAAGGTGGCATTACTTGCCCAACTATGTGTATGTGGACATCATGGGTGAGGAGGCATAGGATAAGCACATATCAATGCCTTTGCCCTTCCCAATTTTAGGTTTAAGATCAAAGCAAACAATGCAAAGCACCTGATCTCTTTTGCCGCCACCCCCACTACCAAACAAGTTTTCAAAGAGACTATATTCGCTTTTTTCCTTTGAGAGATGAGGAATGGTGTATATAATTTATAGCCCAATATTTTGACTGTTTTAAAAGTAGGAAAGGAAATCAAAAGGGTGGCAGAATACTATACGTGTTGTGTGGCTTGCGCACAGACAAAGAGGAGAGAAATCTTTTTTTATTTTTGTCACTTTTTCCAAAGATTCCAATCTTAAAAAGGAATTTGATCATGAGGAGGGTTATCGACTTGAGTTTCCTCATCTCTTCAGTCCCCACACAACTTTCATCAAAGTTACAAAATCAACTACAACAACAGGGCAATATCTCAGCAAGTTGAGCAGAAAGATTCAGTTCTTATGTTTTAATTGCTTACATTTTTAAGCAAAAACTATAAATTTCTTTCCAAGTTCTTGCATTTGTGTAATTATGGATCTTTCATGCTTGCTTAACCCATATGGTTTTTCTAGTATATATGGACAACAGATATACAAACAACACGTACATATATAAGACACCAAAACGTTGCTTTCCCACTTTCCTTTCGTGTCCTCCTTCTTTGTGCTTTCTTGGTAGATATTAATGCAGCTGTAAATAAAAGGACAGAACAAAACACACACACACATTGTTCACAGCCTTTTCTTTTGGTGCAAGATAGAAAGTAGTTGTCGGCTTTGATGCTGAAAGCATATTCAACGCAGATATTTAAAAATGATTAGAACTTACATGAATCTCATTTGGATTGTTCTTGGTGGTTCATGCCCTCTTTAAAGTCCCATTATTGTTTTAAAAACTATAAAAAATATAAATCACTGAACAACCTTTTAATTACAATTGTAAAAGGCGAGGGTCGATGCTAACTATTTGACGCATAAAAATATTAGGATCTTTATAGATTTCTTTAAGACAATTTTATATGTGAAACTCATGAAATTATAATCCTTATATTTTCAAATCAAATGGTCTACAGTTTTCTCATTATATCCTTTATCAAAGCTGCCTGTGCTTCCACATGCACTGACTAAAATAATAAGGGTAAGAAGCAAAAAGGGCGTTTAGACTAAAGAATTGAACGTGTGTTGAACAGTCAAGAAGGGCAGGTGAGAAAGACTCGTTCATCAGATACAGACACTCGAGACTCAAGACTCGAGACTTTAGGATGGGAGAGTAGTCAAAACGGTGCGTGTGGAACGACACCATGGCTGAGGTCAGCTAAGGTTCCTAAAAGCCCACGGAATTAGACGGGGAAAAAAAAAAAAAAAAGTAGGTGCAGTTCCCATAATAAAAAGGCACCCTTCTTTACCAACATTGTCATTATTATTATTAGAATTTAGGGCAACTACTAACCTCTCAAAGCTTATATTTTTCTATTTGTTCACATCATTGCATGTGCAATAACATCATTTATCATCTTCTTCTTTCCAAAGTATGCAAATTGGTTTCAAAACGTTGACTTCTAGGGTTATCATTATCCTGTAGCAGACTTTTTTTTTTTTTCTGAAATAAATGTTTCTGAAATAAAACCGGTGCTTGAATATCAGGACAAGTTCCACACCTAATTAACACAGCTTTATTTCCTCTCATTAACAGTATAAGGAAAAAAATATTAAAAACAAGGTTGCTCAAGAAAGTCACTTGATCCAAGACTAAAAATGGAATTTACCAAATGTGCATTTATTATAAAAGTTAGTGCAATCTGCATGAACATACACCCTAATCAATTCCCAAAAGTTTACATACGGGAAAGAGTTTGTGAAAATGCACTTATTCTGTGCAAACTAACTACTATGATCCCATGGCGCTGAAGTCTTGATTGGAGGAAAATTTTATTGACAGGTATGTCAATCAAATAAGCAAGATGCAGATAAGGTTCTCTACAAACATTTATCTCAGGACTCAGTTCAGACTTCATAAGCTATAACCCTCCTCGTTAGACAGAAAAGTCTCTATACCTTAATGTATTCAATTTAACAAAAAAGTACTCAAAAGTTGGTTTCCCTCTCGATCAGAATTGTCTTCTCCAGCAGAAATGGGGAATGAATTTGTTATTGTCGATGCTCAGATATGTCAAACCAGAGTAAGAGGGAGTTGTTTCTGTTCTTCCACCAACTTTATCAAGGAAGAACTTGAACAGCTGAGTTTCACTCACGATAAAACAACCTAGCGCCGTCCATGTGCCCAATGCCGATTATGGTTCCCAGGTTTTACATGTGGATTTCTATGGCCAAGCCCCTGCTTGGGGAGATCATGCAACTCCATAACCTGTATCGTCCTCTGCCTCTTAGCTGTAGAGGAAAAAAAATTGAATTACAGCCTTAACAGGTTTTCTCAAGAATCTAAACTCAAAGCTGACGAATAGGAAAGGACGACTCCATCTTTGAATTATATTGTTTCCTAAGCTATTCAAAGTTTCCAAATCTCCCACTTTACACATTTTTTGATGATTTCACTAGTTTCAGGAAAGACATTTGGATCCAACTAAAATGACCGTGATTGTTAGGTTTTAAATACTGAATGCTCAAAACTCTAGGGGAAGAGACATACCATTCTCTGCTTGTTGGTAACGCTCCTGAAGTTTCCTCTTTGTAACTTCAAGTTTCACTTGGACTGCAACCTCGTCTGAACACTTGAATTTCTAGTTTAACAAGAAAAAACTGATCAGGAATAGCTTAAAAGCCACAAATTTAATACCACAAGAGATTCCTACATACATCTTGCTGATCACCGGCTGGCCTCTTCTGTATAGCAACCTTATCAGATTTTTGCTTGTATTTTGTCTCATTATTGACCATTTGTTCTGCACTTGGTTTGAGAGGTCTTCCAGGCCCATAATCAGTGTTTGATGGCTTACTTGGCTTCAGGAAGACTTCCTGTTTCTTCACTTGATGACTCTTGTTGTCCTTTGCCAGCACATTCACCACATTGGGCATCTGCAGTTTCTGTTTTGTACTATTTTGACACTCTTGTGCTGGTTTTCTTCCATTATCACGGTTCTTGCTGAATTCCCCACTGTCTCGAGGATCTGAAACAACATTCCCCGTTCATAATCATGAATTTAAGAAGTGGGGAATTCAATTTAAGAACCGAGTAGCGAAAGCTATTTAAGATAAGCATAAGAGATTGCAGATTAAACTCACTTCCATCATCATCCATGCCATCAAAGAACTTTTGAGTAGCGCAGTTATCAGACACCCAAAGAAGCAAACTCCAGTCAGTTCCATAAACACTAAAACCAGAAGAAGATGCATTCCAATGAACTCAAACAAATGCGGAAAAGGTTATGTACCTGAGAGAGCTCCATTGAAGTGGGTTGAGTAGCAAAGAAAACTCCTTCATCCAGTGGAGGAGATGGAAGCCCCTCTTCTTCATCAACTACAGATGGATTTACAGAATCTGAGGTACCTTCTGCACCTACAAAATAATGGATAAAATAAGTCCCTGAAACTAGTTTTATAAATAAGGTAATAACAGCAGGTCCATCTCAAGGTATAGTAGAATATTGGTAAACAAGTTCTTACCTGCAATAGTCGTCGTAGCACTGACCCACTCATCAACCATGTCTTTCCAACCGCTGAAAGCAACAAAATAAAGATTCGATATATTGTTAAGATTCGTTATAAATAAACCAAGACAATTAAAGAACCAAAAGAATGTAATAGTGGGTTAAGAACTGTCCATAGATGTGCGGACAAACAAACGGAGACAATTGTCAGTAATTCATTCCAACAAAAAAGGATGTTTGCCACAGGGTGGATATTCACGTGCTCGTGAGAAGGAAAGGAATGCATAAACACGACAAATGCGGATGACGACAATCAACAACTGGGCATGGATCTCATTTGTCATACTTAATTAATGATGAATATTCGAATGGTAAAAGGCCAAATTGGTGTCGGAAGCTTAATTAAGGAAACGATGTGATTTCATTACCAAATCAATACCTGGCCTTTAACGCAACCCAAAGAAAATTTGACAATAAACACTGCTTAATGCTAGAAAGTGCAAAAGCAGATATGGCAATTAAGAGGAAGTATGCATAAAAACCATAGTAATGCCAAATGCAAGTTCAATGCCGAAAATCAATGATTAAACTCAATCATGCCAAATAAGCATAAAGGGCTAATGAAGTGCACTTGGCCAGCAAAAATAGTTTCATACTCAATAAGAGTCCGTGCAACGTGACGAATCTGCTTTGATGCATGCTTCCTAAGCCTATTGACAGCCTTTCCAATCTCAGTTGCCTGGCAAAGAAAAACTGTGTTAACCCAATACTGATCTAAACCTTTTGTAAAAACAAAAGCAACCAAACAACAGCTGCTGCCGAGACAAATGGCAAACTAATCCAATGGCTACAGGAAAGATTCAAATCAAACCTTCAGAATATCCAGAGTCAGAGCCATCAACTGAAGCCTCCTCAACGACTCAAACAATACTGTATCAGGCTGCCGCAACATCAACCAAAGTACCACAAATAAGAAACCAGAAAACTCAACCACGTAAAGGATTCTCAGGGGACCAGTCAAACAAACAATAATTCTTCAAAAATATCCAAAACCCATCTCAAAACCCTCAGGGCTGCATAATAAAGTAATCTAATTCGTCATCAAGAGCATTTACAAGACCTCCAGCTTCTTTGCCATGCAAGTATCAAAGAACTGAACCAGAAAACATGAATGCTACCCTAAAGCAGATAAACAGACAAATTCAATTGAATTGCCGAAGACACATACCTCTTCTTCACTGTTATAAAGAATCTCTTTGATCCTCAAGACCTCTCCAACAATCTGAGACTCTTCCTCGATTTCATCAGTCAATGCCTCAGCATCTCCATAGCTGTAAGTGCTAACCCGTTTCATGTTCATCTCTCCCTGATCATCTCTACTGCTATTCACCTTGCTCTCCTTGCTACCCCCAGCCTCAAACTCACACCTACCTCTATCAAACCCACTGCTCTTACAACCTCCACCATCATCATCTTCCTCTTCTTCTTCACCACCAGGCACCGCCAACTCGACCCGGTCGCAACCCGAACATCGGGTCAATCTGCACGAGAAGAGTCTCTCGGCGATTCGATCCCTCCGCAACCTGAACTCCTTGGGGCAATCCGAAGCCGCCACCATGATCGCATGGTCGATTATGTCGAAAATGTCCGAATTTGCAGTCCGGAAGTAATTCCTCCAGTATTCCAATGACCCTGGTTTCTTCGCCATGATTTAACTCCGGGAATTCAAGATCGGAAAACCGGATTTCGGCGAAGACTCACAAATCAGATCAGATATTCATGTAGTTCTAATCTATCCAGAAAAGAAACTCGATTTTTAGAAATCACCTAGCTAGATATCGGACAGTACCTTCCGGTTGGTTTTTGAGAACTAAGCAGACTTGTTCCCGGGAAAAACAAAAAAAAGGATTACTTTGGAGATTTGATACCTCTCCTGGATTCAGAAACTTCTTTTTGTTTTAGAATTTACCTTATAGTTTGTGAATTTTAATCAATGTCAACGAGAGAGAACGTTGATGAAAACCGATGGTGCATGTATGATTGGTAAATGGATTGGGTAAAGGATGGATTTTGAGAGATGACCAGGCACACAGAGATTAAAAAACAAAATTCACAAAAAAAGCCAATATTCCACAGAAACAAAGAACACGGTTTTTCTTGAATTATTCGAAGTGTGTTTACCCCGAACTTTGCCGGGAAATCTCCAAGATTTTCTCGAGAGAAAAAAAAGCGATGCTATTCAAGAAACAAAACGAAGAACATCGGTCAGCTATCAAAGAAATGAAAATAACAGACTCTCAATTCCCGTCTCAGCTTGCTTTTTCAAACAAAGTACAAGGTGCTGCAAATAAAAAGTCCAATTCCCCCACAGACAGATGAAGAAAAAAAAAAAAAAACAAAACCAAAACCACTATCCTTGAATCACTCTCCTTGAATAAAGCGAAAACAAATAATTTTCACTGTTTGGTTGTTTCAGTTTTTATTCTTATTTCCTATTTATATTTTTTTTTAAATCTCTCTTTTTTCCGAGTCTCTGACCTTATCGGTCAAAAAAGTCGCAACACAATGGCTTAAGATATATAGAAATTAGAATCATAGACGGACTCTTTTTTTTTGTTTTATTTTTAAATATTGGATCTATTGGCTGAGTGAAAGTGGATAGGGATAATGTGGTATTTTTATTTATCATAAAATGTATTCTTCCTAAAATTATTTATATAAACAATAATATGATATTCTATAATCGAGTATGTGTTTAATATTTATACTTTATATTTTATAACTATAATTGATAATTATTTAAAAGAGAATATGAATATGTATCAGTATTGCTCATGGAAGAGGTTGAGGTTTTGGGTTTTGGCCCTTTTGGTTCCTGCCGCTTCTCGGCCTCCCATTTTATTGAGGGTTGAACGATTTATTTTTTCATTTTTTAATTTTCTTGGAAAAACTAATTATAGAAAATCTTCTTATTCAATTAAATATAAAATTTTAGAAAAATAAATAAATAAAATCGACTGCCAAAAATGGATCAAATGGGGGCTCAATAGTGTTAAATAGCAAGATTAGATATATTATATGAATAGTATATAATTCAATCACCATCCTTTGCATATATGAATAGTATATTTGAAACTAGTTTACATTGATATGACGTGGCATCCACTTTAATTTAAAAACAAAAAAAAAAAATTGGGAAATAATCGAATGGTGATATTGCCACCTCATAAATTAGGAAGGAAACGCAACATAAAAAGTGTGGAAATCAGAGAATCCTAAAAAATCTATCTACTTGCTTCGTGAGATTTCGAGAGCATGTTTTTTTATTTATTTATTATTCTTCATATATCCCAAAAGAACCATTGCCCTTTTGAATCATTTAATGGCCAAATAATAATAAATTCATTGCAAAAATATTCCTTTATTCTCATAAGTCCCTATTTTCACTCTCCCTTGGTCCCTCCCTCCTCTTATCAATCTAATTAATTAAATGATCTTACTCTCAACACGATTTTTCCCATTAAAAAAAAGGATATAATCCATGTTATTTGTGGGTCCATATAAATACAATATAATGTATTCGTGAAATTGTGTGGATTTTTTTTAAAATATTAAATGTTCAATAAATATTATAATATCTATTTGATGTTTCTAGTAGCTTTCTATGCATTATATAGAACACTGGTCCTAGTAGAAAATGCTGAATGCATACTTGTGTATGAATTTGGTTTATATTCAGAGAGAAAATTACCTGACTTGTCCAGTTATACAAGTGATCATAGAAGATTAAGGTCCAATTTAGATAGTGAGATGAAATAATTTTAGATAAAAGTTGAATAAAATATTATTAGAATATATATATTTTTTAGATTTGAAAAAATTGAGTTTTTTATTATATTTTTTATAAAAATTTAAAAAAATTGTAATGATAAAATGAGATCAGATGAATTATTTTTACATCTAAACAGGATCTAAATGTACTGGATAGACGAATAAGAATAATAATACATGCACAAGTGACGCCACATTTTTTACAATCATATTTAAAAAATGAACGTATTTATCTAAAATGATATTAATTTTTATAAATTATTTTATACAGATGTATAATTTATATAAATGACGGTAAAAAAAAAAAAACCTTGTATCTCTATAATTTCCCATCAACAAAGCGAGATAATATATTACTCCGTTGATTATGCCAATTTTGGCGCCGCCGTGGGTTCAGGCCGTTGACATTTTGGCTAACAACCACCGAATTGCTGCATTAAGGAATACCATGTCTACTAGTTTTCTTATTATTTGTTAATTCTCTCACGATCAAGATAATTTTATTAACATATAATAATAATAATAATAATAATATATGTGTGTTTGTGATTAACTGACTAAAATTTTATCTTTTTTAGCTTATGAAAAACACGTTAAGATTATTAATTAATCATGTTAATAAAAATATAAATCAAATTATCCAAATAGATTTGACTATGTTTAGAATTGAAAGCCAAGTTATTATACGAGTCTCTCTTTTGCTTTTTCTTCAAGAAAAATAAAAAATAAAAAAAATTGCGTGAGACTCTGTTGAATTGGATGGATGGATGAGGAAAGACTGCCAACATGATTGTACCTATGCGTGGAATGTATTGACAAAAACGCTTTTCCCGATATGATAAATGGATCGTGGGACCCTCAACTCAACTCTTCTTTGAGGATAGGATATGTGCCAATTTCTGTAATCGACACGGAGACGTGTGCTGTGCAATGATGGTCGCCACTCTCCTTGCTTATCAACTCATGCCTATCCATTCTACCCTCTTTTTTTTTTTTTCTTTTTTTAATTTAATAAATATAAATATTTTTTAGTGTTTAATCGTAGGGAAAGTCATATCATCTTGTCAATTTAATTTTTTAAAATAAATATTTCTGAAAAAAACTCTGTTCGTTCTTTGGAAAGTTCAAAATCTTGAGATTAATTGTGAAGTGAAAAATGAAAAATGACAACTAAATCATAACTTATATACATTTTATTTTAAAATTTGAATGAGTTATGCCCCTATATATTACTGCTCTTGTGGAGTGTATCACCATCACGAGTCATCTATTCATAATAATTCAATTGTAACATTCACTTGACCATTGTACATCCATGTAATGTTAAAAGTAGCATTTCTTTGTGCCTATCGCATTAATCATAAAAAGATAATTAATTTGATTGCTTGTCACGTCAAATAATATTATACAGATGTTAAATTTATGATGTTACGATACAAATTCAGATAAGTTTATTTATATACGAGTAATGTTATAATATTATTAAAATAGTAAATTTATATATTAGTAGATATTATACATTATATCTAATATATAATATTTTTGTTATAAACTCACTATGGTATTTATTACAAGAAATTATATTTATAATTATAAAGTGTGTAAATATCGTGTATTTTTGTGAATAAAGTAATTAAATATAAAATACATATAAAAAAATTAATTTTTTAATATTAAATTTTATTTTTTTAAAAAAAAATATGTGGTACTTACATAATTTATGACTGTATTTAATAAGATAAATAATATTTATAATCGTAGAAATAATAAATATGATATTGATATAAAAAAAATTAATTTTTAATAATAAATTATATTTTTTCAAAACGATTGGCGCTTGCACTCCACAATTATGGGTAGCTTTGGTCATTTAATACTCACAAGTGGCTCTGGTCACGTGTATCACTCTCACTGTACAAGAATGATGTTCCCAACAACCTGCCCCCAACGATGTTTTTATCTGCCGTTCCTAATTCGACACGTGGCCATAACTACTCCGTCAGTATAGATCCCAATTCGACACGTGGTCATTCAGTTGTCAAAACTACACGTCATTGAACATTAACGTTACTGTTTAGGATTCGGTGGTGGGTGGCTCGTATTGTACGTAGGAATCCTATCTTTATCGAGCCTGAACTCGGGTGACTTCTGTTTCTGTCACCGCTTGATGACGTGACGGAAATCCTTTCTGAAAATTTCAGGTTTGCTCTGGCCACGTGTACGGTTGATGCCTCTTAACTTCGTTTAATCAACACATGATAGGACGAGGTCGGTTGCCAACTTGCCATTTGCTTGGGAATGACAGCTGTTCCAAATCACTGTTGGTGTTGGATAAGATACATAACGGAGAAGCAAACAAAAATAATTTTCTTTCTTTCGTTTTCATTTTAGGCTTCGTTGGGTACCTTAAATAGCAAACAGATTGTGGTAATTAAGGTCCCAAATATGATACACCTAATTCTTAAATGTTTTTATAATTATTCTATGATTTACTTTTAATTGACTAATACAATTATATTATCCTATTATAAATAAATTTTAATATTATAAAACTATCATCTATTTCATGTGAAGTTATAAAATAATTATAAGTAGATCATTTTCCTTTTTTTTTGAAAATATTTATTAAAATTTAAAATTTTCAAAAAATTTAGTCATAATATTATAAATGTTTTGAGCCATCATATATTAATTCCTCTTCTACTATAAGTTTTAAACTATGAATATTAATTTTAAAGACTTCAAATTCCGGTTAAATAGATGGTGATATATATAGGATGGGAGAAGTAGAGGAATCCCTCTCATAATATAATTTTTTTAAAAAAAATTATTTATGTATTTTAATCATTGTCATTTTTATATTTAATATCAAGCAATTCAAATAATTCAAATCAAAGAATCAGCTGTTTAGCATTCCTTTTGGAGGAGACGTGGACTAAAAGGTTCGGGATGGATTTAGGAGTCTTTGTACGTGTAGGTGAGAGTCGCAAGTACGGTGAGAGATATATATAGAGATAGGATGCTACGGTGCTATCCGCCCATGTGGGGGTTGGGGTCGACCGTTCTCCGCACCTCAATTTTGCATAGGCAGAGGGTGGAGTTTTCACCCCCGTCTCGGTGTCGGGGGTGGAGGCCGACCCTTTAGCCGCCCCGCTCTCCGTCCACTCTAATTAGGGGTAAGAATCGATCTTATCAGTGCGGTTTTTAACCAAAACCGACGTCAACCAATTGAAGGAATTTACATGGAACACCCGATCGTACAGGCTAATGGAGAGGAGAAATACTAGCCGTATTGACTCTGGTGGTTCTCGATCAGTTCTTGATCCCCCTAGCGACGAGGTTCATCTAAGAGAGTAGAGAGAAAGTGTTGCAGAAGGGGGGAGAGAGAGAGAGAGAGAATAAGATAAACTGAGAAATAGAAGAAGAAGATAAAGAAGGAAGGAGAAGAAGACGAGCTCAAATCGAAACGACGTCATTTGATTTAAAATCAAACGACTTCGTTTCACTCATACTTTTCTTAATATGTTATGTATAAACAATCCCGTTCCACTTAAGTTTAAGTGGAATGGTGTCATTTTAACTATAATTTATATACAAAAAAATATATATTTATTTAATCAACTGGTTCGGCGGTTTGAACCAGGTTCAAACTAGAATCAAATCGTTTGACGTTGGTTTTAAGGAATTTATACCGTCGACCGATCGATTCTCCCAAATCGTTTGACGTTGGTTTTAAGGAATTTATACCGTCGACCGATCGATTCTCCCAAATCGTCCAACGTTGGTTTTAAGGAATTTCTATCGCCGATTGATCGATTCTCTGCCAATTTTGTGATCCAGCAATTGGTCTGCATTAATGCTTGTCATTTTCATCGATTTTGTTTAGCCCTAACTCTAATAGTGTTCATAGCCCATTTGGGGCCTGGAACTATTTCCGAGCCTAAAAGTGAACAAAAAAAAATTTGAATTTGAATTATAAATTTAAATTTGTAAATATAATCATAATTTAAAAACTAATAACATAATTTTTAAATTTGTTAGCGCGTGTAAGTTAATGTAGCCTAATATGGCATTTACAATTAGTATATAATTATTTTACAACTCAACTTAAAAAGAAGAGTAGTTAAATAAAAGTAAAATTAATTTTTAATCAAATGACACAATTACATTAATTGATTTAAAATAAGTTATAAAAAATTGTAAGTATATCATTATTCATATTTTAAATGCTAAAACTATTACTGAGCTGGAAAGCTAATCATAAGATTTCATACACTTAAAAATACTGATTTTTTGTTACTAATTATTTTTTTTAAATACACGTGTAATTAATTTTATAATTATGAGTTCTGCCATAAACTAAAGAGAAGTACTACGAATATATAAAGATTTTATAAAAATAAACTTATAAAATGGTGTAACTTTATGTGATTTATTAAAAATGTTATATAATAAAAATAAAGAAATGATATTTATAATCATAGAACAAGTGTCACGCATTGATTTTGAAAAAAATTAGCAAATATGAAACGCACATAAAAAGACTAATTTTTTAATAGTGGGGTCTTACTATTTTTTAAAATGAGTGTACGACGTTTATACAGTTCATGACCTTATCTAGCATTACTCGTAAAAGTAATTTTAAAATGACATACCACATTTAGTTATGTTAGTTTGTTAGTTTATTTATAGAGAAATGATATTTGCAGTCATAAAATGTACAAATATTGCACATTTATTTTTTTAAAAAATGAGTAAATATGAGACACATATGAAAATTTTAATTTTTTTATTATAAACTCTACCTTTTTTAAAAAAGAAAAAATGATATTTGCACAACTTATAACTATATCTATATTACTTATCCAATTAAAAAAAAAAAAAAAGAGAGAATCCAACAGGACCACGTACAAAATCTAAAATGAGTAGTAAACGTAAATTTCAGTAATGTTGAAATTTATTTTGTCAGCGAAACTTAAGATTTGTAACGGCTGAAATTGTGATGGGCTACGCACGTTGAACTCCCAAGCGCTGCGAAGAGACAAACAAGGAAGTTGCCATTAATCAAAAAGGTCCTCCTGTCATTGGCAAGGTTGTTTTGCATGCAAGGCAGTTGGCAGCTTCGTTGGACTTCGTTTATGGCGTCCTTAAACGCGTTCACAAGGAGCCAAATTGCAAAAAATGCTTAATTTTGACTCTCTCTCTCTCTCTCTCTCTCTCTCTCTCTATATATATATATTTTACAAATGATTATAATTATATTTGAAGAAAATGAATGAAGGAAACAAAAAATATAAAAATATTGAATACATAATAAATCAAATGTTTAGAATTACCTCATTATATTGAAATCAAAATAGGATATGCATTGTTCGACTCATTATAAGACCAATTAGACATATATATAATAAAATTAATGACAATAACAACAACAACAACAACAATAATGTTCTTATAAATGAAAATAAGATTATTTTAAGAAGTATTATTCAGTATGATTCATTATTATGATAAATAAGACAATTATTATTTTTTTGAAACAATATCCTATAGTAATAAAATATTATTCCTTAAATTTAAAGAAAATATTTTCATTTTTGAACTTAAATATAATATTATTATAATTTTCAAATTTGGAATTACAATATCGATCTTAGAAAATAAAAGCATGTTCTTACAACAAAAAAAAAAAAAGGTAAACAAATTACAATGGTACTAATCTATATATTAGGAAAATGATCCAGAGTGGCTAAAAAAAAAAGCGATGGTTTTTTTTTACTTAATTGTTAAGAAAGTGTTTTTAAATAAGTTTGTGAGCTTTTATTTTTAAATATTTAAAGGGATTTAAAAAACATATAAAACAAAATGGAAAAAAAAAATTGTACTCGATACGAATTCCGTAGGGCTCTCGATAGTCCTAGCACCACCCTTTTTGTTATAGATACTGCAAGTGATCAATGTGAAAGAAAATGAAAGATACTATAAACGGATTGTAGTCTACAATCATAAGAGTCATATATATATATATATATATATATATATATAAACTCTAATTTTTTTTTGTTCCCAGCGTCAACGTCGTACCTACTATAATTTCTTTTAATAGAAATAAAAAAGAGGTTGGCGGTTGAAGTCAAGAATGATTTGGGGTTTTTAATACAAGCTAAACTATTATTTTCTACTATAATATCACATGGAGGTTTCGTCAAAAACGTCAAAAGTTTGAAGCAAATTTATTCAATGAATGCAGATTGTTGTGCATTGCAGTTGCTTTTATCTCCAAAAATGACCCCCATGCATTTTTATAGTCAATTCATGATTGTCGTCGCCAAGTCTTTTGATATATTATTTATAGATGCTAGCTGTGAGTTTGAGAATTGCTGAGTGGTATATTTATATAGATCAATCAAATGTGCATTCGATACAATAGATCAATCAAAATCAAATACCCGTGACCAGTTTTGATCGGTATCCAAAATCACTTGTTTTTGCTGTCACGCATTGGGGTTGGGGGGGGGGGGGGGTGGTTCCATGCTGGCTGCAACATTTTTCTATGCTGTGTTTTGCTTTAGCATCTGAAAGCACTCTGAAAGAATTTCTAGCATTGGAACTCCAATGAGATGCCACATTATAATACCTTTTCGTGGCAATGGAGTTTTCTTTTTTCTCCCTTCAGGGAAAAAAGAATACAAAAAGCACTGTCTGAAAGCATTTCTTGCATTGAAACTCTAATCATGAGATGCCACATTTTATACTCAATGGCTTGTCCAAACTTTCAGTAAAGAGTAAGGTCTGTTAAAATGTGCAAGGGTTCAGCTTCATTTTTCATGAAGAATTTTACTTCCTTTTGAAAACTACTTTTGTGCAAATGAAGGTTCATTTGGATTAAAAGGATTTATAGTGATCGTGACCTGAAGTTGGTGAAGACATTGCTTCTACGTAATCCAGATTTAGTAGCTGGTTCCTCTGTAGAAGTTCCAACAACCAAGTTATTTTTTCTCAGGAAAACTCAAAAAATTTTAGGTCATAGAAATTTTCAAGTTTATGTTGTGTACCAATGTTGGAACAGAAATAGAGGCCTTAAAACCAGAGATATAGGGTCATTCAAAGAACTCCTCCCATCCCATAGAGACCGGACACTGGCAGCAGGTGAGCCTGCATGGTGAACAGCAAAACTGCAAAACATTTATCCCGCAATGTTGATTCAACTGAAAAAAAAAACTATGAAAATGTTGTAACAAAGATGAGTAGCAATGGTATGAATATCTGCTCTTTTAACACGGGTCATTACCCGAGTCTTATATGTCTGCATGAAGTGAAGCCAGACAAAGGTTTCTTATCTACTTGAAATAATCAAGCAATGCAATCAGGTTCTAACAGGGTAGCTGAGCAATCAGGTTCTAACAGGGTAGCTGAGCAGCTACCTCTTAACTAAGCTATAGACCAATAAAGTTACAGCTTTCACAGTAAAAGGTACAGGTCAAGTGTTTGCTCTTATTGACTTACACAAGATGATGAAAATAAACATATAGAAACCAAATATGGCGAGACCAAGAAGTTAGTGCCTTCCATTAGAGACATGCCGGAAATTATTCTTGCATTTCAGAAGGTGGTTTCTAGGACCAGGGTCCTGTTTAGGAAGTTCATTGAAATCCATGAATTGCATTTTCCGTTGGTTTCTAGCTGTTGAAGAGAGGAGAAAATAAAAGAAAAATCGAAGCTTATAGTCAAGTTCAGGAATCAAACTTTTATCCAGAAAGGCTATAACAAAAACGGAAATGAAATGATATAATTGCAAACAAACCCTTCTCAGCTTGTTGGTACCCGTCTTGAATTTTCCTCTTTGTAGCTTTGAGTTTTGCTTGGATTTCCACATCATCTAAAGGCTTATGCTGCTTGATGAAAAAGTAAAACGGATAATATAGAGATTGACACGTGAAGTTGAAATCTGCAAAAAACATAATAATCATGATACTCACATCTTGTTGACTGGCTGGTGATTCAGTTTTACTGGGTTCAGTTAAATTATTGATTGAATCTCGCAGTATCAGCTGGTACTTCTTCTCATTGCTAGGTGCCGTGGTCTTATTGGGAAGCAGTGGCTTCTGCTTGGTATAGTTTTTACTTCCTGGCTGGGGCTTGCTTCCACTTTCTTGATTCTTACCATACTCCATGCTATTTTTAGGATCTTTACAATTTTCATGACTGAAGATTTTAGTCTAAGAGAATAACAGAACTAATATATAAATGATGAAACAAATATCTAATAATTTACTTACTTCCATCATCATCAATGCCGTCAAAGAACTTCGCATCAGGCCAATCAAAGAACACAAAGAAGCAGCTTACAATAAGAACATTACAAAAAAAAATCCACAACTGTACTACCCTTGTTAGGTAAGTACCACAGCCATTATGCCAACCTCAAAAACCTAGCAAAGATCTATAACTGTGAGAGCTCTATTGAAGTTTGAGTGGCAAAGAAAACCCCTACATCCAATGGAGGAGACGGGAGACCTTTGCGAACAACAGTGGAAGGCGGGTCTGTAGAACCTTCTGCACAAAAACAATGAGCAAACAAAGGTATCATATTTCAGTCTAAATAAAGGATAGCTAAATGAAAATGAAAAGCTTTTACAAGGTCCTAGATTTATTACCTGCAACAGTTGCTGCTGCAGCATCAAGCCAATCCTTCACCATTATCTTCCAACCACTGCAAGAAACAAAAACAGTCAAAATTTTAAGAGATGTTTCGGTAGTACACTTCTCTAGGGTTTGAACACATTGTACCCTCAATAATTAAGCACCACCATCCGAGGTAGAAGCTGGAAAGTATCTGACAAATTCATGTTAATGTAACTCGTGACCGAAAGTGAGGGAAGCTTTTTTTTTTTTTTTTTTCTTTTAAGTTTTAATCCATATCATTTCATCCATTCCCATTCTAAAATTTATACAATCTTTGCAACTAAATAGCCCTGTATTGGAAGCTCATTAGAGCTTTCTTTAATGTAAAAGCCTTACTATTATTGACTGGTTAGTGCATATCATAAGAAATATTTTTTCAATGGAGTTCTAGTAGTAGAGGCATTATTGTCCCAGAGTAGAAATGCTGTTTACTGTGAAGTTTCGAATTTCTTGACTAAAATTTCCAAAATGAATTTAATTCATCACTTGCACCCAAAATCCACCCATCACCAGGTAACAGGGGGAAAATTTTTATTTTCCAAACTCAAGTATAAAGGTCAGGTACAGTGGATGTCGGAATTTAGACCTTAAATCTTAGGAAAGAATGACATGATTAGGTGCCTCACTTTTCTAGTTTCCTCGTGTCTTTATGATAAATGTATATGTGAAGCTTTACAATCTGACTTGGCACTTCACCATCCCTCTAAGATAAATGTATCAGAATAAAACTTCACAAAAGAAAGAACCTATTCTTACCTCTTTCCTTTTTCTACAAGGGACATAATTTTTGGCATATGTTTAACCAGTTTAGACTGCCCTTACAATCTTTTTCTAACTACTTTGGTGTTTGTGCATTGGTAACTGAAACTAGATATCCATTCAGGAAACCGCACTAATGAAAGCCTTCATTGATTAGGAGAAGATCTTGCTTCTAATAAGAGTGGATAATGATGGTAGAAGGCATTCCAAAAGCTTGAGTCTTCTAATTACTGCCAAATTAGGAAAATGGGTTCGTTTTCCTCATCTTTTGATCATCTAACAATAAAATACAGTCATATGCTAATGTTGAGTAGTGGAAAAAAATGCCATCAGGTTGAAAAGATTAAGTATTTAAATCAAAGGTAGCCTGTGTAAAGTAGCTGAATTTTGTCATCTGTAATGTGTCTTGATTGACCTTATATATTTGCTTCATTACACCTCAAATTGTCTAGCATTAGCTTAAGCACACTGTTGAGTTTGCAGAGTTATTTGGCTATGGCACAAACCTGCGAAATTCTTTGATTTCCGATGCTAGATTTAAAATCAATGCAATGCACTTCAAGAGTAAATCATATATGCTGTATCTATTGAAGGAACAGGAACCCTATCATCAGCCAATAGGCCAGGAGCAAAGGCTCCGGTGCTTAAACGCCTCTTGAGTCCTCTGGAAGGATACAGCTAATAAATGTTATGCAGCTAATATCAATAACTCTGTCAACACGCCACAAATATCGGTAGGCCATTAAGAGCTCAAAAACAAAATGGGGCACCTGATGATGTCTGCCACTAATTTCGGATCAGTAAATTACCAAAAAGATGGGAGAGATAACTTGAAATCCATTCATAAATTACAAAACCAAATTGAGATGTGTATTAACATCAAACAAAGAAGTTGAGTCATAATTAACCTCAATAGGCAATTAATACGGAAAATATCACTATCAGATACGACAAGGTAAAAACGATAAAAACAGAACCTTAATTATTGGTATTTTCTGAAAGAAATAAAACAAGAGCATTAAATTATAATCAGTTCAAGTCCATGTATGGGAGGATAACTATTGATGTAAAGAGTAAATAGCTAACGGCACCAGAAGATACATACCTAACAAGTATCTGTGCAAGCTGACTAATCTGCTTTGACCTGTGAGCTCGAAGAGCATTAACTGCCCTACCTATCATTGTGGCCTGAAGGGAAAAAACTCAAACAGTAATCTTCAAACTCAAACACACATGGCATCATAGAAAACTTAATTAAGTTGAAAATACCAAGGCGGGTGATAAAATGCTCCATGGAAATGGGATAGTTTCCCAGTGAATCATTACAGGAAAGATCATATGCATTCTAACGTATGGTCTAATAAATCTGAGTTGACGTCATTTTTACGTCATTTCACTATATTCATAAATCATCATGCACGTGAAGCATTAACCAATTTAAGTGCTATAAGAGACAAAACAGTTGATCAGAAAAGAATGCGACGTATAAGGAATGTTTCCTTTTGAAGTGATAACAAACAGGATTCATAACAAAAGAAACTTAATGGCTTAAGTTCATCTATACATAGAGAAATGTCAACAAAAAAGTTGTTATAAATTCAGTTTCAAGAATGGATTAACTCCTTGAGAAACCCAAAGAATTCTTTTGTCCAAGCCGAACTAAAGGAGAAATAACTATGTTTAATATCAATGTGTACATGGTTATAGAGGATGGTAAGACATTGAGACACTGAGTTTTCAAGAAACTTGGAAACTAACTGGACACCACTAAAATGAACAGTATAGACTATATTGAGAGTAATGGTGTTTGGTTTGTTTCTATACAAAGAATAAGCGCGCCAAAGGTTTGAATTGTTTAAAAACAGCAAGCTAAGTTAACAACGAAAGATCTAGACGATGAATGATACTCCTTGTACGTGGAGAAAAATCAACATTGATAACTCGAAATGGAGTCCATTTTTACCTGCAGAACCTCAACAGAAAGAACCATCAATTGCAGCCTTCTTAAGGACTCAAATAGCACTGTTTCAGACTGCACCATAATGAAACAAAGAACAAGCAATTGTAACAAAACAATGAAACAAACTAATAGAGGCACATCTCAAATGTCTTATCTAAGTATACCCTAGAACTGAATTGTGCCTTTAAAGCAACAAATCAAACAAACCTCCTCTTGACTATTATCAAGAATCTCCTTGATTCTTTTAACCTCGCCAATAATCTCATTCTCTTCATCAATCTCATCTGTTAAGGCCTCAGCTTCGCTGTAAGTATATTTTCTCACTTGGCTCGTTTTCATCTCTGCATGATCATCCCTACAGCTATCTACCTTAGTCTGCTTACCTCCAACAGTTTCCAGATCGCCAGCATTGCCAGTCAACCCGCTCTTAGCCCTCCCACATGCACATTCACAATTGAGATTTTCATTGTTGGTCTTTTTGGGCACTGCTACCACACTGTGTTCATGGCTGCAACATTGAGTCCACTGGCATGAGTAGAGTTTCTCGGCGATCTGCCCCCTTTGAAGCATGAACTCCTTTGGGTGATCTGTAGCTGCCACCATGATTGCATGGTCAATAATCTCAAAGATACCAGAATCCACTCCTTGAAAGTAGTTTTTCCAGTATTCCAGATTGTTATCTTTCATGGTGATAACCTGAAACAAAATCTATCATCAAATGGGGAATTCTAGCAGAATAGTTTCAATCAAAACTCAAACATCTCACTGTTCTTGTAAAGAATTTTTTGTTAGAAGTCATGAAATACAGATGGGTATTCAGAACTCTAGAAACTTTTCAAACACAGCATCAGTTGATATTGTTTCTTTCATCAAAATCTCACGGTTTAAAACAAAAATGAAAGAGGGTAGTGTGAATTTTCATACCAAAGCCCGTCACATGAAAATCAAGACTGGAAACGGTGGTTTCAAGGATTAAAACTTGAAGTAGCTATATAGGACAAGGTACATTGAATGTACATTGTTTTCTCTTTTTCATTTTTTACATGCAGTTGGGGCACAGAAGACGTGGCAATTCTCAGATCAACATGAGAAACCAGACGTGACCAAAAATGTGTTACTCTTAACAGATGGAGAAAAAGAGGGTGAAGGAAACGATGGAAATATCTCTTCAGTTTCGGGAGTGACTCAGGAAAAAGACGAAGGTTTGGTGCAAATAAAAAAAACTGCCGAAGAAGTTGAAGAAAAATCCAGAGAGATGTCAGAACTTTAAGCAGTTTTGAAAAAAAAAACCCTATAGAGGAATGCAAGCAATGGTTCTTTGCTGTTATCCTTTTAAGTACATCCACATATAATCTCTTACTTGCCCAGTTATGGAGAAAATACAAGGAAAGTGAAGTTGGTAAAAGGGATATTGGAGGGAAACGTCTCCCTTTTGGACCTCAGTTCCCCACCTAGTAAATGCATTTCCATTAAATGCTACGACCATTTATGGACTTACTTTTAATACTAGCATCAAAGATGATGTTGGCCCAATTTTGTGTAAGACAGTACAGATGAGAACTCCAGGTATTTGACAATACCATCCATAAATGTAGGGGCCTGGCCAGAGAGGGACTTACTACAGTTCTCTTCTCCTTGCAGTTCCTATGTTTCATTAAAAGTCTTCTCTGAGTGAAACATTTTGACCTCTCCGTTGCCTGCAATTATAAATGTAGCAGGAGCCAATTTCATGGAAAGAAATACTGCCTTCTGCCCATTAGTTAGTAACAGGGGAACTAATTTAATGTCGTAAAAGATGAATCTCTTAAAATATATAGAGGTAGATTCGATTTTGTATTGTATTCACTATTCAATATATGGTTTAAAGATCATTGGTGTATGTACAGAAACTTAGATAAAACGGTGACGTACAAAGTACGCTAATTGAAAGAAGCCCATGATATATTTAGTACTGAAATGTTGTGAAATAATGTTTGCTAAAATAAAAACAGGAAAGAAACAAAAGCACTTCCCTTGATTAAGATTACACACCCAGTACTTGGCTCAAATATCAATAATAAAGTCTTTTTTTTTTTCATATTATTGCTAAACCCTTGTTAATAAATCAATCAGTATTGGACTTGGCTTCCCCCCTTCCAAATCCAGGCTACTTAGATTCAACTCGAAAACTTCTGATAAAATGTTCGCTCCAGTACATCCTACAAGGTAGATGAACCAAGCTTGAAAAGCTGCCGCCTTGAAGATAACCCAACTCTTTTCCAAACAATTGTTTCTCAAGAGAATACTGAAAGTCTTATTCCTGTCATGGTCAGTGTCCTGCCAAAATTCTGCCTATTCAAAGCCATTTGAACAATAATTCTTCACACCGTCTGTTATCTTCAATCTCTAATGATAGTTTCAACATGACTAGTGCTAAATGTATGATAACCGCCATCACAATTTTGTCACAAACTGACCTGAATCTTTATAGACCAAATTCAAGGAGAATTCCGTCCAAAATCAAACTTCAATCAAATCCAAAATCCAGGCCAAACTTTTATGCAAACACACAGTACCCAAACTTCCCAATACATTCAACACATTTCTGTTTATTCTTTCTTTGTGTAACTTATATTGGCAGGGTAATGAGAAACAAATATCACGTTCTGAATTTCCCTGTTAGTGCACTTTATCATCTGACCTTTTCCTTATTTACATTCTTCCTAATATTTCGATCAATCCTGATCTGATCTATGACTTTAGCAGCACAAATATGAAATCCTGGGGGTGCCAAATTAAACTTGGAATGCTTCCCTACTTTAGTTTACCGTTTGCCCCAAGAAGTGCACAATCCTGTTAATGTAGCAGGAAATCAGCAACACCTTGATAGCAGTTCCGCACAATCAGCAGCCAATTGTCAGTCCTCTTAAATCCTCCCGTGACATGTGCAGAATTCCACCTTTTTACCATTCTAGTTTATTGTAATTATTTACTTTCCTTCTCTGTATATTTTGTACTTATCTTTTGGGATTCTTTTAGATACGATATTTTGTACAGAACAATTATTAATAGAATTCTCTGCAGTGGTCTTGGTAGTTGTTGAACCAAGTCCATTACGAAAACTTTCTATCCAAGGTTAGGACTAGCCCAGAAAATCACACACTCTTACCAGAAAAGGAAAAAGAAATAGATATTCTTCGATTAAATCAGACATAGATGAGGTTACCATCGACTACCATGCGAACCATGCATCAGCCCTCTTGATTTTTTCTTTTTTTATAAGTATGAATCAGCCCTCTTGATGAGAATGATTTTCAGGGATGGGGCATAAGATCCAGGTAACCCATGACGACAAGCTCACAAGGTATTCGAGGCTTGCATGCCGTCAGATAGATACTTCATGAGCGCTGCTCCATGTCTACACATACCAAACTGCAGAGCAGCTATAGAAACTGCAATGGAATTTCGTCTTGCTTTGATAGAATGGATGGATTTCTCACAGAGATCAGAAAAGCTAATAAGTTCTTCTACATTTCCTGCAATTGGATTCGTTAATGAAGTAATATTGCCATTATTTCCAGTTAAAGTAACGACAGAGGGCTTTGAACCCGATTCAGCTTTTCACAATTTTTCCCACCATAGAGCATTTATCACTACCCCAAAATGATCTGGTAGGAAAAGAGAAAGCAGTGATGGAATCTCCAGGCCATGAACAGCAGCCTCACAGTCATCAACGGCATATTCTATCAACTCATGATCCCTTCCGCTGTCCACGAGAACGACTTCGCTTGAGTCAAGATGCATGCTCAATAACATGAAGGGAAACCATCCTGTAGAGTCCTCAGCGCTACAAAACGTGATAAATACGAGGAATCGGCGATTGGTTTCCAAGATTTTGCGTGTTTGGGGTCATCGAGATCACTATCAAAATACAGTGAGGCACTTTTAATTTTGAAGAGGAACCTCCATCTTGCTCGCCAGCTTCATGCACAGAGCATTCCCATTACTGGTTGCATTGGATTCCAGGGTATGCAAATTTCAAAACTGAATTATTTATCCTCCTCGCCACCACTTCAAAGCAAATTACCACTCCCCCCTTCGCCAGAAGGAATGTCTTTATCATCATCATCATCATCACCATGCACAACAATGTCCGATGCACCTTTCTACTCCAGATTGCCATTTCTCAAACACTCTTTCCCACTTCTCTTCTCCAAATCACACCACCGTAACGATGCCAATTACCAAGTCGGGCAACGTTCTAATACAGTTATACGACAGGTTCAAAATACTCCAACAAGGTCAGGCACTCAATCTCCTCCAAATACGAGAACTAGCCGAGAGAGGTATTGGTTCAAGGACCTGCGAACCAGCGTCGTAAACGCTATGTCGTTGAATTTGGGCGGGGAGTTATATAATTCAAGCTCCATCAACTTGGAAAACCGCAAGTCCGTTTAACCCGCGCGACGACAATAATTTCGCCTGCAACAGCAAGTAATCCAACCCTTCAGTAAATCAACAAACAATGTCGTTCTCGTCCCCAATAGGAAACTTCGAAGGGAACAGAGTCTCGTTGCCGAAGAACTTCAAGGCTTACGCTGGACACCGATCGATTTTGGGATCAAGTTGAGAAAAATTCTGGTTTAGGTTTTACTGTAGAGATGATGTTAATATCATTTTATTTTTTAAAAAGGAAATGTTACCATGCCGCTTCTTTATTTTTCTATATTGACGTGAAATCACCAAAGATTTTTTTTCATATTTTTAATTTTTTATAAGCTTATATTTTTTGTAAACAATTATTACTTCAACAAATAGTTCTTTCGGAAGGACATTTTATAATATCATAAATTCTTTTAGTGTGATATAATTTATTGCGGAATTTCATGCTACAAATTATTTTTTAGTATAAAGTAGACTTAATGTATCAAATTTAGTTACATTAGTTTTTAAACTTTATTTTTGTAAAATTTCGTAATTCTTTACAAACTACCACTCCTTAGAGTACTAGCAGTGGCTTCTCTATCTTCATCTTCATTTTTAAATTTGAAAAATCTGTATTTAAAAAGGTCTGCATCGGTTTCTTCATATTTATATTTTTACATAACTATAAACAGTCATTTTTCAAATATGAAGAAGCACTGTTTATTATTCAAACATTATTTTACTATTTTTTTCTCTCTCATACACATTAAAATTAACTTTGTAGAATTTATATTAAAATGATTTTGATATATAAAATGTGTATTAAGTTGATAATACAAAGTGGATGCTAATTGTAAAATATATATAAAAAATAATTTTAAAAAATAAATAAAAAATAAAAATATTTTATTATTATTTGGTTCAAATATGCATAAACCAATGTGAGAATCATTCTTCAAATATAAAATCATTCTTTAAAAGAGATGATTTTACATATAAAGATGCATAAACTACTACCAAAGCTCTTAGTCGTTATACAATAGGACTAATATGTTTTCTACTCTACATAAACACATGTATTATACATATTGAAAGATAAAATGGACCCACACAAAAATCCTATTTCTACCCTTGCAATTGACATCAATAAATAAATAAGGCTAGATATATAAGTTTCGAACGTGCAAATCTCAGCAAGCCTCCCTCTTGTGGGTCTCACGTTTTTTCTCTAGTAAGTCCTACTTTTTCAAGTTTATTTACATTCTTCATTTGCAAGCGTGTTTGTCACCAACGGCAACTCCGTAAAAAATCTATCCCATATATTAAATATGAGTAATCCAAACTAGATTTGGCTCTGTATAAATATATTCCTTACTGCACATACATTGTATGCTCACGGCAACATGAGGAAACTGAGATCATCTAAAACCAATCTCCCTTCCCCCCCCCCCCCCCCCCCCCGACTTTAAAAAGCGCATATCCCAACTTCAACAAGCCTCTGAGTCTGAACTCAACTAGAATAGCCCAGCCAGGTTCTGCGGAGAGGCACCCAAAAGTTGGGGGTTTTCTGGCTGATGTCAGCTCCAAACAAATCATACCACTTTCGCAACCCTTTTGCAAGAAGTAGACAACAGAACATATCAACAAGAAAAACACCGCCTCTATTGCAAGAAGTAGACAACAAAAAACAACGACCTGAAGGGAATATAAAATCTAGGATGGAGAGACCAACTGTCGAACTTGTAGAAGTAGTCTAAGCACAGCTCAATATACCAGCAGCAATATGACTCTGGAAAACAATCTTAGCTCTCTCTTCAACCTTATCAGTCCCATATCTCTTGTTCTCAGCAACAAAATGGTTGCCATTGGAACCTAGATTTTAAATTAACTAAATCTTTCCCTGGAAACCTATATAAAGATGAATCAGAAATCATATTCACATTCTGCCCATGCCATGGTTCTGTGATAGTTACCATGGTTGGATATGTATCTTGTTCCTTCAATCTCAGTCCTAAGATTTTTTTATTTCCTAATATTGTTTATTGTTCATGCATCATGAGACTATAGCATGTTCCCCTCTCCCATGAGCTGGAAAGAGCATCATTCGTCAGCAATCAATATTGTTGAAATCATATCTTTCGGCAATGTCGAGAATTTGGAGATGAAAAGAACCAAACGAAAGAATTGTTCAGAGCTGAAAAGAAAGAATGTTGGGTAAAGGGAGAAAGAGAGAGATGTTTGGAGCAAACCAAGTTTAATAGTGGGCTCCAATACTGAAACTAATTAGAAAAGCTGAAACAACCCAAGAATTCATAATCTTCAAACAGAGAATTAAAAGACTACAACATTTCCCCCTTTAATCCAAGAAAAAGTGTAACGAGTTTCCCAAAATACCTGTAACATTGAAAGTACAAAAGAAACTCATTCTAATCTATGCAACTACATCCAACGAGCAACTGTGGTGGGAAAGAGGATCCATAATCAATCACTTAACCATGCAAAGAAACAAAGAATCAGGCGACAAATATGTTCAGGAATAATTAAAAGCATTTAGCCATAAAGAACCAAAAATTTTCCAATCTAAAAGCATGCCTAATTCAATAACGTTGTAACATTAACGTTCCGTTCACCCATTAGTATAAGAACAAGACCTGCAACATGATATTACCTGCAGACGTGAAAGGCCCTTTGGGTTTCTCTGATTAAGCGGACGGTGCACCAAGTTTTGCCGATAAGTCTTAACTGAAAATGGCTCAGAGCGCAGGAATGCCATAAAAGAAAACAAATCAAATGAGCCATTAAGAATGGGCATTCCTATAACAACCCACTTCCGCTTGGCCATTATACCAGCGATGGCTTCAAAGAGCATCCACGTTCAGTATATTTTGTGCCTCATCCACAATGACTCACCAACACTCAATCTTCTTCATAGGGTACTCCTCCGCCCAATAATGTTCGGAAACAAGTGTACTATGGGATGTTAAGACAATGTCGTATCTTCGGAGCAGCTCCACATCTCTTGTCCGATTGCCTTCATACAGGTATGCTTTTAAATTTCTGGGATTAACGGGTTCCCTGAGCTGTCTTTCCCTGGTCGAAAGCCCAGAAGATGGCCAAACGACCAGACTTGTCTCCCAAAATTTGTATCGATACATACCACTAATTTTACCTTTTTTCTGCGTCCCTGAACAATTCATCTTGCTGGTTCTTCCCCTCTTACACTTTCTACCACCTCTACCTTCCTCACCCATTTCATCTAAAGTTTCCACATATACACTAGCATCGGCGGAAGCAAGAGCACTACCACATTTATCAAGAGCATTCAAAGAGAGCAAAGTTAGAGTCTTGCCCAATTCAAAATCGTCCGCAAACACCCCACCGCGCAGAGGTTCTTGCCGCACATTGTATTGCTCAAAAGCTTTACATAAGACTCTTTTTCTCCTGATCCCTAAAGGGTGGCAATTCGTCCGAATTCTCCCTATGAACCAACCACCCCAACCCCTACTTCTGTTGCACAAAGAGCTCCGATTTGATCACATCTTCTGGCAAACCCAACGCTTCCAGCGGACCCCTTCATGCTCACAGTCGAAAACATAATCTTCTGTGTTGATTTGGTTCCCATCTCTAATCCAGTTCAACCCACCTCGTGCAATCTCCATTTTATTATCCTCTAAATTCGAGAATACCTCAATCTGACAAGGAATGTGGAGGAAGATAATGATAGGCTACCATCTATTTACTACTTTTTATTTATTATTATTATTTATATTTAATAATTAAGAAAGTAATTGTATATTTTTTAATAATTAAGAATGTTAAAAAAGTATTTAAAAAAATAATAAAAATATAAAATTTTTAAATACATCTTTTTATAATAGTAAATAGACAGCAGGAAGTTTATCATTGACTATACAGAGAATGTTACTCGCCGCATGGCTAATAGCCATTGGCTATCATGCACAGTGGCTTCGACGAAAATTTACGCGAGTCCTCGGGGGACATGATTGCGGCGACGGGTGGCTCGAGGTAACTGACCAGTTGGGAGCAGATGTTGAGGACCCCGATGGCGAGGTCGTTGAGGGGCTCTGCCTCTTGGACAAGACCCAGCATTTCGTAATCACTCGGCTCGGCTTCGTTTAATCAAGTTCAATTTATCAAATTTTATAATTATAATTTTTGTAAATTTTAATATAAAATATAATAAATAATTTAATTTTTTTAAATTTTAAAATAATAATAATATTAAAAAATAATATTTTAATAATATTTTATCATCTTAACTCAATTCAATTTAACGTCAAAACGCAATCTAACTGTATCATTTCATATATTAGTGTATACTTACAATTTTCCTAATATTTTTATTTATAAGATTTATTTTATTAATTTTTAATTTATCAATAAATTTATAAAAAAGAAATATTTATAATTTTTTTAAAATACATTTAACATTTTACTTTTCCATAATATTGGCCATTAAAACAGCGACAGAGTCGGAGGAATAGCGGACGCCGAGTCTTGGAGGTTCTGTGAGAATTCTTCATTGCAACCTTCGGGTTCTTGCTAGTTGTCAAGGCTCGAGTAGAGCGCTACTGGGTCTTCGTCTTCCTCCATTTTTGTGCAAAGCGGATATTGAGAGAGAATGAATCAAAGAGAAAATATCAGAGCAGTGTATGAAGAACAAGTTGAAGAGTCGATCTTGCTATAAAGAAATAATCTTTCAGTGTGCAAAACATAAATAGACTTCCATGTGACGGGAAGATGTAACAGATTGTTAACTGTTTGCAAATCCCACTGGCACTTAATGAGATCCACAGTTAGTTATATGCCCGTTGGCAATCTCTTTTCCGAATTGAATAAACCTTTTTTTTTGGATTTTCCTAATATAAAGAAATGACGTATCTATCTTAGTTTTCTTCCAAAATAATCGAAAATAAAATAAATGAAACAAAAAAATATAAATTAGAGTGCTTCGGTCAAAATGGGTAGTCAAGTGTATGCCTACTGAAGTGCCCGAAATTCTATTGTTAAATAATAGCACAAGTGGTGGCTGGGCAACGCCAATAAACATCCCCAACAAATTCATCTAAAACGAGAAATCAAAAATAACGATTATAAAAAATCAGTCCCATATTTATTCACATGAAGTACGTCAATGAAGTGTCACAACTCGTGGTTTTTAACACAATCCAACGATGTTTTGCTATTAATTGCGCTTTATAAGATATCGGTTGAAACATTGAAACAAATACTGTAGAATACCAGACCAGGTTGTCGGAAGAGCATGAAGCTCCTCGAAAATCAAGACACAAAATACAGCAGAGCTACGACGGAGCTTGATGGGCGGTGAAGCGTGGCGACAATAGTCTCCAGAGGGCACGTAGGCGGTCCTAGGCAGCTTTCTAATGTAGATCTAAGCTCCAAAATTGTATGAAAAGTACAAAAATCAACAAAAGCAAAAGAGCCAACAAAAAATGAAGTAGATTGAGATGATAACAGCAAGGAGAGGTGGCGGTGGAGCAGAAATGGCTCTAATTTGGCCACGGGTGGTGGCAGATGGGGCTCACACGACCTCCTGTGAGTTGGTGATGTGTGAATGGTGATATAGATCTAGCAAAACTTGATTATAATCAATGAGGTCGTGGAGATAGGTGGAGAAAAATATGAGGTTGTAGGCAAGGAGAGAGAGAGAGTAATGGAGACGGAAGGATGGCCTCTCCCAGGCGATGAAGAAGACGATGTGCTCTCAGTTTTGATTGAATTCATTTCACCAACTTCTCATTGACCCAAAAATTGTTCCAAGGATCTGGACAAAGAGCACCGATTCCCCGCACGGGGAGAAAAAAGGAAGCACTTGTTCATGCACTTCAAAGCATCCTCATAATTGCACAATTAAGACAATACACCACCAAATGGCAATATTTTGTAACAGAAACTTAAAGCAAGAGATGCTGATTTATTTTCATGGATATCATTTCTAAGATAACAGAAAAGTACATGTTACTTTCATCCGGTGAAAAAGCCCAAAACAGAATGGACCTGCTCAATTGCAGCACAAGGTAGAACCATAGAACTGCATTTTTTTTTTTTGGTGGTTGGTAGAACTACTACTTGCCGGCAAATGACTGGGATCTACTACGATGTCTCCTGAACTATTTCAAAGTATTACAGTCCATGTTACCCCTCAATCATGCAGCGTTCCCAATATATCATCATCCTGATACAGGTGATACCTGAAATCCATTCAAAAAAGGTACTTAACCACAGAAACCCTGCGTGTCAACATTAGATATTTCGAAATGGATGACATTTGAAATAAAGCATAAACAGCAGTCATTAGCCAAGGCTTCTTGTCAAGCATTGGTTGGAGATTACGTTTTTCTCTTGAAAATGTTTCACTAAGAAAAGGTATTCCCATCAGGAATGCTAAGAGCAGCATTTATACTTCCAACTTTTATATTAAGCTCAACATGCAAGTCAGCCGATTTGAACTTCTTTAGCATGGACAGAATAATAAAATAAGTGCTTAGATGCTTTAAAAAATCTCAAGTAGCTTCAAGTGTGCATATATTCTCAATACTTCGTGTCATGTAAAGGGAATGGGTTGAATTGCAGCCAACCAACGACTAAACCTTAAGGAGGATAAAATCAAAAAAAGGAAGCTCAGAAAGGTTCAGGGAGGATTCTATCTTAAATACAAGTCTAGAGATGCAAAGGCATCGGACACTTGAGAGAGCAGAGCCTAAAATCTGCTTCCCAACTTGAAAGCTGATGACAACACGAAGAAAAGCTACAGGTACTAATGTGACAGATCACAACACTAGCCACGACAAGTTTTCCCAACTTGGCAGTACCATATTGACTTGCACTCTTATGACAAGAAATAAAGCTGACGATATTAAAGATTTCCTCATCATATATGCATTGAAATACTTACAACTTCTTCTTAGGATATGTTTTTTTATTGTTTCTTTTATAAATATCTCATCTTAGGATGTGCACAATCATGCATTTGAAGAAAAGAACAAAAATAAAGAAAATAAATTTTGACGACCCCGTAACAAAACTAGGACGATTATCCGTATCTAAGGTGCATTAAAAAAATATATATATCTAAAATTATGAGGCACAACAGCTGAAAGAAGGGAAAACCCATACTCTTTGTCACCAAGCTTCACTTGAGTTCCTCCATATTCAGGCAAGAGGACAGTATCTCCTTCTTTTACACTGACAGGTATCAATTTCCCCTCTTTATCATGAGTCCCAGCACCCACCGCCACAACTTTTCCAGAGTTAAGCTATAGTATCAAACGTTATAATGTGAAGAAATCACTAATGAAGTATTTCAATTTGTACCAATCAGTAATAAAGGGCAAAAGGAAAAACAGAGAAAATGTTTTACAAGACTAACCATTGAACAAAGTAAATCAAATAGAAAAAAAAACACGTTGACTATATCACAAATTTTGTGTCGCTTTACGTATACTGAAAAATTCCCTCATAATTTATCCACACTCGGAAACAGGAAACCTGTAGTTATCGTTTGGGTGCTGAGAAAATGGGTGAAAAGAAAGAAAAGCAACAAACTTGCGAATCTCATCACTCAAGACAGCCTATTACACTTAATTTTCCTTGTATGTATTGGGTTCGTTCAGTTTTCTTCAGATTCCAGAATAAACAAACACATTGACCGCGAGAAGCAGAGAAATGAGGAAAAAATGTGGGTGTAGAGTATGTAAGGGAATTGACCTTGGTAGCTTTCTCGGGAAGTAAAATGCCGGCATGGGTCTTGGACGGGGGGACGATTTTCTCGACCAAAACGCGATTCAGTAGTGGGATCAAACGCTTCGCCATCTTAGAAAGTAAAAAAGAAACCAAAAAACGATAGAGAGGGAGAGTCGGAGAGACAAGAGAGCCAGGCCGCTTCTCTGAAGTCTGCGGTCTTTTTGGCTTTTGCTTAAAATCTAGGGTTTAGGAAGGGTTTATCAGTCAGAACACGAAAGTACTTGCAAACCCTATCCGCGAGAAATTCTGCATCTTTTCTTCATGGGTCGTTTTGGAAAGTCGAAAAAAAAGAAAGCGAAACTCAAAATTAACAAATTAACAAGTATGAGAAGACCACTAGAAATCCAGAAATGTGAAGAAATTTATAAAACAAGTATGTGTTATTTGCATGCATGCTAAATTTTCCTTTCCTTATTTTTTGGGGGGCAAAATACACACGAATTCATATTCAATTGGGATACTCTTATCATAAGCAAACATTTCTTAATTTTACAGTGTTTTCCATGTGCCTCCAGCTAGGAGAGGGCAGCGGGCCCCACCTCCCGCCACCCGACCCAGTCCCATGCTGCCCCCGCCATATTAATAAGAAAAACTTATACTTATAATAAAACGACGTGATTTTAGGAATACTCCAAAATAACGTTGTTTTACTTTAAAACTAAAATCCCTCTCCTCGATTCTAACCCTAAAACCATTTTCAGTCTCCTCTTCTCTCATTTCTTCTTTCTCAGTTTCTTTCCCTCCATGATTTCTTCTATATTTCCTCATCATCCTCCACTTTTTCTTCTCCTTCTTCTTCTTCTCCTCCTCCTTTTCCTATTTTCAATTTTTTACTTTTTCCTCAACGTCTTGAAGCGTGGCCGTGGAACCACAACCATGAATGGTCGTAGTTCCTTTGCTCAAACCATGGTCTTGCCATGTGCTAATATTGTCGTGGCAGCGAATTTAATTTTTCTTGCCATGTGTCACTGTATATATTTACAATTTGTTGGATTTGTTGTTGATGATATAGTTGTTGATTTTATGGATGAATCTATAGGTTTGATGTTGTTTTTCGATTCTTTTAGATTTTTTTGATTGTTTTCCACCATGAGTGGGTGGTGGACAGAGGGAGACGGACAAATCAAGAGGCCAATTCGCCTCCTAACATGCGGACGGGACATTCCGTCCATGGAGTATAGAGCCAGATTTCAAGAGAACAAACCCCAACCTTCACCATGCCCGCGGGGGAGAAGAGGGGGGGCTTCTGGCAAAAGTCTCATTAAAAAGCATGCACATGATATCATACTCTCCAACAACATATAAAAAAAATGTCTGAATGCCAAATTTTGGGCAGGTTTCTTGCTCTACATTTGGTCAAACCCTTTTACAATTTAGACTTGCTACTTCTTACCTTGATGAGCTCTCTAGACCAAAAAATAGTGTGAAAACTACATAAAAAAAAATGCTCGATTATATACCAAAAGACGAATAAGAAGCTTCGTTTGAGATTGCAGTCAAAAATAAAGGTTTTCATAATAGAGCTTAACCACGTGGACTCTACTATAAATTTGGCATAGGGACAAAGTTGAGGACCATTCCTCATATCTGCATTATGAGTTTGTGCATATAAGATACATGGATCGTGTTGTCTATTTAATATTTTGAATAAATTCGATAATTTAATTTTAAAATAAGATAAAAACATTGCGTAGATTTTTCAATATTAAGAGTGCTCATAGCCTCATCTAATTTAAACATAACATGAGTTTCACATAAATATTTAATATTATGTCTATTTCTTTTGCCCATAATTAGAGAAGGACGATACTACACTCATTGAGGATTCTTATCAATACGTGCATTCTTTTATTTTATTTATTTATTTATTTAATTTTAAAAAAAATTCATAACATCATTTAAAAAAATTTATTTAATAATTAAATAAAAAACATTATGGAGACCCATTATCGGGACCCTTGCATTTTCCATTAGAGAATAGGTTAATGGAATATAATCCTGGTTGGTGCCGGTGGATTTTGTCATTATGACGCAATTAAGGCGTAGAAAACGTGACTGGGAATAGTTTTATGATTAATTAAGTATATAAATGTTGAAGGTACTGGTGATGATGAAGTCCTCGTGTCCTTTTTACTGCCGATTGAGTGTCATGAGAAACTGTACGTTGCTAAAAATCAGTCATAGACCTAGCTAGCTATGCTTTCATGTAATTATTGCACATTTGACCACCTTAATTAAACCTAACTACCTACATCCTACGTACACAAATATTTATGATAAGATTATGACCATTGATTATCATCATATATATATATATATATAATCCGTGACCTCTTACCATATAAATATCTATTTTAATTATATACAAATAAACTAGTAGCAGTTGTTGGGTGTTCCTAAAAAATATAAAAATAAATAAAGCTGTTAATAGTAATGATATTAAGGAATGAGTAATCATACGTCAACTATTTTTACAATCTTTTATATAATTATATTTTAGATTTTAGATATTTATTTTATAAATTATTTCCTAAAAATGTCACTCATTTTCTTCACATCTTGAGATGTGACCAGTATTATATTTAATTAATGCTTGTCCGACACGTGCGAAGAAATGTGCCTAGCTAGCTGTTCGATGGTCAAACTAATATAGCTAGCTGGAACCAATTAAGTTGTTAACACCAAATTAATTATCAATATTTACACATAATTATGATTAATAGTAAAAAATGAGTTAAGACGGTGGAATGAGATGAGTTTTGTATAACTCTCACGATCGATTCAAGCAGGTTTTTATGCTGAAGATGATATATAGCCATTAAAATTGTTTCTGTTGATCTCTCTCTCACAAATACACACACGAATTGTCTGGAGCCAAAGACCAAACAAAAAAAGAATAATAATAACAGGTCAGAAATTAGAGTTTGAAACATGTAGATGAGTGAAGAAAGACGACAGATGGGTACTCACAACATGATTTGAGTCCTACCACATTTGAAGCCCACAATAATGAAAGGTTTCGTGGAGTTGTTATGTCCAAATGATGATAGGACCAGGGACTTTGACTGAGAAAATAGAGAAAGCAAGTGAGAGAAAGGGGAACATATAACAAAAAGTAAAACCCTAATTGCTTGAAGAGCAAAGAATTCTTTGCCATAATCATGCCGCCTGTACTCATAACGACACATTATTGCCCATCTAAGAGGGTTTCATCTTTGCAGCAACAGCTCATTGTTGCAATCCAATGTTCATGATCTGTGTCGTGCGTGTATATTGTGTTTGAGTGCTAATTGGCAAGTAAATACTTGAGAATTTCACACATTTACCTTTTCTCTTTCTCGAAGTAGTGTGGATCATACGGAACCCATGCAAGCTTTGTCTAGGTTTTTTAAAGAAAAACCATAAGATCTAGCAACTTGTATATGAAGACATGACTTATTAAAAAACAAATAAATAAATCAAGCCCAAATGTACTAATGATCTCGAGTTTTTCATTGAATAAAATGCATATGAGTGCGCACGTGTGTAAATATAAGTATGGGTGGTAATTTGTGCACGCGGGTCATATTCGCGTTGTATTAAGTTATAGATATTTGATTATATAACCCAACCTGAACTCGATTCATTAAACCAAATGCATTAGGTCTTCAAACCTTAATATAATTCATTTAAATAATTAGTCATATCGTGTCACCCATTTTGATCCGTTTAATAATTAATTAACACGACATGACTCATTTCAATCCGTTTTCTGTAAACGGGAACTTGAACTAATATGCATTAATCCATTTGACCTAATTAATATAATTTCACATTAAAGTTAAAATCTATATTTATTAGTAGTCACAATATAAAAAATAATAATGAGACTACACACTAATAAAAAATATCAACATTTTTCAGATTTTAACTTATAAGAAAATCAATATTAGAATCATGATATCAACAAATATAAGAATAGGTTCAGAATTACAATCTCAATAACAAAAATATAAGTATGTTGAGAATTATCAATATTACAATCTAAGCATAATAAAATTGTGATTATGAGTAAAAATGTAAACGGATCATAACAGGTTAGTATCATGTTAAAAGAGTTTACTCATCTATAAATTGTGTCTTAACGGGTCAATCTATTTTCACCTGAATTCGTTAATATCAAATCTAAATTTACTAATTTCGTATCATCATATTCGTGTTGAATTCACAGATCGTGTCACATATTATCTCATCGTACGTAAGTATTTTGTATCCCCTCATAAGTCTCTCTCTTCTAATTTTTTTTATGGAAAATCTCTGTTAGGTAATCACACATATGCATGCGCGCGCACATATATAATATATTTATATATATATATATATGTATGTATGTGTGTGATGAATTGGAAAAAATTAGTTTGCCGCACAAACTTTACCGCCTAATTTGACCGCTCTGTAGAAATTTTTTTTATTTAATGATTAAAAAAATAATTTTAGTGTATTGATGTAATTTTTATATTTTTTAAAATTATTTAAAAATAATAAAAAAATACAAATAAAAAAATTAGATAAAAATAAAACACTAACTTTACACTAGCTTTACTCGATGAAATTATATATAAAGCACTACTTACAGTACTTTAGTAGCTAGCTAGGTATGAGGATTTTTGGGCTGCTTTATGTTTTTCGTTTTTTTGGGTGCTAAGACCAATGTGACTTTCATGACCTAATGATAATCTTTCTTCTAAAATAATTAATAAATAAATGGAAAAAAAAGGACAAAAAACATAATCATTTCTTCTAAGAAAGAAAGAGACCACTACATATACGTCTGATATTCACCACCCCCCACCACTTTACGGCCCACCCTCTTCTGCCTCCAGTTTAATTTCTAATTCATTTCCATTACAAAGCTCTCTAAATTTGTCATCTATTAAACATTTTCTCGATAGCTTTCTTTTATTTCGTTTGTTTGATGAGAAGTTGGTTGAAAATTAATGTATATTGATCATCTGCAACGTCCTGCTTCTCACTTAACGTACGATGATTCTAGATCATCTGTTCTTGGACGAGAACAGCATTATATATGCTCAAAATATGATATATTTTAGGGAAAAGGGTTAAGGTATATATATCATTTAGTGGCCTGACAATTGGTGATTAATACTTATTATTATGGGCAATACAAAACTAGAAATAAGAATTAATTAGACTTATTCACAAGCTGTTTTTCAACCCCTAGCATGTTTTTATTTTTTCAAATAATAACCCTTATATATAGCTAGCTAGCTCCATCCCGCATGCATGCTTATTTCAGAACAAATGACATAATTATGATCTTTCCCTCTTATTACAAAGTAGTACGTAGATCTATGCATGCATGAGATATTGGATCGATCCTGTATATTCTTAATTCAGAACCTCTTTAAGTACTTTTTCAATTCCCCGGCCATGTTTACTTCTGAAATTCACGACATTATATTAATATTACTCGATAAAATCATAATTCCTTCCAACTTGTAAATATTTCTCGAGCATGGATTCTTTCTTTCGTATATAAGACTTTTTTTTGTTTCTTTTGTAAGGCTTTGCCTTTTTGTGATCCATTTTTTTAATGATTCCATATACAGTATTAATGATAACATTTTCTTTCCTATTGTTCAGTAAATGTTATTGAGGATTAGTGATGAAAGCTTATATTATGTACATTGTGATTGAGGATTTTTCCTAAAAGATTATAGCTTTTTTTGTTCAGATTTAGGAGGAGTTTGCTTTTGACAAATAATTTCCACTTTTGAATTCCAAAATCTTTTGGTTCAACGTACTGTTACATCCACATGATCTAATATTGTCTCATCACTTGAAATTATCTACCCTATTCCCATGATTTTGTAATAGAACTATTTCGGTAAATTCATCGTTGGTTACATTTGGATGCTAAAGTAATTTCAAATGAACAGTGAATAGTAGTAAAAAAATAATGAATAATTTGTGAATAATAATAAATTATTTATAAATAATAATGAAAATAGTTACAGTTACCAAGAGTCACACTAATAAAGCATTAATTCCCACATAAATGCAGAGCCAAACACCGGCCACTTTTTCAGGATTCAAAAGTCCTTTTATCTGCCCCTGGACAACTTTTGAGGGAAAGGTAAGTGCCTGCCTTTGTGTCTAAAACAGAGAAGACGATAGCATTAGGAATAGGCAAGATATGCATATGGCAAAACCCAAGTAAAAACAACTTAAGATGATTCTATCTCGGATGACCCAAAATCGATGTAGAGTGAGAACTTAGCTTTGCTAGTGATCAAGCAGAACCTTTCTTGGGGAAACTGAGAAACCACTCCCTTTTTCTCTCCCCCTCTCTTTCTGTCCGACTCAGGTGGAAGGGCTTTCCCAACAGAAATTAGGCTCTGAAATCAGTAGCAAAAGTTGTTTCCAATAACACCCTCTGCACCATATTTTTATTTACAGAAACCAGGCAGCAAGCCCTATGCATTTTGACTCTCACCCTCTCATTTTGACTTGGCTCTTCTCTTCAAACTCCAAGGTCCCTAAACAAAACAAAAAACCAAAAAGGTTCTTTCATAATATAATCCTCAGCCAACTGAAAGGACAGCCCCACCTCAAAAAATCACCCTCCTTCTGTCAGTCTTCTAAGAGAAGGAAGAGCAAGGCAAAGAGAGTACTACTCCATGCCATGATTTGGGTTCTGCGCAAGAAACGGATGGGTCTGAGAACGAAGTTAGCATGCTTGTCTCTGCTTCTGCTGATTCTATTACAGTTTGAGGCTCCATGTTTTGCCGATGGGGCCGAAAGATTCTACAGATCATTCAAAGGTGGGTCTGGTTCTGAGCACAATTCTGTTAAACCCCATGGCACTGGCTTTAGAGGAAATGCAGACAAAGATGCTGATGAGGTTTTTGGTGCTGATAAGAGAAAAGTCTACACAGGCCCGAATCCTCTGCACAATAGATGAGTAATTTAGCAGGGAAACCTGCCATCTTCATATTTTCAACCTATGAAAACTTTTTCGCGCTTACTCTCCATATGCTTCTCCTTCCTTATCTTTCTTTCTTTCTTCATTTTTTATTTTGATTTTTAAGAGCATTTTCATATTGCTTGAGGCCTTTGAATATTTCAAGCAGTCTTACAGATGTATATGAAAGTTTAGGTTTGAGATTTTTGGTGAGGAAATATACTTATTTGTTAATAGTATAAGGGAAGAAGTATTTCTTGAAGAAGTATTTCTTATATAATATTTCGTGAACATTAATGCCATTAATAGGGTTGTTGGTGTGAATGAATATTGTTGTGCTTTTGCTCTAGCCGGTTGGTGATCTTATTCTCTGCTGTTGCTCTCCCACTCTTGTATAAAAAAGGATCTTTCTCAGTAAACTCTTTTCTTGTTCTTATTATTATCTCAGATCGTTAGGTTTTCCAAATCTAGCAATGCTTAGAGAGGAATTTCTATATGGCTTACAAGCATGTTCATTATGATCATGTATCTATATACATTTTGTATGTATTTATGTATTTATGCATGCATGGATGCATGTATGTATAAGATGCTTCATGTCTGCAGCCTCATATAAGAAGACGGATTTCGTTTCCTTTTTTTGGCTAAGCTGCTATATTCATAGCTAGATTTAAATGCCCATCAACATGCATTTGCTGATCTATGCACCAGACGGCCGGCCATTTTTGTATACACATGAGATCTCATCACTTCTACATCAAGATAGGATGACTTTCGGCCATAGATTGCATATTTGTCGAGATGGTTTATTTTTTATTTTTTTAAAAATAACAGCCATGAAGTAAGCTTGAGTAACATTTGAACTGTCAATAGACAGCCATTTTAATTTTTCTGTCTTGAATGATTATGAAGCGGTCCCACTGTAAGTTTGATTGATACTTTGCCATCCCCACATGTCCACTACTATTGCAAAACGAGTTTTCTACCCAAAAAAAAAAAACCAATAATCTCCATATATACTTTCCACTATCATTTATGGAACTGTCTCGTTATCTTTCTTTTATTTTTCTTTTATTTTTTTTTCCAGTTTTCCTTTGGAACACGTTTGAGTAACAAAAAAAATAGCTTAATAATCTTGGGGATTTTCCCAACATTTTAGAACTTTGTCTATCTTCTTTGATGTACTGATTGCATGATGTTTTGAAAGGTACATGATTTTAATGTGAGAATAGAAACTTTCAACCATTTATTCATGTGATTCCTTCTTTTATATATATTTCCTCAAATCTCTGTGACTCAACCCATGTCTTAATTTTTTTTAATTGAGTAATGCTAAATACAGTCATGAATTATGCAAATGTCGCATATATACTTTTGGAAAAGAGTGAGATCGCTACTATTAAAAAATTAATTTTTTTTATGTATATCTTATATTTCTTATTTACTCACTATTTTCAAAAAGAATGCGAGACGCTTGTACACTTTATTACTGTAAATATCATTTCTCTTTCTATTATACCTGGCTACCATTTCTATTATACCTAGCTACCAGTATATATAGTTTTCTCAAACTTGACTTGCTTTAATATGATCATCTGGCTAGCAGATTAGCACTGTCGACGTCACTAATTTGGTTATTAAATCCCTTCAATCAGTCACTATGTGGCCGTGTAAATAATTAGGAAATTAAAAATAAAAATAAAACATCAATAATATCGAAGAAAATTCTCTTTGGGTTTTAGCTAATTAACTTCAAAATTCGAATTTTGCATAACACCGAATTAAAAATAGGATTTAAAGATAAAAGAAGGTTAACATTCCAATTTACCTATGAAGAAGAAGAGACCAAAAAAAAAAAAAAAAAGCAAGACTTTGCAAATAGCACGTTTTTTATGTCTCTCATTTGTAATATAGCAAAACCCCTCCCCGTGAAAAAACTGGAAAGTCATTTTCCCATGCATGACAAAAGTCATACTGATCAGCATGTACAGAAGTACAGATTGTTTGCTTTGGAAATTATATATAATTCATAAGAACGCACCAACTTCATTAATTGCTGCTTTGATATCAAACTTCTATCTATCACTTGCTTTTTAGTTAAGTATATAAATGCATGGTTTTGCGAGTAATGATCTCCAGCGTTAATTTTATGCATGTGCTAGCTAGCTAGCTAGCATCTGATGATGATCAACAGATTTTTGCATTGATCAGACACATATATACATGACGGGTAAGGTAATAATTAAGGGTAGCTGGGTCCATGATATCCATACACGTTATAAAAAGGAAAGGAATGAGCTAGCTAGATCCTTTGTGTACACGGCATGGCATTAGTCCTGCATCTATATTTGTTGTTTTGTTTTTAGCATTCGCTTACAACATTGTTTGCAAGGCAAAGACTTTTTGTCCATTTCCCTCCCCAGGACCACTACTTATACCAATGCATCAAGAAAAGAAAAGATAAGAAGTTGGATTTATTATGAATTGACTTTCAGGGTACGTGTCATGGCTTTGTGTTTTAAGTAGATCGACTAGTACGTACTCAATTTATAAATTTATTTTTATATGATTATTTTGTGAATATTTTTTTTTAGAAAATAAAACCTGGTATCATTTTGTGAACACAAATTTTCAAGGTTGTATAGGTGCGTGCGCCTGTTGTCGATCTATGATCTATACATCCAACGTGGGACAAAACACAACGTACGGAATCTCTCATGACATGCCGCATCTTTTGTTCCATTTCTGCTCCGACTTCAACTTTGGTAGAATTGTGGTGGTTGAAATATCTTCAGTAACAGTTGAGCAAAGCCCACAGGGCACCGTCCTTCACTAATAAAGGGCCACAAACTGCCTAACTGCTGTACAGCTCAAAAACCAATTTCCAACCCATACAATAAACCCCGTGAAAAAAGAACATATCACCGATTTTTGTGGTTTTGCTTTTGTTCTTTGCTGAGTTGGCCTTTCTCAATTGGGTTTAGGATATTATCCCTGACCAAATTGTTTTTCCTTCCTAAAAAGCTTGAGGAAAAACCCTGAGGGCCGACCAGCTACTCAGTGCATTCAAGGTGGCTTTTAAATGCACCAATTTGTTTGAAGTCCATGCCAAGGCGTGATCACTTTATTTATCCCACCACCGACCCTTCATTCAACTAGAAAGTGACCGACTGTATCAGTATTTCCAAGCGTGTGACCCTCTTTGAAAAGCTTCTTTAGACAATATTTACGTACTGTTTAAACAGTGCGTTGAGATAATTAAGATAAAAATTGAATGATAAATAAAATATTTTTAAAATATTTTTTTTTAATTTTAAAAAATCAAATTATTTATTATATTTTATATAAAAATTTAAAAAAGTTATAATGATAAAATAAAATAAAATAAAATATTTATTATATTTTGATTTTAACGCCTGCTTAGCTTAAATTTGCCCCTTGGGAATGTATTTTTCAATTTTTTTGATAGCATTTCTTAACAAAAATGCTGGATGCAAATGCTGCTGACGTGGAAAAAAGAAACGACGCCGTTTATTACATTTTATTAAGTTTGCCCAATTTCCTTCATTTTTCTCATTCTATCTCTCACTATTTTATAAAATCCTGTCATTGCACTCTCTTAGCGATGAATAAACCAGATCGAACTTGGAGAAATTGACCCAAAATCCCATCCCACACTACAGTTGGAGGCAAAAACGGAAACTTTTCATATTCAATTCAGTCCTCCGATCTATCTTCTCTCTTTCGGCTTCTCTATATTTTCGATTCTCACAGATGAACAATAATAAGAAATTTCAAAATCCCAAACCCAAGAATCGAATAACACTAATGTATTTGAGAGAAAAAGAATAGTGATAATAATAACAAAAAAGAGCTTCTGATCTAAATAAACAAAGAATATTTAGAGAAACTCTACGAACTCTGTACAGAAGAAATAGATAGCAGTTGTAAAAGACTACCCACGTATCACAATTAAAAATGAAGCCGTTCGCCTTTTTTTTCTCGCCTTCTTTCACCATTTTGCCTTTTGTCGTCTCTTTCTAATTTCTCGCCTGACACATCAGCCGACTGCACAAGATCGACTGTCTATAGAACTATTGATTTCCTAACCCGTACCCGTAAAAACCGAACTTGACAAGACCTTTATAACCGTCGTTAACGCAAACCTTATTCTGGCATTTGAAATGTCCAAGTGCTGCCTTAAATTATTGAGAGACACTACTCCCTCATAAATTTTCTACCGAATTGTGTTTTTATTTTCTTTTATTTTTTTCTTTTTACCTAATAGTTAAGTAAATGTTTTATAAATTTTATTATTTGATTAAAAAATGATTAAAATGATTAAAAAATGTGCGAAAATAAAATAAGAGAAAAATAAAAAAAGTATTTACACTATTCAGTATCAAATTTTCGGTAAGCATAGCAGCATTCTAAATTATTCAACGGTAACGATGTCTTCTGATTACTCTACTACTACTTCATTATTCAATTATTTTTTTTCCTTTTGAATCTAGATTAAAAATTCAGAATATGACCTTGCATAATTGAAAAAAAAAATTCAATTAACCAATATAATCATATAATTTAATTAAAAATAAATTTGATTTTATAAATATTGATCTTCTTTTGGTTTTTGAGTCAATTTTTAAAAAGTCGAATTTACTCTTAGTTAAATTACATAATTACATTGGTTAATTGAGTTTATTTTCTTCTAAATTATACAAAAAGATCATGTTCTGAATTTTTAATCCAGATTAAAGAGCTAAAGAAACAAAAAATTAGATAGTAAAACAATAATAAAAGAGCTGCAAAGAATATCATTAATCTTTTTCAAAAGGCTTGTCTATCTTTTCTCGTGGGATCATCAGAGCAAGCTAGCAATGTGTGGGGCACATGTTTGAGGTCATTGTCTAATTAAATTGCAAATGGTCCGAGGGTACTGAATCCCGAATTGCACTCTTTTCCACGGCCTTTGGCAGCTAATCAGGATCCATAATTCAAAACAGGGTCATCTCAGATATGCCACATATATAGTACCCATTACAATAACATTGAACTGGTCAACATCCAGAGTCACACTATTGAGTAAAAAGCTCCAGTAAACTTATTTCGTGCTTGAAATCTTGAACGCCTTCGAGTTGAATGATTATTACAAGCTTTTCGCGCTTGAACATGCACTTCTCCATTCTTGCTTTATATGCACTGATTTTCTTTTCTTGTCTTATAATAATACTAGATACAGTCATGAGTTGTATAAATACTGCACACTTCATTTATAAAAAAGTGAAGTTCATTATTAAAAGATTAATTTTTTTATATTGGTATCATATTTACTCATATTTTTTAAAAAGAGTACGCAAAACACACTATACGACTGTAAATATCATTTATCATTTTTTTGGATTGTCTGATAAACATGTAACAGCACGTGTACTAGGAAACCGTAGTGCCAAACATGGTGACGTGGCAATACAATTTATTTATTAGAATCCCCGCGGTAGGATGCGTGCTCAGAGACTTGTCTAAAGAATGGGAAGATGCAAGTGTAAATTGGTCTAGAGCTAGTACCTCATAGCTTGGAGGCGCGAGCTGTGACTTTACTCAAGGCGATTGCGGTCTTTGAGCCAGATGGGCGTCCCAGATGCTTAGAGATGAATTCCCCAGCCAACATGAGCTTACCAAGATTCACATTTGTCTTCACACCGAGCCCATCTAGCATGTACACAACATCCTCAGTTGCAACATTTCCAGATGCACCCTTGGCATATGGGCAGCCCCCAAGACCAGAAACTGATGAATCGACTGTGCTGATCCCCATCTGTGAAGGAAATCAACAACATGACATTTAAGTTCAAAATATTTTCTAACATAGCTTTTGAAATTATCATATAACTTTATTCAGTAATAAATCTGGAAACTTGCTTGAATTTTAAAAATATGCATCAGAAATAAATTAACTAATAAACAAAGAAGAAAAAAATAAGGGAGGAAAAAAAAAAGTGAATAAATAAAACGCAGTCGACCAGATAATCAAGAATATGAATATATAAAAAACCGTTTCTTGAATTTATGGAGATTATTCCAGCATGATGTTCTTGGCTATATATCACCCACTTTCTAGGCCCATAAGGCCGCCTTTAGACATTCCACATGAAAACTCACCGAGTTTCCCACGTATCTAACTGTTATGTTAATAAATGGGACTGTCTACATATTGCATCCTACTCTTATGAGCACAGCATTGTAAACGATACCGCCTTAATGGAAAGGCATTTTTCTAAGGCCTTCGTAGCAAACTACTACAAACTAGCAGTAAAGACAATTAAAAAAAAAAATAGTACCGCAATCAACTTCATAGGGATTTCATGAACTTAATCCAGTTGTTTCAAGTGTCAATCAAAACACCAGAATATGATGAGCATCCACACACATGGTTTTGCTTTAATGAAGAAATCAAGATGAAAAAATTGCTTACCTGGAGGGATACGAGTATATTTGACAGAGCTTGGCCATAAGTGTCATGAAAGTGGACAGCAAGCTTATCAACTGGGACAAAACCCATAACAGCTTCAAGCATTGGAATGACAGTACCTGGAAAGATAAAAAGACACAAGGCAACACCACATAAAGTCCCTTTTAATAAAAATACGAAAGAACTCATAAGACGCAAGTTAACATAACTCCATAAGGAATAAGGCTTAGCAATATATGCTCAATTCAAAATGCCCACTAATTTCAAATTCATATCAAGACAGCTTACCTGTCAGTTGCTTGCTTCAGACAGGACTAAATTTACTTCATAATAACTGCATTTGACTGATAAGCACTATGGAATGAGGCTGCTTGAATTAGTGAATTCCACTGCTTTGATACCATTGTTACATTGTAAGAGCATATCAAAATTGTAAGGACTCAACATGATGGCTAACGAATTTTATCTTCAACTTAGGTACATCATCAACATTCTTGTAAGAAAAGGTTTAATTTGATGACTTTCCTCCAGCCTAATGGTTGCCAATTTCAATCGCCAACCAATTGCTTCAAGCATGAGAGGTACACAAGGTCTCACAATTCATATTAATGTTTCCATTCTTTGCTCCACCTCTCTCCCTCGTACATTAAATTTCAATGTTCTCCAATTCCTTGATAAACCACTCAAATTTCCATGGTCTTTGGTCTCTACTAAATCCTTTCAAGCAAGGTAGGTGTTACAATAGCTAGATTTTCCTGATCAGGTTCTCCAGCTGTTTTCCCTAACATTCTTACCTCTCCTCCCACCTTCCCCCCTTTCCCTCCAACCTAATAATTTTCAGAGCTGCTTCAGCCAATTTCTTCACTCGCACTCCAAACCTCCACCCTACATCTTCTCCACTCGCCCTCCAAACCTCCACCCTACGTCTTCTCCCTTGGCTCTTCAGCTCCATTCATCCAAACCAAGACCTTGAGGTCAGATTTATTTATTTGCACCCAACTCTCATATCTGGAACCTTTAATAAAACAAAAACAAGTGCATTGTGCATACAAGTCGTAACACCCAAATCTGATATGGAATATGAACACAAACACAAAAAAACTATAAAATGGAAGACAGTTTTAGAGATTACCTGGGGTACCAACACCGATTGTATCACCAAGTGATATTTCAGAGCAACCCATATCATAAAGTTCTCTAGCCACATATGCTACTTTAGCTGGAGCTACCATTCCTTCCATTGAACACCCCACAACACATGATATATATCTAAAAACATAAGAAAGTATGTCATTTGTCACATTATTAACCAAAGATTTGTTTTGATATTACTTGAATATCTTTATTTAGAAAAACAAAGGCATTGAGAGGAAATCAAGGCATTAAACATCTCTACCATTAAATAGCCAAACTAAGAAACTCTAAAGAAAACAAAGGACTTGTCTAACAGAAAGTTTGTTTGAAATTGGTACAGACAACCACAGAAAGTTTGACATGCTCATGTCTTAAGTCAACCCCGGAAATAACTCAAATAACTTTAAAAAGTGGAGTATCAAACCTTGGTGGGTTTTGAGACTATCCACCTTGAACACAAGAAAATCTAGGAAATCTAACGCGCTTATGATCCAGAAAAATACAATATATGAGAAACAAGTCAGAATGAGGGTCAGAAAATTTACCCACGAACAGGAAATGAGAGCTTGTCAGCAGCAAGGGCAACATCGCGGTAACGAGTAAGACTCTCTTCGATGCTACAGTTGATATTGGATTTTGAAAAAGATTCAGATGCCGAGGCAAAGATGGCCACTTCTTTGGCTCCAGCTGCAACAGCTGCTTCAAACCCCTAGAAAGAAGCAATACAATGAACAATTCCCTCCACATAAACTTTTTATATGTATAACTGCACGGTTCTCTTCTAAAGAATACTTACTTTAACATTAGGAGTTAAGACAGGAAATCTAGCCCCTTCAACATTCCGAATTGCTTCCATTACATCCTTGGCATCTGCTAGCTAAGCCAAACATAAAATATTACAAAAGGGCAGCATTTTAGTTTCTACTGGAGGATAACCCCTTTCAAAATTAGCATATCATAATATACCCCAATGTTGAATAAATATCTGCATCGAAGACTGGGAAGAAGCCAGAAGGTCTGTTTTGATTACATAATTCAATCAGAGTTACCTGCACAGCCTCCTCCCTCCCTCACTAGAAGTGTCCTAGCCAGTTAGCCAGTCAAGATATGTGATGACTCATAGCCATCAATTATGGCAATTATGGGATTACCCTGAGAACAATTTGACACCTTCAATGCCACTTTATCTAAATATACTTCTAGAGGCATACGCATCCAATGATTGCATTTTAGATTTTAAATAAACCTCGAGCAGATCTAAATGCAGAAGATTCCAACATATCAACAAGTGCGGAAAGACGGAAGCTCTTTTCTTTTCTTCTAAAGGAGAAAATTCAAATTCAAAAGGGAATACCAAGGGGAAAAGGAAAAGCAACTCTTAATAGATTGAACCAGAATAAAGAAGCCAATCAATATTTATAAAAGTTAAGAGATAGACTAACGAGTAATATACACCTAGCACAAAGAAGTTCACCACAAGGCAGAGTATCTCTTATAAGAAAGTGAAGCCATGTTTACCTGTGGTACCCATTTCGGTGAAACAAAACTCGTGGCCTCAACAATGGGCAACCCTGAGGAAACTAGCATTTTTATCAACTCGACCTTTACAGAAGTAGGCACGATTTGCTTCTCATTTTGCAGTCCATCCCTAGGACCAACTTCCACTATCTTTATATATTCTGGAATACTTCTAAGAAACTGCAGTATCATAAATAGTATTAGAGAATAAAACCTCCAATCCTCTATAAGAAGAAAAATTAATCAGAAACGGAAATTTTAAATGACTTGATTCTTGGAAAACATCAAATCACACCAGGGTTTATGGCAAGAACAAGTACACATTCGAGATAAACTTGCCCAAATATCTTATTCGTCTTGGAAGAACTAGAAGAAAATAACTCCACAAGTAGAGAACTTTTGAACTCACATCTTTCCTCTAATAAAATTTCCAGCTACCATAAGTAGAGATAACATAAACAGTTCATATGAAATTTGATGCACCTTATTAGAAAGCTCCCCTGTGCACTTATCATTGCCATGGGAGCTATAATGACGATTTACCAAACACCAAGCATCGCGAGCATTACCAAGTGACTGATAATTCCAACCCCGGCTAGCAAGTGCCCCATTTACGGTATCACCTTGAAATGTGATCCTTTTTTGTTTTCTCCATAAGGATGCTTCTCCTGTGTCCTTGCGCCTAAAAAAAAAAAAAACTAGCTCATATAACCTTGTTCTAGCTGTGGCTATGCAATCACTAGAGGAATACCTCTCGAGTGTATCAGCTCCAATGCTTGAGGGTTTGGTAACACCTTGTGATTCCTCCAAATTTGCCATTACCAGAACTAGTTTATGGAAAAAGAACGTGCTACTCTGCGAAAACTTATTCAAACTCCTCACTGCTAGCATCGCGTCAACTGCCTAAATAACTTGTATCTTAAGCAAGCAATTTCAAATCGTTTATAATTCAAGTTCTCTGACTACAACATGATAAATGAGCATAGACGCTTATGAATTGTCATTGAAATATCTTGACTGATAAAAAAAAAATAGACACTGAAATCTCTCAATAATAATCTTTTATATTTCAACAGAACATATTTAAAAAATAATAATAGAAGCAAACAAACATCCTCAGATGTTCAGGCAAAATTGAAACCTACAAAAGAAGCAGAAATGACACTACTAGGATTATTTCATAGAAATCTTCATGTACCTCCAAGATCTAACATTAGAGTTAACATTCCAAAAGGTATCAGAATTTGGTTCTTTGGAATAAACAGGTAAAAGATAAGAGAAAGATTAGGTCCTCCTACAAGACTTACCACGAACTATACATATCCCGAGAAAAACCCGGTAAGAGCATTAGCATTAGATTATGCAAATGCAAATGTAAAATTTGCATAATATGACATGATTTTGCATTTGGCTATTCCACTCAAAACTTATTCCCACATTGGCTTACCCATCTATTAGTTAAAATAATAATAAAATTTTATAAATTAAAATTTTTTTTTTTCAATTTTTTTTGTTCTATTAATTTTTTTCTAAATTAAGAGCTATATGGAAATATTAATGTTATACAATATGAGACTTGGATGAAGATGTGGATGGGTCCTAGAGTGCAGCAAATATTATATTTTGATGCACTTGTTGGGTCCAAATCTACATAATTTTAGAGCACTTTGACATAAATGATAAAAAAGAGAGACCTTGGAGAAGTCATCAAATTTGACCTTTATATACTATTTTAAAGTTTCTTGAAGTGACATTGTTAACAAGCTCAAAACAGTGGCTTGCTGGAATCAGTCCAGAACATGCAGATTAGACAATTTTGTATTATTTCCTAACAATTTCTTGCCCAATCATTAAGTGTGAATTTTGATTCTATCATCTGGGTGCAATTGCTGTGGGAAACCATGCAGATATTGCCATATGGGAAATAGAAGTGGAGTTTGACCTCAATGATGGCTATACTGTATACCTTAAGCATCCTGTATGCCTCTGTTATTTGTCTACTATCACTTCTATTATGCATACTCAGATTATCTTCTAATACAGTACTTACTGCTGTGAACTTCATCCATATAGAGTATCTCTGCCTACATGGGATCAAAACTATCTGGAAGAACGCTGGCAACTTTTGTAAGTGGGAAACTTGTCTACAAAAAGGAGGAGCATGCTCCTGCTGCCTGTGGTGTTCCCATCCTTGCAAGATGAAAAACTTAATTTACTAGTTGCTCTTGTATGTAACTGATTCTAAATCTCAATGGTATGTGAAGTTATCATCTTTCTTCAATTATGGAGTTTATGACAATCCCTTCAACTTTTGTCCATTTCCTAGCCTAGTTTCAGTCGAGGGTGTACCAGTTACTGTTGGGGGAAATTCATAAACTACTTTTATATTTTATTATATTTTTTCATCATTCCAAGACCTCCCAGTATTTGAGAGTCTTTTAACTTTGCTAGTCAATGCACCTGAGTACTTGCTACACCTTTTTAACTTGTGTTATCAAACTTTAGTGGAAGATTAAGTATGCTGGAATAACTGATGAATGCTGGTTATAAGACTGAATGCTCCTCAACCCTCAATCAATGCCAGTTATTAGATACTAATGCAGATCCCTTGATTGCATTAAAAAAGGTGTGTAGGAAACAGTGACATTAACTATTGAACTCAGCTTGTTTCTCCAGTAGCCAAAAAAGAAGGGAGAAAAAGGAAAGAAGGGTAAACATTTGAATTTGGAAAGGGAGCAGAGAAGAAGTAATTATTCTTTCTTGCAGATTTTATTGAGCAGTGCAAAATTAAGCTAAACTGTGTTAAATAAGCATTATTATTCCAAGTGAAAAACACAAGAGCGCATTGAACAAAACCCAAAAATTTATATTGCAAGGTGCACTTTTGAACAAAACCCCAAAAAAACTGATGCAATGGCTACTTATAGCATCTACACAGACAAACAATAAAGTAATACCCTTCCCTTTTTTTATAAATAAGTAAAGCTATATTGAAAATTGCCTTACAGAATTTAATATCACAAGGACAACAAATAAATATTGATTATATTCTCTTTAGATAGATTCCACCTTGATATTGGTTCCACAAATATCATGGAGAGGATTAGGCAATGGTCCACAACTCTCAACCGTATGAAAATTGGTTCCTACATGTCTCATATGGTGTATTGGAAAGGAACTATAGAACTTCTGAGGATCGGGAATGGGATATAGGAGCTCAAGACTTTCTTTTTCAACATATTCCTCATCTCTATAGCATCTAGGACTTTAATGGGCTTAATCTTCATGATTATTGTCTCTCTTTCTATTTCGTGGTGGTCAACGTTCTTGTACACGTCGTGGAATGCCCCTTTGAGCGGTTTGTAATGAAATGGGTATCCCTTATCAAAAAAGATTCTACCTTTAGAAAGATTTCATCTTTTGCGTTCTCTCCTTCATGACTTTATACAGTGAGTGTCCATGCAAGAGCAAATCATCCACGAGCTCTTCCACAACAATCACATAACTAAAAAGAAAAAAGAAATAGCAAGACCCAAAAGACAGATTAAAAATCTCGAATCTATTTGTCTCCAAAACAAAATTATAAACAACAACCCAATTACACCTTTTCAAACAATTTCCAAGAAATCAGCGACTATATACTAACCCAATTGAATTCAAGACTCACATTCTTTAAAAACTAAACAAGAAATGAATAATCACAAAACTACAAGAGAAGTCAGATGATCCCACATTGACTAAGTATGAGATTAGTTTATGGTTTATAAGCCTCTAGGCACCCTTCCCTTGTAAGCTAGTTTTCAAGAGTAAGTTCTACCTAATGGGTTCATAACAAATGGTATCAGAGACACCTCACGTCTAAAGTTTTGTTGCAACGGTTGCAATTGTGCAGCATGAGAGGTGATGCCAGCATGGCTGTGTTCGCCTGGAGTTAGGAAAAGACATAACAGTCAGCCCGAGTGAGCGTCAGGACCGCCGTGGTCGGCTGTGGAGCGTGGTGATTGTAACGATCTCACATCAACTAAGTATGAAATTAGTTGATGGTTTATAAATCCCCAACCACCCTTCCCTTATAAGCTAGTTTTTAAGAGTTGACTCTATCTAGTGGGTTCATAACAAAGAGTCACCTGGGTACCCAAGATTCAGCAGGGGATGCGCCAGAAGAAGGCTTTTCTGCACCTTTAATGGTGCTGGAGCAAAAGACCCTGTTGGAGAATCCATCAAGGGAGCGAAACCACTCATTATTTGTGAATTTTTAGTTCATATTCTCCCAATCCTACCCATTCGAGCCGGGGGTTGAAAGGATAGAAAGGAGACAGATACAAGAATCTCAAGAGGCATTTCATCTAACAAAACAAGTGAATTTGCGACGAACACTCAAAAATCCAGAACCAAATAAGATTTTAAAAAAGAGACCATACCGACGAACAACGACGATTTTAGCTCGCCTTTTCAATTAAAAAAGCCGCGCGGCACGATCAATGCGGGTCTCATACGAAAAGTACTAACTACTTCTAGAACGTGAATTCTATTTCTATCCAATTCCACAATGCGAGCAGAGTTCCCAAAATAAACTTTTTGGTCCGGATTTTAAAAAACAAACAAACAACCCCAAAAATTCTTGTCACACGACTTGTATTTTAGAACGATCGCTCAATGTTGATAAAGTTGTAAATGCTGCAAAATGGGCCGAAGATAAATGCCGCCCAAAACCTAACTCACCGATTCCCCAAAGGCCATTAATTCTTCAAGCTGGGTTGAGGCCAGGCAAACCAAACCTCAGACATGCAATCGGCCCATTTCTGTCCTCTCAATCGTCATGATTCATGGATGAAGTGGTCCACTTCTTAAAAAAAAGTATTACTTTTATATAAGCCAGATAATTTTATTTTATTTTTAAGAAATGTGTGAGATTTATATATTCTAAAATTATAATTTTTATTTTATTTTATTCCTCCTACAAAGAAAAGGCAAAATATAAAAGGTAAAGAACGACCAGTTCATCCGATGTAAATAACCCTTTTGTAGAGAAGGGCATGAGGGAAGTCTTTACATACTACAAAGTGTTTTGTTATTAATGGCTATAGGATATTTTGATGTTACCATACTTATAATAGAATATATTTATAATATTTTAGTATATGTATAGTAGGGCTATATAAAAATTGACGAGACTGACCCTCACCGATCAAAATCGGTCAAAACTGATGAAAGAATCAGTCGAAACTGATGAATAACCGGTTGGTCAGTGGTAGAAAATGTTAGAAACCGATATCGGCAGGTTTGGTTTCAAACTAGCGAATTGTCTGAAATAATATATATTATTTTATTTTATTATTATGTAAAATGATGTCATTTAAGTTAAGTGAGTTAAACAGCATTTACAACTATAGTTTAGAGAAAGAAAAATATGAACCAACGCCATTTAATTTAATAAACCAAATGATGTCGTTTTGGATTAAGGTTTAACTTAGGCTATGTTTGGGCATTGAAGAATGCTCAACTACTTCGAGATACACTCGTACGATTGAAGATATCTTCACATCCAAATGAAGTATTTTCAACCATTCAACACTCTTCCTATAAACTGTTTACATGTCAGGAATCATATATCTTTATTGTTTACGGAAAGCACCTGCAGACAAGAAAAAGAACAGCCTTTCTCTCTCTCTCTCTGTTCATGACTCGACAACTCGATGTAACTCCCTTCTATCTCAAAAAGCATTCAAGTCCATGGCTCCCGAAAGAACTCCTTACAGTAAATTCATAATATGACCTCTCTCTCCTTCTCTGTCCATAGAACCTCTTCGCACTGGCCTTCCTTCTCCCCCAAAAATTTTGAACTCCCATCAAGCAGCTCCCCAAAGAATCTCCCCACAGTGAAAGGTGTTCTTCTTCGTACACTGACCCCCAGCTTTCTCTCCCTCTATCGCTCTCTGCAACACCAACTCCGAATCTCTCCCTCTTTCTCTGTTTGTAATGCGAATATTGCCTCCCTGCACATCGAGCGAATCTCTGAACAATCCGTGCTGCCTACCCAGATCAACTTGCTCGATAGTCCATCCCATGATGCGAATCTCATGTCTCTACCCCTGGGCTTTGGTAGAGTAGTGACTGAGGGAGAATCGAAAACATCTCCTCTGCGATCTGCAATCTGTGATCCTGTCAACCCATGACCTTGGTTTCACAGCCTCCTTTATAAACCAGTCATGGCCAAAGCTACAATATTACGAACCGGCTCTACTTCTTGCTCACAGCTTCGATTGCAACAACACCCAAGAGTTGCTGCCACCAGATTCGTCATCACGGGTCCTCAAACGCGCTCCTTTAAGGTAAGCACAAATCCCCTCCTAACATTCAAAACTTATGCTCTGCTTAGTATGCCTCGCTGTTCTAGATCAGCCAAAACAATTATATCTCATGGCCTAAGTTATATTAATTATATTTCTCATGACTTGGTGTTTGTAAAAAGGGACGTAGCCCCAATTATAATGAGCACGTGTGATGCTTGTAAAAATGTCTCCTACACAGTGAGAGTTTTGAGAACCTTTTTATTCATATTTATATATGTTATCTACAAGATGTATACTCGGAAAGGAAGTATATGACGGTTTGAAGATGATTCTGTACTAGGAAATAATCAAATTTAATGGAGTATGATATATATTTATGAAGGTTTGCCATTAGTCGTTGTAGAGAGGATGTTGGTCATTATTGATATTTATATATATATATATATATATTTCTTTATCGGTCTTGAAAGTGGTCCAACTGCAAAAACCCCATAGAGGACTAGAGGAATCAGAATCCCATCTGCTAGCTTCATCATTGATTTTGCATTCCCAAATCCGTTGAAACCAGTCAACTAATTTGTAGAATAAAATACATGTCAATGGTTTCTTCAAGCATCATCATGTTAACATTCAGATTTTATAGCTTCTTTTCCCACCACACTGGATATCAATATTTGAATCATGATGATCAAAATACGAATAATGTTCCTCTAATTTGATGTCCATACTCTGATGAATTGAACCGTCAGATTCCTGACCTCTTTTTCTCATGTTTATATATGGACATATATAGATTCAATATTATACTTCAAAATTTTCAAACTTAGTTTTTATTATTAGTTTTTATTACCGCCACATCTGTTTTTATATGTTGAATTCTGAATTCCCATTCCAATTCAAATCCATTGAGGAATTTTTACATAGTGAGAAGAGAATGGGCGAGGGTGGGTGGGTGAGGGAACATGGGAGTTTCAGGTTTCGAAACTCTACTTATAAACCCAGTTTCTTTATTTACTGGTCATGTATACATCTATACATACACACACACAAGGGTATCCGATGGGTGGTGGGATTATTAATATTATATGATAAGAGTTGGAAGTGGGGGCTGCAGATCTGAAATGCAGTTGAGCCAAAATGAAGGGAGATAAGTATTGTATTAGGTAAAAAGGATGATCTGACGGGATGCATGATTTTATATGAATTATGTATTATTTACATTATGAGATATAATAATAATTAATGGGGCCAAAAACAGACAATAGAGTTTAGATGTTAGACTATTATAAAGATGGGACCAAAAATAATCTGCCAAAGTGAGAGAGATAGAATAGGAAGAGAGATAGATCATAGATGTTTAAAAAGTCGAATTTCCTTCAAAAGAATAGCAGCTTCTGCGGACTGCTGCCATCAGGACATTGTTGAATGAACATGAAATGTACCTTCTTTCAACATTTGAAATGCCCTTTCCCCAAGTTAACTCTTAAAACAACAAAAGAAATAAAAAGGTACGCAAACTTTTGAGCAACACGTGTACAAGGTCAATTATATTTTCTTCTTAATAAAATATGAAAAACTGATTGAAGAGTAACAAATGAACCTTTAGCAGGATCCTATGAAGTTCTAGACTATTTACTATCTTGATCTTTGTTCATATGTTTATTGATCTACATTCAGCTACATCAATTTATGGCACTGACATATAACAACATTGACAAAGAAACTTGCACAAATGTCAATGCCTGCCATGCAGAAGAAATCTGTAGGTCTTAATTAATCAGGTGAGCAAACTCAAGATATCCATGCATATATCTCCACTTGTTCTAGCCTCTCGCCAATCAATCATCTCTACTTTGCACACCACGTTCAAAGTATACTAGTGTTTCTTTGCAAAACAAAATGTCCACACATGTTTGAGAGGCAGATCAAATGCGAGATTAATTTGGCCCTATGTTAGATCTGTTTAGCGAAAAGACCATTTTCAATCCCCATCATACTGTTTCATATGGTTGTTGGATGTGATCAAGTTCAGGGCATCTTTATTATATATTGTTTTAAATCTTTTACCATATTTATCGTTGATTTCTATTGACTCAATTTTACTATATTACAGCGATACTACCTTAGATCTTCTACGCGTGCTTCGAGGGAGGTATGAGTATTCATGATTTTTACCTCTAACTTTTTTACATGTCTTTTACCATACTCATTGGGTGGTTAGTTAAACTTATATGTTAATATTCTAATTGATATTGGTACCATATTAGTTGACCATAGATCATGAATATGAGTTAGAGTTTGATGTTATTATATTAGTTTGACATATCCGCCTTTTCAAACACAAGGGGTCCTCAATATTTTGATTGTGGTTTGTAACTAGTAAACTACTACCCCCAAGACTTTATACTTTTTTATATTGGGTAATATGCTAATGTTTGCAATGAGCAGCACTCGATGGATGAGTCTGGGGTCCAGCATGACGAGCTGTGGACCGATAGATTGGAGGGGATATTCGTAGACATCCTCTACCAAGAGACCATTGAGGGAAAATTGGTTGGCTCGAAAATCACCAACCGAGATCATGAGAGACTTGCAGAAAAGCTTACTCAGGTTGGGAGGAAGGAAATTGATGCGTCACAAATAAGGGGGAAAATTACTCGCCTGAGGCAAAGGTTACGACTGTTTATGGATTTAATGGGCCAGACAGGAATGGGTTGGAACCCGCAGACAAAAACTGTCATTGCATCAGAGGAACATTGGGTTAACGCAATAAAGGTACAAAAAATACTTAACCAGTTTAATTTTCATACATTTTCGATATAAATGTTGTTGAGGTAGGGAGACATGTTCTCTAGTGTATATGTCAAGTCTAATATAAGTTTTTGCTAATGCTAGGTGCGTGGCCAATGGAGGAAATTCAAGACACATGGTTGTCGAGACTACGATCTCCTATGCACTATTTTTGGCCAGTCTGTGGCCACGGGGGTCCTCCATTTTTCATCAACGCAGCAACCCTCGACGATTGAGGAGGAGGACTTCCTTGAGGAGGAGGTGAGGTCACGAGGCCCCGTATTGGGAACTGGCACGGACGCGCCAATAGACATAGATGGCCTAGAGACAAATGGCCCAGGTCGGAGACAGAGACCAAATCGTCGTCGAGCAAGAGAGTCGGCCCGGGTTAGCTTATCCTCAGATTTTAGTAAAGTTTTGGAAACTATGGCCGCGGGCCAAGCTACGAGAAATGAGTTGGATAAGCAGTTCTTAGAGGAATGTAGTAGAAAACGGAGCAAAGGCACAGAGTCATCTGGTTCGGATGCGTCATACAGCAAGATGGGTGCATGTCTAAAGTTTTTGGATGAGATCCAGCCGCGGCTCCCTGCATTTCAATATAACAAAGCGCTAGCTCAGTTTCTGCAGGATAAGGTGGTTGAACAGTTCTTAATGCTGCCCCCGGACCGTAAAATTGATTGGATCTGGTCTTTGGAGTGATGTAGCATATGTTTGTTACGTAGTTGATCTAACGTTAATTATTCCGGATGTTGTTTTTATTGAGACTATTATTATGAGTAACTATTATGGTTGTTGTGTGTTTTTAATTCATTTGGTCTATTGACAGTTGTTATTGACAGTTTAATTCATTTGGTCTATTTACCTTTAATTTGCACTATTTGGCAAGTATTTTATTGTTATTCTATTTAAAAATTACTAGTTATTACATGGGATAAATGAAGCTATTATTTAAGTGGCATATTGGAGATATGTTTTTGTATAGAAAATGATTTCTAACTCTTTGACATGTTGCGGGAAAATTAATAGAGAAGCTTATTATGTGCTGTCAGTTATTGGTCAAAGTGTTATTGTCCATAATTTAATTTTTTAAAACCGCAGAATGGATTTTGGAAGTGGGTCAGATGATGAGCCACAGGTGGAGGCAAACAACACTACCGAAGCTGGATCGAGTAGTAACCTGGCTCCAGAGTGGGACGATTATGAAGCTTGGAGAAGGCGTGATGTATCTAGTAATAACCAACCTCCAACATGGGATGAATACTTGCTTCGAAGGATGCACGATGTATCCATGTGGGATGACATGTCCATGCTTACAATTCTTCGAGCAGCAGAGGAAAGCGCACAAGCAAGGGTGTTTGAGCGAATGCCGGAACACAATATCGGCTTACGCGGACGAGACTATATAGTTGCAATTCTCAATGGAAATCCGAGGTGCTGTTGGTATTTGTTTCGGATGGAAATATATGCATTTGAAGCGTTATGCAATACATTGCGGGCAAATGTACAATTCGAATCGACTAGGCAGGTTTCTGTGGAGGAAGCTTTGGCAATGTTTGCATACACAGTCGGACATGGCGTAGTTCAACGACTAACAGGCGACCGATTTCAACACTCTACTGAAACCGTTAATCGGCATGTCTACGCAGTGATGCTTGCCCTATGTAATCTTGCTCCTGATGTGATTGCACCTACACAGACTGCTGGGGTGGCGTCTTATATTCAAGGCAATCCAAGACATTACCCATGGTTCGAGGTGACAATTTCTTATTCTAGTTTAAAGAAAATAAAATGTGGTTGAAAATAAATGTGTGTGGTCGGTTTTGGTTTTATTAAAAATGAGATAAATCACAATTGTTACATTGAACTCGTGCAGAAATGTTATGGTGCAATCGATGGGACTTATATCTCCGCATGTGTGCCCGTGGAGGCTACGAATGCGTATCTATCTCGACATCAACAAGTAAGCCAAAATGTGTTGGCAGCCTGTGATTTCGATATGAAATTTACATTCATATACGCTGGCTGGGAAGGCACTGCCCATGATGCTCGTCTATTTATGGATGCGCTGACTCGTCCAGGGATCAATTTCCCATTGGCTCCTGAGGGTAAGTAGTATTATTAATAGACATTTATGGAGGAATGGTATTTTGCCCTCACTACCCATTCAAGTTTTTACTAATGTTTGTATTGGTTTCCAGGTTATTATTACTTAGTTGATTCTGCTTTTCCGTGCACGATTGGATTTATGCCCCCGTACCCCAGGGTGCGGTATCATAGATCTGACCGCCATGGCAATAGTTCATTCTCTGGATATCAAGATTATTTTAATTATCGACATTCTTCCCTCCGAAATGTGATTGAGCGTACATTTGGTGTGCTAAAAAAACGGTTTCGAATTTTGAAATCAATGAACCCATACAGAGTGACACGACAGCGATATATTGTCATTGCATGTTGTGTCATGCATAACATTATTCGATCTATTACACCGAATGATAAGATGTGGCGTGAATTTTCCAATCCGAGTGATTATCCAGGACGGACTCAAGTAGACAACCCAGAACATCTGCTGCGTATGCCTGACATGTCATCTGCCTCAGCACAGGCCATGGCTGGAACCAGGGACTCTATCGCAATAAATATGTGGGCACATAGGCAGGCTAATTGATATTAGTATGTTGATTTTATTGTATTGTATGTTGGAGGACTTTTTTTGTACGTGTCAAACTTGTTTTGGAATTTCTTATATTTTGTATGAAATGTTGATTTTCGCCTATATGAATTAATATTAATATGCATTAAAAATTCAAATGGGTTTAATTAAATAAGTTTTGGATTGAATAAAAATAAAAAAATAAATCACTATAATATTTATCACTATTATATATAGAAAAATAATTATAATATTTATCGCTATTATATATAGACAAAAAAATAAAATCACAATAATATTTATTAATATTATATATAACTATTAAATAAAATTACAATAATATTTATCACTATTATTATAAAATATAAAAATGAATCACTATTCACTATTATTTAGAAATATAAAAAAAAAATAACTATAATATTTATTGTTGAGGGAAAATTAGTTGATTGGCATGTTCGTGTGAAAACTTTTGTAAAATTATGTTGTAACTAGTGGTTGATGCATTGTAAATTGAAAAGAACTGAAGACTACTCACCACGGCTCGAGCGGGCCCAACTGGCGCTCGAGCGAAGTCAGGCAGAGACTTTCGCTCGACTACCGCTCGACTCACCGCTCGAGCGAAATCAGGCAGAGACTTTCGCTCGACCACCGCTCGACTCACCGCTCGAGCGAAATCAGGCAGAGTGATTCGCTCGACAACCGCTCGACACACCGCTCGAGCGAAGTCAGACAGAGACTTTCGCTCGACCACCGCTCGAATCACCGCTCGAGCGAAATCAGGCAGAGACTTTCGCTCGACAATCGCTCGAATCACCGCTCGAGCGAAATCAGGCAGAGACTTTCGCTCGACCCACCGCTCGACTCACCGCTCGAGCGAATGTCTGGAAGTTGACCTACGCTCGACTCTCGCTCGACACTTCGCTCGAGCCAATGTTCCAGAAACTCAAATCTCTAGTTTTGAGCACCGTGAATCAAAAGGGCCTATAAATAGAACATCTTGTTTATGTTCCTTGGTGTGGAAAAACAGAGCATAAACCCTAGCTGCCTCCAAGAGCCATTGAGAGAACATTTTCTCCACCTTATGAATCTCTCTTGGACAAACTTATATCCACCACACCACACAAAATATAAAACCTCACTTGAGTCCACCGAAGTGGATGTGTTCATTGGCCGGAAGGTTTCCGGAGCTGTTGTTGCTGCAGAGATCGAGAGGTTCTCGTGGGATGCTATAGAACGGTCGGAGTTCCGACACTACATGCGTGTAGAGATCGAGTGGGTCACTCGTGGTGTTGCAGATCAAGTTTAGAAACTTTAAAGGTTTTGTAAGTGTAGCTAAATTGATTGTAACAATTAAATATTTCTATAGTGGATTTGAGGTGGTGTCTTACACCCGGAGTGGTTTTAGATTTTGAAGAGGTTCTTCAAATGAGTTTCCACTCCGTGAACAAATCTCTGTGTTGATTATCTGTGTGATTGATTTCATTATTTATTTGCTTGCTTGTCAAAATTTTTGTTAGACCAGAAAAATAGATCTACACCTATTCACCCCCCTCTAGGTATTGTGTTGGTAGAACCACTATTTTTTTTTCATTTATCACTATTATATAGACAAAAAATAAAATAACTATAATATTTATTAATATTATATATAACTATTAAATAAAATCACTATAATATTTATTAATATTACATATAACTATTAAATAAAATCAAAATAATATTTATCACTATTATATAAAAATATAAAAATAAATTACTATAATATTTATCACTATTATATATAGCAAAATAATTATAATATTTATCGCTATTATATATAGACAAAAAATAAAATCGCAATAATATTTATTAATATTATATATAAATAAAAAATAAAATTATGATAATATTTATCACTATTCTATAGAAATATAAAAATAAAATCACTATAATATTTATTAATATAATATATAACTATTAAATAAAATCACAATAATATTTATCATTATTATATAAAAATAAAAAAATAAAATCACTATAATATTTATTACTATTATATATAAATAAAATCATAATTCCATCATTATTAAAAAAAAATCAATCATTGATGGGGCCCACACCTTTTTCAACTACTTACTCAAAAGTCAACAACTCAACATACTTCATACATCCAAACAACTCAAACTACTCTCAATGGGACCCACAAACTCACTCCAATCTCTACTCACAACTATTCACAACACTTCTCAACACTTCTCAACACTTCTCGTTGTCCAAACACAGCCTTAGTCTTCCCTTTCCCTCTTCTTCATTTCATTTCCTCTCAGAGTCTCATTTCTTGCCGTCTCTCACGTAGCTCCCTCTGTTGGCTAATCTCTCTCTCACGTCGCAATCACACGCCGGTCTTACTTCGTCGACCTCCGTTCGGTCCGCCCATGTCATCTCTCTCTCATCGCGCCGTCCAAATTTGACTCAAAATTGCCAAACCAATTGCAGACCAATCAAAACCAATCTTGCCGATTTATTATTTCTCCCTTAACCAGTCGATTAGGCCAATTTTATATAAATAAAAAATCAATTAGTTTGGTTTTCACGTATGATTATATGATTTATTTTCTATCATATTTAATTTATTGTGTAAATCTATTAATATCGTTAATTTTTTGTATATTCATTTTTTTCTTAATTTCATTTATATATAAATAAGAACGTGTTATATATTCAATAACAGATTTTAAAAAAAAATGTAGCATAAAATTCTCTCGCGCACTATCTCTACTCCGTGGAAATATCTGTTCCGCAAAGAGAAATTTAAACAAGTGGACAGGGTCTGAGTCTCCAAAATCCAACGGGCTTAAAAAGTTCTGACAAAACTGAATTTTTGCCCGTCACAATAGTTTTGCAGTGCTGCAATAATAATCATAATATGTCAAGGCAAAGGCTACCTGCAGCTAGCTAGCATGCAGCCAGCTGCGCCCCCACCCCGCCGGCCGGCACCCCTCAATTCATCTGTCCTCTGCCAGAATAATATTCCCAGACGTCACCCTTCCGATCCGACTCGTTAGATTGCTTGAAGTCCACTTCAACATTAACGCGTCTGCATCCTCCTCTCCGTATTTGCCACTACTGCAATCTATCTAGCTTTATCAGTCTGAGCTGTTCGGCCTTTTCCATCATTTTATCGCTCTTTTTTTCTTTTTCATTTCCCTTGCTATAGATTCGCTTTTTCTGTCCTCCTTTCCATCGTAAGGTTCCTCTCTAAGTGAGCTAATTAAATCGGAAAATAATTATAGAGCAAGAATTTCTTGAGGGGGAGAAAATTGGGCCAGAAAGAGAGAGATCTCATGTTGAAGCTAGCTTTTGTGACATTTGCGGGCAAAAATATATTAGCTCAGTTTGCAGTAAGCCCTAGTGGCAAACCGCCTCAGCAAAAGGTATAGGGAATAATATTATTTAATATTTAAGGACGTGCTATATTCTCTACAGCTTTTTGCCAGGAGCATGCAAGTGTCTCGACAACAAGCTGTTGCGTTCAGAAAATATTTAAGCACTTTGTGATGATAATAAGAAGAACGCCTTCGCTCTGTTGGAAAACAGTTAATATCGTGCCTTCTCGTGATCGAAAAGAAAAAGAAGTGCACACTCAGTAACATGATAACATCAATAGAGACTGGAGATAGACAGAGACAGAGACAGAGACAGATAGACCAAAAGAGAATAAAGGTTTTCATGTTTGCAGTTGTTTATTTTCACATGATCGAGTAGTACGTACGCATGATGAATGTGAACTAACCAAAATAAAAGCATTTATAAGGGAGGCCTATGGTTTTTGTTGATGACAGAAAAGATGGAAGAGAGGGAAGAAACAAAGAAATTAAAAGATTTCAAGTTTTGTCCCCCAATATTGCATCTCTGACTAGAACTAGAGCATCCCATTGGACGCCGAGGCAAAAAGTGATCACTTCAGAACGATGGGGTAGGCCATGAGGTACTGTGAGTGCAGTTCTAGCAAATGCGGATACTCAAAATCTAGCTACCCACTTATCAATGCGTTCGGAATTGCGTCTTTCATTGCCAAATTTAAGCTCAGATCGAAAAAGACCTGAAATGACAAACAAATTGCTTGCATGCGTATGTGTGGGTCAAATAAAAGTTAAATGCTGCAAAAACAAAAAAAAAAAACCAATTCCATTCCAACACAATGAATATATTAATGTACATGAGTAGTATGGCTCTAGATCATGACCATGATTTTTCAACCCAAAAAAGTGGCCAGATTATTTTTGTTTTTAATTAAAGTGTGCCAAGTTGAGTTTGACTAAATCGAGTCACTTATAACTTCCCCACAAAACATCGTGTTGATTTAAGAAACGGAGAAAAAAGGACGAATGAGATGTTCAAATTAAAGAGTAGTGACTGACGAACGACAATGATCCATGTTAGTGGCGACAAGTATTTGTTTGCTGCACTTTGATTTGTTTGCATAGGTTCACCCATGTATATAAAATTCCAACCAACTTAATTAATATTGTTTTCAAAACCCGCACTTTTTTTCTGAGTATATATACTTAGAAAAATTATTATTTTCAAATAACTTTGTAAAGTACGTATAGTAAAGTAGATATACGATATAATTCGGTAATTTGAGAATATAATAACTCGTATATTAATTATAAACTAATTTCCTCAGTACGCATTAATAGAAACATTAACATTAAAAAGAAAGTCCCACTTGAGATGTTGGCTCTAGAACTTGATTCTGATAACGTTGGAAAAATAATTGAGATGTGGAGAATTAGTTCTTAATTATATACGTACTGATCGTCAAAGGAACTAATTCCTCTTGTAAACATCTAAAACGGCAAATCTAACTTTTAAGTCCTGCTCACCAAGCAGACCAAAAAAAAGCAACTTGTAGAATGAGGCCGAAGACAGTAGTACTACACATTTAATAAAATATCTTGACCTTATTATAATATATATTCATTCCAATTAATTACAAACACAGACACATGCACACGTGAGATAGAAAGTATATATATATATATATATATATGGCAAAAGCAGAACAAAATATGCCCCATTATTCAACTATAGAGAGAAAATATATATATATATATATATGTAGCATATATGCATTTGCCGTACTTGTTCGAATTTTAAGATCCTAGTTTTGAAGAGGAGACTCCAATTTTCTATGTTTGGTCTTAAAATATAGGAAAATAATAGTCCCACCAAGAAAACTTACTAAGAAAAGGTACACGTACAACGTGTATTTTGTTTTTTTTTTTAACCATGTGTGTTTTTTTTAAAATACTAAAAAAAGGATACACATTAATTAAAAAAATACAATATTTCGATATAGTCATAGCATTGTCCTACAATAATATATTCTATGTTGTTTTCAACCAAAAATAAATAAAGCAGTAATTGTTTTATACATGTGCAACTTCTAAACCTGCAAGAATGGCAGTCTCTTAGCGCACTAGCATTGATTTTTTTATATACATATGTAAAATCACATTTTTTAAAAATTAATTTTACATATTACGAAAAATTCTAATATTGGATTATGTATATTTGAGTTAAACAATAATAATAATTTATTATTTTATTATTTTTCCCAAAGTTATTATTATTTTATATTTTACAATTAGCACAATTGTAAATTTTATCATTTAGCACCCACTAGACTTTTTTTTTTATAAATTTTATCCGTTGGTGGAGAGAGATGGGGAGGAGAGAGAAAAAAATAATTATATATTATTAAACAATTATTTTATAACTTGTATCATATTCATACAATATATAAATGAGGAATGTTTTAGCTGTAAAAATATTTTATAAAATTAAATATATAAATTTACATGATTTAATATGATGCCTTAAATTATAAAATTATTTTTATTATAAAATAGATTAAAATAGATGCTGAGATCTTTTTATAAGCTATTATATATATATACATATATATATATATATATGTTGGGGGCGGCTAGCTCAGACATAGAATCATTAGATGAGAAGGTGACACATGCATATATGGTAATGGGTTTCCAGGAAAGCCGTGAGGGGATTCAGATGTTTTTTCAGATTCTCTTTGGGACGCCGCAATCATTCCAGCATTTGATGGTCTTTATGCTTCTACTTTCATCTATTATGTTGCTGTTATTTCATGCTTTGTCGATCATTATTTGTTCTTTTCATACTCATCTTCCTGTGATGACACTGTTATTGAGAAAATTGTCTCTTGCAATTGGACTCATTCTTTAAATCCCTTGCGTGAAACCTCTCTGTGTGTGGCTCTGCACTATGCATGCATCGGTCGATCCACGTCACGATTCTCCACCACAATTGAAAACTATTTACAAAATATGATTTAGCTATATGTGCATAATTTGTTAGGCGTGTAATATATAATGCTATTCTCCGTGAAGGAAAAAAAGAAGATATTTTCATCTTATTTGACAAGCTAAACATACAAAAAATACTAAAAATTATTGATATAAAGACGTCGGAGACTTGTAATAGTCAAGAAATACATATATACAACAAGAGTTGGATGGATAGTTATTAAGAAGTCAACAATATATCTCTGTTGCTCTTCCTAAACAACAAGGGGAAAAACTTTGTTGAGTGGCGATAAGGGCTTCATCTGAACCCTAGTCGAAGAGAACGACTCATTTAGTCCTATAAAAAATTGTAAAATATATTCTTGTTGAACATATGAGTTTACCGTGTTCACAGCACCGCACAAGCATATAAGAACAGGTTTGTAATTAACCAGTCATCTCAAAGGGCTTTCAAGTGAGTGAAATAAGTACTCACTAAAAGTTGACCTTGAGAAAGGGAGGGAATCGATTTCTGGATTTAAAAAATCCTAGGACCATTATTTTGAGAGAATCGCTCCTTTAGATTGGTCCAGATCTCAAAAGGAATAGTAACATACAATATACTAACAAAAATATAAGGAGAAACTGAGTTAAGGATTCAAGAAATCACCATGTTGTTACAATGCAACCACAAAGAGAAAAGATGATCGGTTGAATCTGATGGTTTGAGAATTGAACCATCCACAAATCCTAATTTGTTTTTCGTTGAGAGAGCCATGGTCATGGATCAGGATCAGGTGTGATAGTTGTCTCTGATTATAGGTTGTGTGACAAGAAGAATGCCGGGATTAACAATAGGGTGAAGGAAGAAATGACTCGTAGCATCTTGAAAAAAGGTGTGTTGATTATGCACCACAGGAGTAAAATCAAAAACTTTATGATACCATAACAGAGCAAGAAGACCTATAAACTTCTTGTATTCCAAAATCACCAAAATGCCAAAAGTCCTCAAAAAAAAAAATGATAATCAATTACAATTATTTATACTAAAGACTAAAAATTCATTTTAAAAATACAATCAGATGTAAAATACAACCTAACATTTTGAACTGACACGTGTAAATACATTTTACAACTTAATAATAATGATAGATACTCGAAACAAGAAATGTGGATATGGATACTTAGATCACACATCTTTTGAAAAATTACCTTTCTGTGGCATTATAGATAAAGAAGATGCATTATAAACTCTCAGTTCATATATTATACGAATGCGATATTACTTATCAGTACTTATATATTTTTAAAAAATATATAAATTGATTCAATAATTGATGGGCCACTACACATCAATTGAACAATATACAAATAAAGAGTATAGTATATAATATAATTAATATAATGAAATGGAGTGATATGAAAGATGTAAAATACAGCATAACTTAATCGCAGGATTTTTTTTTATCTCAAGTTTTGGCTGTCAGCAGGGGCGGAACCAGGAAATGTGGTTTGGGGGGGTCAACTTACAAAAAAATAATTTTGAGGGGGTCAAATACTAATTTTCATATAATCTACTTATAAAATCACATTTCAAAATTTAATTTTCTTAAAATTTTGAAAATTTTGGGGGGGCCAACCTCCTTAGTAGTTCCGTCCCGGACTGTTGGCATGTTAAAAAAATTGTCGTTGTATCATAAATCAGATACGTCCGTTTGGATAGTAAAAATGTTTTATCTAATCTTATTATTACAAATTTTTTAAATTATCACACAAAAAATATAATAAACAATTCATATTTTTAAAATATCAAAATAATGATAATATTAAAAAATAATATTCTAATAATATTTTATTTTATTTTCAACTTTTATCTAAAACTATTTTATTTTATCTTACTATCAAAACCGCACCTTAGTTTTACTATAATATATCGCATAACTATTTATTTCATGCTGCAAAATGAAAGGTCTAACTCAACTCAATTGAAGGCAACAGATTTCTAAAGGTGACTTCCAGTTCATGGGTCTAGAACCCCTTTTGTGGAATTTAATTGATTTTATGCTATAAAGGATACAAGAAGTTAGAGATATCGTGTAGCTTCAACTGAAATTAAATTTAAACTCAAGGAGAAAAATTAGTACAATATATATTTGTGCAATTTGATCTGTATTGTACATTGCCTGTTAGAAGAGAATCATTAGTGTCAAATCTATGATAAAACTTTATATATAAAAAAAAAAAAAAAAAACCTATGGTTGTATTATAATTTAATATGGAAAGAAAGGTAGTTTTGTAAAATTAAAATTTGTTTTTAACTAAAGTGTTTTATATTGTTTAAGGTAAAATAAGCCATAAGGGATAGATAGAAAAGCTATAATATATTATTAAAGTTTTATAAAATAAGTTTTAGATATATTAATATAGGTAAAAATGACACGTTGTATATTGTAAAAAAATATTAGATATAATCATGAGTTGTGTAAATACTATGCATAATTTAAAAAAAAAATAAAGTCTATTATTAAAAATTTAATTTTTTCATCAAAATCCCATATTATTTACTTTTAGTGTTTAGTGTACACATTACACACTTTATTAATGTGATTAACTGTATTATTTTTTTAATATAAAATAATTATTTTAACTAATTATATTAATAAAATGTATAAAAAAAAATTCAAAACTTACTGTATATAATACTTTTTTTAAAAAAGGAAATCCACTACACTTACTTTAGAAGTGTAAATATTATTTACCTAAAATTTATACGTACGAACGCGGCCTGTAACCATTGCAGAAAGTGAAAGGCATTAGAGAATCTTTGGAAGCTCTCCTCTGGCCATGGGTATTGTTTTCTTTTTATTTTCGACCTCTATCCCGATGCCGTTCGGTCTTTTTCCTCTCACTCGCAGGGATCACTTTTCTCTTCCTCCAAGTTACTCATTCCTCCTCTGATCATAATTTTATTTTTTCTTTTTAAAAAAGAAAAAGAAGATACCCCATTTCTCTCCTTTATTTCTCTCTTTCTCTCTCATTTTCCTTTCCGGATCCAAAAAGGCTAACAATAAAAAAACTTCTCCAAAGCCCCTAGCTTTTATTTCTTTGTCTGCCATTAAAATGCCATAAATATAACCCCTCACTACCATCCCTTCCCCTCACTGGCTAGCCCTTATCTCTCACTCCCCTGAAAACTCACCTTCTGATCATTTCCGACGTCGACGCCTCCCGTCTTCTCGCCTAATTCTCTCTGTCGTTCTTTATAGCTTTATTTCTTCGAGTTTTTAAGAAAATGGGTTAACTTCCTGGGCTTATATTTCCCGGGTATCTTCCCCGACCTTCCGTACTTACGATAGTTACTCGCAAGGGACATCACTTTACTTGGTTTTCCCGACGATTTTCGGGCCGGAAAATCTCAAAGAAATTCTGGGAAGGTCACTATTTTTCTATCACTTCTTGCACAACGCCACCCGAGTGTTCTGACTCGCCTCATTTGCTGTCCTTTCTTCGCATCCCTCAATACCAAGCAAAATCATATCAGAGAAGAAAGCACGAAAAATGATTAGTCTCACAGACCTCTACCACGTTCTCACAGCCGTTGTGCCTCTCTATGTGGCCATGATCTTAGCATACGGCTCTGTCAAATGGTGGAAGATCTTTAGCCCCGACCAATGCTCAGGCATCAACCGATTTGTGGCACTTTTTGCAGTCCCGCTCCTTTCCTTTCACTTCATCTCGACCAATAACCCTTATGCGATGAACTACAGGTTCATAGCCGCTGACACTCTCCAGAAGGTCATTGTCTTGGTGGTCCTAGCCATCTGGTCCAGGACCAGCTCAAGAGGATCTCTCGAATGGTCCATCACACTCTTCTCTCTCTCCTCTCTCCCTAACACACTCGTCATGGGCATCCCTTTGCTCAAGGGCATGTACGGAGACTCATCAGGGACCCTCATGGTCCAAATAGTCGTCCTCCAATGCATCATATGGTACACTTTGATGCTCTTCTTGTTTGAGTACCGGGGAGCCAGGCTCTTGATCGGGGAGCAGTTCCCAGACACTGCCGGATCCATCATTTCCTTCAGAGTTGATTCTGATATCCTTTCCTTGGATGGGAAAGAACCACTTGAAACCCAAGCTGAAGTCGGTGAAGATGGGAAACTCCATGTCACTGTGAGAAAGTCAGCTTCTTCTCGCTCCGAAATATTCTCCCGACGCTCACACGGGCCTAATTCCGGTCTTTCACTCACTCCCCGCCCATCAAATTTAACCAATGCAGAGATTTACTCGCTTCAATCATCAAGAAATCCAACTCCTAGAGGGTCCAGTTTCAACCATACTGATTTCTACTCCATGGTGAATGGTAAGAACGCCAGCAATGTGAGCCCGAGGCAATCCAATTTCGGTAACATGGGTTTCGACGAGGAGAGCGGAGTCGGCGTGTTCGGAAACCCAGCGAGACCGAATGGGGCTTATCCGGCTCCGCCGAGTGCCGGAATTTTCTCGCCGGGTGCAAAGAAGAAGGCTAATGGGTGTGCTGGTGATGGAGGCAAGGACCTTCACATGTTTGTTTGGAGCTCAAGCGCTTCCCCGGTTTCCGAGGGTGGGATCCACGTTTTCAGAGGTGGGGGCGATTATGCGAATGAGCTTGGTGGGGTTGGTCACCTAAAAGGTTTATACGCTAATCTTTGAATGTTTATTTCATGTTGTGCTGACATTGTGGACTATTGGGCACGATTGATTTTCTCTTGGATTCTGTTGGTTGTTAATGTTTTTCATACTACTGTATTTGTCTGCTTGAATGTGAATATTGGATTGATATTTGGGGTTCTTTTTGTCTCGGGCGTGGGGTGGGGTTTGTCGGATTTTGTTTGTTACTCCACGACTTTTCGTTTCCCCTTCATCCTTGGATGGGATGTGATCTTTCGTTCTTCCTTTTCAGAGCAGATTCGAAACACAATCCCCTGTTTTTCTTGGCCCCAAGTTTGTCATTACTAGGAAGTAGGAACGCTTGGTTTTATTCTGTCGTTTTCTTCTACTTTTTGGGTATATTAACAGCACTTTTTTACTTGTAAAAAAAAATATTAATATCACATTTTTGTGTTCGATATCTAGATTATGATGAGTTTGGTCGAGATGAGTTCAGCTTTGGGAACAGAACACTGACGAATGGGGTTGATAGGGAAGGCCCGGTGCTTTCGAAGCTCGGTTCGAGCTCCACAACCGAGCTCCACCCCAAGGCCGGCGCTCACGGTGATTCGAAACCGGCGGCTATGCCGCCAGCTAGTGTAATGACCAGACTCATCTTGATTATGGTGTGGCGAAAGCTCATTAGGAATCCCAATACCTATTCCAGCCTGATTGGCCTCACCTGGTCTTTAGTCTCATTCAAGTACGTTAAAGTTAAATGATTTCTCGTTTTAAAAGCAATTGGGAATTGTTGATTGCTGTCGTTTAATCGTCCCTTCAAATTTACAGGTGGAATATCGTTATGCCTGCTATAATAGCACGTTCTATAGCCATTCTATCTGATGCTGGTCTCGGAATGGCCATGTTTAGTCTTGGTACGTTACTGCTTAAACCCTGTTAATATTTCGTAGCTTTTTTCCTCTAGGTGGTGAATCAGAAGCGAAAAGATCGTTTTTTTTTTATTGCTAGATTTTTACATATTATTTCGTGCTTTATGGTGTTGCAGGCTTGTTCATGGCATTGCAGCCGAAAATTATTGCATGTGGAAACTCTGTCGCTTCCTTTGCCATGGCTGTTCGATTCATCACCGGCCCTGCGGTCATGGCTGCTGCCTCAGTTGCAGTTGGACTACGAGGGGTCCTTTTGCACATTGCCATTGTACAGGTGAAGAAGCGTATCCCATGCCTTCTGTCATTTTTGGTTATCCAACCCTTTTTTACCAGACACAACATGCTCTTTCTTTGCGGACAATGTAAAAAAATCTCTCCTTAAATTTTCAGGCAGCGCTTCCCCAGGGGATTGTCCCCTTTGTCTTTGCAAAGGAATACAATGTTCATCCTGACATTCTGAGCACTGGGTTCGAACACTATCCTTCTTATTCTCATTTAACTTCTGATTAAATGTGTACATGAACATATCAAGAACATATTTCTGTTCATGTCTCGTTCGTGGAGACATGTTAGAATGGTCATTGGTGGTGCAGTACAGATATATACATATATATATATATATATATTCCGGTTTTTAATGTTATTAACCTTGGTGGTCCAGTATCTATATATAGATATATACGATAAATGTCATTTAATTATTGGCATATAGCTGTCTTTTTATTTTTTTAAAATTTCTAAACGCAAATCTCGTTCATTCTTTCTGCATACACACACATGCTTAAGTAGCATCGACTCTGCAATCCACATTACACTTCCATGTATGTTTTTTTTTTTTGGGGGTTTTAATATCGGTTTGGTGGGTGTTTGATTTTGTTGCAGGGTTATATTTGGGATGCTAATAGCTCTTCCTATTACACTAGTTTACTACATCTTGCTGGGACTTTGAAGAAGCTGAGAGAAATTGAAGCCATTAGGGAAATAGTTATATAGCAGTGCTTACTGTTTTGATATTTTTTTTATGGGCTTTCTCTAACAGACTGAACAAGATAGAATGCAGAAATGAAAGGAGAAAGTAGGGAGCAGCAAACGGATAGAAGAACACGAGAAATTGAAGCACATATCATATTTGAGCCATCGGGAGAGCTCTAACTTTTGTTGTAATTTTCCCCCATTTTCTTTTTGTTTGGTTAACTTTAACATTACGCTCCTACTTTCTGTTCCTTTGACGAGGAAAGTGAAGCTTGTTTTTGTGGAGATACCTCTACTTTCTGCTACCACCGTCAAAAAAAGATTTTGATTAGAATCTCTGCCTTGTCAAAGAGTGCCCTTTTTTTTTCCTTCTTTTCTTTTCTCGAGAAAAACGCGGCGAGCCAAACAGTCCTGTCTGGAGCTGGAACCAGCTGTCCATGTATCCTTATAGTTCCGTGGTCTGGATTAAATGGGTAAAGAAATTTAGGTTGGGTATTGAAGACATGGCCAGGGCTATATAATAGCTTTATTAGGTTCAAATTGGAATGGCCGTCATTAATTCACATAGCATAACGATAATCTGAGGAAAGCTGCGTAGTTTTGTTCCGTGCATGCCATGTAACTTGCTGGGGGACCCTTTAGCCGTAAGGCTAAAAGCCCTAGTTTTTAGAGTGATTGACTATCAGAAACTTGACCGATTCAATTTTGTCGACATCTATGATCAGAATTTTGTTCAGAATATCATTATTTCATAGCGCGTTTAATCCCGGCCTCTCTAGGGAGATGACCTGTTAAAATGATAATCGAAAATATGTTCATTCTCCCCCAAAAAACTTTGGTCCCCAAGGCTTGCCCTGCAAATTGATGACATGATATAGTAACTAAGATTTGGTTTATTTTTGAGACTGAGATAAAAATTAAAAGTTAAATAAAATATTATTTAAATATATATTTTTATATTATTTTTATTTAGAAATTTAAAAAAATTAAATTATTTATTTTATTTTATATATTAATTTAAAAAAATTATAATAATTAAATGAGATAAGAAGATTGATAAGATAAATAAAACTTGATCCCAAATCAGTTAATGGTATGAATTTTGTGCGGTAAAAAAAAGTGATTTTTCTTTTGGGATATCAAATTATTACTTAATATAGAGATCTTTAAAGTGAGTTTATTTTTATAAAATTAGTTTCAGAAAGTAAATTACAATTGTGTTCAATTACATATCCATGATGCATGTAAGATATAGTTTACCAAATAATATACCGTTTGCTTACACAAAATTTTTATTTCATCTCATTTTAATCATTAAAATTATTTCAAAATTTCATACAAAAATATAATAAATAATTCAGTTTTTTCAAATTTTAAAATAAAAATAATACTAAAAAAAATATTCTAACAATATTTTATTTAACTACTATTCAAAATATCTCATCTCATCTGAACTGTGTATCTAAACCTAACATAATATTAAGGTTTTGTTTAGATAGTAAGAGCACTAGCATTTGGCTTGGCTAAATGTATCTTTAAAATTTGGCCAATATCATACTTTTTTATATTTACTTATTTTATTTAAATTTAATCCCCACATTGGATTAACCATTTACTCTCTATATAATAATAAAATATTATTAAATTAATAATTTATTTAATTTATTTGTATCACATCTTATAATTCTATCAATTTAATATTAATAATGATTATATTCTAATTAATATTAATATTAAATTTTTAAAAGTCATTTAATGCTAATAATAAAAAATATTGATTAAACTCATCTAAATTTCTTAATTACAAACTAAATAGTATTTTTATTGGAGTGAGAAATTAATATTTTAATACTTGCTTGGAGTGAGAAATTAATATTTTAATATTTGGGGAATCAATAGTGGTTCTTCATCTTTGGCCAACCACTGTAGCAAAAGTTTATTTTATTTTAGACTTGGCCAATTCAATGTGGAATATTTTTTACATCAATCATCTAAATTTTAACTAATTTTTCTATTTAATCAAGCCAATGTGAATGCTCTAAGTTGAGATGAAATGAATTTAAATAAAAATAAAATAAAATATTATTCTAATATTATTATTATTTTAAAATTTAAAAAAATTAAATTATTTATATTATATTTTATGTAAAGAATTTAAAAAAATTATAGGAATAAGATAAAATGAGGAGATTAAACAATAATTGTAGCGAAGTGCTAATCGTTGAAACTAAAAAAGAAAAAGAAAATGAAAAAGAAAAGAGGATGATACCAAATGCATCGGATAAAGAACAGGAATTTCTAGACAGCAGTAGAGAGTAGTACTGCAAAAATGTCGAAGGATGAAAACTAAAATGAAAAGAAAATCAAACTATCTCGTTCGAAAATTCAACCCAGGCCAGTTTGGATTTACACATGGATTGAAATAATTTTAAATAACTTAAATAAAATATTATTATTATTTAAAAATTTAAAAAAATTAAATCCTTTATTATATTTTATATAAAAATTTAAAAAAATTATAATAATAATATAAGATGAATTGAGATAAATTTTAATCTAAACAAGGCTTTGGAATGCTAACGATAAATTATTATTTACTCTCATATTCTATGTTTGTAATTAATTTTTTTATGAAGTATAGAGTGTTTTTTATAAGATATAAAGTGTGAAGTGATGAATAATATTGATGAAAATAATTTTTATTTTAGTAATAATCGTTACATAGATTATTATTATTTTTTTAATAAATATGTAAGTCAAAGATGATGAATAAAATCATTCAATTAGTCTAACAAAAATAAATTAAAAATTAAAAATGATATGTGGAATGAGATGACGTGGAGTAAAGAAAAATTATAATTATAATTCTTAGACATATATCATGTTTTTAAATTTTTTATCTTATTAAATATGTGATTTATAGATGATAAATAGAATATTTTAATAAATTTAATAGAAAAATTAAAAAAATATAATATAGAGATAATGAGTACTACCTGAGCAATGCCCTCTCTCATTACACCCATGACCCATCCCTAAAGTCGGATCCACGTTCCATCATTTCAATCTATCAAAAAAAGCCGTATTTTCAGTAAAAAGCATAGTGAACTTAAAAATTGACAGTCATCATCAAATTGTAGCAGAGACAATGAGAGAGAGACAGCAAACATTTGCCTCTGGGGTTCCCTCCACTCATGACCTGCACGCAGTTTTTTCTTTCTAAAAAGGTTCTTCTTTTATAGTGTAAAAAAATGCAGGAATCTAAATCCAAGCAGACAACCCTTGCTGTTCTGTCTATTTATTTACAGTATTATTTCCTTCTTTTCCCATGTTGTTATCATTTTAAAAACAGAAAAATTCTAAACCACCAGAAAGCGAAGAACTTCAGACCATCCCAGTGACCAAAATGATGAAACGGGTTCTTCTTTTATATTTTCGTGGAAATGCTATCATTTTAACATATTTTAAATTATTATTATTATTATCTAAACATGCATGCACATGTTCCCACGCATGTTTAGTTCCTTTTAAGAATAATATTAGAAGTTGTAAAGTCATATGAAAACTGGTTTCTCGTGGTTTGAACATGGAAGACTGGTTTCAGTGGCAACAAAAAGTGTACGTTTTCGCTCATAGAATAAGATTAAAATGTAAACCCTACTTTGTTAGGCCAACGAAAAAGCAGCTACAGTGGAGATTGAGGTATTAATTAATGTAATTAAAGGCTTCCTTTTTTAGCATGCACCAATCAGGAGCCCTGAAAAAGAATGTACTATTTTCGTATATACGTGAAAATTGCCTTGAAATTTTAAAATTAAGCAAGCTTTAATCACCCCAATTACTTTAAATAAATAATTCATTTTTTACGAGACCTTGACAATAGTTTATACATGACTTGAATACTTTTTAGGAAAAAAAAGAGTAATATACGCATTATTTAACGATGAATGATAGTTATAGTCGTGAATGTGTAAGCGCCTTCTAATCATTTTAAAATAAGTAAATAAATATAAGATTTATGTAAAAAGAAATTAATTTTTTAATAATAAATATATTTTTTTAAAAATAACTGTACCATATTTACGGATTTTCTTATTTAATTACTACTAACTAGAATCTCAATGATATCACCTCATGGCCTGGGCCTGGCTTTCTCAAAATCAGAACCATATATATCAAATTGCACGCGCTATTATGCATGTCAGTGGCCTTTTTTTACCTCAAGTTCGCAAGTTTTGGGCCATCACGAGAGCTTTAAGCAGGCCTAGCTAGCCTCCCCGTAAAATTAAGGGTACGTAGGACTGATTATGTTCATGGTCATGCTACAACTATCGAGAATTTTGAGGAATTCTCTCGATTAATGTATTTGATTTTTTTTAATTATTTTCTTATATTTTTTATATTCTTAAACTTTTTTAAAAAGTTTACAATATCTAAAAAAAAAAACTTTTTTAATTATTAAATAATATATATTGGAAAAATGTATGGAACCACCTTTTAGTGTCCCAGGTATTTTCCTATTTTCATTAATCATATGAAAAACATATTTTTTTAATGGGATCCACTTTTTTTACACAGCTTGCATAAGGTTTATTTCCTAACATTACCCGTTAGATGTTTTTTATATTAAAAATAATTTTACAATCTGATATATATAATATATATATATTATATATATATACGCAACAACAAGATATATTAATATTTGAACTTATTTTTATAAAATATTTTTGTGATCCAACTTGTAATTCAAAAGTGAGACTTGAGGCTCAAGAACTACGACGCATTTTGGTAACACAATGACATGTTTCAGTTCAGCCGATATCATCATCTCGTACAAACAGGTAGAAGTTCAAGTACTGGCTAATCCCATTGGCTAACATACTCGATCATTAACCTGTCATAACGGCGAAAGTAATTTCAGTTCGAACTAAATAATAATATATTGCATGATGTAGGTTAATTGAAAATATATTGGCATGAACTACTGTTTGGGATCATTCAAAATACATAATAGTAAAATAACTAAAAAAACTCCACAATAAAACTCTTTTTCCTCTCATTTCACACATTTCATTTTTACAACAAATGAAGCCACCCTCGTCGCCCAAGGCCTCCCCCCCTCGCCCATCCTCAGGGGTTGACTATCGAGATAGCGGCAGTTGGTAGTCCGGTGATGCAGATTTGCCCGTGAGGGAAAGAGGATCCGTGAGAGAGAGGGCATGTGAGGGAGAGAGAAACGGTTGGTGTGGGCTGGGGAACGAGGGTATGGCTAAGGGGCGAACGTCTGGCGTGCTCGTGGGCGATGATGAGCGACTATAGGTGGCGGAATGTGAATCGTGACGTGGGTACGTGGGGTGGGGCTACGATCGTGCGTGTGTGTGATAGAGAGGGAGATGGAGGTTCGTGGTGGCTGGGTCTGCGAGAGGTGGTCGCTAGTGTGAGGTGATGGGGGTGCGGTGGCCTGGGTGACCGAATATAGCAGCGCGAGAGGAGAGAAATGGGTGAAATCCATTTCGATTGGGTTACCGCAGGGGAGAGAGAGAGGGAGCTGAGCGTGGAGGAGATCAGTGATGGCTAGCTTGATCGCCGGTATAAGATGGAGTTGTCAGTGGTGGCGGCGAGTCTGGGTGGCGCATAGCGACGCGGAGCTGGGCTGAGAGAGAATCGAGTGAGTGGGGGAGAGACTTCCATCGGGAGAGAGAATTGATGAGAAAGAGAGGAGAGTAGATGAGGTTGGAGACTGAATGAAAAATATATATATATAGAGACACGTCATGTGTGCTGCGTATCAGTCGTGTGGCTGATTCGTAGCACAGCTCAGATTACTTTATGAACTGTGCTTACGATAATTCCACGCCTTTATATAAAATGTTACATTTATGATGAAAAAATTAACAAAAATTTTATGTGCAGTGATTTTTTTTTTATATTTTTTGTACATTGTATTAATATGATTGAATGTTTACTTATTTTAATATAAAATAACTGTTTTGATTAATTATATTAATAAAATTTATAAAAAATACGCAAAAGTACATAAACGTAACATGATTCAAAAACTAACTACTATTAATTTGAAGAGTCTTAAAAGTCGTCGAAACTTTGGTCCAATAACACTAGGCTTTTCACCCACATTATATACATGTCGCCGATCGATCAAATTTGTGGACCTCCAAAGTAAACTGGCCTACCAAATTATTGTATCATGCATTATTGAGTAATTTGGTCAAAGATCGGACGTTTAATGAACAACGTTATAGTGAAAGGAATATATCCGATATAAAATGGAAAATAGTTGTAACCTAACCTAGAGGTACGTACGTGGCGGATGTTGTACCACGTGCAGGACAAGAGTTGGCCTACTTAAGCTATCACATGATGGTGATCCCATGACCTGACTAGCAGCTACTTGAATTAAATATATACACATCAACTTATTACGATTAGTTTGTACGTGAAAGCAGCTATATATATAAATATATATGATTAAGGAAAATATTCAAGAGTAGAGTGCACCCATTTAATTAATTAATTAATTAAAACAGGAAAACGATTTTGCGACAGCCTGTAAGTCACTAATTTAATTAATTTAGACGTGACTCAATACCACGAGTAGATTTTTGGCCGGATTGGGGGGATATATATATATTTATATTTATATTTATATATTTGCACGAACAAAAAAAGGGTTTGTAATTCTAATTAAAAAAATTATAAATAAATACTTTTCTTATAGTATAGTTAGTCGGTTTGAATTGAGAGATCGATTTCAACTCATCTCATTATTATTTATAAATTTTATTATTATTGATAAACTATCTCAATTCATCTAATCTCATTTCTCAATCAAACGGATATAAAAATGTCAAAACAAACTGTCTCTCGATTTGTTAAGATCAAAGGGGATGACTAGTATGTATGAATATTTTATTAGAGTCAAGACCCAGCAATTTGCATTTATTAATTATAATAATGTGATGTTTGTTGGGATCCTCGAGTGAGAGTGATCACTCTAATTAATTATAATATTCTCTATAACTATTATCAATTGCTTAGGGAAAAGCTGGGATTTGTTTGTTTAAAATAACTTATCTAAAGCTAGCTAAGGTAGCTAGCTAGGGGACAGAACAATAAGGATCGATCTAACAATTAATATTATCACGTTTGATGCAAACAGCTAGACCTCACTGCATGCTTAAAGGTACAACAGTACATGAATCTGATGATCTGTCATCCTCTCTTTTCTAATTTGGGACTATAGTCTCACGTGAACAAATTAAGAAAATAAAAACTACTTTTTGTGATGAATATTATTGAAACAAAAATTCCATTGATGTACGTTACACAGTACTAGTACTACTACTACTAGTAGTAGTGCTAATTATACATGATATACATGATCAGTGAAATGTTCCTAAAAATAATGCATCGATCACGTGAGTGAGTTATCAATCAACGTCTTATATATCTGCAGTTTGATCGCGCGACCCTCCTCAAATTTTTCTTTTGTACTATACCTACTACGTTTGAAATTGTAATATAGATGGCCATGAGGTCCTTTTCATGTATATTCGAGCAAGCTAGCTGATCATTCGTAAAAATCCTTGGAATATGAGAGATAGTGCTAGGTTTTTATATAATCCATCCGGCCTTCTTGCGAGTACTGCTGATTTTCTTAATTAACTTATTATATTTTACTTAATTTTGAATAATGATGCCGGTAGTAGGTAAAAGTACTTAAGGGGGTACCGGTTAATTTTGTGTTTGCCTCTCTTATAACAAACATTATTATGATGTCTCACTAATTAAATTTTAAATCGGATGGAAAAATGTATATGGTACAATTGAAAGAATGCACTTTAATCTTGATTTCTTACCAGATAAAATTATATTTTATAATAATTTCAGGAGATTTTTATCATTTTATATAATAGTACTTAATCCATTTAGTCTTGGTTTAGATATAAAAGTGTCCTAATTCATCTCAATTCAATTAGAGTGCGTTTGGATCCTCAACTCATCTCAACTCATCATTACACATTTTTCAAATTCTAAAATAAAATATAATAAACAATTCAACTTTTTCAAATCCCAAAACAACTTTAATATTAAAAAATAATATTCTAACAATATTTTATCAACTCAACTCAACTCACTTCAACATCCAAACCTACCCTTAATCTAATTATTATAATTTACAACTTAATTTCTTAAATTTTTATACAAAATATAATAAATAATTTAATTTTTTTAAATTCTAAAATAATAATAATATTTTGTTGAATTTGTATGTCATCTTAATTTACTGTACAAATTTCACCCAGAGTAAAATTTTTAAGTTACATCCTTAATGATCTCTGAGCATATATATAACAGCTACATTCGTGAGTCCGAGAAATTTATCTACTTTTTCCACGACAACATTATTAAATCAACGCACAAAAGGTCCCAAAGGAGTGAAGGACCCAAAAATTCTCAGATTATATAACCCTAAAGACAAAACGCCACCGAAAGCTTCCTGCACTTTCTTATTTCACACAGTGATCAGTCAAGGATCCAAATCATAACCACAAAGCCGAGCCCAGTATGCATCAGCCTGCCGAAAACCAAGACCTCTACCGCTTCATCACCGGTAACGGCGTTATCAACGTCGGAACATATGGTTTCCCGGCGAACTGTGAGTTTCCGGGGATGCAAAGCTTCTCATGTAGTTCCTCATACTATCCCTTGGGGGTGTCGGGTTTAGCGGATACGCCACCGCAGGATAGAGCACTTGCCGCTTTGAAGAATCATAAAGAGGCTGAGAAGAGGAGGAGAGAGAGAATCAACTCCCATCTCGATAAACTGAGGAGTCTTCTTCCTTGTAATTCTAAGGTAATTTAGTAGCATATTATCTTAACTTACGTGCACGGGTGCGCATGTGTGTAAATTCCTTCTATATATGTGGGGGTTAGGTACTTTACTGACTTTGATGTTAAGAAGGATTTTCTTTTCCAGGTGAAGGGTTAGTGTCTGCGAACGAGAAAGAAATTGTTTTTACTCAACATGTGTTTTCGATTTTATTTTTGAATGGTTTTTGTAAAAACTATTATAGCCTTGAAGGGTCTCAAATTAATATGCCTTGCTCCACATGAGATTCTCGTGTTCGTTGTGTTTTTTGCTTTCATGTTGACTGTTTGGTTACTAAGAAAAGTATACAAAGAAATGAGAGAGAGATTGCGACGTTGAATCTTGGACTTTCCACTATTTATGTCCGAGTAAGACGGCTTCTCTTTGACAAAGAGTACTTTCATGGCTTACTTGCACAAACTTAATTTTCTTCATCAACTTATGCTTTGATTTTAGTTTCTTTTCGGTGTGTGTGGCGGGCGGAGGCGTTTTCTGAAAGAAAGAATTCAGAGTACTTTCAGTTTTTGTTGTTTCTATTTCTAGGGAGATTAATTAATTAGGATGTTCTCCTACAAGAGAGGAAGAAGAAGGGAGTACTTAAGAACCAGCTTTATGGATTTAAGATGATCTGAAATCTCGGGTTCACAAAATTCTTTTGAAACTTTAGAATGTTCAAACTGCATATACAGAATCTGAAAAGAGATAAGGGATCAAGGCCTTTCTAGCTTCTAGGTCTACTCATCACTTTAATTGGGAAAGTTGCCCCAGCTTTTCAAAATAGGGTTTTCTGATCCCCCCCCAACTCCATCCCTTCTGATCATCTTTTCTTTTTCTGTATCTTCTCAGACAGACAAAGCTTCACTGCTGGCAAAAGTGGTTCAACGTGTTAAAGAGCTGAAGGAACAAACGTCAGAAATCACTGAACTGGAAACCTTCCCGTCTGAAACTGATGAAATCACCGTACTCTCGGGCGACCACAGTGATGGCAGATTAATATTCAAGGCCTCATTGTGCTGTGAGGACCGCACCGATCTGATACCAGACCTAATCGAAATTCTAAAGTCTCTCCATTTGACAACTCTAAGAGCAGAAATGGCCACACTCGGCGGAAGAATTCGCAATGTTCTTATTGTCGCTGCGGATAAAGATCACAGCATTGAGTCAGTACATTTCTTGCAAAATGCCTTGAAATCTTTACTTGAACGTTCAAGTTCTAGTGATCGGTCCAAAAGGCGACGCATATTAGATCGAAAAATGATTATGTAACCGTATGTACGTGATTGCTTGTTTCGATATTGTTAGCTTTTGCATTTCATATCTTCCAATCGAACGTCGAGAACTAGTTTACAATATGTGTGATATGGGGGGTTTGTTTGTTTCAACCCATATAATATTGACAAGAAGAACAATTTATGTGTGAGCTTGTTGATAATTGGCCATTAGGTCAAGACTTCAGAATCTACTGCTTAATTAGTACTTGACATTTATAGTTTTTCCAAGAAAAGTGGAAGGATCTATTTAAGTATGAGCTAATTTGTTTATATATATATATATATATATATATATATATATATATTGTAATTACATGCAATGATGTGTCATGATTCATGAATAAAGATAAGGAGTTCTGTTGGTGAGAATTGCTGAGAAGTGAGCTGGCCGTGATCAGCTTGTTAGATCGTGATAGTATGCATTTAACGTGCCGTCTTCTAATAACAATGTTACTCTACGAAGTTGCATGGATTGTTCTGACATGAACAATTTGAATGAATTACTGCTTAATTCGTGTAGTCTTCGAAAGAATGGCATGCTTTGTATTTCTTGTAAAGACTCATGATTTATTGAAACTACCAAATGTAAGTTTTAAGGAATAGTCTTCTTTCAGTAATTAATTAGTGCTGTATGAGAAAATTACATTTGATATTATCTCTAGTACTGGATCACTTTGTATTTTGAATGTGAGATGTTCCCTCCAAATACGATTCTTATGTCTTACCTAGATCTAGGTCATGTACTTGTCCTTCTGGCCATATTTCACATCGTTCTGGTCTCGGACCATGCACTGCTAGGTAGCTTTTTTTGGATTATATATATAATATAGTTCATTATTACCTTTTACATTAATTTTTGCTAGAAAAATGTCTTTTTAAAGAAAAGAGCTTTGCAGGTTTTTTTCCAAAATTACCGAGTTTTCAACGTTGCGGCCAATTGGATAACTTGGGTTTTTGCTTTCGATCGAAAAAACATTACTTCGCGAAGTCAGCATTGTGGGTTTCATTTTTTGTTTCCTTTGTGGACAGGAAGATTCCATTCATGATCTCACTAGATATATTGGTGTCATTTGGGTCCAAGGTAGTAGCAACAGCAGTTGGCATGGATTGCTATTATATATATATATATATATAGCTAATCACTGTAAAAGTTTTACAGGAGCGATTTCTAAAAATTAAAAATATGATTTTTGTAGTCATGCATGTCTCCTTCCTACTTATCACTTTCCCGTTGCAAGAAAGAATAAAATCAGATAATCTCCATTCAGAAGTACTGCGTGGACATGAGTTTATTCAGGGACTATCTGCAACCTTTCTTTCGACCGAGATGCCAAATTTTGCAGCTTCTGAATTTAGGTTTAGAGGAACGTTTGAAATGTTTAGTTTATCACAAAATGTTATTTAATTTGGGGTTATGAAACTAAGTTCTGAATTAGTGATAGTAGAAATTTTTGTTGTCTGGTCCAAGTTTTGAGAATCTTTGATCAATAACGAGAGATTAACCAAGTGAACCGATCATGATCGAAAGCATGCAATGTTATAAATAATGGCCAAATGAACGAGAGAGAGAGAGAGAGAGAGAGAGAGAGAGAGAGAGAGAGGGGCGAAGGCGTGCGTAAAGGGAGCTGACAAAAAGCAGCAATCATGGGGCAGTGACAAGAAGACAAGAGAGACCCAGAGGAAGTGTGGTGTTATGTGTGATGTAGGGAGGGCTCTTTTTCTTTTCATTTCATGAGTGGAGACAAAGTGCATTGCGGATCGGAAAGCCCTGTCGGGGGACGTGCTTCTCAATCTCTGCAAACCTCTCTGTGTGGCCCTGGCGTGCATCCTTTTCTTATATGATAGAATTGGTCCTCTGTGCTAACCTAGCTATCATCTCTGTCTGTCTCTCTTTGACCAATCATAACCCCCACTAGATTCAACCAGCTTTCTCCAGTACTGTTTGCAGACGCAGACGCAGCATGATCTGCATCATTATCTTGTGCATCCTAAAATCTACATAAGTACTACTGCTTGCTCGCTTTATAATCTGGATATATATAAACTTATAAGGACGGTACGTATTTAGCTAGGAGATCGATCGAGCATTTTCCCATAAAATCACTGTACAACTACAAGCACCGTTCCTGCGTTTTTCAATCATCTTCCTTAGGAAGATGGTGATAACTGTTGTTTCAACGCTTTGGAGCAAATTTGAATATCTATGAGAGCTCTGGACATTTGGCCCTGACAGTTCGAATTCTGGAAGTTTTTACATGGATCCATATTCTTAAGGGCTTTCAGAAGTAATCTCGCACGGTTTTTGCATTAGGCTCTTGCAATTGGAATGAATTTCTAATCTGAGATTTTTTACCTCAAACACGTGATGGGTCCTAATGTTGGAGTTGATGAGTAAAAGATGTTATACAGTGCTTAGAGAAGTCATTACAGTAGTCATGATCCGTTCCAAAATAATAATAGGAAAAAAGAGGACAAGAAGAAAGAAACAGTCCCTACACAATTATTGGAAGAGACATATATAGATGATAGATCCTCATGCAAGAAGTCATGTACTGTCGTTCGATCGAGGACTCCAAATTTGGAAACGCCAACGGATCCATTTACCTCGTCGGATGATCAGTTCAAATTCTGAGGACGTGATGATCAATCCATGTACTATATACGCCCCTAGCTCCTTTTTCATGAACTTAAGAAAAACTGTTGTTTGAAAATGAAAGAATTTGATGAAATTATCTACAAACTATATTCCGTGTAAGTATTAAGAAGTTGAATTAAAAAAAAAAGTGAAAAAAATTGTCGAGTTATTGTATGAATTTGAGGACCTTAAATGAAAGGATGTGAAATTATTACATGTGAAGTAGGTACTATAATAGACTGAACTTTTCAAAATCACTCAGTTATGTTTGGATGTTAAGATCACCTCAATCCATTTTAAGCAAATCATTGATGGAGCCTACTATTTTTTCAACTTCACATACAAAGTTAAACCTATTTTAACCTATTTCATACATTTAAACACAATGTTAATTTCGTGTTTTGCAGCCTGGACAACTCCACGTTGTTGGAGCTCAAGCCTAGTTCCTACTAAAAAGGAGAATGGTGGGCTTGGGGGGCCGTGTACCTCCGATGCTCAAGGCTCAAGGTAGGAGACGGGGAGAAAATACTTGTTAAGGTAAATGATAATTAAAGTGTATAAGAGTATGAACTCTCTCCCTGGTCGTGGGAGGGGGGTATTTATATCTGGCTGGCTGACCCTTGTGGTGGGGTAGTGGCCATGTCGTTCCATACTGGGTTGGGTGTCCCTACTGCTCACCTGCCGCGCCGCAGATCAATCAGACTTGATGGTAGCTGCCTATGACACCCAAGATTCACGTTGTGGCGTGCCGAGTCCTGGGACGCATTAAATACGGCGTGACTCCCCTTCCCGACATGGTTTCCTCCATCCCATTAATGTGGCGTGGTCTCAGTCAGGCATACCTAGCTCTCTGACATGTTTGGGTGCCAAGGTTCAGGGTCAAGGGATTTCCTTGCCTGTCGGCTAGTAAAGGTGTCTGGCTACTTTTCCCACCACCCTTCTGTCAATATATTCTGCCTAGTTATTCCTCTTCTTGGGCCTCTTGGGCTGGCTTAGCCCAGCCCAGGCTTTATTCTTGGACTTGGGTTTGAGCCCTTCTCCTAGTTTGGCCTTGGGGATAACTCCCCTCACATATATATCTCAACCTAATTACATTCAAATACATTTCAATAGAACTCATAAAATACTACCATTTACAAATCAACTCAGATCATTTAAGATCATCTTAGTACGTAGCCGTACGGGTTATCCATTGCCAACTTGGGTGCAAATGTAGAGATCATTGTCCAACCTTCCAAAGGGGTAGGAGCAATTGGTGCATGAGTCGAATAATTGATAGAAAAAGTCCTTCGACTTGTAATTAGTTGGTGCAAATGATTTGCTCTCTGTATTATTGTCATAGCATAAAATAGTTTGCTAAAAATAATTTGTTAATCTGAGACAGTGTAGAAAGTGTTCCGACCTAGACAAGTTTGCAAAATAGTCTCTCTCATGTTAACACGAGCAATTGGTAAAAGACATTCCTTTGACACGAGTGAGCCCAACATATGCATGGGTCCTGATGGTGTCGAGCTCGTTATTAACAGCCCATGCTGGTGTTATCCAGAGGCCCAAATTTGTAACTGGGCTAGTTTGCACGAGAAGGAAGCTCCACCTACTCTATCCATAATCCATGCTCTCAGCATATTCACTGATCGATAAAACTTTAGGAAATTTTATTATTTTGAGGAGATATTCGACTCTAAAGGGAGGCATGCTACGCTGCCTATGGCGATCTTAACTATTGTGGTTTGGGTTTGGGTTTGGGCTTATAGTAGGTTGGGCTTTTTATATATATAAACAGAATATATCGTATGCTACCTACTTGCGTACATAATATCAAAATCATTTTCACACATGAAATATTTATTATCTAGTTTGGATACTGAGAATATTTTAAAGCATTGAGGTGCCTTAAGCAAGCAGGTATCCTTATCCTTCCCACTTGTTTTGGTATCAAAGCTCATGACAAACAAAAAAACAAAACAGAACAAAAACCTAATGCTCGTACTAAGATAAGTGGCCGGTTGTGTGCTTTAGGTTGTTTAATTTATGCCAGTTATCGCCCAGTCTACTGCTTGTATCTAAACCTTCCAAGCTGATCGAGCATCCGTTAATATAAGATTATGTAATACATACACTTATTCAATATGATTGGTCAAAAAATACACTTTATTAAAAACAGTATTAATTTAAATTTAAAATATAAAAACAACAATATTGATACGCAGATTAGTACGCAAAGTTGTTTATATTTAACAAAACTCATCATGAAATATGATTATTTCCGTTAAATTAATACGCAATAATTTTGTCTGTTTTGTGATCTGTCATTTCTATTTACAAGAAACATTTTGCTTGGGCCATAAGTTTTTTAATTTAGTTCTTTATTGGCTTGAAAATTTAGCCATTACTTAACTACCACCGGCCTTCACGTCTTACCCACTCATGGACGGACAACTTATATATAATAACCGTACGTGGAGAGTGAAGCGTTTTTTCGGAGTTCTTAACCACCACCCAGCTGTTAGTTAGCAAAGAGCAGCTTTTAAGAACTCCGAAAAGACAATTAACCAGACAATATAATACACACACAAAAGAAATATCATGTACATATTCTTTATAGGGGTAGCAATTTGTGTTGGCGTATTTGTGTTTATCAAGTTATATATATATTAGATTATATAGATCAATTTAAATTTAATCTGTTTAATTAACGGATGATAAAATATGACTCGTTTAACTTTTTTAATAATTAAATTTCATTGGATTAATATAGACACAATCTATTTAATCCGCTTCAACTCGTATATTTACTTTTTAACTTAATTAACATAATTTATAATACAAAGATAATTATATAAATAATTCACAATTACAAGTGGATTAATGATAAAATATTTTCTTAACAATATCTAAATTAATAATATATAAGAAAAATAATATTTTCATAAAATAAAATTACATATTAGTTTGAGATATGATATAGACAAATACTAATATTAATATCATATATTCTCAACAACAAAAAAAAGACATAGAAGATTACCAAAATATTTATAAAATTTACAAATAGAATTTATTTGTGTTATACTGGTTAATTGCAGGTTTTGTGAATTGATTTGCAATCGATTCGTTTATTAATTGTGTCTTATCGAATTACATCGTTTTGATCCAAACTTGTTTATATTAAATTTAAATTCGCTTATTTTGTATTTTATTCATGTCGTATTTACACGTCTATCATATATTGCTATCCCTAACAGGCAACATGCGGATAAACCTATATATCTATATATGGTTCTAAGTAAAATCAAGTTTTGTAATTTGTATAGCCATTTTCAATTGCAAGGCACAGTTTTTTAAACCAGTTACTTGCGCAGTTAAAAAGATAGACAACAGCTTTAGTTTGTCTATTACTTCTTGTCCTTTTCGTGGATCAAAGCATGCAGTAGTCCAGAGTCTGATGATATCACAGTGCAGCCAAGCAAAACCTCATGCCTCTCCACAAGTTGAAAAAGAATAAAAAAATTCTGGACGAACCCCTCGACAATAAAGAACGCTCGGCTGCCTTGGCAGCAAACAAATTAATTAGAAAAGGTACTTCTTTCCCGCCAGATTAGTCACTGTCCTGGGTCTCGACTCTCTTCCCCACCTTCATGGCTCTAGAATCCATTGGGATGGGTTCAATACATAGTGTAGTTTGTCTTATTTTGTGTTAGAGTTTCTTGCTGTTTTTTAGTGGTTCTCTTTGTTTTCTTTTGGATTGTTGCAATCTAATTCAGAACCGGCCCCCCAACAGAAGTACTACTGCAGATAAAATAACAGTTTTTCTATCTTTAAAAAAATGTCAGCAATTTTAGAAGGAAAGGTGTCAGGAGAATAAAATTAAACAAGTGAGCAAGAAAGTTGCATTATGGGGAGAGGACTGTTGGAGAATATATCTCTAATCCCTATGAAAGTCTAACAAAGCATATTAATCTTTTGAAGATGGAACCATCACAGAAACAACTGCCTTACCCCGATGTTTGACATGTGTCTTAGATGATTCCTTGATACCACCTAAAAAGAAAAGAAAAAAGAAAAGAATGAAAAGAAAACATCAGATCAGAACAGCATAAACTGCCGTAGTTTGCTCGAAGTGGTACACGGGACCATGTTGTGGCCAATTCAATGATCAAAGAACCTCAAATGGCTTTCTGTCATTTTCTCCATCCCTTCTCTCTGGTCAGAGCATTTTTAACGAAATGGAAACTGGGTTTCTGTTGGGTCACCTAACAAAATCATAATGGAGATAAAGTGGGGGCTACCAAACGATGATTATGCACATAATGATGACATTTCTCAAGGCGTTCCTGTGCCCAAAACAAAATCGGGTTCTAAATAATGACATATCTCAAGGCATTACAGTCCTCCCTCCCCCCAAAAAAATAAATATTAACTCCAACTTTAGACTTTCTGGTAGCCATTTGGGAAGAGATTAAAAGAAGCTATTTTTCGTGATTAGCGCCTGAATATTACCATTGGATTCTCCTTATCAACTGGGTTTTAACAAACATTTGACCTAGATGGCTATTAGTGTCTTCTTGCAGTGGCTTGGAAACATCTGTACCCCATGTTCTTGCATGTTCATAGGCAATTTTTAATCCGCACGTACCAACTCTCTCTCTCTTTCTCTCTCTGTGGTGGAGGAACATATATACAACTTGTATTGTCTATCATCTGCAACAGCTTTATTCTATAGAAAAAGAAGGGTTAGAGAGGATGCATGGTATCAAGGAATCAGAATTCTTTTTTTTGCTATTTGCACAAAGCTCCACTATGCAATAAAGTAGCATGATTGTAGTCCTTATTTACCTTTTCCTAAATTTAGGGTATCATCTACATATAGTGGACAGAAAAAGAGCTTACCAAATCTAATTCATATTCTTTTGTTCAGAGATCTTTTTATTTTCAAGGACTTTGTCAGCAATAGTGAGGGTCACAAAAAGGTTCGCATTTTGATCTATCTTAGTTTGCTAAATCATAAGTACTTAGCTTTACCGCTTCCTCGCTAATTACTTAACAATTAATGCACTGAAAGATGGGAAGCATTTGTGATGCTTAAATTCCACTCTACAATCACTTGATCATCATGTGTATGAAGATCCGAAAGTGATAGGCTTAAATATCTTTTTTATTTATTTTTATTTGTTTCTCTTTCTGATCAGCAGGTTTGTATCACATGTTAATTGCATGAAAATTTGTCTCTCTAAGTCATGGTTTTCGGCTAAGAAGCATTCAAAGTCAGCCTGCATTAATATAAAAATGCTAGGTGGTCGCATCATATTAAGGATTTAGCAATAAAAAAACTCCAGCTGCATGCTTGCATTAAAAGGGCAGGTAAAAAAAAGCACGAGCAAGAAGAGGAATTTCCCTCGGTTGGGGCTGAGGACCGGAGATTGGGTAAGACTGAACATGAGGGAGGGATGTAAGACAAAACGATTCAAAATTGTCAAAAGTTACAACCTGAAATTGACAAGCTCCATGGCGACGTTAGTTAATGCTCCTTGATTTTCAAGAACACACGTAGAAGACCAGCGACTAAAGCCCTGCTAGAGGTTGTAATCGGTGAATTTCAACATGAATATTAGAGATAATGCAAAATTTTCCATTTTTTTTTTAAATCCACGTTTCCATGCATCTGGATGCTTAATTATTATAAAACATCGATAAACACATGTTTGTATTATTAACGTTATCTTATTGGTAGAGAAAGTTCTATGATTCAAAATAAGGTAACACTAGCTAGCATCATGTATTCCGAACAACAAAGAGGTATACGAAAGCAGGAGTTGATTGTTTCCGATCACCGATCACCTGTATCCATGCATTATTCTGAAAAACAAATTAGTTGCCTGAAAAATGATAGTTGGTGTTATAATTTAATGTTTTCTTTGCGTTTCTCAGGGCATAGTGTGCTGAAATGTTCAGGAGGTGGGAAAATGAATCCAATCATTCCTTATTACTTTAAGCAGAAATGAAAGAAGAAATTAGAGTGGTAACCTAGATGGATTATTGATGCGTGTGGTTTTAATTTAATTATAGAGAAGCTTCTCTACTTTGAAAACTTCTCAATTAATGGTTGGTTTTGGAGGAGGGTCCATTAATATATTAATGTAACTACCGGATGCCAACCTGCTCTCAGCTCATTAATCATGATGCTCCAAATATTTCACACCTCAAATCATATCAACATTATGATCTATATATATACACCTCTTAGAAACATGGAGTATTATATACCCATAAAATAAATAATGACATGTATTTCTTTTCTTAGGGGTTTCCTTGATTTTTCTTCTCTGCTTTTTTGGTGGACACAGTTTCTGAATGAATGTTAAACTGCATCAGCATGCATAGGTCATCTACCAAACATGTTTAGCCCACTCATAGTCACTGATCATGGTCATGCCCTTGGCCTTGGTTTTGTTAAAAACACACACAAACACACATATGCATAAATAATACTACATACAGTCATTTTTACATATTCTTTATGCACTCTACTGATATGATTGGTCAAAACAATTATTTTATATTAAAAAAAATGATGCAGCCAATCACATCAATAGAATGAGTAAAAAGTACGCAAAAGTTATTGCATATAAAATTTTTGTATATGCATACATACACGCTTCATATTAAGTTAATCAGTATACCATTCAAGTGACAGTGATTTAGATGTGTATCCGATTGTTGGGGGTGGGAGTGTATTTACTCCCTTGATTAGGAATAAAGCTATACTTAATGCTTGTCAATGACACCTGACTCTTTATTTAGGAACAATAAAGTAGCTGCACCTACTTTCGAGCAAAAGCCCACAGAATTTGAATGGCATCTTACCCTACAAATTAAGGGTACATGATGTGTACATCTCAGAGTAGATTTCCATGAGATCTGCTGAACTTTTTAAGACTTTATGCTGTCTTATTTCGCAAAAGAAAACTAAAATTTGGATTTAGGTAAGATACAAAGTTGATTATTTAAACCCAATTTCAAGCTTTTTAAGTCTGGCAGAGAACAGATATGCTACTTTTAAGTACCTTGCAAATTGTGTAGGCTTGAAAAGCTCTGGTTCAAGATGGGTACCTCCAATTACAGAGTCTATTATTACTGTTCAATTATCATCGAAGTTAAAGAGGTAAGAGATGATTTGGTTTTCCTAGAAAAGACTCTCCGTGTAGGAAACCGAAAAAGAAAAAGAAAATAATAATAAAACAGTTAGAAAGACAGCGCCTTTCAAAGCCCAACAAAAGCTGGTCAAAGCTCAAATAAACACACACACAGGCAATGGTAGCTCAATTTCTTTAACTTCTTACAATGTGAATGTTCACAAATAATGGAAATGCAAATGCATCTATCCTTTGCACTTAATTTTTTGGGATCACTAACGACAGGCTGGAAGGATCCAAACCAAACCCCACTTCCATAGTTCCATTATTATTAGGGAAGAACGGACTCTTCAGTCTCTAATAAAGTTTTATATTTTCCGCACAAACAGAACCAGTAGCAAGAAAGAAAAGCTTACATAAAGTGAGAAAAAGGTGACTTGGGGTTTCTTTTCTTTTCCTCTTTCCTTGCAGCCTCTGCCAAGCATCTTTTGTTCATTTTTTTCTCCTTCCTTTTCAAGTTTCTCTCTCATTCTTTACTTGCTCTTGGAGAAGTTTTACTGGGTTTTCTTTGGTTGGTTTTCTGCCATCATTTCCTCTGTTTTAGCTATAACTTGCTTCTTGTTGAGGTGAGTCTTTATTGGCTTTCCTCTCTGGCATTGAACTGTTTATTTAAGAAGAAAAAAAAAGTTAATTTGCTTTTCTTATTAATTTCCCTTCCTGAAATTACCTTTTGTCCTCTGGAATTTGATTTTCTGGAAATTCAGGTGCTGATCCTTTCTAGGTCTTATGATCATATCCAGTAGTTTGAATATAAGTTTGAGCTTCAAATTCCTGAATGTTTCCTATACCTTCACTTCTATCGGTCTAAATTTCATTACTTTCTACTGTTCATTTCGTGGTCGCAAACGTTGAAGTTTTGTTGATTGCTTGGCAATTCTCGTTCTCTATTTTATTGGGTTTCGGATTCCATGGGGCTCTGTCATGGAAAACCCATTGACCACCCAGAAACCAAACCCGAGAAACCGATAATTCCCAGCGAGAACGAGCCGGTACCTCATTCCCAGACTGGCAAGCCCTCAAAGTTCCCATTCTACACCCCAAGTCCCCTGCCAAGTCTCTTCAGGAACTCCCCCGCCATTTCGAGTGTTAGTTCGACTCCTTTGCGTATTTTCAAGCGTCCATTTCCGCCTCCTTCTCCAGCAAAGCACATTCGGGCATTGCTAGCCCGAAGGCACGGCTCGGTTAAGCCGAATGAGGCCTCAATCCCGGAAGGAAGTGAGTGTGAGATTGCGTTGGATAAGAATTTCGGATTCTCGAAACAGTTTGTAGCTCATTATGAGCTTGGAGAAGAGGTGGGGCGCGGGCATTTCGGTTATACTTGCTCGGCCAAGGCTAAGAAAGGGAGCTTGAAGGGGCAGGATGTGGCTGTCAAGGTTATCCCGAAATCAAAGGTTTGGTTTCTATTTCTTTGTTCTGGTTTGACCTTTTCTTCGCGACTCTGTTCATTGTTTAAATAGTTATGTTATATGAATTTCATTATAGAACTCCTCTTGCTTTTGTGTTGCACTGTTGCTTATCTTTATCTGTGGAAGAAGTTTGTTGTGGATTGTTTGAAATTAATATCCCATTGGGAACTTGGGACCTTTTTAGTTCTTACTCATTCAAAATGGCTTCTTTAGGTTGTTTTTGTCGTTCTGGTGAAATTACAGGGGAACCTTGTTACTGATTGGAAGCAAATCTTGGGATTGCTGGGAGAGTATAGAATACAATATCAACCACCATTTATATATTATCTTTAAGGGGTTATTGTTCACTCCCGAGCTGGTTGCGTTCATAATAGATTTTTCTCTTTTTCATAGTGACAAGACCATTTATGTGTGCATTTTTATGTATTCTTCATTTGAAAGTAATCCGCTATTGAGACAAATATGGAGTTCAATGATCTATGATTGTTGAAGATACATTGTTTGTTTCAAATAAGCATAATGAAAAGTTGTCTTTTACTGTTTTGAAATCACCAATTGTCTCAAAAGCGTAAGCTGATGGGAAGAGACAGATTTAATTATTTGTATTATATTCTTAACACTCCCCCTCACATATGGGTTAGACTCCCCCTCAATGAGTAGGTCCAATGCGTGGAATATATAATTAAATGGAGTAGAGTATAGCATCAAGGTTCGAACTTAGGACCTTTGCTCTGATACCATGTGAAATCATCAATTCTCCCAAAAGCTGGTGGGAAGAGGTAGATTTAATTATTTGAATTATATTCTTAAGAACTGTTATACAGAATCATTGTGATATTTTTGCTTATATTTCCACACAAAAGTAATATGAAACACAGAAGTAATATGAAATTTTCTCTATGATTGGTAAGATCACTTATATTGGTCCTCTTGGCTATGGACTGGGGAAACAAATGAATGACTGTTACATCTTATGAGAATGCTGATGTTTTGGCAGATGACCACAGCAATTGCTATAGAGGATGTGCGAAGAGAAGTGAAGATACTACGGGCGCTAACAGGACACGAGAACCTAGTGCAGTTCTATGATGCCTATGAAGATGAAGACAATGTTTATGTAGTTATGGAGTAAGTTTAGGTTGCGTCAAATTTTCTTATAATTTTGTTACAATGCCTTTCATGGCCTGAGGAAATGAAATGATTGATATTTCTATATAATTTCCATGCTAGTGCTTGAACAATTTTATTTTATTTTTCTCTATCTAAAGTTGATGCCAAATTGGTACTTGTGACAACTGTGCATAGATGTAAATGCCAGCAAATAATTCATACTTCCTAGTGTGTCTTCTGGTTATCCACCAAACTATTGGGATATGATGCCAATTTTAGCATGTTGCATGTGGTGATAAACTTATTTAGCATGGCTGAGTCATCAATACAATCGGCTTACAGATGATTTCTATGAAAATAGTGATGCACTGATGCACCGAAACCTTTCTGTTGTGTGATATTAACCAGATAAATCAAGATTTCTGGGGATGCATGTTTTTTTTATCAGTATGCATGCTTATTAGCTTTTTATCCTTTCACTTTTCCTGCTGTACATTTGCTGGATATCGTTTACTCCCAAGTAATGGTTTGAATTCAATAATTATATTTAATTTTTTAAATTGGGCTTGACGAAAGCTACAATTGAGCTTTGAAAAATTTGAAGGTTATCATCTTCTTTTATGTGTTATGTTTTGCAGATTGTGCACAGGAGGTGAGCTGTTAGATAGAATACTTTCAAGGTGCCCATATTCAACAAACTTTTTTTTATTATTATTTTTTCATTTATACATGAAGAAGGAAAAGGCATGCCATCTCTGCCTGGTTTTTGAAAATTTGACCAGCTAATTTTCCATTTGTGTTCACTAGGGGTGGAAAATACTCAGAAGAAGATGCAAAAGCAGTTATGGTTCAGGTTTTAAGTGTAGTTGCCTACTGTCACCTCCAAGGTGTGGTCCACCGAGACCTCAAGCCAGAGGTAATTTATCAAAGAGTTTATTGAGGAATATTCTTTTGGTAATTCAGTTGCTAAAACTTCCTGATAAATTTACTCTGGGAGTTATTTGGACAGTGAAATGAAGAGAGAGAGAGAGAGAGTTCTCCTTTTGGGAGTGTTCTCCACAACATATGCTTTAACTTCTTTCTTTCATATTTAGTGAAACTGGGTGATCACTGAACAATTTCTTCGATTGCATTATAACTTTTGGACGTTTCATTTATTTTTCATGGTGGCTTTTCATTTATCGTTTCAAAGTAAGAACTGGATGTGTGCCTATCATAGTGTTTTCATCAATTGGGAAAAACATCTGGTTAATCTTTTGGCCAATGTCTATATTTGTTGCTGGGAGAAGAGGTTTTGCCCCTTTCAAGAAGGCTGGTTTAGAATCTTTCAAAGGAAATAGTATGAAGTTGTGAAATGACTTAGAGAATGGTTCTTGCTTGAGCATTTATGCGCTTTTGTTTTAGTTTCCTTCAAAATTTCTTAGATCTGAATGGTGTGGAATAGAAATAGAATAATGTTTCTTCGAGACAACGTGAAAGATTTGGGAAATGGGAAACATATGGCACTACACATACTTCAGGATTCGTGAATAAACTAAGTAATGATGCGAAAGTTAGGGAACTACCAGCAGTGGTATTCGGCATAGTAATGATTTAAGAACTTTTAAATTGGCAGAAGAAGTAGCTTTTAATGATTTCCCTTCAAAATTTCTGGTGTGTCCCTTTTTTCTGTATCAATGGCTTGACCAACTAATTTGCACGGGTCTGCAAACTATTTATTACTGATATAATGATGCACTAGAGGAGTATTTTTCCACATAATATACTTATTCTCCCGTTATTGTGCATCCTCTTTTCTGAATGTGTTTCTTTCTACTTCAGAATTTTCTTTTTGTTACGAAGGATGAAAATTCTCCACTCAAAGCCATTGATTTTGGACTCTCCGACTATGTAAAGCCAGGTCAGGACTACTACCTGAGATTTATCTCTGATTACTTTTAAAAGGCGAGTTGTGGTCTGATAATTAGAAGTTTCTGCAGATGAGAGGTTGAACGATATCGTAGGAAGTGCTTATTATGTGGCTCCTGAAGTTCTACATAGATCATATGGAACAGAAGCTGACATGTGGAGTATTGGTGTAATTGCTTATATTCTTTTGTGTGGAAGTCGTCCCTTTTGGGCCCGGACAGAATCTGGGATTTTCCGAGCTGTTCTCAAGGCGGATCCAAGCTTTGATGAAGCCCCTTGGCCTTCTTTGTCCAATGATGCAATAGACTTTGTGAAGAGGTTGTTGAATAAGGATTATCGTAAGAGATTAACAGCTGCTCAGGCTCTAAGTAAGTTACTAAAAGCTATCTAATCTGTTATCATGATTTGTTTTTCTATCAAGGAATTATATAGCGTTGGAATTAAGCACATACATTTCCTCTGTGTAAACAAGCTAAATGGGAGGGATGTAAGGGTGAAAACACACATGTTAGAATGGTGGAGCCACTTCCATCCTCTCATAAAATATAAAGATCCCCAGGGTTGCCTATGTTAAGAGGAGTGGCTGCATGTAACTCCAGTGGTGAATACCAATAATCTACAGGCTGCCTTATTATGATAGGGATGGAAACTGAATGGTTTTATACATAATTTTCTTTTAATGGTTTTTTCTTGAATGTTATGCTCTTCATTTCTTCTAATTAGGTTCCAGTATGGAACTTTGATAAGCTCCAGTCTAATGCTTTGTCCGTCATGAGGTTCACAATTGTCACAGTGAATTTCTGCTGGGTTTTATTCTAACATAATGAAAAAAGTACAGTCTAATAGTTGTTATTTGAGATTATTATGTTTGTACAAGTCTTGTTTAGGGAAAGAATGAATATGAGATGCATTTGTTTATGAGTACTGGGTTCTATCGCTGGTATATGAAAAATAAAACCATATTGGAAAGCCGCCTTCATGTTTTCCCTTTCAAGTTTCTCCCTAGTGAAAAAATGGTAATAAGAGACGTGGGAAGCAGTTATCTTGAGCTTACTTCTTTCACATTCATCCGTTTCTAGTGTTTAGGTGAAGATACTCTTATTCCATGGTATTGTTTAAATGTTCTATTGATCATCACAAATTTTTGTCTAGGTCATCCATGGCTGGTCAATCACCCCAATGTAAAGATACCATTGGATATGATAGTGTACAAGCTTGTTAAAGCTTATGTATGCTCATCATCTCTGCGCAAATCAGCTTTGGCGGTATGTTATGGTATATAGTTTATGTTTTTTCACCTTTTCTCATTTATCCTATTTTTCTGCATTGTATATCTTAAATTTGCCCGTGGGCAATTCTTTGAAATCTAGAAATGTAGTGGTTTCAATTTTTAGAGTGTGATTAGCATGCTTTACAGTTCTCTGTTTGGTCAAAGCTTGCAAGTGAAGCCAACCTATTTGGAATAGGTACAAGAAAGAAGACTTAAAGTAGTGGTATGTTTTGGCTGATTAAAACGAATGTCCGAGACTATACTATGAGCTATGCTAAAACTATTGAAATTAAAGAAGGTTTCGTACATCTAATTCAAACCTACCTCGTTAACTATAGGGTTAGGTTGGGGTTAGTCCATCTTGGAAACCCTGTTTTGCCAACCTGATTACACTTAGGTTTGACAGCATCTCGGATTTTGGCCTACTTCCAAAACTACCCAACCAGCAACTCTCAAATCAGCTCAAGAATCCCAAACTTCATTTGATAGTTTATCAGGACTGACCTAGAATGAGCCTGCCTGCCTGTTTATTTATAAGCTTGGAGCTTCTAAGATTCTTCAAATAGAAAAGCAAATATTATTTAATGGATAGGCCTTACAAATTTTTTACAATGTTGGACAGGACCACCTAAAATACTGCTTTGTTATCCAAACACATTACAAATGAATAGGCCTAACAAATTTATTACAATGTTGCGCATACAATGTTGTACAGAACCACCTAAAATACAACTCTATCATCCAAACATGTTACTTTTTTGTGCAAGATAGGCCGCGCCTTGCCCTTCTTTCAGGAAAAATAAAAGAAATACAGCCCAAATGATAATGAAAAAAAGAAGAAGAATTTCTTGCACAGAGAATTGAGTAGACTTCATATGGAGTTTGTAATTAGATTACCTACTTACCCCTGGAGCAACGAGTAGAGATAATACAGCCTGTTAAGTTGTCTTAATATTTGTATAACATCCTTGATTTGAATATCAGATAATTTGAGGGCAGTAAATCTGTGAAGTTTTGCCTTTGTGACAGGCCCTTGCAAAGACATTAACTGGAGCTCAGCTAGCTCATTTGCGGGAACAATTTACGCATTTAGGGCCAAACAAAAGTGGATTTATCTCTATTCAGAACTTTAAGATGGTCAGCACCTTTTCTGATCTTATATTTTCGTTTTTTAAAGATCCACTGGATGCATTATGATATGGGTGGACTTAGCAGGGTGTCATAAAGAACTCCACTGATGCAATGAAGGATTCACGAGCCCTAGATTTCGCCAACATGGTAATGCGGCCAGATTCATAATTCTGTATGTTATAGCTGAGTTCTAATTAAAGAAATCAGCATAAAAGAACATAATTATAAGAGTGGAAGCTGATTGTACTTGTTTATGTTGCAGGTCAGTTCTATTCAGTACAGAAAATTGGACTTCGAAGAATTTTGTGCAGCTGCCATAAGTGTACATCAGCTGGAAGGAATGGAGTGCTGGGAACAACATGCAAGGCGTGCATATGAGCTGTTCGAGAAGGACGGGAATAGACCAATTATGATAGAGGAACTTGCCTCTGTACTCTCTCTCTCTCTCTCTCTCTCTCTCTCTCTCTCTCTCTCATATTTCAACGATAACTCTACCCCTGTTTCCATTCGGACTTTTTTCAACTTCCCAGCTACTATCGAACTTACAAAAAGTAAGAAACATATTTCCCTTCCAATGGATTGCAGTACTAACTTTGTCTAACTTTTTTCCCAGGAACTTGGACTTAGCCCATCAGTACCAGTTCACGTGGTTCTCCAGGACTGGATAAGACACTCAGATGGGAAGCTTAGTTTCTTGGGGTTTGTCAGACTTCTCCATGGGGCTTCTTCCCGCTCATTTCAGAAGGCTTGAATTCGATACCAGACTACACAAGGAACTTTTCTCATCCATCTCACTCTTGTTGACCTGAAATGTCGGGAAGAAACTATCTACTATTCAAGAGCTGTCCTATACGAGCCAGTGTTGTCTTGGTCGAGTGGAGTTGGGAGAATGCTGCAAACGATGAAGTATATATAGCAGCTGTTGCATTTGGTGCTGGTGAAGCCATAGCCAGCAATGCATGTTCTCATATCATTTTTTTCCAACTCATATAAGGCTCTTTTTTCGTATTTCTAAATATGATTGGTGCTGTTGAAATCTAGAGAAGTTGTACAGATGGGGTAGATTCAAGAATGTAAGTAGGATTAGCAGACTGATTAAGACTGAAGTTTTTTTTTTCTCCTTTGCCTTCAGTGTTTATCTGCCGTGTACCAGCTGCACAGTTTCCTAATAAATTATTACTTGCAACTTTTAGACTAATCATTGCCATTTTTCGTATTTGGATTGAAGCACTTGTGCTTTCTTCACAGCAATTGAAGTGCTTCAAAGAAAATGAACCTAAAATGGTTCTACTACAATAATTATTTTGCATATATACTAAAACGTTAACTTGTTCCCTATACTTGGACTTGCCTTAAATACACCCTCATTTTGCAATAAAATATTGTCTTGTAAATTTGAAGATTTTTAGTTTGCACTTCACAATATTGACATGGTGGGATTTCTTAAAATAGAGTGTATAGATAGAGTGTAAGTAAGATTTCTTAAATTATTAATTTATAAATAGAGTATTTGTAAAATATAAAAAAAAAATAAGAAAATTATTATTAAAATATCTAATATTATATTATTATTTTAACTTTTGAATAGATAGTCTAATATGAATTAATCTCTCCGATAATTTTGAATTTAGTTAAAATCTCAAATTTTAATCAAATTTTAGGCTTAATAATAGTAAAAAGAATGGAGTAAAATTGAATGAAGAGAAAAGATTAGAAATAGCATCTTACCCAAAACCTACTGGTTAGATTTGACTCTGAATTTGGACAGATATATCCTCAGTCCTCACTTCACAAGTGCGTCATCGTGTTTCAACATTAGTGGTTCCACGTGGTTAGGAGAAGGATTTCTTTTGTTACTAATCTGATTTTTTTTAAAATTTAATATATAACTAGAATATCAGCGACATGAGTCTTTGAAAAGGCCTAAAAAAAATAAAATAAAGGATAATGCTACATCCCGCTGGGGGCTCCGCTGGGGTGTAGTATTATTTTTTTATGTGTTTTTTTTTTAAATTATTTTTTATATAAATTTTTTAATATTTTAAAAAAATAAAATAAATTTAAAATATCATTAAAAAAATATTTTTTAATTAAAAAGAAAAAAAAATTATTAAGTAAAATAATTTATTTTTTTATTTTTTACTTCATGAAATATTTTTTAATAATATTATAAATTTTTTATTTTTTAAAATATTTAAAATTATTAAATATATATATATATAAAAAAAACATAAAAAACAAATATGTGCCGGACCCAGCGGGAGCCCCACATCTAGCATTTTCCAAAAAAAAATCACAAAACAAAGACTGTCGGCCACGTCAGGTTGACCCATGCTGATCTGGCAAGATCTGAATGGTGAGAGCACTGAACTAAAAGCTTCTCAGTTCTTTACTCCCCACTTCACACTTCCTTCTCCCTCTGCAACTCCATGGCATTCCACAGAGTCCCGAAGCCCAAACCAAAACCGAGATCCAGAATACTGTTTCTCCCCCTCGCCATTGCCGCCATTGCACTCTTGTTCCTCCTTTCTTCCCTCATTTCCACAAATGGGTACTCTCTGTCTTCCTCTGGAACCCGGGAAATCGTTCTCAAACCCAAGAACTGGAACCCGCAAAAAAGAATCCGCACGGGCCACGAGAAGTACTTGTACTGGGGTAACAGAATTGACTGCCCTGGAAAGCATTGCGACTCCTGTGAGGGTCTGGGTCACCAGGAGTCCAGCCTTAGGTGTGCCCTTGAGGAAGCCATGTTTCTCCAGAGGTATATATACGAGTCATTTGGTTCTTTGGTTTGCCTTTGTTTTGTGTTTTGTTGCTTGGGTTGGAGCTTATGGTCTCTTTGTTTTCTGAGTAAGTGTAGGAAAAATATGTGCTAACAAGCACAATTGGTATGAGGGAAAACAGAATTTTCGTCAGTTAGGATGTTCAGTGGAGTTTAAAGAAACATGTTTTTCAGAATCCAAAGAAATGATCAAAACTAGTTATCCTTTGTAATTTGGTTCAGTTCAAGGTGTTTTGAGTAGGATTTAAAATGACTCGACTCTGTTTGTTTATCGCATGCAAATGAATCGATTTTACCGTCCATATTGAATTTCATATAGTTGAAGACTTGGTCTTTCTTTGTTTTCCAAAATTTGGGGGCCATTTTATTTGAGTCAGTAAGATTTTCTTGCTTGGAGTGTGGTAGTTGAAGTATTCTATAAAGGGCATAATACATTACGGTAGTTCTTATTCTGTTTTGTTTGCTACGAATTTTGCGTTCCTATGCTATGTTATACTCACGTAACATTTATTTTGTACCGATATATTCGACGTTGCCTAGTCATTCACTACTCTCTCTTCGTGCAGAACTCTTGTCCTGCCTTCTAGGATGTGTATCAATCCGTTACATAATAAGAAAGGAATTCTGCATCATTCTGATAATGCAAGTTTAGAGGAAAGGTGAGTTCATTGAGGCTTTCCTTGTTGGTTTGTCCCAGAAGAAGATGAGTTGTTGTTGAAATGTTAATTCTTGCTTTCTATTCAAAGTTATTATTTCCTTGGTCTGCTCTGAATTTTGAATGTGCCAGAAAGATAACTTCTTCTTTAGGTTTTGCATTTTCAGTTTGAATTTATTTCCTATTAATGTATATGTTAATTTTCAATCACGAAAGTAAAGTTTTTTACGATCTGAACTCACATCCTTTAATTTGGTAGGTGGGCTGCAAGCTCATGTGCCATGGACTCTTTGTATGATATGGATCTCATATCTGATACTGTACCGGTGATTTTAGACAATTCAGAACTATGGTATCAGGTCCTCTCTACAAGTATGAGGCTGGGAGCAAGGGAAATTGCCCACGTGGAAGGAGTCACTCGTATTGCTCTTAAAGAGAACAATCTGTACTCAAATCTCTTGCTCATAAACCGAACTGCAAGCCCCCTTTCATGGTAAGTTGGTTTCTTCTCCCCATTTCTTTTTTGTTTTTGTTTATCCTACTCTTTCTTCCTTTGTTGGGGTTTCTTTTCCTTTTCTTTTCAAGTATCAGTGCAAGTACTTGAACTTGATTCAGACTTCTTTGAACCTCTTGACCCCATTATTTACTTGAAGAAAAGTTGATTTGAATAACCATTGAATAATAAGAGATAGGGTTTGATTTCCTTTATGCAATCCAATATCATTGCTGGTGAGAGTTTTGAAAAATCTCTCTTGTTTAATTGGATTTCATATATCAATTCCTTGCAACTCAATGTGGGTCAGTTAGGAGTTATATCAAGGATATAAGTTTCTGATAGTGACTGATCTTCAGGTTTATGGAGTGCAAGGACCGAAATAACCGAAGTGCTATAATGTTGCCATATTCTTTTCTCCCCTCGATGGCGGCAAAGAAATTAAGAGATGCAGCTGATAAGGTCTGAATTATCTGACCTCCTGTTAAGGTTTCATTTTGTGCACTTCTTTTTCTTCCGTTTGCTATTTAGGAAAATGGTTTTTGCGGCATTACTATTATCTATATTTCTGAAACTTTTTAAAAATGTTGAATCACTTGGTATAGTTTTCAAGATATTGATTTTCTTTCTTGCTTTTATATTTCATAGCTGTGGGCTGTGGGTACCACAGAACATGAATATCTCTGTTCTCTATGGTTTCATTGTTCATTGGTTTTGGATAGAATGAATTGTTCTTCATTAAAAAGAAAAGAAAAGAAGAAGATAGAATAATTATGCAGTTTATAACTGGATTAGATTTAACCCAATTTGAACCCTGTCTCTATCCCTTCATTGGCGCTCAAACTTTCGATTGTGGAAGTCTTAACACTGTTCTAAAGTGATTGTAGACATTTCTGAAGATTCTAGACTGGCTGTGTTTGGGAAGATCACTCCACTACTATTCAATATTTTATCATTAATTTTTACCTACTTTTCACTACTTTTTACTACGATTCACTACTATTCAATATTTTATTATTATCTTTTCACTATTATTCACAAATCATCTGAGATCACCTCACTACCCAAACGTAGCCATATCTCTCCATCCAGTACATGCTTCTGAACTTAATTCAAGTTATTTGATAATGTTGATCTCTATCTTCAATTTAAGTGTTGGAACTTGGAACAGAAACGATGAATTTTTTTCCCTGTGGTATTGCTCAATATGTGTATATCCATGCCTTTTTACTTCATATTACTTGATTCACAATTCTTGGCTCATCATGGAAAAATGTCATAAACCCAGCAATGATGGAGCTTGATAAGAATGCACTGGGAATTTAAGATTCCTCTCACAGCCAATTGGTAGTTACGACATAAAAATGTCGCATGCCCTTGGTACATTTTTGGAATTATTGTTCTCTAAATGTGGGCTATAAACTGCATCAAAAATTTTCAGTGAGAAAATTTTGATCAATCTCTAAACAAATTCATGTCCACAGGTTAAGGCAATCCTTGGTGATTATGATGCCATCCATGTTCGTCGTGGGGATAAGATGAAGACGAGGAAGGACAAATTTGGGGTTGAGAGGACGCTGCATCCCCATCTGGATAGGGATACACGTCCTGAATTTATCCTCCAAAGGATTAAAAAGTGGGTTCCACCTGGACGAACTATTTTCATTGCTTCAAATGAGAGGACACCTGGATTTTTTTCTCCTCTCTCTGTCAGGTAATCCCCATTCCCCCCTGGCTCTACTCCTCTCAAGCAAATTAAGGTCTCAATGAGTTTTAAGTACAGAGTGTATGCTTTGTCAAAAACATTAATCCAACCATTTCTGTGTTAGTATGTGAGAGGTACATGGCAGTCCATCTGGAACTGGAAGTATCTAGCATAATGGTGCAGTGAAACTAGATGACACTGTTGGCTAACTTGATAAGGGTTTTCCTTTTATAGGATGAAACATTCTAAGGGGGTTTTGTCATGCTCTCACTGTTCACTGTTAGTCAGAAATTGCATTTTGTGGTACTTTTTGGCTCGCGATCAGGTGTCTTTGGGGAGTAATTTGTCATGTGAAGACCTGCTGACCTTGATTTTTGGTGATCCGTATTTGCAGGTACAAGTTGGCACACTCATCAAACTATAGTCAGATCCTGGATCCCTTGATTGAGAACAACTACCAGTTGTTCATGATTGAGAGGCTTATCATGATGGGTGCAAAAACATTCATTAAAACATTCAAGCTAGATGAAACAGATCTCTACCTTACAGATGATCCTAAGAAGAACAACAAGATGTGGCAAATACCTGTCTATACCATGGATGAAGAGGGAAGCTGACACGGCTTCTACAAGTGTTATCTGTTTCATCCATAAGTCATCTCATTCTTCCCACTCATTCCCTTATATAGGCAGATATTTAAGTTGCATATCAGACAGCTTCACATAGAAAAATCAAGATAATGGGATGAAATGAGAGGCTGATCGCTTAGATTGATGTTGTAAATTGCGATCCTAGTTGTACACAGGCTTGTATGTGTTCTTGAAAGGTATTTATATCTTCACAAGCCCAGTCGGCAGGCTTATTTTTGCGTTTCCCTTCTGCAGATATGTGCCTTTCCAAGTCAATCTCAGCACTCTCTGAGACGTTTTGCTCGAAAATTGACTTGGTCAATGGTGATAATGTGCGGCAAGGCTTCGTATCTAGAAGCCCAGTTCATACCTTGTCATTGGTCATGGCCCATTAAGATGTTGGCCGCTGGCCCAAATTAACCTATGGAACTTGGACCAATTTCAGGACCTCGAGCTAAAAATATAAAATGACAACACTGAGGGCAAAATGCAAATCACTCACGGTATTTTTAAAGATTAAAAGGACTCGTGAGCATAAAGCTTTTTATTTTGCTTGGATAATTGGCAATGGTTTCACGAGCATCCGGGTTATAAAATCCCACCTTTGTAGGGGGTACAGATTCCTTGCCGTGTTTCCCGCACGGTTTTATATACTCTCTAGTGGATGAGATTGTGTGAGAGAGAGAGTAGATCTCATACCTTTAAATCTTGTTCGCATTTATAAAATTTTTTATCTCATCTTATTTAATTATTACAATTTTTTTAAATTTTCATATAAAATAAAATAAACGATTTAATTTTTTTAAATTTTAAAAATAAAAATAATATTTAAATATATATATTTTAATAATATTTTATTTAACTTTTAATTTTTATTTAAACTCATCTCATCTCATCTCATATAATATATGAAAACAAATGGCCTTAGGGTATTCCGAGGTTAACTTTTTGTTTGAGATTCGGATATATATAGTAGAAGAGAGACAGGCTTGCAACTATTTATGTATGTCTCCCGTGCTACATTGTATAGTTTTCGTTGTTGTCGTAATAGCAAGAATTTTGATCATTGGTTAATCCACATGTGCATCGGCCTCGCGACACCTCCCAAGTCCAAGCAGAGGCTATCTTCTTGGAATAAAATGCAGGATTTTGCACGCTCTAAAATGCGCGTTCCCAAAGCAAAAGTAGTCTAACCAACATTATCATCGGACCCATCAAATTTGTCTCCTAAAACAACACTTGGAAAGAGACACGTCATTGTACTGCTGTCGAAACGACGTAGCAATATTTTGTAGCTTTTGTGCCGCACATGATAACTTTCCACAAAGTTGGACACTCGCCTGATGCAAAGTTCCTGTTAAAGCTCACGTCGATGTCAATGAGAGGTAAAAAAAAAAAAAAAATACAAGTATAGAATCGCTTTTTAAAATTGTAATCTTTTTAATAAAATTATTTTAGCATCTCACTAGATTAGTCTCATCTCAAGATTAAATATGTAATATTATTAATCATTCAAAAAGTATTTTTAATCGTACATCATTGATCCTTAAATAGATAATAAAATATAATATTACTTTAATTAAAAAATAACAATTACAAATAGAATAAAATTATAAAATACTAATACTAATCTAATTAGGAAAGCAACAAATTCGAAAAAGATAACAATCAATTAAAACAGCTCCACTAATTACGTAGCATCCTAATGATTTGCGTCGCCCCATCACTCTCTCGCCCTCTCCCTATCTACCTGGGCAATAATATCTATAAAATATATTTTACAACACATTTTAAAATAATAATTTTTTTATAAAGTGATGTTATTTTTATAAAATATTTTACTAAACTATCCTTCATTTTAAAATATAGTTGTGTAATATATTGTAAAAAGTAATGTGTATTTATCATTTTTTATTCTATATATACTGGAATAAAGTAATGATACATATACAATTCTTCTTATAACCTTTTATATAATCATGTTTTAAAACGAAAGTATTTATATAAAGTGAAATTATTTTTATAAGTTATTTTATAAAAATATCTCTAGTTTAAAAGATAGTTGTACAAAAGGTTATGAAAATGGTTGTATGTCTATACATTTAAATTGGGAATTATGACATCACCTGGATAAAAAATAAAAAACAAAACACTTTCCATCATTCTATTGTTTAGAATAAAGAGATATTATATTATAAAATCGACGTGTATAATATAATATTCATATTATTTAAATAATAATATTTAACTTTATAAATAGAAATACCTGAATTACAAAAAATATAAATGTTGCGTCATGTATAATCATTGTTTCCTATCTTATAACTTTAATTTAGGACAGCGATTCTATAAAAATTACATACTATCTATGATGATATATTTTATCCATTATTTTTAATTTAATAATGTAAGTTTTATCATATTAATATTTACCACTTTTAGATTCAAAATGTTCACCATCTTAGTATTTATAATATGGCAAAACTCTGAGCTGTCTACTTAAAAATTGACAGCCTTTTTAGAAATTTCTGGTGGGGCGAGAACAATATTCAGAAAAATGGTTTCTTTACAAAATCCTAAGACACTATGTGCAAACCAAAATTCATGGGCGGCCTTGGTCTAAAGCAGTGCTCTATCTTCAACAATGCTTTAAACACAACATTTGCTTGGTCCATCATAAATTACTCCAATAACCTCGTGAAACATTTCCTAACAGATAAATATCTCAAAAATTCCAACTTCTTTGAAGTACATTGAGACCCACTGACTATTGGTTCTGGAAATGCCTTCTCAACCTAAGAGACCGCCTCAAAACAAGCTACTGTCATCAAATAAACAATAGAGTCTTAACAAAAGTCTAGAAAGATCCTTGGGTTCAAACTCTTCCATCCTCACCCCCAAGCCAAACCCAACCATAAATTGGATTGACCCAAACCTGACAGTTGTAGAACTCACTCTTGAAGAACCTAGAAGATGGAATACCCTTTGCCTTTAAACACTTTTCTCACCAGATTTTGCAAAAGAAATTTTCAAAATCCCATTGGCCAAGCATATTTTCACCACTGTAAATGACAAAATCAAGTGGAAATATCATTACTCTAGCACCTTCTTAGTTAAATCTGTCTATGCAGCAATGCAAAATCCAAACCCATCCGCAAATCATGTTTCTCAAATAAATTGGAAGAAATTATATAAACTTCAAATTCAGGATAGATTGAAGCTCCTAATTTGGAAGGTCACAAAACATCCTCCCAATAAGATCTCTTTTGAAAATGATTGATAATCTTGACGAAGACCAAATTCTCTGCCCTCTTTGCCATGCCGAAGAAGAAACAATATCTCATCTCACTCTAAATTGTTGTTATACTAGAACTCTCTGGAGGCACTCCAACTAGCCAATTGACACTGCAAAGTTCATTCAAAGCCTGATTGAGGAATGAATCAAAATCATCTTATCCCCTTCCACTTCCTTGAAAATCCCTGAAGATGAGATCCAATCATTCCAAATATTTGCAGCCTTGGGCATTGACAACATTTGGTTTATCAAGAATAGAGTCATCCATGAGTTAGTCATCCCCTCACCCATTTAGCTAATTACAAAAGTCTCAAAATCCCTTCTAGACCACACTACAACATGGGAAGAAAAAAAATTGGAGTTGGAAATGACAAGACCACAAAAACCAGCAGGTTGCTTCGTTATTCAATTTGACTCAGCAATTAGACCAGAAGGTACAACAACTGCAAGCATATGTAGCACTGACCGAGGGACTCTCATCTTTGCTATTATAAATCTAATCCCAGGCAAGAATCCAAACATAGGGGAAGCTACAACAACATTGACAGGGATGAAGGAAACAAAAGAACGTAGACTCACGAAAATACATATTGAAGGAGATTCAAAATAGATAATCTGTGCAATCAGACAGGAACAACAACCAACTGATTAGGAAATGCAAGCAGTTACTAATGATATCCAATTCATTTTACAAGATTTTAAAGCTTGGTTAGCAGCTAAGATTCATCGATCCAAAACTCGATTTGCACATAATCTAGCGCAATGAGCACCGTCCAATCACTACTATGGAAGTATACCCCTCTCTACAATCCTCCCAACTATGTATGTATCTGTTTCAATTTAATGCATTATACTTGTTGAGAAAATAAATAAATAAAGTTTTTAAGGCTAATACATTTGTCCAGCCAAGAAGAGAGAGAGAATCCGAAATAGCAAATAGGCAAAAAAATATATATAAAAATCTCTCTTTCCAATGATTAATATGAAATGAATTGAGATGATTTTCACATCCAAATATAGTCTAATATATATCAGTTTTGCTACTTATCATTCATACACACTACACATAATTATTATTTTTTAAATTAGTTTTATTCTTCTTAAATTTGTTGAATTCTTTTAGTCGTCATCCATATACCACACTTGGCAAGAGAAAAAATTAAAAAAATGTAGCGTGTGATATGTGGAGACAATGGATAGAATTTTTCAATATATATAATATAGTTTTGCTATTCATCATTTTTATATATCACACACTATACTTATTTTTTTATATATATTTTTTTATTTTATTCTTTTTAAGTTAATTTATTTTTTTTATTTATCATTTATACATCGCATAGTTAATAAGAGAAAAAAAAAATTATGTGTAATATGAGAATGACGATTAAAATTTCAATAAATCTTCTCAACCTCTCAACACTCCACACTCCATCTTTTTTTAAAATTTTTTTTTAATAAATAATTTTTATATGAATAGTAAATAAAAAATTTGAAATATTTTAAAAAAAATAAATTCAAAAAAATTTTTTAAAAAAAATTAAAAAATATAGAATGTGGAGTGTGAATGAATAGTAGGAAGTTGTGTAGCAAAACACTTAGGTTATGCTTGGTAGGTGAGATAAGATGAAAATTTTTAAAAATTTTATGAATAGTGTTAAGATAAAAGTTTAAAATATTAATTTAAAATATTGAAATTTGAAAAAGTTGTATTGGGATTTGAAAAAGTTGAATTGTTTATTATATTTTATATGAAAATTTGAAAAAATTGTAATGATGAGATGAAATAGAGATAGAGATGAGAAATCTCATCTTTACCCCAAACATATCCTTAAAATTTTGTTATAAATATCTTTTTGGAAAAAGAAAGAAGCAAACGCAGAGACCAATCCAATCGTTCTCGCTGGAACACATCGAGCCACTTCGGTAGGCAAACTCCGAGTGTAGGGTCTTGATCTTTCCACGGTATCACATGGCCTGACTTTGACTTCACCTCTTAACCTCAAATACTCGGTGGGGTCCACTCCCACATGGCAGTTGCTCCCACGTTCCGAGCAGTACATAACCACAATAGAATTTCTCAATTGAATAGGAAACGATAAGCGCAGAGAGAGAGAGGAGACCCAGACGGTGTGTGTGAGGGAGTTACCGGAATATTCCGAGATTTCAGGTTTGAGATTTTTATTTTTATTTTTTGAAAAACATTGAGTTTCAACTGGAAATGAAATAATTTTACTTCGCAATTTAAACCTAAAATCAGATTTTCTTTAATATTATTCCTTTTCGATTTTTTAGTCAAAGAAGCTATTTTTTATTTTAAAAAAATCGTCTTGATTTTTTCTTTGCTGAGAAGCCCTATGTTTACCCGGAAAATTGATTGACTGCGATTCTTTCGCATGAAATCTGTTTGGTTGTGAAGGAAACGAGGGTAAATTGAGAGAAGACGAAATTCGAACTGTATGTTTTATCGTTTATGCTATGACGGTTTCTGAAGATATTGAGCTTCGTCTTCACTGAGCTAGCATTGCAATTTTCAGAACTAGTTGCTTTCCAACATTTTTTCAGCAGCCAAACAATCACTTAGAGATTTGTTTCTCTGAAGTTCTTCCGATGCTTGATTGCTTATAATCCTCGATTGATAAATGTTAATTCATTCGAAAAGTAGGATGAACTGATTCTTGTAGCTTTTGATTAAGAAGAACATGTTAGGTTGTTAATAATGTGGCGCTTTTTTCATTTTTCGTTCCCTTTATTTTCTCTGCAATCATACATAACATTGCTTTTTAAGGGAAAAGTTTAGTTTCCAGCTCCGTTAGTACTGCTAGACGACCAGTTTATATGACATAACAAACCGCATCTTTTGGTAGGAAAAGGTTTTCAAGGTCTTGGGCGGAATATTTTGTGTGTTGTCATGCCGTACCGTGTTCGCGAAAATCTATTCATCGGCAACATCAGCGACGCGGCGGATGTTCTCCAAAAGGGTAGCGCTGAGATCACACACATATTATCCGTACTCAGCTCGGTCTCGATATCTTTTTTCTCTGAATGGCGTAGCGGTCTCGTTATTCCGACAAAGGAAATCAAGAAGGTTTATGTTGGTGGGTCCGATAGAAGCGGTGTCGGTTCGGGTTCTGAGGATACTTCGGGTCGTGACGGAGGGTTGAAGAGTTCATTGTCGCCTGAAAAGCTTTTGTACTCGTTGGAATATGCAGGCAAGGATTTGAAGATGGTGAGGATGGCTGTGCCACTGAGAGATATGGAGAGTGAAGATTTGTTGGATTATTTGGATGTTTGTTTTGATTTCATTGATCAGAGTCGAAAAGAAGGGCCCGTTTTGGTCCATTGCTTTGCCGGCGTGTCACGAAGGTATAAATTGTTTTTCTTTTCAGTGATAAATATTGTTGTTTGTAATGGTTGTAGGTTGATAGATATATGTATAGCTGTAATTTGGAAACGAAGATACTGCTAAGCGCTTTTCAGTCGAGTGCCTACCATATTTTTCTGGTGGCGTGCTTGTAGCAGTAACCGCCCTCCTGGGCTTTTGGCGGTTGTAGATTGAGATCTAAGATGGTTGTAGTTGGTAGTATATAGGAATCAACTCTGGGATTTGCAGTATTCCGTAGACAGATGAGTGTTATGGTATAATGCTTAACATTCAATCAGGTTCTTGAAGAAGTATAAAAAATTGCAAATGTCATAAGAGTATGCTACATCTACAAATAAATTATACAAAAGTAATCCCACAAACTGATGTGGTTTCATCTGATCTATTAGATCTACTTTACAATAAAAGTAACTTTATAATCTGACGAATCACATCAATTCACATCAGTTTGTAAGATTGTTTTTGTGCAATCCATTTGTAGCTAGAGTATTTCCCATATCATAAATATCATTTACATTTTTTTTTTTGACAAGTAGAAATATCATTTACAATATTTATAACTAAATTTCAGGAATTGTTTGAGGATTAGCTAAAACAATATTTACTACTAAACATATAACCAAATGTTATATGTCAGTATACTAATAAATGTCAGATATTGTTCGGAAGAGGTTTTCGATTGGCTGAGTTTTCAAGTCTCAAGGACTTTACACTTCTTTGCACGTGTTTTGTTGCAGTGCAGCTATCATTACTGCATATCTCATGAGAACAGAACATCTATCTCAAGAAGGTGCGAGCAAGTCCCTTTTTTGTATGAAGTTAATATAGGTCCACAAATTGGTATATGCCTGGTTTCTATTATTGTTTCCAATATTTTCAATGACCGTTCCCCTTGTCTGATGAGATCGAGAATATATACATTCCTCCAGATGCACTTGAATCCTTACGGCAAAGCTGTGAGTTTGTTTGCCCCAATGATGGTTTTCTAGATCAGGTATTGCAACAAAATGCTCTATCACATGGTTAGTCTAAGGCACAATTTCCTGTGTGTACATTATCATAAATCTATGTTTTTCTTTTCCCATATCAGTTAAAAATGTTTGAGGAGATGGGCTTCAAGGTTGACCATGCAAGCCCCATATACAAGCGCTTTCGACTGAAAGTATTGGGTAAACACCCTTCTTTTTGTTGCTTAATCGTCTATTTAGCTTATGCCTTTGTAGCCTAGTGATGCTTTTGCTTCTTAATAGGGAGGAGCTCTGAGGCTTAATCCAATAGAGGTCTGAAATTTGTTAGGATTTATGAATCGGGAACAATTATATATATTTGTTAAAAAGTTTTTTTTTTTGTAAGTTACATGCACCTAGTGGATCTTAAACCAATGACTTTAGAAAGAAAAATAAATGTTAATTTGCTTGATAAGCGATTCATTTAATTGCCTTATTTTCAGTTTTTCATTCCTTGTTATCCCTTGGGTGTCCATTCTCCAAATTAATCAACCAAGAATTTTTAAATTTTGTGGTCAAGCTATTTGTCACTGGTCCACTTGGCCTTTAAGTGTTAGATCCATAGCATCTTTTTGACTCCTGGGTGTTCTATTAGCTGCCAGCTTCCTGCCATGAGCCTGATATCTTTCTTTTATTATGTACTAGATATACCACTTAAATATGGTCTGTATTTGCTTTCTTTACTTAATTTTGTTTTGTTTTGGTTTTGGTTTTTTTTTTTGCCTCTTTTAAATATCAGGCTCTATAATCAACTTCAGGTGTAATTTTGTCTTTAAATTATTTTACTTGTGATAATTATAATAGTTCTAAGTTAATCTAAAGCTTGGTATTCCCCAATTGCATTTATCAGTTTGTTATTGTTTCTTTCCACTGTTATGAGCTTGAGAATGAAAAGAGAAGGTTTTCTCCTGTTCACAAATGGCATTCTTTAAAAAGGTATATTCGTTCATGGTCTCAGGTGAGTCGTACAACCGTGGGGAGAAGATAGAGAGTTCTAGATTTGGGGCAGATCCTGGCTTGTCTACAGAAATTTCCTCAGATGTGGAAGTAGCTTCAAATGTAGGAAATATTTGCACTCCTGCATACCGCTGCAAGAAATGCCGAAGAGTTGTTGCTGTGAAAGAGAATGTTGTAGATCACATTCCAGGTGAGGGTGAAACATCCTTTGATTGGCACAAGCGTAAAAGCAGAGACCCATTTACCAAGTCTGATGAGACTGAGTGTTCATCCATTTTTGTTGAGCCTCTACGATGGATGACAGCAGGTAAATTTCTGATTTTTGGATTACTCTTGAGGTGTACATGGAGATGAATACTGAGGTATGAGCTGTAACTGTATTACCAGCTCTAACTATGACAGACAAGCAGGGTTTTCATGGGACTTACATCTGTTTGAAATTTCTTGTAAATTGATTGCATTAAAGAATTACATCCACCATTCTGGTTATTTACTGCCAGGTAGATAAAAGCCACCTTGTATCTTGAATATAGATCCCAACTGCTGTTAAAAGGATCCGGGGCCGCTCTTGTCCAAATTAGTCTATTTGACTAACTGCAATTGGATCATCTTGATTATTGCTGTAATCTAGATCAAATCAAGCGATTCCATATACTGCAACTATAATTTGAACTTATTATTGTTGAGGGCATCTTAGCATGTAATCTGTCATGTGCATAGGCATGTATGAAATAATTAAGGTTTTTATAGTGATTTATATGTTGTCACCCAGTTGAAGAAGGTGCAATGGAGGGCAAGTTGTCGTGTGCCCATTGTGAAGCCCGGTTGGGTTACTTCAATTGGTCAGGCATCCAATGCAGTTGCGGGAGCTGGATCACCCCAGCCTTTCAGCTCCATAAAAGCCGAGTGGACATCAGCACTATCTAATATTTGCAAGGCAAATGAGCTAATCCTCCAGCCCTAAAGTGTTCGGTATCATACCAATACTATAATCTTCTCAAATATGGCTCAAAGAAGGTATACTTTCAAAGTGAACCTGAAAGTCTAGGACTGAGGCGTCTCCAAGCTTTTTGTATTTTACCAATTTGATTACGATGGATCTACAGTGGGAGAGTGAAGTATGAGTAAACGCTGTCTCACTTTTCGGGTACACATTTTATCATATGATTTTGCCTGGGATTTGACCAATATGCTGGCTTGTTTGATTGATTGTTCGAAACTTCGAATATCATGTTGTCACAGAGTTCGTGTTTTAGGCATTTTTTTTGGCACGAAAATACGAGAGACAATACGAGATAAACTGCAGGGTAGGACTCTGCTCTCCAATTATTCATTGTGCCAATTGCATTTCTTTCTTGGCTTCCATCTCTCTCGGAAATTAGTGTTTTTACATGTTCAAAAAGTGCAGTCCGCTGTTTGGTTCATAACTTCATACAACTTAGTGCTTCGAGATATAGGAATAGTTTACGTAGAAATATTTTATTCTACAGCTATTACTATAAGAATATCTATGGATAATATCCAAACAAAAGTCCATCCCTAATAAGTGAAGATTTTTATACTTTTTATATAAGGATATAATGGAAAAACATATACATAGATTATAAATTAAACACAAATGTGTTTTTAATTACAATAGGGTTAGTTGCACAACGGACTTTACCGTGATAAGAATTAGCTTGCCACAGAGAGAGAGAGAGAGAGAGAACCCTATCAAAGGTAAGCATATCATTTATGGATCACACATAGAATTTGCATGTTCACACCTATCAAAGGTAAGCATGGCATGCATGGGCATAGAATCAAGTTCACAAGTTAGTGCGAAAAATTGGGACATGTTCCTAATTTTCTGTATGAATATTTATCTTGCAACCAATAGCTACAACCAAAATGACAAGGACTACAAAAGAAACTAAAAATTACAAGGAAAAAAGAAAGAAAGAGGAAAACCCTTTTCCAGAGTGATACTGCAAAAACCTTGACGGGGGTTTCTCTAGGCATGTCAATCTTGTCACTAATTCGTGCAAATTTGTTTGGGCAGCATGTCTGTGTCAGATAAGATTCCATCTCTGAATTTGAAACAATATAGGTTTCATTTTATGGAACAGTGTTGATGGAACTAGTGAGACTGTGCTTCGAGAAGGATGTTAGTAGCCACATTGACATCATTTCTAGCCTGCACAAGTGCCTGCCGGGCTGAGTTCCTGTCAAAGCCCATAGAAACCAGGGTAGCGATAGAGTCCTCTGATGGCTCTATGGCAGATGGCACGGAGGACGGGTAGTTTCTCTGAAACAAAAAGAGGGAAGAAGTTATTCTAGAGCAACATTGTTGCAAAAAAAAAAAAAATTGTACCCATGAAAGTACTTCCACATACTTTTAGCTTATATTTTACACATCAGTTTTAAGAGAGATTTTCTTTTAGAATCTTGGTTTCAAAAGAAAAATATGCAAGCCAGCCACACCGTGGGGGGCTGTCCTTATGCAAGGCCAACCGATTGCCTTCTACAGAAAAGCCTTGAAGGGTAAGGTGCTCTCTTGTTATCCACATATGAGGAAGAGCTTTTGGCTCTTGTCTGTTGTGGGCAAGTGGAGGCCCTACTTACTGGGCCAAACCTTTAAGATTAAAACAGATCAACAGGCTTTGAAGTACCTCTTGGAGCAAAGGGTTGGAACAAAATTTCAGCAAAAGTGGCTATCCAAGTTAATGGGCTATGACTTCACCATTGCCTAGAAAAAGGGCAAAGAAAATGTAGTGGCAGATGAGCTCTCGAGGAAGGCTGAAGATGAGTCTGCTACCTTGGCCTTGATTACTTTTCCAACCCTAATATGGATTGAAAAACTGAAGAGTACCTATCAATTGTCTTCTATTATTAGTGATATTGTTTCTAAGCTTCAACAAGGCTTGGAAGGCCCTAAGCATTACAGTATCCAAAAGGACCTGTTGTTGAGGAAAGGCAAACTGGTACTTGTTCCTAATTCTCCTTTTCAAGCTAAAGTCTTACAGCATATTCACAACAGCCCAAAGGCTGGGCATGTGGGGTACAAGAAAACACTGCAGAGGGCCAAGATGGATTTCTCTTGGGAAGGCATGAGAAGTGACATTAGAAGGCTTGTTAAAGAATGTGTTACATGTCAGACCAACAAGCATGAGAACTTGCATCCAGCAGGGCTTTTGCAGCCCCTATCAATTCCTCATTCTCCATGGTTGGACATCTCTATGGATTTTGTGGAAGGGCTGCCTTCATCTAATGGTTTTTCTGTGATATTTTCTATTATTGACAGACTAACCAAGTTTGCTCATTTTTTTCCCTTTGTCCCATCCATTCACAGCAAGCAAGGTGGCTCAACTACTCTTCTCAGGGGTTTTCAAATTGCATGGTATGCCCAAGACAGTGGTTTCAGACAGGGACCCTATTTTTACAAGCTCATTCTGGAGGGAATTGGTTAAGCTCCAACGCACTTCTCTTCATTTCAGTTCTGCCTATCATCCACAATTAGATGGGCAAACTGAAATTTTGAACAAGCATGTGGAAGGATATTTGAGGTGCTACACCAGTGATAAGCCAAGGGAGTGGAGTTCTTGTTAGCCATGGCTAAGTGGTGTTATAACACCACTTGTCATACATCTATTGGTATGTCTCCTTTTGAAGCCCTTTATGGGTATGTGCCCCCCAAGTTACTTTCATATGTACCTGGAACAACTGCTAATGCAGCTGTGGATCACCAATTGAAGTCTACAGAGGAGTTGTTGTCCTTGTTGAAGGAGACTATACAGAAGGCTCAGCAAAGGATGAAGTTCTTTGCTGATATGAAGAGAATTGAGAGAGTTTTCGAGATAGGGGATTGGGATTTCATAAGGCTTCAACCTTATAGACAGAAAACAGTTGCTATGAGGTATAATTTGAAGCTACCACCAAGATTTTATGGTCCATTTCAGGTGATTGAAAAGATTGGATCAGTTGCTTATAGGCTGAATTTACCAACATTTTCAAGAATACATCCTGTCTTCCATGTCTCATGCCTAAAGAAGAAGTTGGTCCAAGGTGTTTCTCCATTGCCAGTGTTACCTCCACTGGATACACAAGGAAGCCTTCAACCCGAGCCTGAGGCAATACTCAAAAGAAGATTGAAGGTGGTGGGAAATCAGGCAGTAACAGAAGTATTGGTTAAATGGTTTGGGGCACCAATTGAGGACAGCTCTTGGGAACTATTATGGAAGCTGAGGAATCTTTACTCACACCTTGTGGGCAAGGTCCTTTGAGGAGAGGGGAATGTCAGGGCCTTGTGGACAAGGTCCTTAAAGGGGTGGAGATTGTAAGGTGTATCGGAGGAGAGGGCTGAGTAAGACTGAAGTAGTGTTTGAGTTCTGAAGGAATCAACAGTGAGCTTGGCTTTAATGAAACCGTGCGCAGTGAGGAATAACAGAATTAACAGACTGGAGTGGGAACGATGCGTTTTATCCCATAAGTGAAGTGGTACGTTTTGGCTTAGGAGGGAAGAAAGGCAATGAAGGCTTAATGGCATCGTTTATTTCTCTTTTACATCGATTTGTATAAAACCAAAGTGGAACTTGATTGTTTTCTGTTCAGTTGCTTAGATCAATTCTTGGAAGTGTATGGAGGTTTAAGGTTCCTCGAAAACCTTATTTCAAGAATCAATAAAGTGGATTCTTGGTTTCTTTCTCTCTTTTCTTGATCACGTTCTTGTTCCAATTCTTTCTTGTTCTGGGTTGGTGTTGGTATCTTGTGTGATACCTTACAACATTAGAAAAATGACTTTCAAGCATGTTCATTTGAGTTAGTGCAATTACAAATTGTCAAAATATTCTCTAAGGAAATAGAAGATTGATTGAAAGCATTAAGCAAAACACTTGCCTCCACTTGGCGACTTGCATAGGATGGCATGTTTCTTACAATACTCCTAGCTGGTGCTGAAGGTGGACTCCCTGTGCTTGGCCAAGAAATCCGAGAAAAGAATGAAATAACGAAATCTGGTAACTGCATGAGAAAAGACATGCACAATCACATGTTACTTCAATTAACTTCTACCTGAGCTGTAGCAGTTGTAACGTTTGTAAATAAGAGAAGACTCTTTCTTGAATATGAGAAAAAAAGTTCTCTGACAAAGAGATGCAAAGGCTTTTCCAAATCTAGCATTATTAAGTAAAATGTGTCCGGGGAGTTCCATGTAAGTGACTACTGCATATAATTTCAAACTCGCAATTCACTCGCACTCTCAAGATGTAAGCTTCACTAATGTGCCTCAGTGGAGCTTAAGGTAGTAAGAATTTATAGATATTTGAATAGGATGACAAGTTATCATCTAAAATGGACAAAAAAGGATAAGAAAAAATAAGCATCATTCTTTCCAAAGGTAACAAGTTACCTTTGTCTTGCGGATATGAAAGACATTCAAACGGTATAAAGAACCAGCTAGGATGCCGCATAACGCTGGTAAGATGGATCTTTTCCAGGATGATAAAAGCAGCTGCAAGACAAAAACTAAAAATTAGATTATAGTGGCTGGAGAGAGATGGGGATGCCAAATATGCTAAATGAAATTCAAATCTGGTCTATCTTTTGCCATAAACTGTATAGAAAAACTATCTGTCAACTTTTACCTGCAGACCAGCCAGATATATGAAAGACTTGTTAGAGAAGCGCACTCCAAATACACGAAACCATGTTGAAACCGGAATATCAAAGAAAAAAGGGACAAATGAAGCAAATATAAGACCATAAGGTCCTGTTGTGACCAGGTTCACTGCAGAATCTGCCAAAAAAAAAAGCCATTTTAGCGCTAACAGTATAACTGCAGTATGCCAACAGAGTCTTGGGGGAAAAGAGCAAAGAAAATGCAGGAAAACATAAGATTTAACAGCAATCTGGTCAGTGAACTAACAGTCCTTTATTATTCTCCTCATTAAGCATTTCATCAAAGACCTTTTCTATGTTTATTTTTGCTTTTGCAGTAAGGAACACAAGCCTACCATGACTGTTAATATATGAGGTGAATATCATTTATGCTTTGCCATAATCAAGTTACTAGAGAAATGCTTGACCCACAAAGGGAATTACAAAAAATTGTTTTACAATATGGCATGGCTTGATGAGGTAGGTTAAATTTTAAAGCTTTTTTATTGTAAGGTAGATCTAATGTGCCACATCAAGCCACGTCAATTTGTAATTTTTTTTTTTTTTGTAGTTCTCTTTGTAAACCAATTCTCTTTTTTTTTTTGGAGATTATGTACTAATTATTTGATAAAGGGTCTGTCTTTTGAAAATAGTGAAAGAAACTTGCCTCATGGAAAATGTAGAAGCAGGAAAATAGATATAACTAAGAACCAAGAGACAACATAAATGCAAAAAAAATGAAGTAGAAGACATAAATAACACAGAAATGAAACAGATAAACTACAAAGAGTATAATTGGGACCCATACCTTTAAGGAGTGTTAGTGCGAGGAACTCAAACAGTAATGCAATGATTATAGAGAACAAGATAAAGACCTGCAGAATGGGGCAGACTGGTTTTAAAACCAAATAGGTGAAAAAATAATCTCTCTCTCCGTGTTTGATAACTGATTGGTGGAATGATTACACATCAATTATACAAGAATAAATATGATTTCACCAATCAAACTAAGATATACCAAATATCAAAATATATAAGAATAAATAATTAAAGCAAAGAAACCTCCCTTTCTATTTATTACCATTTCCTTAAGTTTTGATTCTCAGATTACAATAACACACCCCTGTAGAATTAAAGAAAGAGGGGCATCGAATCTCTAAGCACAACGTAACTAATAAAGTTAACCCCATTGATGTTAAGCTCAGTCTTTTGTGTCCAAAGCACGATAAGGACAGCCAAAGCTAGACTGCAGTTATAAATTCTCAAAAAGAAAAGAAAACACTTCAAGGAAATGACTAAATGACAGAACAGTGTCCATGCAGCTGACTATAGTGGGTACCTTTTCCACATATAATTTCATTCAAGCAAGGGTTAGGTTTTTGCCCTCAATTCTAACAGAAAACCTAGTCATGGTCTGAAGTCCCAGCATGGTTGTACCCAAGGGTGGCAATATGTAACACGACCCGTTAACGTAACACGAACACAACACGAAAGTAGTAGGTTTGTATTTGATGTTAAAGGGTTTGGGTCAAAATGGGTTGACCTGATAAGACACTATTCATTAACGGGTCACTAATGGGTCAACCCACTTAACCCGTTTAGACCTATTAAATTTTTTACTCAAAATTACAATTATATCCTTTTTAACCTAAAAACAAAAATACCCTAACCCTATTTTGTGTTTCCTAACTCTCTCTCAGACCCTCACTCTCTCTTAGTTCTCAGTTGAGTCAGTTATCACAAGTCACGACCGCCTCCCACACTTTCTCTGGATTGTAATTTTGGAGTTTTTATTGTTTGGATTGTAATTTTGACTTATGTAGTTAGCTTTATATTTTTGGGAGATATTGTGATTTTAACTTTTATGTGAAATTATGTTAATCAGGTCAAATGGATTATTTGGGTCCATTCAACCCATTTACATAAACAGGTTGAAACAAGTCGTGTCGATATATTTTTAATTAATTCATAACATGTCGGGTCGGGCCGGGCTGGGTCCCATTATTTTAATGGGTCATGTTAGGGTTTAGAAATCTGACCCATTAAGCTTAATAGGTCATGGTCAGGTTGACCTATATCATATAATACACATGACCTGACACAACATGAACATGACCTCTTAACACGATTTGTCGCTCATGGTTGTACCAATCTCCATAATGTGGGGATGCAGACTCATGGCCCAAGAGAATACTTATATTACAAGCTTCTAATGTCATCTAGGTTGGCCAGGTACAAGAAAAGTAACCACATAAAAATTGGTGAGCTTCACAAAGATGCTTTAAAATTCTTTCTCCTTGCTTATATCTTAGATATTTGCATCACAGAGGCAATTTAGTATGTCGCATTAATCCCATGGATCTACAATAGGTACATCTGATTTATATAAGACATCAAAGTCAAACTCATGAGTAGTTTAAGCTAGATGATTACTCACCGAGTACTTATTGGAACCTATCTGTCTCTCAAAGACCCTGAAGTAGTATAGTAAGTAGAGTCCGAACATCAATTCTGGTATGGAAGAAAAGGCAAAAGCTGACACAATTAGCTTCCAAAGTTGAAGCTTCCCAAAAATATCCTGTCACAATAATAAAATGCTTTCAAATGAATGGATGCTAGTGGCAAATTTGAACAGTTCATACCACCTTTCAAGAAGACAAAAAGGAAAATGCAAGAATTTTCGTCTTAGGTTATCAACAATGACATACAGTCCCACCCTTCATCTCCTTAGAGTAGGTTACAGGAACTAACTTCACGAGAGTTGCTGTTGACCATAACTTCAAGGGAGTTACCATATCAAAACATATTTTAAAGAAGCATGGGAAATGCCTCCCCATATATTGTCTACAATAATATTTTTAACATCTCTAAGTTTTCATGAAAAAAATAACATCCATAAAAATATCTTGCCAAACAGAAATCTATCCTGGTGAAGAAACTTCAATTTCTAACAGCAAAGAGGAGCATATGTACACAACTCCACAATGTACAAAAAAGCACAATTATAACTGCATACTGATGCTCCACCATGCAATGGTTCACCCTTATATTTCTATACTGAGCAGACCTCCCTTTGCAATGGTAATCCTCAACTGCCATCTAAGGCATTAATTATTGAGCCCCAAGAAGAGAATACTATCAACCACACATATGCCGCCATTGCACAATGCAGCAAGACATGATTATCTGTCCCACATCTGGTCTTGCGCATACAACACCAATCTTGACACTTGACGAGGTTTTCAACAATCAAGATCTAAATCAAAGCAACTATCCACCAAAAAGAAAAAAGAAAAAAAGAAAATATACGCTTTTATAGGACCTCTGCACATTAGGCACTCTTCTAACAAAACATAGCATTTAGCAGATCCTCTGAAAGTCTTGACAAAATAGGAACCACCAATTCTCCACTACTTAACCAGTGAGGAATCATATCCTCTCCTCTGCTTGAATATGATTCTATAGAAAATCAAGTACAGGAGTAATTGACATTAATTATCAATCTTGGAGCCAGTGGGCTATGGACCAAGTAACGTGCTCAGACCAATCAGACTTAGTGTGGGTACTTTCTAGCCAGGATCCTTAGCCAGCATATGCTTACTAATGATATGATTTTGGTGGGTGAGCTAGGGTGTTCTAGGTCCTGTTGGGTGCATGAGTTAATTGCCAAGGCACAATAATTCTTAACTTGATCTGCACACATAAATCTGGGATAGTGTTAAACACTCATCACATACCCAAAAGCGAAGCTACAGGAGCTTTTGTTATCCTCAAATAATAGAAAAATTTGAAGAAACAAAACCTTCAAAATAAATCTGTCCACAGCATGCCATACAAAAAACAAACCCACCTCCAGTTTTCTCCTATTTTACTAATACTAATAACACGTCCATAGGTAATCCCACTCCTCATCTTAAGATCCCAAGAGGGCAACAAAGTTGTAATTCCAATTGTAGCTATTCCCACACATGCACCACAAAATTCTCTACTCGTAACAGCCTATAATGCATTATCTGAAAGGCAACAGTGCATGTCAAAATGGATCCAAATAATAATAAGGAAAAGCACCAGTGAAGCCAAGCTATGCCTACACAACAGCAGAACCCCATCTTTAATTACATGTCAAAAGCAGCAGTACACCAGTCAAAGGTGGTCTCTAATGATGATGATGGAAAGTAACCACAAATCATATTATAAATAAGTTAAAAAACATGATTTAAAACAGCAAGTCAACTGCAATTCAGCTATTTCCACAGAAAACCAGAAAACCTATTTGCAATAATTTCACTTGAAAAAGCAATAGTACATTAGTAAAAATCATTTCTTCAGATGGTGATGAAAGATAGAAACGCCCCCACATTGAAAACAAACTCAAGAGTAAGATTAAACTATACCTTTAATAATCAAAGATCATCATGAAGAACAAACAACAAAAATTAATAGATCCATAATTTCTATTCTACAATTTGAGCTCTTTTTATCATAAGTAAAAAATTTGCTAATACCAGTAGGGGCGGCCCAAGTACACTGGATATATACAAGAGAAAGCACCTAGCCAGGAAGAACTCTACAATTCTAGCTCTTACTAAAAGGAATACAAAGTAACGAAAATAAATAAAAACCCAACCTTGGGTTACATCTAAAAGATTCAAATAAACTGATCAGAATTTACATGCACCAAATTAAATCACCAAAACAAGTTCAATGTCGAAATGGAAAAAAAAAAAAAAATAGTACCAGATATGACAATCCGAGTTTACTTGAACGGCCTTGGATCCCAAAGAACACGGTGAAGAGAGCAGAGGCAATAATGAAAGCTCTTGTAACAGGAGCATTGTCTGTCAAAGGAAAGAACAGAGATGTCGGGAAAATTGTAGAGAAATAGAGAAAAGGGAACGAAATATAACATAGAAAGACTATGGGATAATTTTAAGCGAGAAAGACTACTCTACGTACTGAAGCCAGATCGACCACCGTTCATCTTCTTCTCAGTGAACGATAGGAGAAAGAAGAAGCTCGAGCACCCGTTTTTCCTTTGATCCCTTCCTGTGTGGAAGCCTCTACTCTCTTTCTTCGTACTTTTCTACCTATTACCTTTCTTTCCAATTCCCCCTGCTCTTAACGAGTTGGTCCATTTTATTTTATGAAAATATCTATTCAATCTCTACTATTCACACCATATTTCATACATTATTTTTTTTTTATTTTTTTTATTAAATATATTTTTTTATAAACAGTGAATAAAAAATTATAAATAATTTAAAAAAAATAAATTTTAAAAAAATATTAAAAAATATAAAATATAAAATATGGAGATGATGAATAACAAAACCCTTATTTTATATATCTTTTATGAAAAATATGGTTGACATATTCACATTTTATCCTCTAATTTTTTTATTTTTTTTATCTTCCAAATTTTTAAAAACTTTAAGTTTCATTTTAAATAATATATATTTTTAATTTACATTATTTTTTATATTTTTAAGTAATAAAAAAATAATAGATAATATCATACTAACTAACGTAGTATGATATAAACAAGATGTAGTATATGAAATTTTTATAAAACTAATAAAAAAATTATGCTTAAAAAAATTAATAAAAAAAATTATATTTATAAATATAAATTTATAATTAGATTTGAACTGTTAATTGCGTTCTCCAACAATGAAAAAGATTCGGTAAATTCCCTTTTTTATTGTTTTATCCGAAGACATCGACCATTAGCAAATATACATATTTCTTTTTAAAAAAATTCTTCTGATCGGTCACTATTTACTATCCTACACAATACACTTTATAAAAAAAAATTGTTAATGTAAAGTGTGAGGGTAAACAATGACTAATGAATAACATTCTTCTACTTTCAAATAAGTACACGATCAGAAATTTGGTCATTTTGTTCTTTAGAAAAGAAGGTTATTTATTTACCAAAAAAGAAAAAAGAAAAAGAAATGGTAAATTTCTGATTTTTTTGTTTGTTTGTTATAATTATACTTAACTATGGCCATTAAAGTTGTCTAATTTTTTTATATAAGTAAACAATTGTATTAATAAAAATAGGCATAACCCAAGTACACAAGATGTCATACACGAGATAAAGCCTATCTAGGAAGAATAAAAGGAAACAAAAAAGTCACAAGTACCAAGGCTATTAAAATCAATAGCTATGACCCATAAAAATAAAATTCTAACAAAGAGTAATCTAATATCCTCTATAGAGTGTTCCTTGTATTTGAACGTCCAATCATTTCACTCATGTCATAAGCACCACAAAATACATATATGCACCATTTTTCACACCGCTTTGATTTGTGGAGCACCTCCTAAATTGTCCAACTAACCAAAAACACAGCCATGTGGTGGGTATTACCCAAGCTAGCTCTAGTCTAGAGAACACATCATCCCATATTTCTCTAGCAATCTCACAATCCATTAAAAGATGATCCACAATCTCGTCACTTTTCTTGCAAATACAATACCAATCTACTATGATAACCCCACATTTTTGCAAGTTATCCACCATCAAGATCTTCCCCAAAGAAGCCGACCAAACAAAAAATGCCGCTTTAGGAGGTGCCCTATTTTTCCAAATCCTTTTCCATGGGAATTGATTGTCCTCTGAATGTGTGAGAGTTTTATAGAAAGAGCAAACCAAGAATGTGCCTTTACATGCGGATATCCACCACATCCTATCAACTCCTTGATTGGTCGGTCTCATGGAGTATAGAAGACGAAAAAAATCCTCAAAGCTATCAACTTCTCAATCTTGAGCGGCCTTACTAAAGTTCACATTCCACTATACTTGGTTCTCATATATCACCATAACATCAGCCACTGAAGCTTCTTTTTCACATGCAATCCTGAAAACTGATTTGAATGAATTCTTAAGGGCATTATCTCCACACCATAGGTCGCTCCATAAATTAATTTTAGACCTGTCTCCCAACACAAGTCTAGTGTGACGAGTGAATACCCCCATCCTTGTCTAATATGCTTCCAAAGTCCAACTCCATAGGCCCCACTCGCCTCTCTAGTGCTCCAATTCCCCCTGAACACCTCCATATTTGGAATCAATCACCGATTTTCCTAAGGTTTCTGGTTCCTTAGTATATCTCCACAACCATTTTCCAAATAAGACCTTATTAAAAATCCTTAGATTTCTTATTCCCAATCCACCAGAAGAGATAGGAGAGCATATCTTATCCTAGTTAATCAGATGAAATTTGAATTCCTCCCCCATACATACCATTTTATAAGAAAAAGTGCTTTTGATTAATGTGATCCTACCACATTTTGACAAGTGCAGTCTCTTCCAACTAGTCAATTTACGTTTTATCTTCTCAATCACTATATTCTATATTGATTTAGCCCTTGACGCAGCTCCCAATAAGAGACCAAGGTAACTTACGGGAAGAGAGAAAACCTTACATCCAAGAATATTAGCCAACTGCTGGGTGCTGCGCACATTAACAACTGGCGCCAACTTTGATTTGTCGAAATTAATTTTCAGGCCTTATGTTGCTTCAAAGCAGAGTAAGAGAGCCCTCAATGCCCGCATATGATCTTGTTCTACCTCACAAAAAATCAATGTGCCATTTGCAAGCAATAAGTGAGAAATGTTTAGAATACTCCTATTGGGGTCACCAACTGAGAATCTAGCCACAAAACAACTGTTAGCTAAGGCTGAGATCATTTTGCTAAGCGTCTCCATAACAATGACAAACAAAAGTGGGGACAAGGTATCCCCTTGTTTTAGGCTTCACGACCTATTAAAGAAATAAGCTAGACTGGCATTTATCAACATTGAAAGCTTCACTGTTGAGATGCATTATCTGATCCAAGAGCATTATCTCTCCCTAAATCCACACCTCCCAAGCAAGTATATTAAGAAGTCTCAATTCACGTGATCATAAGCTTTCTCCATATCCAATTTACATAAGATCTCCTTATTGCCAAATTTTAATCTACTGTCTAGACATTCATTGGCAATGAGAACTGGGTCCAGGATTTGCCTACCCCTTACAAATACATTATGGGATTTCGAAATGATCTTTCCCAACATCTCTCCTAGGCGGTTTGCAAGCACCTTAGATAAGATCTTATACACCTCATTCACAAGACTAATGGGTTGATAATCTTTCTCTTCCATTGCCCCAATCTTTTTAGGAATAAGAGCACTAAAAGTGTCATTTAGGCTTTTTTCAAATTTTCCAACCGAAAAAATTCCTAAAACACTTTCATTAAATCCTCTTTCATATAGAGAATCCATCAACGTCAGGTGCTTTATAACTATTTTCCTCACCACTCTAAGAACCTCCAACTCCTTGAAGAGTCTCTCCAACCAAGAAACATTTTGTGACTTTATGAACTCAAAGGCTCGTCCATCGAGCTTTGACCGCCATCCCACTTGTTAGTAAGTAAGTGTTCGAAAAAACCAGCCACATACTCTCGAATTATAAGAGACTTCATACAAGCCATACCATCCATATTCATCATCTTAATGTTATTAGTTCTCTTGTGAGAGTTAGCCACTCTATAAAGAATTTTGTACTTTAGTCTCTTTCTTTTAACCACAGTGCTCTTGATTTTTTTCACCAAGAGATCTCCTCCAATAAGATAACCTTCTCTAATTATGACACTAACTCTGCCTTCTGAGACACATTTCCAAGGAAAGCTCCCGACCCTCTTGTATCCTTTCTAACTCTTGTCTCTCCTCCAACATGGACTTCTTATGATCACCAATTCCACTAAAATGATTGAGCATTCCGAAGCTTTAGATCTCGTTTCAAAGCTTTCAACTTACCTGCAAAAATGAAACTAGAATGCCGTGAATCTAATATGAAAACCACTATTGTCTAACCCTATCCAGAAAGTCTTCAGTTTTTAGCCATATATTTTCGAATTTAAAATATCGACGTCCTCCTTCAATACCATCACAATCTAGCAAGATAGGAAAGTGATCCGAACAAAGGCAAGATAGCCTCTTTTGATGTAGGTCCGGATAATGACTCTTCCATTCCGATGAGACTAAAACTCTATTCAATCTAGACCACGTATGATGATTGGACCACGTGTATGCTCCACCGATTAGTGGAAAATCCATCAAACCCAACTCAAAAATACACTGTGAATTCCATCATTGCAGGTCACAGCGTATTGTCTCCTGACCATTCACTTGGAACATTGTAACATTAAAGTAACCCCCTATGCACCATGGTAGGCCCCACCAACATTGAACTCCTACTATTTTGTCCCATAGAAATCTTCTATTGCTATATGAGTTTGGCCCATAAATATCGGTAAATGCCCAAAAAAAAATTGTCTTCCACATTCTTAAAAGAACATGCCACTGTGTAATGCCTAATGAGTTCCTCCATTTTCTCTACCACCCTTCTTTCCCACATAACTAATATACCTCTTAAAACCCCATAAGATGTTAAGTAGGCCCAATCCACATAAGTGCAGCTCCATAAATTTAAACAATTCTTTTTGTAATATATTTTAGCTTAGTTTTGTGTATACATTCAATGTCTGCCTTCCACTCATATAGCAAGTTTTTTATTCGAAGATGCTTATTTACCTCGTTAAGTTCTTAGACATTCCAAAAAATAATTTTAGGATTTATAAAAATATCTGCCTTCCACTTACGTAGTAAATTTTAGGCTTGAACTGCTCTCATAGTTTAGAGACCAAGTTAGTCTCTTGAGCTCCTTTTGTTTTCTAGAACTTGATTTCTTTTGCTGAATATGTCCAACTTCAATGGTTGTGAGTAGGGCCATGAATTGCCCCTCAAAACCCTCACATTAAATTCTCACATAGTGTTGGATTTCCTTCACCCTGTACAAAACCTAATCGAAAATTCCATACTGACATGTAAAAAAATAATTGAGGGGTACAGGCTCCCCGAATGTGTTTATCGCTTCCTTGGACGTCCACTATGACTCCAACGACACTCTCACTTCTTCCTTAAAACCACTATGACTACCATACCACTCGAAGGGGTCACTTATAGGCATCAACATCTAAGGAGACCCCACTGTGGCCTTGTTAGTACCCTTAACTTCAGAAAACAACACTCATGCCACTTCAAGGTGCTCCACAACCTTCGTCAGAGGGGAGACCACCTGGATCTCAGGTGGGGACTCATCCTTTCAATCTATTGGCCTTGTCTATCCTTGCTGGGCCTAAGATCCAACGTCCGACGGTATGACATCAGCGAGATCCAGTTCTAGTTCTGCCGTCGTCGACCTCCCTTCTATCACCTCTGTCTTTTGAGCCCCAGTCGAAAGTTCCGCAGCTAGTGTCAAGTTCGTCAAGGCCTTTTCCAGCGAGGTCAATTGCCTCCCACCAGTAGGAGGCCTAGCCATGTCTCTGTGTCTCATTCTCTACACGAGCTGAGCATCAACTTTGCCCTTCCCTCTATTCTCCCCCATAGGCTGAGGCCCATTGCCTGCCGATCCATTCCTTTTCGATGGCCCCACAAGCCAAGGTCCAGCATATCATCTTAGGTCCATTGGGTCCTTATTAGGTCCCAAGGGTTGAAGCCCAGAGTAAAGCTTCATAAGCCCATGACACCCTTCTGGTACGTAGCCTAAACCCACTGCCTTATACTCCTCAACACAGTGTATTAAAGCAGCCAATTTCTCCTTAAGAGTTGTCAATTGAGATTGTATGTCCTTCAAGGTACTGTGCACGCCGTCACCTACCATTTCATCGACGGGCCTACCACCGCCAGCCACTCCATGCATTTGCTCATGGTGTTGCACCAGCACCGTCAATTGCACTATAGCCTCCCTATACGACATACTTTGTGTTTAGGACCCCACCCCTAATGGTCTTTATGATGTCCCACCAGTATTACTCAACACGATTCCCTCCCCCACTATAGCTTCCTTTAGTGCACTTGCCAACCTCCTCCAACCCATTCCCTCCATATCATCCGGTATAAGTATAAAATTTCACCTTCCACCCCCACTGTATAGCTTCTCTTTGTTACGAGCAAGGCGTTTCTATCCTTTATAAAAACAAAGGCTTTTCATTCTATGACTAATTTTTTCCTGAACCCCATCTGCTCTACCACACCTACAAATCACTGCTCCGTTGTGAACTCACCACTGAATCCCAACAGACCTCGAGTGAGTTTTTTGTTGTGCGGAATTTTAGATTGAAGAGAAAACACCAATCAACTCAACAAAGTGAGAGAAAACTAGTTGTCTAATTTTAATGAGGTTGTTTCTTGGTTTTGTTCGGTCACTAAGATTTGATTGCTTTTAGGTATTAATAGATGAAACAACTATTGTAAGAGTCCTATTGAAATCAAGAAACATAGGTCTGATCTGGCATTCGTGCAAGCTTAAAAAGATGTTTTTCTTCCAACCAAGCTGTTGGTGTATACTGGTTGATTATTGTAGGCATACCTTGCTTCCTATTCGGAACAGGGCAGGTCCGATTTGTCAAGGTGGCATTGCTTATCACCCCTTAATATCTTGATGAGCAAAGCTGTTTAAGATCTTGAGTGCTCGACACACTTCTCATCACATATGCAAAGCTAGCCGGCTCGAACTAATTTAGAGTGATATACAGTATTATTCCAATGATGTCAAGTAGCGAAGTACCCAAATAACAAGAGCCAAGTTGTGCCAATGAAAGATAATAGAAACATGGAAAGAAGAACAGACCAAAAGAATAGAAAAAGTTAAAGAGTAGTTTAACAAGCAAACCATCCATGAAATGGCCCTCCAAAGATGTAATAGACTGTCTGCAGAATTATCATTAGACTAGGCCCGGTAAATAATTAACACAGATTGAGAACTGAGCTACTAAAAATAATCTTTTCACGGCATATTCTGAAGGTCATCTTTTCATTTCTTTGCAGATTATCCACACTGAAGATGAAAAAGTGTCACTTAACTAAGAAAACCACTGAGATTCTCAAACCTAAGTTCTGTCCAAGAAGCAGTCGTGGTTTTCCACAAGGATGTGTAAAACACAAATAACAACAAAACTAGTCAGCGAGTTATTTAAGTAAAACTTTCATTGGGAAATTATAATGTTATGGTAATATGGTACACTGTATTTGCATCTGTTCAAGGCTTCTCTGTGCAGAACCGAAATAATCAAGCCTAATCTTCATCCTCTTTGAATGACTTCTATGACTATGAGCTCTTTTTAACACAACTCTAGAGAAAAAACAAGAGGGAGCTTATTTACAAAGTAGTCATGAGTAAGGGTGGACATTCCTTATTCTATCCCAAGATTTGAGCTGGCCAAAGACGCTTCCACCTTGCAATCTCCTCCTTGTCGTAAAGCTTCCTAATTCCACCATAAAAGCCATCTGCTTCATTGCCTTCCTCCTGATGCTCCTTCCTGTTTATCACCATCCGTCTCCATCGTGAGCCAGGAGTATACTGGTTGAACTCCAATATCACATTGCCTGTCAACAACAGCTCCCCATGAGAAACTTATAGGAAGTTGTCAACAAAAACTTAAAAAAGAAAAATAGAAAAGAAAAGGATCCAATTATGCTACCACTGCCATGCTTGAAAAATAGCCACAGATTAAGGCATGAACATTTTAGAAGAAATTCATCAGACATTTTTGTCAGTGAATTGGCAACTTGCTTAACTACTCAAGGGAAGTAAAAACAATGAAACACACAGCCCCGAGGTGCCTAAAGATGGCTGTTACAAAAATAATACTATAAACTCCAAGGTGTATGGTGGAAATTTATATGCATAATTTAGCCAAGGGGGAAAATTTGATTTGATTGAAAAGAAGCGCAAGCACAAGGATAAAATAACTTTTGATAGAAACTATTATCACTCGGACAACTCAGATTAAGCTGAGGGTTCATACATTAAACAAGATAATGATGAAAAAAAAACAACAGCAATATAAACAGTAATAGTAGGTGAACCCTAAACAGCAACTTGAACCTTAATAATTGGTGTACCCTACTAAAAAAGGTGTACTCTCGGCTGTACTGATTATCATTTGGATCATGGACATCTGCATCAGACGCCCCTACCAGTGCTGGTGACTGACATATACAATATTTTAGCCTTTGATACCATGACAGACAAATTCTATTGAACAATCACGCTGCTGTGTTTTAAATTGTAAGAAGGAAGATTTAAATCTCAACTCCTCTAAATTCCTCTATCTTATCCTTCATTTTAAGTTCCCAACTCCCTGAACCACTCTACTATGGCGAGAAATAGACAAGCAAAAACTATATATGTAGTTTAATAAATACTTGTATACATGTTTGAATTTATCTGACAACATCATATAACATGTCTATGGCTCAAAATGCATTCTATCTTAACTTCATCAACAAAGTAATACGTTCACAATAGGCACATTAGAAGAAGCTATAAAGGTGCTTTCCTTTTTTCTCAGTTGTGCAATAAAATAAAGTGAACTATTAGTCTCCATGCTTGTGCGAGAGATGTGTGAATGCTGGTTCATGCAGAAGATGTTGGACCCAACTTAAGTGTTAATAGGAAAAGAGTCCTACATAGTCCAACAAGGAAAACTGATACCAAATAGTTGTCTACTTAATAAAAATAATGTAAACTACGTATACCCTCCTCCGTAATACAAACTCATAAAATAAAACTTCATAACAACTACAGAATCTAAGACGATCTTCTCACCATTATGATGACAGCGGCAGTGATCCTCATTCCCGTCGCAGTGTTCCAAATGACCAATGAGAGCATACCACCAACCTGAAATTGATGCAGAACAAGTTATTGCATTGTTATCTACAGGTGACGGATTAGATCATGAAAATTTATTGTACATTTATTAATTCTTTTAGAGAAATAGTTTAACAGACATTAACAATAAATACATGTGGATTTCAAACCAACAGGGAAATTTACAATAAATGAGACCTGATGCTGCATAACAAGCTGTTGAAATTAAAGGCAGAAACCTCATAAAAGCATACTGGTTCAGAAACAAACCATGTGGGAATTCTTTCTTTCTTCTCCACTGGATCTCAATATGATCTCCGGGCTTCAAGTCACTCAAACAATCAGAGGCATGAAGAACATGCGGGGGAGTATCAACAGGTGGTGCTCTTAGCCTATCCCACTGTATATTTTCCTCTGTTGTCCGCCGCCCATGAGGTGAGTATCTGAAATAAAACATCCGTTTTGAGTTACAGTGCTCTGCAGTAAAGATGAGCTTAGCACATGCAAATTCAATTTCGATGTTGATCACTATCATTTGCAAAGTAAAAAATCTTTATCAAATATTTAGCAAAACAAAAAATATATAAGGAAAGGTTTCCATCAGGTTTAGTTTTGAAGATTTGAGATTTCATATAATTGCATAAAAATATGTACTTCTCTCAAACCGACAAAGACACCAGTGAATTGACAAAAGTTCATGGAGTCATTTTTTAAGAAAGCCTATTTTCCTATACCTTGCCTGAAAAGTGTCAGTCCGCGAATCATATCTGAGTTGGGCATCATAACATGACAGCATAAAACCAACATGACCATTCTGCAATGAAAATACAAAGGATTTTATCGAATTGTACAACATTCTATTGTCACTGACTAAATATGGATAAAGAGTAGAAACTGAAGCACAAGACTACAAGGACCTATTGTGAGAAGAATAAGCAGAGTTACAACCGGAATAATTTAGTTGGCTAGTTGCAGCCACTTACCTCGCGATTATAGACCTGAGCCGGAAACCATAGCTTGCCACTTTCAAGAGAGAGATACCAAGCCATGATCGAATCAACCTGTAAATAACTCCTTGAGTGGCGGCTGCTTTCTGACTTGGGTCTAAACCAAGAAAAAGGCCATACCCCCGAGAGGGATTCGAAAAACCCTTTTTTCTTGCTTTGATCCAAGAGGGTTGGGCTTGTGGCTACATGCCATTGCCATTCTCGATAAGCAGCTTCACCAATCAATTTACCCCATTTGTGTTTCATGTGTTTCTCCCACAAATGGTCTGTTCTGCATCTATCCCTCAAATAACTACAGACTGCTGCCATATTACATAACGCAGAAGGCGAAAGCCGGTCAAGAATGCATTCCAAGGCCAGGTCAGGCAAATCCAAGAGAGAACTATCATCGTCCTCTACATTCTCTACCTTTGAACTGAGACCCATCTTCTTAAATGGCATGAGCATAGGTACTTGAAAGGAAATATTAGCAAGCCTTCTTTTCTTGATCCAGGACACAAGAAAACTTGATAACTCCCCCCAACACCAAGGTAACAACAGCTTCATCTCACCCTTCCATGGAGGGAGTGGCTTGTGAGTGAAAGACTTGGAGAGGAGGATGAATGATACACAAGAAATTATGAAGTAAAGCATGGTATTGAGTTTTAAGTTATCAAATGGGTCTATCTGATTTTCGGCACCGAATGAAAAGAAGATTGAATTAGGAGGAGCCAATCGCAAATAAAACAATGGTCGCTGCTACCATTATATATGAGCAAAAGCGCCAAATTGAAAAACAATTTTTATGGTTCTCTTCCTTGTTTCGACTAAAAAAGCATTCACCAATGAAAGGAAAGTGTGTTCTAGTTCGGCGGAATGGGTCGGAGTTGTCGAGCAGACCTCAATTAATGCGTTTTAAATGAGGGGCTTCTGTAGACACCGCAACCGACAACGAGCTGTAACTACTGTTAGTTAAAATAGAGCAAACGGCAAAAGTTAAAACAAGAGAAGTTTCGACGAGGCTGCTTCTTCAGTGCATTTGGCATCCACATACAGCGAATTCCCACCACTCGGAGAACCAACAGTGTACAGCCAGTGTGGGGGCAGACGGGCAGCTGTCAAATAGAGATTGAGGATGTCTTTTTTTCTTTTCGAGGCAAATAAAAATAATATCTGAGGAGCCCCCACATCCAAATCTCTGAGTTTAGCCAAATTTTAAGGATATAATATCCAGGACAGATATGGGTTGGTTGGTTTTGGACCAAAGTTAGGTGAATTCTTTTTCATAAAAAAAAAAAAAGTTAGGTGAAATGAAAACCAATAGGCTGCCAAGAAATCTGAAATGAAAAGAAAACCAAGTTTGAAGCAGCAGCTTGATGATTGACTGAAATGAGGATAAATTTGAACTGGGGTCCTTCACAGTTTCTCCCACCACCTGATCCTCTGCCTAACTTCCACCAAACTCCAACACCCTCGAACCAGTTACCACGACCACACAAATTGCTGGACAAATCAATGCCCAACCAAGGAACGAGAATGCCACCCGTTTAGTTGCATTTAGAGCCTGGATTGAGAGTAGCAAATGCGCAATCTATAAGTTTGTTCGATTGTAGTTTGACTTGATGCTCAAGCGAAGCATAACCCGCGCTCGAGCAAACCTCAACTCTTGAGGTCGTTTGAGTCTCGAGCGAGACACAAATCTTAATGTTTATTCAAGCTGTGCTCAACACACCGCTCGAGCCAATATTCATTGGCTATTCATTCAAGTGAATGACGTATTCTTTGTCAATTAGGATTTTTAGCGCCATTTTCTATAAATATGTAATATTTTGATCTCTTGTAGAGGTTCTCATAGTTTCAGAGTGAACAAAGAGTTGTAAAGTGTAAGTATATATTGTGAGAGAGAAAAAACTCTAGAGTGAGTGAGTTGAGATTATATGATTATAATTTCCTATGAATTAATAAGTCTCTACAGTTTTATGGACGTATACACGTTGCCAAACCACCTAAATTGTATGTCGTGCGATTTTGATCGTTGCTCTTTTATTTGTTTGCCATCTTTTGTGTGACTTGTTTAGAAAGCAGTCAAGTACCCCATTGGTCATCACAAGTGATTTGACTCCGCCTTGTTTTTTATGTAGATGGTACCGATGTTCTCTCTCCCATGTTTTTTCCCATTCACTACGCTCTTAAGCCCAACACATCCTTTCTTTAACGGTGGGTGTAACACCCAAGCCCAGATCAAGCCCAAGCCAAGCACGAGTTCTATAACCTTTTTTTTTTAGATTAATATTTATGGGAAACTCATTTGAGATCTATCGAATAATTTTAATAGGCCACATGCCCACAATTTTATTATGATGAAATATGGACTTTTATTAGGTTTGATAATTAGGTTAAAGTCATTTAATATTTCATGGGCCAAGTGAAATCTATTTACTTGGTAATTGGCCCGAAAAATTTATGGGGCGAGTTGAGTTATTTTAGAATTTGAGACAAGGCCCATGGAAAATTATCGAATACTAGGCCCATTAGTATTTATTTAATTATTGACCTGTGAAAATACAGACAAACCAGAGAGATTGTTTAGATTGGGCCCCCTAACATTTTGGAAATGGACCCAAAATTCAAAGCTCATGAACTAAGCCCAAAAGCAGTGTGTGAGACCTGTGCATAGCCTCATGCAAGTTGATGTCTTCCTTTTCTTTCATTAGGGTTTCAAACTGCATGTATATACAGAGATCACACTTCACAGTAGTTTCTTAACCACAACCTTAGCCCCTTCAAGTGGAGTCGCAACTACCCATTTCATGCAAGTATATATAATTGTGTTATGGGAGATGGTTTTAGGCAATAGAAGGTAACTCTATGGACCTTCGGGACCGAATGTTTCAGTGGGAATGAAGTTGATGATTAGATGTTCAGGCCCTTCAAGGTATTGTTTCATGTATTCTTCCATTATCATGCAAGTTTTTTGCAAGAGAAAAGAGTAGTATTAGGGGTGAAAATTGACCCATTTGGCACAATTTTTGGGCAAAACTAACATTGACTAACGTTTGAAAAGGTGGGGGGGGGGGGGGGGGAAATGATGGGAAGGAGGAAAATCGACTGTATCGACTTCAGTAGTTCCCTAGCCGTTCTTGGTCGGAGTTCGGTTCCCCTGGCATCCAGCTGCTTCTGAGAGAATAGAGAGAGAATTGCAGAGGAGAGAGACAGAGACAGAGTTGCGGAGGCATGATTCGAGAAGAAGGCCTAGGGAAGAAGATGATCCCAACTCGAAACAACGTCGTTCCACTTAAGTTTAAGTAGAATGATGTCGTTTCATACATTTTTTTTTCATACGTTTTGAATAAAACGACGCCGTTTGGTTTTATTTCAATTATGTTTTGTATACTTATAGGTACAAAATGATACCGTTCCACTTAACTTAAGTGGAATAGTGTCGTTTTGATTAAGGTATATTTAAAAAGAGTCCCGCTACTAAGCGGTTGGGCTATTTTTTGAAGAGCATCAGCCCTCCTTTAATGAGCTGCCATGTCAGAAATCATACAAAAGTGAGAATAGATGCACTCAGACACGATAACCCCTGTTTCCAACGCTACCAGCATGATCTTGGGGAAGAATGCTCCATCAACCTCCAAGCACCCATCCCAAACCTAGAGCTCCATCGACAGACTAAGCGTGGCCTTGTCGAGCCACGACAGACAGAGAATCTAATTCAAGATTCATCATTTCTTACCGTCTCTCACATTTTCTCCGATTCCAAACAGAGCAAGCATGAAAAAAACATGTGCAAACTAAATCAGAAAAGGAAAAACCTTGTCGAGTAGAAAATTGGGGAAGATATGGTTGCGCTCCGTGAACGATTCTTGGTTATCAAATTTAATGGTATATCGGGCTTGAATCAATGAAAAATTAGCTCCATTTAATCCAAACGACTCAAAAGCTCATGTTTCTTTCCATTTCCTTCATTTTCTCGACAGACGATCTTCTTTCAAACTGATGGGGCGGAGCGAAGATTTCTATCCAACAATGCTCGGGTTTCTAGATCCATTAAGAGAGGGGGTTGTTGTTTTGCGTTATGACGTCGCAAGAGGGGGCAACAAACATGAATGTTAAAGGAATCACAAGGAATCAACATCAATCCAGAGAGCCACACATACCCAGTAACAATTCTCCGTCCAGACATGAAAAAATTATAGGTTTACAATCCAAAATTTTTGCAGAGGAAACCATAAAAAAAACTCCAAGAAAAAACTGCAATACCCAAAGAAAGGGTATAAAGATAATCAAATTTCACTGAAAAAATGATTAAGTACTTAATAGCGACAATTTACGAATTTTTTTGCACCTCAATTCAAAGGCGAGAGATTTAGCATAAAAAAGCCACATGCATCAAACCCCAGGTGCCATATTCAAAGCTGAATGCGCCAAGAGATAGCCATGTGATACTCATCGAACTGAGTTTGGGGAAGGATTCAAAAGCCATTAAAGACATCTCTTTCAGACTCTAGTTTTAGAAAGAGACTCATGCAATGCCGAAGGACTAGAAGTTGACACGGAGAGAGAGAGAGAGAGCGAGAGAGTGAATGATTCAAATTTTCAATGACGAGATTGTGATTGCGAGGGGATGAATTTTGAATCAATTGATGTGAGGTCACACATAAACTAAGTTGTGAAGCCTACGTGACAATCAATTATTGGAGGGTTGTTATTTGTGTGTTATTAGCCCAACCGGTTATAATATATTCTCATTTAGAAAAGAATAGTTTTATTTTATCGGTCGGTTTAACGATTCGGTCTAGTTTCAAACTGAGACTGAACTGCTGAACGTCGTTCTTTTGAAATATCACTGCACACCGGCTGGTTTTTGACACGGCTGGTTAGTTCCCGTCGGTGGCAGCCGGTTGCATCGATTTCTGTTCACCCCTAAGTAGTATTGTTGTAGACGTCCAGAGCATTGTTTCACGGATAACATTATAAAACGAACATGCTGAACAAGCGGAGACAGTGCCAAAAAGATAAAGAAATGTTAAGCCTCGAAAGGTGTGAAACTAAATTGATGTAAAGCCTACCTAGGTTTTGACGATGCACTAAATTCATGTACAAAGCTCGAGTTTTTTTTTTTTATTGGTAACCAAGATGTTTCAGATAGAGGATAAGCTCATTAGCTCCTTTCTGGGAGGAAGAGGCTTATCTAGCTTTTGTTGCGGTTTTTTATTCCTTCCTTCTGGACCCCAAAACTTACAAACGTAAAGGAGATTAATGAGTTACGACTTCTTTATCTTGGACATAAAGAGACTCTGCACGCCACTGCAACATGGGAACAAATTTTTCCAATATCTTAGCTAGATTTTATGTAATTTTTTTGTAGAACATATTAAATATTAAATATATATATTTATATAGTTCCAACTCTTTCCTCTCAAGGCTGGAAAGATCAGAACGATTTTCACCCTCTTTTAAGTAGTCTTTTGACCGTCCTATCTTAAAAAAAAAAAATTCTTTTGTTGAGACTTAAAACTTTATGTTATGAGCCAAAGACGTGTGGCTGATTAACATAACCCCTGTATCTAAAATGGAGGTCTAGAGTTCAAAACCCCCTCTCCCAAATGTATAAAAAAAACCCTTATGTTATGTCCAACAATTTTGTTGACAATAAAAAAACAAAAACTCATTTATTCATAAGCGTTCATTTTTCGCATCCAAATTACTTTGCGTAATAGATGAGAAGTAATGACCCAATAACAATTGCAAAATGTTAATTAGCTCGAGTTCCTTTTTACACACCTATCGGATTAAACTCGTTCTCAAAATTTGTTCTTTAATCGTGTAGGTTAATACTACAATCACATGTAAAAATATACCTACCAGCTGTAGATACTTTGATCAAGCACATGAGGCCTAAACAGAAACCATAAATTTCAAAACTTTTCATTTAGTCCCTTCAAAGTGCTGGTTTGGGAGGTGGCTGGGGACCCTTAAATTGGAATCGCCAATGAAAAGAAAAGCCATTTTTTCTTTTCAATTGATGCTCAAAATCATAGATTCACAAGTAGACCACCATCTCATATTAAGGAACCCTACCATCCATTATGATTTTCACTATTTCAGGCTCAAGATGGGTGTGATGTCAGTGCAACTACAATGGAATCCACACAAAAAGGAAGATAGAGACACTTCAAAAGTGAAGACCCAAAATGGACGGTTTCTTCTCAAAACACTAAAGTAGACACTTGGATTGGAATCAATCAATGGGGTTGGTTTTAAGTAGACATCAAAGAAAGCGTGAGGTAGGATTAGATAAATAAACCAAGCAATGAGATTTTTAGTTTGGGGATTGTGCAGATTTTTTATGAAGTATTTTGGGCTCTTACATGGTATCAAGCATGTGGATGTCTGGTGGGGCATATGGTTCAATTCCCGAATATCCTCGCACACTTTTGCTTCAGCCCCCTCTCCAATCAGTTTCAGTTTTGAAACTATTTTGTCCAACTTATGAAACTTTCAATCTGTTCCTAGATGTCCTGTTGGACATAGAAATTCCGGAGTTGTCGAGTAAGAAAGTAATGGATTCCTGATCTAGCAAAAAGTGTGTTTGCAATTATCCTCCAAATCTCTAACCCACTTAGATTGCCAAGAACCTCAACAATTCTAAAAGAAAGCAATGCCTTGGGATCCAGTGGTCTTCTTAGATTCTAACAGTGCGAACAGGCAATAAAAGTGGTCCAGGTTGGATCAAAACCTTTTGGGTTCACTTTACTTTTCCTATCCTTTCTATTCCTTCTTCTATTGGGTGGAAAATTATTGGGCATTAGCATAATCGAAATAAAAGACTCCAGTTGGATCGTGGAAATATGCTTCACAATATAAAGCTACAAACCATTTTGACGTAACATTCTAAGTGCACAACTGATTCTTGGGGTTCCTAAACCACACAACCCACTTCACTTTTCTTCAGATCCTTTTTCTACCCTTTTAGGAAGATGGAGAATTATTCGCATTGAGATCTATTTGCAAAGAGCTGATCTACATCATTCTTCTTCCCGTGGACTATCGATCGCATTAACCCGCTAATCTTCTTCTTTTTGGCAATTGGAACTCCTCCTTTCCAGGCCTCGAATCAGGATAATTTGCATTCATTGCATGTTTATTCACTTAAAGAACCTGATGTTAGCACATGCAATAACCCCTTGATGAACATATCTCAAAGTTCGTTCCTGAATCGGTTTCAACATATCCCGGCTACAAATCTCCAGGGAAATGTTAATTAGGTCTTCCAAATTCAAACAGCTGTAGCAGTCAGAAATCCAAATTAAACATGGGAACGCATATGTAAAAACCCGTATTGTACAGGTCAACCCACCAGATTTCGAAGTTGAAGGTGTAACAGCCACCTGAAAAGAGAGATGGAGGTAAAAATGTCACAGAACAAGGATCTTTTGCGAAAATCTGAACAGTTCCAACAACAACAGAGCATATCCTCCCAAACATTCCGTAGGTATGAAACTACAAGAAACATAACTCTTGCACAAGAGTACAACAAAATGTTGCAAAGCATTTTAGAACTGCAACACATTCGAGTGCAGAAAAATCCATAGCAAATAGTTAAAGACCTAATCCAACAGTACGGCCATCCCTTCGTCGGAGTCCGGCAGTGTACTGCTTTTCTAAATCCAACTGGAGTTCTTTCTGCTTCTCGGCTCGAAGGAGGTTGCCCCCATCTTGGTCGTCGGCTTTGTGCTCCAACTTCAAGTCGCCCTTCACACCCTACAATTGGCCATAGGCACCAATGCAACCTCAGACTCTAAAAATGTGTTAGTAGGTGAAGAAACTCCAATGGAATGAGTGAGCCATTCAGGACCAGGCAATGAAAGTTTCTATATGTTGTTAACAATGTCAACCAAAAAGCAATGGAACAAGTAGGAGCAATGGAGATTTACCATGAGTTTGTTGAATTTTTCCTGTCGCTCACGATCAGAAAACAGTGATGTATCCCAAAGGTGTCCAGACTGTAGAAGAAGAATATTTTCAAAAGAAAACCCAAGGCGAGAGAGAGAGAGAGTAAACATATATAATTATTTTTGATAGGTAAAATAAGAGTAGACATAAATAATTTAACAGCTATGGCATAAAATAAAGCAGCAGTTTCTTTCTAGGCCTCGCACTAATTAAGTTTCAGGCAGTAATAATATACATAAAACGTGGAAGGCACAATCATAGAACTACCACTGCATTCTGGGCCATATGGTTTCAAATCCTTCTCCAACATTGCAACAACAAAAATTGTGCAATTTTAAAGAGAGGTTTTTCAAAATTCTAAATTATGTAAAAACTTACAAAAGATCTTCTAAAAATCTTGGATAACCCAACATTTATTTGGTTTCTAGGGTGCTGAGGGCATGAGTACCATAATTGTAAAATTCAAAATATGTTAAATGGATGAAATGGAAGCAATCATCAGACATACTTCTTCGGTAGTTGTGTTCTTTTTGTTTCCCCACAGCAGCTTCTTCTTTTGGTCGGCAGTCATGCAACTTCCAACTCCAAAAAGATTCCTATTTACTGTTTTATGCCAAAAAGCTTCAAAATGAGTATAGATAGAGTTCAAACCTATTACAATCCAGTATTGGGTGGCAATAATGTCCAAAGTCTAATTATTTGGACATATCAGATCTCTAATAGCACCTTTCACTTTACATTGAAATTCTCTTTGCATTTAATTGCAAGCATATTAATAAATAAAAAATCCAGTTGGCTACAAGTAGAAAATACACCATTTAAAAATTTGTTAAACCACCAAAAGTTCCATTGAGTTCTCTCTTCTTCTTCTTTCTTTCTTTTTTTCTTTTTTTTGATATCCTTCTTAGATAATCAAAATTATGCTTTCAAAATAAGAACCCAAACCACATAATTTTGTGATAAGCAGGTTGGCATTTGCTTCAAGGATATAAGGACTTAAGATTTCAACACATGGTTGAGAAAAGTTTCATTAGTGACAACATATCAAATACCTAATTCAGCAGCTTTCATTGCAGCAACTTTCGCAGCATTTAGATCATTAGCAGCATCGGAGTCACTGGCCTGGCCCTGTCCTGGAGTCATTTTAGCATCCTCGGCTACAGATGAGAACTTCGAAACAGGTTTAACTGTGATGTGATCATAAATAGTATCAAGCTATCAGAAACAGCATAGGAAAATATTATGAAATAAAAGAATACAGGAAGGAACTTAAAGCAAAGGTACCATCTTTCCTATAGTCACTGTCCTTGTCCAAACTATACAGCTTTGATTTTTTGGCTGGAGATTCTTGATTTTCAGTCACAAAAGCAAACTTATCTTCAACATGCTCCCCTGGTTCTCTATTGTATCGCTCCTTATCTCTGTCAGTTTCGCGGTCATCCTTTTTCTTCTTTTCTTCTTTAGATAGCCTCCCACTATCCAGTTCCACTGGGTCACTCTTATAAGCATCTTTCAGGCGATGTTTACCACTATCCCCTCCAGAAGTTGAGCCGCTTCGGTGCCCCCAGGTCTCTTCATAGGAAAGTCTGTCACCTTTGTAATCACCTGAACTCCTACGATAATCTCGCTTCACCTCTCGACCGTCACTGTCCCTTGTATACCTACCCCTCTCAACATCTTCAGAAAGAGCTTGTCTCTTGCCATATCCAGCTCTATCAGATGATGAATCTTTCTCTCTATATTTCTGTTGTTCTAAAAATGAGGCTTCTATGTCCTTATCCTTGCTTCTAGGCGCATCATATTTATCACGGGAATACTTGTCCACATTTCTTGAATATTCTCTTGGCCTACTCTGTTCACTTTCTTTTCGTGTATGCTCAGAATGACTGCCACCCTTTGACTCTCGACCAGAACGAGAGGATAGCCTCTTATAGTTTCTCTCCTCTTCATCCACATGCTTGTCATGCATGTAGTCCTCATGCCTAGAGTAACCATGGGAACCCCTGGAGGACTGTCGACCAGAATGTCTATAATAATCACCACTTCTACCATAATGGCTTCTGCTCGAATCCCTTTCTAATTCCCTCCCATCATCCTTCCTTCTTGGTTGCTGTTCTGAGACTTTCACAGCATCATCCCTCGAGATATTTGGGCTACTGCTTCGGCCCCGCTTAGGAATTTCTGCATGCATAAAGGTGATCACAAACAGCAAAATAAGCAAATAGAAAACTGACCAACCAAGTGACATGTAAACTACTCCGAGATCTTGTACAGTGATGTTAACACCATCATATTCAGAAGCAAATATATATATATATATATATATAAATATATGTATATATTACTTTTGTTGTTAATCTACCCCCGACCCCAAGATAAAGAGTATCTTAGGCAATGAACAGAAGTATGAGGAATAATTGCTTCTGAATATGAGTTCAAAAATAACTTCAAACTAACAAAAATTTTACATGAGTTCACACATAAGAATCTTGAATAATAATTTTTTTTATGAATATTGAACAATAATTTTCTTCCTGGTTTGATACTTCATCACTGTTACTTTGTTTTCTTCATTTTGTAATGACTAAACTTCCTATTGTAAAGATGGACATTTAGTGATTAAAAAAAAAATATTGAGAAGATAAAAGCCAGTAAAAATTCTTTTAGAATATAATAACTATAAGGGAGAAAAATTCAACTAGCCCAAATGCCCAATTGTAGGAACACTTTGTAATTAAGTACATATCAATCTTGATTATTTCATGCAGAGCATTTGCAGTAGGACGTTGTTTTAGCTCATTCTTTTAAGTCTGAAAATATATTAGATACAGCACAGGAAAATTTTCCTATTTCTATTATTATTTTCCCATTGCTTTTACAGTAAGTGTTGGGACCAGAGAAGGATCGTATGAGAAAAAGATGTCTAAAAGCAAAGAGTCATAGTGATGGCACTATCTCATTGAAAATTATGGGAAAGAACAAAAAACAAAATCCAGGAATACCGATGGTTGAGCCCATTGGGTGTACATCCCATATACAATGCTCCTCAAGAAACTCTTTTTGCTAGAAATTAACTTCACTTTCAATATAAGCAAAAATTATAAAAATAAATGTAACACCACCTACTTATTTAGATGAGCATACAAGTGGTACGTTTGTTTCTGAGTTTCTCTTTCAATGGATAATGGTGCCCAGTGCAAGCTTGTTCTTCCTCTTTTTTTTTTTTATCGTTTTATGGATATAATTTATCTGCAAAAAATTCAAAGAGATATTTGCCACTCTCTTTACAAAACTAAAGCACGGGCAAGAACCAAAGAGGAATGGGACATGAATGGTAAAAACCAGAAGGCAAACAAAAAGGATTAGATGAGAATAAATCTATATTTTTTTTATTAGTGAATGGCGAGAGCATAACGAGCGGACGTTCAAAGACAATGAGAGGACACTAGAGGAGCTTTGAGCTTTATTTTTTCCCACCTTATTTCTTTGGGCTATAGCTGTAGATTTTAATGGCCTAAATGTAAATGATTTTCTTTCTTCTATAGCGACTAGATAGGTCTTATCTCTTGCATACCTTCTTGTGTACTTGGATTAATACAACAGTTTACTTATAAAAAAAAAAAAATTAGTGAATAGATGAGGCTAGATATTTCCAAATATTTATTCTATCACAACAGAGTGCCTTTGGAGTTGGACTCTTCAAAAATGTATGGAAATACAAAAGCCTAAACTCCTCCCGATGCAAACAGAGTCAAATAGTCCCCATATTCCACCTATAATGAACCTTTAAAAGTTCCAGCATGAAGCAATCATAACCGGACCTACATTCTACAAAGAATTCCAAAATCTGTGATATAAGGAACCACCAGATTAGGATATCCCAACAATTGCATTTTAGAATGGTGTCTTGTAAGGTTATCTCACATTTGTCTGGACCAAAACAGTTCAAATTCCAAATAAGTGAACTATTGAAGCTGCTTCATGGACACCTAAACTTGCCCTTGACTTGTCAGTCCTCTTCTCTGACAAATATTTCATACAGACTCTTATTTTCTTCAAGTGATGCTATGTTTTTTCACAAACTATAACCCCCTTTCCTCACCTTATCCTCACCCCGGTCGCAGAATTCAATTTATATCATGCATACCTTACTACACAAACATTTTTTTTATTTTTTTATGACAGGGGAACCACCCCACGGCAGAGCCCCTAGGACTCACCCATGGAACCTAAACTCCAGGGAAGACTAGCACAACAGCCCACCGCCATGTCCTCCCACTTAAATTGCAGTTTGATCCCAGGGGGAGAGCCTGTGACATAGGATTCATGCACACAAGTTTGCCCTTACCACTTGGGCTTCCCACGGGTGGGTATTTTAATAAATACTACACAAAAAAATTGTTTTATCAAATGGTATTATGTTATAACTTCCCATTTAACAGCAGAAATCAACATTACATAAAGAGAAGAAACTACAATCAACCTGACTACCCATTGAGCCAATTGCATAATTTGCATGCATCATTTTTTTTTTGGTAAGGCCAATGGCATAAATCATATAATCACATTTTAGCAATGCTAAAAAATGAAGACAGACTGTCAACTTAATTATGAGACACTAGCCACAATCTTATGTTAAATCTCCGCTCAAGGAACATTGTATTCCCGGAAAACTAAACCAAGTTAAAAAACTAACCATCAGATGAAGATGACCCACTAACTGGAGTATGGCGCCGATACTTCCTGTTTGTTGCATCTGTAGATGGCTTACGAAATTGTGTCTTTGCATCAGCGTCATCCGAGGGTGGAGACTGCAAGTTTGAATCCATAATGCCTGGCACAGTAAGAGCACCAACACCATAAGAAGAGGCATACAAAAGAACACTGCTAGAGCTGATAATTTATGGTTTAAACATCCTCCAGAGATCCAAGACACACACACACACGTATATATTTGAGAAACAATAAAACAGCGTAGATAGTAAATTAACAAATCGTAAAGATTGAAATAAAAAATGAGACATTTGTAATAACAAAATGATTAACAAATGTTTTTAATATATGGTTTACAAATTCACCTAACATTGTCTACCCTATGTATGCATGATTAGGGTCTTTAAAATCAAACCAAATTTTCTAAAAAGATAAGCTCAAACTAGGAGGGAAGAAATTAAACGGTGTCCCAATCTGCATTCCCATCCCTGCATTTGTTTGCTGAGGAAAAAAATTTGTAGCCAAAGGAATACAAAACACAGACGTGCATATTCACGTACGTATACAATCAGCTAATACATAGTTTTACGAATCTCATAAATGGCAACCCCTAGGGGCTGGCTCAACTGGTAAAAGCTTCGAGTTTTGGGGTATGCTCCCCAGGTCTAAGGTTCAAATCCCCTTGGGTCAAACAATCTCTAGGGACCGTCGGATGGCGAGATTTTCCTCTTGAATTACCCGAGGAGCACTTACGGAAAACTGCTTGCTGAGAGCCTATATCCCCAAGATTAGTTGGGACGCTATTCTAGACACCTGGTGCCAATAAAAAAAAAAATTGAATCTCATAAATGACATTTTTGTGTATTCGTCAATTCTCGTCAATCAGGATCGGGCTCAGCTTACCCATGTACAACCTCCTCCGATTAAAAAACGGAAGGGGAACTCACGGTACAAATGGAGGGAAGGGGGATCGAAGAGTAGTCAGCTCCGGATTTTTTTCCCGAATAACTCCTCACATGGTCTGAGCTATTACAATTTACCACCCAAGTGGATATACCTATCCAACCACTCAATAGTTTTCTTAAATTCAAAAGAGAAAAAAAAAATCCGACTTAAATGTTAGGAGCAAAGCAATACCGAATCTAGGGTTTCCAAAGTGAATCATGCTAAACCGTTAAATCACAAAATTGCGATTGAAAAAAAGAACAAAAATCGGATTGGAGGACTCGCACCTGAGTGGTTATGGAATTCACTTGTAAAAGAATCGGTTCATTTTCCGGGACTTATTTCCGTGTGCAGCTTTGAGTAATTCGTGATTGTGGTCTCTTTCTCGGGCTGTTGTGCTCGGGGCTTTAAGGCTGAGCCGGAGGGAAACGAGAGAGTATGATCGGATGAACTCGAGACCACAGTACGCTCTCCAGGATTTTAGCCAATTTTAAATAGGAAATAAAAATGGTCTCTATAAGAATATTGATGAGACAATGAATAATATTTTTCTTAGCCGGTCAATTTTAATATCTAATATGCTAATTAGTTTAAGTCTAAAAAATATATATATGATAATTAGTAATAAAGATAATTTAAATGTACTTATGTTTATCAGTGTGTTCTTTTTTTAGCCTTACTTAAACACCTGTTTTTATTTTGAAAAATAAAATAATGATATTTGTAATTGTAGAGTGCGTAAATACTATGTAATTTTTTTTTAAAAAGTAAATAAATACGAGATTTATATAAAAAAAATTATTTTTTAATAATAAATCATATTATTTTTTAAAACAATTATGCGTCATTTGTACAATTCACGTCTGTATGTAGTATTATTTGAAATAAATTTTGTATAGTCATGGTTGCACTCTCTTTAAACAACAATTTATAAATTTGATATCTACATAAAAATATCAATTTTTTAATTGTGATTCCAATTTTTTAATAAAATATGTGTAACTTGTACATCTTATAATTATATATTACATTACTCAATCTTATTTAATCTTTATTTTTTGATAGAGGGTATTATATTATGAATAGGACTATCTCCAGTACTTATAACAAATATATAAACTTATTTAATCTCGTCTCTATTTTTTTTGTGTTGGTGATGATAAATGTCATATACGTTGTTTGAGTAAAAATAGTTAAGAGTGAGAGTACTTATTGCATATTCTTAAAATACGGATATGCAATACTCTTATCATATTATATAATATCACGTCAATTATTTTTTATATTTAAAAAATAATTTTTATTATATTATATGTTATAATAAAATGAGAGTATCACATTGTCCATATTTATAAAAATATCAAATAACTTCTGTAGGAGCTATTTATTTGTCTGAGTAACTATTTAAACTAAACAACATTTTACGAGTTCATTACTTACAAAATTAACATGGCACAAGTTGGAAAAAATTACTTGGCTAGTAAATTAATTGTATTATTTTCATTTTAATAACATAGTTTTAAATAAAACTAGTATTTTAAATCAATACTATACCTTTTATTTAGCAACTCTAATGTTTTTTTTAATATCAACTCTGCATTTTCAAATTTCATTCAATAATAATATAAAGGAATAGTTCCGGACATACTTTATACGGGCAAATTTAATATACATAGCACTTTACATTCTAGTTAAGAAAAAGTTGAATAAAAAATTTATAAAATTAAAAAATGATTAGAATATAATTTATTGATATTATTTTTATTTTTAGATTTAAAAAAATTGAATTATTTTTTGTGTTTTGTTTGAGAGTTTGAAAATGTTTTAATAATTGGTTTGGTTTCACAAATCTTTAAAATTATCTAATCTCAATATCCAAACATCACTAATACACAAATATTTTTTAATTTAAAAAAAATCATATAATTATTACCCAATTAGTACAACTTTTCGAAAGTTTTAAACAAAACCAAAAAAATGATTCAACTTTTTTAAATTTTAAAACAAAATAATATTAAAAATAATATTTTAACACTTTTTTAACTGTATAATTTTTTATTCAATTTTTATTTCTCATTTTCTAAAATTTCATAAAAATCTTAATTTAAATCATTCTATTATTATTAACAAATTATCTCTTTATTATTTATAAATTTCTCATATCATCTATGTAAATTATATAATCAATCCATCCATTAATCTAATATGACAGAACTTCTGAAATAAGAAAATCATATGGAAAAAACTATTTTGCCTCCCAACTTGTACCACTCAATTTGAGCGTTTGACAAATTTTTTATTTTATTTTATTTTATTTAGTGATTAAAGAAGTGATTTTAAATGTATTGAAGTATTTTTTTTATTTTTTTTAAATATTTAAATATATATATTTTTAAAAAAAAGTGCGGTCAACTTAAGCCCGAGGGAAAATCATAAGAAAATCTAATCCAGCGCCAGTTAAATTACCAAAAGGCCCTAGGTAGGGTTTTTAGGGTTTTAGAGCCTGCATTCGGTTTTATACTCTCCTCGCAACCAGTCATCTCACTATTTGGTTCTCGGATTTCCTCACAAGTACTTCTCATTTCACAATGTGGGCTCTTCGTCGCACTTCTATTCCTCTCAGGTAAGCCTGTGTGTGTGTATATATAAGTCAGTGGATGGGAATTTGTATCTGTTTAAATACTGAGAAATTTGGGGAAATTGACGGCAAGTTGGATTTTGGGTGTTGAATGGGCTACTTTTGTTGGTTTCTTCTTTATAACGAAATGTATGCTTCTTTCGGTTTTTAGCATCCGATCCCTCTGGTTTGTTACCGAGAAAACTAAGGAAAATTACTGGGAAGTTGGATGTTTATGATTGATGGCTTCGTTGGCTGGTTGGTTTGTTCTTACCGCGTATATGTGTACTTATTTGTTGTTACAGTGGAAAGGGAAGGACGGTGGGAGCTTTTTTTGGTTCCTGTCTTTTTTGTTTATTATTGAAAAACGTTCTTCCTCTGGTTCATATTTTCTAATAACGACTGGTTCTTTTTTAGAGTGAAAAAGAGTAGAAGTGGAATTTTGGGTTTAAAATTTTATGCGTTTCTTGTATTTTCTCATTTCCTGTCATGTCGTGGTGATAAAACGCAAATTTTATACTAGCGGTAATCAAGTTCTCGCCATCGTGGACTTATCAAAAAAAAAAAAAAATGTTCTCGCCATCGTGGATTTTTTTATTCTGATTAGTTGGTCCACCAACTTCGTTTCCATTATTCACCACCTGCTTATAACCCATGTACTTGGGCTTTTGCCTATTTGATCGGTAAAATCTTATTTACTGCCGATAAAAAATATATATATATTCTTTATATCAATAAAATAACTTATTACTTGTAAAAAAAAAAAAAAAAAAATAGTTCAAACTGTGGAAGTTTTGTGTTGAACATTATTCACTGGTTAGCATTTCTTCCTTCTGATTAAGTTGTTTACACGGGGAAGGCATCTTGTCAAATTCATTTATTTTTTCATGGTTCATATACACAATTACACAGTCCAGGCGTTACACTGTTGATATTAAAAAGTGGCAAGGGAGGGTTCGGCATGGGAACTTGAATGCACCGTGCAAAGAAGAATTCCATTATTTCTGTAAAACCCACTGTAGCTGCTATCCCTTAAGTTTTGTTATCCCATTTTTTGGTCCAAACCTTCCAACCTTTTGCTGGATTCTGCCTGTGAAAACTTTCTCCCATAGCTCTCTTCCTGTAACACTCCAATGAAAGGCCCAAGCCCCATGACCTATACTTTAAAAGGACTATGTCAATGATACAATTGGAGCCACATTGGAACCTTATAAAGAGCAAGAACTTCTCATTCTCAAATAAATGTGGGATCCCATACACCACCTACTCTTATCTTTTTATCTTTTTTTTTTTTAATTTTTTTATGTCAGGAAACCTCTCCAAGGCGGGGTCCTTTGGACCCACCCTTGCAGAGTAAACTCCAGTCCTGTGCATCGCACTTTCGAAAGTTTACCTACATGGAATTAGCAATATTAGTATAGATAAACACTCTTATTCTTATCATATGTGGTACCATAATCTCCCCCTCCTTAAATTTCTGACGTCCTCGTTGGGTCAATTCATCGTAGGTGGCACGGCTCAAGTCCCACATTTCAAGTTGGAATAGGTTCAAATACCATTTGTAACGCCCCAATAAAAAGCCCAAGCCACATGGCCTATAGTCTAAAAGTCCTAGTCAATGATACAATTGGAGCCCTCGTTGCAGCCTTATAAAGAGCAAAAACTTCTCCTTTCCAAGCAATGTTGGATCTCATACACCACTTACCCTTATCCTTATCATATGGGGTATCACACTTCCATATTTAATAATATCTACTCTCTTAATTATTATGATATCTTTCAAAAACTCTTTAACAACAAACCCTACAATTGAATAAAATTTCTATTTTTCATGCTTCTCTTGTTGATATTGTGTGATTTGATTGATTATTTATTTGTTTCTTCCTGTTTTCAGGAGCCGAGGGTTCAGCATAGGAACTTCTCATGTTTCTTGTGTTAAAGTAGAAATGCCAAGTAGTTGTTGTATAGAGGATGACAAGACTGGTACCCTTGAGTCTCCTCGAGAGCCATATGATAGATTTCAACCTCTGAAAAGATTTTGTCACCCAACATATGATTCTTTAAAGTTCTTTGTTGGTAGACATACTTTTTCTTCGCAAGCTGGTGCAAAAAGCAGCGGAGAGGATGACTTGGAAGATGGTTTCTCTGAACTTGAGACGCCTTCTAGTGCCGAGGTAAATCAAGATGTAGAGGATGAAAGTAGTGATGAATTAACTTCTGAACCAGAACTTGCTGATGATGATGTTGAAGAGGCTTCTCAAATTGAGCTGGAGTTATCAGACACTGAGACTGACCCGAGTGAGAAAAAGACACCTAGGAAAAGGGCTCAATCAGCACTGTTCAAAGCCATCTTGTCTGCTTCAGGTTCATCTTTTCATAGCGTGCTTGATAAGTGGGTTGAGGAAGGGAATGAATTGAGCCGGGCAGAGATCTCACTGGCCATGCTTAATCTTCGTAGACGCCGGATGTATGGGAGGGCATTGCAGGTGAATTTATGTCCGTTTGTATTCACTTAAAATTAGCTAGCACTGGGAATTGTTTTACCTCGTTCTCATACCTCATATTTATGGACTTAAATGGTCAAACTAGTAGGTCATTGTACTGATTAGGGAAAAAAAAAGCAGCAGTTATTTTTACTAATATTTTTTTCTAAATATGAATTTGTAGTGTCTTAGATCTTAAATATAGTACGCAGAAAATAAGGCGTCAACTTTTAATAGTTAGATCTTTCTCTATAGAGTTTTGTTTTTTAAAAAGTTCTCCATAGAGTTTTGAAATGGAATGTAAGTTGCATTTCAAATTTTTTAGAACTGTTGCTAGTTGATTTTCATTTGAAGTATTTGAAAGGTTAGAGCACCATTTAGTGGCATTTCTTATTTGGACAGCAACGCTAGGGAGGATTTTAATGATGGTCAATTTGAGGAAGTGCCCAATAACAGTGAAGGATTGGTATTATGCTATTGGCTACTTTTTTGAATAAGTTACTTACAGAAAATGGTTGAGAGCTAAATAGTTACTCTCAATGCATTACTTTAGGGCCAATATCATGCTGTAGGATTCTTTACTGTTTCTCTCTCCCTTGTTTATCGAACTATGTTGTAGCATGAGATCAGCAGGATTGATGAGATTGCTTCCACTATCCATTTTCTAGGACAGGGTGTAATCGAATTTGAAGTGATTCGAGTTATACACTGATGTGTTTTCGAACCTTCTCCTCCTTCAAATAAGGGGTGGAGCATGTGGTCATGGGTCTATTCCCATATGAGTGTCTAAGTGATATTTACTTTAATTTGACCCATAGGGGTTAGCCCAAGTGGTAAGGGCTTTGGTCTTAGGGGTATGCTCCCCCTAGGGCTAAGGTTCGAACTCCTTAGGTGCAAATAATATCTTGGGATCACATCTCATAGGTGAAAAAGCCAATGATTTACCTGATCCACGTGACGTTGGGGTGTTTCATGGGTCTAGGGTTTAACTCAGTAAAAGACCTATTGCGGTTGCATGGTCTATGGCGTTTAACTGGGCAAAAGATGTGTGAATGCCTTCTGTTTATGTACTCAGTATTGACCTTTATTATGTCAGTCTGAAAGCACCATTTTGGCTTGACAAACTATCGAGTTCTTATTGTTTAGAGTCCATTTGTTAAGGCCTTGTTTGGATGTAAAATGAGATAAAAAAAATCTGTGAATAATAGTGAAATGGTTTGTGAATAGTAATAAAATGGTTTGAATTAAGATTTTTTATGGGGTTTCGGGAAAGAAGAGAAACAAAGTTGAACAAAGATATTATGAAGTTAAAATATTGTTATAATATAATTTTTGTTTTGAGATTTGAAAAGTTGAATTGTTTTTTGTGTTTTGTTTATAACTTTGGGAAAGTTGTAATGATTAGGTAATGATTAAATGAAAAAGTTGAATATTTGAAATTGAAAAATGTTTGTGTTTGAGTGATGTTTGAATGATGAGATGAGATGTTTCAACAGCCAAACGAGCCCTAAGTTTGCACAATAGAAAGATTGGGCATTGAAGTGATAAATATGAATTTGAGGATGAATTAAGCGACTAGAACATCCATAGGAACCTTGGCTCTCATCTATCCATGTTGTAGTTGGATTGCTAATTTTTGTTTTCATTTTTGTTTCAGTTTTGTTCTACCATTAAGGGGATGTTTGGGGAATGGATGATATAAGAATTCTATGAATTGGTGTGAAATAATTTGTAAATAGTAGTGAAATGGTTTGATTTAAAATGTTTTATTGGGTTTTGAGAAATGAGAGAGAAAAAAGTTGAATAAAAATATTATATTGTTAGTGGGCTAGCCAGCTTATTGGGATGTGTGGTCTCCTCGTTGCCGTTAAAGTATCTTGGTCTTCCGTTGGGTGCAAATTTTAGGGTGGGTTTGGATGTTGAGATGAGTTGGGTTGAGTTGAGTTGAGATGATAAAATATTGTTAGAATATTATTTTTAAATATTAAAGTTGTTTTGGGATTTGAAAAAGTTGAATTATTTATTATATTTTGTATTGGAATTTAAAAAAGTTGTAATGATGAGTTGAGATGAGTTGAGATGAGTTGGGATGAGTTTGGCATCCAAACGAAGCCTTAAAGCCAAGACCATTTGGGAGGAGGTGTTAGAGAAATTAGAGCGTAGGCTAGCCAGGTGGAAAAGGTTATACTTATCGAAAGGGGGGAAGATCACACTTATCAAGAGTACGTTATCTAATCTTCCCACATACTTCTTGTCCTTATTTCCCCTCCCGGTAAGCATTGCATCCAGAATTGAGAAACTCCAACGTGACTTTTTGTGGAGTGGCCTAGGGGATGAGTTTAAATTTCACCTAGTTGGATGGGATAAAGTGTGTATTCCCTTGAGCGCTGGTGGGTTGGGGATCCGCAATGTTAGATCCTTTAATAAGGCTCTATTAGGAAAATAGTTGTGGCATTATAATCATGAGAGGGAAGCCTTATGAAAAGGGGTAATTGATGCGAAGTATGGGTGTGCAAGGGGGGGTTGGTGTTCTAATGAGGGGAGGGGGGCTTATGGGGTTGGGTTGTGGAAGCACATAAGGCAAGGGTGGGGGACTTTCTTGGTGAATACTAGGCTGTGTTTGGGGGAGGGCAGTAGAATCAGCTTTTGGAATGATGTGTGGTTGGGAGATATGGCCTTTAAAAATGCTTTTCCTAACATTTTCAGAATTGCCAGAGACAAGGAAGCTATGGTGGTTGATGTGAGGGTGGTTAGACAAGGTTCACAGGAGTGGAACATTAATCTCACTAGGGAGGCACAAGATTGGGAAGTGAGTGATTTGGTGAATTTTTTCAGCCAACTATATAACATCATTGTTACGGTTCCAGCTGTTGACATGATGAAATGGAGGCATTCCAAGAATGGAAAATTTTCGGTACGCTCCTTCTATGACATTCTTACAGCTCAAGATAGGCCCTATTTTCCTTGGAAGAACATATGGAGGAGTAAAGCACCTCCCAAGGCTGCATTCTTTGTTTGGACAGCAGCTTTAGGGAAGATACTAACCATGGACAACCTAAGAAGGCGTGGACTCATAATTACAGATTGGTGCTGTATGTGCAGAAAGAGCGGAGAAACAGTTGATCATTTACTATTACATTGTGATTTTGCAAGAGACATATGGACTTACTTTTTCAGCAAATTGGGAGTCGCATGGGTCATGCCAGGAACGGTGGTGGAACTACTAGCTAGTTGGAGAGGGATCACAGGGACACCACAGATTGCAGCAGTGTGGAAGATGACGCCTATTTGTATTTTTTGGTGTATTTAGAGTGAAAGGAATGATAGATTCTTTGAGGATCATGTACGCTTCTCCGAGGAGTTTAGGAGTTTTTGTTGGAAGACTTTATTTATGTGGGCCATTGCTTTAGAGTTAAATGGTCTCAGCTTCCATGATTTCCTTGTAACTATTTCTAGTTCTTAATTTGGTATACTCCTATGTATACCTCCGGTGTACTGGGTTATGCCTATCTTTATCAATATAATTGCTTCTTACTTATCAAAAAATATATATATAATTTTTTAATATAATTTTTGTTTTGAAATTTGAAAAAGTAGTATTATTTTTTGTATTTTATTTGGGAGTTTGGGAAAGTTGTAATGATTAGATGAAAAAGTTGAAAATTTGAAATTAAAAGTATTTGTATTTGAGTGATGTTTGAGAATAAAATGATGAGAACTTTTGAAATGAGATGAGATGAGATTATTTCCCAAACAACCCCTAAATGTCTAGAAAAGAATGTTAATATTCTATTGGTAGTACTTATCAAAAAGGAAAAAAGATTCTATTGGTGGTATCTACTGGCACCTATGGCGTATATTAGTTTTGATTTCTAGCTCTATAATGGCATTAGTTGTGGACTTGAGGCAATTCTTCATTGGTTTTGCAGCTTTCAGAGTGGCTGGAAACAAAGAAGCATCTTGACTTTGCTGAGAGAGATTATGCTTCTCGCCTTGATTTGATTGCCAAGGTACGTGGCCTCCAGCAGGCTGAGAACTACATTGGCAAGATCCCAAAATCCTTCAGAGGGGAGGTAATCTACCGAACCCTGCTGGCAAACTGTGCCACTGCTCACAGCACTAAGAAAGCCGAAGAGATATTCAATAAAATGAAGGACTTAAACTTCCCAATTACATCATTTGCTTGCAACCAGTTGCTTCTACTCTACAAGAGGCTTGACAAGAAGAAAATAGCTGATGTATTATTATTAATGGAGAAAGAAAATGTCAAGCCCACTCTGTTCACTTATAAGATCTTAATAGACGCCAAAGGCCAGTCCAATGACATAACTGGTATGGATCAAATTGTCGAGACAATGAAGGCTGAAGGCTTGGAACCTGACATTCATACACAGTCCATCTTAGCTAGGCATTATGTCTCAAGCGGACTTAAAGAAAAAGCTGAGGCAATGTTAAAGGAGATGGAAGGGGACGACTTAAAAAATCGTTGGGTTTGCCAGGTGTTACTTCCTCTTTATGCGCAGCTGGGAAGGGCTGATGAGGTGAGTAGAGTTTGGAAGGCATGCGAGTCAAATCCTCGGCTGGAGGAGTGCATGGCTGCTATTGATGCATTGGGAAGATTGAATAAGATTGAAGAAGCAGAGGCAATTTTTGATAGGGTGTTGAAAACATGGAAGACGCTTACGTCGAAGCATTACTCCGTGCTTCTGAGGGTGTATGCAAATCATAAAATGCTTGCCAAGGGCAAGGATCTTATCAAGCGAATGGCGGATAGTGGGTGTAGGATTGGCCCATTGACTTGGGATGCACTTGTAAAGCTCTATGTGCAGGCAGGGGAGGTGGAAAAGGCTGCTTCCATCTTGCAGAAGGCAACCCAACAGAACGAGATGAAGCCAATGTTCAGCTCTTACATGGCTATTATGGATCAGTATGCTAAGAGGGGTGATATCCATAATTCAGAAAAAATGTTTCATAGGATGAGACAGGCTGGTTATGTGTCTCATATGCGGCAGTTCCAAGCTCTGCTACAGGCCTATATAAATGCTAAGGTGCCAGCTTACGGATTTAGGGAGAGGATGAAGGCAGATAATATATTCCCAAACAAATCTTTGGCATCCCAATTGGCACAGGTTGATGCGTTTAGGAAGACAGCTGTGTCAGATTTGCTTGACTGATGAACTTGTTTCCTTATTGTTCCTTCCAGGTCGCTCTAGCTACTGTAGTGTCAACTTTTTATATACAGTTGCAACAATATTAATTTGTAGGTTTATAATTTTGGATTATTATGTTCTTACTATTATATTGTTGTGTTTGGAAATTTTCACATCTTAAGAGCGTTCATGCATATACTTTAGTCATTGGATTGCTGGTATTATTGAAGATTTTTAGATATAGCATGGGAAGTTTGTTCCTACCCTTTGAGTTTGAGGGATGCCAAGATCTTGTCAGTATTGTGCCATTATTTTGTAGTTTGTATTGTTGACTTTGTTAGCCCTTGCCAGGACTCGTGGCCGATTTCTAGCTTATAACCATCAATAACTCCATGTCCCTTCATTGGAATTACACTATTCTATGGGTTTAGTTTACTACAAATCCAACCCCCGCTCCGCGAGGCACAAGATTTGAGGCAAGTTTTTTGTTGAAAGAGCAAATCATACACTTGTAACCATTTTCATAATTTTGTTTTAAATTAAAATTAATTATGTAAAATTTGAAAGTAAATAAAAGAATTTAGTATTTTTAATGAAATGACAATATTACATTAGTTAATTGTAAAATAAATTTAAAAAATAGTTGTAAAAATATTATTATTCTCGATTTAAAACAAGAAGATATTCTTATTTAATTTTTGCAAAATAAAAATATATCCAGTAATTTCTAATTAATGAAAGGTGATAATAATATTCATACAAATTAATTACATCATTGTGGTACGGTACCTCTACAGTCAATAGAGTGAGAATAACTCCAGATGGTAATTGACGTATTAATTATACATCTTCCTATGTAATTAATACATCATAATAGGAGATTTATAAACGTAGCATATGCAAGCTTATTGTATTTTATACATTTCATTAAAAGAAATTCCTAATTTTGAAATTAAAGAAAAATAAACAATACACAATACATACTAAACTTAACATTAAACACACCTAAATGCAGTATTCTTAGATTTGAAATAAAATTAAAATTTTTGTTAATATAGATGAGAGTTATTGTATTTTATATATCTAATTTAAACTTATGTTTTGAAGACTATGTTTAGATAGTGAGATGAGATGAGATAATTTATATGAAAGTTGAAAATTGAATAAAATATTGTTAGAATATTATTTTTTAATATTATTATTATTTTTAAATTTAAAAAAATTGAATTGTTTATTATATTTTGTGTGAGAATTTAAAAAATTATAATGATAAAATAAGTTGAAATGATATGAGATGTAACATTTTCACTATTCAAAAGTAACTATAATAATTCGATTCCGTTGCAATCTTTTAAATTAAGTTGTCATTTCTACAGCCTAACTCGTTGCTTTGCGTATGGTCAGCCATTCCTTGCGGGATGCCGGGTTACGTTATTGGTGCATCTTGTCCTTATTGAAGGGGGATTTCTTGCCTTTAAGGTTTCTCCTTGTCATTGAGCAATTTGACACAACTCAATCCTATCCAATTCATCTCTCTCTCTCTCACTCTCTCTCTCACACACACACATTATGTATGTATGTATGTATGTATGTATGTGTATATATATATATATGACTGTAAAAGAGTAAGCGTTTGGCGCAAGAGATCTTGATCTGGTAAGAACAGCACTGCAAATGGGGGATAGATCCCTCGTACCTAATGGGAAGAAAGGCAAGGAAGTGTTCATGCAAATCATGACAGCGTACCAAACCTTTTTGGGCACCTTCAAAAACCTGCATTCAAGAAAGTGGATCCTGCAACTTTTTAATAACAGTTGGAGTGAATTGTTTTAGATAGATATTATGGAATCTATTTCATACGTCTATATCTCTCTCACTTTAAACTTAGAAATAAGAAACTCCAAAAAAATTTTAGTTGTGTAAGTTGTCTTTTGTAATTGAAGGGGACATAAAGTGCCAAATTAAAGGCCAATAAAAAGGGCGATGAGAGACAAATATGCAAAAGTATAGAAAAGAGATAGAGAAGAGGTTATCAGGATAGCGAAAGAGGAATCCTAACGGATATCTGAAACTGCAACCTTTCATTAAGTTGGGAAGAAGTTGGCTCCTACAGTTCTCTCTGAAAGCGACTCCAACTCTACCTTGTTTGAAATTGATTCATACATTATCCAAGCTGATGCCCATAGATTTATCAAAATTGGTCAAATATATCTACGAAGAAGTCAAAAGATGCCGACGAGTCTACGAAGCTGCTGTACATAAGTTTTTAATTTTGATAACAACAAATATTATTTTCTATCTTAATTTTTATTATTTCATTCACCATAAAACATAACATACCAGATGAAAAATAATTAAAATATATTCTTGCAAAAGATAAAATCGCGTTTGTAAGGGAAATTGGGAATTTGTGAGGTAGAAAAAGCAAAATATTTGAATTGATGGGGGGCTTAAGTGCAATAATAGAACACATCTAACATCATAAGATAAATATCAATTAATGAGGACAGCTGAGTCAGTAGGCACATTCAATTTAATCAAAGATTCGGAGCCCATCTATCCCTTGAAAGCAAATTGTTATGAACATCAAGAAAAAAAAGTCTTTTGATTAAACTTTCATCCTGAGAGTTTTCATTTTACATAAAAAAATTTCAGATTCAGAAGATATAAATAAGATTGCATGGATCAGCTTTCTCGTTGATCTCAACATGGCAGCCCTTAAAATCACCAAAAAGCACCACAAACACCTTAATAACCCTTTCCCGTCGACCCCAACAGGCCTACCTTCCATCCAAGGAACTCTGTTTTTCAATTCCCAAAGAGTGCCTTCACGCCAAATCTTCTCGATCGGGGAGGACTTCCAGATTCTTTGGAGCTCCAACCATGGTGGTTATTTCTCAATTTATCATCAATCAAGTCCTTCTCGATCCATATGGTCTACCATACCGGGCCAAGCCTTTGTGTCTGCTGCATTGGCCGAAACGGAGGTGGAGGAAAGCAGGGGATCTTTTGTTGTGAAAGATGGAAATGTTCATTTGGTTTGTAATGATCAAACCATAGAGGACATAAGAGTGATCGATAAGTTTGATCGTTCTTTAGAGGGTAAATATCAAGATTCTCCATCTGGGTATCCGGGATTTGAGCAGAAAAAAGGTATGAATGGCATCAAATTCCCTATTTTGCTAATAACTGGTTGGATTTTCAGCATGAAGAAAAATAAAAGGCAGTTTCGGAAAGACGGAACTGCTGCAGAAATACAATTCGAGGACGAGGAACCTTCAACTTCTGCGAAGTATTGGGTTTTGTTTGAGCAGAAGAACAGTAATCAGATTGGTTTCCAAGTGATGCTCGGGCAATCAAACTTTAAGCTATACTCAAAAGCCTCCTCAACAGCTTCAGGAAGATACCGGAGGTTTAGGCGGAGGCTGGGGCTGATAAAGAAACGGATGCTTGGTTTCTGTTGGTACATTTCAAGGCCGAGAGGGTATGTGACAGTTTCCTCAGCAGAGGAGGAAATAGTAGAGTTGAGAGTTTCAGAATCCGCGCAGTTCAACAGGGTCTGCTTGACCTATTCAAGTGAAGCAAATGAAAGATTCTATGGTTTTGGGGAGCAGTTCTCGCAGGTAAATTTCAAAGGCAAACGGGTACCTATTTTGGTTCAAGAACAAGGCATCGGAAGAGGGGATCAACCAATTACTTTTGCAGCTAACTTGGTTAGCTATAGGTAGATGAAAAAAATAGCTCTTTCACCACCTTATGCTTGACCTGTATAACACGTGTAAAATCGAAACAATTTTTCCTTATTGCAGGGCTGGCGGCGATTATAGTACAACATATGCTCCTTCTCCATTCTATATGACGTCCAAAATGAGGTCTCTTTACCTTGAAGGATATGATTATTCCGTGTTCGATCTAACGAAGCATGATAGAGTTCAAATTCAGGTATAGTGGATCTTACAGCCATAATGAGAACTTAAAATTATATATTTGTTTGAGTCAAAGTGATTCAGATACTCTTTTCCATTGATTAAAGCAATTCAGATATCAATCAGGAGAATGCTGTAAAAATTTTTGGAAGGGCATTGGAAAAGTAAAAATTTCAATTGTGAGCAGAAACTGAACCTTTTGGTTTGGAAGAAGCAATGCTTGTTATTAAGGAAGACGCATACTTACATTAAGCCATACTAAAAACCATATTGCACTCATACATTGGTTCACTACCGAATCAATGAATAAAAAGATGGCCTTAAAATGCACGACTTGTAATGTTTTCCAGGCGGTAAATTAGAAGAGTTGATAAGGAACTGGATTGTTTTCTTAATACATAATGGGCTCATTCAAGATCTTAAACCTGCAGTTTCCCATTTTCTGTATGCTGGAGATTGCAGATACACGGGTCTTCCGTTCAAGGACGGATTTTGCAAGGGAATTCACCTTCTGAGCTCATTGAACATTTTACTGAAACCATTGGGAGGCCTCCTGAGCTTCCTGAGTGGATAATATCTGGTGCTGTGGTTGGAATACAAGGTGGCACAGAAACTGTTCGCCATACTTGGGATGAGCTAAGGACCTACAATGTTCCCATTTCAGCATTTTGGCTGCAGGTAATGCAGCCTTATGCAGGTCTCTTAACATGCTTAAACCACTTGAAACTGTTAAGGAATTTTTTTTTTTTTTTTTTTCATTTCAACAACTACTCAGAAGATCTCGACACCCACATCAGTAAGGAGACAGGACTTTTGAAACATCTAAATTAGGCTTTCGCCACTGAAGATTTTCAGTATTTGAACAGATTGTATAAAACAATACATGGTTATATTTGCAAGCATCCATTTGAATTGATTAATATTATGTAGCAATCTGTTGAATAGGATTGGGTGGGGCAGAGGGAGACATTTATTGGATCACAACTCTGGTGGAATTGGGAAGTGGATACAAAAAGGTACTGGGGATGGCAACAATTAGTTCAAGACCTAAGTGCTCGGCATATCAAAGTGATGACATACTGCAATCCTTGTCTAGCTCCGGTGAAGACCTTCTCACTTATGCTATTCATAATAAATCCTATCATAATTCCTGCAATTAGTTGTAGTGCACTTCATCACTGTATGAAGGGTAATGCCATTAGAAACATGAAAAATCCAAATTGATTGTTTGATATCATTAATCACATTTCTATCCTAGAAGTAAAATGATGGCAGTACCCCTTGTACAGAAAAATGCTGTGCTGCAATTGGTGCTAGATTGAGAGTTTGCCACTTTATCTGACAGATTGATGAGAAGCCAAACAGAAGGAGAAACCTTTTTGAGGAGGCAAAAAGCTTGGACATCTTGGTAAAAGATAAGCATGGACAACCATACATGGTTCCAAATACAGCTTTTGATGTTGGGATGTTGGATTTGACACACCCAAATACTGCTAGTTGGTTCAAACAAATTTTACAAGAAATGGTGGATGATGGAGTCCGAGGATGGATGGCTGATTTTGGTGAAGGCCTGCCTGTGGATGCCACCCTCTATTCAGGTCTTAAATTTGAAATTATATTTGAAAAAACTCAATAGTAATTTTTTTCTAATTAATGGGTTCTTGTGATTCCAAGTGATATTACAAATTAATGAAGTAAATTCATTTTCTCAAGATCCCTATTCTCATGTAACGAGATCTAAGAGGTCAATGCCAAGTGGCAAGCTTCTACTTGCTGGCTCCTGCTTTTAGCTACTTACAACATTGAATGATTATGTTCTTCATCCTAGGTTTTCATAGCTGTTTTTTGTTTTTTTCTGTGAAGTAATGCAATTTTACTGCACAGAGGAGCATGACCCTGGTACACAGGAGGTATATAGTACTAGTAGGATACACCCAACTAGGAGAACACGAAAAATAGCCAAATTATTTCAAATCTAAAAACTTAAAAAGGTGGAGAATTGGGAACTGTTGTGAGCAGCTATCCAAACATAGAGAGTGCTAATTATTGTGCCTTTTAACTCTGTCAGGGTCCTCTCTTGGTCTTCAAAAGTCTGGCCATTGCATTCCCACCAAAATGAACCACATTAAGCACAGCTGATTTTGGCATCTTGTAATTAGAGAGAAGAAAGATATCTGCTACTTTCAACACCCAAAGCTGAAACAACAATATAGTGACCCTTTGGTAGTTTTCCTCTTCTAAACTTTTTTTTGGTGGGAGGAGTTTTAAAATTTTTTTTTTTTTTTATGCATCTCTTGACAATGATATCAACAGAATTGCTAGGGAAACATTCTTCCGCAACTGATTTTTCCACAAAAAGGGAATGCATTAGGTATTAACTTTCCAAACACTGTGTCATGTTTTTCTCATAGCTTTTGATAAGGGTTCAAAACTTCAAATGCTAATTTTTCCCATCACGCTTTCCATACCCTGTACATTTCCCTACATACGCTTGACAAACTAGTAAACTACATCTACATGATATAATATTATCGTGCAAGACTTATAAGTCATGAAGGCAATCCAAATCAGTGGGCTTTTCAACAAAGTGCCCATGACCTTAATATCAACATTTTCAACTTACATGGTTCTGAGGCTGTCAGTATCCCAACCCAAAAAGAATGAAAATGAAAATTATCACTTCTTTGAAATAATAAGAAAATATATCGTGTCCCAATCCAAAGGGAGGGTTAGTATATTGGTAAATTGGTGTGCAATGGTTTAAGTGGTAATATCCAATATTCTTGGTGTATTTTTCCTTACATGATTAATCTTTATGAATTCAAATATACTGATAATTTATCAGACTAACCATTTCAGGTGAAGATCCTATTTCGGCGCATAATAGGTACCCTGAGCTATGGGCCCAAATAAACAGAGAGTTTGTGGAAGAATGGAAAAGGAACCGTGCGGGTAAGGTGAAAGAAGACCCAAAAGAAGCCCTAGTTTTCTTCATGAGAGCTGGTTTCAGAAATAGTCCCAAATGGGGGATGCTATTTTGGGAAGGAGACCAAATGGTAAGTTGGCAGGCTAATGATGGGATAAAGAGTGCTGTTACTGGTCTATTGAGCAGTGGACTTTCAGGTTATGCTTTTAACCACAGTGATATTGGAGGCTACTGTGCAGTAAACTTACCGTTTATCGGGTATAGAAGAAGTGAAGAGTTGCTTTTACGTTGGATGGAGCTAAATGCTTTCACCACTGTCTTCCGGACCCATGAAGTAAGTTCAAAACCCTGACACATTATTACACAACATACGTAAGTTTTGTCTTTTTATCCTAATCATTATATACAAGCGTAAAAATGAAAAATGGAACACAAAAACGATGTAGGTTTTACACAAGGTTGAAATTCAAATCTCAGGCTTGTGCATACAAAAAAGCACATTCCCAAAGGTAATCCTTTTAAGAATGTTAAAATTGCAAATAGTCTATATTTTTTTTCTTTCTCGAATCCTTTATTTTTTTAATTTTTATTTTCCTTTCTGAACATTAGGAATTGTTTATACCTATGAAACTCAGCTTTAACATGACATAGGAGCTAAAATTAAAAAATGTTACTTAGCTCAAGTGTACGTTTTCAGTTAAAGCCCTTCTATATATAGTTGTAGGTGGTTTTAAACCTACATCTTTGATTCTTTCACCTGAAGAACATAATAGGTAGAATCTCATGAATAACTGCCATCTGCCTGTTTTTTCTGAGCAGGGTAACAAGCCATCCTGCAATAGTCAATTCTATTCAAACCACCATACCTTATCACAATTTGCTCGTTTTGCTCAAGTATACAAAGCATGGAAGTTTTACCGAATTCAACTTGTAAAGGTATTACCAGAACTCAATAGATATTAATTTCTTTTCCAATTGGGGGAGTAAATTTAGCCAAACATCCCCATGGGGTAATATTTTTTTGATAACAGGAAGCTGCTCAAAAAGGCCTGCCAGTTTGTCGCCACCTATTTCTCCACTACCCAGAAGATGATCATGTTCATAGCTTGATTTACCAACAATTCTTGGTTGGTACTGAGATCCTAGTGGTGCCTGTCCTAGACAAAGGCAAGAAGAATGTTAAGGTCTATTTTCCAGTGGGAGAACGTTGTGTTTGGCAACATATCTGGACGGGAAAACTATTTAGAGAACAAGGTTGTGAAGCTTCCGTAGAAGCTCCAATCGGTTATCCTGCTGTATTTGTAAAGACTGGCTCCACCATTGGAGAGACCTTCATTAAAAATCTGACAGATTTTAACATTCTTTAACCAAAAACTTCTGAAAGAAGGGGACGGTGTAATCACTTATAATTGGCTGTTCTTCCAATTTCATGCATTCTCAGTTTGTTGGCATTGGCAAATAACATATATTTTTTACGTACCTTAGGTTTATTGAAATGTTGGTGGAAGGTACCTTCGATCAATTGTGATTTGGCTTCCTAGTTGGGAAGCCATTGGAGTTCCCAGAAGTGTCAATGAACTAACGCATAACCTCTCAAAATGGCTTACTTCCGATCTATATAGAAAGGGTGATTTCCAACATTTCATATTCCAACTGCATCAGACAGATCTTCCCGTTAGCCAACGATCTAATGTGTCCATAGACCCAAGTATCAAAGCATAATTCCTTGATTATATAAACTTCATCACACCAGCTTCGTGCTTCAGAAACTCAACCCAGCCTGGTCCCTGATCTTGGACATATTGCTATGTACTACTAATCATAATTTCAAGTTTCAAACATAGAATTTAACATTGTTGAAACTTGTTTCAGCACAATTATGATTCTGACAAGAAAAAAAATATATGGAACACAGACAAACAAACAAACAAAAAACAAGAAAGGTGGCGTATTTCTGAGCAGTTTATAGATATACACAAAAATCATTGCATTTAACAGATCACAGCAGGGGACTTCATATAATCGTTAGACAAAATACAAAAATTGGAAGGAAAAAAAAAAGTTTTCCGAGGGGGCTTAGGAAAGGAGCTTACATGATAAGTGTTGCTTGCTTTGTTATTCACTCACAAAGAAGCTCTTACTGAAATTTGGACAATGAGTCTGATCATTGATGGCATTTGTTAGCCATTTTCAGGTCTTTGATATTATCAAGTTCACACCCTTCTTCCAACTCCCAAAAATGGCAACGTGAACAAAAACCCTTTACTTTACCTAGTTTTGGTATGCTCTCACTCTTTCTCTGCTAGAGGATTCGGATATTTTAATGGAATATCCCATTTCTCATGCTGACCTAATCCTACGACAGCCGTGCTCATATATTAATAATACCACTGGCTAGTGTATAATCATACCATAGCCCTATCAAAAGGATCCTTCTAAGTATAGCATCTAATATTTGTGCTATGGAATTTAAAAAAAAAATGTAATTATCCGTTGGATAAGATTGTCGAATATAATAAACTGCTGAATTAGGCACATAAAGTCGGTCTTGTTTGCTCTCTAGCTAATCCAACTTGGAAAAAGAAAACGGAAAAATAGTACAACATTCGAATAAAACCCATAGCATGTGGACAACAAACAGGCAAAAATTCCCATCCATCTACCTACCTATCTATATTTCCCTCCCACACCCAAAAGAAGAGCAATTATCACGAATTTTGGTCCAAAGATCAAGAAAACTGAATGCCTTTGTAAATGGTGTCGATCACAATTAGAAGCTGCACCACAATCCCTTTGCGTTACCACTGTTAACACGGTAAGCGAGTTTCCATCCTTCTCTCCATCTTATCGCATGCAGTATTGACGCTTGTACACAAGACACGTTCAAATATCCAGCTGGTCAAGGTTAATCATGCTTGCAGATTTCTGTATTAGTTCCTTCCGGACATCCACCTATGACAAAAGTAGAACAATTAACTTCCACAAGATAGAACAGGAATCAGTGGAGTCGAGAAAATTAACAACCTTTGAGCTAGCGGGTGATACAAAATTGCAAGTCATGTCATTAATCAAACATACCCTCTTATAATTAGCGCGCAAGTCGATAGAAGTCAATTAATTCAGATTTTGTATTTCAGAGAGAAATCGACAGACACAAAGAGCTGCAAGCATCTCGAAAATTACAGAAGGCCAAAACGCCATCTTAATTTACACTTTTTTTTAAATGAGTAAAATGTAAAAAGTTGGCCATTTAACCGAGAGCTTCACAATCCATAAACAGCTAAACATCTTCACTTTATCATAAAAAACTAAAACATACCCATATGTGAGATCTACTTACCCGGGAACCCATAAGGGAGGAAAATACAACATTTGCCTCAGCGGCATCTTCAACCACTAACTGCTTTAGCAGCCTTTGCTCTGGATCCATTGTTGTATTCCATAATTGTACAGGCATCATCTCTCCCAGGCCTGCATTTCACCAATATTCTTAAGTTTTTTTTTGCCCTCCCATGACCTGGCCTTTTGCTGCGAGGCATATTTAACTATTTTTTAATGTTCCTATACATCATGCTTCATTCATTTTTCCTCGTATGGAAAATCCTCAAAACTTGAAAACTCAAAATAGATAAAATAGGCATGATATATTACTTTTGACATTCCAGAAAACGAGGCTCCCTTACACTACCTTCCCTATTTTCTATTTTCAGAGGGAGCGGAGCACAACAAAAAAGATACACTTCAATAACATCACAATCAAGATATAATAGGTACCCCAACATCACTAAAAATTCATTTTCCAGACTTCCCATCAAGAAAACGAAGCATGAATTGCATCTCTCTCTCTCTCTCAAAATTAAACTCTACAGTCGTATAAGAAAAATAGCTAACTCTTTTCTTGTCTATAATGCACCTACGTAGCTTAGGGCATGCCTTTGTTTTTTCTGTTTAGAATTCTGTATATGGCTTTGCCTATTCTCTTTTCTTTTTTTTTTTCTTTTTTTATGTCGGGGAACCTCTCCAAGGTAGAGCCCTTCAGACCCACCCCTGCAGAGTAACCTCCAGTCCCGTGCACTACACTCTCAGAAGTTTCCCTACACGGAACTGATTAAATTGCTGACTTTTCACCAGGGGGTGTGGCCCCTAGAGATTGTTTGCACCCAAGGGAATTTGAACCTTGGACCTTGGGGGAGCATACCCCCAAGCCCAAGCCCAAGCCCAAGGCTTTGCCTATTCTTTGATCAATAATATTTGTTTACTTAACAAAAAAAAGAAAAAGAAAAATAGCTAACTCGAAGGGCAATATTATGTCAAACTTGAGCACATACCAAGTTGTAAGGTAATAACTAATGGCGGATCCTAAACACTACCGATCAGAGGGAAAGACTTCCCTCTAATTCAATCACCATACAAAATATGGACTTTAATTACCTTTGAACCTCTGAATGTTGTATGATGCATTTGGAGGGAAAGACTTCTGAAGCTTTCTCAGTTCAGAATCATCATAGCAGTAGTATGCTTGCTTCCCCCTTTCAACCTGCTCATTTCAGAAAAAAGGCAACGGAAACTTAACTTGATTATTCAAAATAGATGCTCTCCGGTTCCAGCATAGTGGAAGGCAAACCTTGTAAAGGGGTGGAACACCAACATATATGCAACCTTCATCAAATAAGGCTCTCTGCATGCAAGAACCACTCATCAAGTTCATATTTAGATTGAATTATTGAGCATTTGGAGGTGATGTTTCTTCTTTTATTTTCCTTATAACAAAAAAAAAAGGCAGAAAATTATCAAATTTCATACCTGATATCTGAAGAAAAATGTCAACAGCAATGTTCGGATGTGTGCACCATCTACATCAGCATCTGTTAAGATGATAATCTTATGGTATCGAAGAGCCTCCTTTTTGAAGTCCTCCCCCTGAAACGAAAAAAAAATTATGTACAGGATGCCTGGCTAATCAGTTCATCAAGTTTTGTAACATCATGTTCAGTTCATCCTCAAAGAGAGAAGTTGTTTCATTTTATTTACCAGATCTGGGTGTGTATGAGGATAAAGTACAAAGTGAGGAGAATACTGAGGCCTGACAAGATTCTCTTCGGAGTTAGAAGAGATTTGGAGAATGAAAGACACTAAAATCTCATTCTCTTTATATTTCTCTCCATTTTCTGTTTATAATGAAAAGATCAAAAAACTATTTTCTATATTTTATTCTCGTGATTTTTTATTTTTATTTTTATTGTGAAATGTGAAGTAAATGAAGTATTGAGGCAAAGAAAGACATAAAAAAATTAAAAAAAAAATGAATTGTAACCTTTACTCCAAGTCCAAGACCAAGAATGAGATTTTGAATCTCTTCGTTTTTGTACATTGCCGCCTCATCCTTCCTTTCAATGTTCAGAATCTTACCCCTCAAAGGAAGAATGGCCTGCACCAATAATTATTTGTGATATTATTGAAAGAAAATATGCTTAAAAAAATTAGAAAATAGATCAAAGTGCAGTCCAATACTCCATCCTCTACAGGGCGTGAGGGCTAGGGGTGACAGTAATGACAGAACTATGTGAAAAAAGAAGTGAAAGGTTTCGTGGTCTAGTAGGTGGTGGAGGAGGCAACAGTTGTAGAGCAGCTGTAATGGTAGAAATAAGCTCTGTGATAAATTGTTTCTTTCAAGAAGACTAATGTTTGCTTCCACTAATAGCGTTGTCTTTCAGCACCTTCAATCTTTAGGAACTTTTCTTTTCTCATCATTTTTACTTTCATAATGGTGTTCTACGAAGAAAAAACAGAATGCCAAAATTATACAGATCTTAATTGTGAAATTCTTCTTAATTTCTTTCCAAGGAAAAGAATATGAACTTTCTAAGTGATTGTCATTAACAAGCTTGAAGCCTTGAACAATAGCTCCTAGATTGAATGATATGAAGATTGCCAAACTAGCAACTAGGAGTAGCTAAACTTGACCTGAAAGCGCCTATCACGACCTTGCTTTGCACTTCCGCCAGCTGAATCTCCTTCAACTATAAAGATCTCTGCAGAGGTAAAAAACTAAGATTGAATTTTTTTTTAAGGACTACGATTGAGTTTTAAATGCTAAAACTACACAAAACGTTTTCCTAGCAAGTTCAATCTCTCGGAAGAAACTAAAAGCAGAAAAAAAAAAAAAAAAAAAAAGACTGATGCAAGTACCAAAGCAAATTTTCCAACAAAAACAAGCAGCTTTCTAGATAGAAAAATCAAGAAAAAGACAACCTGTTCAAACAATTCTACAGAAGCAAAGATGTGATTCACATGCAAGTAAACAAACAAGTTAAATCATTAAAAAGAAACTGAGAGCAAAGGAAAAGAAAACCTGAAGAACTGGAGAAGAGAGAAATGATCAAACGTTATTGAGTACAATATCAGAATATTCCGAATAACTGTAGACATTATGTTGCTGAGATTAAAAAGAAATAGCTCTTTGAACAGATGTCTAGTCACTCAACCTAGATATTGCCTTTTTTTTTTTATAAGAAACATGATCGCACTGACATTCATTACTGAATTTTTGATAAGATAAGACTGGTTAAAATAGAGTAAGAAACACTAGCTGAAATGGAAAATTACAATTAAAAAGCCCTTAACAACAATCTCATAATCATTAATATCAAATTGATTCCAAGGAAAAAAACATACCTGATTCTTCAGGATTTGTGGATGAGCAATCGGCTAGCTTTCCAGGAAGAGATGACGATCTTAATACACTCTTTTGTCTCACCAATTCCCTTGCCCTCTTTGCTGCCAGAGCTGCCTACAAAAGAAAACAACAGACACAAGTCTGAGTTTCAAGATATGTCAATTGTGAACTTATAGAGTAACAGAACATTTTGGTTAGTAAAATTGCAACCAAATCAATGTAATGTTTTAACTTGCAAAAACGGTACCTTCAGAGCATTTAGAGACTTGGAAAGTATCGAATCAAGTATATCTGGATGTAACTCTAAGTATTCAGTAAGATACTCTTGAACAGATTGATCAACCACTTTTCGCACCTCTGGATTTCCCAACCTTGTCTTTTGGAAACACACAGAACAACCAGTGTAGTAAGACAACAGTAACCATGGGAAAATAAAGGAATGATACAAACATCAATGTGTCCAAAACAACAATATGAGCCATCAGTACTCAATTTAGATAATTATAAGATAGCTACCTTTGTTTGTCCTTCAAACTCTGGATTTGGAACCTTGACTGAGACCACACACGTTAAACCCTCCCTTACATGTTCACCGCTTAAAGCAATATCCTTATCCTGGAAGGAAACACACAATGTTTCAGTACTGAAACTTTTAGCTAGTTTCAACATAGCATCAACTCGTGTTTATATGAATGGCTCACTTGAGCACTGACATTAAGATCTTATATTTGCAATATACTGAAACTTGTCTAAGGGACAAGCATTTCCTAGATGATACTAGCAGAATAGCTTTTTCAATGGGTCACGTCAATTTATTGAATAAATTGAATAAACCAGCACAGGATTGAGCCTATGACCCCACCCTCCATCTCTTACTTTTTTTAAGTAAAATAAAGTTTTTTTGAATCAAGTAAATAGGCGTAGCCCAAATACACAGGAAGTATGCAAATGAAAACAACTAGTAACAGTTAGGAGCTAAAAAATGCCTTCCATCTCAAAATTTTGAGAGGAGACGCACTTTTGTCTGAGAGCTGGCACGATACAAGCAGAACAGTTTTTTCTACAGTGACAACTGACCATTGTTAGTTTGTACGAGACATTGTGTATTGTCACATATTGTAGAAGAAGGGAATTTAGGAATTTTTATTAGATGAAGGGCAGGAGAAATACTTGCAGAAAAAAAAAAAAGGGGAGAAAATCTTTAGAAGTTCATACATAACATGATACATGAGAAGTCCTTCACATATACAGTTAGAAACGCAATCCATCTAATTTACCCCAGTATTTTTTTTTTAAGCAGAGCTGATGTCAAACTATCTGACCTGACAAGTGCAACAGAAATTCTAGTCTCTCAACTCCTCAATGATTGATGGGGTCTGATGGGGTCTCTCAACTCCTCAATGATTGATGGAAAGATTGGGACTTTCCAAAAGAATAAATTAATAATAAAAAAAGGATGAAACAATTAGAAAATGTTGGTATGGCTGGAGACAACTCCTTGACAGTAATATAGAAAATATGCACCTTGATAATCTTTGACTTCTTCCCAAGGTTATTTAGAGTTCTTGTTAAAGAAGCCTTTGTACCCTCTATATGGGTGCCTCCATCAACTGTACGAATACTGTTAGCATATCCCAGCATCGTATCTGAATACGCATCGGAACACCTTGTAGAATAAATTAGCCCAATCATATCATGGGATCAATATAGGCAATGATTATAAACAATTTACATAATATTATCCCAATATCACTGGTACTCCTATATTGATCGCTTTGACATATAAATAAGCACTTTTAAATTGACACTTCCATGTTAATTCCATTTAACAGAAAGACTAGAGGTTAACCCCCCGCCCCGCAATAAAAAGGAAAAGATTGAAAGAGGTAGCCTTTTATCTCTTTTTGCTCCTTACTGAAAGAATGAACACCACTACATACAAATGCATGTGGATAAGGACTTAAATGATTTACCATTGGAGAGCTACATCAATTGTGATGCCAGCACTTTCTTTTCTGAAACCCACGACATCATGAAGCGGTTTCTAAAGCAAATAATCGTCAGTCAAACATCTTCACAAAAAAGTGCGCATCAACAAACCACAGATATCACAATTTCATAACAACCAATTGAATAAATAAAAACAGAGTAATAACACAGTTACCGGATTATCCTAATTACCACAGACCTTATGAGCTGCAATCTAGTGGTAACCAAAAGCTACCTCGTTAAAGAAGGCCACACTCAAACGTTTAGACACACTGGTAGCTAAACAATTACATTCTTGACATAAATATTCTGTGTAATTATATGTACGTTAAATCATAATTAACTGACGCCATGTATACAAATTGGAACTTTGTAATGTCAGCGGGGATCTGGTGAAATTCTGGTATTTCCAACACATCTGCTCCACTCATTTGGGTTTCCATGAAACACAAGTATCCGTACAAATATGCATATAGTCTATACGAATGATAAGGACAGTTTTATATAAGGGGTTCAAAAAACTGAATGTGTGTGTGTTAATTATAGGAGGTTCAATTTGTATCTCAAGTTCTCAACAGATGGAGTCCTATATCAAAACAATGGCTAAGGGCTCACTGCAAGAGAAATGGTGGTAGTAAGAGTACCTTATCAGTATTTAGCCATCTCACATATTCAACCAACCCCCCAGCATAGTAGTACTCATTATACTGGTTCTTCTCAGAATCATTATCCTCTTTTTTAAGAGTGATGGTAAGCTGCAAAGGTCAAGCCGCAGGACATAGTAAGCTGAGAAGAATGAAGAAACGGAGAAACTCCATATTGCCACCAGTATACCACATGGCCCACATAAAGATCCATGAATAAATCTAAAACACTTCAGATGAAAAATAAATAATTTTATGTAGGAAACATCGATTCACCAAATTGAAAGTATGATTTACCATAGGGTTGAGAAAAGCTAGCTCCCTAATTCTTCCAGCTATTGTGTTGTAGTCAAACTGAATAGCAGTAGTGAATACTGTCATGAGTAGTCCAGAGTCAAACAAAGCATATGTAAATCACTGTCCTAATTATAATGAAGTCTAAATTACAATATTATAACCACTAAATACATATGGGCTCAGAGGGTCAAGGAAAACCTTCTTTGTCTGGCCAAAATCTGATGCATGTTCCTTGATGATCTTTCAATTCAGGTGGAAGTACTTGAGCTGTTAGAGTTGTCACAGGCTTCCCACGAGAATATTTTTGCTGGTAGTCCATTCCATCACGCCAAATGGTAACTTCTAGTGCCTGTAAAGTAAGATATCATTATTGAGTGTCCTTCATACTGATAGCCACAGCTGATAACCCCAAACATAGTCAATGGACAACATAAAATGTGATGAGAACTCAATTAAAGGAGAAATCCTGAAAGCTTCGCCATCACCATGAGAATATGTCTAGGTGAGAAAATATGATTGCTCACCTGCATCCCTTTCAGTTCGAACATTGTTTTATGTTTATTTTCCTTTTATGTTTACAAAGTATAATCTGAAAACGCTTGAAAGCTGAATTCATCATTATGTGAAAATAACATAAAGCTTTGATTCATATTTTTAAGTTGTAAACTGCCTTAACTGGATGTAGTGAATTAACATTTATTTCTTTCAGAGATCAGAAGTGTTTTTCCCCTTTGGATGGTCAAAAGAAAAGGAAGATATTTGAAAACTTGACCCCCGTCATTTAAAAAAAAAAAAAAAGATATTTGAAAACTTGACCCATTGTTTTAAGGTAATTAACTGTCCTCAAGACAACTTAAATGATGACTCAAATATATATACTTTAAGAGAAAATAGCAACTAAAAGAAGTTAGAAGAGAGGACAATGCAGACCTCAGACAAGGCATTAACGACAGATAAACCCACACCGTGCAAACCACCTGACACAGAATATCCACTGCTGGAACCACCAAATTTGCCACCTGCATGAAGTACCTGCAAATTTTGATAGGTATGCAGATTTTGCATCACAGTCACAACTTTTAAAAGAAAAAAGATCATAGTAAAAATGGCTCAAGAAACGCAATGAAGAAAATTTTATTAGAACTATTATTAGAGTTTGAAATTGAGATATAATAAATGTTCACGAAACCGAAAACTATGATACTTCTAACACTCCAAATACACTCCCTTACATTCACCAAATGTATTCAGCTCCTTGAAAGTCCAACAAAATAGGTTGATTTTTCAGAATTGTATCAACAAATAGAAGAACATCCAAAGCTATCAAACACATGTAGTTGGCTGGATAATTTTCTGGAAGTTTGGCAATAGAAAAATGGAAGTGAAAGTTTATTTGTTTGGTATATTCAAGATAATGCCAATAAATTAGAATAACAAAGTACAGTGGAAATATAGCACTCCGTGTAAAATGAAAAACTACGATTGACTCTTTCCCAGCAATGTTCAGGATAGCACATGAGCAGGAAGCTTCGGTGGCTGAGTTATTGGGAATTTCTAAAGGTTCTTTGCAGTGGAATCTCAGTTTTATCAGAGCAACCCACGGATGGGAAATTGGTGTATTCTCTGCTTTCTTTGATTTGTTATATTCTATAGAGCCAGGGATGGAGGAAGTGATAAGATTGTGTGGATCCCTTCCTGAAAAATTCTCTGCCCGCTTATTCTATGAGATCATTTACTAGTCAGCAACAACCTGAGCAAAAGATGGATCGTAATAATTGACTTCTGTTGCATGTGTAGGAGAAGTGGAGAGATAGTGGATCATTTGTTTCTTCATTATGAGGCGGCTAGAAATCTATGGGATGATATCTTCAGTAGAGTGGGGCTAGCATGGAGAGATCTATACGGCATTCCATAAATTGCAGCAATATGGAAAATGGTCCCCATATGTCTACTGTGGTGTATTCGGAGGGAAAGGAATGATCAGAACTTTGAGGAGAAGGAACGCTTAGTGGATGAACTTAGATCCAGATCTATCTAATCTAGTGCAGCAGGTTATTTTGGAGGAGGACAATGAGAGATTGGTCCATCCCACCAATCCAGAATGTTAAGGATGCAGTTTTCTCAATCCCAGTGGATAGCAGCCCAAGGCCTGACGGGTTTGGTTCTGGATTTTATCAATCTTGCTTGCACATTATTAGTAAGGACTTATTCCAGGCAGTGCAGTCCTTTTTCTTGAGCGCCAACCTACCTTGTTCCTTCTCAGCCTTTTATTTGGTCCTTATTCCAAAAGTTGAGGCTCCGAATAGTTTTTGACAAATTTAGACCTATAAGTTTATGCTCGGTGTTCTACAAAGTTTGTTCAAAAATTTTGATGAGTGGGTTATCGCCTTTGCTCCCTCGGATGGTTTCCCCAGAGCAAGGTGAGTTCATCCCAAGCCGTAGTATTTTTAAGAACATTAGTTTAACTCAGGAGCTTGTGCACAATATAAATAAGCTGGTCCGTGGGGGGAATATTATTCTTAAGATTGATATGGTTAAGGCCTATGACAGTGTTGACTGAAGTTTTCACTTGCATGTACTGGCCTCATTTGGTTTCTCTTTGCAGTTTTGTCAATTAATCAAGAAGTGTATTGCTTTACCATGGTATTATGTGGTTACGAATGGGGTTTCTAAAGGCTTCTTTCAAGGTGGTTGTGGTTTGAGGCAAGGTGATTTCATCTCACCTTATATATTTATTATTGTTGAAGAAGTTCCTTCAAGGCTGATAAGGAACCAGTTTCACTTAAAGAAAATTGGTACGTTTTATCATCCTCGTTCTACCCCTATTATTTCTCATTTGTTATATGCTGATGATATTGTAATTTCTGCCAATGGGAGTAAAGGTTCAGTCCAGGCTATTTCAGATACGCTTTCTACCTATGAGAGATGGTCTTGTCAGCAGGTTAGTAAGGCTAAATCCTCTATAACATTCTCTAAGCATATTGGGATGGCTAGATGTCGAGCCTTGATTGGTTATTTGGCATTTGTAGAAGGGTTTTTGCCTTTTAAGTATCTAGGAGTGCCTCTTATTTTGGGTCGTCTGAAAGCCATCCATCTTGAAGGAATTATGGAGAAAATTAAAGGCAGGATTGAGGGTTGGAAAAATGCTATGTTATCTAATGGTGCGCTGGTTCTTTTGCTGAAGCATGTTCATATGAGTCTTCCCATTTACTTGCTTTCGATTGTCAATGTGCCTTTTTCGGTAATGAAGAGCATTAATAGGAGTTTCAGTAATTTCTTTTGGGGTGTGAAAGACGGGAAGCCTAAGAAACATTGGAGGTCTTGGGACAAACTTTACTTGCCAATGGTTGAAGGGGGTTTAGGCCTCAGAAGCTTTCAAGATATAAAAAAATCCTTATTTATGAAATTTGCTTGGAAGATTATTACTGATGACTCTCTATGGGCCAGATTTTTCTGTGCCAAATATGTCAAAAATCACCATATTTTGCTTTTGGCACATGGGAAGGGTTCTCAGTTTTGGAGGATGGTCCATTCATGTATCCCGGATGTCCTGATGTTCTCAAAATGGAGAGTTAGGGAGGGAAAAGTGGCATTCTGGCTGGATAATTGGGCGGATGATGGCCCCCTAGGAGATGCTTTTCCTGTTGTAGGAAATCCTAAATTACTAGTGAAGGAGTGTAGGGTGGAGAATGGTTGGGATGTTGATCTATTATTTAGTTTTCTTGGTGGTGAAAGGCTGTAGAGGTCATGAAGATCTTGAGCAAGTCTCGGGATGGTGCGGATGTGCTTGTATGGAAAGAGAATACGAATGGGAAATTCTTGACTAAGAGTGCATGGCAATGTATTGTTTGAGCTCCCAAAATCCGTGGGGCTGAGTGGGTTTGGCACCCTTGTGTTCCAAAAAATATTTCGGTCACCATGCGGAAGGCTTTTAACAACTCTCTAAGTGTTGATGATAAATTGAAGTACGTTGGCATTCCGGTTGTCTCTAAATGTAATTGTTGTTTGAATGGTGGGTATGAGGACTTAAACCATGTTCTTGCAACTAGAGAAATTGCACTTAAAGTGTGGCAATATGTGACAGCTCAGGTTGGGTTAGGCAGAGTTTCAGGCTCTACGTGGAAACACATTGTTATGGCTGGTTAATTAAGGCGTTAAGAAATTCTCAAATGGGGCAGATTCTAGGCCTATTACCCTCTATTATTCCCTGGCATTTGTGGCTTAGGCGTTGTCGGGCTCGAATGGAAGGGATTCTTTCGTTGTCGAAGTCAATTTGGATGCAAGCTAAGGTTTGGATGGCGAGAATTGGGGAAAAATTAAAGGGTACAAAATTGTTTACTCCACAGGATGAAGCTCTTCTGAGAGAGTTTAATATTCCTATCCAGCCACCAAAAAGGCCTATTTCTCTCTTAGTTTGTGTTGGCAGTGACCACAAAATGGTAGATTGAAGCTCAATGTTGATGGGGCCTTGAGAGGAGAACCTGGCTTGGCAGGTGCTGGACGTGTGTTGCGAGATTCGGAGGGTAAATTAATGATGGCTTTCTCGGCTGCTATTGGCACAACCCATCAATGCTGAACTGATGGGTTTATTACATGGTCTTCATATTGTCAAAAATATGGGTGTTGTGCATCTTGATGTGGAGTTAGATTCTTTGTTGATGATCAAGTGGGTTAAGGAACAGAGATGTGATAACTGGTTCCTAGAGGACTACTGGGATGAAGTCATGGATATTATAAGGGGGGTCTCGGTCCGAGTATTTCATATCTTTAGAGAGGGGAATGCTTCGGCAGATTTCCTGGCAAGGATGGGAGCGGAGGGAAACAACAGCCTATGGTGGTCTTCTATGGATATTCCGTCTCGCCTTAGGGGATCTTTTCATATAGAAAGACCAGGTCTTCCTATTATCCGATCTGCTTAGGACTGTTTTATTCTTTTACTGGGTCTGTTTTGTTTGTCTCACATGCTTTAATGTTTATTTGGATTTTTTCTTGGTTGGCTTATTCTGGTATTCTGGATTCTGGATATATGGTATAGTGTTTGGTTGGTTTATGGCCTTTTTTTGTACCTGGGTTTGGATTTTTTCTTTTTTGAATATCTGTAACCCCCAGGTATTTGTCTTATTTTTGGTTTGGTGTCAAGGTTTTTTTGAGGCCTGGGTTTTGGTCTTTCTTGAATATTTGTAACCCTTAGATCCCTAGTTGTAACCACGGTTTTCTTCCGCCATAAGTGAGAGTTATCAATAAAATTGAGGTACCATCCTCTCTTTTTTTTTTAAATAAAAAAATAAATAATAATGATAATAGTAATAATAATAATAATAAAGTGGATGAACTTAGATGTCTCTTCTTCAACACACTAATGTCATGGGCTTTGCTATAGATTTCAATGGATTTAGCTTTAAGGAACTTCTTATATGTATTTCTAGTTCTTGACTAGGTGTCATCTCTTGTATATGTTTTGTGTACTTAAGCTACGCCTATTTCCTATTATATTAATACAATTTCTTTTACCTATAAAAAATATATATATATTTGAACAATCAACTAAAACATGGCTTATGAAGCTAGGCAGTCCCATGGAAAAGGTGATGTATAAAAATTAATATCAAACTTTACATGCAGACAAACAGTGGACTAGAATGGATCTTTCTTCATTTATTTGAAGTGCATATGTGCATTTGGGTTGCCCTTTTTGCGCTTCTTCATAATGTTTTATTACTTTTCAAAAATTTTAAGTTGTATATAGAACATCATGCTGATTTCTTTCCTTGTTTTGTAATGAGTAGAGCATGATCCTGACTTTCTAGTTTCAGATTGCTAACAACATAAGTTATTTATGGGCAAAAAAAGAAAAATTACTTATCAAAAAAAAATATATATGGGCAAAATAGATTTAATTTAAAAAAAGATTACAAACAGTGGAGGAGGACCTCCACAGGCACCCCAATACGGCTAATAAAGAGCAAAGAAATAAACACACATGAATCAGAAAATGACTCCTCAAGCTGGTCCTATGTTTCTTGGTCTGAAACCAAGAAGAGATCGCCACAAGGACAATTCTTAAGGCAGTCAAAAATAGGACTGCAGGACAATCACCAACATAGGTTCTATAATCTCATACGATATTGTACAAGGGCAAAATGGATAAATATACAAAAAAGAGTGGCATATCGTATATGCTGAAAAAAGTGACATAATCATAACAATGTCATCACCACATCAAAGCACATACATTCTTTTAGCCGGTAATTAGAATAATTTGGAATTTGAAAGCTCCCCAATTCACATTTAACTCTACGATGTCTATATCAATCTAAAAAAAACCCTTAGAAATTAGTTGGTATGAAGCAGATTACACACTAAACTCAAAACAGAAGTCTCGTGTAAAAATTGTCAATATATTCTAAAATACCGTCAACACAGTCTCCAATGCAGATTTCTTTGTGACTGGATGCAAATCTGTAGGAATCTGCAGTGTACACGTGAAACAATAAAGCAAGTGAAATCAGTAGCAAAACATATTAAAACCTGGCATAAATACCACATAATTCTTAAGAAGATTATTGGAAAGCCATTTTTTCAAACAATGTATAATCATTGGGAAAACGCTAAAAACCATTAGCTTGTCCTAAACCAGGGATAGATTTACAGGTAATCAGGGGGAAAATGGACCCACCAAGCCCCAGTTTCAGGTTAACGCTACAAATCTATCCAGGTTAAAAGGTAATGCATTATTATGTCATGCCAATCATTAATAGAGCAACCTAAATAGTCAGAGCAACAAAAATGGCAGGGCAATCGCACTTAGTCAAAATATTATGGGGCACATTAAGCCATTACAGAGGGAAACAATGTGATAGTTACAGAGGGAACAATTTGGTCCTTCATACAAAATCTTCGAGTCTTAATAAAGTTCGTCTGACTTGGACATAGGGAAAAAACCTTAATAAAGTTCTTTTCATGAGAACTTATTACTCCCAAGATGCCTTGAAATCTATACGTAGACTCTTCACATGTTGGTCACACATATTAAACCATTTCATGGTTTGGATTTGATCTTTTTCTAGCTAGGCATTTCTCTTGTATACCTCCAATGTGCTCGGGCTAAACCTTTTGGATTTCTTAATAAAATATTATATTTAGATAGCCCACAAGTTCGCATTTCTTGATTCTAAATTAGTTACCTTAAAAGCAAATGCTCAAACTGATACTGATCAGTGTCATGGATGAATTGATCCAGCAGACATAATGCACACATTATACTGCAACAGGAAAAGTAATTCTAAGAGACAAACTAATCCAAGATAAAACATACCCCGCGACCATTGTCAGTGATGCTCACAGAATCATCTGCACGCAGAATAACATCTATCTTTGAAGCAAATCCAGCTTGAGCCTCATCAACAGCATTATCTAATATTTCATAAACCTGAACGAGAACACCCAATGAACATGGAAATCTCTATTTCTTTTTTTTAGTACAGGTGCTACAGAAACGAAAGTGTGAAAAGAGATACCAGATGGTGTAAACCACGAGGTCCTGTGCTTCCAATATACATCCCTGGCCTTTTTCTAACAGGGTCTAAGCCTTGCAGTACCTATATTCATCAGACAACAAGCATAGCCAAAATCAGCACTTTTTTATGTGAAAGTCAAAGCCTCCCAACAACAAAATTATATCATCAAGCTAATATTCAAAGGCCATTCCCAACAATAAGAAGCGCTAAAGTGTACAATATTTAATTAAAAAAAAAACTTAAATTTCAGTACCCAATAAAATTACCTGAATTTGATCAGACCCGTAAGCCTTTGAGTTGGCACTTTCTTGTCGAGCGTCAGCTATACTCGTCGACATGAAAGCTCTCGGAGACACCGCATTTCGCGTAACAAAGCGAATCGAGATCCTTCTCGATGGAAAATTGGTCCTGTCACAACAAGAACAAAAAATATCACAGATGGTGAGTAGAATGAAGCCATTATCTAATACCACCACCCCCCCCCCCCCCCCAAAAAAAAAAATCCATTTGAATCCACAGAAAATGCAAGAGAAACAAAATGAAACCAAAGTTTACAATCCTAATTTTGTATTTGGATTTTTCTTTCATAATATACCCCCCCTAAAACCTCTGTTGGCTTACTGAGTAAACAAAATTACTTTCAACTAAAGCTGAGCCTAATTCAGCAACCATTTTCACTCGGTTAAACCAAGCCCCTTCGAGTGCTTCTAAAAACGCTAAAATAAACCACTACAGCAGACGAGGGGAGAGAGAGAGAGAGAAATGGGTAGAGCAGCAATATTTATACCTTGAAGGCTTGAAGATGGGGGGCGGACAAGAGAAAACGACAGAAGAAGAAGAAGAAGACAACTGAGAAGGATAAGAAGAAGAATGGAGAGAAGAGGAAGAGAGGAAGCGAGACGCCATGAAGCGTAGTCGGAGAGAGTAGTAGAGGTGATAAGGAGACGAGGGCCTGAGAAAAGGAAGCGCCATCACGATTCACAATACCATCACAAGTTTCTTCCTTCTATTTTCCACATCTCCGCGCTTCTCCTGTTGTCTCGTCTCCGAGGATTATAGATTTAAGAAATAATTCAAACTCCTTTTGGAGCGACACCATCCCATAATCACAAACCAAAACCCTAGGTGCTTTAATATTACTTCTCTCTAAACCCTTAGTAATTAAAAATATTAGTGTGTTTTATTCTACACTACTGGAAATCCGAATCCCCCCTCCAAATTATAATTAGTAATGTGAATCTCCCCAAAATAATTTTCTAATATAACCTCCAAACAATAGAAATTATCACTTGAATTTCTAATTTGAAACATAAAATGTGAGTTTTCCTCTATTTTAAAAATTGACCGTCAAAATTGTCATTTTTTTTTTTGTTGTGAAAGTGAACATATTAGAAAGTATATTCTTAAAGAAATGCTACTGTGGGGTGAAAAATAAAGAAATCAATGTCGGGCTCAACCACCAAGCCACATTAGGAGTAGGGGATAAGAAGTTATGAGTAGGGACAATGAGTTACGAGTAGTGGCAAGCTGGGAGGTGCAGCAGGCAGGTGGCGCGTGGGTTAGAGTTGGTCAAAGGAAATTACGAAGAAAACGGATTAACACACGTAAGGAATCAGTCCCACCATTACCGACTAACACACGCAACAGGGATGGATAAAAGGTCTTCAGCTAGATGATCTGCTGTGGGCTTTCTCTTCACCTTCTTCGATTCTTCTTCTTCTCCTTCCAGAGTTCTCTTCGACCTCTCATCCAACCTGAGAACAGGGAGTCCCAACAACCGATTTTCCTCCAACATCAATAGCTACTATATTGTTACAGTTATACCGCTCACTTAGCTCATTGATATAGCACCACTATGTAATACCACGTAAATTATGAATTAAAAAATAAACATAAAAAGGAATGAAGGAAATCTAAAGTTTTAGTTTTCATCTTTTTATTTTTGTAGACTTCATTTTGTTTTGAATATATATATTTATTTCTAATAAACCACGTAATACCTTATGATCATGCTACGTAAATAGGATAAAGTGGGCGATATAATTAAAAAAGTTTAATATCAATACTCCGTTTGAAGAGTAGTGAGGCCCCACCGTTAAAAAGTTTGTTTTTGTCATGTAAGTTTGGTACAGATTATAAATCATTTTCCTTTCGTGAAAGAGAATGCTTGGAATCCCAATAATAGTCCCAAGCATTTCTCCCGATAGCATTTTTTTTTTGTTATTGTTTTTTTACTTAGTGATTAATTTTTTTTTTTTAATGATGTTGTGATTTTTTTTTTAAAAAAAAAAATTTAAGAATACCAAATAAATGAATGAAAAAAATCAGAAAAAATAGAAAAACTTTTTTATTCTTCTCGGACCGGTCTCGTGCTAAGTCCTCAGTGGAGTAGCAATGCTCTTTATTAAATTTTCTTGAAACAATAGTGTATCTTACAAACGAAACAGTTCCATTCCAATATACAATTTGGCGTACACAAAGTTTCGAAGTATAATAAGATCAATACGCTGAGGGAGTAAAAAGTGTATCTGACAAACCCCTTTACGGGATTTCAAGTCACCCTTAAACTTGATTATATCGCTTCAGAATAACATTAGTAGAGCACATATACAGGACAGGATGAATTCCTGGAAAACCTACTGTCAGTTCTTTACATCTTGGCCACCCGGCTGATACAGTTTAAATATATGGGCGTGGTAGGAGGACAAAAAATCAAGACAAAACCATACAATATATATATATATATATATATATATATATATATATAATAAGACTGCAGGGCTCAGGAACTAAAAGGATTCCTTTTTTCTGGTCAATTTCGTCACGGACTCGATTCAGTTGCCTATGAGTTTCCAGCATTCCTGAAATATGAAGCAAAGTATACTTGTTAAAGAAATGATCGTAATTTTATGTTGGAAGTTACCGATGTTGTAATTGCTTTCAACAATTTGTGAGACACAGAATCTCCTTGACAAACGCTGTGCCAAATCACAAACCTCTTAAAGTACAGCCATGGACGCGCAACACGGTTTCAATGTAATAACATTATGGAAGCATCATATTACATAGCTTTAAATGTCCAAAAGACACATTTCCTGTTCCCCAGGATGCATTAAAGAATCTTTATCTCAGTAAGTCAGTAATACGATGAGCGTTCCTCAATTCGTGATGACGGAAACATTGTTATGGATGCTCATTCTGTATGATTTTTGTCTTTTGTCATAAAAGTGAAAGAGTAGTATACCCAACCATGTGAGAAAATCCTGACTATATGTTTGATACCTCATTTCTCATATCAAGTATTGTGCTACCGCTTTTGATGTGTTAATGATCTGCTTGGTGCTTCACAAAGCTCTCCTAAAAAGCTCCTCTATCATACTATCAGTTCCCATAGTTCTAAAACAAACTACATCCAAATTTGATATAACATCATTATCTCCATGGATATCTTCACAGAAACATATAATCGCGTCTCCGTAGACTCTCATTAGAAAATTTTGGCCTAGTGTAAGGGAATATCATTTTTTTTCTATTGAGAATAAAGCTAAAAAGTGCAGGACACAGGTCAGAGAAGTGTTGGTATCAGACAAGCGCCGGACAAGCACGTGGCACCTACATAGAGAAGTCTCATGCCGCATTGCCTTAAACCCAAACTTTTTATGAACCAAATGATCTACGGAAGTAAAAAAACTTATGTCCAATAATCACCCATTTTGAGCAGAAATAAACAAATAAATAAAGCACCAGCAGTTATGGAGCATCAAAATGACAGGGTCACACATTTCATACTACTAATACTACCAGCATTTGTATAAGTCCTGACCTATATTTGTAGAATTTGAAGAGGCCTACCAAACAGAAGGATATGCAACCGAGCGTGTCTGTCACACATTCACACAGAAGAGGGAACTATACTAACAGATTTAATTTTCCACATGTAAGAACTTTACCTCGCAGAAGTTAAATGAGAACTATTTACAGCTCCTCTGGGAGCAATTACGCGCCGAGCCCTCATATCATGCTCCTTGCTGACACGCATAGCAGAAACTTCCTTTCCCATGGCAGCTACTTCTCTTCGCATCTTTTTGGCCTCAATTTCCATTGCTTTGTTCAATGTATCAACCTTCTTTGCCAACATCTGCTTAATTTTAGATTACAAACAACAGATTACATCGAGAGTATGAGGGGTCAAAGAGACCGCAAAATAAAATGAACTGGTAGACCATCTAACCTCAATTGCATCATCCTTGTCCTTGAGTGTCTGATCTTTCTCATGGCAAGCTTTTCTCAGAGATATGACCTCTTTCTGTAACATATCATACAGCATTCCAGAAACGTAATCTTCATGTTCTGGGTTGGTTTTCTCAATTGGAGTCCCATTTGCACTCTCCTCATATGTACCGTTTGTTTCACTAATTAGGGTCTCATCGCTGGTATTGGTGGGCACATTATCATTCACACTTGCAACTGGCATCAACTTATCTCTATCCAGGGATCTACTACCACCATCAAATGATCTAGATGAGATCTTAACATGCTTTAATAATGTGCTCGCATTATTAGATCTGAGAGCTCCATATTGTGAATTTGGTGTTCTCTTTGATAAAACCCCATTGGAGGATGATCTAGAGAAATTCTCAGCTCCACCTAGAGACTGACGCCTTGAAGACCCATTGCTTGTGCTTCTTCCTTCGGAAGCAATGCGGGAATTACCATTGGATGCTTTAAGCCTTTCCTCTAAAACTTTAAATCGCACTTGGTATTTTTCCTAAGAAATCAAGTAATAGATCAAAAGTTGAGAAATGCTTTACAGCAAGTAATGTGAACAAGTTAGCTTACTCACTTTAAGTTGCGCTTCTGCTTTTGCAGTCCGCTCAGCTACTGCCAATTTATCTCGGAGCTGTTGCATTTCTCCCTGCAGAAATACACAAAACAAATTCAATGCTCAAATTACCTTATATTTAGTCCGTGACTTGAAATGCAAAAGTTTTATATACACAAGTGACATCTGCAACTAGAATTTCACATAGTCTATCTACTCGTTACCCAGAGTCTTATTCCAATGAACTGCTTCAACATCCTGGTTATTTATAATTACACAAACTAGACAAGAATAGCTGTTCTCTCCTCTTTACTCCACGTGTCATGAAAGAATCCCAAGTCACCAAGGGTTATATAACTAAGCATGTCTTTTTTATGAGAGGATTAAGCACATCATAATAAGAATAAAAGTTTGGATGTCAGTTCAAACGGCTCCCTTCCCAGGATCATTCAATCAATCAATACAATAAAAGTACAAGCTAACAGCAGAACATAGTGTCTCAAGAATATTCAAAGCTGAGGAAAAAATAGCTTTGTGAGTTATAGGAGTGGGACGCTCTAACAATTATTGGAAAGTATCTTACAATAATGATATTTGCACAGCATTTAGGTAATTGAAAGAGTTAATTCGAGGAACATGGTAAGCTGGCATTGAACACATATTACTTGCCTGGAAAAATCTTCTTTCCTCAAGCCATTGCTTAACGGGCATCACTTTGTCATTGGCATCTTTCCACTCATTTGCAACCACAGTGGCAACACGATTTGCCGTAACCTTTGCACGAGCTACCTCCCGTTCCAAAGTTTTTCTCTCCTCCTAAGTGCAAGCCTGAAGGTTAGACTCAATTTGGAGCACTTCTAACACACTCAAAACAACTACCAGCTGTCTTTTGGAAGAACTGAAAATTCCAAGAGTAACAGTCATTACATTCATCTCTTGCACTTTTCGTTGATAATCACGCACAGCATTAGCAGCAGCACCACCAGCCAAAACAGCCTCCTCAAGCTCGCGAACAGTTTGGGTTAGCTTTTCAACCTCCGCAACCTTCTGCCGATGCATTTTGTCGAGGATTTTGTTCTCCTCCTGATATGTGAGCAAGACATGTTAAATCAAGCTGTAAGTGTATGCCCTGATTTACATGGATATTCTGAAATAGACAGTTATTGAATGAGAGAAAAACCTGGCATATTTCAATCTGCTTCATTAGCTCCTGGTTTTTGTTTTGCAGGTCATCAACCAAAGATGCTTTAGCCATAGCAATCTGAACAGTTCTCTCAGCCTCGAGAAGAGCAGCCTCTTTGGATTTGGTAAGCCGATCAAGCGCTCTATTGTCATCTTGCAACTTTGCTACCTAAAGACAAAGCATCATGCAGAGGCAGAAAATTCCTAATTACTCTCTCTAAGATGCTGATATATGCAAAAGCAGGAAACTGGGTGGTAAGTAAAACATGAAGACCACAAACAACCAAATGAAGTCACAAAATTACAAGGTTAAAATAAATTAGACCTCCAGCCTGGCCAGCTTAAGCTCTGCCTCTAGTGGAGTTATAATGGCCTCAATGGGAGGCATTTCATCATCCTTCTGTGCAGCATGCACTCTTCGAAGTGTGGCTTCAGCAGCAAATTGTGCAGCCAGTGCAGCTTTTTTCTCGTCATTTATCTTCTTGATCTCAAGGTTCTGCAAATAAAGATATGCTCATTGTAATGAGGACAAAAAGAACTTTTTCTTTTGGTTGTAAAATATAAAACTTTAATTAAGCGACTACAAGAGACATAAGCAGTACCTTGCTCTCCAAAAGAGCTTCGGTTGCTTTCAGCTTCTCATCCACTTTTTTCAGCTCATCTGTAAGCTGAAATTCAAAGATAATACTGAGAATCTTATAGATATGAATGGTTACAAGTGCATTACCGTTCAACTGTCATATTTTGGAGGAGTCTGGTGAAGGTTTAATTTTTCAGGGTTTTGGTATAACTTTGTCTACAAGACTCAACTGTTTCAACTGTTTTTCCTAATTCTCTCCATAGGTTATTCATTATGGATATATCAAATGTACTGATGGTACTTCAAACAACAATGACTGATAATAGCGTCTTTACCATATGCTTATTGGATAAGTTTGAGATTTATGCACCAGCTCTTCATTTTTTATATATATATTTATGATACTACTAAGCTATGTGATTAGAGAAGGCTGACAAAATCACTTTGATGTCCTTTGCTCACTTATCTAATATATATCATTACCCACTAATGCATATTTGGAGCATTGGAAGTCGGCAACAATATGCATCTCAGAGAAAATTGCTCCATCTGCCGTGATGTTCTATGCAAAATTGATTCAGGTTGATATCCGTGATATATAAACTTTGAAATCCATATTAATATAATAGCACCTCTTCAACTGCCTTTTCTTTGAGGCGCTCTGAGTTCTTCAAGGACTTGACTTCTGCAAGTGCATCTCCCAATTCCCGATCTTTATCTGTAAATTTATTCAAACGAACCATGCATCCAATTTTACATTTGATTTTATAAAGACCTAGAAGCATAAATACCAGTAGCATTCTATCTCAATCAAGCACCAAACAAAGAATTCCAAAAAAAAAAAACACAAACAAAAGTAAAGGCAAAGAAGAGGAAAGTGGTGCTCCATGGTTTAAATCAACTGCAATTTCTTCAAATAATGCTTGAATGACCAAAAAAACTTTATTTAGGCAGTGCTGGGTACACACAAATTTATGTTTGCACATTAACATGATTTTTCCATGTAGCAAAAGAACTTAGTGGCTGCCTAAACAATCACAAACAACATATAGAGACATGAAAAAAGTTAAAATGAATGCTTGGAGGAGCAAATTTTGGCCAAAAAACAGATTTTCATAATTCTACCTGGTTATGCAGCTGATTGGGACTCAGCACATGCTTGTTTAATGCTTTTACATTCCAAATCATCAGCATGTGAAGGTTGAAATGGGTTATTTACATGGGAGATTAAGTTGTGACTAGTCCTTTAGGGAATAGTGCACATCTGATTTGTGCATCATTGTTCAAGAGAAATGGTATCAGAACCAACCTGATAATAGCAGGTGGCTCAAGGGCAGTATGACACGTTATTGGTTTTCCTGACAAGGATACTGGATGTTTGGAAACAATTTCCATCTCATCTCATCTCTTTTCCAAATATCATTCAAACACAAACACTTTCAAACTAATCATTACAACTTTCTCAAATTTTCATACAAAAAATAAAACAAATTTTAACTTTTTCAAATCCCAAAAAAAAAATTATATTCTAACAAAATTTTAACTTTATAATATTTTTTTATTCAACTTTTTTCTCTCTCATTTCTCAAAACCCAATAAATACTTAACTCAAACTATCTCACTATTATTCACAAACCATCTTATTACTATTCACAAAATTCTCATCTCATCTCATCTCATTCCCCAAACATTCCCTAAGGATTTGAAAGGGAAAGTGTGGCACCCCAAAAGTGCTTTCAAGGAGCTTTTGCGATCACAAATATTTTTGAGGTATCCTATGTAGACTAACACGTTCTGAGGTCATGAAAAAAAATCCGGCACATACTAAATCGCTGGACTATAGTCAATTATGGATGCCTTAGTAATGATTAGTCCTTTTAGAATATCATGCAGATGTTGCTAGTACCTCTAAAGTCGTGGCATGAGTCCTCTTTAGTAAGTAGAAACAAGGTTGGTTTCAAACGAAATTTTCAATTAGAGTAGTGGTTACAGTTTGTGGATCAGTTTTCATTTGAAGAGTATGATACCATCAAAAGTAACTCAGAAAGAATTTATTTTTCTGCCATCATATCTATAAGCCTTATCTACATGTACGTAGCATCAATGTTCCATTTGAGCATAATTGTTTTAGAAAAAAGTCCTTGGAGAACCTTGTTTTTATGAAGCTTGATTAATCTGAGTCATGCAGATGGCATTCCAGTAATCTTTTGTCAATGATATCTCTTTACCACAATTCCATAAAATTGATGCCCCAATCAATCTCTGATCGACCAAGGAAAATATAAAAGAGAGAACCGAGAGGAGAGGGGGTTGACATTTTCCAATAATGTAATGCCTGATAATTTACTTACCAGACCACCTCAACCATCACTAGATATACAAAGGCGCTTTTTTGTTTTGTTTTACCAATGCTAATTTATAATGAAAGCAGATATGCAAGAGACACAAAATTACAAAATATATATATATATATATATATATATATATATATATTAATTTACTCTATCATTGGACAAGATATTAATCAGAGAGGAAGGAGAAAGAATCTTCCCCGTTCTTTCATTAATGGAAGTTTTATTTTTAAGGTAGGTCGAATTTAGACCCAATCTCTCCTTTTTTTTCTTCCTCCAGATAAAGTTTTCCGGGAAAAGTTTTTTATCTGTTGCCAAAGAAGGAAAAATATAGCCACCTGATCAAACAATTAGAAATAAATTCTGTAACCAAAACGAAAAATGCAAGGCTTCCTAACTCCATTAAATGCTTCCAAACCATTCTAGTTTTATTGAGCTCGAGGAGATTGCAGCCTTTATCTTCAGCTAGTCGCTTGATGCGCATGCAATCAAATTTTACCGGGAAAAAATAACAGAGAAAATTCTGAGCCGGACAAACAACGGGACACAGAGAGAGAGAGAGAGAGAGAGAGGACGGAAACCTCGAAGTTCGTTCTCGAGGCGGTTGAGCTCGACGCGGACGGGATCGGAGCCATGAAAGAAGGTGATGATGTCATCAACGTCGGAGCCAGCTCGCGACATGACACCGGCGGCGGTGGCGCTGGGCTTCTTGGTTCGAACCTTGAACGAAGAGGACGAGGTCAGCACCGGCGCTGCCACTGCTTCCCCGTTGCAACCAATGTGATTGCTCGACATCGGAGATCCGCAGCAAAAACCAGAGAGAGAGAGAGGTCTGAGTGTGAGAGCGTTTAACTCAGCACAAAGTATTATCTTTATTTTCTGAAGAGAGAGAGTGAGGAGATATATATGGTTGCATTATAGCATTAACATTCTCTATGCATATATAAAATTATTTCTTTTACATAATCAATTTATTATTTAAACAAAACTTTTACGTTGACTTATATATATTTAAGATTAAATAATAATAAAATATATTTTTTTTTAAAATAAAAAATTTTATATATTTTTTATAATTAGCATTCAGACATTAATAATACAAATATAATAATAATAAAATATAATTTTTTATATATTATATTAAAAATATAATAAAATAAAAAATATATATATAATATATTATTATAATAAAATAAATGTGTATATAAAGATTTGTTAAGTTATTGAGAGAGAGAAGAGTAAAAGATTGAGAGAGAAATAATAATTAAAATATGTTTGATAGAGTGAAAATTTAGATAATAACTGTTCATTGTTAATCAAATTTATGCATATGTATAAGTCAATATAGATATTTTTTAAGTCATATTATACAAATATAATTTTACATATAAATATATATAGATCAATACTTATGCTTTCAGGAGTTTAGATGCTAAGGACAGAGACAGTGAGAGGTTGATTAGAGAGAGAGAGAGGTGAGTCTGCTAGTATGCGTCGAGTGTGTAGGTTTATAGAGTACACCCGCATTCAATTTTTGATTTTCTGGGATTCTTTGGAGTGAAGAACGGGCTTCGCATGGCTTATCGTATATTATAATACAAATATTTACTATATATCAGTTATTATTTATTTTTATATTTTATATTTATAATTTTATAAGATATGAAAATATTTTTTATAAAATATAAAATGATAAATAATAACTAATATAAATAATTTTTTTATAATAAATATGATCCATAAGTTTATGTAGAAAATAAAATAAACCATTGCGGAGTCTAGACTCTCGAGTCAACTTTGTGTAACATGAGATGTGATAAACAACATTAATTAGCATTCAAGCTTGAAGAGTACTCGAGGAGGGAAGTTGAAGTTGGGATGGGACTTCATTCCAACAGTATTTTAAACACCATATCGTATCGGTTGATAGATCAGTATTTTTCGTACTGATCATCAATCCGGTATAGATATGTTATATATTTTATACCGGTCAAAATATCGATCGATATTTCAGCCTATATATCGACCAATATTTAAGTCTTTAATTTTTTTTTTTTAAACTACAAGTTTATTTTTTGATTATCAATTCAAACTATATTATTTATAATTTATATGTCTATGTATTTATATATAATTTATTTATATATAGATTATTATTTTGAAATATAATTTATATATATAATTTATTCATATATCGACTATTCCGAAATGGTACACGAAACGGTATCGATACCGAAATATTTCGTTATAGTGCCTTGACCAATACAGCATCCGGTACGATATTCAAAACATTGCATCCCAATATTTATTTAGGCATTGTTTGGACAGTGAGATAGAATGAGATAAATTCTTTTTATATAAGAGATGAAATAGTTTTATATAAAAGTTTAAAGTTAAATAAAATATTATTTTTAATATTATTTATATTTAAAAATTTAAAAAGTTGAATTATTTGTTATATTTTACATAGAAATTTGAAAAAGTTATAATGATAAGATGAGATGAAACTTTTTTTGTATCTAAGCGGGACTTTAAGTTCATCCAGTCATATTTTTATTTTTTATTTTTTACCTATATTAAAGTAAAAAGTGATTGATCATGAATAAATTTTGCGATATTTATTGTTACTTGAGATTTTGACAATATTAAATATTTAAAAAATATTAATAATTTATTTTTACATTATTTTTTTATATTAAAGATATAAACTCTAGAGAATTTGACCCAAGCTCCTCTTTAATTCATCCAAAGTTCAACAAAATCTAAAAGCTCTAGTGCACTAATTAATTTTGACAAGGTGGAATGCTAAGGATAGGTTTGGAAGTTTCATTTTCTACAAAATTTTCATCTCATCTTATCTCATCATTACAATTTTTTCAAATTTCTATACAAAATATAATAAACAATTCAAAATTTTCAAATCCCAATGCAACTTTTTCAAATTTCAAAACTAAAAAATAATATTTTAAATTTTAAAATAAAATACAAAATTCTCATCTCACTCTCCTAACCTATCCTAAGTGCCTGTTTAGGTTTAAGTTTGGTGACTTAAACAAAGCTTTTAACAGTCTACAAACTCTTTTCAATAAAAAACTATGTTTGATAAATTTATAAAAAAATATATATTTGAAGTAGTTAAAAAATAAAAAAAAGTCTAAATTTTTTTAAAAACAATAAATTAAAGTTTTTATGGAAAAGCCAATTGAGATAACGCTACAGTTTTTAAAAGTTACCGCAACTAACTTTTAAAGCGATTTACGTGCATGTTTATTAAATAATAAACATTTATTACCAATATTTAAATAGACACTATAAATTAAAAATAAATTTTATATATTAGTTATTATTTATTTTCATATGTCATATTTATATATTTTATTTTTTATAAAATATAAAATGTAGAATAATAAATAGTAATTAATGAAAATATTTTTTTTAATTCGAGTTATCCGGCTTTTGTTGGGTTAATCAAGCATCAATCATGTATTTCCCACTATTATTGGCCATACAAATTTGGTAATCGAAGGAAATTCCAACACAAAAGTTGGTAATCGAGCATCTACCTTAATTTGAGGCTTGATTTCGAGCAACCCCAACACAAACGTTAAAACCCAATAATTGAGCTGCCATTTTCCGGTGGTATTAAAAAGTTAAACGTACAAGGAGTTACTCATTAATAATAATTATATAATAATAATAATAATGAATACAAGATTACGAGTTGGGATTCAAATAAAGATAATAAAATGGTCACAAAAACAGTGGGACCCAATTTACGGGTTAGACATTCCTCTCTCCTACAATCCAACGGTCAGGACACAAAAAGTGGAAAATCGCAAATTACCGCTGTTGTAGTTGTACGAAGACAGTCACGAGGGCACATAACAAATAAGGGTGAGGCGGCGAAGCAGGGGAAGATGCGGAGAGAGAAAGCAAAGGGCGAAGAAGGAGGGAAGGAAGGGACAAGAGCACATGCGAGTGGGAAAAAGCTAGCGTAGATAAGAGAGGAGAAGGAGAGCACATGTGACACGACCAAGCGTGCACCAGTCAGAAATCTTAACATGTATCTTAGAGAGGAACTTAGAAGGAAACCAAACCTCCGACTCTTCAACATCATCAACCGCTCGTGTATTCTAAAGATGTTAAAAAATGTGAAAATTAAAAATTAAAAATATTAAAGAAATAAATTTTGCCTAGACTGTACGGTAGAGGTCACTATTGACTGCAGTCTAAAATTACCATTTTTTAATAAATAATGTTAATATATCTTTTTATTTTGTCTCTTTTTTTATTATTTATGTATTTTATTATTTATTTATTTTATTTATTGATTAAAGAAATTATTATTAGTATATTAATATTTAAAAAAATATGTATATATATGTGTTTAAAGATGTTAAAAAATATGAAAAACAATTTGTCTAGTGGCACGCATAAAAATTACTGCTGGACGGCAGGCCTATTATCCCACATGTTGTCGTTTACAGGCTCCTGACACGTGGCTACTCTGTACGGAATTGAACTTGGCAATAATGAGCAGCAGATCGGGTCGAGTTTGATACTCCGGTTGGTACGAACATGATCCGTTGATTTTTAATTTATTTTGTTGGGGGTTTTGAAATTAATTTGGTCCCACCCATACATTATGCACACACACACCTTAGTACCTAATATGTAGAAAATGAGTGGTGGGTCACGTAATTGTTGAAATCCTATATCCATATGTGCGGCCTCTTCATTATTTATCTGGATTTATTTTTCATCTTGTAGCTTTAGCCACTATTAGTTATGAGGTCAGTCCATAGGTTTATTTCAATTTAGTAACGTTTAAAATTGGTAAATATGCAATGCAAACTCACTAAACTCACTATCCAAACCACACGTAAATGATTACTAAAATTCAAGTTAATCGGTTGTATTCGTGTATACACACGTGTATATATATATATATATAGATAATACATGTCTAATGTAAAATCACAATCATACTAAAGCATTGATGTAAATTCACAATAATGGTATAACATTGAGATAAAAGCCGTTAATGTCCTATATTGAATCGAGTATAAGAAAGCGTTGAATGGAATCTAACATTATTGGGAGAGATTCTTGTTCTTTACAATGATCTCAAGAAATTCCAACCGTAATATTGAATAATTCGTTTAGAGCATAGAATCATGCAACTTAGACATCTATTCAATAGATTCTATTGAATTGTTATAAATAATTATAATAAAATCAAACTCAACTAGAAATATGAAACTTGACCATGTTGTCGATGATGAATGGCTTGCCCTGCATATTGAATCGAATATAGAAAGGTGAAACATGAATTCACACATTGTTCTGGAGGGGATGTTCATATTCTTTATAATAATTTCAATGAGCTCTAATTATGGTATTGAGACATTTTAAAATACGAGCTTATATACATATATATATGACTTGGACCTTAAGCAAGTAGTTTGACCCAAACATAAAGTATTATCATCAGGATTTTTAAGTGAAGCCAAGATGAAATTTACTCAATATGCAAGTAATAGTAATTTAGGATTGTAGGTGATGCAATCCCATATGTATTAAAGTCAGGTGTAGGAGCAGCGAATTAAAAAAAGTGACGGAATTTAGTTAGATATCTGAAAGGAAGAAGGAAAGAAATGGAAGGTGGTAGTACTAGCAATAGTGTTTACGATTAATATTAGATACAATTATAGATTGTACAAGCACTGTAAACTCCTTTTAAAAAATAATGAAATTCATTATTAAAAAATTAATTTTTTCATGTAGATCACATCTTTATTCACTTTTTTTCAAATGAATGAGCCACATTTTATGACTACAGATATAATTTATTTTCAAGCAATCACCAATGCTATAAATATGTGGCACTCAAAAGTCCAAATCCATTTTAATGTCGGAAGTTGAATGCTTCGTGTTTTGGTCGGAAGTTGAATCCACAAGTTTTTTTATTTATTTAAGAGAAACAGTTGATGTTTAAAACGCATTATAGCATTATACGATCATCTTTCTCTTTGACATAAATAAAGGTGGGTGGTTAACCGTAAGTGCGATGGGATGTGTGGGTTTTTCTTTTGGGTAGGAGCCAATAGCCATGAGGGGGAACCTTCCTAACTGTATTGAACGTAAATTAAGGCTATTCTAATGGAAGAGAAAAATTGAATTATTATTCAATCAGATTGAATTATTGAAGTTCCCTGCATCTTTCAACTATCCGAGAAAGTTTTAACCATATTCAGAAGATGAATTTTCCCACAGAGTTCGGTCATTTGAGGACAGAAAGTAGATCAAAAGCTAGTATCGCAATGCCTAGATAGAACACAAAGAGAACTATTTGGTAGAGACAGATCGACCACGAGTTATTCTAGTGATCGGTGTCCTATCGCACACATACCCAGCAGTAAAATCTACTAAATATAAGCTCCAAAAATATATAAACAAGAAAATCAATAGCTATTCATGCAAAGCTTCTTTGTCATTTTTCTTTTTTCCCTTTCTTTCTCTCTCCTTTTTCATCTGATCTTGAATTCCTTCAACCTCGCAGAAGCTGCTGTGTTGATTCGGACCTCTTTGCCGAAGCAAGTTCACGCTCTTGACAACGTTGTTCTCTCTGTAAAAGGAGAAAAAAATATGTAGATGGATAATATTTGACCAAATTCCCAATACACATTTAAATTGGCTCATGGTTTTTCTATCATTCAAAAGTGCCAGCAAAACAGACTGGTATCCAACTACTTAAAAACCACAATAATATTCTTACACGTGTTAATGTGATCACTATATTAAATAATATTTGAAGTAAACAGGTAGACAGACTCCTGGTTAGGGCAATTCTAAAACTTTGCAATCTCAAGCTTATCAAAACCAACCAAAACCTGGCCTATTGCTAACACACACCACCGCTTATTTATCAATGGCACATTTTTTTATCGGTATCAATGACAAATATCACAAAGCATCGTCTAAAGACCTTGGGTTTGTTCTCCTCCCATTAGGCTGGGAGTGCATTTGACTCTTTTTTTTTTTTTTTATAAGTAACATTTGACTCATAATTAACAACACCCCCCCCCCCCCCGGCGTGCCGTTTATTCTTAAGAAATATGCTCATGGCTGGCAGATCACAGGATTAAATCAATTTGGATTAATTAATTTTTTTTTATAAGTAAAAGTATATTAATAAAAGAATAGGCAAAGCCATGTTCAGTACAAAGAATGCCCTAACTAAGTAGGAGCAATAGATGCAAGGAAATCATGGAAATCTTGGCCATTAAAATTAACAGCAATCAAAATTCAGACCTAAGGAAAGGCTTTATCACACCTTATGGGTCTGAAGTTCCTTAATCACATCCGATTAACAGGCTATTTGAAAGCTAAACCTTCACCTCTTGCTAAAAGAAAGCTCATGTTAAGGAAAGCTTATGAGCATTCTGCTCTCAAGAGTTCCAAAACCAACTAATGCAATTTCTTTTTTATCAGTCCAAAACCAACGCAATTGCTCTGCCAATGGTGAACTTTATCTTATACATTGTCTTTGGTTCTCACCCCAATTTATTTATCGGTCCAACCTCAACACATTCTTAGCTGTTTGCAAACGCCTTAAAAAGCTTTCTTCTAGTTACATGAGATAATTATTAACACTATCATGCCCTTCACAAACCTATCAGCATGGGCGTCATATTTTTGCACAACCAGTCACCTACAATTTGTCTTAATGACATGGAATCTTACCAAGGTAGGAGTTCCCCTGGATTACCCGCTCTTTAATCACTAGGCTGCACCTTGAGAGGTACCCAGTCTCGTACAAATAGTGAGGTTTCACAAACTTTTGCACCAACAACTCAAACATGTGCCAAACACCACCCCCCCCCCCCCCCCCGGGGCAAAAAAAAAAAAAGGGTCCCTCAAGAATTGCATTCTATAATTCTCAAAGAAGAAGTTGTCAACAATACACCAAACCAGAGTAGGCAGTTGAACCAGGAAAAAATGTCTGGATTGGTCTAATGCATCCAACTGGTCAGAAAATCAGACATACATCCAAACAGCCATGTCATGGTAATTAAATAAATAAATATTGTCATAGGCAATCATAAAAAATCTGTAAAAGTTGAGTGCTGGGACACATTTTATCCGCATGCATGTATTCTTAAAGTCTTTGTCCATGTTAAAAGAAGTTATCCATTTCATAATTTTATAAATGTAGGGGAATGGCATGATGCATGAATAACATTGTGCCAAGATGGACGATGAAAGTAATATCACTCAACTAAAAATCATTCCATCTCTGTTCAGAAAGAAAAGAATCGTGGTTTAAAATATAACAACACTAATTTGAGCAGGGATAATGAATAGATAACGATAATAAAGACATACCCTTCTTTCCCAATAAGGATGGAAGCACACGAAATCATAGACAGGAGTAATAGTTGACACTAGAACAACATTGAGTCCAGTAAACAACAAAAGGGCTGCCATAGGCCGAGTTCTATGCGGCATCTTTTTTAACTATCTAGCCCTGCAATCACAAGTTCAAGGTTGAGAAAACTTCGCCATACGTATACAAATGAAAAGCAAAAAGGAAAGCACAATAGAAACAGCCCACAGTTAAACAGAAGAAAAATGACACTTCACAAGCTTCAATGGTTCTGACATGATCATTTCATCTCAAACAATAGGTTTCCTGCAACTAAGATACCTCAACTAAAGGCAAAAAAGAAGAAGAAGAAGCATTTCATCCCTCAGAAAGATCAATGAGCACTATCCAACGCTAACCCAGATCAGTTGAGATAAGCATCAAGATTCCCACACCCATTTTATCAAACAACAGGTATGCTTGCCATGAATTTCAAGCACTAATGAATTTAACCGAGTCAGTGCTGTTAAGGCTCAAAATTTAATTCAAAACTCTAAAATAAAGATGGAGGAAGTTATCCTCTAGACCCCAGACTCTAGCTTCTAAAGCGAACAGAAAGATGGGGAGAATAAAAATCGGAACCATACCTAACGAAATGTAGCAGTTGGGGAGAGTGGGTAGCCATATGAGGAAAAGCTATGTCGTTGAAAAATATTTTTAGGTGTGTTTGGTTATTAAACCCAACTCAACTTATCTCAAACCAATCATTGATAGGACTTCACTACTTTTTCAACTTCCCATAAAAATTTAAAAACTCATCTCAACCTAATTTATACATTTCAACCTAAAAAGTTAAACTCATTTTAACCTAGAAAAGTTAAGCCCATCTCAACCTAAAAAGGTTGAACTCATCTCAATGGAACCCACAAAATACTATTATTCACAGCTCAACTCAACTCATCTCATCTCAACATCCAAACGCAGTCTGGCGAAAATTTTATTCTAAGCCCTAATTTTAAAACACAGTCGACAACTGCCATGCTGGAAGATAGTAAAATGACCAAAAGACCAAGGAAGAGAAATGAAAGGCAGTAAGGCACCAAGCTCTGCTTCCCTTCCCATGACCTTCTTTTGTTCCACTTCTCGCCGGCGTTTCACTGTACATGCTTGTACCGTGACATCGTCAACCCTTGTTTTCTATTTTCTTGTACCATTGAGGAAAACTTAATTTTTAAACTCGATATTTCTTTTACCCAGAATAACTCCTGTTTTGAGAAAGAAGCGTCTTATATTATAATATTAGTAAAGGCGCCTTAGCCTATCTATAGTAAGGGGCCTTTTCTTGCTCGTTAGCGCTTTAGAAAGATTGCAGGGCACTAGCTTACTAATAATATAGGGCTTTTTCAGCTTCATCGAAATCGATTTCTATGATGGAATAGCAGAAGTGCTACTTAGTAGTAGAAACTCGGAGAGACAAATAGAGGGGATCAAGAGAACTGACAGCAAGGGAATGTGTAATTGTTATTGAGTACTCGAAGGAATTAATTAATAATCAGTTCAAAATTTTCTGTGTATTAGGGGAAGAAACAAGGCATTTGCTAAGCCCAAAAGATATATTTCAATAGCCGCTGTGCTCACGCCATCATAAAGGGAAAAAGGGAACTTAAGAAAGAAAGGATAAAAATGAAGAACATTATTGCTGTGAAACACAGAGCAAAGTGAAAGAAAGATAGAAAGAAAGGGAAAACATAAGCAAAAATAAAAAGGAAACCAAATTAAAAAATTATAGAAAACAGATTCATAATAGGCAAATGGCTGAAAGTGGAACCATATTATAAGCAAGATAATTTGGTTTCTGGGAACGAATCAATAGGAGATCACATCCTTTGGTATGCTAGAAAACATTACATTGGAGTTTATTTAAAAGGAACGAATCAAAAGGAGATCTGGAAGTAAACCCAATGTCTGCTTCGGTGGCAAAACTGTGGAAGCTGGATGTCAGTGAACTTGGGAAAATGGGATTTCACGGTGAATGGGAACTGTGAAAGAACCCGAAAGCCGTTTTCTGCGGCTATGTTAGGCTATTAAAATGATATTAATTCATCTCAAACTAATGAGTTCTGGAGCACACTGAATTTGAACACACTGGTCAGCGTGTACATTGACATGTCTCTAGTGAAATAAACAAAATACCAAACCAAAGAGCCAAAAACGCACGAGAATTTTCCTTCCTTCTATTTCAGAAGAGTGAAAAGGCCCTAAGAGCAGCCAACGAAACTGTAAATTGAAGCTGTGCATTTTAATCCCCACCGACGGAAGCAAAGTTGGCATTTCGTGTGCCCACTGACGATCACAAATGGGCAAATAAATTTCAATAGTTCACAAATGTCTATCACTACAACAGAACAGCAGTGAATTCACAAATCGATTTCACATAAAATGTGTTAGGAACCTGATGCAGCACACCGTTTTCGAGAAATGAGATTACACAGCTTCAATCAGTGCTATACGCACCGTTTGGCATCCTAGAGAATTTCAGCTTATTATTGTATTTTGTCTCTTTGTAATAGTTAGTTGCTAGATGTTTACGTGTCAGTCTTTTATTGGTATGGTTTGTTATTTTGCATGAGCATAAGGGAAGGGACTGAGGGGAGGGAGATTGTTCTGAAACCTTGTGAAGAACTGATCTGTGTATGGAGGTTGGAAACCCTCGAGTTTCCCCTATCAAAGCATATGAGTCTATGAGACTCTTTATCAAACACTTTCCCTGCGTCTATTATTTCTTCCGCAAATCACTCTATTTCATTTTACAGCAATCCTTATTACATTGCAGCAATTCCCAATCCTCTTTACATTACAACAGATTCCACAAGTTACACTGATTTACAAGAAGGACCATTACAAAATGATCTCAGTTCAATCTAAATACAAGAGTTCACAAATGGACAAATAAATTCCCTCACAAATCAAGATCTATGGAAATCAAGTGGTTCAAATACTACTCAACAGGTATGAAAATAAAATTCAAAAGGGAGCTTTGTACCCAGATTACTCCAGACAGAAGAAGTCGCCGTCGAGTGATAGGTTGCTGCGGTTTGCGGATGTCGCCGTCGAGTGACCTAGCCTTGGAGTAAGTCGTCGAATGAGGAAGTCGCCGTCGTCCAAACCTCGCCGTCGAACGGAGGGTGAGAGCAGAGTTCTGTTTAGAGAAATGAAGTTCTTTGTCGAGGAACGCTGGAACACGGGGGAGAGAAGATGCAACATTGCAATTTACGGCATTTCGGTCATAGAAATTTACACAACCTCTCCAACTTCCGCATCCTATATTTTTTAAAAATTTTAAATTTTTTAATATTTTTTTTAAATTTATTTTTTTAAAATTAATTTAAGAATAATTATAATTACAGTCCCCTGTGAAAGGACTCCTTGCGCACGCCTGACGTGTCCTAAGCCACGTAGAAAATGAAACGGTGAGTTTCATCGAAATCAAAAACACCTTGATCCCAAAACGGTGCGTCCTACCCAATACCAAATCAACAAACCCTTCCTAAGTTGGAGACTAGGAGTGCCTCTTCCTCTACAGCTTGAGTCCAGACCAAGTTCCCTTCTTGAGCTAGTGTCGCCATCGCTTGCCTCAGTTGGAGTCTGTCGTCCACTTCCTCAGCTGAAGTCTGCCGTATCCTTCCTCAGCTCGAGTACGCCGTCCTCAAACCAAGCCATAATTTTTTTGCAGACTATACCCAACAAAGTAAAACATACTAAAGATGGCTTGTTATTTATTTTTTCTTTGGTCATCTTCAAACTCCAGTATTGACTTATGTTCGTTGTTGTTATTTTTTTTTTCGGTTCTCTAATTTTCTGAGAGATCTCTATTTTCTATAGGCTTCCCTGTTTTCATTCCTTTTCAATTTGCTTCCTGTACAAGACTGGTATTGTTGAAAATTGATCCCTTTTTTCAACCCTTTTTTGGGAAAAAAAAATTTTTGGTTTGTGCTATTAGATTTTTTTATTTATACAAAACTTTTGGAAAATGGGGATAAGGGGGAGTGAGAGTTTGTTCTTATCGTGTGAAAGATTTCAAATAATGCTCGACGCCACTATTTTGACCGAAGATGGAGTTAGGGGTATTTTGGTCATTCATACATGAGACACGCATGCAGGTCTGCAAGGGGAGTCCTCATTCGGGACTGTACCTAGACGTGCTGTTAATTTAATTTTTTTATTCATTATTTATATATTAAATATTTGATAAAAAAATAAAAATAAAAAAATGTGATGTATGAAAGTTGTGTGAATAGTAAAAAGTTGAATAGAATTTTTGTTTCAGCCATTTCACTTGCTGCAAGCGTGGAGGTGTGGCCAGTGCGTTAAAAACAAGGCTTAAGGTTCAAATTGGCAGCGAACCCGAATTTAGTGAAACCAATTTATAACCTGATTATAATTTAGCCTAATTTATTGTATTGTTTTCAGAAAACTCTCATCTTATCTCATCTCATCTCAATTTCATCATTACACTTTTCTTAATTTCAATACAAAATAAAATAAACAATTCAACTTTTTCAAATTCATCTCATCTTCTCTCACCTAATCATTACAACTTTTTCAAATTTCAATACAAAATAAAATAAACAATTCATCTCATCTCAAAAATTTTCATCTCATCTCATCTCCGAAAACAAACGAGGCTTAGTGTTCTATATGATACACCACCAGCCAGGTTGTTGTTAGTGTTTGGAGTTCCAACTTTGAAAACGCTCAGAAGCTTATAAGAGGACGACGCACCATTATTATTGTTTTGTTTTTTATATTTTATATGAGAATTTAAAAAAAATGTAATGATTAAATAAGATAAAAATAAATGCTGCAAAAATATAAAAATAAAAAGAAATAAAGAGAAATGCTTTTTTAATCCAACCCTACCCAATTTCTTTCATTGTTTTCCTTTGTGATGTGTTTTGTTCATTATTCTTCATTTTTGTCCGCATTTTCCATTCGGCCGGAAAGCACCATAATGTAACAGATTTGCCACAAATCTGCCATGTATTTTACTACAGATTATTTTAAGCATTAAAACTGAACTCTTTCATCCCTGTACTCTTTAACTGCCGTCGTTTTGATCTTTCCGGTATAGATCAGATAGACGGGATAAAATAGATATCCATGTTTCACGTGGAAGAAAAGTTTCCCAAACACCCAAAACAGAACTTCTGCACCGATAATAAATAACTATATATTCAGGTATACAATTGAGAGCTGTAACCTAGATTACATTACAACTACTGTGCTATTTTTCTCATTGGTTCTATTTAACATCTAACATAATAAGATTATCACCATAGTTTTGAGCATAATGAGTAAAAAGATCAAAAGACCTAGGCGAACATATGTGACACTAGAACTACAGATGGAGACAATATCAACAACAAACAACCGTGCGCCCCCCCCCCCCCCCCCCCCCCCCCCCCCTACACTAGAACTACAGATGGAGGCTTATATCACAAATGTGACCTTATGGCACCACATCCAGGTCCCGTAAGGAATTTGAAATTTAATGGTGAATCATATCCTGACCCTTCACAAACTTGAAGCTTAACTCGAACGGATGGGGGGCTGCCTTCGGGCTAACAACTTCATTGAGGATTTCTGTGCTTCTCATTCTCGTGGCCGGGCAAGCCAAAGAGAACTGAGTGCTCGTAGACGAGAGAAGTAGTCATTTTTTGCAAGAAGTGCACGGGCTGATTGCCTGGTCGTCAATATCCGGTGCATTTGTTGGAGTGTTTGTTGCCGCAGATTATCAGCCTGGTAATTGCCAGAGGACCGCACAAAGAGAACGAGATTATTTGTTGACCCAAATATCATTTCTCCTTGAGAAAAGTACTTGCCTATGACTCACTTTCATTCTAAACCTACCGTCCAATCATTAATACGCATCATGGTGCAAAATAAATTCTCAAAACAACAAGAGGGACAGAAACCAAAAAAGAAAATTACCTGGCGAAGGAACCCTTCAAGAGTTCCAAGCTTTCCCATTGCCATGGCCATTTGACCCATATAGTTCGCCACATTCCCAGATGATCCTGATGGGCTAGGTGACCCATTGGCCAATGTCTCGGCCAGGGATTGCTGCAATGCATCCATGCCCTGTGAGAGAGCATCTTCAGCCTGCTGGGATGATTGCTGCAAGTTGTAGATGCCCACCAATTGTTGCTCAGTTAATGGCTCCAACTGATTCACAAGAAGCTGCACCATTCACAGTACAGTTAAAACCTTATGAAATGATTCAAAAAATGAATACATCGAAAATTCTGACAAGCTGTACTATTTGTGATCTCCGGCTACCTCACATTCTTATCTACAGCAGATGAGAGAAAAGAGAGCATGAAAAGCAAACTGACCTTGAGTAGTTCAGATGATCGGAAGCCACCAATCCACATAAAACATCGTTCCGCTGGTGTCTGCCACATTCCTGACAAGATGTGGAAAACATCCGCTTTCGCCGCAATGCCTTTCAGCCTAAAAATATCATCAAAGTGTGCCGTAACATTGTCAACAATGGTGCGAAGCTCAGCATCAGCAGCATGTGAATTGACTGCAGCCCTCAGCTCATTTATCTGCTTGTTGTGCTCTTCTAGCCACCGTGCATACTCTACATTAAATGCCAAGGCACCTATATACCAATGCAATCAACATGGAAAACCTTTAACCATTGAAGATCTGTTATATGGAAAAGGAAAGGTTGCACACCTAGCACCAAGAAAGCAAGAAAACATACAGGGAAGAATGAAGCGTGAAGATACATGCAATCTAGCTTGTTATTAATGGCATCCAAATTCAAGGATCACACTAAGAAATCTCACAATGAGGGTCACACAAGAATACAACCATTTAAGCAGCTGCAACCCAGGAATGATAACATGCACAAACCCAACTTTTCTTTCTTCTTTTTTTTTTAGAAGAAAACGCAAAAGGCAGAACCTATATATATAAGATGTATATGGTAATACCCCAGATTGAGTATAGGAAGGGGGTGGATTGCCACATTACAGGGGAGGGAAAAGTTATTGATCTTTATGATTATTCCAAGAGGCTCCAATTGTAAAATGTTATTTTGAAGCATAGGCCCAGATGTGGCTTGGGCTTTATTTAGGTCACTACAAATGGTTCAGAACTAGATGGTGAATGGGATCCCACATTGTTTGGGGTTAAAAAGTTCTTACTTTTTATAAGGATACCAAAGAGCTCAAATTTTAATATTGATTATTACTTTTGGAGTATAGTCCAAATGTGGCTTGAGCTTTCCTTTGATTGTGAGAAATGGCATCCGAACCAATTCCAACTAAAAAAGTGGCACTTGGGCTGTGCCACCCATGATGAAATGGTTGAACGATGTCAGGAATTCAAATGAGAGATTATAGTAACCCCAGATTGAGCATAGGAAAGTGGAAAATGAAATCCCAATTTTCGAGAACAAGAAGCTTTTCCTCTACATAATGATTCTAAGGAACTCTGTTTGAAACATAGACGAGTCATTTTAGAGTAGGCTCATATGTGGCTTGGACTCTCTCTCTCTCTCTCTCTTCTTGAGGCCACTTAACTGAAAATTCACAACTTGAAAAAGAAAACTACTTCACAAAGACCACCGCTAAATTACTCATTAAGGTCGTGAATGTTGGACAGCCTGAAATCAACGTAGATGCTTGGAGAATAATGGCATATAATATGGTTTGGCCAATGATAGAATAAGGTAGCCACCTTTGTGCCTTTGGAGTAACCCAATAAGGCAAAACCAAGTATAAATGAACATACGTGTAAAACTTATTTCAAGTGGGCAAGCCAACAACCTCTTTGAGAAACTCTTTTAGAAATAAAGCTGCAATTAGGCTTGAGTTCATCTCATGTAGTCTGCCAAAGCAAATTTAATGAGCTATAAATGAAATAAGCATCGACAGCTTGGCATACCTTTTTAATAAGTCAAACAAAAATTTCATTAAAAAGCTCAAAATGTGTACTCCGCATACACATTGTATATTTTAACGACCACTTGAAGTGCCCAAGTAAAATTGGACCTCAATAAATATTTTAACGACAATTCAAAATATTAAGGAAGCTGATTCTAAAAGCGATCAGAAAAAGATTCTCTGATCAATTTTCAACTCTAGGCACACAAACCTATATATCAAAAGGGGGAAATAAGGTAAATACCATTTCCACTCATCGAATGGGATTGGTCTCCAGAGCTTGAAATAAATATGCCCTACATGAGTAAAAATCAATGAAACCATAAGAAAGACAACATCCAAAATCTTCATATTGAAAAGGAAAAAGATAAAAGTAGAGAATACATTATGCAAATAGTAGAATGATCATATTCAAACCTGCTGGCGGGCTCGCTGCAGCTCTTGCTCTAGTTGAGTTAGCTTTAGCCGGCTACTCTCAAGCTGTTGTACATATGCCTATAAAAAGGAGAAGGCAGCAAACATTATAAACAGTATACTATAAAAAGAGCAAGCTGCATTCCAGAATATGCCGATTTGTTAAAAAAAAAAACAGTAGCATGAAAATGAAACAATATTCAAGAAAAAATAACATGAGGGCCTACTTTTTTCCTTAATCGGCTCTTTCTGGCAGCTTCACGATTTTGAGCAAGCCGGCGTAATGTCTGTAAGATTTTCTTCTCAAACACAATAGTAAATATACAACAATGTCAAACTGACATTATCTGAATAAATATTATTCGAATCATGTTACCTTCTGATCCCCTGATTTCTCTTTCGATTTGTCACTGGAATCAGAAACTACAACAGCAGTCGATTGACCCCTTTCATGCTGCACAAGGAAAACACAAAGCTTAAATCCACTGCTAAAGAGCATCCAAGCTTTCCAATGAGAAAGAAGATGTTCCTATGGATTTGGGGTTCTGTTCATCGGGCGGTGCCGAGCGCAATGATAATTACCAATACAGATTTATCATATGATGTCACTGACAGTACATATTACTGTTAGCATCTAATTAAAACATTAGTAGCAGTACTAATAAGTATTATTAGACCTGATCTCAAAACAGAAGAAAAAGATTAAGAGACGTCACCCCATGATTCTTGTCATCGGTGTCATCTGTTGAGGTATCAGTCCTTGGGCTTGCTTCTGCCATGGTGGACTCCCCCCAGTTTTCACGATGGCCACCAAATGTAGAAACCAGATTTGCTTGTGGTTCTGTCTGTAGTTGCAATGTCTAAGACCACAAAATAGGAGCAGATAGATTTAGTACTAGATTTTTAGTACTAATTTATTTAACTTGAAGGAAGCAACCATAAACAAACATAAAGATTACCTTATTTAAAGTGGCAAACTGAATATCTGTACTCAGTGCCTGGCTATTCGACTTCATCTGGTAATATACAGGAACTAGAAGACATAATATTATCAAAAAGGACAAAATGGGTTAAGATGCATGACATACAATAACAGAAATATGCATCCTAAAAATTGCGTAAGCCATATTATTACATATTTCGCAAGTTCTTTAAAATCTATGGCACTGTTTATTACATGCATTACTAAAATAGAATTTTGGCAACTCTGAAACAACACCATTATAATACTGGCAATGGCAATTCCGACAACCTGAATTATTACATGAATTTGAAGATAATTCTTCAGGAGGAATTTCAGAAAAGGTAACAAAAATTTACCCAACAGACAAAAAATCAACAATCAGGGGTATTTTTGAGCCTACAGAAGAATAATTGCAGAACACATGGGCCGCAATAACCATACTACAACACCTGGATGTACGGCCAAAAGAATTAGCTAACATGGATATTGGACTATCACAGATTCATGTGGAACGTTACCAGGCAACTCATATCTGCATGCTTATTTACATACAATATGGATGATGGACGAAAATACTTCAGTGCCTTGTCTACACAGCAAAGAATCTAGATCTAAGATATTGGTAGTGGAAACGATACTTCTACTCAATACTTCAGATAAAGACTCAGATTGTTGGAACATACTTAGGTCAGCAGCATCCTCTACGCGAAATCCAAGGGACTGCTCAAATGTTCCAAAGTCTGAAATTCGAGAAGATCGAATGGTGTTTCCTTCTGTGCCACTAAAGCCACAAGATTCAGTACTATCACCAAAAAAATTAAGAAATAAATTAAAATCCCAGAACACCGAGGAATCCATATACCCCCAGCCAGGTCTAAAAGCAAAAGTTGTGCTAACAATACAGATATCCATCCATAGAAATATGCATTGATTATGTAAAACCTCTACATTCTTAATAATAACTGAACAATAGAGATAAGAGTTAGACTTACAAAATCAACATAGTTTTGATGTTCAGTATTAAATCATTATTTGTGACTGAGTTCATCCATTGAATGGAAAATATGCACATCAGAAGAACTTTATTAGAACAGATATATATATATGCATTCTGGTATCAGTCATGAAAAATCAATGAACCGTCACGGCAAAAGAAATTTAACAGTAGAATTCAAATCAAAGGTGAACTTCTAACTGGGGGGAACAGAAGGAAATTTACAGAGAATTGGAATTGGGTATAGCAGAAACGAAACTCGGCATCCCTGTCATATCATTATTACCATCTTCTGCACCAATCTCTACTGTTCTACTGCCCATGAAATCACCATTACCATCATCACATCTGCGAGGTTATGCCCAAAACCAAAACCCAAAATCTTAAATCCACTCACAAACAGAAAGAACTAGAAACCCGAATCATAGTATACATGTAGCTTTTCTAGCTAAGCTAAACTACTACTTCATCAACCTCCTATTCCGTACAATCAGATAAAAGATCCTCTAAACCGTTACAAAACCCTTTTTTTTAATTGGCACGGGAGTCAGAGAACAGCATCCTGAACCTTTACAAAACCCTACCAGTACCAAATTCACCAAAACCTCCCACTTTTCTTTAAAGCTCTAAAACCACCACAAACTGCATAGATAATCCCATACTTGAAGCAGAAAACACTGTTTACCAACACATATAGCAGAAGACAGTGCTAAAAACACTGATTAATTACTGTCTAAGTAATACTCAGAAGCTGAAGATGGGAGAGGAGCTAAGGGAGAAAACTGAAACACCTACGCGGTGAGCCTATCTTGCAGATATATACCACTACGTTGCTTTGACTTTTTGATCGCATATTTTGGCATACAGTATTTCGTACTACAAACTGTCTTTCTATGTAAAACTAGCGCGAGGCACATGCGTGATTACTCTTATACGGAACCACAGAGGTTGAATATTAATATATTTCAATACAAAAACTTGCTTGTACTGCTAGTTTTGTAAATTTAGAAAAAAAAACGCCTGCTTTTGCACAACTTTTTAATAGAATTCTTGCAATCAATTTTCAGGAGGCCTAAAAATCATTTGATAGTTTTCCTTGCAAGTAAACTAAATCAAAGGCATATCCATACAAGCTAATTGCATCCATCTTCGTCAGCTCCAACTCCCCCCACCCCCCGGGGGTCGATCCAGTACTCTACGTGTTCCTGCAAAAAAACCAAGCCCAATATAAATTATGAGTGAAGACACACGACTAACAAGGAGCAAACAGGTATCACAAGAGAAGTGAAAATAAAATAAATAGTTTACATACAGGTTGGGGACGTGAAACATCCCTGAGCATCAAGAAAAACACAATAGCGGCATCTATAGACATTAAGTTCAATGATTCAAAAAAGAATTGGCCCATATAAATGCAATTGAGATTGAAGAATTCACTCATTAATTAAAACGGGCAGTCCAGCATCGCGAAAATCATAAAGATATACGTGAGCCCTTTTTTTTAATTTGTGGCAGGAGCTGATCAAGATGTGATGCTAGGTGAAGGAGAAAAGGAAATAAAAATCAATGAAGGAAAAGGAAGCTTACCGAAGGACTTTTTGTGCGACGGCAATTGCAGGCGACGAAACAGGGCGACGCAACCGACTGAGAGAGAGTGAGTGAGAAGAGAGTAGCTGAAGACTTCAGTAACTCTCTGTCGGGAGCGAGAAACCAAGCACTAGATTATCCAGGGACGGCTTTGCTTGTTTTGGCAAAATATGACAAGGCCCTCCTTTCCAAGGCCTGAGCTCGACGAATAGGATAACCCTAAGACAAGAAAGTTATGGACGAAAATAAGCCCCGAGAAACCCCGAAGACACGAAAGCTCTGAGCTAAAAAGAACGAAGTAGGCGTCTGAACGAAAATTAAAAAGAGAGGAGAGGGCTGGGAAGAAAGCAGACGTCTGGGAAGAGGAAAATGTCGCAGGGCTCGAAGGTACTGATGGCAGGTAGATGGAAGTTCCATAATTAACCCGATAAAACCGAAACTATAGGCCATGAATAAGGGTATTTACGTAATTTCTACCTCCCATACCCGTCTGATGGAATCAAGTCACCAGTAAACTGTCAGCCATGAAATCGCAGGTCCGGCGTTCGAAGCAAATAGACTTCTTTCAAAGGCACAGAGAGGTTAGACGAAGCGTGACGTCCAGACCATTCCAAGCTCCTCCATACGTCCTTTTCCTCTGCCGCCCTCTTTCTCATTTTTCAAAGCCACCCGTATTTTTTTTTATGTACTTTTCTTTTTCTCACCGCTGTCAAGAAGGGATCTTTCTCCGTTGCCCGTACTATATCTCTATGCTCGGATCACGGAAACTACTAGATTTTGTTCTTCTTAACGAAGTTGAGGAAGAAGATCAAGAGTTAATACCTGATATTTGAACGTGATCAAAGCAAAGCAGTATTTTATATCCGTTCAGACTAGTCTTTCTAGTTTCAAGACATCCACATAGAGATGAATTTGAACACCCTTAACTCCATTAGAGTAAAGAGATACTGAACTGATAGACGAGAATGATGTAATGAATCTCTTTCTATTTTGGAATCTTGGATTGAAATGTTGGGGACTTCACTTTCTAAGCCTCAAATAACAGCGGAATAACGTGCCAATTTTTGGAATAGTAAACTTATCTGGGTCGGTAAGGACTCCAAGAAATATCAAGGGAACTTATGAAAATATTACGCAACCCTCTTTGTCAAATGAAAGTAACTGCAAATAGAGAAATTTTAACACCATCTTCACACTTCACTACAAATTATACATGATTTTTTTTTCTTATTAAATATGTAGTGTATAAATAATAAGTAAAAAATTCAATTAATTTAAAATAAAATAAAATTTAAAATAAAAATAAAAATATATGTGATATATGGTTTGTGAAAATGATAAAAAATAATACACATTTCGAACCTACAAGATTTTATTTATAAGATAATTGTATTTGAAATTATTTTTGTAAATTAAATCTCTGACATGTCAATGATGTGACATATGCCTTTCGTATATATTTATATAAATGAATAACGTATACCGATAATTATATTATAATTGTCGTTTTGTTAAAAAAGATATTTCGATTTTAAAATAATTATAAAATTATGGTAGGCCTATCACGTTAAAATAAGATATCTCCGAAAAATACCCACTTAATTTTCGGCTAAGTTTGAAACATAAATCTATTTCAACTCATTTTAATTTATTATTATAATTTTTTTAAATTTTAACATAAAATATATTAAATAATTTAATTTTTTTAATTTTTAAAATAATATTTTAATAATATTTTATTATATTAACTCAACTCGATTTAACTCAATTCGATATCCAAACACAACCTAATTATTGACTATATCATGTTTAAAGCTAGATAGACGAATTTAGTTTATAGTAATCTGTGTACAACTTTAAGGGCTTGTTTTGACCCTAGCTAGGTTTGAATATTGAGGTAATCTTCGATGATCTATAAATAGTAATTAAATAATATTAAAATATTTATAAATAGTAGTGAAGTAATCTTAAAATACTACACTTACTAAATAAAGTGTTAGAATATCTATGAATAGTAGTGAGATAGTTTGTTAATGATAATAAAATAGTTTAAGTTAAGATGTTCTATTGTATTTTGATAAATAAAAGATAAAATGTTTGAATAAAAATATTATAAAATTTTTAAAATAATTAATATTATTTTTATTTTAAAATTTAAAAAAATTATATAATCTTTTGTGTTTTGTTTAGAAGTTTGAAAATTTTATAATAATTAAATTATGATTAGATGAAAAAATTATTTACAATTAAAAAATATTTTATATTTAAATAATATTTAAAAATAAAATATCTGAAAATACTTGATCACCAAACTAAACATGCAAATCATTTGAAAAAAGTGAAACCCATCAGAAATGGTGAATTTATTTCATGTGAATCTCAATTTTTTAAAAAGAACTTACATGCGTTGATTTTGCACAAATATATTTCTCTGAAATTTTGTTTATTCACATGCCAATACAAAGGACACAACTTTCATGTCACTAATACGGTATGATTTAACTTATCAGAAGGGTTTAGCCATTGTTTGAATCCGAAACTCACTTTAATTAATCTCAATTTATTTTATTTTATTATTATAATTTTTTTAATTTTTCATACAAAATATAATAGATAATTTAATTTTTTCAAATCTCAAAATAATAATAATATTAAAAATAATATTTTTTTTCAATTTTTATTTGTCATCTAAAATCATCTCAACTATTTTAAGTTTTTGTTGGATTTTACAAATGGTCTCAACTTATCTCATTTAAACATAAATAAAATATCTCATTTACAGATGAGTTGAGATAGTTTTAAATGAGTTAAATAAAATATTGTTAAAATATTATTTTTAATATTATTATTATTTAAAAATTTAGAAAATTTAAATTATTTATTATATTCTGTGCGAGAATTTAAGAAAGTTGTAATAATAATATGAGATGAAATATTTTCCAAATCCAAACAGAACCAGAACCTTAATTGTTATCTATTCATTATAACTATTCAAAACTTTCAAACAAAACACAACAAATAATTTAACTTTTTTAAATCTCAAAATAAAAATAATATTAAAAATTTATATTCTAACAATATTTTAATTTTATAATATTTTTATTCAATTTTTTTCTCATTTTCTAAAATTTTATAAATATTTTAATTCAACATTATTATTCAAAAATTATTTTTTTATTATTTACAAATTTTTTATCCCATCTCATATTATCTTTATAATCAAACTAGGCTAAAGAAAATTTTTCCATGTTTTATTTTTCAAACATGCTTGTAAGTAAAATAAGTATTTTCCTTTAGTAAAATCTATCACTTCAAAACGAGCCCTTTGTATCCTTTAGTAATATTCTTGTTGTATGTAATGGCACCTCCGTGATTTACGTCAATCAGAGGGTGCTTTACGTATCATTGGAACAGGTGTGATTGTTAACGTGCAATTTTATCGTCGTTGAACCAATAGCCGGCTTCATTTGGCCTGCGCCGCCCGCTTAGAAGCTTGCAGAAGCTCCTTTTTACTGACGAAATGACTTTTATGCTCTTCAGAGCAAAAGGTCCAAATTTCATAGCTTTGGGTCCAAGAAATTTATATTTCCAACCACCCCCAAATTTTTAAAATTTAAAATAGAGGTATCAGTCAGGGTCAATCATGAAAATTGATTAGAAAAAAAAAAATCATGAAAATGACATCTAATCAAACAATTGATCATTATTGCGTCTTTTTTTCTTTATTTTTTTATTTTTACTAAAATAATAAACTTGCAATTTTATGTTACATAGCGGAAAATAACGTATAATTAAAATTATTTTAAATAAAATGTCCCGAATATATTAATTAATTATAAAAAAAATCTATCCGTCATCTTTATACTTCACAAATTTGTTTAATATTTTTCTCTTACTAAATGTATAATATATGAATAATAAATAGAATAACTCAACTAATTTAATAGGAATAAGACAATAATTTTTTTTTTTTTTTAAAGTGTGGTGTGTAGGGCTTTAAATGAGCCGAGCTCAAGCAAGTATAAGATGTGCGAGCTTGGCTCATTCACGGCAAGCTTGGGCTTGACTCATTTATAAGTCGAGCCTAAGGCTTAGATCGAGCTTGGCTCGTTTACCTGTAAAGCAAACTCGAGCTCGGCTCGAAGCTCGGTTTGTTAATGAGCTTGGCTCAGCTCGATATTGAAATCTTTTTTTTCAAAATAAATAATAAAAAATTTAAATAAATACAAATTTACATCATAAAACCTTCAAGAGTCTATTATAACTATGGTACATTAAATGATATTGACATCCTAATAAAACAAGTGAATCAAAAAATACTTTACAAAAAAATATATATTATGGAACTTACTACATCAAACTTCAAAACAAAAGAATGTGGAGTAAATTTAGTAAAGTCCTTAGTCTTAATGAATGGAGCCATAAATATTGACACCAACCTGCTACTCTGCATACACAAACATACTAAAAAAAATTCATCCATGAAACAATCCACGTGTGGGAAAGATGATAGTAGGGGTAGATGAGACCCATTGCCCTGCCACCTCCCTAATGACACCCTACTATCAAGAACCTGCATAGGTAGGTGGACGGAAAATATGGAAAACCCTTAATCTCTTGATAACAGACATGGAGAGGCTTAATAGGGAACGTGTACAGGATAAAGTGAGCCAAGGAACCACGCCGGATTATTAGCGTCACTCCTCGGACTCTATGCCTCATTAATAACATTACTCTAGAAGTCACACCGCATTAAAAAGTTATGACTAAACGAACAATGACATGGACTCCACAAAGCCAGGTATGACCTGGCCCCACCCGAAAATTTAGTATAAAAGTCGACCCATGTACGAATAACTCTCTCAAATTCCTTTAAGCTCATGTACAAACTATTAAGGAAATATATTGACTTTAGCATCGGTGACTCCCCGGCTTCCACCAAGGTCCCCCCCACTCTCCTTGTCTTCTTGACTGTACAAATGAAAAACTCAAGACTCAAGTTGCTGAAACTCGACTCAAAGGCATACGAAACATGACATTACAAATACTAATACTACTATATTCTATTTTTAAAAAAATACTATAGTCTATAAATTATAATACATGTCAATTGTTATATACTATAATTTATAAAACTAGCAAGTAGTGTTGTAAAAAAACTATATTTATTTATAGTATTTAATTATATAAAATTGTTTAGCATTATATTTTATCAAACATTATAATTTAGTACTCAAAATATAATATTATAGTTAATTTAATTAATATAATATAATAATACTATTATACTAATACCGTATATTAACTACAAAATGAGTATATTGATACTTAAATATTGATACCCTACGGTCTTATATTTGCATGAAATAATATTACTATTTATGCTTGTAGTTATAATGCATATGTATTATATAACAATTAATACTGGACTACTACTACTTTTCACTAGACTCACTACATAAGAGACACTAGTATAGTAGTCTACTAGTATGAGCTTATTAATTACTAATAATAGATATTAACACTAAATATGTATATTACTATAGTTTATATAGTCTCATGAATACAATATTACTAGAGTTTAGTGATTAATGATATATAAAGTAATAAGATTAATAACTAGTGATAAATTATTAATAGTACTTCATAGAATGATAGAATCATAAATACAATGTAACTCCATGGAATATATAATGATAGAATCATAAGTGATAAATCTTTAATAACAATATTGTAAAGTCTTAAATAGTACTTCATAGAATGATATAATCATAATTGATAAGTTATGAGTTAATAAGTTATGACTATAGTCTATAGCTTATAGCATGTAAGCATAAAGTTTTATGTGACAATTCAATTTTTGTTAAGAATAAGATAAATATATCAGTATGATATATTAACATTATAAATTAAATTTATAGTCTATGTAGTGGACTATAACTAGAAGTCACTATAATTCTATATACATAATTAACAATACGTATATAACTTTGGGCTATTATATATTTATATATATATATATATATTGTATTATATATGTAAAAATATATATAAGTCGAGTTAAGTTTCATATGAGTAAGAACATTATTTGAGTTGATTGAGTTTTATACGAGTTTGTATAGTTTAATAATTGAGCCTAATTCTATGATTACGAACGGCTTATTTAATATTTTATTCGAGTCGATTTCGAGTTTAATTGAGTCGATTTTAAGTTTAATCAAGTTGAATTCGAGCTGCTGTTTGTCCAGTAGTCTGTTCATTCTGCAGCCCTAGTGGTGTGTGATGTAGGAAAATCCAATTATAAAATAAGTAGTAAAAAAATTATAGGCATATCATTATTTTTTAAATGACAAGCTATTAATGCCCAAAAACAAGCAAGCAAGCTAATAATTGAAAAATGGGAGAGAAATTGGATTTGTCTAGAAAAGCAATAGTAGGTAGGTAGGAGTACCCATTAACAGCTGGCGAAGGATATGTCATGTAAACATGTCAAACATATCTTAATGCATCTTGGCACTCATTTTAGGTTGTCTTTGTGTGTTTTTCTTTTGTATCTATCTTAATAGAAGTTATGGAGCCCAACAACTTTGTCGCCTGTGCTTGAACCATTCCTTTTTTAAAAAAAATTATATTTGAAGGTTTACCCTTTTGTTTTTTTGGCTAAAGCCTTGGGCAATGGAAAATAAATTAATAAGCAAAGAACGAGTTGAGAGTTCCCAACTTGCCATCCCGTTGATTGGGTGGGAAATTAAAAATAAAATAAAATATGTGAGGGATGGAGGGAGGGAAGAAGAGCAGGCCTCTCTCTAATTCGGCCACTTCAGGGATGCTAAAGTGATTCTCTCTCACATTTCCAAAACGTTTACGAATTGAGCTTAAAATTCCGCCTGTATGGGTATGGCCTAGCAACATGTCGATTTATTTAGGAGTAATGTTATATTTACGACTGCATAAGAATCGTGTAATCGTTTAAAAAAAAATTAAAATCTATTACTATAAAATTAACATTTTTTATATAAATTTTATATTTTTTTAATTTTTTTTAAAAAGATTGCACCATGAAAATATGATTTCTCTTTATTTCGTCCGGACGATTTCTTGATGCGTATTTGATCTTGGACTTTCCAAACGAAGGCCCGGCCTAGCTAGCTTGAGATATATTCCCATGGTCGCGGAGGACATCAAGTCAGAGTTGTAGGTGAAAAGTACACTCTGCAATATTTACCTATAAAAACTTTTACCTTTTGCATTTAAATTTATTAAGATTGGCGCATTATATCTTCAAATTATATAAAAATAAAAAACATTTTGCACCCTACTTCAATTATTATTGTTGAGATAAATTAAAAGCAATTAAATGGCACGATCTAATTTTAATAGTGTACGTAAAGTGTGATTGTTAAGTAGTTTGATGGTGCATGTATTAACCTTAATAATTAGGGATTCGAAATTTAAAATCTTTTATAATTACTGATGATGCAAAGTATATCTATTTTTAATTAACATTGCTTATGTATCTTCATATTTGTATAATATCTCTCTAAGTATTAGTATTGATTTCATCAAATTTATCTTTAAGATTTGATGAAAAATACATATTTTCTGTAAATTCAAAACCTCCTTATCCATAACCTCACATTAGATTAGCCATTAGATTCATTAAAATAATAATATAATATTATTTTTTTAATTTTTTTTCTTCATATTTTACAATTACATTGACTATATGTATATTAATAATTTAACTTGATATTTAAATTATTGATACTAACCAGAGGGTTTATTCATATTGTTAAGGCCAGAAAATGCATCAACACCCACCATGCAATAGTGTTAGTAAAAAAGGGCACTAAAAAAAAAAGATGAAATAATTTCATTGCACGAATTATAGGAAATGTAATAAATACATTTTGTAATAAAATAATAGGAATAAAGAATAAATAGTGGGTCTTCAAATATAGAGATGAAAGTGAAGATAGTGTAACTCAAAGCTTGAGCTTTGATGGTATACCGAATCCAATACCAGTGTTTTAACTCCCAAATCATCACATTTTGATGAAACCTCCTTTTTGACGAGTCCAATGCTGTGCTCTAAACTGGTCTACATTAGATTATGCATCTTCAAAAATTTTCATAGCTATGAATAATGTTTCATCAAATTTGACAAATACTATTCACTTTCCAAATATTATTTTACTTTTTTTTCTCTCTCCAACCTATTAAAATCAATTTTGTGGAATTTGTATTAAGATGATTTTGATATATGAAATTTGTATTAAGTTGATGATACAAAGTTTTTTTATTACATATTAATATTTATTGATAAAATTGGTCATTTTGATATATGAAATTGATAATATCTAAATATATGGAATTGGTATTTTTGAGCAAATGGTGCTAATTGTAAAATATATAAAATAATAATAAAAATATAAATATAAAAATATTTTTTTATTATTTGGTTCAAATATGTATAATCTAATGTAAAAGTTTTTTTTCTATGCAAAATCAATTTTCAAAAGATTATAATTTTGAAGATGCATATAGAGAAACTAATATTAGTTAGTGCCTAGAGTGATTGGAAAAAAAAAAACAGAGAACCCTTGGATAGATTGGAGACCACTAAGCACTGAAGCCACACTTGCAGGGCGGAATCGTAGTAATTAAAGTGGATTGAAATAGGTAGGATTTGATTCCTAATTTTGTTAAACCGTTCATAAAATGAGAGCGTGGAAGTTTTATACACTTCTTAAAAACTAGTAAAATACATAAATATATTTAATTAATTAATTTTTTTATAACGAGCTTTTTTTTTCAAGGGTTTGCACGTATGATGAATTTGTATATAGCATTGGATTTAAAGATTCCTTGACTCACCTTCAATTGCCTATGGTACATCATTGAACTATTATATATATATATATATATATATATATATATATTTATATCTTATATATTAAAAGCGGCTATCAGTATATGAACAGAAATGAATAGTATTTTTGTTTGTCACTTTTATCCATTTATGCCCATCTATGGCCGATTGTTATTACGATTTTGCCCCTGTCCAAGTATTATGAACAATAACTTTTCGTCCAATATTTTGTTTTCCACACGTCTCTCGTTTTGTCAGCAAATGCCAATTTTGTCCCAATTTTTGCTTTTTCTTCTCTCGCTCTCACCTAAGGGTGTAACCAGTCCGGTCCGATCCAGTTTTAACCAAAATCTTGGATCAAATCGATATAATCGGTTTTGTATTTTTCAAAACCGATTACGCACTGGTTATCCTCCTAAACCGGTACTTCCGGTTTTACCGGTTTCTGGTCTGATCCAATCCGGTTTTTCGATTTTTTTAAAATGTAAGTTTGACATTTTGTCATTAAAAATATGTTTAAAAAAAACTATTTTAAAAAAATCTATTATACTTTTATTAATCTATATTAGACTATTAATATAACTAATAACTATAACTATAGTCTATATTAGACTATTAGTACAAGTTATAAACTTATATATTAGTATAGCTATATAAATTATTAGACTATATAATAGTATTAATATTAGACTATTAGTATAGCAATATATTAGTATATATTAGTATTAGTGATAAACTATATACTAGTATAGCTATATAATACATGATCAATTATATTTTCATTTTTAAGATTAAACTTTTATTTTATAATAACATTATCTTATATATAATTATATTAATAATATATGATCAAACAAATTACAAATGTTCATATTTAAAATTAACATTTTATGTTATATTTTATAAATTATAATATGAAATTATTTCACATATGATATATAATTATATATAAAAATTTCACATATAATTATACATTATATATAAAACTTAGATATTAATATATATAAAATATTTTATATAATTTTAATTTTGTATAAAACTTATATATAAAATATTATTTTGTATATATTTTTTTATCAACCGGTTCGGTCCGGTCCGGTCCGAAAAATCCTAAAACCGGAATCGGACCGGTTCCAACCGGTTTATGAATTATAAGAACCGGTTTCGGATCGGACCGGTTCAAAACCGATAAAATCGGTTCGGTTCGGACCGGTTTATTAGTTTTCCGGTTTAAATTTACACCCATACTCTCACCAACTACTAGTCCCGTTGTAGTCTCGTCTTGTTTCAGTCCAAGGTTTGTCGTCGAACTTGTCTCACTCAACCATCGCCACACAAAGATAAGAGCTTAATGGTGTGAGGTGGCACAACTTGTCATTTGGGGTCGGACGAATATGGAAACGACAGTGGCAACATGGTCTCGCTGGGTTCAACATAGTCTCTTGCACTGAGAGCTCCAACAATCATAGCCCAAGGTCACGCCTAAGCCCCACCTCCCTCAACCAGTTTCACCTCCGATGACCAAATTGAGCACCATCCAGACCAAATGCCCCCACTCCCTCAACCAATCACATCACATGGTTACGCCTCTGCTGCTCGTGGTGGCTGGAGGCGGTGCACGATGTCGCTGGAGTTACCGAGAGAGAAGTCAATGGTGTTGAAGAAGGGGTGTATCAGAGTTGTAGCAGCATGCTATGTACGCAGCAGAGAACAACTAAATGAGTGGAGCGGTGAATGTACATAGCGGCAGGCGAGCAGATGTTGCTCTCAGTAGGTGGATGTTGCACATAGCAGTACCATGCATGACAATTATTTACGTGATTCCTCTGTCAGTAGTTGTAGCAAGAATTTGATTCTTAACAAATGGGGTGAGATGCAGAGGGGACGAGAGGGATTGAGAGAGAGAGAGGCGTAGCAGCGGCGGCAATATGAGATGGAGCTATCAACGACGGTCGATATAACACTCGGATTCAGCACCAACTCGCTTTCTAAATATATTTTTTATTTATTTTTACCTATAAAGAGCCTAGTTAATTTTTGAATATTTATTTTTTATATTGATTGTGAATCCAAATTATATTTTGGCAAGTATCGAATTTTTTTTAATAGGCTTGTTATTTTAATAATTTTCTTAAATATTTTTTAGTCGAATGAAAAATCTTTTTATGGGCCTAGAAAATTTATGGAACAAATATTTTTTTTTTTAAGGATGAGTTGAGGTTGAAAATTTAGGACGAGTCCATTTGTTATTATTATTTTGTTCATCGTAAAATATGGGCTAAATATTTGAAATGGGCCAAAAGCCCAAGCCCATGAGATCTGGTATCGGCCCCCACGGCAGCATGTCCGTTTCTTCTGCATGTACGTTTGTTTCCGCTTGGTAAACGCAACACTTTATATTCACATGTTACACAAGTTCACGCACAGCTCCCACAAACTCTTCTTCATGCACGGCTTCATCACGTCCGTTTTTCATGGCATGCATGATGCACATCTCCTTCCTTCTTCTCTAGAGTTTTATCAGTTTTCCTATAAATATATATATATATATATATAAAATTCGTTACACAGTATCGCACGTATACCCCGTAAGCCATCCTCAACCTGAAAACTATGTCGCTTCGTGTTCCTCATGCCTTCAGGGTACTGCAACTACTGCCACTTCAACACAGCCACCGTAAACGACCTCCACCACAGCCAAGCCCTTCACGTACGTCTAGTTCTTGGCTCCTCTGCACGCAACCACCTCTCCCTGTCAAGTTCCTCCACGCAATCTCTTGCACTGGCCCACAGCTTAGCCATCGCAAGCACTACCTTGCACCACCACCCAACGTTGCCGAGACTGCATGAAGACGTAGGCTGCAACCTCTGTCTTTGCTAGTAAAAAACAGAGCACATTTATGTGAGGGCCAAACCTGATCCGACCACCCCATTTAGAGCACCACTTGGTTCCAAAGGACACCGAAGACTTGGATAGCCACTGTAAGCCACCGGCTAGCCACGTTTTTCTTCCACCCCTTGCCATCTCACACGTCGAGATCCAAGGAGAGATCCCATACACGTAAACTCATTACTCCACCATCTTTCGCTTCGGAAACCACCATACAAGCAACAGAAACCACCGATTGTGACATCCTTGTCACCCCTTGCCGATCGATGAGCCCACTGATTCTCCTCCATATTTGTTCCCTCACAGTAGATTCTCTCTCTCATCACCCACCCTCCGTGTTTAGTCTCCCGCTCATCACTCTCTCTCTCACAGTGCGTTGCCGCCACTCCTCAAAGTGCCACCGTCAACAGTCACCCAGGCTGCTGCTACACGTACCTCTTGGTATGCCTCAGCCGTATCACCCACTTCGTGTTTTCATAGTTTTCACTTTTCAAAATAGAAGCAATTATGTTCCTTCACGTAAGGCTTATCTTGAAGCATGAGTTCTTTTATGTAATTACAATTTTGCCCTCTTAGTTTTAAAACCAAACATGAGGGTTTTAAAAGCGGGTTGTCTTTACTTTGGGCCACATGGCTTGTTTTCTACTGGGTTCCTTTTTATTTTTGAGTATGTTATGTTAAGTTATTTTGAAGTTAACATTTTTTGAGTTGGGCTCGGGTTCTAAATTATTTTGGGCTGGGAAATATTTTTATTACGACTACTTTTCATATTGGGTTTTGATTTCTTAAATAGACTAGTGTTTGAGTTAAATTAGATTAATTTTAATAAGTGAATATTGATGGAATTGAAAAATGATGACATTTTAGGGTTATGAGAATTCTAGATTTTGAGGAATTAAAAATGACGGTTTTTAACATTTCAGGTTTAAATATCAAGAATCGAAAATTTACGAAAATTACATGATAATTTTATAGGTAGCGATTGATATTTGCTTAGCACGGTTATGGAAAAGTTTTGAAAAGTTAAAAATTACAGGTAAGCGGGGATCTGATGCTATACTTTGTATAAAAGAAATAAACTAAGATCGATTTTTAGAAAATATGCATGTTTTGTCATGAAAAGAAATTTGAAACAACCTCAATTATTTGTTTTGAATTACTCATGAAATTTTGAATAAGACTAAAGTATTTTTTGTTATGACTGATGTAGATATGAACTTATTGTGACAATTCTGTTTCTGAACTGTGCAAAAAAGAGCGAATATGAAAATTTGTGCATATTATATGATTATGATATGATTTTGTTGTGTTCTGAATATGTTTTGTATTCTGATATGATATGATGTGACTTATGAAAACCTCTGGCATGACATTCTATTTTTGTTCTGTTCTGACATTACTACGAGTGTAAAATTGTGGTTTCTGTTTGGGTTAGTACCAATTTTTCTATTTTCGGTGAACCCACTTTGGAAGCAAAGTGATTTTCTGCGTAATCTTTCTTGTGTGCACACTCAAGGATTTTGAGAATAATAAGAGGAATATTTCACATTTTGTTTCTACTCGGTTGGTTGTCAAGATTTGTACAACCCTACCATCGGGGCTAAACATGAAATTTTGTTATGATGTGATGTTTCAGTTATGCTATGCCAAAAGAATTTTGAATAAAAATATTTTTGATCTTTTGCTCTGATATTTTTGATAACATGTTCTGATTTTACATTCTAAAAATAAAAATAGTTTGTTCTACATTTTGAACTCTGTAAATGTTCATATTTACATATTAGTATATGTTCTTTACTTACTGAGTTGTTGATAACTCATCTCTTATCTCTACAATATTTTTTAGATAATTTTGATACTTTAGCTGAAAGTCAAGAGTATGAAGTGTTAGCAAAGTTTGATGATTTTAGAGGAATAAGTGCCAAAGGGTACAAATATTTATTGAAGAGTTTTATTTAGTAGATAAATTATTTTATGTTATGTGGCATTTTGAGTCATGAATATTTCTGAGTCGTTGTGGAGATTATAATTTATTTCATTAAAGTATTTATTTGGTGTCTCCATTCTTGGTGAAAGAACATATATTTTTAGTTTTGAATAAATGATTTTATATTTTATAGGAAATTTTTAATATATAAATATATTATAGGAGATGATTTTAGGTTACAATAGTTAACTCTCTGGACCTCTGGGATTGGGACGTTACAGTGGAGGTCGCTAGAGTGAAAGAAGGGATGACACAGTGGGGACGCCGGTCGGTCGGTTGCCGGGATTTGTACAATCCTACCACTGTGGTTAAATATGAAATTTTATTCTGATGTGATGTTTCAGTTATGCTATGCCAAAAGAATTTTGAATAAAAATATTTTTGATCTTTCGCTCTGATATTTTTAATAACATATTCTGATTTTGCATTTTGAAAATAAAAATAGTTTGTTCTGCATTTTAAACTCTATAAATGCTCATAATTACATACTAGTATACGTTCTTTACTAATTGAATTGTTGATAACTCACCTCTTATTTTCACGATATTTTTCAGATAATTTTGATGTCTTAGCTAGAAGTCAAGAGTGGAAAGTATTAGTAAAGTTTGATGATGTTAGAGAAATAAGTGCCAAAGGGTATAAATATTTATTAAAGAGTTTTATTTAGTAGATAAATTATTTTATGTTATTTGGCATTTTGAGTCATGGATATTTCCAAGTCGTTGTAGAGATTATAATTTATTTCATTAAAGTACTTCTTTGGTGTCTCCACTCTGGTGAATGAACATATATTTTTCGTTTTGAATAAATGACTTTATATTTTATGGGAAAGTTAGAGTATATAAATATATTATGAGAGATGATTTTAGGTCATAAGAGTTAACTCTCTGAACTTCTGGAATTGGGACGTTACAGTGGAGGTCGCTAGAGTGAAAGAAGGGAAGACAAGCGGTGGGGAACCCCGAGGGGGGGGGGGGGGGGGGGAGAAGGACGGCACGGGGAGAGAGAGGGAGAAGGAAAAGAAAGAGAGGAATAAAGAAGGATAATTTGGGTTTTGGGCAATCCGATCCTAGCTCTACACGTGTACCAGTTTTAATTTAAGGGTGAAATAATACATGGAGAAATACGAGGAAGAAATAGAGAAAATATACAAGGATGAGAAATACACTAAATTTTAAAACAAAAATTTTTATTCTTGATACCAAAATAATATTCTCGATCATAAAATAAAATGATGAATTTTAATAAATAATTATGAGGAGAAATAAAATCATCTAAGTAAGCAGAGTTTTTAACATAAAATAAAACGATGAACATTAAATAATATTTCTAAAGAAAAAAAATCATTTAAATAAATTAAAATTTTAAAAATATATTATTTTCGGGTTCTAAAATTTAAATAGACTCACTTGAAAAATAGGATTGGTTCATTAACACAAAAAATACCTCATTTAAAATATTTAAAAGATTTTCAAATACTTGGTTCAATTTAAAAATCATCCACTAGATTTAAAATAAATATTTGTGATTGCATTATTTTTCTCCAAGATTTCTGAAAATTCTAAATTTATTTTATATAGGAACATTGCGACGCAGGCTTCAAAGAAGAATGGATCATACATCTTATAGCAGAACTAGATGAATTCCAACAACAACAACAACATAAGAGATTTAATGTCCTCTCCATCCATCGAGTAACTTAATAAACAACATCAATTCTAGATATATATTTCCCCTTGAACTATAAAAAAATGTTTTTTTAACTTAAATGTTTGTTTGCCTTTTATATGCTGTTGTTTGTAATCTATCTTTAAAGTTTTTTTTTACACTTTTTTTTTATACAAGATAATGTTTTTTTTATTTAGAAGATTTTACTTAATATTTTTATTTATTTTTAAATAAATTGCTACTGTAATATATTTTTGCAAAAATATTTTATCTTCTGGTAGACTTTTTTTTCTTCAACTGGGTGCTACGATTAAGTCATGTATGCCCCTTGTACATAGAGCCTGGTTGGAGGAAAAAAAAGTCTTAAAATCTCTTTGCAGAATCGCAGAAGCCTATAATAGTAACAATTTATTAAATAAAAACTCTTTAAAAACATATTCTGATTAACACCTAATTAAAAACTCTATTATTTACATAAATGGGCCAACATACAAAATCACAATTTAATTGACAAGCTCTTGAGAGTTGCATACCAAAATCACCAAGTTTATAAACACAATTTTTTACATAAATTTTGTTTCACTCATATCGCCTCTAAGCGTCAGTTTAAGGATCTCTAAGATCTCTTTTGTTTATGTGTATGACCATTTTTTTATTATATTTAAACAAATATTACGTAATACTTGTTTCATTCGATTTAGTGTTTGTTAACAATTAAATAGTCTCATCGCCAATTTTTTTTTAGATCTAAATAGATATTATATAGTATTTATTTCGTTTGATTTGTTGATTGGTTTTGTCCAAGTTGATGTATATCTATTGATCCCATTATTTCGAATGAAGGCTAACCTAGATTATACATGTGAGTTTTCTACACTGCTTCTAAAAATTTAAAGAGTTTCAACTGAGAAGAGAGATAAAGAAAACTCATATCCACGTAACAACGAGATTCTCAGATAATAAGAGAAATTCCAAAACTAAGAGCTCAGAAGTTTGTGTGAGAAAGTAAGAAATAAAAGACATTGAAAACATGAGAAAGTGAGAGGAAATATATTTCAACCAACCTTTAGATAAGAAGAAAGCTATAAAGAGATAGTGAAACACCGTAAAAATACACTTTACATAGTCGGTGAAAGAAAGAAAAATACAAATAGATAAGAATTTGAGAAAATAAAAAGTAAAATTGGACGGAAAAACACTATTCTTTTGTACGGAGCATTCATGGACATAACAGTAATAACAATCAATTACACATGGAAATAAGTGAAATAGAAAGTTTCAAATAAAAATACTGTTCATTCCTATTCACATGATTGTAGCCGCTTTTAATATATAAGGGATATGTAGATATAGATATCACCATGCAGTTATAGTGGCAAATAGTAGGACGATACACTGCACTAGTGCTGTACTGGAGAAAAGGAAACCATTGGCTTCTTACAGGAATGGTACAATATATGAAACCCCACCAAAACGCATTGGCCCACTAATCTCGATCTCTTTATTGGCGTGCCATTGAATTGCCGCTAGCTAGCTCTATCATGTACACGGGATACCCTACGTATTCTCCTGTCGATATGTTATAGCTAAATAAATAAATAAATATATCATATATACGAATATCTGCATCGATCTTTATTATTGTCCGATCACATTTATAAGTTGTTCTTGATTTCTTAATTAGTTATAATCAGAAAAGATTGGCAAATATTTGCATTTAGAGAAGTAATCAATCTGGTCCAGTCAGGGATTGAAAATTTCGATTCATCGTTTTTGTTGGACGGACTATATTAGCTATCGATCCGGTCATTTTAAAATTTTTTTTTTCACTTGTTGATAAAAAAATTATTTAAATTAGTAAAATTAAAATTATCTGGTCTCTTTAATATTTTATATATGATTAATGAATATTAAATAATGTATATATGGTCAATGATGATCTATTAAATGAAAACTACATAATTAATTTATACAATTACTATAGAAAATAATATATTATATATAATATTTAAAATATATATATATACATTCATTCGGTCTCGATCTTGGTTCGTTTAAAAAAGTCACACTTTGAGACCGACCAATAAGACTATCGGTTCAATCTGGTCGATTTTTTGAATCTGGGTCACCGATAGTCTTACACCCCTGTTTGCATTGATATATATTAAAGAAAACAATAAATCTTCTCAACTTCCCAACACTCCACACTCTATCTTTTTTTAAATTTTTTTATATGAATAGTAAATAAAAAATTTGAAATATTTAAAAAAAAATAAATTCAAAATTTTTTTTTAAAAAAATATTAAAAAATATGAAGTGTGAAGTGTGGATGAATAGTAGGAGGTTGTGTAGCAAAACTTAAATTAACTTATAAAAATAATATGATTTTATTGAAATACAATATATTTAAAATATGATTATATAACAGATTGTAAAAATAAACGTACGTGTATCTTTACAAGATCGGTACATGATTGATATCTTTTTTAAGTGTCAAGTGGGATTTTAGTTTCTGTATTTTCTGGTGGACGGTTGCTGCGAGTCACTTTCCTGCCTGCAAGTGGCACACGGATCAACCAATGCAGAGGTATATTATATGGAAATAATCTTTCCAACCTCTTACTATTCACCACACTCTACACTCTACTATTCCCAACCTCCTACTATTATATGGGACTGGAGTAAAGGGCAGGTAAAGCATTTCTGCAACTTGATGTATAGCAATTTGAATGTTGCGTTGGGATGTTGAGTTAAATTGAGTTTTTTATGAATAATAGTGAGTTGAGATGATAGAGTGAGTTTTGTGGAGTCTACTTAATATGAGTTTGGATGTTAAAATGAATTTAGATGTATTTATAGGAAGTTGAAAAAGGTTTTGAATTCCACGTGTAAAAAAGTGTTGAATTGAAAAATATTGTGGATCTCACATATAAAGAAGTTTTGAGTAGAGATGAATTTAGTAATTTGAAAATTAGATGTTTAGATGTTAGATTTAGTTTAAAATTAGATTAAACTAAGTAGAGCTCAAATGAGTTTAACAACCAAATAGAACCTAATTCTTATGCTGATAGAACCCAACCAACATGAGATGCAGGTATATATATAGCCCCACATTCAGCGTACGTGCGTAGTTTGGGCATGCATGTCATTTGAATGGTAGAAATATTCTAAGCTTACTATCCTCCAACAAACAAAGGGGAAAAGAAAAAACAAGTTGTAAATTTTCATAATTAACTCATTATCTGTTTCATGCACCTGTAAAACAGATTAATTACCATAAACGTGAAGTACATATATATATATATATATACACGTGGTATCTCATATAATAAAGATAAGAATAAGTAGTGTATAAGATCCCACATCGTTTAGATAGAAGAAGTTATTGTTCTTTATAAAATTATAATTATATTATCAATTAATCATTTTGAAATATAAGCCATGTAATTTAGACATTATATATATATATATATAGGTTATCTGACATTCACAAATATTACATTAGGTTTTTGCTTTTGAGCATCATCAACTTCCACTACTTCCTGTCAACGTCTAATTTATAATCTGGGTTGCATCGTCTGGCATCCATCAGTTTTGTGGGCAAAAGTACCTTTTTGGTATATATTAATATATATATATATATATACACACATACACACACATTTGTGTGTGTGTGTGTGTGAGAGGCTTGTTTTAGGACGTCGTCCTTGATGTTCCTTACTCGCTCTTGCAAATAACGCTTCGTCAGCATGCATTACTCGTAAAAAATCAAAGAAAGTACGTACGTATTGTAAATGAAACAAATTAACAAGGGAGGGAGAGGAAACCAGAAACAATGGAAAGCTGGTTTTCTGAAGCAAGCAGTACTACTGCCGGCCCAGTATTCAGGAGACCGGACCAGCGAGCGAGCTTGACTAATCGTGGGCAGCGTTATACGCATGCTGCATGCGGGCCTTAAATAGAATAGAAATTAGTACGTACTGGGTCGTCATTAATGGTCCACTAATTAGCTGCTTCCAGCACTCTCTGCCAGCCAAACTCGAGTACTGCTAGGCAGGTTGGATGCAGATTGTACGGAAAAATAAAGAAGAAATTAATTCGTGCAAGTTTCAAACTTATAAATCCAAAATATTTCTGTTACTGGAGCAGGTTAAGCTAGAAACACACTTTCGTTTGGATGCTTACTCATTCCAAATCATTTCCACTTATTATTATAATTTTTTTAAATTTTAATATAAAATATAATAAATAATTTAATTCTTTTAAATTTTAAAATAATAATAATATTAAAAAATAATATTCTAATAATATTCTATCATCTTAATTTAATTCAATATTTAAACACAGCTAATTCATAAAATTAAAAACAAAAACAAAATAAAATAACTCAACCAATTAAATATTACTCTCTTGTCTCATTTTATGTCGATTAATTTGTCTTGGATTATTCTAATTAATTTGTGTCCATTTTAAATGGTTGTTAATTCTTTTGAACCGTCTGATAAATCAATATTGTATTTATAATGTCTGCCGACCTAATTCTACAATATCATAAAATGTGCTATATATATAATAATTAGAAATTAATGTTTCATTGCCCATATGGTTTAATTAATGTAATCTCAACATGATATAAAATATCTAATTTATACATTAATTTGGAGGTCATCCCAATTCAACCCTCGAGTTACATGTAAAGAAAATCAACCCTACCCTTTTAAGTACTTCTCCTGATCTAGTACTCTAGTTTGCTCAATATATACAACAACAACATTAATGATGATCATAATGCTAACAATAATAGATATGTCTGGCGAGAATGCTTTATATATGAATCATGTCATGAGTGGACGGCATGCTTACGTGAAGACCACGCAAATTATCCTTTTTCTCGTTTTTCCTGTTTATATATCAACTCCTACCATAAAAAGATCAGGTCGAGCTATTAATGTAGCCACAAATTTTTTTTTTTTTTTCATATCGACTATTTATCTCGCCATTAAATAATGTTGCTAAAAGATCAGGGTACTCATGCAGCGGCCCTACAGCTTATGATCGATGAAAATCTTCCTTTTCTTTTATATATATATATAAAATAAATAAATAAATATAATACGATTGTAAGATAAAATAAAACTGATATGATTTATAAATAATAGTAAGATTTATATATTAAAATTTATAAATAATAATAAGATGAATTGAACTTCATCTCTCAATACAAATCTACTTAATGAAGAACTTCATTTCATCGTTAATACTTGAATTGACTTGAGACTGAAAATAAAACAAAGAAAAAAGAAATTACTTGTGTAAGTACATGTACAACAGGCCAGAGATCTAATGTCACTCAGTAAGCCACGTACGTACGTACGTACTCGAGGCTAAGCTGAAGCTACCAGTCATGCACTACAGTAATGATCATTTGAAGTTTAGCTTTGCCGTACATTTCTATTTAATTGGAGTAACGTTATATACACTTTTAGATCTAGTCTTGCCTACGTTTTTTTTTTCTTGTAAAAAAATAAACTTCATAAAAATAAGAGTTTTTTTATAATTTTGTTTATAAAGAAAACACTGTAATTATAAAGAGATTATATAAAAATAATCTTATGAACGGACATAATTTGATGTGGTTCATTAAATTATAAAATTATTTTTATTATGAAGTAGATCTAATAGATTAAATGAAACCACATTAGTTTATGAGATTATTTTTATATAATTATTTTGTAGATGTAGTAGTATTTTTTTGATAATAAGATCTATTTTTTTATAAAATATTTACATAAAACTTATATATTTGAGATATATATCATCATTTATTTGATTAATCGTGCATGTGATATTAGAATCTTATTACAAATTAAGCTGAAACGAAAGAGAACCATCGGATGAAATTAAGGTCAAACGATCCACGTTGCTTCGCAAACTCATGCACTCGGCTTCATTTGGATACTAAAATTATTTTAGATGATTTGTTTAATGGTAATGATAATAGTAGTCAAATAAAATAATTTATAAATAATAAAATAATATAAAAAAAAATGATCTTGTCAAACATACCAATATCTTTCACATTACCGGATAGTCAAACCACGTGCATGCGAGTTCTAACCTCACAATTCCCCTTTATTCTTTTAAAGGTCGGCTTCACATAATTACAAATTTTTTTTTTTTTTGGGCAGACATAATTACAAATTTTGTTTACGGTGCAAAGCTTACGTACAGTGTGAAATGTGTTAGGGATATGTTTGGGGGTAAAGATGAGAAATCTCATCTCATCTCTATCTCATCTCATCATTATATCTTTTTCAAATTTCCATACAAAATATAATAAACAATTCAACTTTTTCAAATTCTAATTTAATTTTTTCAAATTTCAAAACAATAATAATATTAAAAAATAATATTTTAAACTTTCATCTTAACACTATTCACAAAACTTTTAAAAATTCTCATCTTATCCCATCTACCAAGCATAACCGTCTTAAACTACTATTGAATAAAGTTAAATATATTTTTGAAATTTGAGATTTTGATCTGATGTATACAAAATTTGAAAAAATTATATTTTATGAAGAAGTAGTAGATGAATTATATATGAGTTGTTAACGTATTATTGCTCGTAGCATTTATGTAAGATATATGGTGCGGCTGATGTTCGATCCTGAGATTTTACCCGCGAGGGAAATCGGATGAGCAGCGAATCCAAGTCAAGCCAGCTCATCCCAGTGACCACTTTGAGTACTATAACGTCATCATGTCGGCATTCGATGACGCCAGTACGGCATCTATCCAGATTTCGGATATGGCCGCGCGCTAGTATTATCATATGCGTATGAACGCTTCGATTGATGCACTGCTGATGACACTGAAATCAGCTACAGCCGTGAACACTCCATCCCTTCCAGACTCTTACCTTTAAGCGCGTGGATAACCAATCAAATCTTATAATACATCTTGTCGGTTCACGCGCTGTCGTGGTTGGCTCTCTCTTGTCCAACCACTTTCATTCTCTCTACCCTTTCATTAATTTCCCATCAATTATCTTTCACACGAGTCTCACCATTTTCTTTCTCCGAAACCTGCTCATGCTGTGAGAGAGAGAGAGAGAGAGAGAGTAGAGCTAATTTCTAGCTAGCTCACAAATTATTCCCAGTCGTCGTTTCATGCAAAAAAAAAATATTATCCTTTTGAGCCTCGAGCGCTAGTGTTTTGTATTTTTAATCTCCACCTGCAATCAACAATGGACAATAATCTACCAATCAGCGTGCACCAGAGAAAAGCTGCCAAAAAGACCAAATCCAAGAAGAATATTAAGCCTATCAAGGTGGTGTATATCTCCAATCCCACGAAGGTAAAGACCAGTGCCTCCCAATTTAGGGCCTTGGTCCAAGAGCTCACCGGCCAGGACGCCGAGTTTCCGGTCCCCACCAAGTATTTATGCACCGACAACGATGTCGGCGGTCATCAAACGGTTCCCGGTCCCGTCATGAAGGCCGGCAGCGATGATTATTCGCCGGAGGCTCCACTAGTTGACCTCGGTCAAGAGCAGACGGAGAGTTCGGCTCACCAGTTCGATCCGTACGACGACGACGATGTTTTCACGCCCCTGCAGATGATAGAGAATCTGCCGGCCGCCGGGACGTCGTTCTTGCCCTCAAATGTGTTCTATGAATCCCCTCAAGTTGATGCGGTTTGATGGCTGGATCCAGATGTGTGAATTGAGTAAGCTCCCTGAGAACTAGCTACAATAATAATTATATGGTGTATATGTGTTGATCTCTAGCTTGTATGTTGTGTAATTGGAGGCCGTATGTCATGTTTGACTCTTTGTATTTAACCTTGTTTGGGTAAAAATATATAATAACCCAGGGCTACAAGTACTCTTGGCCATTAATGGCTTCCGCTGTGCGTCGGTCGTAGCTTAATTCTGTCTTCCTAATTCATGGGTTTAAGTGCTAATCCGGGAGATCATAAAGAACTAATTGGATGGGAGCTGAAACTTAAGCTAAAGTTTGTTGTGAAAGTGCAAGAGGCGAATTTGAAACCCGGGTTACTTAAAATTGCTAGCAAAGACAAGTACAAACCGTTCAGTCATAGGAGCAGCAGTTCTTGCAGGGGAAAAAAAAACCTAGCCATGAATCGAAAACATGTTTATGCTTTGATATGAAATAACTTATTCCGGTCGTTTATCAGATCAGGTGGTACTGGTACCGCGTGCAAAATCTGGTTAGAAAAGGAGAGCGAAAATTAGCGGTTCGAATTTATTTTCCTAGATGGTTTCATAAAGGAAGGTTAATTTTATGATGACGAAGTTAAATTACTTTGTACAACTTTTAAGCATGATCTCATGAAAATGGAAGTACGGTCGCGCACTTAATCCTTCATAGGATGAAGAAACACAACAGTACTTATTCCTTGAAATGGAACTATATATCACACAAAACTCATCCCATATTCCCATGACAAAATAATTATATATACCAAAAGTAGTATTGCTTTTTTACAAGCGTGTGTTGGGAGTCGGAGGTCTCAAATGCTGTTAGAAGGTAGCATGCAAGTTGATGTGTCAAGCACGCACAGAATGTGAAAATTTTTTAACTGGCTGATCACGATGTTCAATTAAAGCTCGAATGTGACAATACCAGATGGTGAAATACATGGTTTTAGTCCCCGACTCCCCTATATATATAGCCGTATGACGACGAGGCCATAGGTAATGCATGCATCATGTATGTATGTAATTACTATTAGTGTCTGCTTCCGCCGTTCTTCCCGTGTCAGCTAGTACGTACTATATATATATATATATATATATATATATATATATTGGTCTGATTTGTAGGTTGCGGTACATATTATAGGATAAAAAGACATGTTTTTGTATTTAAGGTTTTGTGGTTTTGATAGTTTCTAGGCTTCATTTTCCCAAACTTAGTTTTGGCTTGTTGTGATGATAATATTGGTTGATTGAAAAAGATGCTTTTCCTTCACATGAGGGAGGGCGATGAACATGACCTGCCAGGCGGCCAGCGCTGTTAGATATATAATTAGTTAAAATTCTATACATTACACTACTATCTCACTCTCATCTTATTATGTAAGATATGGTACATTTATTACCATTAGATAGTCTTTTATTAGATGATCTTTTATCATTTAATGATAATAAATATGTGACATTTTACATAATACTAGAATAAAAATAGGATGAGAATATAGAATATAACATTATTCTTCAGATTAATTTCGGGTATGCGTGTGTGAGAGCTAGAGAGAGATCTATATTAATTAATTCCATCGGGTACCGTCCAAATCCTAGAGAGAGAGAGAGAGAGAGAGAGAGAGAGAGAGGGCCAAGTAACCTCCATGTATTCGTCTTCCTTCTGAGAGAGAAGCTAATTTGCATGCAGCTTTATCTGATCCTCTGGAATATGGACCGTCTCTAATATATAAAAATCGAGCAGGTCGTATATATCATATATGAGAGGTGGCCGGGGGAGTTATTAGTCGTTTGATCCAAATGCATTCGTGTATATATATATAAAATCATGTATATATATGCACATGGAGAGAGATTAATTTTATGGATCGACGATTCCCCCGCCCCCCTCACCCAAACGTCTTGGATTGGTAAACTCTCATGTTGCATGGGGTGAATTATGATAGAGGTTATTGAGAATAATGAGTTTTGATTTTTTAATCTTAAGTAGATATCATTTTGAAGAATAATTGTACAGTCATGTAGATCATATGTGCAAGCATTTTCCTTAAATTTAAATTTCGAGAAAAGCCATTTACAACTTATATAATACCGTTAATAATTAGAAGATAAAAATTATGATCAATTAATGTAAGTACAATTGCTTTTTGTATTCAAAGACTACATATTTTTTGTGGCAGCGGATCATGGTTTAACGCATGCATTTGGGGAAACCGGCCTAGCTAGTCCGTGTAACACTTCTCTTCCAGTAGCATTTTGTGATATCACTAACAATTAAGTATAGTCTATCCCATGCATGCATCTGTGAATTTTATAAAGATAACTGTGATGGAAAATATCTTTCAATCTAATTTGCACGGCAGCTATATATATAGATGCATGCTCTAGATCATCTGCATTAATTACAATGGGAGTTTTTTTAAAACTTTGGATGGCAAGGCAAATTAAGTAATTACCTGCAGCGGGCATAGATATAGGGAAGAGTAATGGAGATCGAAAATTTAGTACTTTTTTGCGATCTTGATCCAATTCAATTCCGAGTAAAGATTTGTTTTGACGTGAGTTTAATATGTAAGAAGTGCTACAACTACAAAGAGATTCTACGAAAATAATCCTACAAACTTGTGAAATCACCACTCTTTAGGGAGAAGTGTTGATTTCACATGCATGGTGTCGGAGTAAAAGTCTTGAGTTCGAACCCAAACTGTACACTTTATTCCATTTAATTAAATATTCTACTTATTCGGCCAACTCATTGAGGAAGAGTCTGGCCCACACGTTAGGGGTTAAAAATATAATACAAATAATTAAATAATTAAATATACTTGATCTTTTCATCAGCTTAAGCTTTTAAGATAAATGATGATTTTACAAACTGACATGACTTCATATATATGATACATTATATTTACTTTATAAAAAACATAACTTTACAATTTATAATCTAACATATCATATTAAGTTACGTTAGTTTGATGATTTTGTAAAATTTTTTTGTGGCTAAAGCATTTATCTTAATATATATATATATATATATATATATATATATATATATATATATATATATATATATATATATATATATACATATTGTATAATTGCAGGCATGCGCGCAGTGCATGGTTATACCCCATGTACGTACCCGGCCGGAACGCGGTAGGTTTAGAATTAAACCCCTTGAAATTCGATGATCATCAAGACTTAAGCCAAAAAACTTTCGTGTGGTTTTGGGCTGTTTGTCGTGGCAACAAATCAAAGCAATTAAAGACAAGTTCTCTTTTCTTGTAAGTTTGTGTTTGGAGAAAGCATCTCGAGGAAATTTTACGTTAATATCATTTACTTAATTTGAAGAAATTCAAGACCAGTGAAAGTGAAACTATAATGACGAAGAGTGATAACAGAACTTCATGAGCTGCCACTACGAACCCTAGAGGTAGCTATATATATGTACATCGAGTTTTAATGCTAATTTTTCCGGGCTGTCATATTCAATGATGACTATTTTGCAAACAGTTTTTCCAACTCGTGGGCAGGACATTTGAACAGATATGTAAGTTTGGATCAGTGGCAACTTGCATTCTGCATGCTGCTGATTGACCTCTCGCAAGACTTCTTTTGGACATGTTTTTTCCCTATTCTTTTTACGAGGCCATCAATGATTGAGAAAAGCTAGCGACCAAGTTAGAACACTAGTATTGGTCTATGCATATCCATATGCAAAGCCATATTTGCATAATATGACTCAAAAAACATCCACATTGGTTTATGCATATACATAAATTTGGCTAGCAATGAACAGTTGTTATTCACTCCATCAAACATATTTTAATTGTTTTTTCTCTCTCCTTCCATTCTCTCTCAATCTTTTCCTCTTCTCCCTCCCTCAACAACACAACAAATATTCACATACACATTCATTTTATTATTATAATATATTATATATATTTTTTCATTTTATTATATTTTTAATATAATATATAAAAAAAAATTATATTTTTTATTATTGCATTTGTATTATTAATCTCAAATGTATATAGTGGATGCTAATTACAAAATATATATAAAAATTTTGATTTTAGAAAAAAATTAATAATAATAAAAAAATAATATTTTATTATTATTTGGTCACAAATATGCATAAGCCAATGTGTGAGTTTTACTTATGCATATGCAAATGGTCAAATGGTTATGTAAAAGAGGTAATTTTACATATGCATTTACATAGACCAATGCTAATGCTCTAAGCTAGCTACTGCATTAGATATTGAAAAGTTTAGCTATCAGGCTTGGGCTCCATCAAGATCAAGACCAGCTGTTTTATCTCTCTCTGTCTGTCTGTGATCTGTCCCTCTCTCTCTCTCTCTCCCCAAATTATAAGGAAAAAGATGAATGACAAGATAGCTAGTTCAATGAGTTTGGTAACCATCCTTTCATTTTAGAAATGGTGGGAACCCATTGTACCAGAACGCCCGCATATTGCATCGTTCTACTAATTCCCCAATTGATCAGGAAGGCATCTCTCTTGTCAATAAAATAAACGAATGATTTTTCGAAATAGGTCATGCGGGATGCAAAACTAGGGGTCCGTATTTTCACTGGTTTCTCACAATGAGATTGTTAGGATAATTAGATTAAGGGTTTAACCAAATTAGTATCTAATAATTTTAAAACTTTTGGATCAATGATTAGGTCTTTAACAATTAGTATCAATGTTTGGATCTTTAACAAATATCATTATGTATTTGTTCCGGCTTGTCCCAAAGAGATCCAAATGAAAAATTAAATGGAGCAAACGAAATTATTAATACTAAGACTTTCAAGAAATTTATACCCACTTTGTCTACTTAGGATATATGACAAGAAAAATTTTATTTATCATCTTCACAGCACACACCACATATAATTTTTTAATTTTTAATTTTTTTCTCTTATCAAAAGTGTGGTATATAGATGATAAGTAGAAGAATTCAATTAGTTTAGAAAGAATAAAATCAAAAAAATCTTAAAAAAAAGAAGTATTGTGAACCCTGAGGGGTAGCTCAACTAGTCCGACCTTGAGTTTGCTCTCAATGGTCATCAGTTTGAGTTTCTTTAGGGCGTTTATTTGGTCGTTAACTTCAAGACCTATAGGATTAGTCAAGGTGCGTGCAAACTGGCCCGAACACCCACAATTATAAAAAAAAAAAGAAAAAAAAAAGTATTGTGTTATGTCATTGTGTGAGGATGATGAATAGCAAAACTAATATGGAAATACCATTTGGTTAGACACCAGAAAATCCATGGAAAAAAGAAAAAAAGAGAGAGAAAATATCATTTGCTTATTTTATAAAACTTTGAAGATGCTACATATATATATATATATATATATATATATATATATATATATATATATAAAATATACAAACCATTAAAAAAGGCTGGTTTTTGTATGTATGCCAGTTATTTTATTTTTAAAGCTAAGATCGCAGAGGAAAATGGCCGAAGCCAATATTAATAGAAACATGACCTATGAACATGCACGTCTGAGTTTGCACATTTCACCTTGACGGAGCTTTTGGATGCCAATGCAATAGATAGTGTGCATGAAACTATCAACTTGCGAGGACTTACAAAGAGAGAACAATTATGGCTCCAATATATATATATAAAGCAAATTCCTGTTCATGTTTGGAGCATCACCATGTAGGAAGCGTGAAATTTAAAACCACTGACGCTTCTCTGTATGCCATTGCCTAAACGACTCTTGGGTCTCTTTAAAATGACTGCCTAAATCCTTTATACTCCAAGAAGTCAGTAACATAAGAGTTCCTGAGATGAAGATCCGGATAAAAAAGAGAGGAGAAAAGTATTCAAAAAGAGAAGGAAAAAAGAAAAATAAAGGAACTCAGAATTTCCAGATAAACAAGGCTATACCTAAATTTGAAGAAAAAAAAAATGCACCAATATCAATTCAGACAGGTGCCTTTTTCATCAATTCTGATTCAGAATCAGGTGAAACTACATGGTTCTTTTTTTTCAAATTGCTTGTTATTCGATCTGCATGCCACTTTGAGAAACCTTCTTCAAGGGTTTCTCGCATCCACTGATACCGGCAGCGCTTCTTTGCTTCAGGGATTGTTAGCCAATGTCTCTTACGAGTGCTCTGTTCTGGCCAAGACTGCAGCTCCTCTGTCACAAGCAAAGCGCACATGGCAGCTTTGCACATACCTTCCAGACTAAATTCATCTTGTAGGGTTTTGCTCTTGAAAATGTAGTAGCCGAGAAAATGCCGACATAAAGACATTACTTTTTTAGGCCAAAAATTGCACGAAAGGAAATCAATCAATGTTTTTCAAAAATTTTAGAAACTCCCTCTTTTTTGATTGCAGGGTATTTGAAACGAAGAGAAAAGCACTTGATTGATTTCAAAACTTACTTTTAGCAGTAGGAAAGAGCAGAAAAAACAGTCAAGAAATCAACAAGGTCATTTATTATTTATATAAACATAGAAGACCAGTTCTAAAGACCCACAACTATGATTGAAATCCACCTCATTCAATTAACATCACTTGAGATTCTGTAGCGTTCAGACCATAAGTCATATTCAACTTAAGGCAATGGGATATTAGTAAATATTTTTAAAAAATAAAACTTTACAATTTGACATAAGTGAAACAATCATCTATATCTACTGTAACAATAAAAAACAAACAAATAACATGAACCAGATAAAAAAGAAGAAGGTAGATTTCGTCAGGTCCTACCCAACCAAATCTTTCAGCAGCAGAAGAAGAATAAATAAGAAAAGGATACAAAGATGAAGGAGAGAACAGAATTGAGAGGCTAAACGAAAGCAATTGCACTTTTAACAGGCAATCTCAACAAACTAAATATAAGACTGGAGTTTATGCAACATCTAAATAATTAAGGTATTTGCTCCACCCTTGGACAACAATTCCACTTCCCATTGGGTAACACATGAGGGTCAACTGAATATACAACCAAGAATCAGGGAGGGGCTATCACAACAGAGCAGGTGTGGCATTGAGAGACCACAAAGCAGACAGAAGAAAATGCCAGTGTCAGGACATGTCAGGCAAGAAAAGTAGCATTGCATGAGTTTCATCTTCTAATGCTACTACCAACATCAACTCATTTACACTAACAGATGTGTGCACAATCATGCATATCCACCCACATGATCATCTTAATAAATTACAAAAGCTTTTGGCCCCCTAAATAGCAAGAGCATTTATAGAGCAAAAGAAAACAAAGCAGTTTATCCATACCATTAAATCCCCTCGAACTCCAGCCTCTTCTAAAGCTACACGTTTTGCCGCCTCCTCAACTGTCTCATCGTTCTCCCAGCCACCCTACAAGAAGCAGATAACAGCACTTAAAATACAAAATGTATATAATAACTGGGTCTGTTACAAATCATCAATCACTACTCACGTCCACATTTTACTGTGGATTACACATACATTACTGCTTGAATCTTGATTATATAAAATTTGATAAACAAATATCTATTGAACAGTAAGACTTGGCCATCTTCAAAGCATAAAAAACTATTTGGCACTCAGTTTTGAGAGAGAGAGGCTCCTGCATAAGGATAGAAAAGAATAATTTCCTAGTTTGAGATCCCTCTTAATAAAGGGACAAAGCATTAAGCAAGGCTAGGTCCAGGTAAGTGTTACACACAAAGGACAAAGAAAAGCAATACCATAAAAGGCATACAGTAAATTTGGTGAAGGCTGGGAATGATGTGAATGAGGAGGCTGAAGAAGGTTTGGATGATGCGGCACTTACCTATGAATAGGGGGAGATAACCAGAGAGGATAAAGAGAAATTTCTTGTGCGATCATTGGATCTTAGGAGACTATTGATGGCACTTAAGGAAAAGGAACGCCCATGGGGACGAAATATCTTCAAATCGAAAGATATGTGATGTGATAGTTAACAATGATTATAGCAAAACTATCATGCAAAATGATGGTTGTGAATCTAAGGTTGAAGACAAAGAAGTACCCAACACTTTGCAAGATCGGTTGAAGCAAGCGAGGTGCAAAACTGGAGGTAACATAAATCTATCTAGTCTTTTCTCTAAAGGAAAATATTTTGTAGATGAGGTACTATGTTTCGTAATAAACATGAATCCTTGCATACGTTCTTGGATATGCATATGAGGAGAGATAATGTCTATATATTTATAACATGAATCTGGAAGATTAAGGCCTCGTTTGGCTATGCAGTTCAGATGAAACGAGATGTTTTATTGAAAATTAATAAAATAATATTATAATATAACTTTTTAATATAATTTTTGTTTTGACAATGTTGAATTGTTTATTATATTTTTTGTGGGAGTTTGGAAAAATTATAATGATTATATGAAATAAGATGAGATAGTTTGTTTTTGTGTAACCAAACCAATCCTAAGGCCCAAGGAAAGAGGTAGGCATGCATAGGGTTGTAAATGAACGAGTCTGTTTAATAGCTCACTCGATACTCGCTCAGTTAAACTTGAATTGAACTTGACTCGTGAAAAAAAAAGCTCGTTCATGAAAACAAATACCCGCTTGATTTGCAAATGACACATACTCGACAAAACTTGACTCAACTCGGCTAAAACTCGTTAAGACCTGTTCGTTTATTCTCGAGTCGACTCGATTAAAACTCATTCATATATTGATAAATATATACATACACCTATGTATATATACATATATATATATGTATTAGCGAATAATATAAGCATACCACTTTTATAATTAAATATATAATATGTAATCTAATTACTTATGTCTATATAGTGAATATACTTCATAGATATATTTAATAATTTCATATACTAGTATGTGGGAATCATATATGAAATAGATATATGGTATCATATTAAGTGTATGTATTAATAATATATGTAGGCATATAATATATTATTATTTTGGATAAATATCAACTAGCTAGTTATTAATTATTTATAAATTTTTTAAAATTTTATAATTCAATAGAGGTTCTACTTATTAATTGTATAAATTCAATATTAAATATTTTATTTTATTTTATTAATTATTAAATCTTATTCAAAAAAAAAAAAACAATTCAAGCTCGAGTTGAGAGTTTAGCTTATTGAGTCGAGCTCGAACAAAGAATAAAAAAAAATCTCAAGCTCGGGCTTGAGATTGAGCTCGAGTATTTTGAGTCGAGCCGAGCTTGGCAAGCCAAAGACTGGCTCGGCTTGATTACAGCCCTAGGCCGCATGCATGTCCAAAACCAAAAGTAGAGATAAACCTTTTCTCTGAATTCAGAGTGAAGATGTGGCCAAATAGATTCTTCCAATCATAAATCGCGAGAAAGAGTTAATTTCGAACAGTGGAGACTGATGAAAAATGGGATGCACTCGATTACATGAAGCAATTTAAAAGAAACAAGGCTCAAAAGAAAAGATGCAAGGGTCGTGTTTAATAGGTGCAGAATGGACGTTTGATCATAGCTTATCTAGGAAGTTCCCAGACCATATAAAGTTTATGTTCGATCGATCGAAGTTCCCAGACCATATAAATACAAATAGAATGCATCGTTCGATAGTTTTACTCTTTAGACAACAACAACTAGAATATACGTACATTTATATAAATATATACACACACATATATGGACAACCGAGAAGACAATAGTAACTTAGTGATGAAGGCCCAAAAACCCCTAGTATTTTTTATTAAAAAAAGGCTAGTCGTGACTTGGTAGACCATAATAGAGCAAGATACTGATGAAAACATAATCTATGATCATGAAATAATCACCAAAAAACAAACGTGTTCATTAAATACCTTCGGAAATAGAAGACCAGGTCCACCAGTTGAGTTGATCATTAGTACCTCCACATCCTTCTCAGACGTTCCATCACTACTTCCAATACCATTGGTATCCTTGAAAGGAATACACCTGCCAATCCAATCACTCTTCTACTCAACAACTTGTCGAAACACTCCAAAAACTAATTCTTCGCTAAAAAAAAAAAATAGTTAATTATCCCCAAAGGTAATGATTTTCTCCAGATTGATAATGGGCATTTATTGATTTTGGGATTTGGCATCACGCAAGAAATATTGGATTAAGAAAAAGAAAAGAAAGCGACACAGAGACAGAGAGAAGAAATACCCGGGGACGAGGCGGCAACCTTCGTTGTAGCGCTGCTGATGGCGACCGGTGCGAGCCACCAATTCTGACATTTCGCAGAATATTGGCGCCGGTGGGTCCGCTTTCCTTTGCCTCTTAGTTACAACAACGACATCCTTCCATATCCATTTCCCATTGCGATTCCAAAACCGGAACACGCATGGCTAGTCAATCAGTACACACCACGCCAGTACTGCTACTGCACATTCAAACTTCAATACCAGTGCCTCTTTTATTTCTCTTCTTTCTTTCCGTATGAAATGAATTCCCCTCTTTCCCTGGGAATTGAACTTCCTAAAGAAATGGAACTGTATTTGTAGCGAGCTTGTCAACCGACACAGACGGTGACCGGTCACAATGGGAAATGGAAATCAATCAATGTTTTTCAAGAATTGTAGAAACTCCCTCTTTTTTTTTATTGCAGGGTATTTGAACGAAGAGAAAAGCACTTGATTGATTTCAACACTCCTGGTTTGGTTACATCTTTTTTATCTGGTGTAATCATTAAAATTATTTTAAATTTTTATTTAAAATATAATAAATAATTCAATTTTTTTAAATTTTAAAATAAAAATAATATTTTATTTTATTTTTAATTTTTATTATATTATATTTTATCTCATCTCACTTTATTTATATAACCAAACAAGATCTTTTAGCCGTAAGAAAGAACATAAAAAGTAATAAAGAAATCAACAAGGTCATTTATTATTGGATAATGATAAACTTATTACTTCCTATCACTTATTTACTATTTTTTTAGTTTTTTATTTTATTTTATTTACTTAATGTTATGAAAATGACTATTAGTAAAGTTGTATTTTTTTTAATTTTTTATTAAAAGAAGTAGTAAATAGATGATAGGAATGAGTAAGCTTATCATTAAAACATAAAATTACAAATCACGTTGGCTTTCATTTCTTAATTATAAAGAGAAAGTGAGGAAGAAAAAATAAAATAAAAAGGTAGAATCAACCAAATTTGTTTGAGCTCTTTCCTAGGCTACATGATTACGTCTGTTTTTCTCAGTCAATCTCGTTTATGATGTGAAGATTTTAATAGACCCAAAAGAAGAATAATGAAATTACTAGATACTCAAACTCCCGTAGTCTTATCATATTATAAGATGTCATGCTAATTAAAATTAATTTTTTCGATTGGATAAAAATATAACATTATTTATACTTTGGGAGTATCTAATAATTTTTTAAAATTTCTTATTATATATGAGTGGAAGTGGTGCGTGCTGTGTCGTCTGTCACAAACATAGCATATTCCACCTTTAAAAAAATTAGGAAGGGGACTGACTGTATGTTCATATGGGTGGCTTCAATCCAACAATTGATAATGGCCACTGCCAATTTAAAAGGGCTTTTTGTACCGTGTGCCTGCAATCTAATATGCGCGATAATGCCCTCAGGGTAGACTTCAACTTTGCTCCAGTGTCATCAATTATGCTACAGCTCAGCACCAAATAATATAATAAAAAGGAAAGTCTGTTGGAGCACCCAATTGATCATTATATTTAACAATAGTCAATATATTTTAAAAAAAATGAATTTCTTAGATAAAATTATTGAAAAGTTCAACCGTATGAATATTTCAGTAACTCTTCACAATCTCTGACACTCGAGAATATGTTCCAAGAATTGCACAAATGATACCCAATATGGTTATTGCGGAACTTGCAAGGACCTGAATATAAAGGAAGAAAAAGTGTAAACAATAGAGGACAAACCAATACACATTCAGAAAAAGGACTTTTCTTTTATTTTGCAAGAAACGTTCGGAAAACTAAAAGGACATGAACATGTTAAGTAAAAGAAGCTTGTTTACAGAAAGGCTCTGGCTTTTCTGGAAGAGGTCAAAAGCAAAAACAAACTCGAGTGAAACATGTTTTATATCTGCATCCCTAAGAAGTTTCTTAATTCTTACCCTATCGTCTGAACTATATACCTGCATGGGAAACATATCAACCAAGAATAACTGTCTCAACCAACTTTGATTCAAGCAACCAGGGGGACTTGAAAATGCATTGTGACTGCAATGCTTTCCCTTCAATTTGATGGCTTCCTTAATTACTCCTTGTCAATTGGGTATTACTTATTACTCTTCTGATATCATTCAGCCTCGAGAATCCGAGATCCAGAATAACAGAAATCTTTTCTTTTTGTTTGTAGGACAATCTTCTGAGGAATTATCAGAAAATTAAAATTTAGATCCATCTCTAAGTCTGTATTCATAGTCACAACCACTCACTGTTGAAGTTGAAATTTTCATCTGATTACCTCAGCCTTTGGATCAACAAGTTCATTGTAGGCTCACCCAGTGGCATTTTATTTTTCTGCTACATTTTCCCCTTTCCCAGTTTATTATGTTATAATAAGCCATAAACAAAGCCAACAGCATGTTTTCTCAGAAGGTTTCATGTCAGCCATTATTAATGTGACATGGTAATTTGTAGTATGAAATTGCCATCAGATTCTCACTGCCAAATGTATAAAATAATTTTCTTGCAAAGATGATTTGCAGAAAGAATACGTCAGGTTAAAGACTGCTTACTTAAGTCCTTGTAGCTTTTCTTCCCCCCAATTTTAAGAAAACATAAAGCCGGCATTACCATTGCCTGGATTAAAGAAACATCCACCACATAAAACATATTAGTTTTATGTCATGCTGGCATAAGTCAGCATTGGGAAGCTAAAATATTCTTATGCAATGTTGTCCACAAAACTCTTTTTTAATGAAGTCAACTAAGTGTGCTTTCTTTAAACCAAAGTTTTGTATAGAAACGGCATTCAAATATGTTGAATGATATTAATTCACTTGCCTGAAATTGGCAATTGTGGAATGCAACTATGTATTTATCAAACTTAGTTGTATGCTTACCACAAGTATATCAAGGAGAGAACCCATTAAAGCCATCAGAAGACCTGCAACCAAAACAAAACAACTACTGAGTTATGAGTCCCTCAATGAAGAATGAGAATGAATCAAAAGTAGAAGCTATTTCCACCACCTCCTTATGAATATGTTCTAACAAGAGAAATTAGTTATAAGGATCATCTGAAAGTAAAATGAACTCATTCAAAATAGAAACTAAATCTTGATGGCACCGCAGCGGCATTACTTAATCAGATTGAACTCCATGCAACCCCAACATGACCTGGTTCAGGATTTGAATTAAATCGAAGCTTTCCCGTTATACAAATTTATAACTAATCCTGTCGCAGTAGGTCAGCTGAGGGCAAATTATACAAAACACCTCATTAGAAACTAACTGTAATATATAATTGCATATGTTGTATAATTATATCACGAGGTCCTTTACGCTTGATTCTAACAAAATGCTTTATGGAGATACACGATAGACCCACTCACTTCAACTTCAATTTACTATCCTTTAATCCCAGACAACTAAATAAACTACGGCTTTAGCACATAGAAAAGTAATTGTCAAGAGTTCACAGGAATATCACAAGCATTGGGCATTTTGTATGCACATCACCCTTCACACCTCTATCCCACTGCAAATTGAAGTTGACCTTGGAATGACGTGGTCAAAATGTAAAACTGATCTAAAGGGCTATTCCATAGTTTTATATAGCAAACTGTCAAAGCAAATGAGTTATTTAGAGAAAATCATAAAACATTAATTTATGTCCAGAAGCGTATGATTTTGCAGATGATATTTTGATAACTTTTTTAACCAAATATAAGATGAAACTGAAAAATTGAAGTATTTTCTTTAAGTCAAAGTACAAATATTTACCAAAAAAGGGAAGAAGAAAAGCTGCGCAAACCGAAGAAACAACAAGCGCTGTTCTTAGAAGAACGAAACACCACAACACCATTTGAAACTCTAACTGGCAGCAGCTCCTCTATACTCCTTGCCAAAGGGTTCATCAACAGAGCATATTTGTTCAATGTTAAGGAATCAAATTTAGCCAAAAGAAAAAATGCAGAAAAAGCTAAAGAAATACACCTTTGATTTCAATCAAAGGATGGTATTTGAGAAAAGGATATTTAGTGCAAGGGTTAATAACCTGCCAGAATGCAAGAAATCTAAGTTTAGAAACCACATAAATGTCCACCAACCCATCTACATGGATGAAAATCTCATTTCAAAGAATCTCATACTTTTATGGTTGTCCAAATTGCAACTTTGGAACCAAAAGCGTGTGGTGGCATGTCCAAAGTTATCTGGGACAATGTATGCTTACCAAACATGAGATATCCCATGATTGCAACACCCCCATATATAACTACACACAACAGGAAACTGCACAGAAATGAAAAGATAAGTCGCAAGTAATAGAAAGGCAAGTAAATGTGCGCCAAGGGGACCCACAGTTTTTTTTTATAGGTAAAAGTAAAATTTATTGAAATAACGATAGTAATGGGAAACCACAAAGTTATTCACCATATTATGAGTGCTTTGCTAAATTTTGTCTTGTCTGCCATTGACTGGTAGATATTTGGAAACACAGAATGCCCAGAATAGCAAAATTCATGCACACCAATGACAAATGGAATGCCACCCCATTCATGACTTGAGCAGTTTGATGGAACCCAATGCCATCTATTGTACCAAGGAAACATACACATAGCCCATAGGGCTATCAAAACTGTGGCAAAGACCTCACCAGCTGTAAAATAGATCACAAGAATTCAGCTATATACACAATCTCACAATCTCAAGAACCCGATGGAGGCCTTACAGAAAAAGTTTACAACACCTGAAAGGTATGAGATCATGTGGCGATCCATCATCCAAACAGTTGGCAGAACAATCAGGGCACTTAAGAATTCCAAACCAATGCATAGAGTCCAGATGAACACCGGCCTAGTCCAATGATGTTCCAGCGGATAGTTTGGTAAGATTATCTCCTTCCAAAATTATAAACTCTACACAATAGGACTGCACACATGGGAAAAATCTTATTAAAATCTGACAAAGCACTAAGTACATCCGGTTCAAGCAATCAGGATCAGAGTGCCACTTACATATAATTCAGTATACAAAAGAATCTGCACAAAGATCCATAAATACACTAACATCAGAGATTTTGGAAATGAGAAAACCGAGATGTAAGTAAAATAGACTATAAATACATATGTGCACTCTTTTTCATATCCTAATATTACCAATTTAAAAATTCTGAAGAAAATAGAGCTCAACCATATAATTCAGAACGAATTTAATGTAGTCAAATCATCGTGTCTGAATATGTGTGCTATGAACAGACCAAATATGATCAACTATAATGTGTTAATATGACAGTAGAGCAGCAAAGATTTGCCATCAATGACTGTAAAGAACCATCCTTGAGCAACTTATAAACAAGATATCGTGCTTCTGTTTAAAGTTATAAGCAACTCATACAAGACGTCCAAATCTTCCAAAGGCAGCTTCTCCTAAATCTGGGTAGGTTATGATACCTTTATTGCTCTCAAAACAGTATCTCATGAGGGAGGCAGTGTAAAGACATACAACTGCAAAAAAAACTAGCACCACCAAACTAGCCCAGCCACCTTCTTTCACCGTGTAAGGTGTAGAAAGAAGGCCAACACCAGCCAGTACATTAACTCCTGCCACAAAACAATGCAATGTGACGAATTCATTCCAAAGAGAGCCAAAAGCAGAAGTTCAAATCGAAGAGCTTAAACAGATGACAAAAGCCCTATTCACAATATTTTCGATAAGGTGAGCTATTACTCAAAGTTGAACCTTTGATTTCCTTAGTATGAGAAACATCAAAGTTGAACCTTTGATTTCTCACACATTAGACATTCTCTTTCAGTAATGAATCTCGTTTCTTGACAATTTTTTCAGTAATGAATAACTATTTGTTGGCATCGAGGCCATTAAATGCTACAACTTAATTGGAAGACTGTGAATTCCCAAACCAATCCTGCATAATTCTCAAGGGCTGCCGAAAAAATCACACATTGAAATGGGGTTATAAGCGGCAACAGTCTTTTTCAAAATTCTCATCAAGCTATATAGTGAGTGACCTCTCAAATCTCATCATCCAAACAAATTTAGCAAAAACGTTAATAGAGGAAAGGGTCCCTAAACTGGCACAGGAAAATTGATTTAATATAATTATCACCCTCTGGGTCAAATCATGGAAAAATAACTATAAGACACTGTGTATAGCCGGTCTCCTCCCACACGCTTCAAGGGATGGCGGAAAAACTTTTGAGTACAATTTGGACTTGAAACTCTAGTCGAGATGGAATCTGTTCTTTTTTAAGAGATGGAATCTGTTCAATCCGAATTTAACATGAACAAAAATAACAAAACTATTAGACATCATAAACTACTAATCTTGGATTTGTAAGTTTAGTTCACTGCTACTGATATTGGATTTGGAGTGAAAATGATAGGCACTATGCCGCACTTAACACGCAAAACTTATCTCATGCATGTATTACACGAAATGCAAAGCCACCAAACAGGGGAAACATGAGACAAGAAACAGTGAACTTCTCAGACTGTTTGGTCCGGCGATTTTTTTTTCTTTTTTCTTTTATTGTCTAGATCCAAATGAAGCCTAAAAATCCTCCAATGAAAACAATCTGTTCGTGAAAATAGATATTCCACGAAGTATAGAAACAAAATTGTGTTTCAAAGAGGTAGTATTTCCAAGTTAATCTGAAAAGCCTTTCATGATACTGTTATGTTCCAGGAAAATATTTTCCAGAATATGTTTTCTGAAAAACCAAACAGAGAAAAAACCAAGGAAAAGAACACCGACCTATAACTCTGTGGCCATTGCTGAGAAGATGAAGCATCAGAGAACGAACCTGACGATGACCACCTTCTTCATCATCACCATTTTCATCACTGCTACTACTACCACTACCACCACTACAAATATTGTTTCCCCCAACACCTTCGTCATCATTGCCATCATTCTCTTCCCAGAAAAACTGCTCGGCTGCTCTCCACCCATCCTTCCCTGCGGCCATTTGCCGGAGCTCCCACAAGAGAAACAAATTAACCCAAGGTAGTTTTTCTGGATTAAGAATGGGAAAGCTGAGTTTTTGTTGTTGGTTTTTTTATTGTATTTGAAATTTTGAATAAGAAAAATAAATAACACGTTACTTTTTACAACACGTAATCATATTTTAAAATAAAATATACTTTTATAAAATACTTTACTATACCAACTTACATATGTTTCTTTGTTTTTCGAAGTATAGCAAAACGTCGATATGCTATTTTTAAGTAATCCAGCGACCACCAAGGCTTTCGTCAAACAGAACGGTGCGTGAGTCACCCGCACACGTTATAGAAATGCGTGAGATCCATACATCATCACATCAAGAAGCTCTTATTATTGTCATGCACGGCATTTTTGAGACCAATGACCTCAATTTCTTCGTACTCGATTTGCCGCTACAGTCCTAGCGTGGTGTGTGACGTGTGTCCCTCACGCACCACCACAATCTCTTTATTTCTTATATTTTACTTTCCTTCAAACTAAAAATTTAAATATATATTTATAATCCGTTATTTTCACATCTATTTTATATTTATTGTATTTTTTTAGGTAAAAATAAAAAAGAAATAGTCTCTTTGATATTTTATCTATAGAGTGAAAGTCCTCTATTCTTCTAAATGTAAGGTTTGAAATATCTACTTTAGACAGAGTGTAATCTCTCATAAGATTTGTCTGTAAAAAGTTATAGAAGTTAAGACCATACCAATTACAAAAGAATTTATATATTGATGGAGCTCCAACTTTGAATAGTGAGGTTGTAATCTGGAATTTCTCCTATATGTATCAGGTTACAACTGTAACTACAATTTCTTGAATAAATAAAATCTATTTTCTAAATAAAAAATAAAAAACTTACGTATATCTCTCCCCATCAATAGGTGAAGAGAATAAAGCGTGCATGTACGATGTATGGCTGAGGATAATGAACCGGTGGCAGAAGACACGATTCAAGAATATTAATAGTGCTGCCTAAAAAATAAAAAAAATAGTGCTGCCTTCTAGCTAGCTGTTTCTTTAGGATTCTCATTCAAGTGTGCACGTGATAATTTTACTCTAAAAACAAAAATTTGATGTGCAGTAGTTTTTTTGTATTTTTTTATAAATATGATTGATTGTGTTATTTTTTTAATATAAAATGATTATTTTAACCAATCACATTAATAAAATGTATAAAAAATATATAAAAATAACTGTACATAACATAACTCTTCTAAAAAACTTACTGTATTTCCTGTATCTTTTAATTATATCTGGGCTGTATAGGTGTTTTTCTCTCAATCCGTATGCATGTTTGCACATTTTGAATATTTCATAATGACATGAATATTAATAAAATAGTTTATAAATAGTAAAAATAATATTTAAATCAATATATATTTTTATTTTTTTATAGGATATTAGTTTTTTAAAAATGAGATGGGACAAATTAAATAAGAATATTAAAAAATTATTTTAATATAATTTTTTCTTTAAAGTTTGAAAAAGTTATATTGATTTTTTTGTTTTGTTTTAAAATTGAGTAGTGCTAGCACGAGGATGGCTATCGACAAGTTATAAATTTTTTTTTCTTTACTCATTATATATTTAAAAAAATTTACAACATTATTTAAAAAATAATTTCTTAATCATTAAGTAAAAATAAATAAATAAATTTTCATCAGGACCCATCCTCGGTAAGTTTAGAATTATTTTTTGAAATTTATAAAAATTATAATGATTAGATAAAAATATTAAAAAGTTGAAATTAAAAAAAAAAGTATTTGAATAATATTTAAAAAGAAAATTGTAAGAGAAGTTTTGAGAATTTCACATGATCTTATTTCATTTCTTTATTATGATTTAATTACGATGTTTCTGACGTTTTCATCGTTGATATCTACTACCCGTAACCCATTTGTGCGGAGATACCAATATACCATGATCCGAAACTTCTGCGTAAGGATCAATTAGCTTAGAAATTTTCTTTTGCTAGAAAAGAATTAATTCCTATAATTTATACCTAAATTGAGGGGTTGGCCATTTGTGTAAAGGGAGCTATCTTTCATGTTGGATGCATGTCTGTAGCTCCACCTAAATTGACTCGTTTTTCAAGAGATAGACTGATTCGTTAGGATGGTGGTTGTTGTAAGTAAAAAAAAACTTCCATTGGAATTAAGAACAAAGTGATCAATATTACATTGATAAAAAAAAGTAGGTACAGTCTACTGAATCATCTTCATGTCACTTGTCCAATCACCACTTAATAAAGAACAGCATTGAATCATCTTGTAACTTGCCATAGTACATTAGATTGTAAAATTTATTTTATTATAAAGTACATAAATCTAACACTATTTATACAATAAGTTATGCAATTTAATTTGCGAGATTTATTTTGTAAGATTTAACAAATTAATGCGAATTGTTGTTATATTTTGACGCCCATCACAAATGGTACTATGTTACCATCATATATGCCATTGACATCGAGGCTCAATAAGTTTGGGAATTTAGTCGTGCTAGCTTGCTGCCCAATTTTGATTGTTGCGCGTACCCACTAGCATAAAGTTATTTTTTTTTCTTTTATTTTTTACATTTTTTAATATTTTTAAAAAAATAAAAAATATATATACCAATACATTAAAAATTACTTTTTTAATCATTAAATAAAAAAAATTAAAAAAAATTATATATATAAGCGATCAAAATGAGGAGACAAACTCAGACGTAATCACTACTACCATCCCAAGCAATCATAATTTGATAATGACTTAATTACATATAATAAGTTAATTAACTAGATTTTCTGTTTAACTAGATGAAACAAAAAAATCCATAGGAGTTTGGGAATGTGATTCCTTAAGCATGCATCAAGTTGAATGGATTCTCCAAGTAATTGTCTCCTAGCTGGCATATATGATAAGGCCGCTTCCCTAAGAGCCTGCTTCTTGCCAAAGAAATGAACATATATATTCTTTCCGGCAACCTGCAGGCAAGTGATCTTCCTGTTTCTTGGATCAGATAAAAACATATATATGAAGTTCATTTGATCTTGTGGATCCCTAGCTAGGACTCGATCATATTACTTGTCACAACCCTTTCAAATTAAGGATCGAGAAGCTAGCAGCTAGAGAAAGATGGGCACAGCTCTAACGAAATCTTCTTCCGGTTTGTATATATATATATAGTTACTATCGATATTTGAATATCTCTATCTTTCTATTTCCATGCATTTCTGACCCGTCCTTAAAATTTTTCTGAATTAAGATATATCTGTTGTATATATATAGCGGGTGAATGGGTAGATATAGTATGGCATGCAGGGATGCTAGCTAGCTATCAATCATTCCATATATATATATATATATATATAGAGTTTAGTTTCAAAATGAATGCGCTATCCTTCATTCATATGATTCATGGTGGTCGATCTCTTTTGAACCATCCTCCCACATACATGATTCATGTTCTATGCATTCTCTACAGCGTAATTTTCTTCATTACCTTATTTTTTTTAATTATATTATTGGCTCCTTAATTTTATTATTATGATCTTAATTACAACACTAAAATTTCCAGTACTTCACCCATGTTGATCATTCACTTACCCATCTAGCTAATATTGCATGCACCTCCCTTCTATTTAAATGAGCATGATAATTTCTTGAATGAAAGACGTACGCTTCGATTTTCAATTCCTACAAGGCATTTCGATTTTCACTTCCCAAGAAACCTTTTGAATTCCACTTCGATCGTAGTTACCGTATAAAAATCTCGACTTTTTTTTTTCCTAATTTTCCTATTAGAATGAGTAACCCTTTTTAATATTTGACAGGAAATGAAGGAAAGAAGGGCAACGATAAAATCCGTCCGATATTAGATAGTTACTACGATACGCATATTGCAAAATCTTCCTCCAAGGAGTGGAAGTTTGCTGAATTCTACAGGGTAGTACGCGACGCGGTCGAGTAATGATCATCAACCTTTAATAATTTGTTTCCATATCAGATATATATTTGTTCAGATTTAAACACATTAGTTAATTCGTGTACAATATTGATCATTTTCTAACTAGTTTTCGATCTCTGACAACATGCATTGTCATATTTTGACAGGAAAATCAATAAAGAACTTGGTTACACACAACTTTGTGTACCAGAGGTTCACAAACTCAAAGAAGCCTATAAAGTAAGCATTGATTCCTAATTCATATGCATGCATGTTTTACAAGGTATGCTCGGCCAGTAGCCCTTGCAACAAATTACTACATCTACAAAGAAATTACGCAAAAGTAATCGGCTTATAAACTGATATAGTTTCATCTGATTTATTATATCTATTTTACAATAAAAATAATTTTATAATCTGACGAGTCACACCAAACTACATCAATTTGTGAGATTGCTTTTATATAATTCATTTGTGGTTAGAGTATTTCTTAATTATTAAAGCTAGCTTATCGTAATAAATGCTATATAAAGTCCTTAAAAGTTTTAGCGACCACTAACAAAGTACATGTATATGCATGCGTGCATATTTTTTAATTAAAAATGCGTTATATATGGTTAATGCTGCCCGCAGAAAGTACACACCCAAGAAGAAGGAAAGTTGACGAAGGAGGAGTTTCAAAAGATCTTCCAAGAAGTGGTTTCGGGCACAGGGGTTACTGGCATTGGAATAACGGATTCACTGATCTACATCTTTGGTGTCCCATTAACTGCATTGACGGTCAAGCAAAGAGTACTGCCACGTGCAATTCCTAATGAAATTTTAATCCCAGTCGTCACTTCTGTCACTGTCTTGATTATGGCAAAACTTAATAAGTTATGAAATTAAGATCAGATTACATTGGAACTACTGGGTTTTCTTCAGTACTAGTTGATTTCATAATTTATTGGCGCGCCATGACTGGTAATTATTGAAATATATATAATGCCTCGCTGAGAAGCATGAGCGAGGATCTCATATTAGTCGATCGACTGTAATACATAATCTCTGCTAAGCAGTGCTTGTTATATTTATGATCTCATGGATTGGATATATGGCAATAATATGTGTGTGCTTCTCTTATACATGGCTAAATGATCAATAGCTTTTCATTCCCATGTAAAATAAAACATACGACCAATTAATTAGCTGTGACCTCTAAGCATGCGAACTATCCCAACAGCAGCCACATCATGCAGGTAAAACGCATCTATTAATAATTGAAAAAGAGTTTTGTTACTCATCATCCCACAAGTCATACTCTAAACTTTTTTTTATTTTTTTATTCTTACTGAACTAATTTAATTCTTTTATTCATCATCCATACATCATATATAATTTAGCAAGGAAAAAAAATTAAAAATTAAAAAAATATGTGTGATGTGTGGTATAGAAATAATGAATAGAATTTTTCATTGAAAAATGATACTTGCAGTTTCAGGGTGTGTAAGTCTTACATACTCATTTTAAAAAAAAAGGATAAATCTGAGGTTCACATGAAAAAATTATTTTTTTAATAGTAAACTCTATTATTTTCAAAGTGTATGAGCACACTCTAAAACTGTATCTAGCATTACTCCTAACAATTAGACAGAAATACATGTTTAGAAACTGGGTTTGGCTGAATGATTTATTCACTAACAATATACTCTAACTGGCCATGCAGAAATCACTTTAGGGGGAAAAAGAATATAAAGGTAGTAACCCAACTCACTCTTTATTGCAATATTGGCACTCTTGTTATATATTTATTGGAGGTAAGCTAAACTCGATCGGTTTGTGTTCATGCTCACATTTATCTATCTCCTGATCTATATCAAATGAATTTCTAGTGACAGTTAATTCGATCTGGCCCCATTTTATTATTGGTATATATCTATCGTAGAGCCCGTTTTGTTATCCATAGGAACATTCTGATGAGTGTGAGGGCTGATTTTTCCTTTGAAAAACAAAAAGAAAGAAAAGAACATTTTTTGGTTTGGTTTTAACTTCTCTTATCCTAATTTAGCAAATCAAAGTTCCCCTATTTTTGTAAGGGAGCGAACCCCAAGAACAGTAAACATCAGCTGGCTTTTCGCGCTTCTCTCCAACTGTCACGGTTTGTAGAGGTTGTAGGAGATGAACGAGTCTCTGTCTCTCTGAATCACAAAGACAGGGAGGGATGTTTCGTGGGTTGAGTCAAAAGTCATCAGAGAAACCTAAAGAAGTAGGACACGCGAATCTTAGTTTTGAACAAAGTTCAATCCGACACAGCTTTAGAAAATAAAACAAGGATTCGATCCGACACAGCAACCTTGATCTTGCCCACTTCATTAGTGACAAGTGTCCAGATCTAGACATTACATTGTACGAATACTAGGTAAACCAGATGTGACAATATCGTAACCCCAACCAATTGAAAATTTTGGAGACCAAAAATTAACGCGGCCATGACCGGTTGTTCTGGTTCAGAAAGAAAAGGCACTCTTTGGTTCAATCGCTCTTTTCGCTTCCTTCAGAAAAACAAAGAAACATAGATAAAGAGATGACATTGAAAGATTCAACATTTTCTGATCCTTCTCTGTCGATGCATTGTTGCACAATTTACTTTTGATATACATATTTTTTTTCATCTGGGTCGTCTTCATGATTTCGCTCGAACAAGTATCATCCAATACCATTTCGTGTTTGCGTCGAAATATCGCTCTCTAAATAGAGTGGGAATGTGAATAAAAACAAATAAAAGGAAGAAAAGCATTGCAAAATGAGCAAAGAAAGCGGTGTTCTAAAGGCATGGGAGGCCACGCTGCGCAAGACACAGGCTGCAAAAAAACGTGCCAACAGCCTCTTCGGCACGACATCGGTAGCCCATGCAGACGACGACGACGACAATGATGACAACGACAACAGTGGAAGTGGCACCGGCGAAATATATCATGCAGAGAAGGTTCTCCCCAATGGTGACTACTATACAGGCCAATGGTCCGACAGCTTTCCTCATGGACAGGGGAAGTACCTTTGGACCGACGGGTGCATGTACGTGGGAGAGTGGTTCAGAGGCAAAACTATGGGGAAAGGTAGGTTTAGCTGGCCTTCCGGTGCTACCTATGAGGGCGAGTTCAAGAGCGGCTATATGGATGGGACCGGTACGTATACGGGGTCCAACGGGGATACCTATAAGGGACAATGGATCATGAATTTAAAGCACGGCCATGGCGTGAAGAACTGTGTCAATGGGGATTGTTACGAAGGAGAATGGCGGCGAGGTTTGCAAGAAGGTATAGGGAGGTATCAATGGAAGAGTGGGAACCATTACGTTGGAGAATGGAAGAACGGAGAGATTTGTGGTAAGGGTACATTTGTTTGGACTAATGGGAACAGATATGATGGGTATTGGGAAGATGGGCTGCCTAAAGGGAATGGAACTTTCAAATGGCCAGATGGGAGTTTTTATTTTGGGAACTGGAGTAAGGATCCATGTGAGCGCAATGGGACTTATTATCCATCAGGGTCATCCCCAGAAGCGAATCTTGAATGGGATCCTCAAGATGTGTACAATTCTGATTTGAGTGAAAGCAGGATTTGTCCCGGAGAGAAGGTTTCCATTTTGCCATCACAAAAGAAGCTTGCAGTGTGGAGGTCATCGAAGTCCGGGGATGGTTTTAGGCCTAGGAGAATGTCAATTGATGGAAGGGTAAGCGTAGGCGTGGAGAGCAGAACGAAAATGTGGGATGGTGATGGGGATGAATCTAGTGGTTTTGCTCGTAGGAATTCAATGGCGAGCAGAGATTTGGAGGATGATTTGTTGGGTCTGCATATCGATGATGCAAGGGGAAACCCCGGATTACCAATGAAAGTACCTAGGAAAGCAAAGCGACAAGGAGAGACAATAAGCAAAGGGCACAAGAATTATGAGCTCATGCTCAATTTGCAGTTGGGAATCAGGTATTTATTACTCATGTTTTTTAGTCTGTTTCATTTGATCCTCCCACTCAAATTCTAGAATTATGAGAAGAAGTTCAGTCCATTATAATTTTGCTTGCTGCAATGATATATCATATATGCATGTTTTCTTATGTTAACGAAACTTCATTCTTTTTCACTTGTTAATGAACAAAAGTGATTGCTCTAAAGATACAAAATTTATGAACTGGAAAAAAATAGGCTAAGGCTCGTATCTTTTTTTCCTTTTCCTAGTTCAATTTCACAGATAAAAAGCTTAAAATTTTCCTTCTATGAGTTTTAGTTTATATATGACTGCATATTATTATTATTATTTTCACTCGCTATGGGATTGACGGACAGGCATTCTGTTGGAAGACCCGCTCCAGCTGCATCCCTTGACTTGAAGCCTTCAGCTTTTGACCCCAAGGAAAAAGTATGGACGAGATTTCCTCCTGAAGGATCCAAGTACACCCCACCACACCAGTCCTGTGAATTTAGATGGAAGGATTACTGCCCATTAGTGTTCAGGTATAACATATTGTTTCTGCTGTCTGTTTTCTAGTGCACATGAGCAATTAATGCTTCGTTGCCACTGTAAAACAATTAGCAGTAGAGCCTTCCAAACTGGATCATGGGTTATCGATCTTGCTGAGCATCATGTGGGAGCAGGAATTGAATCAGAGGACTGTCTTGAGAGGAGGAGGAGGGGGAGCCAATAAAAGACTTTTGATAGGATGATGATTGGATCATATCAACCTTTAGTCTACATGATAAAGACTATAAAAAGACAGAAGCAGATGACTTTGTTTTTTGTTATTCAAATCTTTGAATGTTTATCATTTCTCGTCTTCAGGACTTTAAGGAAGTTGTTCAATGTGGACCCTGCTGATTACATGATATCGATCTGTGGAAATGATGCTCTTCGGGAACTCTCCTCTCCTGGTAAAAGTGGTAGCTTCTTTTACTTGACCAACGATGACCGCTACATGATAAAGACTATAAAAAAGGCAGAAGCAAAAGTGAGTCGTACAGAGTTTTACCCACATATTTGTCTGTTTGAAACACTGTTTTCCAGTTTTAATCCGGTTATTGATTTGCATAGGTGCTTTTAAGGATGCTTCCAGCTTATTATAACCATTTCCGGGCCTTTGAAAACACTCTAGTCACCAAATTTTATGGTCTGCATTGTGTAAAGTTAACCGGGCCTATCCAGAAGAAGGTAAAACTGCTAGTAGCCCCATACCAACCTGTGCAATAAATTTGCATGAATGTGACAGAGCCATCAATTCCCATTTTTTTCTTTCGATATCAAGTAATATGAGTATATGAACACTATCCTATTATCAATTTAGTAGCTGCATCAACTCGTATGTGTTTGGTTCTGCATATCGAGTAAGAAAAAATACTTTTTGAGTCCATCACCACTTACTACATGCGCACAACTAATGTGATTGATTATATAGGTACGGTTCATCATCATGGGGAATCTCATGTGTACTGAATATTCCATCCATAGACGCTACGACTTGAAGGGATCTTCCCTTGGCCGCACAACAGATAAGTCCGAGACAGAGATTGATGACACCACTATCCTTAAAGACCTTGATCTAAACTTCATATTCCGACTGCAGAAGTCATGGTTTCAGGAGTTTTGCAGGTGAATGTAACAAGGCCCTTCAGTCTCTAATTGCTTTATTCAGTTTCCATCATGTCAACAACAACCATTGCCACCACCACATGGGGCACAATTTCCTTTTATGTTTTCATTATGTTTGTTGGCCTTCTTAAATGTACATTTGTTCTTGTAGGCAAATTGATAGGGATTGTGAATTTCTCGAGCAGGAGAGAATTATGGACTATAGTCTTTTGGTGGGTCTTCACTTCAAAGAAATATCACCTACTGGTGACCTGATTCCTTCCCAATCCCGGACTCCAACTATTGGTCATTTTTCACTCTTTCATATGATTATCCGCTTTATATTCATAATCTCACACGTATTCTTTTCGCTTACAACAATGGAATGTTGTCTTCTTGCAGGTGACTCCCAGGATGAAGGAGCTCCAGCTCGTCTTTCACGAGCCGACATGGACCAGATTCTTCTTGATCCATCCAGGTGAAATTTCTATGCTAAATCATTAGTAATAGTCAATGTGTGAGATCTTCCCGATGTAGAAGTATGTTTCTACACGTCCATGATCTATATACATTCGATCAGAAAACATACGCCTTCTATGTATCAACAATGATGACGTTGATACAACTAAAAGACATTAAAACAGCACTAGATCATTGTCCTTCAAACTACAGAAAGATGTTTTGATATAATTGTGTATGAGTATTGCAGATGGGCTAGTATTAAGCTTGGCTTGAACATGCCTGCAAGGGTGGAAAAGACTGTGAGACAAAGTGGTTACGAATATCAGATCCTCGGAGAACCAACCGGGGAGTATTACGAGGTTGTAATGTTTTTTGGAATAATTGACATACTTCAAGACTACGACATCAGCAAGAAGATCGAGCATGCATACAAATCCATCCAATACGACCCCACCTCCATATCTGCTGTTGATCCAAGGCAATATTCAAGGCGCTTCCGGGATTTCATATTTCACATATTTGCCCAAGACACTTGAAACAAATCAATTTCAAGTAGTTTTGATTGGTTCTTTTTGTCCATTATATGCTTTAATTCGTTTTATATACATCTACAGATAATATATAATTATATGTTTCGGCTAATTACAGATATGCTATATAAACAGGAGCGCCACAAGTGTATTCATCTAATTGTAAAACTGCAACAGAATTTATTATCTTGATCAATTCTTTGGTCTAATGAGACAAACACGTGTATGTGATTTGCATTTTCTGCTTTCAATTGAGAATTGTATATGGGGCAGATGAACTTATTAATTATTTGTTCCATTGACATTGGTCCTCTCCTTTATTATTATTTTTTCCCCTTCTTTTTTCGTGATAAAGATGAGCATAATAGAAAATAAAACTGCAGACACAGCCGTAAACACGCCAACACAAGAATAATACTACTATGCCTCCTCAATTTGCTCCCTCATTTTAACAGCTCGTGCATTTAATTTAATTTTTTTTAAATTTCTTTTTGTTAATAGTTTAGGACATGACTATTAATGTATTGGTATTCTTTTTATTTTTTAAAAATGTTTGAAATAAAAAGCAAAAAAAAATATATAATTTATGCTAGGGACATATCAAGTGGGCATATTGAAGAGGCATAGTAGCACTATTCCTGCAAGTTGCTTTAGGTCAGAGATTTTGAGATTGTGAAGATCTTGCTTCGTCAAGACCTGCAATGTTAACTATTGTTATGCTCCTAGCAAAGGGGAAAATTCGGAAAACTTAAAATTATGTATCCCGTTCGATCGTAATTTGGAAGGATTTTATATGGTTGATGAAACTCCAACACAAGGCAGTAAGTTATTGAATAATGAAACCTAGACATCAACAGAAATACCAAAAACCACGTATTGCCATTAACAAATGCTCAAAAAATAGTGTTCCGATACCAACAATCACGTCAATTGCACCGACAAACATGAACGCCCTAAAAACCAAATAGCTAAAAACCCCAAAATGCGTCTCTGCTCGCATAACATACTTTATTTATCACATAACATCCCAAATCCGACTACATATTTAGCCAAACCCTATTTTCCACAAACTCTTTTGAATCTGATAGCTGGAAGCTTTCAAGTAGCTCATGCAAAATTGCCTCAATAGCTTTCTATCAATCGGTTGCCTGCTACAGCAATGATGCACTGACTAGTAGCATTCCTCCTGAACTAACTTTTTCCTCGAGAAAGTACATGGGATAAACTTATGCTTTCTTATTTTATGTCAATCCAAACATTGGGCGGTCCCACCCAGTGCCGGGGTACAAATTTTTGTGACCAACATCCAACCATCAGATTTCTTCTGTAAATTTCCCATTTTTCCCAACTTGCTCCCTTTTCATTACCGCCTATCCAGTCTGGGAGCTCAGCACAAGCTGACCAAAAGACACAGAAAATTTAATTAGGACATGGATTAAGATCATTAGCAAAGTAATCTACTGCAATTCTCCAATCCCCTGTATAATATGGGGAGTGGGTTGGATTGTGGCACAAAAAGATCAGACCTAGATTGCATCATAAATGCTCAGATGGCCACCAGTCTGTGCATTGCAGATAAACTAACCATTTTTTGGAAAAAAGAAATTGTACATTCTAACCAAAATTTCACCTTAGTTTCAATTGTCACTATACCTGCATCCCATGACATATATGTACATTGTGGGCATGGCAGGCAAATTACTACCTCATACAGAACATGTAAGTATATGTAATGCACCTGCAATGGGGGGAAAAAAATAATGCAATTGCACATGGTAGAGAGGGAGAAAGAGACCTGTTCAAAAGCAGGCACTTGCAAAACTCCACGACATGCTCTCCAACAAAGCTTAATAAAAATGGCAGCAGGACTGCAAAAAGGTGACGCTGAATTAGTGTTGTCCCAGCCCACAGGATTGATCACAACAGTAGATTCTTCAAAACCTGAAAAAAGGAAATGAATCAGCAAATTCTGTCCAGTAAAAAATTTACAAATGTAATAGTCAGTGATTTTTTTAAGAGTGTAGAAACTCAGAAGCAAAAAGAAAAAAAAAACATTGCTGATTAACAATTTACCATCTATGTTCTCATAATGACCTCACACAAAGAAATGGCCATCCCACAAAGTTTGTCCTTCATGCTGCTTTGGCATGGGAATAGAGTCCTGATTTATTTTACTAAGTTGCTGCTGTTGCTGCCACCTCTGGTATACTTTTAGATGATCAGGAACCTGGTATCCCTGCCAGTTTTTCTGGTTTTCCATTTGGACTTGCAAAGTTGGGACTTGTTTTCCGGGAAATGGAAAACATATCATACCCGTATTGCCCTTGCTTGCTTGATGATACGATTGTGCAGTGTGAGTGACAGGCTTGTCAAACACAGAGTCCTTAGTTGGCAATGGCAACTGATATCCATCTAGCCAGCTATAATCATCCAGCTTCAAAGTCTCTTTCTCCAAAGTAGTCTTAGACAAGAACTCGCCCGCGAGTTTTGGAGGAACAGGGCCAAATCCAGGTGGAGGACCAAAGTGCCTCAGCGGCCTGCTCATTCGATTCTTTCTTAAACTTGTTGGCAAGGTCATTGATGAGTTCAGAGAGAGACTATCAAAACTGGCTCCAGTAGACATAGTTGAATCAAACTTGGATGGTATCCTGGAGTCAGAAACCTGAGCAAAAAGCTCATTGCCTGCACTCATATCCAGAGTCTGTGGGAGGGCAACTGAGAGTGCAGCAGGCTGCAAAACTTCAAAATGTTCTTGCAAACTAGGTTTCCTGACAAGCCTATTCTCTGTTAAGTTCAAACTGTTCAATCCATTGGCAAGACAAACTTGTTGCTCCAGCAGCCACTTTGAATTACATGGTTGTATTGATTGCAGATGCTGGGGCAGAATGGTAGTAAGAGATATTGGAGCATTTGGGGTAATTGAAGCAGTATCTAAAGTGCTCTCTGATATTTTACCATCAAGTGGGGCTGAAACAGATTCAATACAAAATCCCTTGTCACCCAGGGAAGCATTGCCACCAGGGGCATGAAAATTATAAGAAAACTTGGGATCAATGACATCTGCATGATTATCAGTCACAGATGGTTGGAAAACAATAATCTCATCCTCTTCTTCTCCTTCTAAATATGGCTGTGCCTCTGGCTGCAAATTTCCCACATTCATTTTCTTCCCCGGTGGATGTCCCATGCCATTCGAAACAGGCATCTCCAAAGAGCTAGTAAGCACAAAATCATCACATATATGAGATTCAATGCCAATCGCAAACTTCTTCAGCATTGGATCAAAAGATACATATTCTTGCCCAACCCAAACTATGCTAACAAGAGACTTTCCAGCTGCTATAATCCTTTTAAAGCGAGCTTTTCTCTCCTTATCACTATTATCACTTTCCAAAGATTGCTTCCTTGAAAAATCAAGAATCATATGTGCAGGAACGAGAGGGAGAAAACCTCTCAATTCGTAGTCCTCCCACAGTGCAAGCCGATTGGCAGTTTCACCTTCATCATACCTTGTCATATTAACAAAACAAGTTTCATCTTCATCCTCAATAACAGAAATTAATCCACTCGACAAGAGCTCGTTCAAGAATGAAACGCAATTACTCCAGAAAAATGACCTAGCAGCAGCTTCTTTCTCCTCAACTTCACTGCCAGCTGCAATTTCAGGATGACAGGCTAACCACTCCATAAAAATCAGCACTCCAGGCAGTAAATAGCTTTTCGATGGATCAAACAGTTGCATGCATCTCTCAAGTATGAGCCCCATAAACTCAAAGATGGCAGTATATGCATTCTGAAGCAAAACCGAACGTTGTAACATTTTAGCACATGATTGATTCTCATTTTCCCTACTAACATTGTGAGCTGTGGCTATAAGAATGGTTATAAGCCTAAGAATCATCATTCCACTGTCTGCAGCATTTGAACCAAAATTGTATGCATCTTCCGGCCCAGAAGAAAGAAGCTTGAGCAAATCAACTCTAACCATGGAGAAAACATCTCCAAATGTTTCCAGACTGTAGAATATATCATATATCAGAAAGTATTCATTTCATAGGTATATCTTAAATACCCCAGAAATATAAATGTTGATAGTATATACCTTGTACGAGTGAAAAGAATACCATTGAGTCGAACAAACTTAATGCTGAAAGCTTTAGAAATATCAGATATACTGGATGCACTCTCCTTAACAGAACTCACATCTGTTTTTTCATGTTTCAAGAGAGGCATTGCTCCACCTCTTCCTCTTCTTTTCCCATGTATTCGCACACGTGCAGTCCTGATTGAGGAAGCTTTTCCATCACCAAGCAGCTGGGAAAAGCTTTGCCGATTCTGAGGAAAAACAATGTATGATGTAATTTGGCAGCAATAAATATAAAAAAGCCATATATCTGACCCCTATTCTTTTTCTCCATTTTTATTAGTGAAAGTGTTTCATCTCATCTCATCATTACAATTTTTCCAAATTCCCACATAAAATGTAATAAATAATTCAACATTTTCAAATCTCAAAACAATAATAATATTAAAAAATAATATTCTAACAATATTTTATTCAACTTTCAACTTTCATCTAAAACCATCTCATCTCATCTCATCTCATCTCACTATCCAAATCACACCTAAATGTTTTCCAGCCATAAAATAATTCTTAGGTACGTATCAGTTTGTATAATGAGAATAGGTATTGTAACCCTATAATAACAAAATAAACGCATATTTTCTGCCGTACTTCATCATGCATGAGAGAAAACCTCATTTTAGGCCAAAGAAACAATACCTTCTCAAATGCAATAATCAAATTATCTCTTGCAGTTGAAAATGGGTTATCAACTGCCAGACTCCGGAAATAGCGAAAGATTGTCACCAATTCATCCCCGGAATATGAAGCCAATAATGCAAGCTGAAATAAGCAGAGTACAAATTAGCATGATAAGGAAATCAATTATGAAAAAAAGGGCACAGGTGAGATAAAATCATGATAACAATGGATTAGAAGCAAAACCTGATGATGAGGGTTGCCACTTGAAGGCCAGATTGAAGCAGCTTGCATATAATAACTTGATGCCGCTGCGTAATCTCTACTTTTGGAATCAGCATCCCCATATAAACCTTTATAACGTGATAGGTCACCCAGATAAATCAGACAACGATGACAAGAAATCAAGCATTTCTTCATCTCAGCAGATTTATTTCCATCTTTAGACACTACGAACTGATTCTCTGGATCACCTGGAAAATAATTTAGGGGTAGACCATACTTTGCTCTGATTTTCAACATCAGATCATGATAAAATCCAGTTGCTTCAGAAAGGAATGTTTTAAACTGAGAACGTATTTTTGAGATTCGATCAGGTCTTGAAGAAGATTTCCCATCCTGGATCGTGGCTGAACCATTTGAATCCAGAGACTCATGGAGGTGTGAACGAAGCTCCTCTATTCGCCTGTAATGCAACTGCCACAGACCAAACTCTACATCATGTTGTTCAGAGAAAGTATGATCCTCAAGTATAATTCCTTCGAAATTGTCTCGCATCCGCTGCCAAGCAGTGGGATCTGAGGGAATTCTAGCCAGGGCCAGTCTCCTGCGTTTATTCTCCAAGTCGACATTCTACAGCACAATACATGTCAGTAAAAAGATGTTCATAATTCTTACTCAAAAAGGAAAAATAATTAATGGTAAAAGTTGCTCATATTAAGCAACCAGCTAGAACAGCCTAACCATTTAGCTACCAAAAGTTTAATAACAGATGCCTGATAAATAACTGAGATGCTTAATTATAATGCCTCACAGAGAAAACATGATAAACTTAGTCTACTATACATCCTTTAATCTTTCCTTCCTATCACCATCTTGCCAATAATAATTAGCATTTTGTCCATGAAAGATGGCTAGGTTATCAAGTGACAAACACTAAAATGTTGGATAACAAAAGAATAAAAAGAAGAGGAATATATATACATATATATATATAGAGAGAGAGAGAGAGAGAGGGTATTCTTGTACTGAACATGGCTTTTGCCTATTCTTTTATTAATATACTTTTACTTATCAAAAAAAAATATATATATATAGAGAGAGAGAGAGAGAGTGATGAAGCAAAAACATATGGACTAGAATATATCTACGAATGACCTTGTAACACTGTCATAAAATATGAAACGAAAGAGTCCAAAATTTAACATTTATAAAAAATTTAAAATAATACATTATCAACAAAGAAATGGCATACCAATTTGAAAAGACGTTGAGCGCGCTCCCTTGATGAAAGATCCAAAGAATTATCCATCAGAACCGCCATCATACATAAAAAACGTTTCACGAAACTCAACTCGGAAAAATGCAGTTTTAGTAGCAATATACAACATCTAACCTGCAAAGAAACTACAAGTTGATCAGAAAAGAAATCTTGAAATGAAACCAAAAGGGGACTCAAGCTCAATGAATAAACAACGGCACAGCAATTATAATCTTTAACATATGACGTGCCATATCACATGTACAGCTTCAGACACGATATTTCAGAAAACGGATACACAAATGGAAAACGTGTCAAATCTTTTGAGCAATATCCAATTACTTTCATATTATATGTTGACTCTTTATACAAGTATTACTAGTCCTCAATTTGCAATTGCTATTTTTTAGTTGTCTAATAATAATGTGAATGAAGTTACATGCAAAGGAAAGTGAATAAACATCTAGCAGTCAATTGAATGTGGTATTTCAGCACAAGAAAGTCCTCCCAGTCACACAATTACAATTGATTCACCAAAGCTTTTACCTCAAACTCTTATTTTGAGATCAGTAAAAGGATAGTTTATTGATAAAATAAAAGGTATTACCCAAGTACACAGGATGCTTTTACTTCAAAATTCTTATCATTTGCACATATAACTTTTGGTTCTTCCATCATTAATATAATTTTATCCGAATCATACGAAGAAATCTAGTAATAGACGCCCTTTATTTAATAACTTTCCCACTACTTATAAAAAACAATTATAACTTTCCCACAGGGCCACAAGGACCACAAAGGACCTCAAAATCAGATAAACTTCCCCTCTAATAAATTAAACGCATCATATGCAATGTCTAAGAAGCAACTTTAAGTTTTAGGCGGTAAAGACCATCAGTACTGATGTCTACAAGACGTAATGTTCTGGTCTTGCCAGTAATAGAACATTGAGTAAGAGATCATGTAAAATTTTCTCTCAAGAGGGAAACAGCAATGTTCCCTTAAAATAAAAAACAAAATAGGTTAATCAGCACACTCCATCTCAGCCTACAAAACACCGTAAAGCAGCATCCAATCCTTTTACAAAACAATAAAAATCGTCCACAAACGATTGCTCACCAACTTCACCTTAAATGTTCCAAGTTCCCAAAATTATCGACGTTGATACGCAGGAATACATACATAATGTATATAACCACCAACATAGTTTTAAAATAAAATACTAAGAAAATCTGCAAGTCCTCAAACAAAAAATCGACGTCAGAAAACATTTCGAACCCTAACCCATCAAAATTTGGAAAACAGCCTGGTGATCGCATCCAACAGAGGGGAACAAATTCCTTGAAATCAAACAATTCCACCAAGCATGCATTCAATTGGACGATTTAATTGGCTAGAAATAAATAGACCGAAAAGAAATCGAGTTTAACGTTAACCTCTTTCTTGAAATCAGATCTGAGGAGATATCGTCTTCCGTACACGAATCGCCGTCAATGATTTCAATTCAGCGATCGTGAGGGACGCATACGCCAGCACAATGTAAATTTGAGGAAGAACAATCTAGGTTTCCGTTATTCTGGGGGGGTTCTGAAACGTTATAAATCTTTTTTTTCTTTTCTTCTCTTTCAAGCTTCTGTTGCTGTTTTCTTGGCGCTGCACCGAGTATTAATAGGTTTCCAGGTCGGCGGAGAGTTTTTTCTTTTTTCTTTTTTTAAATTGTTACCTTAATTAATTTTATTATTCTCTTCTTTTCTTAGCCAATTTTCATTCATTATTTTATTTTTAAAAATATTCCTCTGATAAAATATCATTCTATTAAGAAAAAATTTACTCAACTTCCTACTATTCACACCACACTCCACACTCCATCTTTTTTTTAATTTTTTTTTTAATTTTTTTTATCAAATATATTTTTATATGAATAGTGAATAAAAAATTATAAATAATTTTAAAAAAATAAATTCAAAAAAAAATTTTTAAAAATATTAAAAAATATTAAAAAGTGTGGAGTGTAGAGTGTGAGGAGGTTGTGTAGCAAAACTCTTCTATTAAAGTTCCGTGTCCTATGTTTAAAAAATTCCACGAAGAAAATATAACATTTGACAAATAAACTTAATTTGCTTAATATAAAATATATTTTCTATTTTCAAAATTTCTTATAAAAATAGACAAAATGTTATTTTATTTAAAAAATAAAAACTAATTAAAGGCTAATTTGGATTCATATATGAGATGAAATGATTTTAGATGAAAAATGAAAGTTAGAAAAAATATTGTTAGAATGTTTTTTTTAATATTATTATTATTTTGAAATTTAAAAATGTTGAATTAGGATTTGAAAATTTTTAATTGTTTATATTTTGTGTGAAAATTTAAAAAAAAATAGAAATAATAAAATGAGATGAGATTAAATACTTCCTAAATCCCAAAATTGTCAAATAATATGTATTAATTTTCTAACTTTTTTCTCGGATTTCCGAATGAGTACTTCTATTCATCTACCTTTATTTTTCATACACCACGCGAAGCGTGATGTGGCATTTCTTTTTTTCTTTTTCTTTTTTTTAGTTAAATGTGCATTTAGTTAAACTTAAATAGTGTAAAATTATACCCAAATCTCCACTTCGAATTTATTTTCCCTCCCCCCCCCCCACGTCGTTCTTCCTCCACCAGGCAGCATCTTTTTCTTGCCAAAAGCCTCTTCTTCCTCCGCCAGCGGCCTTTTCATGTTTGCCACCGTCTGGGACCTCCGACAAGAACCTAGCCACGACCTACCCATCGCCATGTCAGCTCGCATCCATGAATCTTTACCTTCACGTTCAACCTCACAAATTTTTTACTTTTTTCTGTTTTATAATCTTTGAGCCATTTTCATTTTTTTTATGTGTTACAATCTTGTTTTTATGTTTTTCTTTCAACTCACACAGACATTCAGCTCGCATCAAGATCAGTGCTTGTTGTTCGATTATAGGTGGGTCTTTCATTTGAGAGACTTATTGCCCTTTGTCAACTCTTGCAAAGAAAATTGAAGCACAAAAAATCACAGTAGATAAAATTTGGATTTTTATTTGCTTTTTTTTTTCCTACTAGAATTTGAATTTTATGAACTGTGACTTCTTTAAGTTATTACTTGGTGCATATTTTTTTAGTGCTTTTGTTTTCCCTCTCTTGTATAATCATCGTATAAAATGTAAGCATTGAAATTGGCTATCGTAAGTTCATTTGATTAATTTTTACTATTTTGTCTATATATTTGATAGGTTTCATTTCTCAATATATTTGTGAACTTGGGACTTGGGGTGTTAGTGCAGGATAATTTTTTTTTATGCGTTGTGTAAGAGGGGGAATTGCATTAAAAGCCAATTTGATTGCACATATGAGTGCCATTGCGAGTTGATTATTTTTTGATGCGTTGTGTAACTTCTGAGAGTTGATGAAGTATGGAAAAATTGCATTAAAAGCCAATTACTTTTTTCTTTTAGTTTTCAAATGTATGTTGTTTGTAATTTAAATGTACGAGTAATCATTTTTTTTTTGTTGCTCCAACTACATTTATGAACAACAAATATCTTTATTTCTCAGCTACATGTATGAATAAACATGAGTGCAGGGATTCCTACCTATTAATGAAGACTACTGTAATTCATTTCGAAACTATGATTCCTTTATACTTGCTATTTTTTAATGAAAAATTTACATGGTGATTGTCTATTGATTCAGTGAAGTAGAATCTATTGAGATACATAAAATTCTACTTACTAAGGGGTGGGAGAAGTGGGGGGAAAGATTTATAGAATTGCATTGAATAGAAAGTAGCGATAAAACTAGCCAAATATACAAATAGGGTTGAATACATAATTTTCGCTATTGAGTGCAAAATGCAGGATCTACAACCCCCCCTTATCTCCTCATTTTTGGAATTTATAAAAATAAGTTTGTAATATTTGACAAATAAAAAAAATAGGCAAGAGAAAAAAAAAAGTAGCATACTCAATTGTGGAATAATTTATGCTTTTAAAGACTTAAAGTATTCAACCACCATACTTTTAAACTGGAGTATTTAAATTATTGATTTAAGTTGAAGATTTATGTTTAACTACTATGCTTTTAGCGTACTCAATTGTGGAATGATTTATATCTTTTTATTAAGTAACTTTGTCCTAAAAACTCAGTTGAAATAGCAGAATAAACAAAGAGGAAGATGAAACGGCACCTACGCCTTCTATATCGATTTCATCGACTTGGGTATGAAACATATTGATCATTTGGAAATATCGTTGTATCCGATATTGCCATTTAGTTAAATATATTTTTTTTATATATAGTTAAATGTATTTTTTATTTGTGTATTATAAGAATATTATGGTCCAGGAAACCAGTACTATCCACCATTTATTATGCCTCAAAATACATATCCAAATGCATATACATGCACTTGGGGTAGCCAGGTAGGTTTTTTTTAAAACTTTTCTAGGTTTTTTTTTTCTTATATGCATTTAAGATGTTATAACACTATGCCTAATTATAGCTTCCATCGATGCTACTTTTTGGACCAATAATGCCCTACCCTCCGTTGAATAATCCAGAGGAGTCCACATGAGTTCAACATACCTACCAGGTATATTCCTTTTAATCTTTTTTAGTTTTTTTTTTCTTATATGCATTGAATTTATTTGAATACCGTGCCTCATTACAGCATCCATCGATGCCACCATCGAGTAATCCGAAGGAGTCAGCAAGATCTGAAAAGACTCCCCAACTAGCAAGTGTATCATCAACTGTGCCATTACCATTGGGTGCAGAAAGTGAAGAATTTTGGAGGTACATCACACACGACTGATAATAGCTGTCACCTAACTAACGATATTAGACTTTTAATCCAATTAGTAAACATCCAGTGTTATAATATAAATTTTAATACGAAACATACATTTTCATTTTCAAAAACTTCATCGAACGTAAATAAAAAGGTTGAGGCTAAGGAAACTAATGAAGTATTGGATGATGATGAACGAGTTGAGGAGCCAAAACCTGGTTTGGAGTTCGCCACATATAAAGAGCTTCTGGCATATTATAAGCGATATGTCAAACAATAAGGTTTTGGTGTTATCACACAAAGGATGAAGAGAGATGCATTTGGAAAATTGAAATATGTGGCAATTGGTTGTGCACGTGGCGGCAAGTACCATCTGAGTCACAGTAATATCTCGAAGTCGCAACCAACAATTAAAATGGACTGTAAGGCGAAGGTAAACACTCACTTGCACAAAAAGGGTGTATGGGTTTTTACCACTATTGAGAATACTCACAATCATAGTACTGTTAGCCCACATAAGTTTAGATTTTTTAGAAATCACAAGTATTTAGATGAATACAGTCAAAGAATGCTCTTTTGGAGCACTTGTTGTTGATGCGGCCAGGGGGTTCAATAATCTTGAATCTCAAAAGAAAGATTGTCAAAATTTGATTGACAAAACCAAACATTTGAGACTGGGTAAAGGAGGTGGCAAAGTAATTAGTGATTACTTTAAAATGATGAGGAAGATGAATGATGGATTTATTTATACGATGGATGTGGATGACGAGTTGCGACTCAGAAATGTGTTATGGGCTGATGCACATAGTCAAGCCGCGTACGAGTATTTTGGAGATGCGATCACTTTCGATACGATGTATCTAACAAATAGGTACGGTATGCATTTTGCTCCCTTTATTGGGGTAAACCATCATACGTAGTCCATGTTGTTAAGAGCTAGCTTGATTTCAAGCGATGATACAAGTACTTTTGTGTGGTTGTTCGGAGAGCGACGTCGTGAATAGGGATAAGAAAATATTAAGTTCTCATGTTGTTCGAGGGAAAGGAAAACTCCCAACAAAAATAAAGGTTCTGCCTATGGAAAAAATTGCAACCAAGATAAAGAAGAAACAAGTACTCGATTTTTTACTATCAATTGTATATATGTTAGATTAGTATTTGTTTCATTTATAATAGATGTGTATTTTCTTCATTGTGAAAAGTAGACTTGCAGGAAAATATTTAATGAAAAATAAGTTGGAGTTGGTGAGGTCTCGGCTCCCCAAGTTGGTGCTAACGTTGAAGATGTTGTTGGAACCCAATATAGTACTGTCACACAATAAACACCATCAGACAATGATGAGAATTTGTGAAGTATTTCTCATGGGTTTCTTGAAGTATCCTGTGAAAATCTAGAAGTTTTCTTTTGGAGGTTGTGGTTGTAAATAATGTATATATTTACGGGTATTCAACATGTATAAAAATCATTATTCTATTTTTGATGGGTTTATTGAATTATTTTATGAAAATTTGGAGCCTTTTTGTTAGAGGTTGTGGTTGTAAAGAATGTACAGATTTATGGGTGCTCTACTTGTATAAAAATCATTATTCTATAAATCATATAAATCTTGAAGTATTTTGTACAAATTTATTTCAGTTTTTGTTAGAGGTTGTGGCTGTATGTAACAATTGTTGGTGGAATGGAATGAGATTATTGGAGGTTGTGCTAACGTTGAGTTTTGCTTCATTTCTTAGGACTATTGTCTAGCTTTGTGAGTTTTGCTTTATTTTGCTGCATTTTATTATTATAAATGGGAAAAAAAAGAGCTACCACTATTTTTCCTATGACTATTGTCTTGCTTTGTGACTTTCTCGTATTATACTCAATCCAATATCTTTCAATTTTGATATGAGAAATTTTGGTATATATAATAACTAGCTATTTTGTTTCAAAAAAAAAAAAGTTGTTGCATGTAGATGTTGAAGTATCTTAAATGTACAGGTTGCTGCATGTATATATAGTCTCTCATTGAAGCATTTTCAGGATTCTTCTTAATTAATTTGTTGTATATTCTTATCTGCATATATATATTCTTGCTTGCAATTTTAATTAATTTGCTGAAGCAAAAAAAAAAGAGTAAAACATTAACCAAGGAACTCAACATGCTTAAGTGCGCTTATCTGTATGTATTACAGCTTGAGCATTTTGCACTAGAGAGAGAGAGTGAGTGAAAAGTCCCCCATGTCAAAACTTGTCCAAGACATGTCCATAACATTCTAAAACATTAACAAAAGTCAACTCATTACATCATATGTTCATTAAATTTACTAAACACGGCTAATTATATCACATGTTCATTACAATCAGTTATCCAAAGCTAAAACGACTTACATGAGTCGAAGCACTGCCCGACATACAAAAATATTTTTAAGATACATAAAATTATAGCAAAAATCGCAATAAAAAAAACCATGATGTCAACAATGTTTTTGAGGCTCCCTTATACTTATTCTCAATTGCTTTATATTTGACTTGTTCGATCATTACGTATTCATGAAATAACCTCTCATTCATTCGTTGAGCTAACTATAACGTCATATTGTAGCATGAATTTTGTTGACTTTTAAGATTAATCCATTCAAAGAATCCATATTGTTTATTGATCTTATAGTTTAAGTAGTTGTAAAATTTTCTGCAAAAACTATTACCATTTACAGAGATTCAGAGTTTTGATGGAATGCCATAGTAGCAAAGTAGCCTATCCAAACTTGCTTTGTCTTTCCCTCTTGAAATCCACGTACTTGAACCGGTATTGGTACTTGAACTTGTCATTTGCTAGAAAAATAGATAAACATTATCATTGGTAAATGGATACTTTTGGTGCACATTGTAAAATAGATGGGAATTCAATAATGCAAAATCTATTTACCACATAGTTTAAGCATAGCTAGAAAGATTGATAGTTATGTATTTCAATTTTTATAAGATACAGAGTCATGTCATACATAGTTAAGAGAAGAATAAAGAAAAGGGAAACCTCATATTTCACTGACAAATGGATAGATATTCTTGCATTCAACCTCATAAGATAACTTTACCTCCAACACTTGAAGTTCAATATAAGCTTGTCTCAAAGGATCGAGTACGACATCTGGATTCTCAAAAATAAGATAAAAAAAAAAGATAAAAAAAAGGGGTAAACTTACTTATAAATCTTTAAAATAGAATTTACTTGACTAAAACCAAAACTAGGTCAAATGGGCATTTATGCACATAATGTGATCACAGTAATTTTATCTACAAAAGCATTGTGTTATGTTTAATTTTATCTACAAAAGCACTAATTTATCTACCGCCTCAGAGATACAAATGTTAAACTCGACTACACTTAGGTTTTAGCTCCATCCTCCCCATATTATAAATAATTTCCTAGTCTTCATGCTCTTACATGCATTTTCCAATGAATCTATTTGAAAACATAATTATCATATGCTTTAAGTTGTTACAACATATGGAAAACTTCTACTTTCTACATTAGCACTCATTGATTAATAAAGAATTGAAGGAAAATATAATTCCACAAAGGAAATTATCTTTTATCATATATCTTTTTCTCTGAGTTAAGTATTGTTTGTTTCACCTTGTTGTATGTTAGAAGTTGCGTATGAAAGTAAAAAAGAACAATCATTTTCTATAAACTTTAATTATGTTAGAAATAACAAAGAAAATAGAGTACTAAGAATATTACGTGCCAAAAGATGCTTCAAGATAAAGAAACTGATTTTCTTTTCAAAATGCAAAGTGTCTTAACTTCACATTCCTATCCATTCTAAGTTCATATAATCTTGTCAACCCAGATTTGAACCAATTAATAGAGTGCCCCCAATGAGTTCATTCATAGTAGAAGACATCATTAAAGGCACGTTAGCATATGTTTAGTCCTTACCATTCACAAAAGTAAAAAGTATAGTATCAAATTACAAAAGAGAAATCAATGTAATAACACACGGAATAATATCTAACTAAACCTTTAAACATAAAAAAGCAGAAGAATGTATTGCATCTCCAATCATTAGAACCTAACAAAATGAACACACCGCTGATGAGAGTGATTCAAAGGTTGACAATGATCCATCACATAAGCATCATTGTGCCAAAAAAGAGTGGTCATACACATGGAAGTAGCTCTAGAAAGTAGACCCCGTGCAAAATTCATTAGGCAAACAACATTGCTGAAAAATACCTTATACATAAGATATATCAAGGGTACCAAGCTGAGGGGCACCGCGAGTATTAAGGCATAATGTTTTCTTTGAGTTTTTTTACAAACGCTTGCTATTCATTTCTCAAAGTGGCGTTATCAATTCATATACCTACATATTTCCATAACCTAAATTACAATCACCATAACAATGAGATTACAATCACTTGGAAAATTACATGGCATTTGAAAGAATTATCCAAATCGCCTTTGTGAAGAACAACGGCAGGAAGCTTATCTCAGGGTTGAGATATGTGATTTTTTTGGGGGTCGAGCTCAGTCTGTTGTCGTGGCTTTGGGAGTCAAGCTCCATCGAGCTGCCTTCGTGGTGGGGGTAGTCAAGGTCTTAAAAGAGAGATTTTTTAATGGAGGTTGCGGTAGTCTCGAGATTCAGGGAGGGAGAGAATTGAGAAAGGAAGAAGTTGATTCAGGGAGGGAGAGGCGAGAGAGGGAAATCGAGATTCAGGGAATTCGTAGGTGGTGAGTTGATTCAGGGAGGGAGAGGCGAGAGAGGGAGTGTCAGGGAAGGAAGTCAAGATTCAAGAAGAACAAGAGAGGGAAATCTGTTTCGGGGAGGAAAAGAGTTGAATTGCGAATTGGATCAGAGAATGAAGGTGAACCGGTTTGCCAGGTGGATTTTTGTGTGGCGTGAGATCAGTAGACTAGACTATGAATAGAGTTTTCCTTTCCGAATAGCCCAGACACACATAAACTACTCTTATTGAAATAACTTTGGCGATGTCATATGTTCTGTGTCACACAAAGTCCAAAGCCAAACCTAGGGGCAAAGATAAGCCCATGAGTTCAAGATCACACCGCCTACACCGCTACACGACTGATTTCAATTCATTTCTTCTTATTTAATTATTATAATTTTTTTAAATTCTCATATAAAATATAATAAATAATTTATTTTTTTAAAATTCTAAAATAAAAATAATATTTAATCAAATTTTTAATTTTAATCTCATTCCAACTCATTATCCAAATCTAATTATTTTCTCATTTCCTTATTATTATTTTATTCACAATAATATTTAATGACTACCTAACGTATATTTTATCATAATCAAATTTTTTGTATGGATTATGATAAAACATATCAACATGTTTTTGGAGTGCCAACGAACAATATTAATACCTCCACATATTATTGTTGGCTCTTAAGATCATATAGTGCACAAGAAATCAGTGGAGAATTTTCATATGGCCCGACTTTCATTGGTTTTGGTTTCATAAAAAATTAATGCATCTTCAAAATTTGAAGAAATGTAGATAAAATCATCTATATTGGCTTCATCAAAATGCAAAAGTTTGAAATTTGAACTCCAGTGATTTTAAGTACATCTTCAATTTGAAGATGTATTGTTCATCAGTAATATTTTATTATAAGAACTAAAACCAACTTCTTTCCTGCGTAAACGGTGTATAGTAATATAATAATTTTTTCTTTAAATAATAGCTCAATTAAATTCGTATAGGATTAATACTATAGGGTTATATCTACAGTAATTTTTATTTGTTATAATAATATAATATTATATTATTAGCTAAAAAATCCGATTCTCCCATCTAATTCTAGGCCAACAAAAAGGTTGTTGATGCTATTTGGAATGCCTTCCGTTTAATCTTTAATTATTAATTGTTGGGTTTTATTTGGATAGTATAATTGCAAAATATGAAAAATAAAATAAAAATATTATTATTAAAAAAATAATATTATATTATTATTTTGATGAATTTAATGGCTAATCTAATGTGGGGTTATGGATATAGAGGTTTTGAAATTATAAAAAATATGTAATTTTCATTAAATTTTAGAGATAGTTTTGATGGAACCAAGCCAAATACTCTAAGAAGGCAACATAATGTTATTGTTAGAGCAATTCTAAGCCAAAATCTAGCCCCCCCCTTCCGGGGGCGGCGGGGGGATTTTAGTTTTTACCCCCTCACAGTTAATAACTTAATGTTGGTTCATTAATCACCCAAAATTGGCATGTTTAGTTGATCTTGCAATATGACTAATTAGTAATTTAAAATCCCCAAACTATTTACTTCAGTATACTCATAAATATTTGTGCTGTAATAACGCATCCCAACGTAAAGAAGAATTTTAAGGTCTGTTTGAGAATATAACGGTTTTTATATATTTTTAAATTAATTCACTATTATTTAATGTTATTTATAAACTATTTATTATTATTTACAAACCATTTCAATACTGTATTCTTAATATCTAAAGGGACCTTTAAACACAGCTCTTGAAACATGATATACTACTTTCTAAGCAAATTCTTTGGTTGATCTCTCTCTCTTGCTTTTTTTTTTTTCCTGGAGTGGTAAGCAATTTTAACATATTTCTTAATGAAAAGCGTTATTTATTATTTTCTAAATTATCATATTTTCACCAATTTTTAGCGTAACATGGAATACCAATTTTTTTTATTCAAACAAAAAAAAAACGGTGATTTAAATGATGATAAAATAATACATATTTTTACTAAAACTAAGATTTAACTACCATAATTTTACGAGAAAATATAGAGAAAGAAGTAGAACTAAAAACAAAATGAAAGGCCAAGAGCCTAGTGTATTGATGGCACATAGCCCGGTTTTTCTAATAAAAAACTTGAGTTCAACCCCCCATTATTAAAAAAAAAAAAAAAAGGCAGAATTTGAGGCGTAAAGTGCACCAAACTTCAAAGTGGGGGCATGGAATGACTTCTCACTGTTTCGAGTTTTTGCTACATAATCTTTTACTATTCATCCACACTCCATATTCCATATTTTTTAATATTTTTAAAATTTTTTTTTTTGAATTTATTTTTTTTAAACTATTTCAAATTTTTTATTCACTATTTATATAAAAATTATTTAATAAAAAAAATTAAATTTTTTTTTTTAAAAAAATGAAGTGTGGAGTATTGAGAAGTTGAGAAGATTTATTGTTCCTATAATTACCAATCGGCAGAGAGACGTTTATACAGACGAAAATGCTAGATTGCTTTGGGTTTGTCCCCTGGTTAATATTTTTAAAAAATGAGATTACTAAATATTTACTCTAGTATACTCATAAATATTCGTGCAAGAATAACGTGAAGAAAAGTCTTAGCAGGCACGTAACGGATTTTGAAATATGATTTGCTATTCTTTAAGCAAATTATTAGGTTGATCCATTTCGGGATTGGTAAGCAATTTCTAATGTATTTTTTAAGAAAAAATATTCTTTTAGTTATTTTCTAAATTATCATATTTATTTTTGTCGTGACATTGAACAGGGAAAAAATAAAATTGACAGATTATGATAAACAAATGGTGATTTAAATGATATAAAATAATATATATTTGTTCTAAAACCAAGATTTAACTACCATAGTTTTACAGAGAGATTTCCACGTCATCGTTGTTCATCTATTCACTTTATTTTAACTCTTTATTTTCACGAGAAGATACAGATGAATAAGTAGAAATAAAAAACAAACTGAATGAATTTGAGGTGTAAAGTCAAGGTGGGATATGGAATGACTTCTCACTGTTTCCTTTTTTTTTTTGTTCTCCAAAAAGTGTGAGAGGCAGCTAGTGTAATTTCTTCTTTTAGATCTGAATTAAGGGCTCTTACTTGCTACGGTGTATTTGGATTGAATCATAACTACTAATTCTGGGAGGGGCAGCCCGTCACTGCAACCCTATCAAAGTATCAACATGTAAAGATTTTAAAGACTTTGGTTCACAAATTTTAATGAGGAAAATTGTTTCAAACCTACGATCTCAGTAAGGAAGGGAAAAACGATCATCTAGCTTTTGCCAACTGGGTTATCACATTGGTGGTTTCTTACTATTTCACTTATAAATGACTTTGATAGCAAAAATATTAGAGTAACGATACCCACACAACATATTTGATGTGCAATATATTTCATAATATATGTTTTAAAATGAATGTATTTTTGTAAATTGATGTTATTTTTATAAAAAAATTTATAAAAATATCTATTATTTTAAAATACAATTGTGTAAAGGGTGATGCTACAACCAAATCTTCACCGAATAGTCAAAAAATTTTGTTTTTCAAATATTTTTTGAAACACTTTAAATATTTTTAAAAAATATAAAAAAAATCACAAATTCATTGAATAAAAAAAAATTGATAGAGAAAATTGGTGACATTACTCGGGGTGAGTAGTGTTTTTCTCGTGTAAAATATTATAGAAAGTGACGTGTTTATTAATTTCCAAAATGTTACATCGATTAACATTTTCAATAATTTCCAATCGGCATAAAGACGGTCATTACGATGGCGTCGACATTATTATGGGTATCCCCGACCAAGCACATCATTACGAATCTTCATACTTTTCAGGCCAAAAGGCCGACTTTCCCCATCAGAAAGGACACCCCGGAATCAACGCCACACAATGCACTGTAATATATTAGTGCAGTTCATTAAAATTTGAAGTTTTGGCTAATATCAAAATTTTTAAAGAGGTTAATTTATATTAGATTAGTCATTTTAACATCAATATAATAATATTATATTATATATTTTAATAATTCTTTTATAATATTTTTTATATTTTATAAATACACTATATATTAATTATTAATTTAATTTTTATTGTCTAAACAAATTATTTAATACGATAACTGCCTCACTCTCTCATGTTCTGTTTTTTTTCTTTCAATGATGAAATTTTGTTTGTTCTGTTCGGCTGGTGAGGGGCCATGGAAGAATTGGGTTTTTTTTAGTCTTTCCAAACAATTTTCATGCTGTTGTTATTATTAGAAGAAAAGAAGAAAAATGAAGAAAAAAGGAAAGAAAAAAAAGAAGGAAGGGAGATAATAGAGAGATGTGACGTGTGAGTGAGTGAGAAAAGTAAGAATATTTTTTAATAAAATATTCTTTTGATCGGTGAAAAGTAACTCTTCAAATATGTCTTTGATTTTTCATTTACTATAACGTATAACTTGATTTAAATTTATTTGATTAATCCAATACAATTGATTTTAAAAAAATTTAATCAAAATTTAAACTTGACTAAATAAGAATGACCAATGATGTTTGAAGATAGAGTGAGCAAGTACACTAAAAAAAATAAAAAAATAAAATATTTATATAAAAATCAATATTTTTTTAATAATAAATTCTATTTCATTTTAAAGAATATGCTGTATACTGTATTTAATATTATTCTAAAAAATAAAGATTCTGTTAGAGATGCAGGCTTTAATCCCCCAAAAACCAAGCTAATCCTACAAAATTCCAGTGTTTTTGTTCCTCAAGTATCCACGCCAGTCAACTATCTAGTATCTACCACAGGCAGGCAAAACGTGCACCCACTCGCCCGAGAAAGGACATTCCTCCTGCTGACCGACAGATGCCCAGAAAACACCGGTCATTGTCCCGCTGAAGAACATATCGTCCTGAAAACGACTAGACGCTGTGTTTAATTCAAGGCGCAACTGTGTTGATATATACCGAGTGAGGTAATTTTGGATATTAATAATATTAAAAAAATAATAAATAGTATTAGAATAATTTCAGAACACTCTATATCCAAACGAAGTCTAAATGGTATTTTTATTATTATTTTCATATATATTTTTTAAAAAATTAACAAACTTATTTACGAATACTTACTTAATAATTAAATAAAAAATAATAATAATAAAAAAAATAAATGGATGACTTTTGTAGTGCAGCATTTTCCCCCTTGCAAAATAAAAAGCTAACGACGACTTTATTATAATATTGTTGGGATTCAACTCGGGTTGGGTTTGACTCTCTCGTTTGTTTTTAGAAAACATCTCATCTCATTTCATCTTATCTCAATTTTATCATTACACTTTTTTCAATTCCAATATAAAATAAAATAAACAATTTAACTTTTTCAAATTCATCTCATCTTCTCTCACTTAATCATTACAACTTTTTTAAATTTCAATACAAAATAAAATAAATAATTTATCTCATCTTAAAAGTTTTTATCTCATCTTATCTCATCTCCGAAAACAAATGAGAATTTTCCCAAGCAGCAGTCCTCAACTTGACTCTACTGCAGCCCAACATACGTTCAACTAATCATTATTAGAACATTGCATTATTAAATGCTACAAAAATAGTCTCACTCTCAACTTAAAAATTCGACCCTTCAAATTATAATGCTATTAACTAGGGGTGTAAATTTAAATCGGAAAATTGAAAAATCGGTCTGAACCGGACCGGTTTTGAATCGGTTCGGTCCGAAACCGGTTCTTATAATTCATAAACCGGTTGGAACCGATCCGGTTCCGGTTTTAGGATTTTTTGGACCGGACCGAACCGGTTGATAAAAAAATATAAAAAATAATATTTTATATATAAGTTTTATACAAAATTAAAATTATACAAAATATTTTATATATATTAAATATATAAGTTTTATATATAATGTATAATTATATGTGAAATTTTTATATATAATTATATATCATATATGAAATAATTTCATATTATAATTTATAAAATATAACATTAAATGTTAATTTTAAATATGAACATTTGTAATTTGTTTGATCATATACTATTAATATAATTATATATAAGATAATGTTATTATAAAATAAAAGTTTAATCTTAAAAATGAAAATGTAATTGATCATGTATTATATAGCTATACTAATATATAGTTTATCACTAATACTAATATATACTAATATATACTAATATATACTAATATATACTAATATATAGTTATACTAATATATAAATTTATAACTTGTACTAATAGTCTAATATAGACTCCCTCAAAACAAAAAAAGTAGTCTAATATAGACTATAGTTATAGTTATATTAATAATCTAATATAGATTAATAAAAGTATAACATATTTTTTTAAAACAGTTTTTTTAAAACATATTTTTAATGACAAAATGTCAAACTTATATTTTAAAAAAACCGGAAAATCAGAAAACCGGACCGGACCGGAAACCTGTAAAATCGAAAGTACCGGTTTAGGAGTATAACCGGTGCGTAATCGGTTTTGAAAAATACAAAACCGATCATACCGGTTCGGTCTAAAATTTTGTCAAAAACCGGATCGAACCGGACCGGTTACACCCCTACTATTAACATTGTTAGCTTACCTATTTCTCATCTAAATTAGTAAAAATATAATAATGGTGTTATTTAATAAAAAGTGGCAATTTAAGAGTGCAATATCAAAAAGTGACCGGATATAAAATGAACAATAATTTTAAGAAGTGCATAATATATTTTATTTTGAAAAATAAAATATTTTTCCTGTTTTATCTAAGGAAAAAGATACTCATCCCGTTGGAATTTTTTGTTTTTTAATTTTTTTTACTTAGTGATTAAATAATTATTTTTTAATAATATTGTATTTTTTTAATTTTTTTAAAAATATTTAAAAATGCTAATATTTAAAAAATTACATATGACAAAAGCCAAAAAAAAAAAATCCTAATATAACTAACCCATGAGCCACTGCTGAAAGGAAAATGATAGAATTACTCATCATTTACTATTTATTTACTACTCTTTTTATATATTTTAAAAATTTTTAATTTTATTTAATGGTTAAAGAAGTGACTATTAGTAAAATTATATATATTTTAATTTTTTCTTAATGATTAAAGATGTTAAAAAAATAATTAAAAGAAAATATTAAAAAAATAAAAAATTTCAAATATAGTATGAGTGGTAAATGAGTAGTGAACCGGTTGAAAGGTTATCATTACCCTTGTCGAAAACGATGGCGTTAAAGCCATTCTTTATCTAATAATTTTGTTCATATGGAAATAGTATGAGGTTGACCGTCTTATTAGAAGAGTATATAAATTAATTACACAATATACTCTCCACAAATAAGGATAATTATGCACATATCTAATATACACAAATTTCAATTTATTACGTTTTTGAATTTGATATAATCAAAATGAGAGTATATTAAAATTAAAAATAATAATATATTTATTTGAAATAAAAGATATTTATGTAAAGTTTAAATTATTTTTAATGAATCAGCATAATTATTGTTTAACAGTAAAATGAGTTGTAAAATAGGTGTAAAAGAGTTGTAAGACATATCGAAATGTAATAAACCATCAGTCACATAGTAGAAGCGTGGGCCGCGACGCAGTCGAGAGAAACTCTGAACTGAGAGGCACATCAAGTAAAAGAAAACGGAAGAGACGAGAGGAGTAGACGCCAGAGGTGTGTGTGAGGCTGGTAGCTCCGGACCTCTCTCTGCCTTTTATCTTCTACCACATCCCCACATCCCCACATTCCCTTCGCCACACGACCACACCCCGATCCTCTATCTCTCTCCCCCCCTCTCTCTCTATGGCTCTGCGGTCAGTCCCTCCCGTTGCTCAGCTTTTCCACTCCAATGGTCGCTCCTTCTCTCGGCCGCCTTCCATTCTCCAGTCAAATGATGGACGCTTGTTCGTTGATTTCGTCGGATTGTATTGCAAATCGAAGCGGACGAGGCGGAAATTCGTAGCGTCTTCGGGCGCGAGGAGCTTCCCGCATTTTGTGGCGACGAGGTCGTCGACTGCCAAAGCAGTCCTCGATCTTGGACGTGCAAGTACCGCCTTGCATGATCAACCGGATGCTGCTTCTGATTTAAAACCGAAGGTGCGGTTTTGAATGAGACTGAGCTCTGAACGTTTGCTTTGATTGCTGCTTTTATTTAAGCGCTTGGATTGTTGCATGTATGAGTATTGCAAGTGATGACTCGGAGAACGTGTTTGGGCTTCATTTCCATAAATGAGTTTTTTCAATGCTAAAAAAACTGAGATCCTCTTTTAATTTTTTGGTGAAATGGAATGGAATCAAGATGCACATATCAATTATCAATCACTTGAAGAACCTTTTTTTTTTCGTTGATGTGTCCGCAAAACATGTCGTTTTGAAGTGAGTTTCAGAGAGAAGTTCCGCGTCGTTTTCATTTGTTAGTTCGTGGAACTAAAAACTTTACTGCAGTAAGATAATTCACAATTTCTTTCGTATTGGATATAGATTATCGCTTGAGATGCACTAAACCGCTGCATACTTGATATAGGTAACATATGTAATGTTTTGGAAATTCTTTTCTTGCTTTCTTAGGAGCTAAACCCAAGAGCGAGAACATTTGTGTTTGACACACACAGCTCAATTCTTTAGATAAATAGGGTCAATTTTTTGGATGCTTATCGACTAATTGGGAATGAGGATCAGTTATATGCAATCTGGGAGTAACTCATAGTCATACAGTAGCAGCAAAAACACTTAAAAAAAAAAATCCAAACAGTATCATGGGATGTTAATCACGATCCTGGGACACCGAGAAAATAGTTATAAGACACTCAGAAACTTCTAGACTTACCAAAACACCCTTAATTTGCAGGAGATGTAAAAATTATAGATCTATCTGTAATACCCTGATGAGTATAGGAAGCTAGTGAATGAAATCCCAACCTGGTAAAGGAGAAGAAGTTCTTGCCCTTCATAACGATTCCAAGAGATTCTAATTATAATATTGACTAGTCCTTTTGGAGTATGGGTCCATATGTGGCTTGGACCTTCCTTGAGTTGTTACACTACTAATTATAAAATTAACCACCACTCATAAAAAGAAAAACCAAATGGAAAAGTTAATTAACTCCACAATCCTAATGACTTTACCCTTTAATTACCCTATCATTTTTTTCTTCACGTGTTTGAGGACCTCATAATAGATAAAGATGCAATGATCTTGATATGGCAGAGGTTCTACACATATTTTGTGTTATCTGTCAATTGTTTCAGTCAAACTTGGAGTTGGCATTGCACTTTGATGTGCTGTGATATTACTTTGTTTTTCTTGTGAGATGAACTGCTGCATGTGGTTAAATCTGTCTACATGACCTAGTTTCATGCTCGGCAGGTTGCAAAGTTGGATGATATAATATCAGAAAGAGGAGCTTGTGGAGTTGGATTCATTGCCAATTTGGACAACAAAGAATCCCATGGGATAATCAAGGATGCTCTCACAGCTCTTAGCTGCATGGAGCATCGTGGGGGATGTGGAGCAGATAATGACTCTGGTGATGGTTCCGGATTGATGACATCTATTCCCTGGGATCTATTTAACAACTGGGCAAACGAGCAAGGGATTGCTTCCTTTGATAAGTTGCATACTGGTGTTGGAATGGTTTTCCTTCCCAAAGATGATGACCTATTGAAAGAAGCCAAAAAAGGTGTGTTTAAATAGTTTGATACAAGGTTTTTTTTTTTTTTTTTTAATTAAATTAAATTTTTATAGTTTGGATCGAGTGGGCTTGGCTTATTAAATTTTTTTTTCTGATACAAGCATGTGTGTCTCTTCATGAGTGTTGTTTATGTCTCTCTTTGCCTTTATATTTTCATATATACAAACAATAAGATAATATAATTGGAAATTGGTAGATTGATGAGAATTACATATATATTAGTCAATGGTTCTTGAGCCTCTGACATGCCATGCAAGGATTGGTATGGGTACAGAGTCACTTTACTTGAAACAAGAAGGGTGAGAGTTAAAAAGATCATGTTCTGCAACTCAGAAGTGGTCATTCTGAGTACACCACATAGTTAAGAGCCTTGCAATATAGCCTCGGCAGGTTTAGCAGTTTCCAGATGCTTTATTTGATTCAAATAAAGCGTTACTTATATAGTTTTTTTTATAAGTAATGCAAATTTTATCAAGAGTGCAGAGGGGCACAACACAAGTATACAAAAGGATATACTCAACCATATCCAAAAGATCATAATTCAATTTCCATATATGCCATTTTGTTAATTTTATACAATATGTGTCTTTTAATACATTCATTCCTTAGTTTTCTGTGAAATATTCATTGCTCGTTTCCATTTATTTTAATATCTACTTATGTAACACCATCTGTTTGCCTATCTATTATCTATGTGCCAGTTCACAAATGAAAAAATATGTGTGTTTTTATTTGTTAGTTTGTACATGTAATCTGTTGATTGATGGTTAATCCTCATTGCTTCTGTAGTTATTGTAAATACTTTTAGACAAGAGGGTCTTGAGGTGCTTGGATGGAGGCCTGTCCCTGTGAATACTTCTGTAGTTGGTTACTATGCAAAAGAAACCATGCCCAACATACAGCAGGTATTTGTTAAAGTTGTGAAAGAAGAGAATGTTGATGACATTGAACGCAAACTGTACATCTGCCGAAAATTGATTGAAAGAGCAGTGGGCTCAGAAAGTTGGGGAAATGAGCTTTATTTTTGTTCTTTGTCCAATCAGACAATAGTTTACAAGGGAATGCTTCGTTCAGAAGTTCTTGGGTCATTTTACTATGACCTTCGAAATGATCTTTATACATCCCCTTTTGCTATTTATCATCGAAGGTACAGCACAAATACTAGTCCCAGATGGCCTCTCGCACAACCAATGAGATTACTTGGACATAATGGAGAAATCAATACCATACAGGTTAAAATTTCTTATCTGTGGGAGTTTTCTCTCTGAACTTTGCTACTCATCATTTCCACACACCACACACCACATTGATTTTTATTTTTTATTTTTCTAATTTTAATTTTAATTTTTTGGTTTTATTCTTCTTACACTAATTGAATTCTTCTACTCATCATCCATATATCACACATGTGGTAAGAGAAAAAAAGAAAAAAAAAGAAAAAAAAAGAAAAAAAAGTGTGGTGTGTGGGGATGATGAATAAAATTTTTCATTCTGTAATATTACGCTGCAAACGCCATATATGAGTTAGAATCAAGTTTCTTTATTTTGACACTGAAATTTTTGTTTAGGGTAACTTGAACTGGATGCAATCTCGAGAGTCCTCATTGAAGTCACCTGTATGGCATGGACGTGAAAATGAAATTTGTCCATATGGAAACTCAAAGGCGTCAGACTCTGCAAATCTTGATAGTACAGCAGAAGTACGAGCCATCATATTTATCTTCATTTTAATAATATGTCATAGGAGCCCTTGTTGATTGTGACTCGTTTAAAATTAAATTATTTAAAAGACAAAAGATGAGAAGTTGAATTTTGTTTCAGACGATATTTTCTTTTGGTGGAGTTTATTTCTGAAACCTTCAGGTTTGTAACTTATAATGACAGGCTGCCATCCTAGCAAGTAAGCATATATAGTAAAAAGCTTTACCTATTTGTAGGCATTTAATAGTGAACGCTGTTACTTTGGGCTGTTAATTTAATACAATGGAAGATGTTTTGAAAATGGTGAATGCTCATTGGAGGGGATTAGAGACTCATTTTTCCAAACTCTGTTACTTTGGGCTAAGACTATTGTATTAGATGGGGGTAATTTTAGTGACCTGCATTTAACGTTTTACCTATCAAAAAAATTTTAGTGAGTTGCATGCGTCTTTTTTTTCTTTGTAGGCTGTAATTAGGTATTTCTCTCTTGTATACCACTTGTGTACTTAGGCTATGCCTAGTTTCGAAGATCAATAATCTTTAATAATTATAAAAAAATATAGTTGCAAAATTATGATACAACCCCCCCCCCCCCCAAAAAAAAAAGAACTTTGCAAAATCGAAAGTTGTTTGTAATTTTGAAAGATTCCTATGCTTTTATACTGATTGCCAGCTTTTATTGGTGCCCGAAAGAGTGTGTTTTATTGATGATCCATGTTGAAGTGAATCTTTGATCTAAATATGTTTTTAATGATATTCTGGGACATTCATGAGCTGCTGGAGGATTTTCTCCCTATCTAATGTATTTTCTTCTTTGAAACATAAACTTTATGGCCAACCTGATTATCTGTCAATGTCTATCCTTTTGACATTCTTATTTATATCTGTTAAGTTTGACCAGTTTATTTTTCTTTGCCTGACAATAGTTCCTTCATTATGCTCTGTCCAGTTATTAATAAAGAGTGGCCGTACTCCTGAGGAAGCTCTAATGATTCTTGTTCCCGAGGCGTACAAGAATCATCCAACACTTGCGATCAAGTATCCTGAGGTATTTGTGCTCACAATTTACATACCCTTGAGAGAGTGTGAACAAATAAAAAATCTTGTACTGCGATATCTATTTCTTTCCACTTTATACCATGATACAATGTCTCAATTAGCAGCAATCTTATGGTGGTTGTGAGGTCTCTTCAAAATTTTCCGCCAATCTAAATTAAGTCAAATCACATGAATCTAGTCTCCAAATTTTTTTGACCAGTTACGTATCAAAAAGAGAGTTTTTTTTTTTTTACCAACATGTTTTATATAATTTTCCACTTCTTGATCACACTGAACTTTCTATAATTTAAATTGATATCACTCATGGAAAGTAGTGAAATTTTTATGTTTCCTTAGGTGGTTGATTTTTATGACTTCTACAAGGGTCAGATGGAGGCATGGGATGGACCTGCTTTACTCTTATTCAGGTAACACTTCCAAAGGCAATTTAAAGGACCTCAATTCTCTTGTTAGTGACTCTTATGGTTCATGGTTTTGGGAAGTTTTCAGGTTATAAACTCCAGTAACTAAAATATGGACTCGTGCCACTGAAATTGTTTAGTAAAAGGCCATGGAAAGGATAACTAGTTCCCTACACCTCCCAATTCTCTCTCCGTACACTCTTTCATTTTTTATTTTTTTTTCCCCATAAGTTGGCTGGTGATGTTGTTCATGGGCGTTTGATTGAGTGATTCTTGCACGTATGGGAAGGGAAATGGGTATGTCGAATGCTGTTATTATTGAACTTAAGGCATTTGAGGTAGTAAGAGATGGACAATGGGAGCTCATTATTGAAAGGGGGCGGAAGTTTGTGAAAAATCTTCGCTTGGAGTTAGCCACGGCACGGTGGTTCACCAAAGCGTTGGTGGATTGCTTGAAGGTGGGGAGGTTTTATACCGCTCAGCGTGAAGGAGACAGGGGCTTCATAGCACAAAGGTGTTCCAACTCCCAAGGGGCGTTCATGGCTTTGGTGGAATACAAATAGGGGGGTCGGCGAAATTGTATTCTCATTCTTGAAGATAGAGTTGGGAGGGGATGGAGAAAACTGGTGGAGACGTGGAGGTTTTGAGGGAGGTTGGCAAAGAAGGCTGTTTTGCTGGGTCGGCACCACTAGCGACGACGGTAGCGGCGAAGGCAGCTCAACCTTTTGCCTGGTCGTATATGGAGGCTCTGCAGAAACCAATGTCAGACCGTGCTCGAGGACCTGTTAGCTCTGGCCTGCGAGGTGGTGTCGCCGTCTCTGCAAGGGCTCAGTGTAGTGGGGGTGGTGGCAATGGAGTTGTTGGCCTTAATAAGGAAAGTCTACTTCGGGCTCTGTTAGAGATGCAATCTCAAATTGTTGAGTTGCAGGGTAATATACTTGGTCTTATACGGTGTGTAGAGGAGGATAAAGGGATGGGGTCGAAACGGTGTGTTGAGGTAGTAAAAGGGGTGGGGATGGGCTTGGGTTAGGGGGATGGGCTCGTTGGAGGGTCAGGGGATGGGCCCGATCTAGTGATCGGCTTCGTGGAAGGCTCGAAACGGGTATGGAAGGCTAAGCAGTAAGGCCTGAGCAATAGATATCGGGAGTTTCGGCGTATCGGGAGGCTTGGGGGAGTCTAGCACGAAGGCGCCACCTCTGGACCCGACGACGCCACCACTCGCACAGAAACTGTCGTCGGTCCTTGGTGAGTCATCCGGTGGTGCGTCAGAGCCGGCGCTGTTGCCGGAGGTGTAAGAGGGAGAAATTGTGGAATGTGAAGCCGTAAGGGGAAAGGTGACTAAAACAATCCGCTTGTGTCTGTGGTGGCTCTTTAGGCGCCGAAAGTTGAAGGGGGGGTAATTATGGAGAATAATGCAGGAGGTGAAGGGCTGGAATACTGTTCCCCTATCGAAAAAAGACTTGTCGTCGCACAGGGCAAGCCACAGAACACCTCGGCGAGTCTTGGGCTGCCACAAAACACGTCGACGAGTCTTGGGCCGCCACAGAACTCGCCGCCATGCTCTGTGATTTGCTCGTCACTGCTCTGTGATTATTACCTATTATGTCCTGGATCTTAAAAAAATCTTGTGGAATATATATTGTTAATTTCCATTTTCTTTCACATTTTGTTTTATTTTTTTGATAAGTAAGAAAATTTATTAATCCACATAATTAGGCATAACTCAAGTACAAAGGAAGTATATAAGAGAAAACACCTAGTTACAAAACTAAAGCCGGAAAAACAGCACTAAAGTCATTAAGACTAGTCCCATCCAATACAATAACCGAAGCCCAAAGCAACAACATATGAAAGAAAAAATCTCTAATCCTTCCCAACGAACGTTCTCTATTGTCAAAACAGCATCCATTTCTCTCATTCCAAATACACCACATAAGGTACAGAGGTAGCATCTTCCAAACAGTTGGAATTTGCCGATTGCCTTGAATAACAAGCCAAAGGATTTACCACCCTCTTGGGCATCACCCAAGCAGTGCCAAGCCTAACAAAAACCTTATCACACAAGGCCTTCGGCACATCACAATGGAGAAGAAGTTGATCCGCTGATTCTCCACACTTTTTGCACATAAAGCACCAATCCATTACAACTATACCACACTCTCTCAGTTTATCAATAGTAAGAATTTTCCCATGAGAAGCCAACCAAACAAAGAAAGCCACCTTGAGAGGCACTTTGCTTCTCCAAATGCTCTTCCAAGGAAAAAAATCAGTAGGAGAATGGATCACCATGACCTTGTACAGAGATCTAACTGAGAGTTTCTTATTTCCAGGATGAATCCAAAAGCAATCTATCATCCCCTCCTGACTTTATGTTTAGAGCATAGAGCAAGCTGTAAAAATCAGTGATGTCCCCCATCTCCCAATCCTGGACGTCTCTAATAAATCTCACTGACCACTGAATAAAACCAGCAGAATTATCCATATAATCAGCCACAAAAATACCTTTATCAAAGGAAATCCTAAAAAGAGAAGGAAAAACATTCTTCAAGACATCATCTCCACACTATAAGTCATGCCAAAAAATGATCTGGTTACCCCTACCCACCTCAAATCTGAAATTTCTGGATAAAGCTCCCCATCCATTTCAAATGAATTTCCATACTCCCACACCGTACGCCCCTCTCATATTATTTGAGCACCAACCTCCCCAAGTACTCCCATATTTGGCATCAATAATGGTCCTCCAAAGGGCATCTCCTTCTTGATGGTACTGCCACAACCATTTCCCTAAAAGTGCCATATTAAAAGATTTCAACTTTCTAACCCCCAAACCTCCCAAAGATAAAGGAGTGCAAATCTTGTCCCACTTAAGCAAGTGGAATATTTTCTCATCCTCCAATCTTCCCCACAAAAAAGCACGAAAGATCCTTTCCATTCTATTAGCCACTCCTACAGGCAAAGGAAATAGAGATAGGAAATAAGTTGCTATCTCTTAGTTATGTATTTTTTTTTTTCAAACTTTCCATTCTTCTTGCTGATGTTGTTTTCCTATTTCATACTGCGCAGCGATGGAAAAACAGTCGGGGCATGTCTTGATCGGAATGGACTTCGCCCAGCTAGGTATTGGCGGACTTCAGACAATATTGTCTATGTTGCATCTGAGGTGTGTTCTATGTTTTATTTGATTTGATTGTTTTTTTGTATTATTTGGATGGTAAAAGGGAAATCCAGTCGATGTTTTGATGTTCAGGCTTAGGCATGACTTGGGCCTAGGAGCAACTAAAAAAGCTTGGTTCTCTGTTTATAACTAAAAATCGATCTACTATCAAAAGGGTTAGGGACAATTGGAACATAGCCCTGGCTTGTATTTTGATGGGGTCAGCATTTAGTTTGGAGCTTAGAATTCCTTGGCTTCCTAGACATCAATATACTCAGATTTGGCTCTTTTTAGGGGTCATCTGTCAGCTATGGACATGAAGGGATTGCCTTATAAACTACAGTGTTATAAGTCACACAACAAGCCATGTTGTTCACTGTTGCTTTTATTGTTAATGGTAGTATGTCTCAACTTCTCTGAAAAAGGGCCAGTATGTTTCATCAATGTTTTTTTAAGACATTAACCTTTTTTTTCTTCTTATTCAGGTTGGTGTCCTACCGATGGATGAGTCAAAAGTTACAATGAAAGGCCGTCTAGGTCCAGGGATGATGATAACTGTTGATTTACCCAGTGGCCAGGTTTGTTCATGACTATATTTTGAATTTTCTTAGTGCCTTAAGGCTTATCATACATCTTAAACATTTTTAATTGCAGGTTTATGAGAATACGGAGGTGAAAAGCCGAGTAGCCTTGTCAAATCCATATGGAAAGTGGGTTAAGGAAAACTTGCGATCCTTGAATCCTGTGAACTTCTTGTCAACAACAGGAATGGAGAATGATGCAATATTAAGACACCAACAGTGAGTATTCAATTCCATTAATGGTTAGGAGATGCCTCTGATATTATGGCATTGTGGTGTAATAGATGTTGGACATGTTTCGTTCTTAAATGCTATTAAACATATTTTGCTGTGCCCATAACATTTCTGAAATCTAATCAAAGTTCTATGATTCATGATCAATGCATCTCAAAGGACAGCATTTTGGTTCCAATTATACCAATGGTCTTTTTCTTATGAATGCTTATCTATTCTTCCTTTGAATGAAGGCATTCATCTTAGTTTCTAAAATTGTGGAAGCTAAATACATTGCATTCAGTACACTGGATGGACTGATTTTCCATGTAAAGTATAATGTTGCTGTTGTATATATTGATGTTGATTGTGTTACTGAATTAATTCATCACAACGGGAGTACTAAAGGTTTTTTATTTGGTCAAATTTTTTGATTGGTAAACAAAATTTTATTGATCATAAGAATAGGCAAAAGCTCAAGTATAGGGGACATATACAAGAGCATCGCCCGTGTGTGCTGGTCAAAGTAACATTTATCTTTAGTAATTTGGTGGTGCCTAAGTAACATTTATCTTTATTTTTCAGTACTTTACTTCATTGGTCGATTATAATTGATTTTAATGGCATGTCTTTTCATGATCTCCTTGTATCGCTAAACTAGGACGCATAGCCGATGCTCTTTTATATGTCCCGTAGACTCGGGCCTTTGTCTATTTCATGCTCAATAAAATTTAGTTTATCGATAAAAAAAAATGGTGGTGGCCAAGAATTTATTTTGAGTATATTCTTTCAACAGTCACCATCTTGAATGGTGCTTATTATCCTGTATTTGATGGGCCAGGGCATTTGGCTACTCAAGCGAAGATGTTCAAATGGTTATTGAAACTATGGCTGCACAAGGGAAGGAGCCTACGTTTTGCATGGGCGATGATATTCCATTGGCAATATTGTCTCAGAAGTCACACATGCTTTATGATTATTTCAAGCAACGGTTTGCACAGGTTTGCTGTAATTTATCTGAGTCTGGATGAACTTGTACTTTATTATTGGAGTTTACTATGTGCGCACACGGGTGCGTGCATGTGAGTGCTACTTTGCTTTTTTTTTTTTTTTTTTAAACCTCTTTCCCTCAGCATATGATAAAATGTTAAATTGAAGTTTTAGTCAGTCCTCTTCAATTTTCTTGCCAGTGCACCTGAAAATCTGTCTGAAACTTCCTTTCACATGTGTATGCTCTTGTTCAATTTACCACCACTCTAGAGTTGTGCTCATATAATGCTTGACCAATTTTAGGGCATTACGGCCTGGAAAGATCATAGAGCCCAGCATTTGAATGATTTGTGATGGGCATTGTGTGTGCATGTTGTGCCTTTCATTCTACAGCTGGTGTGACTCCATTCGATGTGGTGATTGTTTAAGATATATGCAGTTCTGCAACTTGCCACTTGCTGTTCAATCCCTCCCCCTGTGGGATCATATGATAAAAACCATTCTAAAAATTATGGCATTTCTTTGCTATTTAAGTATTTTAGTTTGAAATTAGCTTTTTGAAAAAATCTTCATATTTTAGTTTGGAGGAGATTAGATTGTTCTTTTTGAAAACTTGATTCCTTTGGGCAAATGCTGTAGATTTCAATGGCCTAGATTTCCATGATTTTCTTGTATCTATTTCTTCCTCCTAACTAGGTGTAAACTCTTGTATACCCCTTGTGTACTTGCGCTATGCCTATTCTTATTAACATAATCTGTTACTTATTAAAAAGATCATATTTATTTTTTCTCAGTAACTCATTTGTGTTTTTTTCAGGTTACAAATCCAGCTATTGACCCTCTTAGGGAAGGATTAGTCATGTCTCTTGAAGTCAATATTGGGAAGCGAGGAAATATATTGGAGGTTGGACCTGAAAATGCTAAGCAGGTCTGTTAGCATATATTTTTCTTCATCACTGCCATTTTAATGATATTTGTAATGTTTATTTTGAAATGAGTTTTATTTTGTACTTTTTAATAGATTATTTGTAATACTTTTTGTATTTTCGACTATGCTTAATTAGTTTATTGCCTTGGGGCAGGTAATTTTGTCTAGTCCTGTATTGAATGAAGGGGAGCTCGAGTTGTTGCTGAAGGATCCCTATTTAAAATGCCAAGTGCTGCCAACATTTTTTGATATCCATAAAGGGGTTGATGGTTCCTTGGAAAAGACGCTATATAAACTTTGTGAAGCTGCTGATGAAGCTGTTCGAAATGGTTCCCAACTGCTTGTTCTCTCTGACCGTGCTGATGTGCTTGTAAGTAGCATTGCATCTTCCCTCTACAATATCGTTCCTGTAGAAACTTATTTTTTGTCAGTGCTCTTTTTCCATGGACCACAGCTGTGGATTTTCGTGGCCTCAATTTTCATGAATTTAGTTTTCTATTTCCTCTTCCTAAATAGGTGTTACGTTTTGTATGCCATCCCGTGTACTTGGGCTATGCCTATTCATATCAATATAATCTTTTACTTATTAAAAAAAAAAAAAAGACTCAATCTGACACCTTATACCTAGTTGTTAGAAAAAATTCAAAAAATATACATTTTTTTATAAGTAATAAATTATTTCATTGATAAAGAAAATAGGCATAGCCTAGGTACACTGGAAGTATACATGTGAATACACCTATTTAAGAACTAGAAGCAGTTACAAGGAAATCATGGAAGCTGAGGCCATTCAAATCTAGAGCAATGGCCCACAAAAATAAAGTCTTCCAGAAAAAACTCCTAAACTCTTCCATGGAGCGCTCATGATTCTCAAAAAGCCTCTTGTTTCTTTCACATCAAATACACCAAAAAATACAAATGGGAGTCATCTTTCACACAGCCGCGATTTGTGGTGTTCCAGTGATCCCTCTCCAGCTTGCTAACAGTTCCACCACCCTACCTGGCATTACCCAAGCTATTTCTATTCTGCTGAAGAAGTAATTCCAAATATCTCAAGTAAAATCACAATGTAAGAGTAGATGGTCCGCCGTTTCACCACTATTTATGCACAAACAACACCAATCTGTGATGATATGACCACGTCGTCTAAGATTATCTATGGTCATAATCTTCCTTAGAGCTGCTGTCCAAACAAAGAATGTGGCGTTGGTTGGTGCTTTACTCCTCCATATGGTCTTCCATGGAAAATTATGCCTTTGTTGCATAGTAATAGAGTCATAGAAGGTGTGTACCGAGAACTTCCCTTTCCTAGAGGGTCTCCATTCCAGCGAGTCTTCAATAGTGGCCGCAATAGGAGTGTTGTACAGCAAGTTCAGAAACTCCACCAAACCAGTCACTTCCCAATCATGTGCTTCCTGAGTAAGGCTAATATTCCACTCCTGTCAACCTTGGTTAATAACCCGCAAATCAGCCACCATAGCTTCCTTCTCCTTTGCAATACTGAAAATCGTAGGATAAGCATCCTTCAAGGCCGTGTCTCCCACCCATACATCATTCCAAAAGCTGATCCTACTCCCATCCCCCAAACACAACCGAGTATTACTAGTAAAGGAGCATCAACCTTTCTGTATATACTTCCATAGTCCCACTCCATAAGACCCCCTACCTTCTTTAGAACACCGACCCCCCTGTTCACGACCATATTTCATGTCGATCACCCCTTTCCGTAAGGCTCCCCTCTCATTGTTATAATGCCACAACCATTTTCCTAACAAGGCCTTATTGAAATCCCTCACATTCCTAACCCCCAAACCACCATCCCTCCAAGGAGAACATACCTTGTCCCACCCCACCAAGTGGAATTTAAATTCATCTCCTATTCCACTCCATAAAAAGTCCCGTTGAATTTTCTCCATTCTAGTTGCAATGCTTGTGGGAAGAAGTAATAAAGATAAGTAGTATGTGGGAAGGTTGGATAAAGTACTTTTGATAAGAGTGATACGCCCCCCTTTAGATAAATACAACCTTTTCCACCTGGCCAGCTTCGGCTCAAAATTTTCCAGCACCACCTCCCAAATTGTCTTAGCTTTGAAGGAAGCCCCCAACGGAAGTCCAAGATACTTCAATGGCAATGAAGAAATTACACAACCCAATATGTCAGCCAACACTCTGATATTGTTTACATCACCAACCGCGACCATCTCCGTCTTAACAAGATTAATCTTCAACCTGGATACCGCTTCGAAACAGGGTAGGATGGCCATCAAAGATTGAATATACCCTGCATTTGCCTCACAAAATAGCAAGGTGTCATCTGCAAACAAAATGTGAGAAATAATGGTAGAGCCGTGGATATCTCCTACTAAGAAGCCAGAGAAAAAACCCCCTCTACTTCGGCCGACACCATTCTACTTAGCACCTCCATAACTAGAACAAACAAGAGGGGTGATAATGGGTCACCTTGACGAAGTCCTCTCGAACTATTGAAGAACTCCACGTGGTCCCCATTTACCAAAACTGAGAAGCGAGCTGTTGACACACAATGCCTCATCCATTTCCTCCATCTTTCCCCAAAACCACATCTCCCCAACATATAAATCAAGAAACCCCAATTAACATGATCATAGGCCTTTTCCATATCTAATTTGCATATATTACCTGGAGCTCCCGACTTGATCCTGCTATCCAAACATTCATTAGCTATGAGGACCGAGGCCAAAATTTATCTCCCTTTCACAAAGGCACTTTGTGACTTAGAAATGATCTTCGTCATGACCGAACTCATCCTATTCAAAATATATTTAATCAAGTGATCATTGAATATCAACTTTCTGGGTTCACTGCTTGTGTTATTGATAATCAACCTTATTACATCCTGATTGTTATTCTGTTGGGCATTTTTTGTTGATTAAGTTTATGTGGCTTTATAATCAGCAGTGGAAGTTGTATAAGCAATTGCCATTTTGACATACATAGGGGTTCATTAATCTCTCTCTCATTCGTGCTTGTGATTATATATCTGTCCCGAAGATGGCTGTGCTTATTTAGGTAGCTTGTGGTTGCAATGTTATTGTTTCTTCTTGGGGATGTTTGTACTACTTTCTTTTATCTTCTCCTTCTTTAGGCATCCAAGACAACCGTTTTGAAGATTGATTTGGTTATTCTGAGTAACACGCTCTTTGCCTTTTCTTCCAGGAAGCAACTCATCCTGCAGTTCCAATGCTTCTTGCTGTTGGTGCTGTTCACCAGCATCTTATTCAGAATGGCTTGCGAATGTCAGCATCTATTATAGTGGACACTGCTCAGTGCTTCAGCACCCATCAGTTTGCCTGTTTAATTGGATATGGTGCAAGGTCATTTTTCCTTCGATATTTTTCTATATGGTGGTTTTTTTGCATTTTATAATGTTTCTGTTTATGCCGAAAAATATTGAAACTAATTTTCATATTACTTTCTTGAGGAAATATTTTGTTTGATCTGGTGCCAATTACTTCGGCATGTTTATCTTCTATTTCACAAGAGAATAAAATAAGATATTTACTGATATAGGCTCATTCACCTTCTGTTTTGTTTCAATTAGATAAATGACATTACATACGTAGGAAGCAAAAAGAAGTCCATTTGTATTATTTATCAATTGTTGGAATTTTGAACCAGGTCCAGAAAAATGAAATGGTGTATTTTCAACAAATGTAGGAACAGTTCTTTGAAAGTAAATCTTTGTGATAAAAGGACAAGATTGGATTTCAGCATGTCTAGTAACTAATTTGATTCCCCATTATCGTAGAATATTGTACTTTTAAGAAGGCTTCAAAATAGACTGTTGTATCATCAACTGTTGCTGTTTTACATGCATGTAAGGATGTGTTGATGCTTGCCAAGAATTCTCATATTCCATCCACTAAAAACTTGACAATAGCTGTTTTATTAAGGGACGCTTGAGGGTTCTGCTTCCATCTGTATTAGAATTCTTATGTTGCTTGTGCTCTTGAATGACTTTTTGCTTGTGCTGAACTTTATCATCCTGAAAATACTCAACTCTGTAGCCCTGAAATTAATTTTTCAGTGCCATATGTCCGTATTTGGCATTGGAGACTTGCCGGCAGTGGCGTCTGAGTAATAAAACAGTAAACTTGATGAGGAATGGAAAGATGCCTACTGTAACGATTGAGCAGGCTCAAAAGAACTTTTGCAAGGTCAGTACGTCAATATATGAAGTAATATTTTTGGATCTACACCATCATGAGCAATGGCAAGATGCCTATTGTAACAAGAAAAATTCTATTCGTCATTCCCACACACCACACACCGGACTTTTTTTTTTCTCTTACCATATGTGTGATATATAGATGATGAGTAGAAGAATTCAATTAGTTTAAGAAGAATAAAACCAAATTTAATAAATAAATAAATAAATAAAGTGTGGTATGTGGGGATGATGAGTAGCAAAGCTCTTGTCATAAGTAGAAGGAATACTTGGTGCATCATACATCCAGGTTGTGTTTGTGGCCAAATTTAATTCAGGCACTCATGTTAACTGTTTACAAAAAACGTGAGAAGAAATATTTAGTTAATTCTTGTAAAACCCATCACAGTATTGGTTCTTATGCTGTTTATATTGGTTTTTTAAATATATTTTTGGTGCTAATCTAATATGATGAGAGAAACCTTTTAAATAAAATTGCCTGGGTTTGCAAGGAGAACTAGGTAATCGCTATGTATGTGGGTTGCACCCCAACACTCTTATACTAATATTTTGTTGTCTTTATGTATCAAAAAGTGAAAAACAAGAAGGTAAAATACTTTGGTGAATCAAGAAAAACAATTTAGATAGCTGAAAGGATAATGCACTATGCATTTGGAACGAGTTATGATTGTGTAGAAAAACCCGTCTGTTAGGTATTGGTTGAAAATTGGTTTCACATAACAATGCAAGTTTAGATCTAACATTAAAATTTATCCGAAAGATTAACGGATGTGGAAAGCTATAGTCAAACTTGAGGGTTTTTCAGAGGAGGGTATACAAGTTATTGAATGTACACAATTACTAAAGCAATCTGGAACATAAGGAACTTGTTTATTCTCCAGCATATTAATACATAAGATGAAGATTACAGATGTTATGGTACAATTTAAAATTTTACAATTATCAAACTAATATACGGACTGAGAAGATAGTAGTAGCTTACATGCACACCGATGTTGTGCGCACACACCCTCAATATTACGTTGAAGGACACGGGGTTGAAAAATGTAAAGAAGACTGAATATCTGGGATATTTATCATGGGTTTTGACAGAAGATGTAATCAACATCCCTTCTTTTGACTTTTCTATAAAGTTTCTAGGAATAGGGAAGTTTGACGGTTCCTTTTATTTTAAGACCATTATGTAGTAACTTATCTTAAGACTTATCCACTTGTTTATCCATGGTTATAATGGGAAACATTGCATTCTTGGTCTATCCTATTCATTAGTAATTTATATTGACTGCTTCGTACCATTTTAGGCTGTTAAATCCGGTCTTCTCAAAATTCTTTCCAAAATGGGCATCTCATTGCTCTCAAGGTATGAACCGCTTCTTCACTACTGTTTTTTTTTTTAGAATAAGTTTTATCATTTCTGTATGAATTATTATATGGTTACATTGTCTTCCACATCCTTTTTTTAATAGGCCCCTTATGCTTTGCATTTATTATTTATGTTTTCTGATCATGGTGACAATCTAATTACCAGTTTCTGGTTTCTAGTTATTGTGGTGCACAGGTATTTGAGATTTATGGACTGGGGAAGGAGATTGTTGATCTGGCGTTTTGTGGGAGCGTTTCCAGTATTGGTGGTTTAACTTTTGATGAGGTAAGAAACCCAGCTTAAATGAAGCACTTGGCCTTGAAATTCAACATATTTTTTTGGGGGGATTAGTAACTTCAACAGTAGACAAAATTCAACATATATACCAGTACAGAAAGGGGCATATAGTACAAGTGTCCAGGAAATTTATTTTTAAATTATTTTTCTAGAACCCAGTTAAACACGAACAGGTATTCTCTTCAGCAAAGACAAATGAATTCACTGCAGAATTAGATGAGTTCTGCGGTGAAAGATAAAATTGTATTGCTGTGAGTTTGGGCTCGAGCAAAGACTGCATTGTGAGCATAACTAATTCTCTTTGAAACCAGTGAATAAGGAAACTGGATTGTTGAGGAGGTGATGAACTAGTACAATTACTGTTAGAGCGTAGGTAGCTATAAGTTTCACAAAATTGTAATATACAACTACTGTGAGTTTGCATGTGAGCATAAAGACTGAACTTAAAGCTATGTTTCTGGGAACTCTCTTTGGAATTGGAGAACTGTAATAACTTGTTATTACTGCTATCAATTTGTTTTTAGTGTGTTAATTTGGGGCTTTATTTCTTATGGCTACATGTCATTGTCACTTATAGAGTTTCTCAGTTGGTTTGCCTAAGTTTCACAGACAGTGGTAGGTTTGTACAGTGCAATTTCCTGAACTAATTATAATCATTGAACGTATACATGATGGTGCATTGTACTGATGGTGTCTATGTCAATTAAATTCCATTTATTGAAATCCTCCTTTTTTGCAGCTAGCAAGGGAGACTTTATCTTTTTGGGTGAAGGCTTTCTCTGAGGATACGGCTAAAAGACTAGAAAATTTTGGATTTATACAATTCAGACCAGGAGGTATAGCTTATTTTCACTTTAATTGAACATGTTGTACCATTCCAGAACTGATTCTAACCATGCTATAATTAATACATAACCGAGTAAATGATAAGTAATACATAACTGATTGTATTTATTTACTTATCAAAAAAGTAATACGTAACCAAAATTTTTTGAGAATTTTGGGTTTGTTTATTCTTTTTTTTTTTTTATCAGTAATCAAGAAGTTTTATTCATAACAATAGGCAAAGCCCAAGTACATAGGGAGTATACATAAGAAGTACCTAACTAGAGTTTACAACTGAAAGTAGAAAGTCATGGACATTTAGTCCGTTACAAACAATGGCCCCCACCCATGAAAACAATGTTTTAAAGAAAAAAATTTTCAGCTCCTCCATTGTTCTCTCGTGGTTTTCGAAGCTTCTATCATTTCGCTCCCACCAAATACACCGACACATACATATGGGGACCATTTACCAGATTGCTGCAACTTGTGTATTTCCTCGGAGACCTCTCCAACATGCTAGATGTCAAAGTAAGTCAAAGTATTGTGTGAATAGCTGAATCATTGGCCTTTGAGTGATCTGTATATTATATAGGAACTTTACAAGAGAACTATACATGGGAAGAAACTAATTGCCGAGTGATTCTAGCATTCTAGCCTTATATGGAAACTATATATTCTGTCAATATGCTAACTGTACAAGCCTAAGTAAAGGAAGTAAAGGTAAAATAAGGAAAGAAGAATAGAAGGAAAGAAGATTGTTTATGGACAGCAAAACTCCACCAATCTACGGGGCATGATCCATGTCCTGTAAAAAAATCAGCCCAAATGGTCCTGGCCACCTCACAATGTAGAAACAGATGGTTAATTGATTCACCATCTTTCTTACACATGCAACACTAATCCAACGCCATTATCTGACGTCTCCTTAGTTATCTGTGATGAGAATTTTGCCCAATGCTGCTGTCCCAACAAAAAAAGCTGCTTTCCCAACAAAAAAAGCTGCTTTTGAAGGGACTTTCGTCTACTAGATGCTCTTCCATGGGAATGTGGGCATTCCTGGGGTCGTTAAAACTTTGTGAAATGATCTGACCGTGAATTTACCTTTCTTGGAAGGGCTCCAAAATATCCTTTCCATAGTACCCTCGATCATATGCACAGAATACAGTGCTGCATAGAACTTTGTGATAACCTCCAACTCCTATTCTTGGGCTGCCCTAGTGAAATCAACATTCTAGTAAGGGGAACCACTAGAAAAGGCCAAGAGATCCGCTATTGATGCATTATTTGCTCAATATCCTTTCCATAGTACCCTCGATCATATGCACAGAATACAGTGCTGCATAGAACTTTGTGATAACCTCCAACTCCTATTCTTGGGCTGCCCTTGTGAAATCAACATTCTAGTAAGGGGAGCCACTAGAAAAAGCCAAGAGATCCGCTATTGATGCATTATTTGCTCATGCAAGCTCAAATATGGCGGGGAAAGTGTCTTGGAGACTTCGTTCACTACACCATTTATCATGCCAAAATTTGACACGAGAGCCATCACCCACTACAATATGTGTATGTCTTCTGAAGGTCTCTCAATCCTTCCTAATATATTTCCACAAACCCACCCCATGTGAGCCTCGTACCTTATTCGAGCACCAACCACCCCATGCTTCCCCAACCTACGCATCAATGACGGACTTCCACAGGCCCCCTCTTTCGTGTTGGTACCGCCACAACCATTTACCCAATAGAGCTTGGTTGAACTTCATCAAGTTATGAATCCCCAATCCACCCCTAGAAACTGGAGTGCAAACCATGGACCAATTGACCAGATGGAACTTGAACTCGTCTCCCAAACCATTCCACAAAAAATCTCGTTGTAGCTTCTCAATACGGTTAGCAATCTTAGCTGGAAGCGGGAACAATGACAAAAAATAGGTGGAGAGGTTAGAAATAGTACTTTTAATCAACGTGAGCCTACCACCTTTCGATAGATACAACCTCTTCCAAGATGCCAACCTGTGCTCCACTTTTTCAATCACAACATCCCAAATCTGTTCTGATTTAAAGGAAGCACCCAAGGGTAAGCCAAGATATTGAAGAGGTAGTGAAGATACCTTACATCCCATGAGAGGGTAGAGCTACTGCTTCAAGAACATTCCCCACGAGTACCAATTCAGACTTTGAGAGATTAACTCTCAAACCCGAAACAGCTTCAAAACAAACAAGAAGAGCCCTCAAAGATTGGATATACCCGAGGTCTACTCCACAGAATATGAGTGTCATCAGTAAATAGCAGGTGAGAAAGATTAAAAGAGTTGCCATTCCCCACCGAGAAACCATAGAGAAAACCACATTCCACAAGGCCCACAATCATCTTACTGAGAGCTTCCATGACAAATAGAAAGAGTAGGGGAGAGAGCGGATTTGCCTGTCTCAAACCATAGGATGAGTCAAAGAAACCCATTGGTGAACCATTCACCAAGATAGGCAAACTATCCATTTCATCCAATTCTCTCCAAAACCGCATCTTGCAAGTAAATAAAGCAAGATTTCCAATTAACATGATCATAGACTTTTTCCATATCTAGTTTGTAAAGTAGCAGAGGTTCTCGAGATTTGAGTCATCCGTCCAGCACTTCATTTGCAATTAGAACTAAATCTAGAATTTGTCTGCCTTTGACAAATGCGTTTTGTGGCTTCGAGATTAACTTTTCCATCACCGTACTCAATCAATTTGCCAGCACTTTTGAAAGAATCTTGTAGACCCCATTCACAAGGCTAATGGGACGATAGTCTCGAACATCCACTGACCCTACCTTTTCGGGAATGAGTGCTAGAAAGGTAGCATCGAGACTTTTTTCAAAGCTAGCATACGTATGGAACCCTTGAAATCCCCGCATAAGGTCACCCTTGATCACTTTCCAATAGGTTTGGAAAAAACCCATGGTAAAATTATCAGGGCTTGGGGCCTTGTCACTAGCTATGCCTTGAACAACTTTGTATGCCTCCTCTTCTTCAAAGGGCCTCTCGAGCCACCCTGCACACTGCTAATCTAGTGTTGAGAAAGTCAACCCATCTACTGTTGGTCTCCATGGTTCTTTTTTAGCTAGGAGATGTCCGTAATGCTGTACAATGTGGTCTTTGATACTTGATTGATTCGAAGAAACTGCTCCATCTACCATCAATGTATCAATAGCATTATTCCTCCTATGTGAATTAGCCACCCTATGAACGAACTTCGTGTACTTGTAACTCTCCTTGAGCCATAGTGCCCTTGATTTCTGTCTCCAAGAGATCTCTTCCATCAATAATACTCATTCAAGTTTAGTGACTACTTGATTCTTGTGAGTTTTTTTGGATTCAGAGAGAGTTCTTGCCTCCTCCAAACCCTGTAACTCCTCCAGAAGAGAGCGTTGCTGTAGTAGCACATTGCCAAACACTTGTTCATTCCAGTGTTTCAAATCGTGTTTTAGCGCCTTCAACTTTCTTGCCAATATGAAGCTTGGAAATCATAAGAGGACCACCATTGCCTGACCCTATCTACAAAACTGTCATATTTAAGCCACATATTTTTGAATTTAAAATACATTCTGCCTCCTTGGATGCCTCCATAGTCCAAGAGGATAGGGAAATGATCAAAGCATACTTTAGGAAGTTGTCTTTGAGTTGCATCAAGAATATGTAACTCCCATTCTGGAGTTAGCAAAAATCTATCAATTCTTGAACAAAATGGGAGTTCTCGAGTGTTAGGCCTAGTAAACGTGCCTCCCGTTAATGGGATATCCGTAAGCGCCTGTTTTTAAATGAAATCAGAAAATTCCCTCATAGCGGGTGTGATGTGGGACATACCTGACCTTTCACTTGGGAAACGAGATACATTGAAATCACCCCTATACAACTTGGTAACTCCCACCAACTAAGAAGTCCCGCCAATTTGTCCCACAATGATCTTCTTTCCGCGTCAATATTAGGGCCGTAAACTCCTACAAATGCCCATCTGAACCCATCTTCTCTATTTACAAAGGAGCAAGCCACATTGAAATCACCCACACATTCCTCTAATCTTTCCACCACCCTTTTATCGAACATGATAAGGACACCACCTGATGCTCCTTTAGAAGGTAGATACGACCACCCGACATGATGCCCTCTCCACAAACTTCGAACTATTTGCTTTGTAATTAATTCTAACTTGGTCTCCTATAAACAGATGATATGACCTTGCCACTGTCGAAGTAAGTTCCTGACTTGGAGTCGTTTGGCCTGCTCGTTTAGCCCCCTTTCATTCCAAGATATAATTTTTGGTTTCATATCAGAATCGTCGTTGCCCTTTCCTTAAGACACCCCCAGCTAGAGCTCCACTCCCCTCCCTCATCGTTCATTGCCCATGTAAGCCTCTTGAATTCTCTCTCTTTTTATTTTTTTTATTTTTTTAATCCAAATTAAGAGAGGGATCAGCTTTGGCTTGTGCATGTCCAGCTTCAATAGCTGTGAGTAACGCCAAAAATTCATCTTCAAAACCCTGGCATGTAATCCCAACAGATCTCCATGGCTTTTTGAATTACCCAATTTGACACCCTCAGATGAAATGAGTTCAATGGAGTATAGGTTCTATCCCCTCAACAGAGAACCTGCCCCTCGCTGCATCCTCTCCATTTATAGACTCAAATAATACTAGAGCCCCTTCCAATGCTTCCATAGCAACCTTCACTATGTTACCCAGGCTTCCTACACTTCCAGGGTAAACAGATAGGGATTTTTGGGCAACTAAAGAGGATTCCAGCGCCTTTATCGGTTTCTGGGAAGTCGAGGAAAGTTCCGTCAGCCCAAAGGTCGCCGCTAGCATGTTCTGTGACTTCTCACAGTGTTGCAACCCTCCCAGCAATGCTCCCGTCCTCTCCTTTGCAGAATCTTGCCGTAACTCAACAGTCGCCGGCGCCGGTGACGTCGCTTTCATGGCCGTAATGGCGGGAGGCAACCCAGCAGGTCCGTCGCACCCTTTTGTGCCTCTCCACTGACCATTGGTCCTCCTAATGACATAGGATCTAGTTGTGTCGCCTCCTCAGGTCACAAACTCACTTCCAGCGCAAGATTTATGGTGCAGGGGCTACCAGAGTTGGCCCCTAAAGTTGCTGGCGACGAGCCGTTGGTGTTGGACCGTTGCTGGCGACGGAATAGTCCTTCGCTGGCTGTTGTTGGGCTGTTGCCATTGTTGGACTGACGTCTCACTGGGCCCAGCTAAGGATGTGGAGCCCTTCTCAAAGGAAGGCCCAATCCTTTTGAGACACCAGCTCATTTTGGGTTGGGCTTGGTGTGTCTGGCCCAAGCCCAAGCCCACGCCCATCTTCGTTTTACCTTTATCCAACCTTAATTTCGGCCCAATCCCAGTCCACACTGCCTACAAGTGCTTCAATAACCTTCTTCAAACAACATAACTCCTCCTTCACGCCAACCAACTCCTCCTTCAGACCAAAGAGTACCTTCTACCCCTCACTTTCTTTTGCACAGGCATCGGACAAACCACCTCCAACTATTTCAAGTATAGAGTTTCAACCAACCCTCCCTGCCAGAGAACACTCTCCTGCTACACATTTCTTTTTGTCCTTTTCTCCATGTTGTGACACCATAGCCTGTCCCGTACCACCATGCACCACCCCCCTACTTCCTACTCTACCACCCAATGCAACCTCAGCGTACGTCCTAGTTTGACCACCCACCTCTTTCCCCTTCCCACCACCCTGAACCATGACTGGAACCTTGGAGAGGGAAGATAGAGCATGCTTCATCTCCATGGATAGATTTTTCCACCCCTATCCTTCTGTCCTTGCCGGGCACACAGGCAGGCCTCGACGCTCATTACCACCAAATTCAGTGACTTCCAAGTTGCGTCCAAAGGCATTAGAACGCCGGTGAGCAGCTATTGCCAAAGACCCAACCCGAAAAGTCTTGAAAAAATCCTTTCTTCCCTCCAAAAGGGAGCATTCTTCCACCGTGTTTGCCAGCCAATGAGTGCTAGAAAGGCTGAATACCAACTCCTTGGTAACCTTCCTGCCTCTTTCAGTAATACGGAAGAAATTTCCCCCCTCTAATGATAATACAAAAACCTTGGTTTCTATTAATAAGTGCTTTAAATAGCCCATCTTAAACCAGAAATATTGCAGACCCAGTAAAAGCTAATGGGATGATGATTCCAGTGTAGATCACCAGAAGGGTTCGCCCATGGTAGCACTGTATGGAGAGAAAATGAAAAAATGTACGGAGAGAGAGAGAGAGAGAGATCAAAAAAGTTCTGAAGCCTATTTGCTCTTACTTCATTTTCTTTTATTTTTGTTAGGGGAGTATCATGGAAACAACCCTGAGATGTCAAAGTTACTCCACAAAGCTGTTCGCCAAAAGAGTGAAAGTTCCTTTTCAGTTTATCAGCAACATTTGGCCAACCGACCTGTCAATGTGAGTGCTGCCTAGTCATCTATTGTTTTTTCACCTTCTGATATTTTATTTTTTATTTTTTTTTAAAATCAACATTCTGTTATCATATAAAGTCTACTGGTCTTGTTTGGCATAGGTTCTTCGTGATCTTCTCGAGTTCAAAAGTGATCGCACTCCAATTCCTGTTGGAAAGGTTGAACCTGCTGTATCTATTGTTCAGCGGTTTTGCACTGGCGGGATGTCACTTGGAGCAATTTCAAGAGAAACTCATGAAGCAATTGCCATTGCAATGAATAGATTAGGTGGAAGATCAAACTCTGGAGAAGGTGGTGAGGTAGTTTGCTCTTTCTATAAGTTGATTGTAATGCACAACCATTTTTTAATTTTTTATATCCCCTCTTAGTTCCATCTGTCAAGTTGAGACATATTTTGGAGATTGTGATATGCTTGGTATATTTGACATCTAGGATCCCATACGCTGGAGACCACTTACAGATGTTGTTGATGGGTATTCACCAACACTGCCTCATCTCAAGGGTCTTCAAAATGGGGATACAGCTACTAGTGCCATCAAGCAGGTCACTTCATTAAACTTCTGCTTCAGAAAAATTTCTTAACTTCATGTTTTCCACAATCTCTAACTATATTATTCAGTGTTTAGCACTGTGGTCCAACATCTGCATAATTGTGTTTATTCGATGATTAGAGATGAAAGTGATGATCTTTTAATCATAATCATAAGGCTGTTCTTTCTTGATGAATTTGTTAGGAGTTTAGCTTCCAACTAAGCATTTAAATATTGTTGCTCTACTGAAGTCACTACATCATCTTCAGGTTGCTTCAGGACGTTTTGGGGTCACTCCAACATTCTTGGTCAATGCTGATCAATTAGAAATCAAAATTGCACAAGGTGCGAAGCCTGGTGAAGGTGGTCAACTGCCGGGGAAGAAAGTTAGTGCATATATTGCAAGGTTGAGAAATTCTAAACCTGGGGTACCTCTGATTTCTCCACCACCACACCATGACATTTATTCTATAGAGGATCTTGCACAATTGATCTTTGACCTTCATCAGGTGATTATCTGTTGCATAAGTCTGAATATTTTGTAAGAATGAGATACTTAGCACTCCGATCAAAATGATAACTAATCTTTGCTGAATAAATAGGTTAATCCTAAGGCTAAGGTTTCAGTTAAGCTTGTGGCAGAAGCTGGAATTGGCACTGTTGCTTCTGGGGTTTCAAAGGGTAATGCTGATATTATACAGGTATATAGCTTGTCATTTTTGCATTTTAAGCAGTGAGCTATCTTACTTTTCTGCAGCATAGTTTCTCCATTCTATATCTCATTATGGAGATGTCAGAAACTTGTGTGTTCCATCAGACTATGTTACAGACACTATGCTAGTATAGCATGGTAACCCAGTAGCATATAAGAGCTGAGTTTGTAGAGGGCGTTCTATATTGATCTTTAATTTTTTTTGAACTAAATGTTATATATTGGTCTATGGCTTCTTATTTTGTTAACTAAGAAAACCATGCTCTAGTATTCTTTTGCTTGTTTCATTTGGTTCGCCACCCCTCCCTCAAATGCTTGAAAGCTAATGGGTAACTGCCCCATTCTAAATTTTTCCTCTCTAATGTATGTATAGAATAATGATAAAAAAAAAATGTATGTATAGAATTGTCAAAGGAAAATAATAACGAGAAGAAACAGAGAAATAATATTACCTCTTGATCATCATAACGAGACGATAATGTGCTAGCCACATCACAATGAAGTATGAGATGAACTCTATGCTAAATATTATAATGGGATTTAATCAGTCTTGCAACTTATGTTTGAATTTAAGCATCTTAGGGTATGTTTAGGTAATGAGATGAGATGAAATTCTCAAAACTTCTCACAATTTCCTTTCTAAACATCACTTAAATACAAACACTTTTCAAATTTCAAATCTTCGACTTTTTCATTTACTCATTACCTAACCATTATAACTCTTACATACTTAAAAAAAAAAACACAGAAATCAATACAACTTTTTCAAACTTCAAAACAAAAATAATATTCAAACAATTTTTTAAAATTATAATATTTTTATTCTCTCTCCTTTTTCAAAACCCAATAAAACATCTTAACTCAAACCATTTTACTACTATTCACAGAATTATGAGATACTCCAAGTGTCCAAATGAGCCCTTAGGCTTTTACCATGAGTAACTAGAAATCCTTAGTTTGGAATAAGCCTTCTAACTAAATGCACATATTCGTTTGCATATGAAACCATTTCTTTATTATGCTGGATAACATCTTGTATGTTTTTGTTTACATTTTCTGAAAGTATGTTACTGGAGATGTTGAAAGAAGTTTAATTTTACTTTCTAGCTGAAAATCCTATCTTCTTTGCCCAGTGAAAATTCAAAGGTCGCGGTTAATATTTCTTACCTTTACTTCCCCTATTTCGGTATTTTACTGACAACTCTCATTTGCCTTGCAGATATCAGGGCATGATGGTGGAACTGGAGCCAGCCCCATAAGTTCCATCAAGCATGCTGGTGGTCCTTGGGAACTTGGACTTACAGAATCTCACCAGGTTACTATTTGACATGCATGAGATATGCAGAGGCAGTTACTTCTTTTGATTTTCTTTGTAGAGACTGTATATGCTATTTAATTATTGATGTCCTCTCCAGACACTCATCCAAAATGGGCTCAGGGAGAGGGTTATTCTCAGAGTTGATGGTGGCTTCAAAAGTGGAGTTGATGTCCTACTGGCTGCAGCTATGGGTGCTGATGAGTATGGGTTTGGTTCTGTGGCAATGATTGCTACTGGATGTGTGATGGCTCGCATTTGCCACACAAATAACTGCCCAGTTGGTGTTGCTAGTCAGGTAAGGCTAATTTGTTAATTTCATTTCAATATTTCCTGCAATCTTTCCAAATAGAGTTTGGTTTGCATTTGTTTTGTCCATTCTTTTAACACACGTTTTACTTCAGAGAGAAGAATTACGTGCTAGGTTCCCTGGTGTGCCTGGTGATCTTGTCAACTTCTTTTTATATGTTGCTGAAGAGGTAATCCATCTGCCTTTTCATTTTTCCCCTGATGAGATTTGTCTTCCATCTTTATGGTCCTTGTGGATCCATTCTTTATCACTGTAGAATCCTCTCTATTGTGACAACCATTATTTTTGTCAAATCCATCAAGGTCCATTTTCTTCTAGCTTTTTTCATGTACTTTTTACTTTCAAAAAATGGCCAGGTAAGAGGCATGTTGGCACAGTTGGGATATGAGAAGTTGGACGATATAATTGGTCGAACAGATTTATTAAGACCACGAGATATCTCTCTGATGAAAACTCAGCATCTGGATCTCAGTGCTATTCTCTCTGTATGTATATATTTAATGACTAATTTTCTTACCATGTGTGGTTTCTATCATTTGAAAATAAGAGTACTTTATCATTTGTCTTCAGAATGTTGGGTTACCAAAATGGAGCAGTACCGAAATCAGGAATCAGGGTGTTCATAGTAATGGTCCTGTTCTGGATGATATTTTACTAGCAGATCCAGAGGTAACGACTATTGATGTTAATGGTACTTTCAACACAACACATTTGCCCCGTTTGGATTCAGAAAGTATTTCATTCTATCTCATCTCATCATTACAATTTTTCCAATTTTCCACACAAAATATAATAAACAATTCAACTTTTTCAAATTCCAAAACAATAATAATATTCAAAATAATATTCTAACAATATGTTTTTCAACTTTCATATTTTATTTAAAACCATCTCATCTCATCTCTGAATCCAAACCAGCCCACTTGTTTGTTTATTGGTATTATTGCTACTTAGTTTTTAAATCAAACTTCTATTAGGAAAAAATGGTGAAGGACTCGAGAAAAATTTCTTGGGATATATTTTTGCTATAACTTAGGAGTCAAATTGAGGGATTGGACATTAAAGCACAGGAGATTCACAATGGACCATCAGTTGATATACAATGGAGGTTGTATATCAACTGTCCTACCTCTACGAAAAAACGTAGATAAAATCATTGCTAAAACTAAACTTACCTATTCGAGACCTTATTTTTCTAAAATAAGAAATTAAAGTAGCAAACATATTATAGATAAATATTAGTTTAGGCTTAATCATAGTCATTTTCCTACATATGAAAATTAAAGCTGCAAACTTATTAGAGAAAATTAGTAATTTAGACTCAAAATCATCAGAAGCCTAATCCTTCAAACATGATTTATTGAAGTTGATGGTTGATTCAGATTTTGTTACATTTGACTCTTTTGAGGTGAAGGAGCTTGATAGCTGTTGATTCTTAAGAATATGAAACAAAAATGACATGTTGGTTAATGCCAATTTAGCAGAAAACATTAATTATGTTTTGCTACCTATGGCCACAAAACTAAGTTTTTATTTTTTATTTATTTATTTTTATGTGCAGATATCTGACGCAATTGAGAATGAAAAAGTGGTAAATAAGACCATAAAGATATACAATGTTCATCGTGCTGTTTGTGGGCGCATAGCAGGGGTAATTGCAAAGAAGTATGGTGACACTGGCTTTGCTGGGCAATTGAACATTACGTAAGTTTTTTTTAATAGTTAATTGAACATAACGCAAGTTGTGGGATTGACATAGCAAGTATTAATAACTGAAAGGGTGCATATGGCAATCTCTTTTGTTGAAAAGCTGGCTAATCAGTTTTCCTCTATATATTCAGATTTACAGGGAGTGCGGGGCAGTCATTTGCATGCTTTTTGACTCCTGGAATGAATATTCGGCTGGTGGGAGAGGCTAATGATTATGTGGGAAAGGTTGGTTGACCAAATCTTTGCCTCCGTTACTGTTGGAGAAGTTGAAGGTTTTACTTGAAACCCAATCAAGCGACATGGTTGAGTTATTATTTTTTGAGGCTTTTAGTTCATGACTTGAGCAATATTGTAATCCAATTACTTATAAAAAGAAAATATTGTAATCCAATTGAGTTTGGGTTACGTTTTTCTTGCCAAAAAAATGTTAACTGGGCTACATCGGCATGGCAGTTAGTGTGCTATTCTTGAGGTGACAATTCATTAGACAGCCAACAAATTGTTTTTCACCCAAAAAGTTGTGCTTACCTTCTCTTTCTTCTACTTAAAGTTTGGGATAATATTAGAGCTAAGCATAATACCGAGTTGAGCTATTTCAAATTTGGCTTATTTGCTGTACTAACTCTGTTGGCTCAATGAGTCACAAAATCTGACACTCTAATATATATGTTACAAGGGTATTGCTGGAGGTGAGTTGGTTGTAACTCCTGTTGATAATACTGGGTTCTGCCCTGAAGATGCGACCATTGTAGGGAATACTTGCTTGTATGGGGCAACTGGTGGTCAGATATTTGTTAGAGGGAAAGCTGGAGAGCGATTTGCTGTTAGAAACTCTCTTGCTCAAGCAGTAGTGGAGGGCACTGGAGACCATTGTTGTGAGTACATGACGGGTGGTTGTGTGGTTGTTCTTGGAAAGTGAGTAACGCCTCTATAGCTGGCATATTTTTCTTTATACCGAAGCAAATTGAAGATAATGGAATTTGAATCTAAATTTAACTTGTGACAGAGTGGGTAGAAATGTAGCTGCTGGAATGACTGGGGGTTTGGCATACATTCTTGATGAGGACAACACTCTCCTCCCCAAGGTTTGTGTTTTTTTATTGCAGCGCTTCGTGGGAATCACTGTGCAGTTAAAAAATTGTCAAGTTGCCTTTTTTTTTCTCTTGCTGCTAGCAGTTCAATTTTCAGCTTAATTTATTGTGCGTGTGCTGAGCCAATTATGTAATAAATTAATAATAATGAATTGACTATTTGGGACTTGGCCCCCGGAAAAATAAAATGATCTCTGGAGGATTTGCATTCTATTAAAAGGTCATACTTCAATTAGGCATGAGGTTCCCACTTATAATTTGCCAACTTTTTGGTGCCTAGAGAAGTCAGCGATGCATTGCGTGGCATTAATCAACACCTAAAAATGACATAGAATTACATGGCATTTTTAATTAATTTATGGTACTGGGTTTTCTTAACTTATAATGGCATGGCATGCATATGAAAGGTGATCAGTTTACTAATTTAATTCCTACTCTTAAGTTTTTTCTGGGGTGTTTTTTTCATCCTTCATTACTTATTGAGAAAATATGACAACTTTCCGAGCTTGTGTGAGGGTGCTACACCTCATATTACGTTGACACTGTTATATATGGAACCGGTAGGTGGCTATAGTTAATAAAAGTCCCTTTTCTTTCCCTTCATCTCTTTGACAAGGTGTTTGTGTGTACTTAAAAAAACAAAAAAGAATAAAACTCTCACCGTTTGCCCCCTTTTTCCCTGACAGGTGAATAAAGAAATTGTGAAGATCCAAAGATTGACTGCCCCCGTGGGGCAAATGCAGCTGAAGAGCCTTATTGAGGCCCATGTTGTAAGTGCACTTAATGAACTCCAAGCTAGTATGCACCCACAGAACACACCGCAGAGGCACACACTGTAATGAAAATGTCTCAATAGTTTCATATCTTTACATTTATGCCTGAGACTTACCTCTCAAGGTTATGTTGGCACGCTAGCTGGGAGATCTTCATGATATCTTGGGTTGATTACAAAATTAGTCCATGGGTTTTATCCTGTTTGTAAATCACTCCATCGATTTCAACAGGAGATGGACGGAAGGTGAGGTTGCCACGTGGTATTATAGAGCCATGTGTCGAGTCTAATTGGTTGTCACGTAGTAACTCCGCTGTTAGATGACTTTACGGGAGATGGGCATAAGGATTTAATTGCAAAGTTTGCATACCTAGGAGTAAATTGTAAAAATTGAAATCGAGGTAATGGTTAGCAAGCGGGTTAAACCCAGGAACTAATTTTGTAATTAATCCTAATATCTTTTTATAAAGGTGCACATCGAATTACTTACCTTTTCCTTTTAAGATCCCGTGTGTAGCTGTCACTAGATGCATTTTTTATTTTATTACTGAAACTTAATCTTTTAATTGAACTAATCTGTGAAGGAAAAAACCGGGAGCAGTAAAGGTTCGGCTATTCTGAAGGAGTGGGACGCATATCTGCCACTCTTTTGGCAGCTGGTTCCGCCTAGTGAAGAAGACAGCCCAGAGGCTTGTGCCGACTACGAGAAAACAACTCCCGGGCAAGTGAGTCTGCAATCTGCGTAGGATAATGATTCATGAAGCCAGCACTTTGATCTATGGAAAGATGGAAACTCCTCCTAGCCTGTACAGCTCTCAAATAGGAGATGGATGTTTAAGTTGGAAACCGGTACTAATTAGTGGGATAGAGGAATGCCTTCCTATACCTTGGGTGGAATTTCTTTCTTTAAAAATAAAAAATAAAAAATAAAAAATCGCAGATTAGTATTTCCTCAAGTTGGAAGCCCTGATCACATTGAGAAGCATTCATCCTCTATCAATGTATAAGTTGTATAGCGATTCTGAAAAATGTCATAAATTCAAAGCATGATTGTCATGGGTTGCTATTGCCTATCATATCTATTTGTTTAATTAAATTCAGGTTGAGCATTTCTTCAGAGACTAATTTTATTTTATGTATGGTGTATATAAAATTTGCATGATCTGTTTTGTGGTTTCACGACTACAATATTTTGACGGAACGAAATTTAAAAACAAAGTAGAATCCATATAAAATAAAAATTAACTTTTTATGATTGATCTAATTTTTTGAGAATTGTTATTCTAAAGCCTTTCATCTACATTCCATAATTTGATTTTTAAAATTTCAATTTTAAAATTTATCTTTTAAATTAGATTATGTCGTGGTTGGTCATGTGTGATATAGAGGCTTTAGAATAATTTTTTATTTTTATTTTTAAAAAGAAGAGAATATTATGGTGTTGATCTTAATTTCAACTCTTCCCTAAGGAGGCGTAGAATAATGTCATGCTTCCTGGTGGTCAACAAAAACGCCCCAAATATTCAGAATAATCTAGTTTAGTCGTGTGTTCCTATCTTAAAGTACTCATCGTCTAGGTGGCGGCTACGAAGTGGGTGTATTTCTTGGTTTGACCAAACTCCTAGTCCTTGACTCCTTCATTTGGTCTCGTCCAATTTGGTTAATTTGCAGGGAATTTTAATTTCCCCCTCTTCTTCCAAGAATCACCCTTCAACTTTCAAAAAATATGCATGAATTATCAACGGTTGATTTATTTGACAGTATTATGTTCCCCTTCTTATTTTATGGATTAATGCAAAGAATAAAAGTACCAAATGCGATCCCTTCAATGATACACCGCGTGGTTCTAACTTCTTTGTAGAGATTCAACCCACGATGATAAGACTCGTATTGTTGATCAAGAATTCAGGCGAAAACCTAATGCAGTGTGGGAGAGAATGGTTATGATGATGTGGTACGTACGTACGTAATTGGGTCCCAATTTGATACACTAAAATTGACATTTCTTCAGAAAGTCAAAATTAATTTTAAAACAATCGAGACTACTACTCTCAATTTAGGATGGAACTTGGAAGAAAAGAATTCCATATATAATATAAAATGAATGGTTCTTTGTAGAGGACCCGCGCCGAACACAAATTCCAATACCACTAGTGCTAGTGTTAGAAGTTTCGTGAGGGAAATGTGTAAAACGCAGTACTGATGGATCAAGGTCGAATAGGCTGCACCCATACACGAAACGTCTCTTTTCAACTTTAAAGCATTAAGGAGATCATGGATGAAAGGCTTCCCCATCCACGACTACGAGAATATATATATATATATATATATATTATTATATATAGACAATATAAATTGCTTCTCGCGCAGTAGGTTCAACGAGCTGCCCCCACCAAGCAATTTAATTGTCCAATGCACTTGGTCGTCATGCCACTTGTTGGTAACAAATTTCTCATTGTTTGTCGGGGAAAAGATTCATCTTTTACGTATGTTTATATATATATATATATACACACTAACGCTACAGATCATCTTTGAGAGCTGGATGCATGCATGGTGAATGATAATTAATTCAGTAAATGATCGAGATCCCGCATCATGATCTGATGAAGGAGATAATTAATTTTTTATATTTATAATGGATTTTATAAGCGACTAAATAATTACTTAATTTGACTAAGTTTGACTTAATTTGCTTTATACCGCACATAATGGCCATTTCATGCATTAACTGTTTATAGAAAGAGAGAGGGAGTTAATTGAGTTTCGGTTTGGATTCAAAATTCATTTCAACTAATCTCATTTTATTATTATAATTTTTTTAAATTTTTATACAAAATATAATAAATAATTTAATTTTTTTAGATTTTAAAATAATAATAATATTAAAAAATAATATTCTAACAATATTTTAATTTACTATTTATAAATTATCTCAATTTATCTCTCAATCTAAATTACTGTTTATTAACTGATTTAATTATCACGTTTCTTTCGTAAAGATGATATGCTTTCTTTGTCTGTCTGTCTGTCGATTTTTCAAACGGTTGTGTATCATATGAGTCAATGATCTTTTGGTCTTTTTCCAAGATTAATATTAAGTCCAGTCCAGTGGCAGTACTTCAGAATTGTATGTTTCTTTTTTCGATATTGTACGTTGCATATATATATATATATATATATATGTATATGGTGTACGTACGTTGAGAATTTAAAGAAAGGGATCAATATTATTTGATCAATTCCATTATTATAAACAACTTTTTTCTGTTGCTTTACTTTCATTTACCTTAATAATGATACCTCTTTATGGAAGATTAATTGTGATCAACACATTCAAACGATTTGACTTTTCGACCCAAAAATCCAAGTCCGTTCGTAATTCCCATAATGCTCACATCCAAATGCAACACTACCGAAGATCTTTTTTCTTGCCACCACATTGCCATTATCACTACCAACAGTCCACCGCCAATCTTGCTCAATAGTTAAATGACATGATGAGCTAGCAAAAGCTTGCAGGATAAAGGTAATTTAAAAAAAAAGGAAAAAAAAAAACCGACAAAATTAAAAAAAACAAAAAAACATGAAACAGTATGTGCTAGTTATTATATTTAAATTAATTAGCAATGCCAAAAACAAAGAAAAAAAGAAGGGTAATCAAAGTTCCTTTGACCAGAGTACCGAACAGTATTCATGCATGTAAGCTGCGAAGTCGACATGGCAGGGCAGGCCATCAGATCAGATGAAGTAGTAGTAGTACGAAACCGCTGGCATATTAATTAGCTGGATGTAGTACTAAAACAGCTAGCCGGAAAACCGCCGAAAGCTAGCCATAACTATTGCTGTCTGTTAATCCAGGTACATCTGTATCTATAGCCCATAGTTATTTCCTATTACTATTATCTTGAAAACCAAAAACTTAGCCAAAAAGCACGGCCGGTTGCCAGCAATGACCCTGAGCTCCACGTGTTACCATGTCGGACTGAGGAACAAACCGACAAAAGAGAGAGAGAGAAGAATTCCTAAGGGGCTGTTTGCCTGTTTCCTCGCGTCATCAGTCATTCGACTTCCAAGTTCCATCCTTCTCTTCGTTTTACACCCTATTTTTTTTATTTTTCTGCACTTGTTCCTCCTCACTTCCCATTGTTTACTCCAAGTTTCAACAACATAGGACGCGTTTGTCGTTTGGTTGATGGACCAATGCTCTAGATTCGCGCTAGTTGCATGCCGAAGCTACCAAACTACTATATATATATATAAAGCGTGCTTATTTCTAATCACTTGTTAATTACACCATTAATTCCACAATTAATTAATTTATATACGATTTATGATCACCAATATTATACCCACGTATTGGATCGACAGGATTTAGAAATAAGTACGCTTTATCTCAATCTCATTTAACCAAAATATACGATTTATGATCACACCATTATATAAAGCATATTTATATCTCATTTATTTTTACAATGAGATTAGATGAATTAAAATTAAATAAAATATTATAATATTTTTATTTTAAATTTTTAAATTTAAAATATTTATTTTATTTTATATTAAAATTTTAAAAAATTATAATAATTAGATAAGAGTCACCGCTTGAAAAATGAGTTTCGGAATCATGATCACCAGACCAGATAGCTAAGCTTGTAGGTGGGGAGCTATAGAAATAAAACTTGTGATCGCCATATATATATATATATATATATATATATAGTTGGTGATTACAAATACACGTAGATGAGTAAAATATACGACCGTTTCTAATGGGTGCCTCTTAATCCTGGAGTACTCTCATGCATATACGGTCCCTCGATCGCCTTCTTGAAAGTGGTAGCACTCAGAGCTGAAAGCGGTAGATCTTTCCCTACTTTCCATCCTCATAAAAAAGAAAACAAGAATTCTCGATCTCTCCTAACAAGAAAATAGAAAACAGTGCCAAGATTTCCATGAAACCTGAATATCCAAGGGGTAACAAGACGACAAAATAGAGTTCGCTTCACATAACTAGGCTCTTGGGACAGATCGGCAGAGGGAATTAGCAAGACTTGCACACATAGAGATCAGTACTACGTACATGAAGTTCCATCACCTCAGGCGCTTTGATTCCCAACATACGGGCCTGCCGACCGCCAAACCCAAATTAAAGTGATCGAATCAAACAAAAGGGTCGGTGATATCAGGCGTCTGGGAAGGAGATAAGGCCAAGACAACGAGGAGGGACATGATCAAGACCGGCACGAACAAAAGCAACAGCGGCGGCGGCGGCAGAGGGGGCACTACCAGCGGCAGAACCATAAGCGAAACAGTCAGAACTACCATGACCACGATCCACCTCAACATATATCGTACGTGCGCCTAGACTATAACATATTATACATGATATATGCTGATCTCCTGGTAGAAATACCGAGCTCATGCATCGTAGAACTCGTCCACTTCCAATGGCGCAACGGCATTAGAAAGAGGAGAAGAGAAAGTAGTCCCTTGCCTTGATCTTCTAACGAAATATGGGAAGCGGTGGCCGGGAGGAGATCAAAAAAGAGACGAATAATTCAAAGAAGGTAGTGAAGGTGGGATATATATATAGGCGCAGCTAGGAAAGAGGGAGATGATCATGATATTGATGAAGAGGGGCTTCGAAAAGGACTCGTGGTATAGCTAGATCAGAGTCGATGAGGGAAAGGTATTAAAAGCAAGGAGATTCAGATAGCGAGAGGAACGAGTGTGGGGACGGTAGCAGTGTTTCGGCCATCTCGTCAACAAAAGCTCGCTCTTCTAGGTAAACCACGAATGAATGAATATATGTCTCTGGTCCAACTAATGGATCTAGACCTATATATATACACTTAAAAATACAAGAAAGGACAAGAGTAATAACTACAATACATATTTTTTTTTAATATAAAATAATTATTTTTATCAATCACATAGTATAAAAAAAATACACAAAAATAATTGTATATACATACCGGTGACTAATATTGCTTGATTAATGCTACCAATGAATCTGGGCTTCTCATCACTGCACTGGCGGAGCCATGGGCCCATGAGTCAGCGTTTTGCTTACCTGGGTTTTTTTTTTTTTTTTTTGGGAGTAATTGCTTACCTGGGTTCAATTTTAGAGTTCTTAACAATTAAAAAAATAATATTAAATATAAGTATACCCTGCAAGTCATAAGCTTTGTAGTTTATCAGAAATTGGTCTAAAACAAATTTATATAAATGATTTTTTAATTAAAATAATATGTGTATTTTTAAAAATTATACCTATTTTTTGTTAAAAGGTATTAGGTTTATAAATACATCTTGCATTAATAAAATTTTATGAATTAATGTGATTTGATTAGATATGATACGTTAAATTAATATTTTTTATAAATTAACGTATTACAATAAATCAAGTCAATTATGATATTTATTTTTATTAGAATTTTGGTTTTCGAAACATTTCTCTCTTTTTCTTTGTTGATAAACTCGTCACAATTAAGCCATGGAAGAAAAAACTCTAAACATCTATTTTTGAGATAACTTAATTTGAAATAGAATCTTAAAATGGGTGCAATGAATTCATTAGCTTAAGTATCTTGGGAGATAGATCACTTTTTTTAAATATTAATAAATAGAATTCAGGCACGTATAATCATTTTTACGTATTTTTTACGCATGTGATTGGATGAATTATTTTAATTATATTTTAAAAAAATAATGCAATCCATTACATCAACAAATCAGTACACAAGGAATAAATAAAAGTGAGTGCATATAGAATTTTTATAATAAATTTGATCTTTTTGTGCTGGTAGGCAACTTTAAGAAGGATTTTTGTATAGTTGACCTCATTAATATTATCTCTATGACTGCAAGTAGGGAAAGATTATCGTGTTTTTTAAACATTTAACGTAAAAATAAGGTCGAATTTCTAAGCCCCCAGTGGCAAACACCGGCTCCTCCACTGAAGCTTGTCATGAGGGAGGTGATTCATGTGTAGGCAATTTCTTTTGTCTCTCTCCCTATTGTTCCAGGAAACAAGGAGATCAAAAAGATCAAATCTGTCGAAGATTTTCAGCTCAGACGCAAATCACATTGCTTATTAATAATGAGTTGGCCCAAGCATTTTTATTTACTTTCCCGGAAATTTTTCTGGGTTAATCAAACAGATCTCAGCTTATTTTCGAAAATTTTTGAAGATTTTTAATTTACAAATTGATGAAAACAATCGAGGAGATACTGGTGAATTTTATTACTCTTTTGTTTTTGTACGTAATTTTCAGAATTTTCGAGATTATGGGATGGCTTTTAACTCACCCTCATTAATTTTTTTTATTATTTCCGGGAGTTTCTAATATTGATAGTTTACTTCTTTAAAAATCTGTAAGGACGAAGAAGGTGAGTACTGTAGTGGGACGGGAAAACTGGGAATAATACATCCATCAATAAAGTTGGAGGAGACCAGGCCATTTTATTACGACGATTTTGTTCAAAGGCTACATTCTGTACAGGAGTTGAGGTGGAATTTTCCAGTCTCAAAACTAAAAAGATTGATTACTTGAATTTTGTTAATTTAGTAAAAAAAATGATATTTGTAATTTTAGAATGTGTAAATTTTAGATTTTAAAAAATATATATATATATATAATTAATATAATAAATTATTTTTTAATAATAAATTTTATATATTTTTTAAAATAAATACACGAGACTTGCATGGGATGAATACTGCATTACTCTTCCCAAGATGATTTAAGGAAAGGCAGATTAATGTTGATTTAAGAGTTCAGATCTAACGAGATTAATAATGAGTTGTAGTCATTCTATACTATCCCTTATTCTTCAATTATTAGTCGAGCTTGTAGTTTGACGCAAAAAGATAAAGATCATGAATTGGCAACCATTCTATTGACCCTGATTGTCACAATCTGCACCCCCACACTAATGAAGATTGTCTTTTGGTAGATATATTTTTACTCGGAAATCAGGCCGGCCGACCGGCGTATAATATATATATACTTTATCTAAACGAAAATATTAATATATACTTGCATATTTAATAAAAAGGTGAATGAAGTTCTTATAAATATTAATATACTTATATACAGTTCCAAATTCGTAATTTCCAAATCATGGGGGATATATTGTAGTACGTACTTTGGAAACAAAAGGGAGTTCATGTCTATTTTCTCACTTTTTTTTTTCTTTTTCACAACATTAATGATGCTCTTTTTTTTTTTTTTTTTATGGAAATAGTCACATTTCATTAATGATCCGAAGTTACAAATGTTGACTGATCAGTATATGAAAAATTCAAACACCTTAAGCCAATCTAACGCAGCAGCTCTGAAGCTTCCCTATACACAAATTATTTTGTGGCGGACATTGTCTTAACTTCTAAAACTTTCTCAAAATAGAGAAAGCGTTCTGTAAACCAAAACTTGCAGGTTCGCTCAATTATCCCAAGAAGGATGAGTTAGGGACACAGCTATGGATATTAAATTCAATAGCCTATTCCTACTACAATAAAAACTAAATTAAACTGAAAAAATTACAACTAAAAACAGCAACAACAAATATATCACAAGCACTGGTGAGACTCCGGATGACACGCCTACCACAAGCATCTGCATCTCGAGTCCAGACTGAGTGAGTATCCAGTTAAAGCACAGACTACAACAACCCGGCCGTGCGATGACCAGACATAACATCGCTCACCACTCTCGAACAGCTCTTACCCCAGATGCTCTTTGGTTGTACGTAGTTAAATTGCTGGTTTGAACAGGTTGAAATTCTCTTCAGTTCTTTATTTCCGAGGGCTTGATCGATCGAGGGTGATAAGAATTTGATGTTAATTTTTGCGATGCCTTATTTATTGCACAGCTTTCAATATTTTTTCTGCATATATTTAGGTGATTCTTTTATTCAGTGGAGTTAAATGACACGACGTAAATGGAGTACGTAGGACCACTGCCAAGGAAGATGTTGAGAAGCAAATGGAGTTCCATTAGCTTTTGGTTGGCTTTGTCCAACTCTGTTTCCTATGTGCCCCCCCTCTTGCAATAATATGAAAAAACAACATAAGCTGATTAATCGTCCAAATTCAGTCGCAATGAATTTGGACAACCTGTTTGAGTCAAAACTCAGGTAGTTGCAACTTTTTGCCGAAAATCATTGTCAGAACACTGTTTATGAGAGATGCTTAGCTATTTGCCATCGGTTTCGTTTCTTTCTTTCTTTCTTCGTCCATGAATTTCACTACATCCAGAGAAGATTGGCTTTTTATATAACGACATGTTTCAAAGGAACAACCATTATATTCCCAGTTTCAAGAATCTATGGTGCAAAATGCATATACATGATGTCAAAAGGACGAAAGGATGCCACTTGGGGGCAAAGATACCGATCATGTTCATGCATGTCATCGACTCCTGACTGCATCGTCGGTAGCACTAAAAAGGGCCCAAAACTTTAATCAAGTACCCCATTTTAAAACATTGCTTGGAAAACTAAAAACAACCCCACCGCGCACATACATGACACACGTACATGACACTCGATCTCCTCCTTTCTTTTAATTGCAGAGACAGGCAACTTGGACAGGATGTAGGGAGCAGATTGTGGTGTTTGCTAACAATAATAATTAAAGTTACTAAAGTTGGTGACCATAGCCTATGTACACAATATATAGTGATGATATACCACGATCGATGGTTGTGGCGGGACAGACCATGCAGCATGCCCAACCTTCATTTTTATTTTGTCTTTTTTATGGTTCTTGGTTCATGAGCTATATAATCTACAATCTCAATGATGTTGATAGTGATGATCATGACAGTTTTTTTTTTGTTTTGTTTTTTTTGGATGCATGGCGTGCCAAATATGATTACAAACTGATGTGTGTTTGTTTTCATGAAACATGCAGTTTTTCACACAAATTGGGAGGGAATATTAATATATTATATAGAAAATTACTATTATATTTAAATAATAATTACGTACGTCACCCTATCTAGATACATTATCTTGAGGGGATATCTTAGACTATAAATTAATAATAAATAATTAGTGTAGATCAGCTTGGCCAATCGTACTCAAAATATTCGAACTAATTATATTATAAGTGGAACGTAACTTCATAAAATATCCTGACGTTGCTCTGAGGACCACGACGGCACAATAGGGTTTTTCCCCCAAGATATATAATTAACTTATTATTGATAATTAAATACAAAAGATAAAGGTGGGAAGCCCAATGAGATTGGAGAATCCTCGCATGTCCTATTTTTAATATCATTTTAATTTATGAAGGATGTACGTAAGAGTAGGTTTTCTTGTCGATGGGTAATTAAAAGACGAGGCCATAGAATGGCACACTAATAACTGGCAGCTCACGGCCGGCGAATTTGGAGGCAGGCAGTAGTGTCGACGTACCCACCGGCGGATCACGGATACATACGTGTATATATAGGCTAGGAGAGATAGATGCGCCATAAAAAACAGAGAAAAAATCAGAAAGAAAGAGGATCGAGCTAGCTAGGGGGAAGGGATGGCTAGACAGACAAGGAGAAGAAAAATATTGTATTATATTTTGACACCCAAATCATGTTGACACAGACCATCCATCCTATATTTTATTGTAAATAGAGTTTCAAATCAAGGTATATATTTGGCTGTGTTTCTAACTTTCACTCAATTTATAATGTGTTTTTAAAATTAATAATTATATCAAAATAGATCCGTTTACTTTTAAAATTTATCATTGTATCACTTTACTCTACCAGCAGTGTTAAATATAATGAAAACTGTCTCTACGTGCTATTCATGTTCATAACATTTATTATAAATATGTAATTGTTATCTAATTTATTATCAATAATTAATAGCTTATATTATTTTATATTTCATATGGTCAATAGTAAATAAATTAGATAAAAATTATGTCTTTATAGTGAATATTATGCACATATGTAACATATAGAGTTAATTTCCGTTAGATTTAACGCTGTTGGTAAACTGACAGGGCACATTGGTAAGTATTAAAGTAAGCGGGTCCACTTTAATGTAATTATTAGTTCCAAGAGCACATTATGAATTGAGTAAAAATTTGAAAAGACAAAGTGTAATTATCTCTAATAATTATTACATTAATATAAAAACAAGTACTATATAATGATTCCCAGACCAATTAACCAAGTATAATTTCTTGATCTTTCTAATGACTTCGATATATATGGTAAATTTAAACTCAAATTGCATATATAGGATATATATATTGATGTTGTGTTTCGCAGGCTTGAACAACTTCACACAGGTAGTGTTTGAGCGATCACCTGCATAATAACTAAAGGGGGGACATCGGGGTCCGTTGATCTTCCGATACTTAAGTTAGTGATGGCACGAAAATGATGATGAATAGTAGTGAAGACAAGAGTATAAGATGATTGATGATGGATTTTTATTACCTGGCTTGCTGCTGGAAGTGCTTTATTTATACTTACCGACCTGATCTCCACGGTAGTAGAGTGTTGGATATCAAGAGATAATATGCTTGTGCTGCCTATTCGCCGAGCTATCCTTACTGCGTCAGTTCGCCTAGCTAGGAAGTGCACAGGGTTATTGTACGTTGCTCGAATCTTGGGTCTCATTGAATGCGGCATGGTTTTCACCCTGGGCCGCATTGAATGCAGCATGGTTTCTACTCTGGGCCGCATTGAATGCAGTACACCTTCTGTCTTGAGTTCCTTCTATCTCATTAATATTAAGTGTGATCCACCGTAAGTTTTCCTATCTGGTAATGAGTGTTGCGTTCCTTCCCTCTCAAGTTTTGCTTGTATTCTCTGTTTTGCTCCTTAACGTGAATATGATCCGACTCGGACATCATGCTTGAACTTTGACCTAAGTGTTACTGTCTGACCCATTCTATATTATGTACCTAGGCATTGACCCGACCCATGTTCTTGACCTGGTTCAACCCAGGTCTCATATTTAAATTGTAATCTGGGTTCTACCTTTAGTCTAATATAAAAGATTTTTTTTCCTTCATAATATATATATATTTTTATAGTGCGATCTCGATCCATAGACTTAAGAGTACTTCAAAAAATAAATAATATCCAATTTTAAAGTGTACGTACATATCCATCCATCGCTTGATCAAAAGGTGTCAGCCTCTCTCTATTTGACGTTACAAAATGAAGAAGAAAAGTCCATTTACGTAAATTACGCGGCCTTCATGGCCTCTACTTTTTATTGAAGAAAATTGTTAGTTTTACTCCTTTAATTGCTTTCTTCCGTAACTTTTGTCTTCATTATTGGTTAGTTTGTCTGCGCATGATAGTGGCCGCTAACGCCCAGATTCGTACAATCTTGTCACTTTGCGTTATCTGTCTTTGATGCGTGTGTAAAGAGCATTACTATTCGTAAGTCCCACGTATCGCACATCATAATTTTTTTTTGCTTTAATTTTATTTTTTTAAAAATAATTAAATTATTCTACTCATTATACATATACCATATATTTAATAACAAAAAATTAAAAAATAATAAAAAAAAGTATTGATATGTGAGGCTTATGAATAGAATTTTTCATGTATAAAATGCAAAAAAAAAGAACGCTTTCTTCCTTAAAAAAAAAATCTCACAAAAAAAAATTTATAAATTAACATAATTTAATATGATATATTATATAAATTAGAATATAAAATTATTTTTATTATAAAATAATTCTAACTTATTATATGAAGTAAATTTATTTTTATAAGATCTATTTATAATTATATCACTTAAAAAAATTATAGTCATATTAATATATAAGCCAGGTAGATACATGCACCTCCTCCTACTTATAATCCGAGGTCCACAAACTTGAAAGCAAAGATAAAGAAAATAATATCCCGATGTCAACCGACAGCGACGCTGAAAGCTATATATATAGGAGATTAATCTGACCACTTTTATTTCTCAAAGGAAGTGGTCGAGCAAACTTGCATCCAAGACTTCTACCATTAATCCCTATTTTATGTGGGCCCTTTTAGAAAGCAGTAACGGGGGCGGGGCCAAATTTATAAAATGGTTTTAGAGGTGACTGCCTTCATATATAAAGCCAAACAAAAGAGATTTTTGACGATCTTTCACTATTTTATAATGTAAAACTTTTGTTGGACCTGATGAATTGGGCGCGAAATTAAATAAACAGAGAGAAGAATTATAAAGTATTAACCATTATAAATTCCTGTTGATTGGCAACTAAACATTCAATATATATATATATATATAATTCTATTATTAAGTTTGTGTAGGATATATCTAGTAAAATATTTATGTGATTAATTTGATTTAGAAAACCTGATGATATATAACTCGGTTCTCTAAATAAAAAATTTGAATTCGAAAATCATCACGCTGTTGTATAAAAAAAAAAAAGATAAATTTTAAAATAAAAATTCTATAAATAAAAGTTTACTATTTAAATGATATGCAGATGACGTGCTCTACATACAGATTTGATAATAGAATAACTTTATTTATAAATATTTAGGATCTTAAAATCATAATCTTTAAATATATAAGAAGATAATTTTCCCCGGATTTAACCACATCAAATATCTCAAGTTGAATAAACAAAGGAATATCCTCAAAAACTAGTCCAGGTATAATCTTTTCAAATCTTTGGAGCAAAGTTTCTTGTTTCTTGTTTAGGGCCCTAGGTTTTTTACAGATATTTCGGGGGATCCGAAGCGTTCCTTTTTTCAGCATGTAGGCCGGGGAGTCACATGACTCTTGTCCTCCGTACCTAGTTTTAATGATCATATTCATACTGAGCTGAGAATTTTCTAGATTGATTGTACGAGGTGGTTGATATATTCTTTGTCTCTATATCTTCATGAGATTCCGAAGGACAAGATATGTTACATGAATGGCTTTATGTTATTAGTTTATTCTCGTATCAGGCTTACATTTTGGGATCATTTGTCAATTTGCAAATTTATCTTTTCTTGTTTGTTTATACTATAATAAAATTGCTTATTTATGATCAGTTATTTTTAATAAAATAATTATTTTATTTTAAAATAAATTTATTTTCATCATAAATAATTATTATTATTGTAAATAATTAATCACAAATATCCATTTTTCTTAATTACGTATGTCAAATTAATTACGCGCGTTTATGTGTTATTCAAGCCAGCTTGCTGGCTTATATATGGAAAATTTAATATAACTGAATTTTTATCTTTTTTTAGCAATAATTGATCTAAGGATTACTATATAGTACTACTAGAACTTTAGCTTAATCGGATAATAATAAGATAATATTGGTATAGTCTTCAGCATTTTCAATTTAAAAGTGACATGATGATATTTTCTCTGTATATCCTAATTAATTGACATCTCACCATTGGTTACTTATAAGTGCTAGTATATATATAGTATGAAAAATTATACTAATAATTCCTATACCGCATATTTACTTTTATTTTTTATTATTTTTATTTTTTTTTCAACAGATGTATAATGTAAAAATAATGAGTAAAATAACTCATAGATAGTATATCGAATTACCTTGAATGCATTTTTTCCTTTTAGTTTTTCTATCATTATATATAAACGCTTTCATAGACCTTTTCTATTTCTAATATATGACTTTTAGGCAATATTCATCTAGTTCTCCCCACTCTCTTCCCCCTCTTTTAAGATTTCCTCAAATTCTTATCCCTTAGAGATTTCAAATAAAAGAGAGATAAACACATAATTAAAGCGGTTATAATAATATCCCTCAAATTCTAAATCTTTTTCTTTTTTTCCTTGCTATGGCCATTTATTTGCCCTTTTCCTCGCTTCAAATTGATGATGATTTTATTTCTTTAAGTCCCGTTTGGTTTGAGAGTTGATCTCAACTCATCTTATCTCATTTTATCTAATTATTACAACTTTTTTAAATTTTAATGTAAAACATAATAAACAATTCAATTTTTTCAAATATCAAAATAATAATAATATTAAAAAATAAAAAAGCAGTGGTTCTACTAAACACAACACCTAGAGGGGGTAAATAGGTGTAGTACAATTTTTATGGTCTAATAAAAAATATTGACAATCAAACAATTGATCAAATTATACAAATAATCAACACAGAGATTTGTTCACGAAGTGAAAACTTATTTAAAAAACGTCTTCAAAATCTAAAATCACACCGGGTGTAAGGCACCACCTCAAATCCACTATAGAAATTTTAGTTTGTTACAACCAATTTAAAAATACTCACAAAACCTTTGTAGTTCCTAAACTTAGTCTGCAACATTACGAGTAACCTACTCGATCTTTACACGCATGCAGTGTGCTGGAACTCCGACCTTTTTATAGTGTCTATCTAGAACCTCTCGATCTCTGTTGCAGCAGCAGCTTCGAAAACCTTTTGGCCAATGAACGAGAACCTCTCGATCTCCGCATCAACAACAACTTTGGAAACCTTTTGGCCAATGAACACGTCTACTCCAATGGACTCAACTATGTTTGATCTTGAGTTTGATATGGTAGAGGTATATTTTTCAAGAGATATTCAACTTTGAATGTGGAGGAGAGTCTCTCCCAAATGCTTTTGGAAGGTTGCTCTGGTTTTTGCTTCATTCATCCACACAAAAGGCAGAAACATAATGTTCATTTTATACCTCCCAAGTGAAATGATGCTCAAACTCGAAGAAAAGTTAAGTTGTTTGAACATTAGCTCGAGCGGCATGTTGAGTGCGGGTTGAGCGCATGTTGCACTTTTGAAACTACTCAAGCTTCATGTTGAGCGAGGCTTGAGCAAACTGTTCGGATGTCCTTCGCTCAAGTGCTATGTTGAGTGCATGTCGAGCGAACTCTCTGGATGTCCTTTATTAGACTATGTCAAGCGCAAGTAAAGCGAACTCTCTGCTTGAGCTTCGCTTGAGTGGTGTGTCGAGCGAACTCTCTGTTTTAAGCTTTACTCGAGTGCAAGTCGAGCGGATGTCGAGCGAACTTTCTGTTTGTGTTCTGCTTGAGCCATGTTGAGCTCACTTGACCCCCTTTTTTCCTTGACACACTTCAATATTCGTTACAACACAATTTTATAAAAGTTTTCACAAGAATATACCAACACACTCATTTTTATAACAAAAAATAATATTCTAATAATATTTCATCCAACTTTCAAATGACATTAATATTGTGCAAACTTGCTTTTCCATTTTCTATAAAGGAAAAAACTAAAGATTTCGCTAGAAGCTATCGCTTCTATTTATTTATTTATTTAGTGATTAAGAAAGTATTGTTTAATAATATTGTAATTTTTTTTAAAAAAAATTAAAAAAAAATTTAAAGTATTAAAAAATAATATGAAAAAAAACAAAAAAAAAACTTGAAATGCCAAGCGGGGGGTGGGTCTATAAATTCTTTTAACCTCTTTTTCAGTCGACAACGTCAGCGAGTAAGAATACAGGATCGATGTCTTGAACACAAGCTCGGACTCATGATAAGCACAAACTCTAAGAAATAACATGAACGTAATCCTTTTCATTAATGTTATGGGTTTCGCAGCATTCTTACAGCAGCCTCCAAATTCATATTTTACCTTTAAAAACAAGCAAAGCCAAAGGCCCAAAAGCCAGCAGCGCGTGGTTGCTCTTTTGCTGCTTATTAGTGTTGCTCTCGTGGAACTGCGAAATATTTTTCTTCGCAAAGTGTGCGTGCTTGGAAGAATGGATCCCAATGAGAAAACGAATATCAGTTGCCTAGCTAGAACTTAAAAAAAAAAAAAAAAAAAAAATTATCCTCCAATATAATTTTATCTAGCTAGGTACAGTAGTTGTGTAGGGAAAATCTGAGGATTTTGATATATTTCTCAAGGCGCTCTTGAACAATATATATATACATAGAAGATAATAGAGGCATATATATAGTTGGTATCAAACATATAATGTACAGACGGTGATATTGGGAAGTTGGGGTTGAGATAGAGCCAAGAAAACAAGAAGGGATATAATCATAACAGGAACAAATAAAAGCATCAGCGGTGGCGGAGATAGCGGTGGCAACACAAGTGGCACCACCAGAAGGACGAGTGTCGCACCCACCATAATCATGACCGACTTGATGCTGAAATACCTCGGCATATCTAGTATCGATCAAAGTTAATTTGCACCCACCAGTACTAGCCAATTATGGTTTTTCCAATGATCATATATATATTTCTTGTTCTAGTTCTGGATCCAGCTAGCTAGCTCATCATGCATGCATCTTCATCGATCTCCCTGCCATTTCTGGATCCAGATCATCATGCATCTTCATAGGTCGTCGTAGCTTCATCCATCGCTGGGTTTGAGAAATGGGTGGGTAAGAGGCTTAATTAGATGTACTGTGGGAAGGGAATTAGGAAGAAAATGGGTTTCTAAAACTGGAAGTAATGGTTCAGATAATATTGAGGGTAGGCGGCTGGACCTCTCCCAAATTGGCCTTAGTACTTCTCCTAATTTAACACCCCGCCCTGTTTATACACTGATAAATTAATTAGACTGATCTATGTCCGGATTCGACCAATCAGCGCGTCTTTTACATCTAAGTCATGGGAGTGATTATTTCAAATCGGACTACTTTCTTACTCACTAACGTCGTTAATTAGTCATCATAACTTGGTCAAATAATGTACTATATCTAGGATAACAGATCAGTTATAATCTCTATTTTATAATAAAAATTATAATTTTATAATTTAATTTATTATATCAATTAGTTACGTTAATTTATAATTTTATTTTTATAAATTTTTTTATGATTAAAGTATTTAAAATTTTTTTTTTCTAAAAATCATGCCATGATCATCATAATAATTTATAAGTTGTATTAAATAAATAATATATAATATTATAATTAATTTATACTGTAATCAAGATCAAGATGATCATATTTCAACACCTTTTAAGACAAATTAAGAAATCAATTATATATCCTCATTAATTAATTAATTAGGATTAATAATTTGATCTCTAAGACCTCGTTGTGACTTACTTTTATATATGTACCTGCATGGATAAACGGGTTTATCTCCCAATTGAAGGTTAGAGCTAGATATATAAGACGTTCATTGACGCAGACGTACATAAATGAAATACAATCTTAATGATTTGTAGTTTTCTGTTGCCACTTTGAAATGATTTGTAGCTCATTTTTATCCACAGAATGCATGCATGGACTCTCTGATAATGAGTTCTGGACCTCAAAAATAAGTTTAAAAAGATTCATAGTATAGATTTGGCATTACGTACACTTGAGAAAGATTATCATGATGATCATGAGGCTCCTAGCTAGCTTCCCCCTGTACAATGAATCCAGACCTTTATCTTTTTGGCCAAGATATCGATAGGATATATAATCACTCAGCAGTACAAAATTGTTCGGATTTGTCGGACAGTGGGGGGGTCTTTTTTCTTGATTTACTCCGTGGAAGTCAAAAAATATGTATATATTTTCTAAGAATTAAATGGAAACAAAAATGTTTCTCTGTATCCTGCACGTACGCTTGAACCATGCCTCCAGTTAGGGAACCAAGTCCCAGCCACGTCGACATGGGACTAAAAATGAAGGTTTTCTTGCCTTAAAGATCCTGATGAAAATATGGGTCATGCCAAATTGCCTATATATATAGCTAAGATTTAATTCGTTATGACATCATAATCAATGGTATTAATTTTTAGAAGCAATTCATGTTGTGGCTTTGGTCATGCATGCGTCCTTCAGGTTTGGTAAGATGCTTTCGCATTCGAATCCGATGCGTTGCCATTCCACGTGGCTGGCAATTAAAACTAATGAACAACGCTGGACCCCTAAAAAGTCGACGTTCAGTTCATATACATTCCCCCTTCCAAATAAAGCAAACGATCTTCTTCCAGAGATAAAGGCAAAAAAGATATTCCCGTCCAAATATATACACATCCCATTATATATGTCAGAATCGAATACTTCCAAAATCCCAAGTGATCATCATCATATATCTGATTTTACCATGCAACAACAAAGCTAGCATGCGAGAGCGCTCGTCTGTTCTACTAGCGTGTCACCTTTCTATTTTATAATTACTAGTGCTCTTTCGCCTTTGAAATTCATTGGTCGCACTCGCGGTTGGATATTTTGACACCAATATTCTATACAAGGTCGGGACAAAAAGAGAGCACTTGCGTGTAAAACGACTGAGGGAGCCATGTTCATATGCATGTCATTGACTCCGGCAATTAATGAAGTACCTGTCAAGCCCCGGACGATTTACGCTACTGAAAATCAGGAAAGAAAATATGTAAATGAAGAAAGGGGAAAATTTGAAACTTTGAAGAGTTGGCGTGGCTACATCAAAACCTAGAAGTCTGACTTGGACAATTTTTAATCTTCTCCTTAACGTCCTAATTGTGATGTAAGGCGATGTATGACCGGTTTTCTGCAACATACACTGCATCTCTGTCTCTTTCATTACTGATCTCTCATACAATAACCACTGACATTGAAAGATCGGAGGAAGGCTAAAAAACCGTATGATTGTGACAGATTACAGTAGGTTCCAACTAATGCAACTTTTGTTCAAATAGTAAGTACGTCTTGTTCAATTTCAAGCTTATCACTTCACGTATCTTATCTTTTAGTTTAATTCGTTTCTTTTACTTTAAATTATTCCAGAAGTATATATAATTAGCTAGTGATCATCATCACTACCTCACGATATTGTTCTTTCTGTATAGGTTTGATGGCGTGTATCGCGTTAATGTTCTTTCTAATTTGTCATGTGGTCCTTAGCTCTTTTTTCTGGAACAAAAAAAAAATCACCTAGGAGGCGACATTTTTCATGTGGTGCCTCTAACCAGCTTAGAGCTTCCTAGCTAGAGTACTCATATAGAAGAACGTGAGAAAAGAATGCAAACAGGGTGGGCATTTCCTCCTCAAAAACTGATCAAGGCTGTCAGGTATAGAATATTAAATAGCAAGGGGAGGGCAAAAACACACAGACAGATAGATCATCAAATTCAAACCCCGTCCCCGAACGATTATTTTGTGTGTAAGAGACTTGGTTTGATTGTTTATTTGTTCTTGCCGTTTTGATGTGTCACTACTTGATCACTTGATCTCTGTTTATGTACAGTTAATGAACAATATATAGAAGGGCTAAAATGTCCCTAGCCCAAGCTTACCAAACTCAGCCCATCAAAAGACCATTATTAGGGAGTAAGGAAATTAAAGATAAGGAGGAGACAATAAAAAGCAAGTGTTAGAGGGGAAGAGGAAGGTGACGGAAAAGAAAGAAAAAAGGTCAGATGCACAGAAAAGGAAGTGACGGGGAGAAAAAATGAAGCTACATAAACACGATTTTCTTACCAACTACTAACAAAGGCTTAATAAAAGAGATTTGAGATTAGATAGTAGGAGACTTTGAGGGTGACTGAATGCGAGAGCTTCTTTAACCTCCCGACAGAAGTTTCAATCTTATTTATTTTCTCTAGCCAGCAGGGGTTAGTAACCCCATTTATACAGTGAATGAGAGACTATAAAATATTTTTATTTATAGTGAATTTACTTTCCAAAAGACTGGTAGACAAAGATACTGTGTCGAACCATATAAATCTATTTGTCTCATTCTCTATTTATATTAGCTGTATTAATTTATTTTCTATTTATTAAAATGGACGTATGTACAGATACCAAATTATTGCTCCGGATCAAAGTGTGAACTCCAAATGACACCGACCGAGGTCTAGACTGTCTATGCGCCGAAAATGACTATTTCTACCTTTCATGGTTAAAAAACACACCTTATAAACAATAGTACATTTATTTTGGCCCTCTGCAGTATCGGCTATCTCCGTGTTTGTTTGTGATCGATCCGTTCCTCAGGCCGGCAATTTCCATTTAAAATCTGTATATTGTATATGAATTAATCAATGACAAGTGTTTAGTAAAAAATTAATTAAAAAGGCAGAATAGAACAATATATTTAAAACTTTTTGACGAAGGGGCTGGTAAACGAAAATCGTGATAAAGTCATCATATATTAAATTTTCAAGATGAGGGTGCCGCCTGCATGGAACTAATAATTTCTGAATTACATTCGAGTATGATTTTCCAATGCTTGATTTTCATCTTTTCGATTGAGGTGATTGCTATCTTAGATTCGATCGTAATGACGTGTACATACGTATTTGGTTTAAGATTGTTCTTTATCAAATATCAATCATGATGCTGATGGACACTACAACAAATTTACTTTTTAGGCATGAAAATTTTAGTCTAAAAAAGTTTCGAATTTGTATCTAATTTACTCAAAAAGTCTGTCTGAAAAAATACAGTTCAAATAGATTTTATTTAATTAGGATGAAAAGAAAATTTTGTCCCTAATAGTCATAACGGAACGGATTGTTGTTTTGGACAACTAGTCGTAAATAATCATTTGCCACGATTAAAAATGTCGCAAATAACTATTTTTGTAAAAAATATTGGCCACAAAGCCCTTTTCCGGCAAAATTATCTCGTAGAAAATGATGTTTGTAATCAAACGTGTCAATTGTAGCGAACCAATCTCCTAGCAAATACTTTTATGTAAAATTAAAAAATATATATAAGCATTTGTTGCCTTCACCTAGCAGCAAATAGTCATATAAAATTTGAAAAATTATATAAAAGCTACAAAAAAAAAATCTTCATTACAAAATTCCTCCAAATTCTTAACCATAACAAATTAATTGACAGTGTTTACGCAACTCATTATATAGCCTTTAACATGTGAAAAATACAAAATTATGAAACGGACCAAGTTTGAAACTTAGTTCTTTTGTTCTTCTCAGATTTGTTCAACTCAAGGATATTTAAACCTTGAATTTTTATCTTTCTTTGTAGTCATGAACAATCCCTAAAATTTCCAAGAATAATAATAATATTAGTCTACAAGATATTTCCAAGAACAAAACTTAAAAAATATAAACATAAAGCCTACACCAAGCATCAATTTGTAATAAATAATATTATAACAATAGAGAACAACGCAAGGTATCAAAAAAATAAAAACAACATTTATAGCAAACAACAAGCTTTTATATATTTCAAGAAAATTGAAAACAAGAATAAAATCTATATGAGTATACCTCAAATACAAACCAAAAAAGTGATTTTTGAGCACCAAGCATTCCCTATAAGAATAAAAAAGAGAAACAACATTAGTACAATATAGAAAAGAATGCATATTCAAACTACAAAAAAAATCTCATTTGTTTGAAAGAAAAAATAACTATTATCATTCCCTACTTCACAAGAATACTCTTAAAATTTCTCCATTTTTGTATGCTACTATCTCTCTCTCTCTCTCTCTGAGCTGTAAAATATCTCATACTTCTTATAGTATGCGGCGCTTTATATTTTTTAGAACATTGTTGATTGTTTGAACAAGTTAAAAAACGTTCGAATGGTAAAATTTAAAAAAATTAGCATGTTCCAAATCTCTGTTAAATTTTACTAAATTTTAACCATTCGAACTAAAACTATTTCCCTTCAAACGGACACTATTTCTATTCGAACGAATACAATTTTTGTTCGAACAAACACTATTCTCGTTTGAACAAATTATTATTGTTTGAACGGAACTACTATAGTTTGAATGCATATAATAAACTGTTCAAACGGTAAAATCTTAAAACATTAGTGCATTCCAAATTTCGGCAAAATTTCATTGAAATTTAACCATTCGAACTGAAAAGTGAAAATATTTCTGTTCGAATGGACACTATTTACGTTTGAACAGACACTATTCTAGTTCGAATGGAAGTTATTCTAGTTCGAACAAATTATTAGTGTTGAAATAGGTTTGGTACCATTTGAACGGAATTAACATAGTTCAAACAGATATGCTAGTCAATTTGAACGGACAATCAATTTTAGAGATGAATTTTGTTCAAACGATAAATTATTATTCAAACCGTAATTACAATTCGGGTTCTTTTTGGGAAGAGATTTGGATTTCATCCCGTCATATTTAGGGATGAAAAAATTTCGTTTCTAAAAATCAAATTTGTTGTAGTGGGATATATATATATATATATATAAATATGTATGTATATAATGTGTGTGTGTATGTATCTTTCTTTGTACAAATTAAATACAATGCATCTCTCTCGGTCTCTTTCCAACCGTGGCCTTGCGAAGAAAGAATAATATTGGCCCAGATGACTTGGTTTTGGAAAATACTTATTTATAGTGGATTTATCCTCCAAAAGATCCGTAGACATAGACACTGTGCTGAACCACATAATCTATATGTCTTATTCTCTATTTATATTTATTTCCTATTCATTGAAATGAATGAACGTACAAACATTGGATTATTGCTCTGGACCATAATCGTGAAATTCAAACGACATCGTCTGAGATCCAAACTGTCTGTGGGCCGAAAATAACTATTTCTGCCTTTCATGCCATGTGGTTAAAAAACACACCTTATCAACATGAAAAATTTTATTCATTATCCCTACACACTACACTCTTTTTTTTCTCTTACTAAATGTGTGACATATAGATGATGAGTAAAAGAATTCAATTAATTTAAAAATAATAAAACCATTTTTTTTAAAAGTGTAGTGTGTAGTGCGGGATGATGAATAGCAAAACTCTATAAATAGTTTTGTTTGAATTCAAAACCCATCTCAACTCATCTCATCTTTACAACTTTCTAAAATTTTTACATAAAATATGATAAATAATTTAATTTTTTTAAATTTTAAAATAATATTAATATTAAAAAATAATATTCTAATAATATTTTATTTTACTATTCACAAACCATCACAACTAATATGTAATACGTACAAACGAGGCAGCCTCTGCAGTATCGGCCTCTCCGTGTTTGATTGTGATCGATCCGTTCCTCAGGCCGTTTAAAACTTTTTGACGAAGGGGCTGGTAAAGGAAAATCGTGAAAAAGTCATCATATATTAAATTTTCAAGATGAGGGTGCCGCGTGCGTGGAATTAATAATTTCCGAATTACATTTGAGTATGATTTTCCAATGCTTGATTTTCATCTTTTCGATTGAGGTGATTGCTTTCTTAGATTCGATCGTAATGACTTCTCGGTCTCTCTCCAACCGAGGCCTTGCGAAGAGAGAATAATATTGGCCCAGAAGATCGGATGGTTCTTAATTAACACTCATGACTTGGTTTTGAAGAATCAGTTAGCCTAATCCCACTTTAAAGTTAAAACCATTAACTGCTTCTTCTTTGCTAACTTTATGTCTGTCCGTTTCCTTGTGTAGTGACTATTTTCCGATTTCAGGGAAGGCTTATTCCTTAATTCATCAATTTGTTTTCTTCAAAGTAAAGCAAAATAAATATTATTTAAGCATGCAGAAAGAAGTGCACGCACCATATGTTTGTGCGCATATATATATATATATATATTAGTAACAAATTATTGTTTTAACAACACGCTTAATTAGAAAGCAACGGTTGAGGTAGCAACCGAAGGATCGATTATAAGGATAAAGATATAGAAAGGTACAAATTTAATATCAATCTAACATCGATCCTTTATTAATCTTTCCGTTGATCAATCAAGTTGTTATTGGGTCCACTTGCCACGTACGTCTTGAACATATAGTGCATGTTTGGTTGTGGGGGCCATTATTTCACCTGTCCTTAAGGGATTGGCGAATAGGAATGATATTCGGATCAATCATATGGGTCAAGCAAAATGTTGAAGGAATCGATGTTGGGTGTTCCGAGGAAAGGGGATGGTGGATTTTGTGCCTCGTGTTTTTGTGTTCCTACTTTTGTGCGGACAATGCAGGTGGGTTACAACATCGGAAGGGGATGGCACCCGTGACGTCGTTGTTTGGAGTCCCTAATGCATGGTTTGGGAAGGGTTGGTGGTTAGAGGTGCCACTTGTTTGTGTGTGTGTGTGTGAGAGAGAGAGAGAGAGAGAGAGAGAGGCAATACCCTCGTGAGGTTTTCTAGATCTCCTTCCTCAGCATTGCTTGTGTTTGCGCGCGTATGTTTGATCACGTATGCACACATATGTAGTTGTTATTCTTCGATCTTTTTATTATCAAACAAATTTTATACCATTTGTAACAATAATAATAAAAGATATAAGAGGAGTGGATGGAGGTGATCTCTTGATCACAAAAATCCTGTTCCAATCAATTTGGATAGTGAATCGCCTACTTTAATTTGAGCTAGCCCGAGTATCTTGGTAAAACATAGGTCAATTTTTGAATAACTAGCTATGGTCGGTGACAGAATCAATGCTCTACAATCAACTACTCATGTGGCATGTTAGATTGAGATCAAATCTACTTATGCATCACTTAGATCCTCGGTTAGGTTAGGGTAAACATGAATATAAAAGTGATAGCTAAAGATTGAATAGACATGAACGGCTTTGGCAGCACACATCTGATACATACGATGATTAAAGTCCGACGATGCTCACTAATTAATTGTGAAGGAGCGAGTGTTTCAAATCGATGAGATGATCACCATCTTGGTATGAACCAAGGTACTCATTTTTTGAATAGTTGTGGTTGGAAGCCAGAGCGACCGATACTTTAAAATCAACTATCAGACCGTGTAACCTTTTTAGGCGGTTAGCAAGCAAAGGTTTCATGTTAGGGATATATATATATATATATGTATATATTTTAAGAGAGAAGTTTGAAGAAGTGGGACCGAAGTGCCAAACTTAATTTTGGCCAACTTTAACTTTGATCAGCAATCTTTCCCTGATTTCTTTATCTGGTCACATCTTGACGACCCTGTTGAGTAGTATCGATCATTTGCGGAGAACTTCTTTACAAACTGAAAAATGGTTATGCATGCAATGATGTGTCCGATCCTATGTAAAATTACATTTAGATAGTGGTTCTCCTTGTCTGTTAATATATTTGCACACCAACATTCGTAGACTAGGTTGCACACCAACATGCATTCTGGAAAAAATGTTACAAGGGCATGATGACATTGTTACTACTCTGTTTTGGTTGATTGCGTTCCCTTCCATTTGTTTTATATATATATAGAAACAAATTTAAGCGAATGTAGGAGAAAATCGAGATTGCAGAATCGAGCTTGGATTAATATACCCCATAGACTACTGGTTTGGAATGCCTCACAGTTTAAGAACTTGGGTTCCTTTTGGTGGATTTTTCTTTCATGAAAAATGATTTCAGAAGTCAGAAAAAGTTGCTCGCAATACTTTTGGTAAAAAGGGTGCTTCAACATTTAGCCAATTTGGTAAAGGAACTTAAGTTAGCAAGTGGATCATTGCCTTCCGTTACTTCTCTAGCTCTAATGCAGAAGAAAGAAAGCAACCGGCAGATGGGGTGGGGGGAAGAGGAACCCAAAAGCCATAAACCAGCGACAGAAAACTTCGGACTTCAGCTATATCTCCAAGAAAAATTAGATGATCTCCATTCGTGTATAAATTTCTTTATTCATCTAGCAAAAAAAAATCTACATTCTATCTAACTTTTTACAACTAATTTGCAGCTCTCGAGTCTCTCCTTCAACACAAGAAAGATATAACCTGTTCACAACTTTCACGTTTTCTTCAACCGACAAGCTACAAGCTAGTCTTTACAGCTGAAAATGGTATTCAGTCTTGCAGCTTTCTTTTACTCGATGAACCGTTGAAGAAAAATAGCTTCCCACGCAGTGCTTGGCCTAGGATCGAGCATATAATGCCAATTTATGCGGCCGGTACTAGTTCGAACTTGAAGGCGTCCTCGGCCTTGAAGAAACCAAGATTACTCTAGCGCACATTCATGACAAGATTGTGCATATACACGCCAAATTGTTATCCCTATATTAAGAGCTCCCTCCGAACATAATCACAAACTTAGACATCCCGATAGGACGCATTCCATTTTTTCACAACAAAAAAAAAAAATGCTTGAGATCAAAGGGAAGCCCCCGCGACGGCGACATTAGGCACTTCGGAAGGCAATAAGGCCAAGAAAATCAGGGCGATCATCAGCAAAACCGGGACGGATAAAAGCATCAGCGGTGGTGGCGGCAGTGGTGGCAGCACCAGTGGAAGCACCAAAATGGATACAGTCAACAGAACGAGAACCATGATGGATGGGCTAAAATACCTTAACATAATTAAGCCCTGCATCGGACGATGGATGCCTCTGATCTTTTCCGATCATATGCCCGAGTTCATGCGTCTTCGTCGTCATGATCCTCCATTGCCAACATGTTGAAACGGCATGAGAGGCCAGAGAGAGGAAAGACGAGAGAGGGCCGGTTGAGAAAAGGGTGCAACAAAAAAGAGAGCTTTCGAGGTAATTAGCAAAGCAGGTTGAGATTGAGAAATTTTAAAGAGTATTAATTTGTATAGGTGAGCGAAGACGTGAGGTGGAGTCGTTACCGGTTCAAGTCGTTACCAGTCATGATCGTCAGACCCCACTCGTTTTATGTCTTGGTTCAGCCAACCCATCGAAACGTACGTACATTTTCATTGCAAAAATTAATGACTTTGTGATTATTCAAATCCCAGGGCCCATTCTAAAAAGAAGGAAAGAAAGAAACTGGTAGCCTTTTGGTGGATGTCAGACGTTGTACTACTTGAGAAAACTATGGCGAAAAATGATGAGAGGAAAAAGATCAGAAGAGGATCGAATTAAAGATCAGGTTGGCATGGAATCGTAGATGATAATTATTTTAGGAAATATTAGTTACTCTTTTTTCTTTATTTTTTCATATTCATGCATTACGTAGTACTAAAGGATCGATAATATTCGTTCTTTGGAATTAGCTTTCTAATTAAAGTCTATTATCGGAAACGATAAAAGTCTTGTTGGGTACGAAGGCTATTAATTTATGTCTTCCTCACCATATATAGGATCATTTTTTCCTTCTTTTATTGTTTTTTTTAAATATATTTTAATCATAACAAAATTTTATAAAATAAATTTATAAATTAACGTAATTTAATTAACGAAAAAAAACTCAAGATTTTTTTTTTTAAATTGTGGCACCCTAAATGGGGCATACGTGTATAGATTACACATGCAGTTTGAGATCAGTCTTTCATCTCTCCAAACCTATCATGTTAAGGTAGATGAGATTGGAACTAATTAGGCGTCTCACTAAGCATCCTCATTTGGTTCTCTAAAATATATTTTTTTTCTAAATTATAGGATTTGTCTTTGCGGTTTTCTCCAAACAGACACTCAATCTAATTTTCCATTTTAAGGAAAATGTTTATGATTATGTGAATAGTAGTTTTCTATATTTGAAAAATTACTATTCATCGTCTAAATCATTTTATATTTATATTTTATAGGGAGTAGTTAAAGATGTAAAAATAAAATATTGAAAATAACAATAAAGAAAGAATAAAAAAAAATCTTAATTGAATAAAGAAATGATAGAGAATGAGATATTGTATGTGGTTTTTTAAAGATGTGTAAAATTTAGAAAAAAATTATAAGAAGTATGATTTTTAACTAAAATTTAGAAAAAATTATAATAGTTAGGGAATTGGATGGAAATGCTCTAATAGATCTTTCCAGCTTATTTAAAACTAAAACCAAAATGAAATGTAGATTCGCATTCCCTAATTAAAGATTGTATAATGATGGAGTTCAAATTATATATACCACAATAATCTCTTTAAAGAAAAGGCTATGATCAGATTTGGGAAATTAATTATATAATAATTCTTATTGCAGTCCTCAAAGTGGAGACTGCATTGCAAGCATGATAAAACGCAGTGTTTCATTACTAAATGAAACGGCGCGTTTCATTACAGGGAAGTCATCTTTCTCGTTAGGCCATACGCAGATTGCCCCGTACGCAAATCGCCCCCCTTGCCCCATCACCGTCGTCGCTACCCATCGCATGCTATGGGCTGAGGAAGCAGGAAGCGGTTCATTTTGACAAGATCACTGCTCGGTTGAAGAAGCTGAGCTATGGGCTGAGTATGGAGCACTGCGACCCTATCTTGGTTGCCCAAAAGTTCTGCGATGGGGTCTACAAGGGTTTATCGCCGCTGCCATGACTGCCAACCATCCTAAGTTCCTCACTATGCCTCTGTCAGTTTTGCTACCATCTTTTCTTTTCTTTTCTTTTTTCTGTTTCTTTAATATATATATTTTTTATGGGTTTGATTTGGTTATGAGAATAGTTTTTATGAGTTTTGGCTTTGGGACTGCTTTGATTTCACAACTTCTATTGAGTTTTGTGTGACTTTGTTTGAACGACTTGGAAGGGTAAAATCAACTACTGTTTTGTTGAAGATTTTTTATGTATACGGTTATGTGCTAAATTTATTTTTTTTAAAAAACTTCTGTAATATTCTGTCATGTAGCAGTGTAATTTATGCTGTGTTGACCAAATTGATGCTATGAGATTAATATGTAATATGTAATTTGATCTACTCATTCTTGTGATTTGTATGATGCAGTTGGCTACAAGAATTGTCGTCTCAAATCTTCACAAGAACACAAAAAAGTCATTCTCAGAGATGTAAGAATCACTCAAATGAATGAAAGTAATGGAATGGGAGCTGTGTTTTGTGTCAATAGTGGCCAAGGAGATCGTCGGCAGTGGAGTATATGACTCTGTCGATAATGGAGGAGATTGGGGTGTGGTGGTCGACGATGGTGGAAATCCGCTGGGGCAAGCGGCAGAGGTGAAAACAAAAATCTGCAAAATATTTTTGCTCTAAGTTGTAGAAGAAAGAGGGGGTAATAAAGTCAATTCAAACGTACAAATAGAGATAATTTAGTCATTTCATACACAGACTGCAATACAGTCCTCTTAAGAGGACTGTATATAACACTGCTCATCATTTTAATCATATGATCTTATACGGAGATATCTTGAATTAATTAAGTTTGTGATTTACATGATGTCAATTCATGATGAATATTATAAAACTTTGAGTCGGGTTACTCTGCGCTCTTCACCTTTTGGTTTTTTTTTTTGTTTTTTTCACATTTTTTTAATAAATTTAAATATTTTAAAAAAATAAATAATACTCCAATACATTTAAAATCACTTCCTTAATTATTAAGTTTTAAAACAATTAGTAGAGGTCAAATTGAGCTGTACAATTGGGAGGACAAAATAATATTTTCCTAAAACTTTTGTGCTTCGAGCTTTCGCATTATTCTTTTCGTTCTGTAAAAAGGAGTCCTCCTCTGTAAACATTAAAAAAAAAAAAAAAAAAAAAAAAAAAAAAAAAGAGGCCTCTCTCTTTCCCAACGAAAAAAAGAAGCGTAATTGGGCATGAGTTATGTACTACTCTCGTGTACGAGTTAAGAAATAGTAAAAGAATCTTCCTGACCGGCCGGGCGGGGACCCATTTTTAGTCCAAATTCATGCAAATTCTCGAAATCGTGTCACTGCGGCAATAGGTAATCATCAGAAAGTACTCATTTTCTATATACATTGGCAAGCTAGCTAGGATCGATCGAGATCCCCCCCTTGGAGAACAATTTCTTAGAACAATTTTAGTCCAAATGCTCAGTAAAATGACAGGAGAATCCCCCCCTTGGAGAACAATTTCTTTCAAACTCATTAGTAGATATTTTATATGCGCTGATTCCCATGCATGTATGTACTACAAGTACTAGTACCCAAAGCTAGCTTATAACATATTCATGCAAGTCATTATAAATCAGAACCACTGCATCAGCCACTTAAAAAAGAATGAAAGCAACTACGTACGTCTAGTCCCACATCTAAGAGCAATATTAGATCGATCTAACGAGGCAGAACATCCCCCCTTGACGATTTAACTTCCACATCCTAATTAATATATAGCAAACAAATTCAAGCACTCATGTATTCGATCCACCTTATATTTTGGTGGTAGGTCCTGCATGCAGATGTACGTTGCTAATTATAATTAATTAGGAGCCATTATATGCTTCCAACTACTGTTTCCAATCAATATTTAAGAGCCGTACGTCGTCCTATTCAACAAATGATAAAGATACCATGCAGTAACGCGGGTACGATCGAAACTTTTACCGGCCAATTACTTAATAATTTTCCTAACTTTTTTTTTTTAACTTTAATTTTGATGTATTTGAATTTGAAAAGAATATCATTTTATTATGAAGTACTTATATAATATAGTTATGAAATGATTAACGTTTTCATCGACTCTAGCTCATCCATATTCATGCACGGACCAACGGTCATGCAAACAATATATTGTCTGACCTCAGACTCTCACGAACCTATGACACAACAATTAATTAAGCATAAAACAAAAACAAAACCTAATTACAAGCTTTCACGGATGTGCTTATAATTTGATATCTTAGTTCGAGATGCAGTACATGAATAATGATAGAGTTACTACTGCAGAACATATACATGAACCTCGTGCTGCTGCAGCTACCGGCCTATGGCTCGGAAAAGGGCAACCCAAGTCCAAGCAGATCTGTACGTACATGACCTATAATCCTATTTTGTTACAACGTTATTACTCTGTCTAAATTTAGGTACTGACATTGACAGGTCCAAGGTAAGTAGTAGGGGGAATCTGATTTTGACGAGTTTAATTTCACCTTAATTTTCACCCTTAACTTCATTATAATAACTGATATTTTCGTTCGCATGAACGTTCTCACTAATGTATTTCTTTATTTTATATTTATTTTTTTGTCCCTCCGATCGAAGTACCAAATTCCAATTGCTAAGGCGTTTTATAATCTTAATTCGGGCCTGAGTTAAAAACAATGATCTGGCTCTAATTACGTCTGCTAGCTTGGCTGTCATGAGATCGATCGATGTTTCTATACCGGGTATGAAAGAGGATTTGTTGGACACATGAAATACGAGTCCTCCATTTCAAGGCAAATGATGATGCTATATATAATAGACGTACGGTCTTTTATTGGTTCATGCAGCCTGAATATATAATAGGTCCAAATTCTCGGAATTATTATATTGTCTAATTTAATTAGATAATTGAAGAGGATTTTGTTTCCTCGATCAAGAAATCTACGAGAGGGATAAATCTATAGGAAAGATTCATGATATTATTATACGAAAAGGGCATCCCGCAAACAACCAAAAAGGGCATCCCATTACCATAGATGCTCCCTATATATTGACAATTATATTGAGGTTAACCGAAGTTGATATACGACCTGTCTTCATGCAAGAGATGCATGCATCTCTCCCTCTCTCTCTCCCGCCCAGGGCCCGCGAATGTAAAGATCGATAGTACGTACAGAGGCTAAGAAGCTTCGAGAGGAAAGATCAAAGAAACAAGTCGGTCGAGTTCCATTGTTTTCAGGCCCCTTTGCTTTTGACAATCACAGCTTGCTGGTGACACTTCTAAGATCTCTAACGTAAAGAAACATTTTTTTTTTTTTTTTTGGGGGGAATGCTAGGATCCCGCTGGGAGATCCCGTTCAGCATTCCGTTACAATTTTTTTTTTTTTCGCTTTTTTGTAGTGATTAAGAAAATATTACTTAACAATATTGTGAATTTATTCTTTTATAAAAATATTTAAAAGCATTAAAAAATGATGTGAAAAAAAATACTTTTAAATATTTTTTTACATCATTTTTTTAACATTTTATTTTTATTTTTTTTCACATTATTTTTTTAACACTGATAAATATTTTTAAAAAAAGAGTAAAATTCACAATAATATTAAACTACATTTTTCTAATTACTAAAAAAAATTGAAAAAAAATAAGAAAAAAATAAGCGAGATTTCCCAACGAGATTCCTATCATTTTATTTATTTATTTTTTTTTTACCGGTCTTACTTACCGAACACATTTTTCTACAGTTTTGTTATATTGTCAAAAGTAAAAACCGAGTAACCGACCGACTTCTTTCATTCCAGTAGGACATTACTTTTACATTAACCTCAGTTCTGTGGGCTAACCCAGATTGGGTTTTACTCCAACTCCAAGTACTTCAAATATGTGTATGTGTGTGTATGACATATTTTCCCTTCTTTTTATTGGAAAAGAAAAAAAAAGAAAGAAAAGACAATTCGTAACGTTACTGCGTACAAAATGTGACTTTCACTTGATCTAACTCTCATTTGAAAATACTGAAATGGGGAGAAAATGTCCAAATTGCTTAGAGGATTAATTAGTCCATATATAATAACGGGTAACCTAGCTCGCTCTAAACCCAGTTGAAAATGAATGGAAATAGCAAATCTTTTGATGACTGCACAAGGCAGCGGGCCTTCAAATTCAACACAAAGATCATATCTTTTCTCACCTTTTCGCAATAATCGACAGGAGAATCTCTTATACCGGTGGTAATTTATCGATGTTGCGGCTTTAGTAATTTCTACGTACACTAAAGTCTTCCTTTGCACATTTGAATTTCTGTCCGGCTCTCGCTTTGTCGGCAACGTTCCTCTTTTCTTTCCGTGACTCTGCCGCCTATCCACACTACACTATCAATACCAAAGTATCAATGGACCTCGTTCTCTCTCCATATATAATTTACATGCAGCAAGCACATTTTTGTATCTAGGTGTTTCAAAAACGCACTCTAATTCCATCGGAGAAAAAATAGGAATTGAAAAGTCGTGTCCGGACTCCGAATGAGGACATACGAAAGTCCAAGATCATTTTGGCCCACCAAGAATGGATCTTGGCCCAATCAAATTATTTCCCAAGAGGCTTCTCTTTGATCCTCCCGTCTCCCACTAGAACCCTCTTCAGTAACCCTCCAACGAATTTCGAGGCCAGCTAATAGAAGAATGGACCTAAAATTTGTGATTCAAAACGATGGTATATAATCGTAATCTTTGAATTCCGGATCATATCTATCACCTACAATTTGTTGAGAATGGTTTTAATTTTCGTCTTCACATATTTTATAAAAGTAGATTTACAAACAGAAATGATTAATGTAGCTTTACAATAAAAGTAAATCTATTTTACAATAAAACAGTTTTACAATCTAACGTATGTACGTACCATATCAAACCACGTTAATTTGTGATTTATTTTTATGAAATCATTGTGGCTAAAACATTTCTCTATTAAAATTATTGTATTTAAATTGGCAAAGGTAATCATCATGATTCAATGCTTATGCCAAGCCCAACTCAACCTGTTTGATCAATCATTAGCAATAATAGGATTACATATGTAACGTCCCAATCCCGGAAGTCCAGAGAGTTAGTTCTTATTACTTAATATCAACTCAAATATCAACTATAAAATCCAGAACTCCATAAAATATTAATTCATTTGCTCAACTCAAATATCAATGTTCATTTGTAGGAACACTAAAGAAAATCCTCAATAAAATAAATTAAAAACTCACTAAAGACTAAAAAATATCTATAACTTAACTTACCAAAATAACCGAAAACATTATTTCTACTAAACATGACACAATAAATACTTGTACCAAATGACACTTATTCTTCTACGATCATCAGACCTTCCTAAAACTTCCTAATCTTATTCTCCAGTTGAACCATCAAAATTATCTAAAAAATATTATGGAGATAAGGGGTGAGTTATCACCAACTCAGTAAGCAGAGAACATATATTAGTATGCAAATATGAGCATTTACAGAGTTCAGAATGCAGAACAAAACATTTTTTATTTTCAGAATGCAAAGTCAGAACATGTTATCAAAAATATCAGAGTGAAAGTTCAAAAATATTGTTATTCAAAATTCCTTTGGCATAACATAAATGAACATATTCATTTTATCATATCATATCATAACAGAGATCATATTTAACCTCGTGGTAGGGTTGTGTAAACCTTAGTAGCTAACCGAGTAGAAACATAATGTGAATCTTCCTCTTATTATTTTCGGAGCCCCTAGTGTGCACACAGGAAACACCACGCAGAAAACCACTTTGGCTTCTAAAGTGGGTGCACCGGAAACAGAAAAGTTGGTACTAACCTGAACAGAGGTCATGGTTTTACACCCGTGGTAAGATCAAAATAGAATAGAAACAGAATGTCATGCCAGAGATTTTCAGAAATCACATCATATCATATCAGAGTATAAAACATATTTAGAAACAAAACAGAATCAAATCACAAAAATATAATTTATACACAAAATTTCATATTCACTCTCTTTTGCACACTTTAGAAATAAAATGCTAAAATAGCTCATGTCTACACTAGTTATGTCAGAAAATACTTTATTCTTATACAGAATTTCATGAGTAATGCAGAACAAATAACTGAGGCTGTTTCAAATTTCTTTTCATAACAAACATGCATATTTTTCAAAATTGATCTCGGTCCATTTTATTTTTATACAAAATCTAGCATAGAAACCCAGTTTACCTGGCTTCTTAACTTTCTGAATTTCTCGACAATAGTGCCAAACGAAAACCAATCTTCACCTATAAGATTGTCATGTAATTTCCATAAATATCCGAAATTAACACCTTTTTCAATACTTAAACCTTAAACGCTAAGTAACCTATTTTCCTAAAATCTAAATTTCTCGTAACCCTAAAATATCATCAATTCTCGAATACATCGATTTTCACTCAATTCTTCCGACCAAGACATAATATAAAACCCAAGTTTTAACTATGCGGCAGAGGCATGGTCACCTTGTGGAAGGGGATGTGGTGGGGCTAGACAGCTGGCGTAGAATCGCTGGCAAGCTGGGCGGCTGCGTATTGAGTGACAGAAAGTGATGAGAGAGAGCCAAGTGATGAGAGAAAGAGAGTCTGAGAGAAAGAGGTGGAACCATAGGGAAAACTCATCATGGCTTACTGAGAGAGAGGAGTGGTGGACCTGGGCTGACGTGAGGTGCCCAGCTGCGATTCTTGTGCAAGCAGCAATGTCTGAGTGGGGAATGGCAATGTGTCTCATTGTGGGGAATACCTCTCCTTTTTCAGCATGTAAAAACAGATACCTCGTCCAAAGATTTTAAGTGGCTAGACACGGTGGTTATCTCAAGTAGGAGCAGCGACGTAGTTGGCTTGGCTTCGGAGTGGTGAGGCTGCTAGACGTAACAGAGGTTGTGGGCTGTGGGGAGGCCGTGAGGGTGCAACTTCATGGGAGGTTACGGCATGGAAAAACACAACAGTGGGGTTACTTTCGGTGGTGGTGGTTGGTGACACACGACGTGAAGGGGCTGTGTGCTTGTGGCTGGCTGTTCAAGGCGTATGAGAGGTGGAATGGTAGTGCAATGGCAAAACACACTAAGACTGTCGTCGCTTTGTTTTCTCTTAGTCAGGTGCAGTGACAGAGTGCTATGAGTAGTTTTTCATGTCCTGTGATGAGGATTTCTTTGGTAGTAGCTTGCTTTCTTGTCTCTCAAATCCATGCACACTCATTTATACTCTTTCATTCTCAGTTGCATTCAGATCCGAAATGTTTCGTAATCAACAATAATGTGACATCATTTAGACTTGGATTTTAATAAATGTTCAAAAAATATAGAGTTCATATAAACATATGCAAATAGTTTTAACCATAAATTGAATATGTATATAATACTTTGAAATTATAAAAGAACCTATATGAAAATAAAATAAAATGTATACGCAACCGCAGCAACAATAAATCTCCAAAATCTAAACCTTCAATCTTATCAAAGTCATTTTGTAAATTCAACAGTATGAGTCTATAGGATTTAAACCTCAATCTTCATGAAATCAATTCTTAACATCTGCAAAATCCAACACTCCAAATTTCATAAGACATCTTTCCTAAAACTCGTAGATTTTAAGACCTCTAGTACCAATAAGATTATTCCTTGCAGTTCGCACAATTCCAAACATCAAATCTGAAAATTATTTTCTAAAGTCCGTCGATAACTCAAAACCTCAAATACTATAGTCCGTAAAACCTCAAACTTTAAATATCAACACAATCATCTTTTAGTCCTCAAATTTCTATACCTCAAATCTAAATTTACTTCCTAAATCCCAGATATTCAAAACCTCATATTTTATAGTCTGCAGAACCTCAAACCCTAAATTTCATCAAACTCCTTATTATAGATAGTATGCAGAATCTCTAACCTATCTCTAATACCAATTGTAATGCCCCGGTCCAGGAGATCTGGAGAGTTTGCCCTTATTACTTAATATCAACTATAATATCACAACTATAAAATCTAGAAAACTTCATAAAATATTAATTCATTTGCTCAACTCAAATATTCATGTTGCTTCATAAGGACACTAAAGAAAATCCTCAATAAAATAAATTAAAAACTCAACAAAGATTTAAAAATATACATAACTTAATATACCAAAATAATCGAAAACGTTAGCTCTACAACATGACCCAATAAATACTTGTACCAAATGACACTTATTCATCTACGATCATCACACCTTACTAAAACTTTCTACTCTTGTTCTCCAGGTGAACCATCAAAATTATCTGAAAAATATTGTGGTGATAAGGAGTGAGTTATCAACAACTCAATAGGCAAAGAACATATACTAGTATGCAACCATTAGCATTTACAGAATTCAAAATGCATAACAAAACACTTTTTATTTTCCAAAATCTAGAGTCAAAACATGTTATAAAAAATATTAGAGCAAAAGTTCAAAAATATTCCTATTCAAAATTCTTTTGGCATAGCATAACTGAGCATTTTCATCTTATCGTATCATATAGAACAGGGATCATATTTAACTCTCGTGATAGGGTTATGCAAACCCTGACGGCCAACCGAGTAGAAACAGACTATGAATCCTCTCTTTATTATTCTCGGAATCCTAAGTGTGCACACAGGAAACACCACTCAAAAATCACTTTGGCTTCCAAAGTGGGGTGCACCAGAAATAGAAAAGTTGGTACCAACCTGAACAGAGGCCACAGTTTTACACCCGTGGTAAGATCAGAACGAAATAGAAACAAAATATCATACAAGAGGTTTTCACAAATCACATCATATCATACCAGATCAGAGTACAAAACATCCTAAAAAACAAAACAGAATCAGATCACAAAAATATAATTTATGCACAAAATTTCATATTTGCTCTCTTTTGCATAGTTCAGAAGTAAAATGTCAAAATAGCTCATGTCTACACCAGTCATGTCAAAAAATACTTTATTCTTATACATAATTTCATGAGTAATGCAGAACATGAAATAATTGAGATTTTTTCAAATTTATTTTCATAACAAACATGCATATTTTTCAAAATTGATCTCAATCCATTTTATTTTTATGCAAAGTCTAACATAGGAACCCCGCTTACCATGATTTCTTAACTTTTTAAATTTCTCCACAACAGTGTCAAACGAAAACCAATCGTCACCTATAAGATTGTCACGTAATTTTCATAAACATTCGAAATTAACACATTTTTCAATACTTAAACCTTAAATGCTAAGTAACCTATTTTTCTAAAAATCTAAATTTCTCATAACCCTAAAATGTCATCAATTCTCGAATACATCGATTTTCACTCAAATTTTTGGACCAAGACATATATAAGACTTGCTTAAAATCAGGGTGTTTTAGTGAATAAATAATAAGTGGATGGCCTCTACAGAAAAACACAAAAACAAAAAGGAACGAAGTTTTAAACCTCTAGATCTAAGTTCTAACCATGTGATAGAGGCATGCTCACTATACGGAAGGGGCTGGCAACGTGGCTAGACGGCTGTTGTAGAAGCGTTGGCAAGCTGGGCGGATGCGCATTGAGTGAGAGAGAGTGATGAGAGAGAGGCAAGTGATGAGAGGAAGAGAGTCCAAGAGAAAGAGGGGGAGACAAAGGTGGAACCGTGGGGAAAACTCGTAGTGGCTTACCGAGAGAGAGGAGCAGGGGACCTGCGATGACGCAAGGTGCCCGACGACAGTTCCTGTGCAGGCGACAATGTCAGGGTGGGGGATGGCGACGTGTCTCATAGTGGGGAATACCTCCCCTGTTTTAGCATGTAAAAACAGAGTACCCCGTTTAAAACTTTTTGGTGGCTGGGCACAGTGGTGATATGAGGGAGGAGCAGCGACATGGTTGGCTTGGCTTCAAGGTGGCAAGGCTGCTGGACGTAACGAAGGTTGTGGGTTGCGGGGAGGCCATGAGGGTGTAACCAACGGCGGAACTACATAAGGGCAGGGCCCCCCCAAAGTTTGAAAAAAAAATTTATATATATTAATTTTTTATGATTTAATAGGATTATAATAATCTTATCTTGTGTTGGCCCCCTCTCTAAAAAATTATCTTGGCCCCCTCTATAAAATTATTTTGATCTTATAGATTATTTTGACCTAGAAATAGAATAAAAAATATTTTATTATAGTTTTAACTTTACTTGGCCCCTCCTACAACAATTTTCGGTTCCGTCACTGGATGTAACTTCGTGGGAGGTTACGGCGTGGACAAACATGGCAGTGGGGTTATTTTTTGTGGTGGTGGTTGGCGACACACGATGTGAAGTGTGTGCTCATGGTTGGTTGTTGGGGGCATATGAGAGGTACTGGAACAGTAGTGCAGTGGCAGATCACATTGGGACTGCCGTGGTTTTGTTTTCTCTCGGTCAGGTGCAACGGCGGAGTGCTATGGGTAGTTTTTCATATGTCTTGTGATGAGGATCTCTTTATGTATATATATATATATATATATATATATATATATATATATATATGACTAGGACCCCTAGAGAAAATGAGAGGGAGAAAGAGGCGTGTATGCAATGGGAATGGAAGTGATGGAGCCATGCATGAGGGATGTGTGTGAACTGTGAACTTAACGTGTGAATATATAGGTGATTGGGAAAAGCCTAGAGCTGAGGAGAAGAGAGGCGTACGTGCATGGGAGTGCTAGAGTCGTACGTGGTGGGGGTAAAAAAATAACTAAACGTTGATTGGTTCCCTCGGGATTGGATTTCAGGGCGTACAAGGTTCGGGCTTATAGGCCTTGACTCAACCTCTAAAAAAAATAATCTAACTTATCCAAAAATTTTCTCGGCCCATAAAAAGATTTTTAAGTTAATTATCAAACTCAAAGAAAAATCATATTCCGCCAAAACAAAGATTTTAGGCCCGTTGTCTGTTTCAAAAAAAATACTCGAACACTCAATTAGGCTTTTCATATGCATAAGCCCAAAAATATTTAAAAAACAGACTCGGGTTGGGCCGGGTGTTACAACATACAACCACAAATCTTTCCTTTTCGAAGGGAAGAGATACTGCGTTTTATAAAAATAGGCCATGCATGCATGCATGCCAAGCAAATTTCCGGCCTATAATTTGTTCATCGATCGGTTAATGTTTCTGCACAGGTGCACATCTACTTCAGAGCTTGCTGTTGTGCACCAATTGTCTGGTTAAAATATCTAGAGCACTAATACATCGAATCACATTACAACTTTGCACTTCACCGGTTTCAGGGCACTGGAGCTTCTCTCTTATCATACAGGGACATGAGTTTCTCACTCAGAATCTCGCACTCCAATCTTTGGTTTCTTTCTCCCTGTAAAACCCAATGCAGAACAAAAAGGCATTAGAACAGACTATTGTGTGACTAGATTAATTAATAATGCAGGAGACTATTTCCTATAAGAAGAAGGTTTTTGCATGATTTTGAGAAGAACTTTTGAAGTGATATTTGAACTTATAAAGCTCTGCAATTTTTCTCCTAAAAGGGTCGAAGTCTCCTTTCCCTTGATATCTTGTATATATATATTTAATGTAACAAGATTATATAATAAATAAGATTTGACTTTTTCTTTCTGTATCCATATTTCCCTTTCTTCTACTTTTCCCACAAGGAATTTGAGTGCTCTTGTACATGATGATGCTGACAAATGAGAAAGCAAGAGGAAGCGATCGACAGTAACAAGAACGAATTACCTGAAGATGAAGACCATAAAAGACCTTCCCTCCAAAGGACTCAAAGGATGACACATTTAGCAGTAGAAGTCCAACCTCCTCTAAACTGGAAAGGATCTCAGATAATGGAGTATTATTATTGATCTTACATGTGGATATTTGTATCATAACTTCCGTATCATTAAGTCGACTTGCTGAAACAGTAGACAAAGAACTCCGAGCAATAGTTTTAGGTTGGTTCATCTGTTCATGCTGAGTAGTTTCAATATCTGCTTGACTAGAAATCATTGATAAAAGCTCTTCCTTGTTTTGAATCAGTCCCACCACTTGCTTCTGTAGCTCTGGTATGTATTTTAGCACCCGTGAAACCGTGGTCGGAATGCTTAGTTTCTTCTGTAACAATATCATTAAAACTGTCGAAGTTAGCAATATCTATGTAAAGTGAGTTCAAATGGAAAATATAGTGATTTGAGGTCTGTTTAGAAAGGGGGGATTAATTAGTACCATTTGATCTGCCTCTGGAAGCAGCGAACGGAGAGAGGAGTACAAACCATTCATCTTCTTGCGCCGATCACGCTCGCTAGCATTGTGGTTAAACTTCTTAACCATTTTTGGGTCACCATGACTAACAGGAGTTGCTGCTGTTGCTGGGTCAAGATCGACTTGTACGGTCTCGTAGGAAAGGAAATGAAGAGCAGACTCTAATGTGTCGTTGTCTCTGTGGACATAGTTCTGGTGATCTTGGCTTATGGAATATTGGTGGAAGTAAGAAGATGATCCATTGTTGGAAAACCAACTAGGTGGTGATAACGCTAACATCATGGAGTAGTTGGCTGGCAGTTTGAGACCACTTGAATTGTTAATAAAACTGAGATGATCATAGATCATGCATATATGTATTTATACCTAGATCAAGCCACATGACCACTGATTAATTATTATTCCCTTATTGTGGGAATTTTAATCAGATTTGTTTGCTTTCCCTTGGAAAATTATAAGTTATAGTTGATCATAAAACATTCGATGATTAAGAAATAAGGGTATCTTCTCACCTTCAGTGTTCATACTACGTGTCTATAGTACATGTGTTCGTCGTGTGCATCATGTCTATATATATATTCTGTTCTCTTATTTGGTAAACAATCTCCAATTATCAGTATTTATATTATTAGAAATAAATAAATAAACCGAAGTTGATTAACCATATGAATTTAATCGTTACCCATATATATATATATTTAAAATACTATCTGTCTCTTTTACACATAATTAAACTCCATTTTAATATATATATATATATATATATATATACAATCCAAAAAAAAAAAAAATGCAAGCCAACACACACTTTAACAGTACTCTTGAAATAAACATTTATGAAATCATTTTCCTCTCTCGCTTGGCTGAAATTATCTTCACCTATAATCATACCAATAAATATGTATAGTTGATTGCTCTGTCATGACAGAACATTATATATATAATCTGAAACGCTTTGCAATAAGACACTTGGCTTTCACAGTAATATATATTTCTCGCATCTATATGGTTAAGATATTAGCCTTTGAAATTTCTATAATCTTAAATACCTGGGATTTTGGCCTTATCCATACTAGACTATGTCATCTAAAAAATATACTAATGAGTGAAAAAAAAGGAGAGGAGGAGAAAGGAAAAGAAGTTCAACGACTTGACGTCTAGTAGCTAATAGTTAATTTCATATATTTCATCCACTTGCTCTATAATTAATGCTACTTTAAGCAGAGAGAGAGCTTTGCCGAATTTGGAGATATAACTGCACGAGTATGCACGAGCCCTAAGTTGGCTTACTACACACATGCACGCGCATAAGGGTGACACATCACGTGGGAGCACACGTTCTTCTCAACCCTTGCTCAGGGCTCCCAAGCTTATTGACAAACAATCACCCAACCATCGCACTCTTCTCACATATTCTCTTAGTTCCATCATAAGGATGTGCATGAATTTTTAAGAAAAAATAAATATATTTTTAATTAGCTGTAAATTTCACTACCTACCTCTATAGAATTACGATACAAAAGCAGTCCAATTATCATATTTTATTTTAAACAATTTATATTAATATTATGGTTATTTTCGTTATTTTAAATAATAATAGTAGTGTTTGGAAATTAATGGAGTTAATAAAAAAAAATGTTCTAATTGAATACTTAGAAATTATTCATATAATCTCACTAACAAAGTGATTTCCATTAAGGACTCGTTTGGATAGTGAGATGAGATGATTTTAAATGAGTTGAATAAAATATTGTTAGAATATTATTTTTTTAATATTATTTTTGTTTTAAAATTTGAAAAAGTTGAATTGTTTATTATATTTTGTATAAAAATTTGAGAAAATTGTAATGATAAGATGAGATAGGTTGAGAGAATTTATGTATCAGTGTTTCTGTATCCAAACAGAATCAGTATTTCTATATCCAAACTGGGCTAGTAATTTTAATAATTGTCTAGAAATGGACTTCGAATTAAGCAAAATTTCGAACATGTTGAACAAGCCGACTCAATTTAAGCATTACTAAACGCTGGAGAAGCAACTATAAACTAGACTTGCTTATCCATTCTAAAAGAAAATTCCGATGCAGTTGAAATAACTACATAAATAGCTTGTTCAATCAAAGGAAAATCAGTGCTAGCTGGATAAATTTATAAGGATTTAAATTTTATCCATTTTCTTTTTAAATTGTTGGAATATTTAAAATCCGATATATCTCCAAAGCTTCTTTTCGGCCATGAGTAAGCTCGGCACAAATATTTATTTAGTCAATTGTTTATTTTAAATATTAAAACAACAAAGCAGATTTAAGTATACTAATAAAGAGGGTGGTAATGGTTTGAGGTTGTGCCCAAGTCTTGTTGCGTAGGAAGTCTTAAGTTCTTAACTTAACCAAGGGTCGGAACAGGCTGGGCCAGGGAGTAAACAGTCTTCACCACAGCCAAGCCCGGCCAGTCCCAGGCTTGGCCCACGAGGGAAAGGTCTCACTTATTGATGTTCTGTTCTAATCAAGGCTCGAGGACTCTGCGTAAGCTGCCTCTATACATGTATGGAAGATCAGAATCACAGCTGGGTAGATGGAGAGGATGGAGAGTACAAAACTTTCCTTGTATAAGAAAAAAAACTATTCCATAACTTAGATAAGAGCTGAAAAGAAACAAAAAACAGCAAAACCCAATCAGCTCATAGATGCACGCACCCTACTACTTGCCTCGTGAAATTTGCAATGCTTATCATCTCCATAATCAAGTGGACCAAGCCAGATCCACTACAACAAATAGCAGCTTTTGGGACACAAAGAAATGGAAAGACCCATTTACCAGCGGCCTCTTCTGCCTCTGCCACGACTTCTCCCTCTCCCTCTTCCTCTCCCTCGGCCTCCAAATCTTGATGTATCTGGTTTAAGCCCCAACGACTGAACTCCTCTTTTCTTCCCACGTTGCCGTTCTCTGTCCTCGTCGTCTTCCTTGTACCTGGCTGAGCTTCTGGAAGTGAATGAAATCTCTCGTGATCCTCCTGGTCCAAACTTAACGTCACTTGGGATACCAGAAGGCCGACGATCATCTTTCAGAGCTGCTACCCTCTCTCCAATGGGAAGCAAGTCCTCCCTTGCAAGTGATACATCGCTCCAGAATGCCTCTGCATGTCGCTCATCCTTAACTTCATACAATCTACAATTTCCGAAAAAGAAAAAAAGAATTCGGTTAGTAAACGGGTTTCCAAGTTTTCACCCTTGATAAATATAGGATCTGAGCACCCCAGTTTAAAACCCTCCAACCCTCACCCAATAGGGAAAACCATGTTTGGAAATCCACACTTCAGTGTTTGATAGTAAGAAACAGTAAGTATAAAATTTAACCAAGTCTATTGGATGCATTTAACCATACAATGGCTACAAAGCCTCACCTTGGAACTTGTGCTTTCTTCTTTGCATTACTCTTGTCACTGCCAAGTTCGCCTTCTGATGATTGAGATGCTGCTGAGATGTCAGAATCACTTAAACTATGATCTTCATCCTCCATTACACGTTCAAAATGTTCCTCCACCAGAGATGGTTGCTTGTTGGAAGACACAGGATGTAACGACAGATAGTCGTATGAGGACTCGTCAATTTCAAATTCCTGGATGTAAAAATTAGGAAGGAAATGAATTAAAACAGTCCAGTGATTCAGAAAGCAAACAAAAACAGAGTGGTTCATGAGTAGCCCTAACAATAAAATTGAACGATCAATTTCACATGTAAATCAGGCTACACTAGAATAGATAACTTTTTTTTTTCCACCCAAAGTTCTAGATGGGGTTTAGATGTTGAAACATTTCAATAAAGCAGTAAAAGCACTCCACTAAAATTACCAAAATCTGGATAAAATGATCTACCTATATATGTCCATATATATGTTTACAATCTATTAAAATACTTGACCAACAGATTTCTATCCCGTGATCCTGTTACTACCAAGCTCAAGGAACAAGAATTTTCTTAACAAAAGAGGTAAGACAAAAGATGACAAAAATTAGATAAAAACTGAGAAACGAAAGGAAAACAAGATATTGCACTACCATATGATCACATTATCATACCTTGTTTCTAAACATAGCCGCAAACCGCTCGTCTTCAAGTACCTCACTGCCAAGTCCTTTCTTTTTCTTTGATGGCTTTTTAGTATCATTGTCATCAGCATCTTTCTTTTCATTTTCTGCTTCCTCACCTTCGAGAATACGAGCTGCAAGATCCCTGTTAACCTTGGGTAACTTCCTCCTAATCTGCAGGAACATAAACATAAAGAGGCCAGAAATGAAAGGCATTAGAACTCAGAAATAAGAATTAACCCATCTAATCCAATTCGGCATGATAAACTTGATGTCAATAAACATGTCCCCTCCCTTCTAGCGCCAAATAACCTAATAGCACCAAAACTGGAATAAATGAAGAGTATTTAACTTGCAATGCTCTAATTGCCAAAAGGCATCAACAATGCAAATGAAATTAGCAATTCTAAAACATCCATTTCATCCAGTCCATTATAACATGTCAAGTTCTCATTCCCCCCCCCCCCCCCCCCACCATGTTCATTCTGCTGATCAAAGGAAGCACTGGCAACACAAAACCAAAATGCTATGTCCATTATCTGGTAATTAGCCACTCTTTTTGTTGGGTTGTATGTGCAAGCTAGCAACAATTGTAATCACATTCTTCCTTGGTATTTAAGTGTAGGAAAAAGTCCATATTTCATTAAAGAGAATAATATACAATGTAAGTTCATGTCCATAAGAAATTATAGTCACCTTGTCTAAAAATAGTCTATAGTTGAAAAAACAGAACGAGAGGAAGAAGTAAAGAAACACATAAATCAAATCTATTAAAACTTTAGGTGACATGAGTTCATGATCATGGTGAGAGGACACTTTTTTTAATGGACATTTTACTAAAAAAGGGAAAATGGATAGCCCAAGTACACAGGTAGTTCATGGCAAGAGGACACTAACAAAGTCAAATTAGAAATTTCTTGCAGTAGACAAGGGAGAAAAGCACAAGTACTTAAACTCTTCCTGAAAACAAATCCTCAAGGTAACAGAAGAGTTGCGGAAGTATACCACTGCATTCATTTAAGAATAATTCTATAACCATGTGATTATACCATGTTACAGCCTACATATTACTCAAGGGAGGGGCTGTAAATGAGTTCTTATCTTCGCTTTTCTAGTATTAGAATGTAATTAGGTGTTTTCTTTGTATACTCCCTGTGTACTTGGGCTTCGCCTATTACATTATGATTAATAAAACTCTTTTAACTTATCAAAAAAAAAAAAAAAATTGTATTGGTAATAATATGCAAAGCAAGAGGGGTACAGTCAGATTTTTTTTTTAATGAATATACAGTCAAAGAAAATCACTCAAATATTAGATGAAAACTCACCGTAATTCGGGATGCACGTTCATTTTCAAATTTCTCTCTCTTCCGCTGTTCTACGTAAGCATCATACGCAAAAGGATCTGCCAGTGCTTTTGCCTGTAGAAGTAGAAACCATTAGAACGGCATATTTACATGTAGATTATCCAGAAAGTCCAATCTAATAACTACAGTTTCCATAGTGAGCATAGAAACATTTTTTACTCTAGCATGAATAGGTCCTAAACCCACGGCGCTCAACCAGTTCTTAGGGGAGGAGGAAGTATCATTTGAGTTGAGCAAATATCAAGATGTAAATCTTCTCGATCAATATTTAAATTATCAATATATTAATGTCAAACTTCTAGAATGTTGACATGTAGATCTCCTTTCTCACTGGTCTTGACATCTCTAACAAACAAGTTATAGCCCATATAAAAACCCCAAAAGACACTAAGTTTTTATTATTTGAAACATGTCAAATGACCTAATTTTCTGTATTCCATTTAGGTCCCTTTATTTGCTTGGCACACAAATTGTTTTGCTACATATGTTTCTTAAAAGACAAACCATAAACCCATTGGATGGAAAAGAAAACGTTCAACAAATATCAATTTTGTTTAAAAAAGCAGGACGCAGCATCTTCCATGAAAAACTAGGAATGGATACAAAAAAAAAAAAAGTACCTTTTTGTACAGCCGATAATCAATAAAAAACCCATGCATGTAGGCTCGTACAAGATTTGTTCCAATTAGATTAGTCAGTTTCAACTTCTCAAGGTCTTCTTTTGTCAAAAATTTGAAATTATCATATATGGTCGTTTGTGCACCCTCTTCGAGCTCTTCCTGCAAGAAATCAGTGAACATCATCAATATGCACCAAGATCTCCAACATGATTGATCTAAAGCAATGGTGAACCATATAACATATGCAAAAACACACCGTTAGATTTTCTAGGTAAGAGCACCACTTTGGAGCAGGTCCAAGAGCAGGTACGAAGTAAGATGGTATCTGGGTGCAGTCTAAAGCCAGCAACATCAACCCACTGCCATCAAATACACAAATATCATTTATAGTGCCAGCCGTCGGTTCAATGCTGGTCATGCCTTCTCCCTAAAAACAATGAAAAAATCAATTAAAAGCTGAGAACTTTTTTTTTTATAGGTTGATTAGAAGCTGAGAATATGGACCACACTTTAGCAGGATATGGGCTTCCTATTAGCCATATCCAAACCATTCAGCTAAATTATATATATATTTTTTTTGATAGGTAATTATATATATATATATATATCCACAGGAAAGTAATATAAATACTCATATAGGTCTATAAATGGTACTGGCCAATATGAATAGGAATAACTGAAAGTGTATTTGAATCATATGAAGAATCCATTGTATGAAAAGGTTTTGACTTTAGGGGTGATTAGTAACTCAAGACTTCCATAAAAACTAAAGACAGTTTATAAGAATTTCTTTTTTCCTCTTTGATAGGATAAGATTTTATTCATAACCAATAAAGAGAAACATAGGTAACAACAAGGTACGCAGGAAGTATCCTTTGAACACAACTATTAAGAGAGCAACAAGGTGAGCAGGAAGTATCCTTTGAACACAACTATATTTTTTTTTTATCGGAAAAAGAGCTTGGAAAACTCCTGAATACTAAAGTTAGTAAACCAAAGTTTCCACTTACCGTTTCAGGGTCCCATATTCTAACTACATGATTATCAGTGGTAATCAGCTTTGGTTGTTCAGAATTTAGAGTACGATGCCACCTAATATCCAATATTGGGCTCCCATACCTATAGAACAATGACATGACTTTCAGCAAGAAATCATTCTCAAGCAATGTTTTCAGCCCATTGTAAAACAAACACAATAAACAGCATGAGCAAATACTCACATGTGATCCTTAACTCGAATTGGATAAGATGAACGCAAGTCATAGATCAGCACCTGTACTCAATGTGAAAGTAAAATTCATAACTTCAAAATGGCATGGTACCATATAGATTCAGAGTGAATTTATTATCAAAGTATGAAAACCTGCTCAGTGGACAACAATTTGAAAATTGATAAAATTGTGAACTTAGACACCAACACAAAGACAAGTATTTTCATCTTGCAAAATTGACATTGCTCCAATATATTTAAGCAGAGGCTTTCGGTAGACAGAGGAGAAGGAAAAATGCTGATACTGCCCTTCATCATAATCATTCTGGCCTGACCAAATTGGCCAAGTCTCATAGATCCCATCACATCGCCCCTCCCATGTTAATTCACATCTTTCAAAATATTGTTGGAAATTAGCAGCTAAATCCTGGCCCAAATTTTACATATAGACCCGGGTACAATCTTCATTTAGTAATTTCTTTATAGTGTCCTCTCCATCTTTTTTTTTTTTTCAACATCTTCCGAAAGGAAACCTCTATTTCACTATACTAATATATGCTCACAGTTTATCTTTTGCATTACTATTTGTCTCAATCTCTACAGTAAGAAGTTTAAACTTTCAAGTCATTAATACCTAGTGGTCAAATTTGAGTCGTGTTGTGAAAGAAAAATTAGAATGTAAATATGATTTCAATACAAAAAGATAAACAACATTATCCCCCTCTAGTGACATAGAAAACTTTCTACCTAAGACAATATAATTAATGATTAGTCTGAGACCCTCTTATAATATGGTTAACAATTCAACCCAATACATCAACCTTTGGTTCATACCTCTGGCTCCTTCACTTTTTTTTTTTTTTGGGGGGGGGAGAGAGACTTCAGTCTCCTTCCATTCATCCTCTGATTTAATGGTTTATCCACTGAAGACTATTACTCAACCATTAGGTCTCACAACCTCATTTTTGTCCCACATAATATCTCATTTCTAAAACCTTCCCTCTGTAAAAGTGGTCTATTTTGAACATCGACACCATATACTGGAACAATATTTATATTTTCAAGCAGATAATTCCTTCCTTCAAGGACCAGAAAGTGTCTGATCAGTGATCAGTTTCTTTATTAAAAGGATATTATCAATTGTGAACAATATAAAGAATGCCAATTTTCTAAAACCTTCCCTCTGTAAAAGTGGTCTATTTTGAACGTCAACACCATATACTAGAACAATATTTATATTTTCAAGCAGATAATTCATTCCTTCAAGGACCAGAAAGTGTCTGATCAGTGATCAGTTTCTTTATTAAAAGGATATTATCAATTGTGAATAATATAAATGATGCCAATTGAAAAAATTAATTATATAATCATCTTACACAGCTAAAATGACATCATACCTTTCTATTTACTGATAAAAAAAAATGGCATCATACCTTTCCTGTGCTACTTCCTACAGCCAATTGGAAACCTCCATCTCCATCAAACTCCAATGAAGTGACCTCCTATAAATTGATCAGGTATGGTAAGAGACAGTTTCCATGAAAAAGTTCAAGTTTCGTGTCATTATCCACAGGAACCTATATGAAAAGTCTGTGGACGTCTCTCTTAAAATGGAGAGTGGTGACATACTTATGCCCCATATTCCTAACCAAAAGCATGAGAGGGATGGAGTGGCATTCATAAATGTTATGGCATCTTCCACAAATATAAAAGAATAAAAAACAAGTAGAAATGATGGAAGCCCACATTGGACCCATATATAACCTGGAATCCAATAAGCAAATAATACAAGCATAAGTAGCAACTTTAACTGCAAGGACCCCTCCACACAAAGGAGGTAGTAGTCATCTTGAGAATTCAATGAAACCTAATGGAGTCTATGAAATGTGAATCTCAGTGAATGATTTTCACCAACACATTCAGGATATGAGAAGTCTCCCCACCCCCCTCTTTCAAAAACATTAAAATCTATTTTACAGAAATTAATCTCTGCATCTGAGAATTAGAAGTGGGAGTGCTACCTGGTCAATATCACCAGTAGGTGCAACAGCATCAATTCTACCCACCGAAGATCTCATTCTCATGTCAAAGCATTCTAAAGCCCCATCCTCTCCACCACATGCAATTAGGCCATGAAGCTTGCTGAAATTGTAAAAGAAAACCACAATATACTTGAACAAGAGCAAATAGACAAAGATTTGCTAATTATCAAAACATTCCGATCAATAAAAAAAGACAAAGTAGGATAAAAAAGGTAACAGGATTCACGAACAACCTTCGAGAAACCACATTTATTGCTGGTGATTGTGTGGTAAGGGAAGATAGGAATCGTCCCTGAAAAAATGTCAAAACAATTATTGACAAACTATAACAATGAAGGAGGTGAACAAGTACATCATACGGTGATTGTGGACTCTATGAACTGGTGGAAGCTATTGCTATTCAAAGATTTTTAAAGCATGTTGTGGATAGCATGCCAGCATCATTATTAATTAAGATTATTATGGTATTGCTGGAGTATGATCATTTGCCACCCTGAAGTTTCAAAATGTATCATTTGATTCATTTCTCCCTCTTTAGAATTTGTCACATTCTAGTTCGCCCATATATTGCACAGATACTAACATGAAACACCATAACTTGTTGCCTTTTCACTGAATACGTAAACAAATACACAAAGATTGATCCATTTTACCCAACCTCTAATATAAATAAATAATTTTGTAAATTTAAACATATTCTGAATTTTGAAATTAAGCTTTAAGATTCAAGCTAGCCCAATGGTGAAAGTCTATAGACTTGGAGATCAAGTATTGCCTTCATCATGGTGGATTAGAATTAGAGTTAAAAGGAAAGAGCAACCCCACCACGTGAATGTGGTAGTCATTTTAATATTTAACAGTCAATGGCCCTTGGTACAGCATTATAGTGTAGTAACGATGTGTTGCAAAGCAGAATTAGAGTAACATCATTAATATGACAAATCGACACTGTAGTGAAGGTACTAGAAGGGAAAATATTTGTTTACATGTGATTAAAAGATAAGACGAGGACATATAGTTAAGCTGATAACCTCTTCTAAATTAATTCTGTACAGATCTGGAGAAGAGGAAGCACAAAGCAAGTCGCAAGACCAGCAATCATAAGCCATATCCCTTCCCATCCTGTTACACAAGGAAAGACGCAAAAGTTTAACAAATCATGAGATCCAATCAGAAAAATATGTTGCATACAGTCAAGGTCAACTACAACTTTCACAATATGTATTATTAAACTTATGTGCAACGTTGAACAAAGGGATCCATAAATACAATTACTGCAACTTACGATATATACTTAAGGTTAGAAAGTCCTAATTCAGAAGTCTCAGTGAAGTACTAAGAAGCATCAATATGAATATCAGAAACAAACGCAATATCGTACTATATTTTTTTATAAATAAGATTTTATTCAAATTCAGAAAAGGTGCAACCCATGCACACAGAAGTATACAAGATACACTTTTTATATGAGTACAAAAAGATACAGCTACGCAGTAAAATAAGAAAGGAAAAAATCCTGAAAACTTGGTACCAAAAAACAAAAGTATGAGTTGTCCCCCAAAGATAAAGGGTTTTGAGACAAAAGCTTTAAGAATGAGTTTCATGATTTTCTTGTTCCCTTTTCTATTTCTAGTTAGGCATTCATCTTATATACTTCCTGTAGACTTGGGTTGCACACTTTACATTTATCAATAAAATCTTTTATTACTCATGAAAAATAAGTAGGACATTGAAAAAGACAATAAATAATTTGGTAAACTTGAAAAAATCTTCTAACCACATACTCAACACAATTTTTTTTTTAGAAGTAAACGACTGTATTAATAGAATAGGCATAGCCCAAAGTACACAACATTCAACACAATTTCTTTTCTTTTCTTTTCTTTTCTTTTCTTTTTTTGATAAGTAAATATTTGACACACAATTTCAAGTATCTAAAACATATGAAAAAAAAAACAGACCACATATAATACAAAAACATGAGAAACAAGGCATCAAAATACAACCTTGGAATCCGCAAGCAATGATGTTTTCCATATTTGGCATGTAGACAAACAGAGCGATCAGCACATAAAAATGCTAGCTTTGAATAGTCATCAGCCAGAACCTACATGAACCAGAAAACATTGGCTCAATAATACTTCGTACACAAAATTGTAAACGAGAAAAAAAAAATATGATAAGCATAGACTGAAATGAATTATGAATTTCAGAAGGGAAGCATATAACATTTGAAAGAAGATTGCAGTCCACATATCAAGGACCACACCTATGAGAATAAGAGCAAAGGTGTATAAAAATCCAGAAACCAGAAAAAAAAAACAAAACAAAAAGGATAAAAAGCAAGCTACATGGTTAGAGAAATATATTCTTTAAATGGAGATTAATTAATCCCTTACGTGGAATCATGAGACAAGACCCAAGATATTATTGAAAACCCCATTTAGATCCAAAGGGTCCTACTTTGGTGAGGTTTTAAATCATAAAAAAATACCAAGTGAGCCCCCATTTTTTATTTTTGCAGAAGTTAAAGCTTGAGTTGTGCACTAGCTGACTGGACAGCCTGCCAATTTGAGCCCAATCATCCAAAGCTCAGCTCGACTTGACTCATTTGACCCCACTTCTTAGCCCTCATTAGATACCAAATGTCATATTACATTGTATTGTTAGGAAGAAGTAAAAAATCTACTGGAGAATGGCGGTCTTTAGCAGGCATGTAAAAGTACCTGAAAGTCAATTATCTCTGAATCCAAGTGCCTCTCAAACTTCAATGCCAACTGCCTTAGCTCATACACCTTGACTTGAGGTGGATATATACCTACATTTAAATTATGAACGAGCATAATTGGTACACTGTAAATTGTTATATTCCTTGGATTTATATCCTCTTTTTTTTTTTTTTTGGTACATGAAAACAAAGTATTTTCATCTTACAAGACTAAATATAAAAGTGAGCTCTAAAGTACCTGATGCAATAAGATACTGCCCATCAGGAGTTGCTTTGATCTTGGTGGTTGCAGTTTCAAACCTTAAATCTTGTATCAAGTCCACCCTTTGCATGTAATCTAACAAAGTAAATGAGAGGAAACATGATATTAATGAACATGTTGGTTGTATTAATACTGCATAATATCTTTGCATGATCTATAATATAGGGGAATAAACCCCTAGGGGTTGGCTCAAGTGGTAAAGGCCTTGGGCTTAGGGGTATGCTCTCCCTAGGTCTAAGTTTCAAATCTCTTTGGGTGCAAACAATCTCTAGGGGCCATCGGATTGGGGGATTTTTCTATTGAATTATCCAAGATGCACTTGCCGGAGACTCCTTACCGAGAGCCTGTGCACCCTCAGGATTAGAGGGACGCTGTTCCTGGACACCCGGTGCCAATAAAAAAAATATATATATGAAGGTTAATGAAATTAACACAAACAAACCTATGTTGGCCTATATCATATCCAAAACATGAAGCCATATCTTTCGATAGGAAAACATGAAGCTAGGACCCTGTGGGCTGATTTTTTTACAGGACTTGGTTTATCATAGGTTATGCCCAGTAGATTGGTGGACTTTCTAGCATGCTGGAGAGGTCTTCGTGTAAGCACACAAGTTGCAGCAATATAGAAAATGGTCCATATATGCATGTGTTGGTGTATTTGGCGGGAGCGAAATGATAGAAGCTTCGAAATGATAGAGTCAATGTTCATGACTTTCTTCTTTTTTGTTGTACATTATAGATAGGTATTTCACATGTATACTTTCTGTGTACTTGGGCTTTGCCTATTACTATGAATAAAACTTCTTGATTACTTATAAAATATATATATATATATATATATATTGGCCAATTTCAAATATCATAGTCCTATATAATTTACAGCTGTAGACCTGTCATTCAATCCATTTATTTTTGAGATTTTCAACGCCCAACTGGTTTCAGGAATATTCCCTTAGAGCATACATTTTTTTTATAGGTAAAATAAATTTTATTGAATCCAGTAACGAGGAATAGCCCAAGTAGTATATAAGAGAGAACGCATAGTTACAAGTTAGGAGCTAGAAAAGGATACAAGAAAATCATAAAAAATAACCCCGTTATAAACTCGAGCAAGCATACATTTTGACCATGGGAACTTTTATTTAAATAAGAAACAAAGAAAACGCAAATTACTAGCAACACTCAAAAACCACGAACGCATGAGTCTAGATTTCTCAAATCGAATACGGGGTTCAGGATTTAAACGAATCTTCTCGAATTAACCGAATTCACATTCCTTTAATCTAAACTATACAAACATACAGGCAAAAATAAATCATGACCAAGAATATAAAGCAACGTGAGAATTAATGCGGAAAAGAAAATAAATAAATTGGGAAGTAATGGAAAGGGAAGGGGTAGAGGGGTCACTTTTGTCCTTGCGAAGAGCTCGCTGCTTCTTAGGGTCAAGCCAAGAGGCGAGAGAGCGGTTCTGGGATGCCACAGTGTACGTCTTCACCCCATTAATGGAGGTCGACTTGAGGCTGCCTCCTTGGTAAGCCATTATTTTTGCTTGCTTTGCCAAAGAAAAGAGAGTGATGGGTCTCCGAAAGCGAAAAACCGAGACGTCAGAGGTATAGTGATAGAGGTTTAAAGAGGGAGACGAGACGGTAGAGAAGCAGAGCGAGTTTGGACCCCGGCCGTAGAGGAGGGTTTTAGAGACAGTATCAGAAAATTGCGAAGGAGGATAAAGAATATATAAAATTATGGAAGTAGCCAGGCACGAAAATTTATATTTTATCTAAAAACCAGAAATAATTCTAAACGGACCCCTAAAATTTACCCATATTCCGCTGTACACAACCCTAACATTTTTACTTTTGTACTTTTAGAAGAGAGAACTTTGGAGTGGAAAAAAACACGTTTTGTATTGGGCTTGGGTCAGCTTTACTCGGGAGCCCATTAAAACTTCAAAAGGTTGCCCTAATAACTTTCTTTCTTCTCCACAGTCCATTCCCATCCTTCCCGTCTCACTGACTCAGAGGTTTGTAGGAAGCAGTAGAAGAAAGGATGGTACGGACCTACGCGGTGAAGGGGAAGAAGCGGAAGAAGAGGGAAGAGGTATATGACAGAGAAGAAGGAGAAGAACAAGTAGCAGAACAGCCAGTGCAAGATGCAAAGAGAGATGTGATGGAGAAAACAAGTAATAGTGAAGAAGAAGCAGAAGAAGGAAAAGAAAAGGAAGTAGTGAATGAACTTCAGGGTATTCCGATTGCCCCAAGCCACCAGAATGCCGACAAAGCCGGTGTAATCTTCATTCTTGAAAAGGCTTCTTTAGAAGTTGCAAAAGTTGGGAAGGTGAATAAACTATATTCGAGTTGGAATTTGGCGTATACGTAGTAAAATATGGAAATATGATTTGGGTTGTTATGGAGGAACTGTATTATGGGGTTTTAGGCTCTCAGGCATGCGGGTTTAACAGAATGCTTTGGGAGCTTTATTGGGTCTTCTTCCAAATATTTCTTGTTCCCGAAACGATTAAAGTTTCGATTTGGGTTACTTGGAGTAGTATTGTGGGGTTCTAGGTTCTCAGGGCTTATTGCGATTTCTTTGTTTTCCGAATTTCATTGATTTTGTCAACTTTTCTGTTTTTGTAATTAGTTTTATGTTTACAGAGTTATCAGCTTTTGAACTCGGACGACCATTCCAATTTCTTACGAAAAAATAACAGAAATCCTGCTGATTACAGGCCTGACATTGTTCATCAGGTTAGTGGACTTTGCGTTTCATTGACTGGCATTATTCTTCAATGTCAGTCAATGAAGAATTATCCTTCATTGTCCCTCAAATTATCCTTCAGATAAGGCAATTGTTTCAAAATTGAGATGACCTGTATTATCATCAAGTCCATTAGCTTTATTTCATGTTATTTTGTTTATGTTTTTTCTTCTAGTTCGGCTAAGCATAAATGATCCTAAGCATTGTTGCTTTCAGGCTCTGCTAATGATTTTGGATAGCCGGATTAATAAGAGTGGAAGGTTGCGTGCTGTGTATGTGAGAACTGAGAAAGGTGTCCTTATTGAAGTTAAACCCTATGTTCGTATTCCGAGGACATTTAAGCGGTTCGCTGGTATCATGTGTAAGTTCAGTCAGTTTTACCTTACCAGGGCCTATATACTTTGGAGTGTGTTTGCGTTTTGTTTACCATTCTCAGCTACCTTGCAGTGCAGCTGCTACAAAAGCTGAGTATTACTGCTGTTGGTAAGCGTGAGAAACTTCTGCGTGTGATCAAGAACCCTGTAACCCAGTATCTACCCATCAACTCTCGCAAAATAGGTAAGATAATGTTGTATGAGTTTTTCTGTGTCATCTGAGCCATTACTAGAAACGATGTTTATGTTTTTCTTCAATACAGGACTATCACATAGTTCAGATAAATTGGTTAACATAAACCAATATGTGGCTTCTGCTGTTAGTGACACTGACATTGTGTTTGTGGTAAGCTTATAATAACTGTAACTTCGCACTAACAAAGGCACGCATATCTGACCTGACAAAATTGTCTCTCTAATACTCTGAGTTTCCAGGTTGGTGCAATGGCCCATGGGAAAATTGATAAGGAGTATGCAGATGATTTTATATCAAGTAAGCGTATCCTACATTGCTTTCTTTGTCCATCGTCACATTTTTGTATAAATTTCAGCCACGTTACTTTTTATATGATTACTAGTGTCCTTTCTCCCCCATCAGAAAAAAAAATGTGATTGCTAATGTCCTTTCTCCCTGTTCTTCAGCATCACTTTGGGTAAATGAATGACTTCATTTATTGTTTTCTTTTAGGTCTCAGTATTCATATTGCTTTAAGAGAACCCACTCCCTATTAAGCATGTCGATAGTGTAGCCTAGGGATAGAAATGCAGCTCATTGCCCTTCTTTAACAAAAGATGTCATCCTTGGGAGTTGGGACCCATGCAACCATCAGGATTCCAGTTCAAGACAAAATTTTAACCGTGTGATGTGCCTATAATACAAAGCAGAACTTGGGAGAATTTTAACTGTTTTAAACTTCCTACTGAATGCTATAACACATACAGCAGAATTTGGGGGAAATTAATTGTGCACTAATGCATTACTGGCTGAGTAAGAAAATTAGATGTGGCTCATTTGAGTTATTATAATTTTTGTCCCCTACCGAGCTGAAAGTGTTCTGTTATCACCATTGTTTTAAAAAGATACTTGAGAATTTATGCCTTCAGCCTTGAGGTTTATATTTCTTTGTTATTATTGTAATTTGAGCACTGAGTGCTTTTTTTCTAAAGATATATTTTTTGCAAGTTAAACTTACACCTTTAAATCAATTCATGACAAGAATGTTTCTTTTTTCGTAAGTAATCCAAAATGAGAATTTTCTCCAAATACTTTTCTGTTTCTAATAAACTATCTCTATTTTGCAGTTTCTGGTTTCCCTCTGAGTGCTGCCTACTGTATTGCGATGATTACAACTGCTCTGGAGGCAAAGTATAATATCTTGTGAACCCCTTAATTGTTAACAATATCAAAAAAGAAAAAGAAAATAGCGCTCAATTGGTTGATTTTCAATGAGTACATGTAAGCCATTGCTTTGAGAAACTTGCATTTTGATTTAGGAACTATACAGTATGTGTCAGTTATTGTAAGGTTTGCGGTTGGCGTGGAGAAATTTTGAAATTTATGATTATACCCACTCAGTGTAACCTCTTGCGCGGCAGGTATATTACTACTACGCTACCGAATTTGGGAATGATCATGTAAATTAATGTTGTCTAGCTGAGAAGCTGTCAACAATGCAACACACGGAAGCAATTAGGAATAATGAATAAACGGTGCAATAATTATGGGGATGCTTCTTCCTTCCTATCACCGGCCATATGGCTAAAACCTGCTTGCACGGTCCTCAGATGAAAATAACATCTATTAAGCGGATGGCCAATCCATTGAAGATTATAATTCTCATTGAGCTTATTAGGCAACAAAAATCTTATCGTGGACGTCTTGCACTTTTCTGCTTTGTTGCTAAGTGAACACCGGGTGCCTATTTCTGTACCAATAAACTAGACAAGAAATTACATACTTGCATGGAAAACGTTATATAACCCCTTAAAAAGCCAAAGGCGGCTATCAAGGATTGAAGGTTGGTGCCTTCTACAGTGTAAAGCACAATGGTTTAGTTTACGTCTTCCATGTAATGATATATTGCCTAATAATTAAGACATTACATATTGCATTCTTTTCCAAGGCAATTTATCTATTTCACAACCAAAAAAATACGTTAACAAATGAACAATAGATACTTCCTGACTCTTCATCTCCCCTACCACTCTTGCATAAATAATTTTGGAATCGTGGAGTTCATCTAATTTCCATTCCTTGCCCCATGGTAGCAGCAAGCTGCTTCTTGAGGTTGAGGACCTCGATTCCTTTTGAAGCCAACCGGTCCTTAAGTTTTCCTGCTGCCTCCTCATATCTCTTGTTCATGAGATCCGACTCCTCCATTGCTTCCCTGTATCTACTACGGAAGGCATCTAACTTTGCTTGTGTCCCTCTGAGTCTCATTCTAAGCTTTGCCTTCTCCATGCCGTTGTCGACTTCATCCTGTTAAGTAAATCCTTTATAAGAAAGTGCATGCGCATGTTTCTCTTTCAAGGACAGTTTGTCTGAAGGTGCAGAAAAAACTAAATCGAAGATAAAACTAATGGACTGAATAAAATTCTGAATGACTATCTATTTGCACGTCTAAGGTACTCCCTGTATCCCATCATGGCAAGATGCAGAAAATCATGTGGTCAGTACCGCTATCAGAGAGGCAACCATGTGTCACATTCATAATGTCCATGAAACACTCCTAGCTGGTCCAAACAGAAATCCCTTTATAAAAAAGAGAAAAAGAGGATTTGGTACAGATTCACATTCATGGTTTACACATGAAAATTTCATTAAGTAATGTCAAGCAAACATAAGGCTGTTGGGGGTAAAGTTTGGGATGGCATGGAAGTAGTCACCAATGTGTCGTCTCACTATGATGTCATATTGCACCTCATATGTTTTTTCAGTTTAATCTTACCACATGCAGGTAGTGCATCACAGACCACAAGGGGATAAAATTAAATTACACCATATTTTAAGAACTCCATTTTTATGTCTAATAAAAAGCAACAGGCCAGTTCAGTGCAACAGTATATCTGTCTAAGGTCGTAAGTGTAGGTGTACAAGCTCAATTCTCTAAAGCGGCCAGTGCATGCAAAAATGATAATGATAAAATCTTATCCAGGCCAGCCTCCCCAGAACCCTACTTTGTTGGTACCAATGCAGTAGGTTATGGATTTTATTTATGATTCTGATAAAATGCTAGCAGCCCAATAATTTCAAGCAGGAAGAAACTTGCCTTGTGCATCTTAACTTCCATGCTGGAAATTCTCGTATTCAGTTCCTCCACTTGGGCTTTTGCCTCAGATAACTGGCAATGCACGCATCATACAAGCATTCTCAGACATTTTGGTCAATAAATAAGAAGAAAATTTTTGAACCTACCGTGTCATTGCAATGCTTATTGCGAAATTCCAATTCAACGACCTGTCTCTGCTGCTCCTCAATCTGAGACATCAGTTTATCCCTTTCCTTCGTCATAAGAAGAAGTTGGTCACTAAGATTCTGCCAAGGAAAGCACTTGCATCATTCACAAAAATATGTGAATTCGCATTTTCTCAAGTTGCATGGGATGTTTTCTATTCTTTTAAAAATAATTTTCCTCAGCAAATAATGTTTTTGGATGAAACCTGGAGGTCAGTAGAAAGTTCCGATCTTGTATCTAACTCTCTAATTTGGATCAACAAATCTTCTCGTTCTTTGTAGAGAAAGCTAAGCTCCCTCTTAAGCATTTGCACGTCCCCGTAAGCATTATGCTCTAAAGAGAGCATCTCTGAATTTGACTTCAACATCTGGAGGACAAAACGCAAAGTTAGCTATGAATACCAGCTAGTTATAGTTAAGCAGTGCTACAACCACAAAGATGAACCAGAAGCTAAAGCAAAAGAACTGACTTCTTGAGATTGTTCACTCTCAACATTATCCACTTTTTTGACAAATTTCAACCCATCAATCTCAAAATACTTTTCCATGCTGCAACAATTTCAAACAGAAACATAATGGTTTAGTTTATGGAGACAATTACAGCAATGACGTGAAAAGAAAATTAACCAGAAATAGAGCAGCACAAGAAACAATTATGGCAAAGTGCTGCAACATACACATGAAAGAATGAAAATTTTAGGGACATATTGTCTGTCCTTAGAAGAGTTTCCTAAACTCCTCAACAATGTGTTCAGGGAGGTTGCAGAAAAAGGACTACAGATATTATTAGTAAACATATGTACCATTAGCCTGCTTCACTGCGCTAGGGGTAGGGAGGGTAAAATCCTTTACCTAGCATCTGGTTTGAAGGGGATGGTTCTCAACACATGAACCTACCTATTTTCAAACCTTATAACGAATATTGGGACGTTACTGTGTGAACAACAAAGGAAGCAAGGACCCATTTCAATCATTCAAGAGATGGGAGCAACTAGCCCGGTTTGGATTCAAGAATCACTCCAACTCATCTCATCTCATCCTATCTCATCATTACAACTTTTCCAAATTTTCACAGAATATAATAAACAATTCAACTTTTTTAAATCCCAAAACAATAATAATATTAAAAAATAATATTCTAATAATATTTTATTCAACTTTCATCTAAAATCATCTCATCCCATCTCATTATCCAAACCTCACCTTTTTACGAAGGCTTCCAAAACCCAGTCCATTACTCGCAATGTGATAAATTGTGGTAGAGGCTTAAATAAGAAATATTATATATTGCAAACAATCCATTTCTGGCTTAAAGTGACGTCAATCTGAAGAGAAAAATACTTCAGCATTCTTATTCTTAATTTGGTTGTTTAAAGAATTAAAGAAACTTGAGCATTGCATAAAGGTTTTCTCAACGTAATGTAGATTACCTTCCATGTGTGGAGCTAAGAAGTTTCTACAGATATATATATTAAAAAATATAAAAAAATTGGGCCACTATCTACATGTCATTTGTCCTACCCACACTCTGCACGCAGGTTTGAGCCAGATGATAAAGAGTTTGATTGAGAAAAGGTGCAGGGGAGGGGTTACTCCTCACTACTTGTCTCGTATTCCCTATATATCATTATTATATTCCTCAGATAGCCAAATTATTTTTATTCTAAAGGAAACTACGGTACAACCATTAGTCAGAATGGATTTAACTAAAAACAAATAATTAGCAAGAACAAGAAGATGGCTTCCGCGCGCCCGCCGGGGGGCGGGGGAGGAGGGGGGGGAGAACTAACCTGCATTGCTTTTCCCATACAACATTCTTCTCAGAAGAAGTTAATCTTTCCCTGAGAATCCTACATTCTTCTTGACAGGATTCCAGTTCATGCCTCACCTTATATATTAAGTATACATAATCAAAATATAAGCAGATACATCCATGCGAATGAGAACACAGCAATTTATGCAATCCAAACATTGTGTGTGAACAAGAGCAAAGCACAATTTTGCAATTCTGACGTGTATGTAAATCATATTCTGTGAGAAATTAAGAGGAATAGTTACAATCACTTAGGATTTATCTAAAGGCATGGTGAAGATACCTTTCATAATATACCAAGAGGGACAAAAGGAAAAATGCTTTCAGATATAACATAAAAAAAAATAAAAGAAGCAATTTAAAGCATGTCTATACTAAGATTATGTACAATGAGCCAAGTTCAACAAACAATAAGAATGCTTAATATTATGCTTGAACATTTTGTGTTTTTAGATTTCTTTTTCCCTATGAATGTGTCATTGTACTACTTGTACAAAGAAGCATTGTTTTAGATTATATAATTGTTCACATGTATTCCAAGGATGCAAAAATGAGAGATACACTTGAAAGAAATAATTTCCAAACATGAGTAGCAGTCCAATTTTGTGGATGCCTTGAAAAGGATAAGAGGCAAACATGGAACAAAATAACCTCATTGCTTTGTGTTCCCAGAAAAATTGAGATGCCACCAATTTCATGGCAATAAGACAATTTTAAATTCTCCCACCAAATACTTGTGCATGTCTCATTAGAGAATGTATTTGAGTAGAGGATTATGTCGGTTACCTCTTGCGACAACCCAAGAAAAGCCCAAGCCACATGTGGGCCCATACTCAAGAACCAGTCAATGTTACAATTGGAACCCCTTGGAATCATTATATAGGGCAAGAACTTCTCCTCAAACAATGTGGAATCTCATCCACCACCTACTCATACTAAACCTGGGATATTACACCTCTACTGACCACTCAAAAGTACAGGTGTACGCTGAGAAAAAACAAGACAGCTAATGTTTTGAAGGGATGATGTTTAACCTGATGCATAAAATACCAGATGAAAGTTGCAAAGGACAACTTGTGGTGCAGACAATGCGCTCCAGAAAATTTTTAAGGCTTCTATAGAACCATGAACTCATGACTTAACAACAATAAATAATAACCAACGCCAAAAACAATGTAAATCTTTCACAGACATGCATGCAAACTCTCAAAGATCAGTTAACAGGTAGGGATCGTACCTCTGTCATTCCTCTTGATAACTTCATAATCTCCACATCGTATAGCTTTCCTTGCTCTTCTATGGCTCTGACGGAAACTCTCTCTTTAGTGGACCATATTGCCCTTTCCTCCTCCATTTCCAAAAGGGAATCAGATAGTTGCTACAAACACCAAGATACACTCTAATGACCAACTTCACACCAACAAAATAAAAAAATCACTCGCATATACAAGGTAAACTCTTAACCCAAACTTAAAATACCATTGCCAGCTCTTCCTTTTCTTCTACCAACTTTCTAATAGAGTTTTCCATCTTCTGCTGGTTGGATTTATAATCTTCCACATATTGTCTCTGGAGAGAGAAGAATCAGATGCCAAATTTTATTTTATTTTATATATATATAGAGAGACAGAGAGACAGAGAGAGAGAGGAAAAGAATTTTAGCAATTTCACAATTGACATTTTAAAAAAATTCATAAAAACAAGGGAGATGTAAGGAGATATGCAGAAGCTTACAAGAGCTGAAACCTCTTCCTTCGACACATTCAGATCCTTGCTTGATATTTTCATCTGCTCGGACAGGGCTTCTATTTCTGAAGCCATGCACTCATTTCTCAATATAGCCTCTTCTTTTTCCCTGTATGCAGTGGCCAACTCTTCTTCCAAAGATGCGATAGCTGTCTCATATTCAAATGCAAGAACTTCTAGTTTTTTGTTTCCTTCCTGAACACCAGAAAAGAATTATGATGAAAAACGCCTTGGTGCAGAAGTTGCTTAAAAAGTGGAAGGTTGATATTATTTGTCTTTAGGAGACAAACTTGGAGTATATGACCAGCAATGTTCGAAATGACAGGACGTTCGAAGACAAGGAGAGATCTTTTGAGGATCTTAGAACTTTTTTTGTTAGAATGTTATTCATATGGGCCATAGCTATAGATTTTAATGGTTTAGACCTGAATGATTTTCTTGTTTCCTTTTCTTCATCCTAGATATACCATCTTGTGTACTTTGGGCTATGCCTATTCTATTTATACAATCGTTTACTTATCAAAAAAAGTATGACCAGCAATGATGTTTTTAGCTTGTGGGGATGCCAATATATTGAGCGTTGTTTAGATTTACAAGGAGTTTCTGAGGGGATTTTACTCATGGGGGGTAGAAGGGTGATGGAAAAGAATGAAACCCGTGTAGGAGAATTTATGGCAACTTATTCCTTCAAAAATTTGAGAGCTCGGTCTGGTGTCCATGGTCATAATTATGCTATGATAGAAGGTTTCTGTGGGCCAAGTTGGCTGGATTAATTAGCTAGTGGAACTTGCCTTGGTGCATTGTGGGAGAATTCGAAGTTAGTAGGTCCCTTGGAGAAAGGTTGGGCACAGCAAGTAATCAGCATGCTATGGGCACATGGGGTTCTCTAATTTGAGTTGTTAGCAAAATCTTATTGATCTCCTCCCTATGGCTGCCTGGCTAGGACCAACTTACTGGGAAAATACTACTTGGTCCTGAAAGTATCGATATCTCACTCTTTCGAAGGACCATTCTACCACAATAACGCATCTCCTCCAATTATCCAGGGTAAGAATCTTCCCAATGCAATCTTCCTAACAAAAACAAAACCCACTTTTGAAGAAGCCTTACTCCTCCAAATAGTCTTACATGTAAAGGAAATGTTGTCATGGGACAGTAATGCATTATAGAATCACTTAACCTCAAAATCCCCTTGCTTGATTATGCTCCAACACTTGTCTCCACCACCTTGTCTCAGCTAAAAGCATACAACCAAGTATAGAAGGAGGTAAAGCAACCCACCTTCCAATACAAAACCGCAAGTGTAAACTCCACTTCCTATTGAAGATAGCCATTGGAGAGCTGTAGATTGTTCATCACCAATTCTTCTATTTTTTTTATATATAATAATATAAGTAAATATGGATTTTATTGAGAATAACAATAGGCATATCCCAAGTACCCACAGGTCTTATATAGGAAAAACGCATAGTTGGAATTAGAAACCAATACAAAGAAATCATGGAGACTTTTGAAATTATGGAAAGTATTGAGAATGTTTGAGAATGCCGGTAGATCCATCTTAGTGGCTACCAAGTTTCGTAAAGTCATATAAGAGTCTATCGCGCAACAAAGTAGTGCTTAGTAGAGTTACATAAGACAGTAGAAGATCAGAAGTCAAAACACATGAAAACCCCACGCATTCTTGAAAGAACTAAAACACAAGTATGTTAGATAATAATTCTTCTACATTAACACTTAAAGCTCAATACACCTATATTTTACATGTTCAATGCAAGATAATATAGGAAACGGATAGTAAGTCCCACTTTCATCACCTGCATTGTTTGTTCAAAAAAAACACTCGAACCCTTGGCCCTTTTAGGATCAATAACTGAATCACGCCTTCTACCCGCAACTGAGTCACGTTTGCTAATATCACGCTCAAGAAGAGAGTTTTGACCAAGCAATCGTTTGATCTCTCGTTCAGCAGATGCTTTCTCACCCTACAATTGTGCATCCAAGTCAGTGAAAGATGATTATCTAAATTAGAAGTTTGATTGCTAGATAAAGAAATCAAGACAGAGTATGAGACTTCTAGTTTGGTTTTCTCCTGGACAGCATTTTTAAGCTTGAACTCGGTCTCTTTCAGCTTTGCTTTTGTTTTCTCAAGATCTCTTCTCAAATTTTCCTTATCTTTGGCCAAGGAACTAGATGATAAACTCGATAGTTCTTTTTCAAGAGCTTGAATTTGAAAAAGAAAATGTTCCTTTTCCAAATCCTGCTGTTCCAAAAGTTCCTGCAAGAGAAGTCACTTTCAGGAGAATGCACATTGAAATAATCCATAAGAAGCCAATAAAAGCTTACTTTTAAGGATAATGCAGTATTTTGAGCATCTAGTCCTTGATTTTGCAGCTGTTTCTGGATATCAACAGTTTGATTGTACAAAAGAAGCTGAAACACAAATATTACCATAGCAAAAATCTTCAGGATAATGTCAGAAGTATCAAAATCTCACACATACCAAAACATAAAAATGACCGCACCTTCTCATCCTCAAGTTCAGAAACTCTCTTTCTCATGTGACAAGCTAACTTCTCTTGGTTGCTGATTATTGCATTTTGTTGCACAGAACTCTGGTTGATCTGATTCCTGAAATCCTGCAAGAAAATTGAATGTAACAGTAATGAAACAATTTTTTTTTTCGGACGACAGTAATAAAACAATTGAAAATAGTGATTATGCCATATTAGTTGAACCTGGAAATAGTCATCACAAGAGGTTCAAGAGAACTCACAAGGAACGCATCAAATAGGGCAGAGAAACTTTTAGAGTCCTCATCCACAAGAGACAAGACACTCTTATCAACTTCTTTCAAGTTTTGAACTTCCAACAATAATTCTTGGATTTCCAGTGAAAGCTTGACAGAAAAATCGGAATTCCCATCCTAAATGAAGGTCCTAAAGATCAGTTGCATAACCATGGGCAAGGGACGATTTGTATATGAATAATACAACTTGCAGTTATGAAATTTGCCCAAAAATCTGAAAGAGCACACTGAGAAGCAGAAGATACATACGCCAGTGCTCTCAGATATATTGGAATTCAGTTGCTCACGGGCCATCCTGGCCTCCTCCCGTTCAAACTGAAGCTCCTCATAGAGCTAAGCAAATTAAACAGTATTTACCAATTAAAAATCTTATGTGGCATAGGTCAGAAAAATCAAAAGCTTAAAAAAATCAAGTCAAAAGGATCAGATTCTTGTGGATCTTCCAAAATAAATTTGGAGTGTGCCGTAGGGGATAGGCACACACAACCACATGAGATTACTTATCCAGATTTAACTCTAAAAATGCCTACAAATACTGCTAAAACTTAGATCATCCGTTCACCAAAACAAATCCACAATAAATACAATAATTAGCATGTATACTATTTTGCCCACTTTTTAGGCTGATGCAGGAGTTGGAGTCTTTGGTTTCCTAAAAATGTAAACAGGTTTGGTGAAGATTGGATGTTACAGCCTTGTTTGGGAAATATAAATTTTAGAAAAAACTACTCAGTTTTTTTTTTTTGGGAAAAAAGTCATCTTTAATCCCTCTTTTACACACCAAAAAAAAACTCATCTCTCAAATGATTTTCATCTAATCATTTGAATGATATTCTTAATTTAAAAACAAGACAAAATAAAAAAATTCACAAAAACCCAAAAAAAAAGCTCCAAAAACCTCTCCGAACATCATTCCAGTCAAACTAATCACTTTTTTCAAACTCCAATAAAAGTATATCTCAAAAGCTTTCACAATCCAAACAATTACAGCATCTAGGAATAAGATGTTGAGGTCAGAGCTTTTTATAGCATTTAAGAAAGAGCAGATTCTTGTTTTCCTTGGAGAAGCATTTGGCAAGTAAAGTTCCCCACTAAAGTGACATACTTAATCATTGCCCTGGATAAGATTCCAAACAGGGTAAAAGTCAGCGTCAAATGTATGATACATATCAAGAAAACTCCAAAGGCACTTCAATTTGTTATGCTGCACTGAAAACCTAGACTTAAAAAAAACCTTCAGAAGTCCATTCCACTTTAGGCCCGCAATGGATCCAATCCATTCTTTGAGGCTCCAAAACCCCTATTTCTTCCCTCCACAAAAAGAAGTAACAGTAACTATAATTCCTAGGCTTGCATCTTGACTTTAGCATTTGGAACAAACTACTTTAAAAGCTAACATAATAGACTGCGATGCAATAGGAAAAAACTGTACTCAGATTAGCTAAATGCATGTTTAAAATTTATAATGGAGTAAAAATTCTGTTATCAAGTACAGCTTATCGAGGCAATGGATTCAGTTTCCCAATTGCCCAGATGATTTCAGTCAAAGACAATTAAAACAAATATCACAGGTTCATATCCCATGCCAAGACCATGCATGATTTAGACAAGAACTACCTCTTTAAACTTCTCCCTGGCACATATGTGCTGCTCTGTTGCCAACTCAACAACACTATCAAGATTATGCTGGCTTGAAGACTTCTCCATTTCCAACATCTTAATCTGTGAAACAGGCAATTTGGAAAATTAAAATTAAATCCAACTCGAATATAATATATTGGAAAAAAAATTAAACAAACCTGCTCTTGAAGCCGCTTGATCACAAGAATAGCTTCCAACTCCCTTAAACTAACATTTTTGTCCCCATTAATGGTACATTGATTGACATGATGCATGGAATAGTTGTTAGAATTCTCACCCCAAAGCAAATTAGCCTCACCAAGCTTCCTAATTAGGCAATCAATTTGAATCTCGTTCACAGTTCTCTACACCCAAAAGAAATACCAGAAAAATGTATAAAATGTAAATAAAATGAGCAAACAAAATGTGCTAATGTCTTCATGGGAAAAAAAAAAAAAGCTCCAAAGTCTTGTATGTATGGGTTGCACTTACTTTTTTTTATCTTTTTAGAATATTATTGGGTAAAATGTAATTGAATGCTAGTTAAATAATTAAAATTCTCCATTTGACATTAGTTTAAGATTTTGGAACAATGACTTAACATAATCAGAGCAATGCTTCCATGTATGAACCCTAATTCCACGCTTTATCTTCCATTCAATTAAATATTCTATGTTTTAGAGCTCAACTCATAAAGGGATCTCAAAATATTGAGTAACTAGGTTAAATTCATCAATTTCTCATCATCCTTTTTTTTTAACAATTGGTAAATTAACAAGACGGTCCAAAATCCCCAGTGCTTTTGACACTTTTAATGATATATCCTCACACTTCCATTTTATAATCATGCCCTTTGTAGCATCCGACCTTTTTAATCAAGCACTTCCGTCCCACTTTTGTCTGATGTATAACAATCCTTTAATTCCAAAAACACCCACACCCGAACCCACATTTCCCTTGCCCAAATCCAGTTTCTTTTACTTCCACGGCAATCCTTTAATTCAAGGCTGCTCATCCATCATCCAGCAATAATCAGTCCTCGAAACACTCAACAACCTAATGTCGCTAAACACTGTTGCCCAATACCATCTCAAGTCACTAAACACTGTTGCCCAATACCATCTCAAGTCACTAAACACTGTTGCCCAATACCATCTTAAGTCACTAAACAACCTAATAATAACCCCAAGACCAATGTCGCTAAACACTGTTGCCCAATACCGCCACACAAACTGACCAGCAGCAAATCCTACAGAATCACTGTGTACACTGTACAAACCAACATAAATGGTGCTCAAAACATTAAAAATACTGGAATAAAGGCTATTCAGCATAATCCCAATAAAAATCCAGAACGATTTTAAAGGAAATTTATATAAATTAAATTGCATGAAAAAAAAAATTGACTATGCTGTTTTCTCAATAAATGGCTTCAACCCTCCAATGCCCTCAAACCCTAGCCTCAATTTCCACATAAAACCCAAATCCCCTCCAATCCTACCCAACTTCATCAGACCCAGCAAATGGAAAACCTATCATACTCATCCTACCCAAATCCTAAGGACTCTTCCCCTTGCTCTTGCAAATCAAGTGCATCAACCATCCTAGGATGAGTCATTGCCTTCTTAAAAGCAACAAAATAAAATTCATGAACAATTATCGCATCAAGATCCAGTCCAACTCCAACAATAATGATGATATATAGAAAATTGAGGGCTTGCAACACAAGACTGGGCTATCGTGTATGGTCTGAGAGCAATGTGATTGACTTCAAGCAATGTGGCAAGGGTTCTAGAGCCCCTTGGGTGTTGGAAATCCAAGCAACAATGGTGACGGTGGTCATTTGGTTGGATCTCCAAGAGCTATGGAGGGAGAGAGAGAGAGAGAGAAGGCACAATTGGACTAGGAGAAACATTCTCCTATAAATCAGATAGAAGTACTTGATTACGAAAATAAGGTATCAAAGGATGCATGATTCATAAAATTTAATATTGAGAAGGGTATTGATAAGAGCGGCTTAAAGCAAAAGGGGTGTTATGATGTTACCTTAGACTATCATTAAATGATAGAAAAAGATATTAAACATAAATGATCACCTGAGTTTCGAATTTCAAAAGCAAATCTTCATATTCTGCTTGCATTTCTATTAATTCATTGCCCTCCTGCCAAAAGTGCAAATATTAGGTTTCCAATCAAGTGCAAGAAAAAGGAGATGAAAAGGTATGTCACAAACCATGGGTAAGCTTTTCTTCCTGAGTGGTGCTTTTCTCCTATTTGTTACATGTAATAGAGCACATGGTCCAGGAAGAGAGCAACCTTCTAATGCATTTCTTTTATCTTCATCATCTTGTTTGCATGAATCATCCAAAGAAGCTTCAAATTCATTCTCCAATTCTTCAAAAGAAAGAAGCGGTCCAATATTACGCAATTCTTTCCTAGGTTTTACACCAGAAGCCTTTGATTGGATAGTATAAGATGCCTAAAGTGCAGTAGAAAAGTATTAGCTTCCATTTTTTTATGTACTGAAGTAACTGACCTGAAAGCTATAGTTTATTTTTCTAAACGCTAGAGTTCATATAGTACAAATGTTGTGACACTCCAATGGAAGGCCCAAGTCACATGGCCTTTACTCCAAAACGACTGGTCAATGATACAATTGGAGGCCCATCGGAACCGTTATAAAGAGAAATAAATTCTCCTTCCCAAGCAATGTGGTATTACATATACCACCTACCCTTATCACTAGAATGGAGTATCACAACCTCCCGCCCTTAAACTCCCGACGTTCTCATCGGGCCTATCTATCGTAAGTGGTACAGCTCAAGTCCCACATTTCTGATTGGGATAAGCTTTGACACTTTTTTTAACGCCCCAATGGAAGACCCAAGCCACATGACCTATACTTCAAAAGGACTAGTCAATGATACAATTGGAGCTCCATCGGAATTATTATAAAGAGGAAGAACTTCTCATTCCCAAGTAACGTGGAATTTCATACACCTACCCTTATCACTAGAATGGGGTATCACAGATGTGGTGAAGAAAACATGAATAAAAAATATTTCTAGAGCAATATGTATACTTTTTTAAATGCAACCTAAGCTATGAAAGATAATTCACATCTATTTACCCAAACCCCTCACCCTGTTATGCTAATAATGTCAACCAAACATGACATGGGTAAAAGTATAGCTGGCAAATGCTAAAGGTTGCAATTAATCAAAGTGGATAAGAACCCACATCCGACATCCATACCAACTCCAAAAAACATTTTCTTTTCTAGTAAGTACCCAAGTCCATGTAACATGGAATAAAATCACGCACAAACTTTTTGTTGATCAATAAACAAAATTTTATTGATCATCAGAATAGGCAAAAGCCCAAGCATACAGGACATATACAAGAGCGTCACCTTAGCATGGTAGTTCAGCGATACAAAAAATTCATGGAAACTCATTCCATTGAAATCAATTACAATCGACCAATGAAGTAAAGTATTGAAAAACAATTTCCTAAGCTCTTCCATTGATCACTCTCAATCTTCAAAGCTTCTATCATTCAAATGCACCACCATAGGCATATATTGAGACCATCTTCCATATTGTTGCAATATGAAAGTTACCCTAAAGACCCTCCAAGAACCTAAGAGATCGATCACCCTTCTAGACATCACCCAAGTTAGTCATGCACAAACTTAAATTTGTAAAATTTAAGGTCTGAGTTTTGCCTTCTTTACTTGTGATTACAATCAAAAGTGGGATGCTAAAACCAAGACTCCCAACATGCCGGCCCTAGAAGTCAAGTGATAGACCATAAAGAAGTAACTTATCAACCACTGAACCACATTCCAACTTGTCTAGAAAAGAAAAAAGAACTACAGTCCCACTCTCATAAGTGGGTCATCAGCAAAAAGTAATAGTAATGAAAACTAGAAAAGAAAAAAAAAAAAAAAAAAAAAAAAAAAAAAAAAAAGAAGAAGAAGAAGATTGAATAGCGCCATCGTTTGATTCCAATCCACTCAACCCACCTTAAGAATATCACCTTATAACCAATCGAGGAACTCGCAAGATAAAAGAAGAAAAAATATACTGATGGATCTATAAACACAAAATGAAAGCAGTTTATCATGAATGATACATCAGGTAACCTAATCAGACACGATTGTAATATACAGAAAATATCACCTCTCCAAGAACCTCTCGGGAAAGATTTCCCGGGCACCACGTATCCCGTCTTTTATCCTGCTAAAGAAACAGCAGAAGTTTATCAAGAACCAAAGAGAGATTGAAGAAGGGAGGGAATCAACAGGGTGATATTTATAGTACAAAGAGAGCACAAACTGCAGCTGAGAAGTTGCTAGAGATGCTTATTCGTAGATTATTGTCAACATAGTAAAGCAACAAATTAATGCTGGAAAAAGATATTAGACCCCTTTTTACTAAACAGAATTCGTGAGTTCAATTCCATGAAGCATATGGTAAAACCTTTTTACTACGATCACGATTCTCATCCCTCGTTGAATACAAGACCATTGAGCTCAAGTTTTCAATTTGCTTAGCTTGCTCTTGCACCCTCTTCTCCCATTCAGCTTGTGCTTTCTTTTCTTCCTCCAATTCCAAAGCTATGCGCTCTCTCTCCAATTCAGTCTGCCAGGCCAGTATCACAGCTTTTAATTTAGACATACGGGTTCTTCTGAATATTATAAATCATAAACTGAACATTGTAGAACCTGTAGCAGTGTATTCCGCAGATTGAGGATTTCCTCTTCTAAATGCTCTGAATGAGAACCCTGAAACAAAAGCAGAAGCAATAATGATGATGATGATGCAAATTGGAAACAAGCTAATATTAACAGAAACAATTCCTAAACAATTCCATACAAATAGACAAACCTGGAGTTTGGCTCGGAGTTCCTCAATTTCTTTCTTTTGACGCTTTAACAAAGCAGCATCTGTTAAAATCTGCCTCGAAATAACAAACTAGGTTGACATCAAAGCATCTAGAATGCAACATATAACAGGTGAATAACTGGTGAAAACAAATTTAGTAACACAAAACATCTTAGGAAATCTGAACTCGACTGCAAGAAAGAATGTGAAAGAGATCATGTCAAACATGCAAGCCAAATTAGGGTAAAACCTCATTCACACGAGCACAGTTTGTAACGCGTAAAGCTCTGCTTGCAAATTGTAGACTGCTTTTAGTCTCATCTGTATGGACCTGCCACCAAACATAAAGTGCTAAGGAATCAGGACCAAAATACACACATCATGGTGAAATCAGCTCAATCCCCCTGGTTAATAGTCTTTATGGTTGATAAATCTAACTTTTGGCATAAATTAATTCCTCCTTATAAAACTTTGAAAAAAAATGGCATGTACAAAATTTAGTTCAAATTAATGGTTACAGAACTTGAGAACGACTGGAAACCATAAACGAAAAAAGGTAGTTCATAGAGTCTCCAGTCTATTTTCATGTTCCGATATCTCCATTATTTTTTTATCAATAAATAAGAATTATATTAAAATAGGCAAAGCCAAGTACATGGGACATATACAAGAGCGACACCTACGCATGAGTGTCTAAAGATACAAGGAAATCATGTACGTTGATGCCATTAAAGTCTATTAGAATCAATCAATGGAGTAGAGTATGAAAAAATAAAGTTCTAATCTCATCCATTGTCCGTTCACGATTCTCAAAACTTCGATCATTCCTCTCCATCCATATGCACCACCATAGACATATCGGTATCATCTTCCACATAGCTGCAATTTTAGTGGTACCTCGTAGGCCTTGTCAGCTGGCCAAAAAATCCACAACCCTTGGTGGCATCACCCAATGGAGCCCCGCTCTAGCAAAAATATCATTCCACAAACTCATGGCTACATCACAATGCACTAATAAATGATCCACCAACTCCCCACTATTCTTGCACATATAACACAAATCCAACACAATGATTTGGCATTTTCGTAGATTATCTAAGGTGAGAATCTTCCCTAATGAAGTTGCCCGTACAAAAAAAAAGGCTTTTGGAAGGGCCTTGGTCCTCCATATGTTCTTCCATGGGAATGGTCTTGTAGAATGTTTCATAAGAGATTTATAATACGACTGTACAATAAATCTTCCCTTCTTTGATGGTGACCACAAAATTGTATCAGCTCCTCCGTTCACTCTACAATTATACACCAAATTAAAGAAATCTGTAGAAGTGTCAATTTCCCAATCTTGGACAGCTCTAAGGAACGTGATATTCCATTGGGGAGAGCCACTAGAAAGATCCATGAGGTCTGCTGCTGAAGCGTCCTATCTTCGTGTGATGCTGTAAAGTGTTGGATAAGCTTCCTGAAGGACTTAATCTCCACACCATAAATCAGTCCATAATTTTTTTTTGATAAGTAAAAAAAATCAGTCCATAATTTAATTTTGGAACCATCCTCAACTACCAAACATGTTTATCGATGGAGGTTTGTCCAGTCTCTTCGGATGTGTTTCCAAAGCCCCACCCCATGAGGTCCACTCACCTCATTCAAGCACTATCCTCCCTACAATCCACCATATTTTAAATCTAGAGTTTTGCTACACACTCCACATTTTTTTAAATTTTTTAATTTTTTAATATTTTTTTTTATTTTTTTGAGTTTATTCTTTTTAAACTATTTCAAATTTTCTATTTATTATTCATATAATAAATATTTGATAAAAAAAAATTAAAAAAATGTGGTGTGTGGAGGTTATGTGAATAGTAGGAGGTTGTGAAGATTTTTTCTTAAATCTATGATAACTCTCCACAAAGCTCCCCCCTCTCCTCATGGTATCTCCATAGTCACTTACCCAATAAAGCCTTGTTGAAAACCAACAAATTACAAATTCTCAGCCTACCTTCACGTATTGGGGTACAAACTATAGCCCAATTCACCAAGTGAGATTTGAAATCTTCATCTATTCACCCCCATAGGAAATCTCGTTGCAACTTCTCTAACCGATTAACCACCTTGCATCACATTGGAAAGGGAAATACTTTAGCCAAGAAAGTAAACCACAAATTGATGTGATTTGATGTAATACGTCAAATTGTAAAATTACTTTTATTGTAAAGTAGATATAATGGATCCTATAAAACCGCGTCAATTTGTGAATTTACTTTTGTGTAATATCTTTGTGATTGTAACAATTCTCATTGAAAAAAGAGATAATAAGTAATGACTGATTCAAGAATATCCTTTGCACCTTATAGTTCAATGAAATCTCTCTAATATAATTTCCATCTGCCATGTCATGACTCATCAAACATGTTGAACTACCCATTTCAGAGTACCTTGATGATCCAAACCCCCAGGTTGTGTAGAAGTATGAGCTTAAAATATTCTTTTGTTTTCCTTTTATATAAGGTTAAAGTCAACTTCCATTTCAAAGCAGAAAATAGACCATAATGAACAAATGAATCATCTTCTACGCAGCTGCCACTTGAGAGCAAGTATGAAGTCTAGTCCAACATGCGAGTAAATCTACCACTAATTTTGGCATAACCCAGGTCAGTCCGGATCTTCTAAACACACCATCCCATAACACTTTAGCCACATCACAATGTAGAAGTAGATGATCCAGTGATTCCACAGCTTTCTTGCACAAGAAGCATCACTCCATAACAATCATTCCATGCTTTCTCAAATTGTCAATTGTCTAAATATTCCCAATTGATGTTGTCCATACAAAAAAAGCAACCTTTGACGGAACATGAGCCTTCCAAATACTCTTCAAGGAAAAGAAATGTAATGCTGATCGGACAACATCTTATAATATGATCTAACAGAAAGCTTTTTAGACGCTGTATATCTCCAATACATTTGATCCCTCTCATGTCATCTAATATCCACTGAATACAACAATCTGAAAAAATCAGTAATCTCCTCAATTTCCCAATCCTAGACAGGTCTGAAAAATCTAACATCCCAATGCACCTCTCCATTGGAGTAACTCATCAACTTTGAGATTAAGGCCTGTTGATTAACAGCCAACCTGAAAACAGTCGAAAAAGCTCTAAACAGTGCATTCTCACTACACCAAACATCAAACCAAAATCAAACTCTTGAACCATCACCTACCACAAATTTGACTTGTTTCACAAAATTATCCCATCCTTTTCTAATAAACTTTCATAAACTCACACCATAAGTCCCCCTACTCTCCTTAGTGCACCATCCCCCTCAATCACTCTCATACATCCGAACAATCACCCCCCTCCAAAACGCTTCCTCTTCCCTATGATATCTCCACAACCATTTACCCAACAATGCCTTATTAAAACTACACAAATTACGAACCTCCAAGCCTCCATCAGGACAGCAAACTTTTTTCCAGCTTACTAAAGAAATCTTATTCACCTCTCCCAAACCACCCCACAAAAATGCTCTATACAACTTTTCAATACAATTAGCCACTCCAACTAGTAAAGGAAATAATGAAAGAATGTAAGTTGGAATATTAGAAAGAGTACTCTTTATAAAGGTAATTCTACCCCCTTTTGATAAATACAACATTTTTCACGCTGCCAACCTCTTCTCAATCTTCTCAACCACCCTATCCCAAATATACTTTGCCTTAAATGACACCCCCAGCGGGAGACCCAAATATTTCATGGGCAAATAAGCAACTCTACACCCCAATAATTTCGCCAAATTGTTAATATTATGCACATTTTCCACCGGGACCAGCTCCGATTTACCCAAGTTCACCTTTAGCCCGGATACAGCTTGAAAACATAACAAGACAGCCCTCAAAGCTTGAATCTGTTCCCCAACAGCATCACAAAAAATGAGAGTATCATCAGCAAAAAGCAAATGTGATATAGAAATGAAGCCATTATTATTAGTTCCCACCGAGAAACCTGATATAAAACCTCCTCCTACCACGGCCTCCACCATACGGCTCAAAACCTCCATAACAAGAACAAATAAAAATGGAGATAAAGGATCTCTCTGTCTCAATCCTCCAGAACTCTAAAAATAACCACAAGGCTGCCCATTAACTAAAACTGAAAACCAAGCAGTCGAAATACAATGTATGACCGAACCACACCACCTGTCACCAAAACCACATCTTCTAAGCATGCAGAAGAGAAAATCCAGTTTACATGATTGTACGCATTTTCGATGTCCAGCTTACAAAGAACCCCCGGAACACCTTCCCACATCCGACTATCTAAACATTCATTCGCAATCAGCACATAATCAATGATTTGTCGACCTCTAACAAATGCATTTTGGGGTTTAGAAATAATCTTATCCATCACCTTGCTCATTCGATTTTCCAAAACCTTCAAAATTATCTTATAAATTCCACTTACCAAACCAATAGGACAGAAATCCTTCAACTCCAAAGCACCCACTCTCTTAGGGATTAGAGCAATAAATGTGGCATTCATCGACTTCTCAAACTTTTGATAATCATCCACATACCACCCAACGCACCTCAAGCTCTTCAAACGACCCTTCTAGCCAGCTTGCTGTAAAAAAAATCCACAGCCTCAAAATTCAAGCCATCAATTTTAGGTCTTCAATCCGTCGTCTCAATTTGGAAAGTACAATAAAACTACACAACATGATCTTGAATCTCATTAGGTGTAGAGAGCACATAATTATCAACTTTAATCATCTCAATAGCATTGTTGCGCTTATGAGAGTTAGCCATTTTATGAAAGATACTAGTGCACTTATCCCCCTTTTTAAGCCATAAAACTCACGATTTATGCACCAAGATATTTCTTCCATCAAAAGCACCCTCTCAAGTTCTAACGCCACTTCTTTCTTTCTTAACAAAGACTCCTCACTTTCCCCCTCAACCTCCAAGGCCTGTAGCTCCTCCCAAAGAGATTTTTTCTGCCACTCTACATTCCCAAAAACTTCCTTGTTCCACTTCTTCAAATCAGCCTTCAAAGCTCTGAGTTTACTTGCCAAAACAAAGCTAGGAGTCCCCACAAATTGATAAGAGTGCCACCAGCTTCTCACCTTGTCTACAAAACCCTCAACTTGAAGCCACATATTCTCAAACTTAAAATAACGTCTACCCTCATGAATACCCCCACAATCATGTAAAATGGGAAAGTGATCAGAACATACCCTTGGCAATCATTTTTTACATAACTCCGGATAATGAGTCTCCCAAGAAGAAGAGAATAAGAATCTGTCCAGCCTTGAACCTCCTCTATAATTAGACCATGTATATTCTCCCCCCACCAAAGGCAGATCCAGCAATTCCAAATCAAATATCAACTGAGAAAAATCCTCCATGGCTAAAGACATTGAAGAATTACACACCCTCTCAACTGAGAAGCTGATTTAATCAAAGTAACAAGAATTGGGGTTGTGAATTAGCTGTACTAGTTACTTTTTTTTACAAGTAACATAAATTTTATTGAAACTAGTAAATAGGCATAGCCCAAGTACACGAGAAGTATACAAACAGTAAACACCTAATTATAAGAGCTAGAAAGTGATACAAGAAAATCATGTAAGTAGCTCTATTAAAAACACTGGCTGAAGTCCAAAGAAATAAATTATGGTAGAAGAAACTTTTAAGCCCATATGGAGAACCTTCCCCATCTTCAAAGCTTTGACCATCCCTTTCAATCCAAAGACACCACATGATACATAAGGGGTCATTCTCCATAAAAGGAGTAGCAAGGCTGATAAACTTTAGCATATATCAATGAACTATAAAATGGGATGGTAAGATCATGATGGAAGATATTAAAACTTTTTTTTCAAGACTGTGTTCCTTTGGACAGCCTTTATAGGATTTTTTAAGTTGAGTCTTCATGATTTTCTTCTCTTTTCGTAGTCCTAGTTAAGTTTTCCTCTCGTATACTTCTTGTGCACTCAGACAGTGCCTTTTGAGTTCCTTTTAAGAACTCTTCAATTAATTGCTAAAAAAAATATGAAGCTCAAAATGACTGCACAAATAACTACCTGTGCAAGCGTTATATTACATATTATAGCTGTATTTGAATTTCCACCCAAGGCAGGTTGCAAAATGCGTGTAAGTTTGCTATCTCGATATGGAACATGACCTCTGCAACAAATATTCTATGTAATTAATTTCACATAGGAAAAGAAAACATTTTTTTAAGTGAAAGAGATAACACTCTTAACGAAATCATAAAACCTACCCTTGACTCTCGGCACCTTCACTCAACTTTTTTATCACAGTCCCTAGTGTCATCAGACTCTTATTAATGTGGGAACCCTCTTTGAGCCGAACACCTTCTGCTCCAGTTTTTGCTGCTCGTTCTGAACCAGCAAGGTCCACTAAGTTCTAGAAACAAGAATAAACAACCAGGAGAAGTATGAGTAACATACCAAGAGATCCATCGTGCCAAAAGCAATCAAAATGAATAGTCATTTCAAATATAAACAAAAATTGAAAAGGGGGAGGAAATCTAAAATTATTTTAAAAAGGAACAGTAGTTTCAGTAATCACATACCAAAACTGATACACGGACAGCATCACAAGAACTGGCCATATCTTCATCTTCACTTTTGTTCCGACTTTCTATTATCTATTTTGAGTAATATGATAAGGTAGATGAACATATAACTAAATTCTTAGAAAGCTGAATAAGTATACCATGCGGAAGATAGTGTGGGACCGACTACTGTACAGATTCATATTTGTCTCTCCAATATGCCGATGGGCTGAAATTAAATGCAAAAAGATAAAATAAGCTGCCAGTCGCCTGTATATTTAACAAGAGGGAGTCATCAAAATGAGGGGGGATAAGGGAGAGAAATATCACAGACATTTAAAGATTGAGTTAATTGGTGTTCAGATAGGTGAATATATAAGATAGAAAATACTCAGAAACAGAGAGCATTTAAAAATCTATGATTGAAACTGAGCAGCCACATTATCTCAACCCTGGTAACAGTTTGTTCAAAAAGTAAAAGAATGGGTGTATGTAAGCCGCATAAAAGCATTCAAAGAAGTGAAAAGTGCTTTTTAGCACTACTTAAATGGAGAAGTAAAAGTGTAAAACCATGAGATATATACAAAGTAAAAATTACACTCTCCAAACTTCATGAGATCAAGTACTTGCTCTGGAGAGGCAACAATTTCTTCTCGTAAACCAGCAACATATATCCCCCGCTGCAAGTATAAGGGAAACAAAAAGAACAGTGAGTAATGGAAATATCAAATATCATTATGGTAAATAGCATAGTACCTCGAGACTTTCGTGAATCTGCAGTTTTCGGTGCTCAGGAGCCAACAAATCATTTATTTCCTCATTATAGATCTCCATATAGGACATTCGCAGAAGAAACTCTCGGTCCACATCCTGAAGTGTAAAATAATAACAAGTTCTTTTATAAGTAACTTTTATTAAACGAGAAAAGGGGCGCTACCTTCATACAGAGTGTATACAAGAGAGGCACTCGAATAAGGAGGCAAATGAAAACAGAACGATAAACTCTAAAACAGAATGACAAACTCTAAAAATAAGAAGAAAAGTTATCACTATCATGAGTTCTCGCAATCTTCAAAGTTTTGCAAGTGAGGAGTATCCAAGAGGGCATTTTTACTCATTTACTTATGAATAATGATATATACAAGCCTCAAATGTACAATGTCCATTTGAGGCTTATCCCTATCATTACTCTTTAGTTATATATTCCAACAAACTTCATAAACGGGAAAAAGAAATCGGTAGCAGGCAACTGTTCGGTCAGCTATATGGATTGTACCAATACTTGAGCCCCAATTATTCATGAAATGGAAATGTGCCAATTTAAAGCACCATACAGTCTAAGCCGTAAAAAGCTGTTTAATAAGTAATAAAAATTACTGCGATGGTGTAGGCCAGTCACGAATCTAATTAAATAATTTCTGGAACATGTAATTAATTTTTTATTCCATTTAGAATACTTCAAAGGGATCTTGTTCTTAAATACCTGTTGAATGGTTTTGAACAAATCATGCACAGAAAGAGGAATGACCCCTGGCTCCGTAGCGGAGCCTCGCATTGTATAGGTTTTCCCACTGTTTGTTTGGCCATAAGCAAACACAGTGCCTACAGCAAAATAGGAGAGAGAAGAAAAATCAAATGCATATAAATTGTTTAAAAATTTTCACAGCCAAATGAGATAGGATGCAAACCATTGAAACCACAAACTGCTGCAGCGACTATTTCCTTAGTGCGAGCCTGATAGACCTCGACAGTCTTGCAGTCTTCTCCGAAAATGCGATCTATAAACCAGAAATTTCAAAAAGAAAAAAATATGAAATTGTTAACTCTAAAACTGAAAGAAGAAATGAAAGGACAAAAATAGAGAGAGAAGGAAAGAGCGAGAGTACCGAAATCGAATTTGGAGGAGTGGTTTGGGATGAAAATGGAGTTAGCGGAAATTCTCCAAGGGCTGGTCTTGGCATCCTCTTCCGAGAGAGGTCGAGCACGGACAGCCACCTGTATCCTCTCCATTTCTCACTCAGCTTGGCGATCCTCTCTCCCCCCCTCCCTCCGAATTTCCCCCTTCTTTTCCGTTTTCTTCAGTTCTTTTATTTTTATGATTTTTCAGGATCTCAGTTCATTTTCCCGCCTTGAGGCATGAGAGGAGGAAGGTTCGGTGCGGAGTATCAAATTACGGAAATAACCTTTGCTGACAAACACAAGCAACACTAGGGGTGAAAACCGGAGTGTCAAATTACGGAAATAACCTTTATTGACAAACACAAGCAGCACTAGGGGTGAAAACCGACCCCTTCGGTATAGTTTTTGGACAAGACCGACGCCGACTGACAAGAGGAAATATGGAGGAGGAACCGGCCGAAACTGATCGATGGAAAGGAGAAAATCGGTCGTATCGACTCCGGCGATTCACGGTTGGTTTCTCGGTTTGAGCTAACGGCGATGGTGGTCTGAATGAGTAGAGAGAGAGACTTGCAGAGGAGAGAGAGAGGATAAGAGAAACTGGAAATCAATCAGGGAAGAAGACCGAAGGTCGAAGACGATATAATATCAAAACGACACTGTTTGATTTTAAATCAAACGGCGCCGTTTCACTTTTTTTTTTTCATACGTAAAGGCTAAAACAATATTGTTCCACTTAAATTTAAGTGGAACGGCGTCGTTTCATATATAAGATTGAAACATAATATTCTATCGACCGGTTCGACGGTTTGACAGTGGTTCAAACCAGGACCGAACCGACCAACTTCGATTTGAGCAAATAACCACCGCACGCCAGTCGGTTCTCCACCGGTTCCTGACGCGGCCTGTCGGTTCACATCAGTGGCGGCCGGTTTCCTTGATTTCTGTTCAGCCCTAAGCAGCACCTTATTATTATTATTATTATATTTGAATTGATTTTTGATAACGAGCAAGTAGGTCGATTTCGATGAAAATGTGGAAAATTTGACAGATGGAACCATCTTTAAATTTATATTTATTTGGTTCCATTTCCATTTGCCTTACCGAATATAGTATTGGTTCCACTATAAGAAAAACTCTACGCATTTGTCATTGTGCGGATCAGCCACTTTGTACACCTTACGTGGCACCGTCCCTCATCACATGGTCTCATTTGAAAAAAAACTTGTTACTTTTCTTTTCATTTCAAAATTTCCCACCCAGCGGCTTCGTCTTCAAACCCCACCTCACAAGGCTTAACCCTCAATTCCCCACACGCTCTATGTAGCTTCATCTTCAACCTCACCTGGGACTCCAAGCACGTCTCTTGTTCAAGCCCCCGACCCCAAGCATGTCGGCTATTCCAGTCCAAGCCACCAATAAAGCACTTTCGACCTCAGGCCGAAGCTTCCAATCCAAACCCTCGACCCCAAGCAAGATCGTCTCTGTGATTGCTTGGTTTGTTGTGATTTCTTCCTTGTGATTTCTTAGTTTAATATGAAGTCTCATCATCTTCTCTATGATTTCTTCCTATTGATTTATTGGTTTTACATTTTGAATATCTTTGTGATTTCAGGCCTAAGATGAATTGGTTGTACATTTTGAATGTTTCTATAATTTTTTCCAAATTGATAATAATCTAGGGTTTTTGTCCACAATTTTATCTGTTTCCTTTTAGCTTTGTAATAAGGTAATTAAGGTATTTTTGTATTATTTTTCCAATTTTTTGGCATAAGATAACGAGAACCAAATAAAATTAAAATTAAAATTTGCAAGTAAATAAATGGCTCTAAACTAGTAGGGTTGATTCCATATTTCTTGGTATGAGATAAGTGTGTGTTCACCATTGGCAAATTGCTTTGTGAAGCGCTCTTTAATAATTAGGCATGCCAAATTAAATAGTTTAATTTTGCAGTATTGATGCTTTCATTTCAAAATGTTAGGAAGCAATATTTGGTGAGAGGTAGTTTAAACTCATTTTATGTGGTATTTACAGTGCAAGTTCTCATGTTCAATTCACCTTCTCTTCTCATTTATAGCTGCGAGTGTGTGAATTAAATAATATGCGAAGGAATTGAATTGGGTAGGGATAGATCAACTACCAACAAAGCAGCACTCCACCATACAGCTCCTTATCACTCTGCATTTTTCACATGGATCAGTGCATCGATGTCTGAACAACTTCATAGAAACCGATTTTAACAATCTCACGTCAGTAGGAGACGACACTACTACTCTTTGAGTATTCAATGAATAGGCTCTAATATTTTGCCTCTCTATTCAACCAATGATAGATCCTCATATATGCTAGCCCCATTGTTATCTTCAACATGTTACTGAGAGGATCTCCAAGATCAGCTCATTAATATCATTTCACACAAAAACACCTCAAATTCATTGCTATAAATTTAGCTATAAATTATTCTAAGAGGAGATAAAATAAACATTTATTCTACAGATAATATACATCTCCATTAACGATCACCACAATTTCAGCAAATGTACCTTGTCAACATGCAAAAGTGGAGTTGGTTTCAATGGAGTTCAACGGCCTAGGTGAAAAGACTACATAGTCCAATAACAGCTCAATTTCAATTAACATAGGAAATTAGGTAAAGTTGATCACAATCTCAGTCCAGCATACACAAATCTCAATTCTACAGCTCTGTTGCGTTCAGAGTGGACTAGACTCCCTGTGTGCATCAACTCGCAAAAATAGCACATAGGGTGATCGTGTTAAGAAGTTCTTGAATGGATCACATCATGGTCTCTTATATATAGTATACATTGCTCTAAAAATCAGTATCAAAACAGGAAACCACGACCTTTGAAACCATGGACCTCGCGAGAGGGATGTAGCTCAAGCTATACCTACCATTCACAGACAAAGAAACGGGAAATTATATCAATAAATCTGCACCAGTGACAAATGGACAAAGAAGTTACAAAGTGCTCATAACTGTTCGAATAGGAACAATAACAGAAAAGGAAAATTAGCTACTTGCCTATTCACATCCCAAAAAGCATGGTTCAGGTGGTATCTACGCTATAAATGGTTGATTTGAGGACAATTAAAACAGAGATAACAAAAAAAATGGTTGATTTGAAAATTGCAATTTGAAAAGAGGGTTAGATGGATTGCAATTTGCAAATATACTTGCCATTCTAGATGAGAAAGTCTCCAAGGAAAATCCTGCCAAATGTACTATCCATCCTAATAAGCCACAACGGAAGTCTCTTCCTAGACTGCCTTCTGAAAGTACCAATATATCTAATGCAATCATTTCAGAAAAAACCACTTCAACTAAAGCTAAGCATGAGGAATATGCCACCCTCTCCGATGCAACTAATAAAGAACATAATAACTTGGACAATGCAAGAAATGAAGAGAAGACTGCCATGTCCATGCCACAGATGAAGAGAATATCAATATGTCCAGTGAATGAATGGAACTACATCTATCATTGAAGACCCCGAGGCAATTCTCACAGCTAGGCCAAGTGAAACTCAAGCGTGTAAAGATTATGGGGCAGAGGTAGAAGAGCAGCCTCAAGCCACCTTGATTCAAGAAGCCACACTATTGGAGAATTAAACAAAATGTGGCAATAGAATGAGATGAGCACTTATGGAGCCCTCTCTGAAAATAAGACTTATCATTCCAGCTTGTAGCACTGTATGTAACTATTTGTCAGGTTGTTTTAATTTATAAGTTCAAGAATTGATTAGTTTTAAAAAAAAAAGTATGTTGGGTGTAAAAATTCTTTACTTATTGTGTTTGATCATGAATATGGTTTTTATTTTTAAATTTACGTTGTAATGATGTGCTATTCTAGGTCATTGGAAACAGAGCAACTGAAATCATTGGCCATAAGCATGGTGAAAATTTTGTGCACCCTAATGATTATGTCAACAGATCACAATCTTCTAATGACACTTTCCCTACTGTAAGCCTTTTGAGCTCTTTTATGTCTTGGCCTATATCTAAAGCTGATATGCAGTTGATTTTATTTTAAACAATGTCATTTTTAATGCATTCACTTGGTTTCTTGCTATATTTTTTTTAAGTAATATTGTTTTCTTATTCTCTAGGTAATGCATATCGCAGCTTCAATGGAAATAAATTCAAGATTACTCCCAATTTTCAGACATAGAGACGACATTCAAGATTAATGTTGGTTTCTTCCCTCACAGACTCATTGACTAGTGAAATCAAATGGGTTTTCCAGATATAATACCACAGATAGCATGACTGTGAAATTCTGAAAATTTGCAAGCATCTCCATGCCCTAAGCCCCAAAATTTGCAATACCCATCTCACAAAATCCATAACACAAACAAACTTGTCTTCTTTCACCTCTCTCACGTACCATAGCATAAACCATAATACAAAAGGAAAAAATGGTAGTGGAAACCATAATACAGAAGGGAAAAGTTACCTATGAATCTAGGTAAAGGGCGACGAAACAGCCACGAACTAGAGATCCGGGGTGCTCGAAATGGCCTCTTCTACGCGTTAAATGCATGTTTTAGGCAAGGGAAAAAATAAAGGAAAAATCTATAGATCTCAAGTTCCACGATTCACAGAGAAGCATATTTGGAATGCTGGGTTTTCAACTTCGTCAGCGCCACTTCGTGATTCACAGAGAGGAAGAAGATGATCTGTGGGTTTTGTGAGGAAACTTGAGGGATTCACAGAGAAGAAGAAGGGGGTTTTCGATGAGCTCACGGGACGTGCGATACCGTTCAATAACCTCGTAGGGAGTGGCGGTGCTAGGCAGACAGGGGAGCTAAGCGAGGTGGCGCTGGGCAGAGGGAGGCAACGCGAGGGAGGCGAGGAGGAGAGGAGAGCGGGCAGGGGGGAATTTCGATGTGGGGGGCTCGGTTTCGAAATTGAAATCGAAATGGGAATTGAAAAAGCATACCGTGCAAAACGGTGCATTTTGCATTAAAAAAACAAAAACAAATTGCCACATAGGGTGTGCAAAATTGCACACCACTATAGCAGCGGATGTATATCAAACCTCTGTAATTTTTCAAATCTAATCTAATGATTGCAAATTGCCAAGTATTTGTAAAGAGTGTTTAGTGATGACATCAATTGTGTATTCTGCACATAAAAACTCATTCAAATCTAATGCTTGCAATACTGACTTTAGCTTTTGCAATAACATTAATTTTTCTTCTTTTAAATCCCAATAGTTTTTTGTATTGGCATTTACATGTTTTAACATGTTCAATTTGCTCAATAACTAAGTTTGATAATTAAACTTGAAAACATTTTGAATAAATCTTCCTATTATGCGAAATATAGAGTATCTTGGTTGGCTAGAAAAAAAAAAACATTATTTCTATATGCTGTAAGATGAGAATAGGATACATACATCCAAAAAATCCGTTGTCAAGAGATAGTGGAGTGAGTTCAAAGAAACTCTTTTTAAGGCATGTTTAGGTAATGAAACCATATTAGAATTTTGTGAATGATATTGAAATGGTTTGTGAATAGTAGTGAAGTGATTTGAATTAAGATATTTTATTGAATTTTAAAAATCAAAAGAGAAGAAAGTTAAACATATAATAAAATGAAAATATTATTTGAATATAACTTGTTACTATTATTTTTTGTTTTAAAATTTGAAATTTATTTTTTATATCTTGTTTGAAAGTTGAAGAAAGTTGTAACAATTAGATTATCACTAGATGAAAAGGTTAAAGGTTTGAAATTGAAAAATGTTGTGTTTGGGTGATATTTGAGAAGGAAATTATGAAGAGCTAGATAGATTTTCTTATATAATTTCACTCCCCAAAAGGCCTTATTTCAGTTCCTAGACTGTAGTTTTGATGCAAAAACAAATATTTCATGGAAAAAAATTAATAGATTCTTTTACAAAAATAATATTGCATTGATATCCCTCTAAAAATCAATCTCAAATAATGGCAATTATCTATCCAGCTTGGAAAAAGCACGGGGATACAAATTCGGGGACGTAGCTGGTTCGAGTGAAAATATGGGATCTAATTGAATTTGACAAATATGAGAAGCATGATCCAGACCACATTAAGGGAAAAGAGCTGTGTATTCGTGAAGCACGACAGAAATCGAACCGTCAAGAAGCAACCCATTTCTCGTAATTTTCCCATACATTTTTCTCACCTGCTAATGGTTTCCCAGGCAGAAATGATGTCGATGTAGGAATTTAATAGAAAATGCAAGAAAAAAGCCCAGAAAAACTTGGAAAATTTAGCATGGAAAGTACAAAATTGTCTTATTCTTATTTATCAAGTCTGTCATAGCATCAGTTACTCCTATCCTATTAGTACAACAGAGCAGAATGTACAACTCTTACCAAAAGCTAAAGAAACCTGTACATACAGAGAGCATCCTTCAAGATGTTTCGAAAGAACAAACTTCTTTTAGATCAAGACCCCTATCCTCTGAGCAACCTGCATCAGAAACTATCATTGAAACCATATACACACTTCAAAAAAATGCAATGACTCGATCAGAAGTTTATGGAGAAGCCGCAGGTATAAAGTTTCAACTAAAAGCACAACAGAAAACAGGTCCGAAGAGTCGATGTGATTGACCATGATACATCATGCATCAAGAGCCAAGGCCAACAATGAGACATATTTAGTTATTTTGATCCTATTTAAAATAAATCAATTGAACTAAACAGGCTAAATATTTTAAATAAAGATTATGCTTGTCACCATATCAAAGTTAATTCTAACTTGACCAAAATTTCTTGAAATATTAAACCCCATAATTGCCAATATGCAGCCAACAGTTTTGCCAACACACTTGAACTCCAGAAATGCACATGGTTACAGCATCTCAGTCAAATCACCCACATTTTCCCATTCAAGTATATGAAATTCCCTCTTTTATTTTTTGTTTTCTTTTTCAGTGAGGATGGTTCCTCAAAATCCATGAAAAGCATGTTAGATCTCCTAACTTCCAATTGGAAACTGTAAGTAATCTTTTCTTCAGAATTATCATATCCATTCTTCTGCTCACCCATACAACCCTCATAACTTTAGAATGGGAAGAATTTATTAAGGAGAATGAAAGAAGCTAAAATGGAGATCTGGCAGACTTGAAGAGTTTCAATGGTGGATCGGAGCCGGATTCAACAAACAAAGATTTTAACATCCGAACACGCACGCACACACACACAACTGCTCAAAAACACAACTGCAAGAATTACTGGAATCCAGAAGAATATGAACTGGAGATTGCCCATTATGTTCTCCTGCTTTGGTTGTTTATGGGAACAATAAAGATTTCATGGTCAATGCACTCTCATACCAAGTAATTCACAATAAAGTGATAGATTTGGAAGAAACCCACCTCCTTAAAAGAGTGAACATCACTTCCCCATAGCCAAGCATCACAACCTGCATCTCTGGCACCCCATATATCATTCCTACGGTCATCCCCTACATGTACAGCATCCTCAGGCTCTACTCCTAACAAATCGCAAGCTTTTAGAAATATAGTTGGATTTGGCTTCTCCGCTTCAACCTGTTAAAGGCAAGAAAGAGAGAGGCTTGTAAAATGATCAGGTGTAGGTGTGTAGCTGTAAATATCTTCAGTAGACCAAAACAAATTATTCATACGATATGGTCATTACTGCACTGCCAAGAAAACAATGATATGTAACTTTCTTAAATCCTAAATAAATTCAATAAATGCATACAGACAAGCGAAGACACTCATATTCCGACAAATGAAAACACACACCCTGGCACACGCATGCAATACAAGTGGAAGAAAAACAACTAAAATATGATCAGAGATCAATGGACATACTTCAGCAGACACTGCCAGAGCATCAAACCAATTGTCACATTTTAGAGCCTGCAACAGAGGTCTTAATCGAGTGTCAAAATTTGACACAACACCCAGCTTCACACCCGCTTTTCTAAGAGCTTTAAATACTTTCTCAGCATCAGGATCACAAAGGTGCCAAGCCTATGGAAACAAGCATTTGCAAAAGATTATCACCATTATGTACGTAAAACTATAGCACAACATTGAATCATAAGAGCTAATTTACTTACCAGAAAAGAAGGAGGCTCATAAAAGCTAATTTACAAGTGACCATACCTTGTCAGTGGTATAGTAGTTATAAAGTTCTTCAAAGTACTGAGCATCCGAACAGCCAGTGGAATAACTGACTATATATTGCCAGAAGGGCCTCCCATCATTAACATATCTACAATTGAAGATATAGTTCATATCATTGATCTGAATGGCAGAGATCTCTATTAAACGTGAAAGAAGAATTGCTAACTTTTGCAGGGGAAGCAAAAGGAACGTGAAAGCTTCTATTCCCAATATTCTCTCAAGTCTTCTCATTTTAGGGAAAATAGAAAAGACCAAAGAAACATTTACAAGGGTTCTTTTGCCACTGGTTTAAGAACCTGAAATCACGACACGTGGATGGAAAGACCTCAAAAGATACATAAGGCTTCAGAGATTTTATAAACAAAACTATAAGGAAAAACATAAATACGGCACTTTCTCTTTTTCATGCTTTGTAGTTGTCATTTAAGAAAATACTTCTCAGAGAATAAGAGATTAAAAACTGCAAATTTGGTCCTAAGATAGAGCTCAACTGATCTATATTCTAGAATATCCAAGTATGACAGTATAAATTTTCTCTCCAACCGCTCTTCTCCTTTCTTTTTCTCTTTCCCTTTAAACTCTCAACCATAATGCAAGTGTCCAGGTCAGATCACTGCTGATATATTTGGACAAAATACTGCTTCAGTGATCTTATTATTGAGTTTTATGAACCCCTAAGAGTTGGCTCAAGTGGTAAAGGCCTTGGGCTTGGAGGTATGCTCCACCTAGGTCTAAGGTTCAAATTTCCTTGGGTGCAAACAATCTCTAGGGGCCATCAAACTGGAGGATTTTTTCTTTGAATTACCTGAGGTGCACTTACGGGAAACTCCTTGTCAAGGGTATGTGCACCCCCGAGATTAGTTGGGACGCTATTCCCGGACACCCGGTGGCAATAAAAACAAATTATTGAGTTTTATGACCGAGTCATAACTGTTGTAATATCAAAACAATTACTCGTGGGAATTTTAGGGAACATTCCAGTATGGGACTTGGTTGACCCTGGGAACATATATCTTAATTTTGGCACGGAAACTCATTAATTGCAATCTCTGACATCAGTATCTTTTTTACAGGTCAAAAGAAGTACTGAAAATGTCAAAAAGAGGAATACAGAAAACCGCTTTCCAATTACTTGGAGCACATATTAACAGCTAATTTGGAAAAAATAAAATTGAGAGAGGGGGTGAATATTATAAAACAGCATTCACGATGAACGCAAAAGGAAATAGATGCAAGCAGGAAAAGCATAATTAAATGTGATAGAGTGTACACTCAGGTTCAAATAGTACCGACTCTAATAGCATATGAAATCATTATTTATTACAAAAGTTGAAGATGATGGTAAGAAATATATTTATTATTTATTTTATATGTCAACAGAAATAACCCAACAAAAAGATAAAAGCAAACGCAGAAACAGTAATAGAACAGACCTGAGACGAGATCTACCCCAAGGCTGGTCATAAGCCCTTCTGTATCTGTTCAATATCTCGTCCTCCGAGTACTTCACCCCATATTTCTCGCCAATAGACCTATAAATCTAATGAAAAAACAAGCAAAATTAATCCATTAATCAAATCTACAAGGAAAAAATCATTTATTCTTTGTTAAGTAAAAAATCCATTAATTCTACTCCGGAAAACTACAAACTTACTCCAAAAGAACATCCGCAGGAATGAAGAAAGAAAAAGAAAAAAGGAGAAACCAGCAAAACCCAGAAATCCATCAATGCATTTCATGCATACATCCACTCACAGTCCATAAATCCAATTCATGCATACTTTCACCCAGGAATCCAGCAATGCAAAAAAAACACTCAGATACCTAGAATTCCAACTCATGCACAGAAAGACCTGAGCCATAGGCTGAGAAGGAACAAGAAGTGTGCCAGTGGGTGGGTGGGTGTATACACCAAAACATACTCGTACATACATGTCAGTGGGTGGGTGTATGAGAGAGAGAAGGGGCGAGATACCTGAGCCATAGGCTGAGAAGGAACAAGAAGTGTGCCAGCAGCGTCAACCAACAAGGCCTTGTGAGTGATCTCACCATACAAAGACCTCCTATAATCCTCATAGTCCTTCAGTCCCAACATCCCCAATCCCACAGGCCCCGGCTCAACCGCAGCAACAGCAGTGGACCAACACATTGCCCCGAATTTCCCAAACGGACCAACCCGTATCCCACCATTGGAGATACAACCAGAAGAGAGAAGTCGAGAGAGCTTTGTTCTCGTCGCTATTAAAGCCATTTTCGGATTCACATTCGAGGGTTCTCTCTCTATTCTTTGTAGTTATCTCCTGACCTTTCTCCTACTAATATTTAGCTGTGAGAATTACCTCATCAGTCGTTGGACGCTCAGTTTGAGGAACGAGAACAAAGACAGCCGTGAAAATTATATAGACCTGGAAGTGGGGAGTCGCGTTGAAATTTCCCAGAGTTTCAGTATAATTACGGTTATAGCCATCAACCTCAAAGTATTAAAAAATGGCAAAAAAGGCGTAGCGTTAAACAAAGAAAAATTATGCAGTTTATCCTCTCATTTTTATATATATTTTTATTTAATAATTAAAGAAATAATTTTTTATATATTGGTGTACTTTTATATTTTTAAAAAATATTTAAATATTTTTAAAAATATGAAAATAAAAAGAAAAAAAATAAAAAACAACATTTATACTAGGACGACTCTTAAACAAATGAGCAGTGCTATTTTACCGTCTGAATAGTACTGTTTATTATTATCTCTAGTTATTTTTATAATTTTTCTATTCATAATTTTGAGTTTTGTTATTCATCCTCCCCACACTCCACACTCCACACTTTTTAATATTTTTTAATATTTTTTTAAAATTTTTTTTGAATTTATTTTTTTTAAACTATTTATAATTTTTTATTTACTATTCATATAAAAATATATTTGATAAAAAAAATTAAAAAAAAAATTTAAAAAAAGATGGAGTGTGGAGTGTGGTGTGAATAGTAAGATGTTGAGTAGAATTTTTATTTTTCTAAACAAATATATCACTCCGAGTCACTCGACGTTAGGGAATTTGTATGGAAGTCACCATGGTCCATGCCCAACCGAAGTCTAACTACACTTTCACCTCCATTTCTCTAACAGTTATTATTAGATAACATAATCAATGCATCTGTCTACTACAGTTACGTCAGGTACGAAAAATTCGGGCGTGAATTTCTATGCATTGAGTTCCTTAATTTCTCAGAAGAAATAATCTTCCCAACCTCTTACTATTCACCACACTCCACACTCCACTTTTTTTTTTTAATTTTTTTTTATCAAATATTTTTTTTATGAATAGTGAATAAAAAATTTGAAATATTTAAAAAAAAATAAATTCAAAAAAAAATTAAAAAAAAAATTAAAAAATATTAAAAAGTATGGAGTGTGGAGTGTAGGTGAATAGTAGAAAGTTGTGTAGCATTTCTCTTCTCAGAAATTTCTTAGATATTGTACTAAATTTTTCGAACGACGGTCTCGTTTGTTTCTAAAAATAGAAATTAAAATGTTGAATAAAATATTATTAAATTATATATTTTAATATTATTTTTATTTTAAAATTTTAAAAAATTAAATTATTTATTTTATTTTATATAAAAATTTAAAAAAATTATAATGATAAGACGATAAATTTTTAAAATTTAAAATTTTAGTTTTAAAAGCAAACCATTAAAAAGATTTATTAGCCTAAGCTTTAGGTTTTGGACCATTGGTTGATTATTATTATTATTTTTTCCTCAGCTGAACCATAGGTTGATTGTTTGGATGATGTGTATTTTGCATCCAATTATGTGACTATTTATATTGAAAATGCAGGGAACATTAACAAGAGGCTAGGTAATTTTGAAAATAAAGCGAAAAGGATGGGCATGAATTAGAATATATGTGACTGGGCCGATTTTTCAACTGGACCAGACCAGGAGAGGGACTAGCGAACAACCACTGTCGGAAGCTACGAAGATATCGTACAAGACTGACGACGTGGCAGAAGATCAGGGAGGTTATAATCCGTGTCAGCAAATTCCTCCAGAAACCACAAACCATATCGTAAAGTGGGACCCATTCCATGAATCCCTTTCACGGGACTTTCCCTACATGAATCATGACCGTTTCCCCTTACGCAACTCTTTCCCAGTAATTGGTTTTTGGCATTTTAGTACTCGTTTAATTATACAAAATTAAATTATTTTATTTCATTCTATATAATCATTATAATTTTTTTAAATTTTTATATAAAATATAATAAATAATTTTAAAATTTAAAATAAAATTAAAATTAAAAACTTATATTATAACAACATTTTATTTAATTTTTAACAAAATATTTCATCTCATTTAAACTACGTAACCAAGATATTAGTAAACCTGGTATTCTACTAGATCTTATCCTCTTTCTATCAACACCTGTAATCTATTGTAGATAATATGATATGAGTTTGTTAAATAATTTTTAATTTAAAATATATAAGTGTTGCGTAAATTTTTTTAAAAAAATAAATAAATATGAGATCTGTATAACAAAAATTATTTTTTAATAATAAATTTTATTCTTTTTTAAAACGATTGTGCAGTGGTTATAGACTCCGCAACTATAAAAAGAATTACTATTTTTTTTAAAATTATTTAGAGAACATTAATTTATGAATCTTATTTTTTACATGTCCAACATATTAATGATGTGAAATATCATGAGATGATGATGATAAAAGATACGGTGAATATCATTACTCAATTTGATTATTTAAAATATACCTCATCAATTAATATTGTTAACGACAAAATAATATATTTGACATATAAAATATTAAAACTATCATGTAGACAAAATTTTAAAAGAGTAATATTATATGTAATCACTTTTATCTATTTTTTATACATTCTAATGATATGGCGGAACTCAATATTTATTTTATATTAAAAAAAGTAAAGCCAATCATATCAACAAAGTGCGTAAAGAGTACGTAAAATTAATTACACTTAAAATTTTTTATTTTAAAAAGAATTATTTTTTTCAAATATATATCTACTCTATTATAATAAATGATTATCTAACTGTGAAGAGTAACTTTTATTATTTTTTCTTTAACTTTTCTTATTTTTCCTTTAAGTCTTGTTTTACTAAAAGGTCTTTAAAATCCTTAATCATTTGATGTGCAGCTCATTGTAGAATTTAATAAAGGATTCTGTTTTAACAAGAGGTCCTTAAGATTATCGATCATTTGACGCGTAACTTCCTTGTAAAATTTAATGAATGATTATGTTTTAACAAAAGATATTTAATATTAAATTAATAATATTTTATTATTATATATAAAATAAATAGATAATCTAATATGGATGTAGACCAATAGCTGAAATTTAGATTTTTTTTAATCTTTATTTGTTGTCTTTATTTAATTTTATATTTTTTTTTCAAACAAATAAGTTACTGATTTTTTTATTTATTTTTATTTAAATCATTATATTAGGTGTTTTCTGAGATTAATGCATTCAGAATTGTTTTCTAGTATATATATATATATATATATAGAAAAAGAAAGTAGAAAAGTTGAGGTGAAGATGGGGGTTAGTTGTGGAACTTGCTAATTTGTTGTATGGTCAAAAGAAGGGACCCATCATAAATGTTGGAATCTTTAGATTTAAAGTTGGCAGCAGTAAGAAGGAAGGTGAACAGAGACGATCTTGCATTCTCGACCACAAACAATATTGAGATGTAAATGCTTTGAATTGATTTAGGTTGTCTTTTTGGGCCAGAAAGAAAGATATAACCTCTATGATTGAGGTCTGCATCCTATGCGGGTGGTGGATCCCATTATTCGATCCATAACCAAAAGAGAAAGATCCCCTCGTGCAGTCCTTGTCTTGCAACTCCGTCCACAACTATTATTAGGATGAGAGAGAGAGTAGGCTACTGGCCACAATTGTTGCGAGTTTTTTTTTTTTTTTTTTGAAATTTCAAACTTCATTCATTTCAAAAGAGGTTAATGATACAAGAGGGGATACAGTCTACATCTATAGAAGTAGAATTTACAAGTACATTCTTGGCAAGCACGTGGGCTGCCTTGTTTCCCTCTCTACGTATATGAGTTGCTTTCCAACTTGCAAACGTGCGTAGTTGGCACTTAAGATATTCAATTATCATGCCTGTTGACGACCAGTTCTCCCCTTTCCATTGATGGCTTGAATAACTTGTATTGAATTGCCTTCAAGGATGATCTTTGTGAAACCCAGGCGAATGCCAAGTCGTAATGCTTCCAAAGCTTCTATTGCTTCTGCTAGGAGAGGATTTGGATAAAGGAATCTGTTTAGTCTTGAAGAGGCCACCACCATACCCGAGTTGTCTCTTACTATGATCCTGATCCCCACTTTGCATTTTGTTTTATTAATTGCAATGTCCCAGTTGATCTTGTATGTGTGGGAGAGTTGTTTTATTAATTCAGCGTCTCTGACAATTGTTGCGAGTTTGCCCAATATGCAATTATTGTTAATTTAACAAAGTCATCCTCGAATAGGCCAACTTTATAAAAGACTTTCATAAAAACAATAGATATCACTCATAAAAAATAATTTTTTTTTACACTTTTTTTTTAAGTAAAATTCACTTTTTTTACAAAGACTTGTATGACACTTATACTGTACTTGCAAAAATAATTTCTCTTTCTTTAAGTACTATATCAGTCCTGTAAGTTTTTACATTTTCCTAAAAGGAGAATGAAAATCTTTGTAGTATTTATAGTTCTTGAGTAAAATAATGAGATGCGTTTTTATTATTTTTGTAAAAGTAGATGGAAAAAAGGTGAATTTTGGATTAAATCTTTGAGATATGTTTTTTGTATTGAAATTTGTAAAACTGGGAAGTTCGATTTAAAAATTTGTTTTTTTTTCTTGGTTTCAAATTCAAATAACAGATCCACATTTATTTACTCAATACCGATTAAAATGAAGCATGATTTTTTTTTTGGGGGGGGGGGGGGGGGGGAGAGAGAGAGAGAGAGAGAGAGAGAGTTGAAAGAATCAAAGGGAGAAAACAAACTGAGAGTGTGATAATTGAAAGAAACGAGATACTGATTAAAAAAGACCCTAAAATCAAATGCCGGCATCGCATCCTTGACCATGCAGAGAGGCAGCGGGGTGGGGTTAGGCCGATACTTGTGTGTCAATTCATGGAGGCAATTTCATTTCAGATAACATTTTCTCCATATTACACGCAACCGTCCTTAGTTCCACATCTTCCTAAAGCACTGAAATTCATTTTACTGATCCAAGGTGATCTCTCTAAGTGATGAACCCAACAAGACAACCATGAATACGCAGAGAAACGTGACTCGACTCGACTCTCCGAATAATTGAAATGAACCATATCACAAAAATTAGTTATCCCACAACACTTGTCATTTACACTGCTGCTCTTCTAATGGCAACACATCCCTCTGGTCATGGATAACACGACAAGAAAATATCCGAATGATGAACTTTGATCTGCAATTATTCTCACTTATAAACCAGAAACAAGAACATCCACACTGCTGCTCTTCTAATGGCAACACATCCCTCTGGTCATGGATAACACGACAAGAAAATATCCGAATGATGAACTTTGATCTGCAATTATTCTCACTTATAAACCAGAAACAAGAACATCCAAAAGCTCAGACGTCATCAGTTTGCACTGTCAAGTTCTGTACGCCTAGATCATGGTACAAACCATGCACAAATTGGAGTGTGGTGCGATCATCCATCCCTTTTTTCACCTGCAATTAATCATCCCCCAAAAGAAACCACTAAATTATAGATATTCAAACATTTAGTGAGATACTACAGGAAAACCAAATCGATGCCAGAAGACAGATTGCATTAAAAAACACACCTGTATTGAGACACAGCCAACAACATGACCAGGGACAAATTCCCAAAAACGTGCTTGAGCAATTTCCAGTACATCTTCACGGGCAGTTATCTGATCACAAAAAAATCAAAATCAAACACCAATAAAAACTGTTCTCCTTCCTAATGTGCATCCATCTAAAAGCCTTTAAATCACCTGTCTCCAGCATTTGCTCAATGCTGAAGTTGGAATGCGAGGTGGTGCCATTTGAAGCAAGATGCCTCCAGTCGCTTTAAAAAGTGGCATGACAAGCATAAAGACAGCAACTGAAACTAGTCCCAAACACAATACTTCTGCATTCTGAACCCTGAAAAGCAGGAAAAGTTATAAAAGGAACTGGAGTTGGGGGTGAGAGGTACCATAACATCTTTAGCAATCCCAACCCCCCCCCCCCCCAAACAAAAAAAAATGGGGATTACCCAAAAAAAAAAAAAAACTGGGCATGAAGCATTAATTACCCGAGGGACAAAAGCCAAGATGCCAATATCAAGCCAGCGCTGAAAAACAAGTAGAGCACACAGCTTAAGATGCCTGTACATAAAATGGGGGGAGAGAGAGAGAGAAAGCACATCATACCTGCGAATGGAATCTGCAAGAACATGAAGGCAAACTGAATGGTAGTTCATATCTTCTGCGTTTCTGTACACTGCAAGCAAGTGCTATAAGAAGACTATCTGGGAGAAAAAGGCTCATATATAAATTGATATTATGGAGTCTTTTCCTCGCACTAATAAATCCCTCTAATGATAATTCTCATTACAATACTACATATCCCATGCAGACAATAGAGTTAGCAGGGAGTCAATATTATTTCAGGGTTACACTTTCGGCTCATCCCTCTCAATATCTTCACCATTGCCTGTATGATAACTCTCTCTCCAAGGATAAAAAAAAATTAAATAAAATCAGGGTATCCGTAGAACTCTTAACAACATAATTACCCAAATATCAATGGTAAAGCAATAAAGCATGGATAGGAATCAAATAGATGGTCAAACTACATAAGAACAGACCAATTGAAGACACAGAGGCATGCATGTGGAACTGTTTCGTTCATTTAAACGCCCATGTTATACACTTTGTACCAGTCTCAAACCAAAACACACAGCATGTAATGGTTCCAAGAAAAAATGCTAGTTTATGTCTGCCAGAGAACCTAACCTAACCTAACCTCATGCATTGAGACACAGCATAGAGTTTTTTGAACCTATCGCATTGATACACAGGCAAGTATAATTAAAGTTATAACATCACAACAAGCACATAAATATTTAATAATATAAACACAAAAATTCTTATGGGAATATATGCATCTCCATGTAACTAAGACAAACTGAACCAGTATGGCTCAAGCAATAAACAACTTAAACTGCAGCAAGACTTACCAAGGTTTATGCGAGCATAATTCCGGAAGAACCAAACACCAATAAGATTCACCAATAAATTTGTCACCGCCGAAACAATTAAGTAATGCCTATAAGCAAACGATGATATAGCAGCCATTAATGAAAGAACAAAATAGAAGAGAAAAACAGAAGCAGGAAAAATAAGTATGAATATGCAGTAAGCAAGCATTGAGTCATGAGACATTCCAAAATAAAATCATGTGATGATGATCAAAATGAAAAATGCCTACAAGTTGATAGAAAGAGATTGCATTATTCTGTATCAGTGTATCTAAGACAAGCTACATCACATTTCACTATTGCATAAATTTTGAACAATAATGGAAAGAAAGTGAAGATGTCCTGGTAGAACATGAATTAGCGTAAAAGGGCTCTCAAATGCCTCACCTGTTAAACTAAAGAGCCCTAAAAGACAGTAAACCACATCATTCGAGTTATATGAGCTCACACCAGATGATTTAAGGGAAAAATGGATATAAAACCTATGGTCAGAACCTAGTAACCACATACACATTAGCTGATATAGATACGTCATACAAAGATAACTAAATTCTCCAATAACCCAGTGCAATAAAGAATGTTAAATAAAATAGACCGTCTGGATCATTCAAAGTCTGCATGATCAACTTACTTGTGCTCAGACTCATCTTGGATGAAAGCATGAAGTCCTTCCACAGCTAAGGAGAATGACATAAACAAAAGAAACAGCTGTCTAAACAAGCAGCAGAATTGAAGTATCCACATGTTAGCCAAAATAATGTGTCAGTATTAATAGTTTAGGATGCAAATTGCAAAATGCCTAGTAGTTAGCGGGTGCCAAGTGTATTTTTCTTTCATAAATTGATTAATCTGTTGATGCCAATTCAATTTTGAAAAATAATATGAAAATTAATGTGTGTGTGTGTGTGTGTGTGTGTGAGAGAGAGAGAGAGAGAGAGAGAGAGAGAGAGAGAGAGAGAGAGAGAGAGACCAACAAAGGAGACTTCTTCATGAAGACAGAAACTGGGAACAACCAAATATCTGCCTAAAAGGAAACTTAGTATGGCATATAATATCATTGCTGTGATTTTCTTTTTAAAAAATCAAACATAAGTACACATTATGTGGAAAGACTTCCTCCTCTTGTATACGACCGATGTACTTGGGCTATGCCTTGCCTTTTTTCATAAAATTATTCTTAACCTATCAAAGAAGAAATGATTTCCAGATTTGTTTCATTAAATCTCCACCTCTTTCCATTCTAAATCAAATTTAATCATGTAAAACACACTCAAAACACAAACTTAGCATCTAGGACGGACAGGAAATATTCAAAGGTGGTGGCAGCTTTGGAATATTACAGAAATTTAAAATCAGTATCGGTGCCCAAAACAGAGTCAACTTGATTCAGAAATTGAAGTGCCCTCGATACTTTGATTTTAAAAAGCATCATATTAGGTCACGATGATTTTCTTTTTCTCATCTGATTATGCCATAATAGCGATGAAATGGGTGATGCCAGATACTTACAGCATTTGTGAAAGCAGACAATACTTCTAGCCTCTTGTACCTGAAATAGAGAAGAAGTACGAATATTCAAACTCATGCCTATAAACATTATTAGTAGTTTGAATGACATCATGTGAACACAATATAATGCATTTCCAGAATATACATATTTCCTGGGGAGACAAGGATATTGGGATGAAAGAGAGGGTTTTTTTTTTTACAAGAGAAAGAGAGTGAACTGTTATAATAATAAAAAACTAGAAACAACAACCCAAATCTAGAGCAATAAATTGACTAAGTGACAAAATTGGATTTATTCAATCAAATTCAAAGATAAATCCGGTTTCATTTTATTGTAGTGAGGACAGTTTCTTATCTCACCCATAAGTGTAAACTCTATCAGGCTGTTTTCTTGAGGCAGCCATTGCAAACAATGAAAATGTCAATAGGCCACAGCCAAATGTTAAATGAAAGGCGTCGGAGACTAAACCTGAGAAGACACCGGCAACCAACACAAAAGTACATTAATATAAAAAAACACAGGGAAAACTTAAGAGATAAAGTCATAAACTAAAAGAGAATAATGAAATTTCAAATCAGCAGATATTATCCCTCCAATAAAGCTTACTAACTAGTTGTATTCCAATTTACGGACTCAAAAAAGGATCAAGTTACCAAGTATATATGAAACAATTATGCTTACAGTAAACAATAGCTTTTGCAATACTTGAATTAGGGAAGTGAAGGTTAAACGACTCTTGAAAGGTATCCTCCCTCTTGAAAGGACCCAAATTCGAGGAAACAAAATAAGTGAGCTGCCGAGTAGTGACAGAAGAACCCAAATTGTGGTTTTATTTTACTTCTCCTTTTTTTTTTTTTTTTGATAAGTATATCATGTTCCTACGTCTTCTAACTGGGGTTTTAGAACAAAAGGAAAATCATAGCTTATAGGAACATGATATACACGTATCGAGTGTGTGAATAATCCGCTAGAGAACGCAGAATAATCATATAGAAATCGCAATACGAAGGCAAAGAGGGGTTCTCACCTACACGGCCCGTAAACAGCCCGATAACTAACTCTGCGGTTGAATACGCCACGTTAAGCGAAATCATCACGAACAATCTCTTCATGTACCTATTTCCGGACCTCATGATCCGCAAAATCGAAGATACAAACAACAAAAACGAGAATTTCTGGGCCGATCCGTTTCCTTCACCAGAATACTTGCTTTCATCTAAAGAGTAGAAGAGCCCAGTCGGAATGTCTATGCTCGAAACGCTCCGAGCAAGCAGAGGCTTTGCCGGGTCGTTCAGATTGATCGAAACCGGCGTGTGAGGCTCCCGCGCTTGGTCAAATGAAGCTTGGCGCGAAAACGCCAATCTCCGATCGCTCACGCTGAGACCGAAACCCGGGTTCCATGAATTCTGGGACTCTTTCTCCGATGGCTGATAATACTTGAATGAATCGCTCTTCTCCATTCTGACACCCCCAAAATCCGATTTTCAGACCCAAGACCCCTTTTTTTGCAAGAACAAGAAAACCCTAATTCACGATCAGACTTGAATTAGCCTTCAAATTATACCGACCAACATGAAAAGGGCAGGCTACCGAAAGAGAGCATAGCTTCAAACGAAAGACTCGAAAAATGACCCAAATTGCACGCTGACGTTGAAAATCGAGGCTCGCGAAGACTCCGAGTCTAGGAAACGAGCAAACCTCGTTGCATGTTTTGAATCGTTCCGAGTCGTTAGATTAAGGTTGCATTTTGAGATTGACGTTGAATTGAATTTTTTATAAATAATAATAAGTTAAGTATTAAAAAGAGTTATGTATAATTAATTTAAATTAAATTTAAATTATATTTAGATGTTAAGATGAATTTAATATTTTTTATGAAAAATTGAAAAAGATTATGAGTCTCATGTATAAAAATATTTTAAGTTGAAAAAAATTATAGGTCCTATATGTAAAAAGTTTTTGAGTTGGGATAAATTTAGTAATTTGAGAGTTTAGTATTTATATGTCAGACTCGATTTAAAATTAAATTAAACTAAACTCAATTGAGTTTAGAAACCATACGCAAATAATCAATTTGTCGTCGGCCAATTTTCCTACTCATCATTTTTATATATTACATACTATATTTATTATTATTATTATTAATTTTATTATTCTTAACTTAATTAATTCTATTCATAATCTATTCACCATTTATTTGATAAGAGAACAAAAATTAAAAAATTATATATAGTTTATAATATAAGGATAATGAATAAAAATTTTCAACCAACAAATGCGCAAAAAAAAAAAAAAACTTTTGATCAAAAAAAAAAACAAATAAACCAAAAGACCTAGAATATAATTATATAAAGAAAATATCAGATATTTTTATTCAGTTATTATTTTTGTGTACAAATTATTTTCTATTAATGAACAATTTTTCTATTACAAAACTTGCGGTAGTCAAAGATGAAAACATTTTCCTGTTACAGTCTAAAAAAGAGAAGATTTTTTTTTTGAAACAAATAAAAAAGAGAAGATTTGTTACGCTATAACGTATGGGCAGTTTGAAATATCGTTGGAACTTTTATTAATATATTAGGCTGGTTTGGATGTTGAGATAAATTTGGTTTAATATTTAAATATTATTTAAATATAATTTTTTTTATAAAAAAATATATCTTATCATAAAAAAATATATATATAGGAAAAATTCATTTTTCTTTTATGGTACCTACTTTTTAACAAAATACTTGACACAATTAGCCCACACTTGAGACTTATCCCGACATTACTCTTCATAAATGATATAGTTTGAGGAACCAGCTTCGTTTCACGAAGGCAAGAAGTACACCATTGTTTTGACTGCAAACTCAATTAAGGCCTCCTTCGTTTTTAAGAACTATCTCAATTCATCTCATCTAATTATTACAATTTTTTTAAATTTTTAAATAAAATATAATAAAAAATTAAAAAATTTTAATTTTTAAAATAAAAATAATATTTTATTCAACTTTTATCTAATATTTTCTCATCTTAACTCACTATCCAAACCTCTCATTAACTACATTCCTCAAAGCTTCCCCTACATATACCATTTGCATTGAATGGAGGCTATATATGTCTCTTATATATTAAAAGCAGTTATTTGAGATCAACATGAATGAATAGTAATTTCTATTTGACACTTTTTTTTTTCATTTACGCCCACGTGTGGTTGGGTCTTATTTCGACTTTATCCTGGGCTCTTCTATTTTAATTTTCGCTCGTCCCCTTCTATGAGCCACTGTTATTACGATTTTGTTTTTGATTCTTATGTTATTTTTTTTCTTTAATACTATTGATTGACCGAGTATTATTACGTTTTTACTCTTGATTGGTGTGTAATACTTGATTGATCTCTCATCTGTTACGTTTAGGAGTGTAAATCGGTCCAGTCTAGAGGGTGATAGGTCCATCATTTTCTTAGATCGGACCGAACACTCATAGGGACTAGATCGGTATCTATCGGTCTGGTCGTCCGTTCAGTCTGACTCAATTATCTTATTATTTTGTTTCCTTTTTTCAAATAAATTAATAAAAAATATTTAAATTAATAAAATTAAAATTAAGTGAATTATTAATGTGGATTATGTAACTAACTCTTTAAAAAAATATTGAACTATAATTATATTTATGATGTTGATAGTTACTAACTTAGACTTTGCGCTATTTAGTATGCATAATTATTAATAATCTCATATATTTTATATATGATTTATGAATATCAAATAATTTTATTGTATATAGATTATTCATACTTACTTGCAATTTAGGTATTTAAAAAAAATTGGCTTAATCACTTTAATTAAGTGTCTGGACCAAACTCCTTAAACCCCTGGTTACATTTTTGTCTCCAATTCTATTCATTTATTGTTCGCACAGTGCCGTATCGTCCCTGTATGACCAAAGGTTGGTCTATATTTTTCATGTCCCTAGTTCGTTTCCATGATTTGTTTCCATGATGTATTTCATTCTTTCAGTGACGATTTTGGTTCTTGCTCGTTAAGTGTCGCGCATCCGTTTCATCCTACTATTTCATGGTGTGATGTTGTCAGCCAAGGGGATATTTTGGCCAGTTGCTGGGAATTCTGTTGTGGTTTTTGAGTGTCAATTGCTGAGACTTGAGACTAAGGTGCCGATATTGTCGTGGTTTTGTTTTTGCATCTTGTTTTTTGTTTTTATTTTTTTGTTTTTTATGAATATTTGTGTATCTTGTTTTGGCCACCGATGATTTTGACTCTTTGAGCGAATCTCTTTAATTTTGGACGTCGGCTTGTGGGTTTATTCTAGTTGTTTATTTTCGTTTTTGATTTTCCACAGCTGGGTCAGAATTCAGTCTTCCTAATATTTGGTCTCTCTTCCTGGTACCTTTTAGATCTTTGTGTAAAAGAGTTGATTTCTGTTGTGTCCCTCTGTTTTTGGTGGTGGTGGTGTGGTTAATTTTGTGGTGGTCATTATGCTTAGGAGAAATTACAAAAAGTTGGAGCTGTTTGTTTATTTTGGATCGGTAAATTAGGATAAAGGTACTTGGGTGTTGTTTATTAGATCCAGAAATTACTGAATATGATGTAATGACTTTCTAAGCGAACCTCTCTCTCTCTCGGAGTGAAACTACAATTTAACAGTTTGCGAGAAGAATGCAATTCTACGTGTAAACTACAATTACAAACATGCCTCGCACTTGCCCCACTACTAATATATATACATACTTCGAACCCCAGAAAAATTTATAAAGGCTAGGCCATCTCGATTATAATTTTTCATTTTCTTCAACTGAGAAATCATACCAAAAAAAAAAGGAGAGGTTTATACTTTCTCTATTATATCCATATGCAGAATTTCTTATTTTATAACTTATACCTGCCTGCAAAGGGCATATCTACTGATCCAATCCATAGAGTTCCGTCTTTCTCTTCCACTTCAGCAATAGACCTCCATTTATTCCCACTATTATCTTCAAATATTTCCAATATTTCACCTTTCTCACTCAATCTCACTGCCAATGCACTTGAGGATCTCATCCATCTAGTTAAGTGCGAATAGGCTTTCGTAATGTTGAAAGGAAGCTTAAGCAAAGCATTTCCTATCCAAGGATTGGAAAGAACCAATTCCAATAGCCTTCCTCTTCTCGAAGGAATTGCAACCCAATATCCTCCCCTTGGACTCCTATTAATGTTGTCTGGAAACCCTGGGAGTTGAGCAAAGACTTCAAAAGTTCCGGCTTTTGGTGGAGTTTCTAGCCAATACCTCATGATTCTGCAATTACTGGTCTCTGCAAGTAGAATGTAGTGGCCATTCTCACTCAATACCACGCCATTTGGGAAGGAGAGATTCTTTAGAAGAACGCTCACTTGTTTGGTTTCTGGGTCATATTTCATCAGCCTTCCTGTTTTATCCCCACTTAATATCACTGACAGGTAATTCCTGCATGGTTGAGTATCCCATCTTACATTGTTAATTAATTCTTTCATGAAAAGAAAAAAGAAAAAAGAGAAGATATAGTTTTAAACGAAAATTGAAAAATAAAATAAAATATTATTAGAATATTATTTTTTAATATTAATATTATTTTAAGATTAAAAAAATTAAATTATTTATTATATTTTATATAAAAATTTTAAAAAATTATAATAATAAAATAAAATGAGATGAAACCGTGGCGATGGTCACGGTTGAGTTACCTCCTTTGGTACTGAGAGCTGCTGTCACTAAAATACACCACACCGTGGCGAGGGTCAATGTCCAAGCTGTTGGTGAAGACGAAGTTAGGAGGCTCATGTGCATGTGTTGCCACCTTTTCGGCCACACCGCCAGCAGGCCCTACGACAAGTAGGCCCATGTAGGCGTCAGCAATATAAAGATTACCCGTGGTCGCGTTGAAGCGCAACCCCAATGGTCGCCCACAAACGTGCTCCGTTTGATCGTCATCGTGTGGCCCTCCACAACCATCCCTGCCAACAAATCATGAACTCAATCTTTCAACAAAAGCTGCATCCTGTACATATATACTGTATAGTTTTGGTGTACTTTGTGCTCTATGAGAAAAGTTTTTTTTTTTTTTTTAATTTGTCCAATAATATTTACAATCTCTTACTAACATATTAAAGATATATATTTTTCTTATCTTATTTGTATTCTTATTTATTATATCCGTTTTCTTTTACTTCAACAAGAAAAATACATTTTTGTAGAGTTAAAAAACTCACGACCCGACAGAAAAAAGACTCGGAATCATAAATATGAGTCAGCAGTACACCATCCTAAGCGTTACGGGTAGGCAGCCCGTGTTATAAATGTTACGAGGAAACGTGCGTTGCATGCGCTATTTATCCGTACGAAATAAAATCAAAATTATTTTAATAAAAAATTTAAAAATTGATATGATTTTTTTATACATTAAATTATAAGATTATTTTTATTAAAAAATAAATCTAACGTATCATATAAAATTATATTAATTAATAAATTTACTTCTATAAAATATCTTGATAGATGTAGAGTTTCTCAATAAAAAATCATTGGTAACTTGTTTGATTAATGAGTGCAGCTTCAGTAATAACTAATATAAAGTAATTCAGAATTTAATAACAAATAATTATTTAAAAAAAAAACTAAACGCATCATAATGAAGTCAATAGTTAAAGAAATTTTCAAACAATTAATATTTTGTTATTCAATTGTATAAAAAGTCGAAAACGAGTTAGCTCCTTATAATAATTTCCGTTAATTAATACAAAAACAAAAATGATCAAACTAGCTAATTACTACTATTTATATAACAAAATCAACGATGATAAAACTAGCTATTAGTACTAATATTATACAATTTTTATACGACTATTTAATAAAAATATTAAAATTTTAAGACTTTTTTGCACTTTTGATTTTTATGTGCTTGAATTAAATAATGTAAATGTTCTTTATGAAAATATCTTGGAGTCCAATCCATTGTATCTACCACAAAAAATAGAAAAAAAAGGAGAAAACAATAAATTAGCATGCGATCATTAAGTTTGTTCATACCTTTGGCTTGCAACAACTAACAAGAAGAAACATCTCTATGTTTGGACATATTAACATACATATATACAGACCAGAGATGTTCTGAACTTAGATGAAATTCTTTGTAGGCACGTTTATAGAACAGAACATGCACCTATTAATTAGATTGAAAAACATCGTATGAAGACATATAAGTAATATATGATCAGAAACTAAAAAAATGGAAAAACGGGAAATGATGATGTGGTTGGATCCACAGAGTTTGCAGTGGGTGGGATTTAAAACCAAACTAACAAACAAACAAACATCAGAACAGGCTTTGTCTCGAATTCACATCATCCACATCCAACCTCTCAACAAAGCTGGCCATGCCACCGTACGTACCCTGCTTCGATAACCAATAAAGACAGGTCTGCGACCAACATCACTATCTGCTTGCAAATATAATTGTGTTCGGTTTATTGTTCCTTATAAACCTTCACTCTTTCTTCTACCCTTTTCTGTTTGGTCTAAAAGAAAACTAATTACCAACCTTAGGATATTATACTCGGGACAAGAGGAAAAAAAAAAAAAAAAAGGATTTATGCAGGTAGGGTGTAAGAACACGTTTAAGATAAGGTACAGGTCGGTCTGGCGGCGTACGTACCTCTCTGGAGAAGTTACGGCAAAATCGATCCAACGCCGTTCACTTTGCTGCCATTTGATGATTCGGCCATCCGATACGCCGGTATAGGGCCCTCCGCCATGCGGGTCAAAAGCGAAGCTCTCCGGTCCAACTGCACCCTCAATCGGAACAGCTTCAAATCGCCATAAATGGGCATCGGCTGAGTCTTCGACGTGGGATGTTGCTTGAGAGGAATATGATCTGCTTCGGTTAAAGGCTATAAAGGCAGAGATGAGGATTACGATGGTTGCTGCAAACAAGACTCTCATGCTTGGAGAATTATTTGAAGGAACGAATTATCAACAACGACGGAACGGTGTTGGGGAGGATGTGCCTGTGTGCGTGTGTGTATATATAGGAAATTAATAATAAGAAATTTTTTTTCACTATTTATCACTCTATTTCCCATGAAAAATCCTTCATAGCCTATGAAAAAACATCTTATATTCTATAAAAAAAATTATAGATATCGAATGTGAAAGTGAATATATAGTGATTGATGTATAACATTACTCCTAATAATAGAATATGATGAGGGTGAATCTGCGATGTTAAATATTTGCTTGTACTTCACACCAACTAGAGTTATCTTGGTCTGGGTTTGTTCTGATAAAAAAGATTAATTAAAAGATAATTAAGAACAAAACAGACCATTAAACAATAATTATCATGCCAAATATGTGACTTGCTGCATGTTTGACAGGTAGTTAGCTTTTCATTTCTTGGTACACGTGTACTTTGGGATGAAAATGTTGCTCACATAGTCTAACTGTATATACTTAAAACAAAGTAGGAGGTACCTACTACTTAGACATGGACTTCAATCAGTTGGAGTGCTGGACTCAGAAATTAATTAGCATGTAAATGATTTTCTCATGGATATTAATATGGCTGTCTATCACTATTAAGAAAAAAATGGTCCAAATTCTTTAAGGAAAAAAAAAAAAGGCTGTCTATCACAATTAAAAGTAGCTTAACTACTTTGCCTACAAAGTCAAAGTTTAAACAGCTGAATCGGGTTAGCTAGCTACTCATCATAAACAATGAAAAGAAATGAAATTAAAGAGCTGGGTACCACTTGGTTCTGTTGTTAAGTGAAAGCTACCACATGAATCATAGACGTGAGGGACTCAAAGTTGGGATCAGCTAGGTTGATCGTCCAAATGGTGCTGCTATCTTCACATGATACGGTATTTTTTTATACGTGGGGGCGTTGTCACCTTGTTATTTTGTATGATTGCTGAAAGATAGGACACAGAAAATATGTAAATAATATATATATAGATATATAAATATAGGCCAATACCATAACTTCTTGGGCTGCAGTCCACTGTTGATAGGATGCCAAGGATAAGATGCCCCTCTTCCTCTTCCAAACGGAATTTTGGCAGATTCGACACATGCAGCTATATAGCTTGGCTACCTAAAATTTAATGGAACTGCATGCTTGTGGTCGAAAAAGTACAAAAAAAAAAAAAAAAATTGTAACTCTCAGTGACGATGAAATGGTCATGTCAAAGACTAGCTAGTCATCATTTAATACTCTTCATAATATTAGTGATATATAATCTTCGTGGTAACTATTCACGATTAATACTCTTGACAGAAGGCTAGGTGTCCCTGACAGACAAATTAATAAAATGGACAGACGATTAATTTCTTCTACAACCATCTCAAAAAAAAACAAAGCCACGTTAGCATGCGACAAGGAGTGCACGAGTTTTGGGGCTGTTAGGTTTGAGGTCGCTTTCACTCGTGCGACCATATTTTTTCAGAGATTTATTATTCATAATCTCTAAGCACCATACAACACATTTTTTTTTAATTTTTTATTTATTTTACTCTTCTTAAACTAATTAAATTCTTATAATCATCATTCATAAATCACACATTTAATAAGAGAATATATATATATATAATATGTGAAAATAATGAATATAAATTTTCATTTATTTGGACTTCGATAATGGCCTACTCTCGGCTTGCTAGCACGCTCGCGCACATATATATATATATATATATATATATATATATACATATAAATATATATATATATATATATACATATAAATATATGAGAGTAATGTTGAATACAATCCTAACATGCACAAGCCCTATGTACTTATTATGAAAAAAAAATAAAATCTACCATTAAAAAATAATTTTTTATGCAAGTCATATTTACCTACTTTTAAAATGAGTACGCTCACTTTTGAACGCAAATATAATTTCTCTATAATAACTTCTACCCAAAAGGGAAACGGTCAAGATTAACGGGATCAGGATGAATCACGGCTTTATGGAAAAGAAATAAAGTGTTGTACTTTTCGATTTATTCAGAAATGAAATGAAGCGAGACATATAAAAGAGTTTTCACTTTCCATATTATAACTCCAATGCATATGTCACTTTAAACTTAAAAGGCACAATATGGTACAAATTTGCAACTTCAATATGTAGTTCTCCAATATCAAGATTCTAAACTAGATCGAAGTAACTGAGCAAGAGTCGGGGCCCAAAAAGGAAAAGCCGAAGCCGCAGATAAAAACCATGCTATCCACACCATCTAAGCCGAGATACAGAAAGTCAATATACTAAACTCAGTGCAAATTATAAATGCCTAGAAAAGGCATCAACACTGATCCAATCCACAGCTTCCCATCCTTCTCTTCCACTTCACTAATAAACTTTAGAGTCTTTCCCTCAGAGTCTTCCAAAACTTCCAAGATTTTCCCTTCCTCACTTAATTTTATAGCAGTGGCATGGACCTTTCCTCCTATCAATAGCGAGTGCAGCTGCTTGAAGCTGAGTGGAAGCTGTAAGAGTGTTTTTCCAACCCATGAATTATACAGAATCCACCTCGCCAAATGTCCTTTTTTAGCATGCAAGGCAACCCAGAACTCCCCTCTTGAGTTACGTCTTACATTATCCGGGAATCCAGGAAGCTCGGCGAAAATATCAACATTCCCAGCATTAGGACCTTGAAGCCAAAGCCTAAGGATACGACAGGTACTGGTTTCAGCCACTAGCACAAACGACCTGTCAATGCTCAATGACACACCATTGGCAAAAGCAAGGCCTTTAAGTAAGACCGTTACCACTTTGCTTGATTTATCGTATTTGAATAACCTGCCTGTCTTGTCTCCACTCAAGATCGATGACATGAATTGCCTGCACACCAAAATAACCACAAAATGCTTAATCCTTGATACCTTTTCTTGAAAGCTAAAAACCCCCCAAAAAATTAAGTTACCTCCGCTGGAAACTTGTGCTTGAATCTGTGAAATAAATCACACCTTCATGCTCATCAATATCCATATCATTGGTGAAGCGAAGGGGTTGGCCTTCAACTTCTGTGACCACTTTAGTGGCCAGACCACCACCAGGCCCTACTACTTGAAGACCCAAGTAGGCATCAGCGATATAGAGATTTCCAGTTTTCTTCTCAAACCGTAGTCCTAAAGGTCTCCCGCACAAATGCTCCAGTTCAGGTGCGAATGGACGAAAACACTCGTTCCTAGGAAAAATATAGGTTGAAGTCTATCAAAATTGGAAATTTTATAGGTATTCTATAAAATGAATGACATCACGAGCAACTTATTGATGAGTCCGCAGCTGGGAGTTGTGCCTGCACGGCTTGGAACCTATTCAGAGTATAATTCAGGCACATTCTCATCCCATTTGAAGGAAGTTACACATTTCTGAGCTTAAATAACTCCTAAAGATCTATAAAATCTAATACCAAATCCACCTCTGCATCAAGAAAAATTAACATTCCTTAAACGTGTGAAGTAACTGGTGTTGTCTGAATTCATTCAGTATTTTCAACGAAATCATTATTAGTGGTGATTACGGGTGAATTTGGTCCTGTCCGGTCGGTCCCGAGAAGGTTTTGCGGACCGGACTGGACCAATTTGGTCCAAGGTTTTCTCACCCTGGACCAGACCGAATAGGCATAAGGATCAGTCCAGTCCGGTCCAATTCGGGCTGGTCCGGTCCGGTCGGTCCTATTCGGCCCAACCCTATACCTAATGGGCCAATAGCCCAATCAGACTTCCTATGTTATTTCGGCCCAATAGTAAAAGCCTTCTAACATTTTATCCAATTTTAAGCCAAAAAATATCAAAAAATAACTTGAAAGGAAAATAAAAAATAATCATATAAAAATAAAATTGTCTACATACAATAAATTTGAATAAAAAGTTTTACTACAAAAAATAAAATGTCTATATCCCTCCAAACAATTTAAAATTTTAAATAAGGTTAAAACTAAAAATTATACTAGATAATGAAAGAAAATTGAAATAACATTCCCAAGCAAATTTGACTTCTACATAATAGTATTAATATTATACTATTAGTAAAGTTATATATTAGTACTAGTTACAAACTTATAGTGATTTAGTATTGCCATATAATATAGTAGACTATATAATAGTATTAATATTATACTATTAGTATATTAGTATTAGTTATAAACTTATAGTCATTAGTAATAGTGATATTAATAATTTAATACTATATATAGTTATAGTCTTAAAGACTTATAGTGATTTAGTTTAGTTATCAATTTATAATTATATAATTATATGGATGATGTTAATTGTTACTTTGTTACTAACTTAGAGAATGTGAATGTATTATAATTTATGATAGTTCTAAGTAAATGCATAATGAGCTATTTACAATTTTTTACATTTTGTATATGAAGCAATAACTAATAATAAGCATAAATAATTTAATTATCCATGATTCCATACATGATACACCCATACATACTTTATATTTACTTGCAAGTTGCAACTTAGGTCATAGTCTCGTAGATGTCGCACATTAGTTCACTGTGAATTGATAGGTTAATTGATAATATACAATTAATATAATATTAATTTGTAATTACATATTTAAAATTTTATATTGTAAATGGGGATAGGTTAGATGAAAATTACATAATTTATTATACAATTATTATATAAAATAATATATTTATAAAAATAAAAAAATAATTTTTGAATTCGGTCGGTTTGATCCGAGAAATCCCCATCCCGGGACCGGACCAAAGACTGAAATACCCCTACTTACTGGACCGAAACCGACTATGGGGATTTTTGGTCCGGTCCGGACTGACCATTTTACACCCCTAGTGGTGATGCTAACATGAATTGAGAGATTATTATTTTTATTATTATTATTAGTACTATTATTGTTGATGTTCATGCTTTTGTTATTCATAGGTTTGCTTTAGCCCGAAACTCTGTGGTTCCTTACTAAATTTGTCGTATTCCTCTCTAGACCAGGATTCTATGTGGTAGATTGTAATGGCTTTTGAAGCCGTGTTGTAGACAGAATCCCATCTCTATGGCTTCATAAAGGCATTCTGCAATGGTAAGTTCCTCTCCACTAATGGCAAACTTCATGCCGTTAAACCAAAGAATAAAAATCCCAATTATTTCGAATAACAATTACAAGTAAAAAAAAAAAAAAAGTTAAAGCATAGAATGAAGGCTCTCAACCAAACAAGGGCCATTGCACTTTCTTATATAACTTGATGGAAGACTAGATGTAAGGTCCATGGGTTAAATCGCATGTAATTTGTGGTTGATGTTTTGGGGTGCAGTCAAGTGTACCTGGCCATATATCCCAATGTTTTAATTTCACAGAAACGAGGAATATTATTGAACGTTATCTGTCAACTACTGCAAGTCAAATTGGCTTTTCCATCACCAGTTAACACCGATTAAAAACACGCTCTAAACACCAATTAACTAGTACTGAGAGGAATGATTGTAATTAAAGGCTCACAACATCAAGTTTTGCATACCAAATTTACAAACCTGAGCTATACTAACGGGACAAATGATTGCAGGCATGAATGAGACAATCTAAAAACTAATTAAGATGGTAAACAGAGACACTAAAATTATAGAAGAGCTCTGATAAGCTTTGTCATATACAGAATCCTATGAAAAATAACTTAGATTTCAGAAAGTAAGAAAGAGATAGTAAAATTACCCCAATTCGTATTGAATTGGTTGCGAAAACACAGATTGCCAGTCTTTTCTAGATAAAAAAGACTGCAATAGAATATATTTGCCATCATGGGTAATCCCATCATATCAACACCACCAACAAGATTAAGCATCTTCCTTGTAAATAAAAAGAAGGTAGGTTTAAGTTCCTCTGAATCCGTTATATTAATAGGAATAATCCCTTGGATTCGGGTAAATCATGGGCTTCTCACCTTTTTCCTGGTGCAAACGATATGATATAATATGTCCTACAAGATATTTTTAATCTTTTCACTTTCTACGATATTGAATATTTAATAAGACTATTTTCTCTTATTTTCCTTTTTGTCAGACCATTTTCAATTTCGCATCGTTCAAAGAGAGCCAGGAATAACAGGAGAAAAAAAAGGGCTAGAAAGTAGCTGACTGTTGTGTACCTTGCAGACGTGGTGAAAGCAAAATCAGTCCAACCACGAGCATCCCCTTGCCATTTGAGGATCCGACCGTCGGCCACGCCTGTGTAAGGCCCTTCTCCATTAGGATCGAACACGAGACTTTCCGGTCCCACCGCTCCAGTCAGTCGCAGAATCTTTGCTGCGTGGAGCTCATCCTGGGACCCCGGTAAAGTAGGCGGTGCAAAAAGGGTGAGATTGGCCGGTAAAAAGAGACCCAAGGTGATGGAGAGGACTGCTACTGCCGCTGCTACTTTCACTTTGAGATTCATGGCTTTGTTCGCTTTTACCGAGGGACGCTTTCAGATAATGGATGGAAGAAAATTAAGAAATGAAAAAATCTACTCAACCTCTTACTATTCATACTACACTCCACACTTCATCTTTTTTTTAATTTTTTTTTTAATTTTTTTTATCAAATATATTTTTATATGAATAGTGAATAAAAAATTATAAATAATTTTAAAAAAATAAATTCAAAAAAAAATTTAAAAAAATATTAAAAAATATTAAAAAGTGTGGAATGTGGAGTGTGAGGAAGTTGTGTAGCAAAACTCTTAAGAAATTGATATCGAGATGGAAGTTAAGATGGGAGTTTGGACAGAAGACAAATGGTTGAAAATTAAAAGTGTAATAAAATATTATTAATTTATAATATAAAAATTTAAATTATTTATTATATTTTATATAAAAATTTAAAAAAATTATAATAATAATATGAGATAAAATATTTTTTTATCTAAACAGAATCCTTATAAAATTATTGATATTGATTGATAAAAAATGCTACTCTCACTAGAGGTTAGGTCTTGACAATATTTTTTAGGGTGTGACTAGTCCGCCGTCTTAAAGTGATCGATGGGTTTACCGCCTAGTACAAATTTTTTTTTTTATTTTACTTTTCACATTTTTTTACATATTTAAATATATTTAAAAAATAAAAAAAATACATTAATACATTTAAAATCACTTTCTTAATCACTAAGTAAAAAAAAAAAAAAAATTATCCAAGCGGTACAAATGGAGCGGCAGACAAGCATTTCCTTATTTTTTAATTTAGTGATAAATTTTTTTTTTAATAATATTATGATTTTTTAAAATATTTAAGATATAAAAAATTGAATGAAAGAAAAATAAAAATAAAAAATTGCCTTTATCAAGACCGGCTCGTGCTGCACCCTCGATGGCTGTAGCAGTGCTAATTGATCTATTCCCGTTCTTAAACTAAATTAATTTAAACGTAACTCTATTCAAACTATTTTGATATTATTTATAAATGATTTATTATTATTTATTATTACTTATAAATTATTTTATCATTATTTAAACTTTTGTTAAGATACTCTTATTATCCGATCAGATTTGCAATACATGTGCTATAAAATAACGTTGTATAATATAATACGTTAAATTATAAAATTATTTTTATTGTAAAATAAATCTAATGTATTCTATAAAATTATATTAACAAGTGGAGTCAATTATTTTGATCTTCATATGTTTTTAAAATGATTGGAGTGATTCAAAATTATCTCATCTTATCATTATAACCTTTTCAAATTATTATACAAAATATAATAGACAATTTAACTTTTTCAAATTTTAAAATAATAATATTAAAAAAATATATTCTAATAATATTTTATTCAACTTTCAACTTTTATCTAAAATTATCTCATATAATTCCATTATTCAAGTCACACCTATTAGTACGTTTGGTCCCTCTACATACCAACTAGTGTCATTTCCTTTATTTTCACTTACTTAGTTTGGATTGAGAAATACTTTCAATCCATTTCAACTAATCTTATCGTTAAATTTTCATAATTTTATATAAAATATAATAAATAATTCAATTTTTTTCAAATCTTAAAATTAAAATAATATTAAAAAATTAAAATTTTAATAATTTTTTTTCAATTTTTCATCTCAACTTATTATCCAAACCTAACCTTAATATAGTACATGGTTGATGTTGGGTAGCGAGATCATTTCAAATGATTTTGTAGCTTTTAATGATCGGAGAAGGCGAGAAAATTGGTGTGGTTTCACTGGTTTGCGTGCGAGGACGGAGGAACAATGGGGAATTAGAAAGATAAGAATAAGTGAGGGTGGGTTTAGATATGTAAAACATCTCCCATCATTATAATTTTTCTAAATTTTTATATAAAAATATAATAAAGAATTCAATTTTTTCAAATTTTAAAATAAAAATAATATTAAAAAATAATATTTAATAATATTTTATTTAACTTTCAACAAAATATCTCATCTCATCTCATCTTACTTAAACTCTCTAGCCAAAGTCTCAAACCCATCCTAAGGTCTCGTTTGTTTTAGAAAAACATCTCATCTCATCTCAATTTCATTATTATATTTTTTTCAATTTCAATACAAAATAAAATAAACAATTCAACTTTTTCAAATTCATTTCATCTTCTCTCACTTAATCATTATAACTTTTTCAAATTTCAATACAAAATAAAATAAATAATTCATCTCATTTCAAAAAATTTTATCTCATCTTCGAAAACAAACGAGCCCTAAGTGTCTCATTAAGCTAATGGGCCTCATAGAATTTGTCATTAATCACAGCCCACGATATGGCCCGATTAACCCAATGCAAAGCTCCATTTACAAAACTCTGGGATTAATGGGTCTCCTTGGGCTCTATTAAGAAGCCCCATTCGCCAGATTCACGGGCGAACCCAGTGTCTCTTGAATCCAGGCTCAAATTAATATATACATGTGATTTCCAAAGCAGGAATAGATATTGGAGACGCAAGGGTAGGAAATTGGAATCATGGCTCATGGAATTTCCAAGGGACACCAATACAAGCCTGATGCCCCCAAGAAACAGTGCCTTTGGTTTCAACTTTCCAACATATCCATCAAATCACCTAATTCCAATAACTATATAAATAGTGCATGAGCTGAGTGAGGAATATATAGAAAAAATAAATTAAATAAATGGTGCCTCAACATGAACAATGTTCCATACATAAACTCCTAATCTACCTCTTGCGTCTTAACCAATGCCATTTATTAAGAAATTCAGAGATGGGGAATCCCTACAAGGCTAGGCTGGAAACGTGATTTCTTTTGATTTTGTTCTATTTTGGGAGAGGTTTGGAAGTGCGGGTGGGGGATTAAATAATTTCAATTTCTTGTCTTTGCTTCTCACATTAATTCTCGAGAAAACAAAATTCCTTTCTCCAAAGAGTGAAAACCTTAGTCCAACCCAATCCATATACTTCATTGGATTAATCATTCGAATAAAAAAAATCATTTAAAACATGACTAGATTTGACAAGCTTTGACATAAAACAAAAATTCTTAGGTTACTCTAATTTAGATAATGAAAATATTTCATTTTATCTCATTATTTTAATTTTTTTAAATTCTTACATAAAATATAATAAATAATTTAATATTTTCAAATGTCAACATAATAATAATATTAAAAAATAATATTTTTTTAATTTTTAATTTTTATCTAAAATCATATCATCTCATTATCCAAACGGCACCTTAAGAAATTGACAAAAAAAAAAAGGCACATAATTTCAACTAGTCGTTAAATTGGTGGTTATAATTATGTGAAGGAGTAAAAGTGAGAAAGGGTTGGTTAGAGGTCCAAGTCTGTACCAAATTGAAAGAAAGATTAAGCATAACGTCGGTTGGTTTTTGTTTTTGGTTGAGACGTGCTTAAGGATTTTGTTTTGTTTTTAAGGTGGAGTTATAAGAAATGAACAGGTGAACCCCACAAGACTCCTTTTATTTTCCTTGTAATTAAAACTTAAAAGCAGGCCTGACCCACAATGCCCGGCAAGAATCATGATCTTGAAAAACTCCAAACGTGTGAAGGATCCTTGGTCTTCAATGCCAAATCTTTCGTTGAAGTAAGAGACTACAGGGTGCTGGGACCATTCCTCCCCTCAAATCAGCCATAATTACTGCAATTTCCTGCTTCAAGTTCATCGATACTCTCCCACACCAACATTTGTATTTTTGTATTTTTTTACCACTTACCGTTTGATGTTAAATAGTATTTGACTCTTGAGAAAATATTATTATTTTGTGTGCATGTCAAAGAACCAACAAGATTATACAAATTAATTATTAAATATGATATGAGATAAAAATAGAATAAAATATTATTATAATATAATTTTTATTTTAAAATTAAAAAAAGTTAAATTATTTATTAAATTTTATATAAGAGTTTTAAAAAATTATAATAATTAAATAAGATAAGATAAAATAATTTGTAAAAATAATTTTTGAAAAAATATTTATGTCGAAAAAATTATAAAAATGGGAATTCACATTCTACTTTTTGATTGCCAAAATAGTCAACCAAAAACAAATCCATGGTGCCTCAACGGAGACCTCGAAAAACGTAGATTTTGTGCTCGTTTTACCACGAACTTTAGAGCTGAAGCAAAATATTTGGATGATCAGCTCTAATCCCAAAATAGTAACCCTTTAACCACCTTTTTTCTTTTTTGTTAACAGTATGCACTATGCATTGTTTTATCAAGTTTACAACATTGGCAAAAGGAGTATTGTGGTTTGTACAATGAATTATTCTATTTCACTTTCCTTTTGTGTATTTTATACATTTTTCAGTGCATTATACATTTAATAGTTCATCCAAGATGACACTAAATCATAAATCATATATAGCGCCATTTTCCTCGAAATAGTATAATCTCAAAATCAACACCCTACTTTATTTAAACAGAAGTACAAGTGCTTCTCTTAAGAAGGCTACTTATGGGAAGTAGGTGCTCAAATACTAATTAATTAGTTGAATAGATAAAGATTCTTTTTCCATAATCTTTTTCGTAGAACATATTCGGTTTTAAATTTATAATCAAGATTAAGTTTGATAATTTTGTTTTTTTGCAGCGAAAAAGAATTTCAAGTCAACTTAAAATTAAAATTAAATATGGACTTGATGTTTTTTTTTTCTTGGTTCCAATTATCGGTCACTATAACAGGACCTATTTGACTTTGATCTTAATTTTGTAGATTTATTTTTGTAGGATCGCTTTGTACATCACACAACAAACTGTTTATCACTTTGTGGAGGGCATGAAAAATTACTCGAAGTTTCCCAAATTACAGCAGCTGGGTTTGGATACACAAACCTCATCATTTCGTCTCGTCTCGTCTCGTCTCATCTCATCATTACAATTTTTTTAATTCTCGTACAAAAATATAATAAATAATTTAAAATTTTCAAATCTCAAAATAAAAATTATATTAAAAAATTATATCTAACAATATTTTATTCAACTACTATTCAAAATATTTCGTTTCATCTCATCTGAACTGTCTATCTAAATTCAACCAATTCTGGAAACTTAATTTCTTTAATAATTGACGCGGTTACATAGTAAGCACAATAAATTGTTAATAAAAAACTCATAAAATCATACCATGGTTTAAATTTCAAATGATTCTTAATTTCTGTTTTTCTTGCAAGTTAGGGTACACATATTATATTGCTTATTTCCCTACTTGGTAAGATAGCGGCGTTTCGGCTCAAACGAATATTATTTATTTATTCTCTTTAGTTAAAAGACTAAAGAGTGTGCATGATTTCTCCATGATAACCACCCAAGATCGATATGGTTTTAGGAGTGCAATATTATACAACTTGATCAAATCTTTTAAATTAATTATTGTGTAGATTCCAAAAGCATATCTCAAAGTACAACCATATCTCTTAAAATTAATTAATATCCTCGCTGGTGGGTTCATTGCATCAGGCAAATAAGCTGACTCATTACGCCATTAAAAACCATAATATAATTGGTTGCACCTGCTCGATCGATCGATCATCAACAAACAATATTAGGTCTAACCCTCTCCGTTTCCCAGTTTGCTTAATTTTCTTATTTCTTTCCCTTTCCCTGCTGCATGCTTGTTCATGTGGCTAATACATCAGTTTAATGCATAGTTGATCTATCTGTTCAAGAGATAGAGATAATGTGTCTTTGTCTGATCATCACGAGTATAGGGTTTATTTTGAATATATAGATAGGTTTTGTTAACCTGGCACATCTCGTTGTACGCAAATTGTTCTACATATATCCAAGAATTATGAGTACATGATCCACCATATCAAGTCACATGATATTGTTAAAAGTTCTTGAGCAGTAGGTTGTCAAGTTTGTCATCTTGTTGATTATAATTTATTAGGGATGGATTATTATTATTATTATTATTATTATTTAGGGATAATGATCACCTTGGCCAGTCTCCATTGAAGTAGGGTAAGATTTAATTCAACTGATTATCAGCAGTACCTTAACGTTCCAATAACTTTTAAAGTGAATAAAAAAATTTATATTATATATATATTATATACAACTATATATCGAAGACATGAAAGTGAAAAAAAATAAAAATAAAAATGATGGTGAGTGGCCACTTAATTTGTAATTTAATGTACGTGGGTACCTAAAATCAAATCAAAGGGGGGTAGCAGCTTGATCTCTTACAAAATTAGGAGGAAACAAAATAGAGAGAGAACATGAAGATCAGGGTCGTCGGGGGACCATGAAATAGTAAAAAAAGGCAAGACAAGGGGGGATCGAGGTCGAGAGAGGGACCATTCTATATGCAGCATGCGTAAAAGCCAATGCCAATCAGTATTATTCTACCTCTCAAATTTCTATATGACAAGCCATGTGGTGACGAAATATATATGCCCCCTTTCAACTTTTCCCTAACCTTCTTCCCATTAATTCGTTATTATTGCGAACCCATCGGCCACTCATGTATACATATCCTGCCCTTTTGTTTTTTTTTTCCTTTTTAGTATTCTCGGTGATTGATCTGCCATTGGATCCTGTGAGCAATGCTAAAGCCAATCATCTTCCAAAAAGTCTTTTTCTAATACTTTTTCATTTTTGTTTTCTGCGTGTTATATATATATATATATATATATACATGCTGAGAAAGCAGGACCTAAACTACGTACAGGCTATTAAGTGCATAATCTAATCTGATATGAAATGCAAATAATTACAATTAATGAAAATGGTATCTTAAAAAGTTGCACGCTTATGTACGTCAAGCTCCCGCAAGCTTTTTCCTGTTGCCAAATCTAATATCCGTTGCCAATTTACTGTTTGTGCACAGCACTCTCTTCTGATACGGAAACTCTAAAGAAATTAAGCAATATATATCCAAGAAAAAAAAAAACACTTAGACCGAGATGCTAGCATCTATAGACAAGGATTACAACGACAAATAGTTTCTATAAAAAAAAATTATAAATTAATTTGATTTGATTTGATACCTTATTTTTATTTAATTTATAATAAAAATAAATTTATAATTTAATATATTACATAAAGTCAAGTTAGTTTATAAATTTATTTTTATAAAATTTCTTTATAATTGAAGTATCTTTTAAAATGATAACATGGTGCACCATCCCTTTAAGAAATTGGCTTAGGTCATAAAATGGCGAATGGATGACATTAGGTTTAAAATCTGAAAAAATGGTTTTTATTTTTTATTGACATCAGTTGTTCAAGAATAGTGTCACAACTAACCACGGAAGTGCATGGGCTCTCGATTATAAAGAATTTTTTACAAGTACACATCAGATAATTAAAAAAAAAAATCTCTCAGTCCGATAATCTATAAAAATTATTTGCATTTAAGAAAATTTAAACATTTGATTCAGAGGGAACATATCACCAAGTCAAAACTTTTACCACCTAGAACAAGAATAAAAAGAGATTTTTAAGAAGAAGAAAGAATAAAACATTAATAAGAATTAATGAAAAGAAAAAATCACGACAAGATCCCGAGAAGGATATAACATAAGTGCAAGATCAGGATGATGAAACGTGAGAGGGGAACATGTAAGGTTCCTATTAAGTGGACAACGTCTAGAGTACAGTTAGAATCTACAACTATATATTGCAAGGTGATATAACGTTGTCCATGATTGATCATGCTGGAACAATTTGCCTATAAAGCTGTCCATCCAATCCATCAATTTTAACTTTCCTATTATGATCCATCCCTTCACCCAACAGCTTGCAGCCTTGGTACTGTGCATATGTCACATTCATTGCAAATTTTAAAATTTTTTAGCCGAATATATAATTTAATTAATTTTATATCCACACGCAAAGCTTTTGAATTTTGATTGTGTCTTACCATGGTACTGCTGTGTTGAAAGCTTTTAAGATTATCCACTCGAACAATTTCGGAACATCTGCGTCATAAAAGCTGTTTAGTTTATTAAGATCGATCCACATAATGAGCATTAGATTGAACTTTATGCAACATGAGGTCGATGCGCAAAAAAAAAATTACATAAAAGTGTGACAGCTAGCGTACGCGTACTTAATCAATGGGGCATGCAACTCGATCAGTCAATAAAACTTCGGATTAATAACAGTACTAATGGGGCCGTACATGTAGCAAAAATGTGATGTAAAAATAATTATAAATAGAGTAAAGCTTTGATGGGGGCTAAGCGTTATCCATCAACCATCATAAGTAGCAATATTGGGCTTACATGGCCCCGCAAAATAATCTTATATAATCTGAGCAATTGTGTGGATTATGTGTGACAGGTTGTACCATGTATTATAGTGTGTCAGGGAATCTTTCATTTGAATTGGGAAAAACAAAAAAAGGGAACCGGTTTTCATGTAAAAATGGTGGACAATATGCTGATACACTCCTAGGAACCGGGCCCTCTTTCTTTTATTTTTTCCTATTTTCGTTTTAAATATATAAATTTCGTTCATTTTTTTTTTGGGTAAAACATTAAATTTTATCATTAAAAAATTAATGAAAGCAGAATTTGTTTTCTTGTTTTACAAAAAATATGTGCAAGACTTTCACATTTTAGACCTACCATTAGTCATATCAAACCAGTTCTTCTAATTTAACTTCATTGTAATTTTTGGAAAATTTTATAATTCTAAAGGGTACGAGTACTAAACTGTATACTTATTAGAATGATACCCTCTCCATAATGAAGGTTCTCATGGGAAGTGATAGTTAAGGAAGTGTAAAAAAATACAACTTTTTAAATCAAAAGATTGTGTCACTTATTAAAGTTATGTCATTTACCAACTATTGAATTATCAATAGTTGTACCATTTGCCAACCCGTGCATGATGACCTATAAATATGAGTCATTGGTGCACAATTGTACTCACTTAATTCTCTTCATCCATCATCAACTTGTAAGATAATATCTTCACGGGAGTGTCATCATATTGTCAAAATTTTGTTTATCTTTATTCTTCGTAATTCTACATATCTTTATAAACAACCATATATATGTCACTAAATATATACTAATTTGAATGACTTATGTAAGAGAAATCGCTGAAACACGATTCTGACAATATATATATATAGGGTTTTGCTATTTATCCTCCCCACACTCCATACTTAATATTTTTTAATATTTTTTTTTTAAAAAAAAATTGAATTTATTTTTTTTAAACTATTTATAATTTTTTATTCATTATTCATATAAAAATATATTTAAAAAAAAATTTTTAAAAAAGATGGAGTATGGAGTGTGGAGTATGATTTGAATAACAAATAATCTTCCCAACCTCCTACTATTCACCACACTCCACACTCCATCTTTTTTTTTTAATTTTTTTTTATCAAATATTTTTTATATGAATAGTGAATAAAAAATTTGAAATATTTAAAAAAAAATAAATTCAAAAAAAAATTTAAAAAAAATATTAAAAAATATTAAAAAGTATGGAGTGTGGAGTGTGGGTGAATAGTAGGAGGTTGTGTAGCATTTCTCTTTCAGTGGGGTCATGGCCACCCGATCGAGGGGGAAAGAAAAGGAGAAAAATATTGAAGATTTGGCAAATATTGGCCCACTTAAATGTGCGTCTTCACTTTATCAACCCCGCATGTGGTACGTTTCCTTCATTTCGTGTGTACGAGTCTATCTTCTTATTTATATGCATCCATTAGTAGATATATTACAAGATATGAGAGACGATTATGAAGATCCGCTCATGATTAAGGATATTTGACATTGGAGACGCATGCACACCAAAACAATATTAATGTGTTTGGCATTATACTTCTAGAGGGTCAATTTTCAGCTTGACCCTTTTGGGTTTTGATGATTCTTGCGAAGAAACTTCACACCATTAAAAGACAAAAGAAGAATCCAATTCGTATCTGGGTTTAGTTAAACTTTGTCCATCAATCTTGAGTTTATCAAACTTTTCCTGCCCGTTGTTTGAACAGCAAGTCAAATTAAACAAGGTTTTTTGGAAAATTTGCCCAACTTTTTTTTTTTTGACTTTGTCTTTCATAGAACAGGCCAACAGGGTGAAAACGTCAAAAAAATGAAAATAATAATAACGCAGGATAATATTGTATCAAAGGTGATGATGGGGGAAAAGTAATGGTCCCTGCACAGCTACGGCCGGAATGATGAACATGGCGGAACCGACGAATATGTGTCCGCCAGTCATCTTTACCTTAAACCATTTCACCTTCAGATCTAATTTTGCGGTCAAACCGCGTTGTCTCTATAAATTATATATGAAATATTTGTAATCTTAAAAGCAAGTCTGCTTTCTCTTAAATAAAAAAAAAAAAAAAAAAAAAAGATAAATCTAGATTTACATAAAAATTAATGATGGATTACACTTTTTTCATTAAAAAAAATACGAATTATATATTTTAAAATTGTATTTAACATTACTTAATTTTAAGAGTGTCTCGCATTAGGTCACCTATATTTTTCCGTTTCCACTACCCTATAATTAAGTGCTGTTTGAATAGTGAGTTGAGATAAAACTAATTGAAATAAAAGTTAAAAATTGAATTAAAAAGTGTTATTATATTATTTTTTAATATCATTATTATTTTAAAATTTGAAAAAATTAAATTATTTATTATATTTTTTGTATAAATTTAAAAAAATTATAATAATAAGATGAGATGAAACATTTTTACTACCTAAACAAAGTTTTATAATAATTATTCGCCTTGTTATTTTATTAATAAATCATATACGTTGAATGTTAACTCGTATTGAAAAGACACATTTAAATCACTTTTTTTTTTGATAATAAATATTTAAATCACATTTAAATGAAGAAAAATTAGACAAGTATTTTTTTGTTTCTGTTTGTTGCTAAGATTCGTGTCCGCCCATGGTAATGGTTCTTTAACATCAATATAATATTGGCATTTGTCGGGAAAAACAGATTTATATAGCAGTGGTGAAACCTGAAGTGAATTAAAGTCAATATCGGTTTCATTCTGCTTTCTTAATTAAATCACATGCAATATAAATCACAACACTTCGAATCTTATAATTTCAATCTAGAAGAAGTTTGCTTTAAATTAAAGTTTAACAGGAAAAAAAAAAAAGTTCCTCTTCAAGCCAAACAGCCATCATCGGTCACTGTAGCATATAGGGCCCTCTTATTTTTTTCAAAGAGTGATCATGATGAAAAAATTTAAAAAGATAGAAGGGTTACTTAAATATGTGTCTCGCAATAAAACATTTACTGACATGGATCTTTTTATTTTATATTTTTATTTGTTTTCTTTCAATAGATGTGTAATGTAAGGCTGTTAACTAAAATTTTTGTAACAAGTTCTTTAGAATTTCAAAAGGCGGTTCATGAGGGAAACTCTTGGCACTTGCTATTAGTTTCAGTTGCAATCAGGATATATTTATGTTATTATGGGGGAGCAAAAGGTTCATAAAATTAATTTTTAAAAAGCCAAACCTCTAAGTCTCGCTGGATTACGCAATTCTGATGAGATGAGATAAGACGTTTTATGAAAATTTGAATAAAATATTGTTAAAATATAATTTTTATTTTGAGATTTAAAAAAGTTAAATTGTTTATTTTATTTTGTATTAAAATTTTAAAAAATTATAATGATGAAATGAGATTAAATGATTTTATGGGCCAGAAAATCTTATATTTTAAGGGCACTAGCATTGGCTTGGCCAAAATTAAAGATTGACTAAAATTTAGATAATATGTACTAAAAATACTCTACATTGGATTGGCCAAGTCTAAAAGAAAATGGACTTTTGCTATAGTGATTGGTCAAAGATGGAGAATTACTATTGATTCACCAAATATTAAAATATTAATTTATCACTTCAAGAAAATACTAAAATATTAGTTTCTCACTCCAATAAAAATACTATTTGGTTTGTAATTAAGAAATTTAGATGGGTTTAATCAATATTTTTTATTATTAACATTAAATGACTTTTAAAAATATAAATTTTTTAATATAAATTTAATTAGAATATAATTATTATTAATATTCAATTGATAGAATTATAAAATGTGATACAAATAAATTAAATAAATAAATTATTAATTTAATAATATTTTATTATTATATAGAGAGTAAATAGCTAATCCAATGTGGGGATTGAATGTAAATAAAATAGATAAATGTAAAAATGTGTGATATTAACTAAAATTTAGAAATGCATTTGACCAAGCCAATGCTAGTACTCTAAGAAAACTCTAAGTCAATTAATTAATTGTCACTACTATAATAATTACAAGCCCATCAACAAATACGACATTGTATCGGAAATAATAAGTATTGGTACGAGAGATAAAAATAAAATAAGCATTGGTAAGAACCTGAGGACATTCGGTGCCTACTTTCTCCACGCTCACCTCCTCGCAATTATTTCGGCCATTTTGCTTTTTTACAAATAAAAATAAGTTGTTAGATCTCTACTTATTTTTTATAAAAAGAACCTATCATATTAAATAATGATAATATGTAAATTTACTTTTATGTAATATCTTTATTATCATAATATTTATCAAAAAACAAAATTACATAGTATTATAACTTGAATGGTATATACTGTAAATAAGATGAGAGATTTTGTTAAGAATATAATATAAATAATTAAATTTACATATTCTCTTTATCTTAAGATTTTGAGATAAGTAACGATTTTACATGGTATAAAAGTAGGGGTATTTAGTTATTGAATCATGACTTTACACTTTACTTTATTTAATTAAATATTTAACGTATTGGATCATTTAATGAAGAGAAGTCTGATCTACACGTGAGAGGAATTTATTATATTTAAAGGTGCAATTTATAGATTTGGTGAAGTGAAATATAATATAGGAAATAAAGAGGATGTTTGGTAATAGTTCTCATCCATCTCATTTTTTTTCCAAATATCATTCAAACACAAATATTTTTAAACTAATCATTACAATTTTTCAAAACTTTCAAATGAAAAATAAAAATCAATTCAATTTTTTCATATTCTAAAATAAAAATTATATTATAAAAATATTTTACTTTTATAATATTTTTTATTTAATTTTTCTCTCTCTTATTTTAGATTTTAAAAAATACTTAACTCAAATTTTATTACTATTTATATACCTTCTTATTTCTATTTATAAATTTTTTATAAAGATCTCATTTCCGAAGCCGCCCTCATTTTCTTAAAATTTAAAATAAAATGAAGGATGGATGGGCATACAATGAGTTGGACCGGCTGTAGAGCCACCCTTTGCATTTTGCAGTTGGTTCAGATGCATGAATGTATGGTATGGATGATGGGGGAATGGTTACAATAAAGAAAGAAGGATGGATGGGATGGGTATGGAGATGGGGATGGGGATGGGCATGGGAAGCAAATCTTTAAAAGGGAATCAAAGAGAAATTGCCTTCTCTTTGGCAAATGGCACCAGTCTCGCCCACCTGCTCAAGATACGGTAAGCGCCACATGATTTCACACCCCAAAGGGAAAAAGGCACCTCTGCTGACCTCACCTGTATCTCATTGGGGATTTTTCTGGGTCCCACTCGCTTCCTCCTTCTCTTACCCACCTCCCCCACATCTCTCTCACTTCCTCGCCCCCCAACCCTTTCTCCTTTTGCTTTGATACAAAAAAATAAACGTTCTTTTTTTTCCCAATTTTTCTCTCTCTCTCTTTTAGTATAAATAAAGGCCACCTCCCATCAACTTAAAAAATACTCACAAGGATTTTTTTTGGGGTTTTTATATTCTTTTATTATTTGTTGTTTTATTATTTCTTTCTTCTTTAATAAGTCGCTTGTTTTGCCTTGCTTGACTTGTAATTCAAAATCAAGTTGGCAATTTTGGAAGATTTGGGATGAAATCTGGTCGGATCTTGCTTTGTGGGACGTAGATTTTGGTGGGTCTTTATTTCAATACAAAGCTCTCTTCTTCATTTCTCCTCCTCCTCACGAATCCGACTACCAAAGGAGAAAGTAACAGAGACAAAACAGTTCCCACTTCCTGCAAATCCTCCTGCTTCTTAAAAGCTTCCACAATATTCTCTTCTGCTCCTGTGGCTTTGGCTTTGATCCTGGGTCTTTAATTGGTGCAATGGGCATGTCTACGGAGTCGCAGTTTCATGTTTTGGCTGTTGATGACAGCATCATAGATAGAAAGCTGATTGAGAGGCTCCTAAAGACCTCATCATATCAAGGTACTTTCTAGGTGGCCAAACATTGACAGCAGCTTCTCAAGAGTTCTGAGAAAAATAATTGTCCTCGTGGATTACTGCTTCTTGGTTTGTGTTTTGCTTTTCATTTCTGGTTTCGATTCTTAAAACACCTTTTTTAATGGCAGTTACTACGGTTGATTCTGGTACCAAGGCTCTAGAATTTCTGGGTTTGCATGACGATGACCAAAGCAACCCAGAAACACCCTCTGTTTCCCCAAACGATCATCAGGTATGATTCGTTTTAGTCCTCTCTCGGTGTAATAGGTTCCTTTTCCTGCTACGTTCCTATCATTTTCTTCACTCCTGGGATTCTGAATTTCTTTGGTTTTTGTGTATTTCCAGGAAGTGGAAGTGAATCTTATTATTACAGACTACTGTATGCCTGGCATGACAGGCTATGATTTGCTCAGGAAAATCAAGGTCTGCTTTTTGTTACTATTGTTTTGTATTCTTTCTCATTCATCTAATATTCCCCCCCTTTTCTCAATTTTCCCCATTGAGATCATTTTATCTTTCTTGGAACACCAGTCATTGTCCAAACTTTCCAAATTGAAATTTTGCATTCCAAATTTATATGCTTTTGATAGTTCCCATCTGGGTCCTTGCGTCAGCACTTGCTCAGAGAAAATCTCTTGGCATATTTTCCCACCTGCTTTTCACCCAGACAAATCTGTTCATGATATTCCAAAGATTTCTTGCTTTCTCATTGGTCTTTGTCATGTCATCTGTTTTAGAGACATACATTTCAACTCCTCTGTGCATACTTTTCTGCAAGCACATACAAGCCCAATAAACTTATTGGATTTGCTCTCGTTTGACAGGAGTCTTCATCCCTGAGAGACATACCAGTGGTGATTATGTCATCCGAGAATGTGCCTTCTAGGATCAGCAGGTAATAGGAGAAAAAATGAAGATAATTGGATTCCTTATTTTGCGATTTGGAAAGTTGGTATCTCTAGAAATCGATTCCTGAATTCAACTAATTAATTAACGTGTATGATTGGTAACAGATGCTTGGAAGAAGGAGCAGAAGAATTTTTCTTGAAGCCAGTTCGACTATCAGATGTGAATAGGCTTAGGCCTCATATGATGAAAACAAAGTTGAAGGATCCCAAACAAGAGAATGAAGAAAACAAAGAAGAATTGGGAAAGCCAGAGTCTCGATCACAAGGAGAAAAAGAAGAGCAGCAACAACAACACCAGCAGCAGCAACTCCACCACCTCCCGCAACAACAACATTCCAACAGTAACAAGAGGAAGGCCTTGGAAGAAGGGCTTTCTCCCGATAGAACAAGACCCAGATACAATGACCTCACCACTGTGGTCTGATGATTAATCATGGAAAATAATCTCCCCTTGGATCTGAACATATGTAATTTTTATGTATTTTTTTTTAAATCTAAATTTTACGCTGGGTAATACAGACCCAACAGGAGTGTAGACTGTAGAGAGGGTTGTTTCATGTATACCTTTTACATGGAAATATTTTGTTTTTGCTAATTTTAAACTACAAGGAAAAAAATGATTAAGGCTTCGATTGTTTTTCTAATTGTTTTTCATTCATCTCATCTTATATAATTATTACAACATTTTTAAATTTTTATACAAAATAAAGTAAATAATTTAATTTTTTCAAATTTTAAAATAAAAATAATATTAAAAAATAAATTTTAATAATATTTTATTTAATTTTTAACTTTCATTTCAACTTATTTTATCTTCAAAAATAAATCCTAAAAATAACTCAATTTTTGAGCCGTATATTTGATTTCATTTTTGTTGGGTACGAGCCGAAGGCCAATTTCAATTAAAGTCCAATCCAGTGCTTCAATTGATATGGGGAAATGGATGTCATGCGACTCATGTCTCATTTTGCTCCAAGAAGCCTCCTCTCTCATCCATTCTCAACTTCTGCGGAGATAACAAGACGCGTCAATTGGCATGAATTAGGCACGTTTTCTGCTGCATGAAGCTTTCCCCGTCTCTCAATGCATATTGGGGCACATTCTGCACTTTGCTGTTCTCTGTCTCTTTTGTCCGAATTCTGTCCGTCCACATTGAATTGACTCATTCAACCAGAAGCTCGTGTAATATCTTTCAGTTTACGGAGAGATCAAAACAGCATAATCTGCTCAAGTTTCCTGAATTTTGTCCTCACTGAGTTAACTCATTCAACACCCAATATTGGTTTCAAACGTGAGCTACGTAGCCTACACGTAAAAAATGCTCTTAATTTGGTGTGCATGCACAAAAGGGATTTTATATGTTGCACGATCGCATTTTGTAATCAAGATAGTGAGGATATAGAACGACCGAATTCCCCAAACACGGAACTGTTCAAACTTAGAAAGATCAAAGGAGAAACTAAAGATGGCCAAATCAATCTTCACAAGTTACGGGACTCCTAAAAAGAGTGGTTGCCACTTCCTACTGGGCCTGATACTAAAGAGTTTGTTACGGACCCAATCTCAATTATTGCCCATTTAGACAACTCTTGTTCTATTTCATTGTTTTGAAAAGGCCCAATGGATTGGAATCTCTCGGTGCTAAACCCTGCAAGGCCTATCATCTCTCCCTAAACTGAAAGGTGTCACACGAGCTTCTGTAATGGCCTGATCTGTGTCAGTAGTAATGGTGCGTAATCGTACGGTTTATTTTGTGAAGAAATAGCATTGGGGAACTTGAAATGCTGAACGATACCAGCTAGCTTCGATGACCTCTTATTAAATGGATTAAATTCCTTAAACAATGACAACAAGATTGTAAGAGACTTTCGTTGGGGGAATTAATGAACGTTACACATCTTGAGGTTGAGGATTACACGTTGAGTATTGATAGGTGGAGAAGGGTTAATATACTTGGTGGAGTCAGTAATTGAGAAGTTCAGCCAGTCGACATCTTCGTGGAGCATTGTCTTGACAGGGACGGGTTGCAGGAGGTGATTTTGTCCTTTGAATGTTAATGATGAGAGATTTCAAGAGATTTCACCACCTTTTTGCTTGCTCCAGATGGATCATGAGATCACTCTTCATATGACCAAACATCCTATTCACATCGTTCAATCCGAGGCTCAAAATTGTGCAACTACAAGATCATAAATCACTCTGTGGTAATGACACAACTTGTTTAATTAGTTCAAGGCTAGCTCAAAAAAAATAGAACACCAAAGTACAGCAAGCAATGCAGTATTCTTGAAACTTATTAATGGAGTTAAATATTTATGGTGTGATTTGAATGTGGGACATGATGCGCCTTGTTATTTTATGCAAATTATGTGCGTGCACTTAATTTTGCTATTTTCGTTTCCTAGTGCCGTTGACATTGAAGCAATGCTTCGATGTACGTAGAAGACTAATTTTATGAAGTAAAAAAAGAACTTATTTAGAGCAACTTTATGCATGGCCAGTATTTATTAATTTGTTGTTTTGCACATGCATGCTGGAAGGTGGAAGAACCCGGCATAGTATCAAGCTTTAATTTACAGTGAGCAATTTCAACGTGCCCTGGACATGATAATATGGATCTCAAGCCATAAAAGTCGAATTACAGTGAGAGGTGGAAGTGACATACCATGCGTCTTTCGACGGAGATAATTAAAGACAACGACCCAAAAAGTCCCCCCTAATCCAATTAAAAGCTTGACTATACCATGCACAAAATCAGACTACAGACTACTCCTAATTTAGTATCAAAATAGAGAGAGTATGGGAGCTACTAAAATATTATTACTACAAGAAAAATGAATATTTGTGATGGATTATTTATAACAAGAATGACTATTTATGATAAAAATAGACTTATTTTAACAAAAAATAATCATTTTTACATGAAATAACTGACTACAAATAAATAATTTTTTTTTGTAGTGTATTTTTTCTGTACAAAGTATATTAATCGTGTTACCATATATCCAGGTTTTGATAAATTTATATTTGGACGAACTTGTTAATTTCCAAGCTGGCATTAGTTGATTTGAGCTTTTCATACTAAATAATATTATATATTTATATGAATTTATTACTAATAATAATAATAAAAGAACTGCTACTATATTGCTCCATATTATATAGTTGTAAGGCTCGCTTGCTTTGTCCTATTAATGTGTCATTACTGCTCGGTGCGACCTAACTTATTAAAAAACTAAAAATAAAAATTCAAAATAAAATAACATTAAAAAAATAAAAAAAGAAGTATTGAAATTCTAAATTATCTCTACTTTTTTATGTTTATATTTTTACTTTTATAATAAGTCATGTGATACCACGAAATAAAATAAGTTATATAATTGAAAAAGGCACAGTAACATTACTTTAAAAAAATAGAAATGTTACCATACCGTCTTAATTATAATACTCATTCTGTCTCATTAATGTGCCATCACTACTGTGTTACGTGATTTATTAAAAAAATATTTAAAATAAAATTATCTATAAAAATATAAAAAGAAAAATATTCGAATTCTACATTCTTTATTTTTTTTATATTTATATTTGTATTTTTTTAATAAGCCACACAATAGCATTACTTTTAAAAAAGATGTGATGCTTTCGTTAAGCCGCCACAACCGCAATAGCTAAGTTGGCTAGAAAATTGACAGAGAGGCATTTGACCAAGAATTGACCGTAACGAACCAGTAATTTAAACCAATCATTATTATTATTGTTATTAATTATAAATGTACGTATATAATCGCGGATCCGGATGGTAACGATGATGATTGCCAAAGCACCTGATCTGATCTCTCTTAACTGTGGACCCCGCACTCCACACGTGTCACTATTCCACGCAACATCTTTTATACTGCTAAAAAGTTGATCAAAGCTTTCCACCATATATAAACCCGTAAACAAAATAAAAAGGCAAACGATGCTTCGTCACCTTCCTATTCCTCTCTTCTCAAACTTAATCGAATCTACTCCGATTCCGGTAAGATCGATCAATTCCCCGAATTGCTTCAAGAATCTCTCAGTTTTTGTTCCTATAGTAACTATTTTTTTGTGCGTTTATCTAAATTCGTATTTTCCTATTGTTTTCTCTCTAAAATCTGTGGATTTTGGTGGCTTGATGAAACCCTTGAATTTATGTCACTTTATAGATTTTGTCGTGTAATTTTGTTGTGATCTTGTCCGTGATATTGAGATTTTTCTTCTTCTTTTTTTTGTATCTTTTGTATCGTTACGGATTAGGTTACATGATTCCGTGTGTATGATGATGATTTCGAAAAGCTGAAGTGGAGGAGCATCAGCGTGCAAAATAAGCTCTCAATAAGTTCACAGGATTATTTTCTGTAGCATTAGGACTTCTTCTTATTATTGTTGTTCGTAGTGTTCTTACGCGAGCGTTGTTTTAGTACGGTGGAGCTACCTCGAAACATGTCGAGCGGACCCGTTAAAAGGGTCTCGCGGCAAGATATACAGCTGGTAAGCTATTATTCTGCTTTAATTCTAACATTCTTGATTTTGTATGTTTTTATTTCCCGAAATATTTAAGTAGTAAAGCAATCATGTTGGTATATATATTCGTCTTTAATTGCTCCTTTGAATTCTGATGGTTTGCTTGTCAATTCCATCCTTAAGCATGTGCCTTGTATAATTCCTTTTGATGAAGCTAGTTTGATAGAGATTCTTCTATCACTTTGGAGGAGGGAAATAGTAGTTAACCTTGAACACAATCTTCACTTCGTTTCTCTTTTATTTCTTTCATGTGTGTAAGATACAAGGAGTTCCTTCCACCATTTTTGGTCCGTATTTATGTTATAAAAATACTCAGCTATTTTGATATTTTCTTTGGGGCTATATATGCCTATTTTCAGGTGCAAAATCTTATAGAACAATGCCTTCAGCTATACATGAACCAGAAGGAAGTTGTGGAAAAACTATTGCTTCAAGCAAAGATAGAGCCTGGTTTTACCGAACTCGGTAACCCTTTCTTTCATATTCTTTGCTCAATTAATCAAGCTGCATATATCTCATTTAATTATGCTATAGTTTTACCAAATAACCTTGCGAACTTGAAAACAATGTTGTATCTAAAAAGAACCTTTTGCCTGGTCTCGGTGGGGAGTTATGTACTTCTGGAAGCTTACAACTCATGTATATATAGAAACCACTTGTACTAGTGATCCATGTATCAATGATGGGAAATGATGCATTTTTAACATCAGATAATTAATTTTAGAAAACTGAAAGCATTTTTCCAACATTAAATACCATTTATGTTAAGAGTCATACATTTTCATGGTGTCCTTCCCTTTGCATACATGGAATTTTTGCTTGCCTTTCAGTTTGGCAGAAGCTTGAAGAAGAAAATCGAGAATTCTTCCGGGCTTATTATCTTAGATTGATGGTGAAGAACCAAATAGATGAATTCAACAGGTTGCTTAAGCAACAGGTGCAGTTAATGCGTCAGATGCACCCAACTGGAGTTGCTTCAATGGCTACTTCTAATGGATCTCATATTTCACCTTGTAAGACCATAGTTACGTTCAGTACTTGTGATAATCCATATTTTGTAGATGCCCCTTTTTCTCTGTGGGCATACTTATTGTTTGGTAGTGTACATAGCTTTTAGTTTTGTATGTTGTAGTTTTCTGTTGACGGTTTGCGAGCAGTGTTGATCTTGTTCTTTTTCTTATTTATTCTCTAGTGCAATCCAAAGCCTTTTTGTTGCCTCATTGAAGAACCTCAAAACATGTGCATTGCCTATAACCTCGGTCCCCAAATTAAGACCAGAAATACCTTTGGCTTTTTCCTGGAATTTCCGACTGATGTCCTTAGTGGATATGTTTTCTTGTCCTTGGACAAGTACAATTTTCTCTATAACTTATTATTGTACTTTTCCCATCAGTCTAGTTTTGAGGTTATGGGGCATATTAAGAAATAGGATTTCTTCACTGCAAATTTCCTTGTCAATATTTCTTTTTGTGGGGTTGATCTATTGTTTACTTTTGTACTAGAATTGCACCTAACTTTTAGCTCTTTCATAAGTTTTCTTGGTAATAATAATAGAGTTGTGTAAGTTATCATATTTGTAACTGGTCCACAAATCTTCCTATTCAAATGAATTGCTAGGCTTCAAGTTGAGTTGAAAATTTGTGAAGGGAAAGGTGAAGATTGCTGGCTATGGTAGTGAAAAATGCTGCACTTTCATATGAATATATTTGTTTGGCAGTAGCATTCTGGTGCTATTTATGCCTCCCTTCCCAAGCATAATCAAATAGTTTTTCCCCGAAAGGTGAACATGTCATAATGCCAGACTTATACTGTTGCTAATGGTTTGTCCAAAGGCAGGACTAATTGTTGGCAGTATAGATGCCACAACATCCTGTCCGGACAGTATCCTATTAAGAGTTTAAAAAGGTGGTAGTAATACTGCACTGGTTTTCTTATTTAATGAGTGGTTGTTCAGGAGAAAAGAAGAATAACAAAAGTAAAAGCTACGGCTTTTCAATTGATGACGTGTACTTGCACAAACTGAACAACTATTTTTCAGTTGATAATTTGTAAAGAACAGGCAGAAAGCTGTTGGTTAAGGTGATGAGAAAAGTGACAATTGCATGTGATGTAAGTAAAGACATGAAGCCAACTTCACGTAATGGGGCATGTGCCCTTTCTTTTTGGGGGTGGGTTTGGGGAGGCGAATGGGAGCTAACATCATTTGCCTTCCCCTTGTAACACAAGGTTAAATTTATTGAAAATTTCCATTCTGTTATCTGGGATGGATTTACAGGATGGCCTGTGTTTGTAAGCTCCCCTGTAAAATGTTTTCCAGGAAAGATTATGCTAGTAGTTTGTTTCAAGTTACATTAGTGTTGTAGGTTGTTAAACTTCCATCAGACTGGAAATTAATAGTTACTTTGTTTGATAGTGCACCAGAACTCAACTTGCTATGCCCCTGAGCATGCAGTACCAGCTGTGAAGTCAGAGAACATCCACCACCCTATTGGTTCTGGTTTATCTAATGCATTTACTAATGGAGGATCATTATTGCACCCAAGTATGCATGCTGCCGTTCAAATGTCTGCTCATTCTAGTAGGATTGATGTCCCACCAAATATGCTATCGGCACAGAGCTTAAATGTGGGTATGATTCAAGGAATAAATGGGGGGATGATCAAATCAGAAACAGGATATTCAGGCAGTTCCCCTTACATGTTTGATTCAGATGGAAATGCCCCAGAAGTGCGTCCAACAATTGGGGATGCATCTGTTGCTTCTTTCACCAGCGTAGAGTCCAACTCACAACCCCTGGCTGAATCAATTCTGGATGCAGACAACAGTTCTTTTGGACTTTTACTCCAGATTCCTCGAATTTTCAGTCTCTCGGACTTGACAGAGGACTTTTCTCAGAGTTCTGGTCTGCTCTCTCTCTCTCTCTCTCTCTCTCTCTATATATATATATATATTGGCTCAAGGTTGCTGTTCCAGTCAATGAGGCCGCTGGAACTCAGCCAGTTATTGTGGAGTAAATTGTTAATAAAATCATCTGAAAAGGAATCAACAATTAGCCAAAAACATAAAAATTAAAAAAATTAAAAAACACACAATAGTCTGCTGGGTGGAAGTGCTGATTGGGTAATGAGTTCAGTCGATGATGTCAACTCATAGTTGGCCATTACTTGTGTGCATGATTTTTTAACGTAGCTTTAATAAAGTTGCATGGGGGTTCTTGTTTAGTATTAGAACATGTGTGCATGTGCCTCTGTAGTTTAATCGTATAAAAAACATTTTATTTATATTTAGTATTGATGTTATAGATCTAAAAATGTCAGATATTCTGGAGAGTTACCCCCGCTCACCCTTCCTGGGAACAGATTCTGAAAACTTCCTTGATTCTCGCGAAAGAGGAGAACAAGGTTAGATTGTTGCCACATATTTCATGTTTGAGTCATTTTTGAAAAGATGGAAACGGATAATGGTTTGTTGGCCTTCAGGAGACAATAGAAGGTTGGACACTATATCAGAAGGCTTGAGCTATGAAGACTTTGGGAGTGAATAGTGGGTAAGCTGCTGCTGCTTTTTTAGGAAAAAGAAAATATTTTTGAGGCACTTAGATGTTTTCTAAGCATATTATTGGTATTTTCTCAAATGTTTAATGACTTGTCAACTCTCTATGACGATGCGGTTTGTTTCTTCAGGTCTAACAGCAATCTCAAGGAAAGAAGCGTTTGTACATATCATTTTATAACTGGAGCAACCAGATTTTAAACTCCTCGAAGGCATTGATTGGTGTGTAGAAGTTCATGCTACTTTTTATCGTGTATTGATAAAATTCGACACTCTTGTGTGCTCTTTCAGTTTAGTTTTCTAGGAAAAGACCTCTCCCCCAGAAGGGGAAATTAAAAGAAATAAACGTAAATGGGCTTTTGGTGACAATGAGAATTTGCGGAGGTGATCTTACGGCAGTCTTTGTCGAATAAACGAATATTGGTACTTCCGCATGTGATGTCGATGTGGTACATGTGTGGAGGAATTAAATAAGAAAAAATCTACTCAACCTCCTAATATTCACACCACACTCCACACTCCATCTTTTTTTTAATTTTTTTTTTAATTTTTTTTATCAAATATATTTTTATATGAATAGTGAATAAAAAATTATAAATAATTTTAAAAAAATAAATTCAAAAAAAAATTTTTAAAAATATTAAAAAATATTAAAAAGTGTGGAGTGTGGAGTGTGAGGAGGTTGTGTAGCAAAACTCATTAAACAATGCTTTTCCACAGGATGAGAGGTTGTAAACGTCGACAAAGATATTTAGAAGCATCTGAAGATCAAAAACTCCTTCCAACAAACTAAGAAAGGACGCTTTGTAAGTTAAATCGAGAAATCGCGAAGGAACCCAAAAAATAGGAAAAGAACGCAGACCTTGTTTGCCGCGTTGGTCAACAGGCTTGTCCAAGCCTTGCAAGAAAGGACAGCCTGCTTTGGGCCACAAAAGAAAAATTAGATATATTCTATTCAAGCTTTCAAAATTGTACAAACCCCAAATCCTAGGAATTCTAATCAAGCACTTTTAGCCATATCATATCTGTATGTAAATAGTTTGAAGCCGATTCAGGTTACTGCGGGCGCCTACTGAGGTCCAGTTCTAAGCGCGTGGTCTAAATCAGCAATTAAATCATTCACATCCTCGATCCCCACTGATATTCTAACCAGATCTTCTGTCAAACCTCTGGCCTCACGTACTGCAGCAGGAATGCTTGCGTGGGACATGAAGCAGGGCATGCTTATGAGGGACTTCACACTCCCTACCAACGTAAAACACAAACACTTACAAAACTACCTTCTAATAAACTCCACAGTTGGTCATATGACATCAGTTTATGGGTAAAAAGTAAACCCAACAATGAATTTCCACCCAAAAGTGTTCCTCTACAATATATTTTCTTGATGAGTTTACAACCAGATATCTTACAAAGTTATGAAGCAGAAATTGGACTTGGGATCATAGTCAGAGAGTATATTCATACATACAGTGAAACATGTTTTGAATGAGATATACAACCTATCAACATTATGTGTAACATTCTGGTTTGAGTGAGCCTTAGAGAGTGTTGAATGAGATTCTACATTGCCTGGAAATGAGCTCTTATGATTTATTATGATTCGATCGAGCTCCACTTGCAACATTAACTAATACTATCCATATGTGACTTGAACTTTCATTGCATTGTTATAAATAGTATAAGAACCATTATAGCAAGTGTGGACTGAGCCGTGTTACACCTATAACAGAATGGCTTGACAAGAATGTCGGAGATTTAAAGGGGGAGTATAATATCTCAGATTGAGTGTATAGGGGGCTGGTAATGGGACCCATATCGCTTGGGAGAGAAGTTCTTATGATTTATAATGATATCAAGGAGCTCCAATTATAATATTGACTGATACATTTGGAGCATGGGCTCAGATGTTGCTTGGTCTTTTTTAGACTGTTACATTACGTATCACTCGTTAACCCATCTCAAGCTACTTCCAAGCCACAATATGATAAGAGCTATATTATACTATTTTCTGTACATAAAGATACCACATTTAATTAAAGAGCTCAAGGGGCGAAACTCAAGTATACTGGGGGAGTGTATAGGAGGAACACCTAGTTTAAGGAAGGGAAGAGGAATAAGAATCCAGAACGGCCATGGACTACTATAATGTAAAACGGAATCAAATTGCTATTTTAATTCAGTTCTAACCCTATGATTTAACTTCCAAATTAAAAGTTCAGGTAAATCCCACCTCCCACCCCCCGGTGAAATACCTTCCCATTTGCAACCATCCTATGAATTTTAAATTTCAGCAATCGATCACCTCATTTGAAGAATTTGTTTCAATGTCCTCCATCAAAATCAAAATGTTAATTTGAATGGAAAATTTCTAATTTCCCCATGAATTTCATCTGCAATTTTTGTTAACCATCTGATACCTTAGAGAAACCAATCACTTAAGATTTAAAATTTTCCTTTTTCATCATCTGTTATCTTTTTTATTTTTCTTTTTTTTAATGATCTTTAGTCAGGAAAGATGATTACCAAAACTGACAGTTATGCTGAAGTACTTGGTAGTCTCAACAATATGCTTTGAGAGTGCCAGTGAGCCCGTTAAAAAGCTAAGCACAGACCCTGCACCCTTTGCCTGAAATAGGTTTAACATATAAATGTTTGCCAGAGTTATATTCTGTATGCCAGCATCAATTTATAAGTCCATCTGATGACAGTACCTGGGAATAATGTAAATCATGTCCAGGATGATTAGGAAGACCAGCGTAGTAAACTTTCTTCACTCGATGATGGGATGAAAGAAATTCAGCAATCTTCTGTGCATTCTCCTGCCAAAGATGTGAAAAAATCTCTTTAGAGTAAGAAAACAGAGCAGCAGAAGATGAAAGGCAGCACTAAAAGAAAGCTCTTCAAGAATGATTAGCATAAAATTTAGCATTCGGAATTAATATTGCATTTTATAAATTCTATATTTGTTGCCACATATTCCCTCAGTCCCATAATGTTTGTTGCAACTTTTGTTGCCTCATACTGTTTGTTCAGGTCTAAAAATTTTAGCATAAAACTCTTTGAAAATTTTCCATTTCACATTACAAATCACCAACATGAACACAAATGAAATATTGAAATGCAAATAGAAACCATTCCTCCATACACCCTTATTCTTTTAACATGGAAAATTGTATCGAGAATTTGAGATGAACAAGTATTCATTAACTTTTTTTTCTTAAGCGGGTAAATTTGAAAAATTCGACAAACAATATGGGACAGAGGTTATATATGACAAAATTAACTAATTCTAGGGTCTATTCCAATGTGGCAACAAACAAATCAATAGGAAAAACAATTTACTCAAGGAATACTGAGTCCCTATTCTGGTCATATCCTGATTTTAAGTCAATAAAGATTATGTCCAAACCCCAATTAACACAAGAAAAATGAAACAAAGTGTCAATATCATTGGATGTCTATAGAAAGAAAAATATGAAGGTAATTAAAGAAGATTTGAAGAAGCACCTGTTGCTTCTCAACTCGTAAAGCCATTGTCTTAATTCCTCGTAAGCAGATCCAACAGTCAAATGGAGCTAGCCCAGAGCCTTCTGCATTTTGTAGGAAATACAAGTCTTTTGCCAAGCTAGAAAATATGAGAACAGTGGGTGAAATTATAGAATGAGATGCAATAAGAAATAAATTCATAACAAGAAAAATATGAAAAATGTGGAAAACTTAGAAGATCCAATTGATTTCTCAGGTTGAAAACAAGGTCACTGGATACTAGAGCATAGAGCATGTGTGACAGCCGGAGCCAGAGCATGTGAGTGGTGAATTACAATTTAAACCTAGAGTACATCACAACTCCAGAATGCACCAGTGCTAACATATGCAAAAAATAAATGTACAGTTCTTAATAATTTAAGAAGCAGGTATGTATAATGAACTATTAATAATTCTAAGTTTTTAATACTGTAATAAGCTATTTGGGGATGGAATGTATCACTGACTCCCACTAAATTGTCAAACTTGCAAATTAAGAAGGCAAATCACACTCAATTCTCATATTGCATACAGTTTGCCCCTTGCGGTTTGGATTGCTAATCCTCAGTTAAAAAATTACACACGCACATGTGTGCACCTGTAACACAAGCTTAAATAGGACCACAAACAGTCACATACAAATTACGTAATCATATATAGGACTACAGACAGGAATCTAGAACTCTTCCTTATGTATGAAATACCAACCAAACAATACACAAGCAAACTAGTGTGTCCGATGTTAGACAATACTATTCATAGAGAAGTCAAACAACCATATGGAACTTGCATCAAACCAACATCACGAAGAGCTTCTACAAATTTTGACCTATACGATTATCCTCTTAAGGTTTTCAGTCCAGTAAATACATCAAAGCGTGCTATTTTAGTCAGCAACAAGGTCAACACTTGTTTCCAAATGGGGTCATAGTATAGTTTTCAAATACTGAATGAGAGATGGAACTTTGAAAGTACCAAAAAAAACATAATCTTATATATTCCATATGAAAGAATGGAGCAAGAGACACAACCTTTCCCCTCTCACAGCAAGCACGCCGGCCATGAGATCACTATGTCCAGCAATAAATTTTGTAGCTGAGTGCATAACGATGTCTAGGAAGAGAAGGACCAAGATTATAACAAAGAAATACTGGAATTGGCAAACACCAAATTTACATCTATAACATATTGCTAACCTGCTCCAAGTGTCAAGGGTTGTGACAATATTGGGGACATTATACTATTATCCACCAACAAAAGGGCATCATATTTATGAGTCATCTCTGCTATTTTCTGAAGATGGATGAAGATGCCAAAGACAAAAAGAAAAAGTCACTTATTTTGATTATAGCTTTATTTTTTTTGATCGGTAAACAAGATTTTATTGATCAAGAGAATAGGCAAAAGCCCAAGTATACAAAACATATACAAGAGCAACAACTATGCGTGCTTAGTTTAGAGATACAAGGAATTCATGCAATGATAAGCATGAAAACCAATTACAATCTACCAATGGAGTAAAGTATTGAAAAATAGACTTCTAAGCTCTTCTATTTACCGCGCTTGATCTACAAAACTTCTTTCATTCCTCTCCCTCCAAATACACCACCATAAACATATTGGAACCATTTTCCAAAGAGAGGCGATCTGAGAGTTACCCTGAATGGCTTTCCAAGAAGCTAGAAGGTCCACTACCCGTCTCGGCATCACCCAAGCTAATCCCACTCGAGCAAAAACTTCATTCCAAAATGTCCTGGCAATCTCACAATGAAGTAGTAGATGGTCAACCGACTCTCCACTCTTTTTATACATACAACACCAATCCAGACTATGATTCGATGTTTCATTAGATTGTCTAGAGTGAGGATCTTCCCCACGGAAGCCATCCATACAAAAAACTTTGCCTCTAGGGGCACCTTTGATTTTGTAATAGGTTTCAATGGCTTGAACAGCCATTATTTTCTTGTATCGCTGGACCTCATGCTCAGGTGTCGCTTTTGTATATGTCCCATGTACTTGGGCAATGCCTATTTATATCATCAATAAAATCCTTGTTTACTGATAAAAAATAATTTTATTAACAGGAAGAATAATAGAGAATAATGGACCAACAGTAATCGTTATTTTGTTAGATGATAAACAAGCTGTGTTTATTATCCAACAAAATAAAATGGCGCAGAGATGTATCCAGTGTCCACCATCTGCAACATTCCTTACCTTTCAAACCTTGAGATTCTGAATTCTTAGATTCTAGCCTCAAAATGTGGAAATATAATGACAACTATAAAACAGAATTGCACGACATGGAATAACTAATTCAGAGATACAATTTATGTTTCATCACCTCAAAATTCAGTCTGAATGACTTTTTAAATATCTTTTTTTTTTTTTTTATGTCGGGGAACCTCTCCAAGGCAGGATTCTTTGGATCCACTATTGCAAAGTAAACCCCGGTCCCGTGCACCGCACCCTCGGAAGTTTCCTTACACGGAACTGGTTAAATCGCTAGCTTTTCACCAGGGAGTGTGGCCCCAAAGGATTGTTTGCACCCATGAGGTGTTGAACCTTGGATCTTGAAGGGACTGATACCTCAAGACCAAGGCCTTCACTTAGGCCAACCCCTTGGGGTTTACTTTTTAAATATCCCAAAATAATTAATCCTGTCCTGCATGAATACTTCAGTTTATATCTTAAAATCTGAGTACCAGTTCAAAATTTTTGGGGTGAACTTACAACAAACATAATGCTTATATTTTGTTTTTTGTTTTTATTGGCACCGGGTGTCCAGGAACAACGTCCCGACTAATCCCGGGGGTGCACAGGCCCTCAGCAAGGTGTTTCCCGCAAGTGCACCTTAGGTAAATCAAGGGAAAAATCCCCCAGTCTAATGACCCCTAGAGATTGTTTGCGCTCAAGGAGATTTGAACCTTAAACCTAGGGGGAACATACCCCCAAGCTCAAGGCCTTTCCCACTTGAGCCAACCCCTAGGGGTTAAATCCACAAACATGGAATCCCTCAAGAGCCTAGAGAAACTCAAGCAAGGAAGAATGAATGCATCATGCATCCTTAGTCTTATCATAACAGGTCAATAGGGGTAACTCTGTAGCAAAGACTCCATCCATCGATGATTTCCACCATATAGTCCCTCAGTATCTTGACCACCCTCTCAAGCAGTATTACCCGGAAGGCACTTAGTTTTCAAATAACTTAAGTCATATCATAATGGGTCAATAGCAGTATCATAACGGGTCAATAGCAGTAACTGTGTAGCAAAGACTCCATCCCAAGACTATTTCCACCAAATAGTACCTCTATGTCTTGACCACCCTTTCAAGCAGTATTACCCGGAAGGCACTTAGTTTCACATAACACAAGCTATTATGCATCATATCTCAGCAGATGAACAGCCAGATAGTACAGTTTTCTTCATTTCTTATGAGCATGCGGCAGCAACAATGAACCAAATATAGTAGTCGATAACCTAATTTCACAATTTTAGAACAAGACATCATACTCTAATATCAGATATTTGTTGCCGAGGGTTGGTTGGACTCTCCAGCCAGACAAGCTTTGTTCGCGGTCCAATGGCAGATGCAACCTCATCCAAATCACTTGTATTTACTCGCCTGTATATTGCAAGCCGTTCAGAGTTAAATATTAGTTAAGTCAATGTGAACAAAGGAGAAAGAGAAAGAAATACTAACTTCACTAATATTCCACTTTTTGGAATTACTTTTGACAGCAACCGATCAGAACCACCATACAGGTCATCTCCAGCAACAATTTCCTCACCTAAAATGACACTGTTAGCAATTTATAAAACGATAAATTTCAAATAGTTTAAACAATTTGCACTCAGCAGCCAACAGAGGAGTGGCTATTTTTTTTTTCATCAAGCCAGTGCATATAGGACTTTCATAAACAATATCTGCACAGTGTATGGCAACTATAACTCTAGAGGACACCAGTCCAGCTAGTATGATAGCATTGAATAATCCTTTGAGAGTCCAATGCATGCATAAGGAATGTTGCTCACAATAACAGGGAGTGCTGCTTATCATGAAACATAATAAATTAATGATGTTGAGAAGTACCAGTTCCAACAAGACGAGAAACAGCAGCCAAAGCAGCCATTCCACTAGTGAAGCAAAATGCTCGATCTGCTTTATCAAGCTTTGCCAGGAGGCTAAGAATACAGCACATAAAGTTCATCAGAGAGAGAGAAACAGAGAAAAGAACAGAATAGTTATTTTAAAGATTGACAAAGCTGATTCAACTATATTTGTACACCAAGCAAAAGTCTCGCCTTTCTAATGCGTCTCGTGTAGGATTTCCACTCCTGGTATAATCATAGGGGCCATTTTCGGTTGCTGATGGCTGCATAACAGAGTATTGAAGACACAATTCAAGTAACAAATATATTGAGTATGCTTTTTTTGTTTTTATAAGTAAGAGATAAATATTATATATATAAATGAAATAGACTTAGCCCAAGTACACAGGAAGTATATAAAAAGACACCTAAATATATTCTAAGAGCAATAAATTAAAGACAAGAAATCATGAACATTATCCCCATGCAATACAATACCGGAAAACCAACACATTAAGGTGTGTAGCACAAAAGTCTTCAACTCGGCCAATGTGCGTTCCTTATCTTCAAAGCAGCGCGCATTCCTTTCCGACCAAATACGCCACATGATGCACAATGGAAACATCTTCCATACCGCTGCCACTTGATGACATCCATGCATCTTTCTCCAACAACCCAACAAATCCACCACCCTCATGGGCATAACCCAAGCAACATGAACCCTTTGAAAGATCTCATCCCACAACACTCTTGTTACCTCACAGTGAAGTAAGAGATGGTCCATAGATTCTCCATTCTTTTTACACAAGTAACACCAATCCGTCACTTCACATCCTCTCTTCCTTAAGTTGTCCGTGGTCAAGATCTTCCCAAGAGCGGCATTCCAAATAAAAAAAGCTACTTTGGAAGGCACGCGAGCCCTCCAAATCTTCTTCCAAGGGAACAGAGTATGATCTTGTGTTGTCAAAATGTTACAATACGCCTTAACTGTACATGTCTTGTGATTATTAGACCTCCACTTCAATCTATCTCATTGTGCTATAGGAGTCCCCTTGGAATATAATAAGCTGAAAAAGTCAGAAACAATAGATAATTCTCAATCATGAAAATCTCTATTAAAAAGGATATTCCACTGATGCGAGCCATGAGAAAATAACCGCACATATGCCACTAAAACCTCCCTATTAACTGCAATATGATATAGGGCCAGAAAAACCCTTTCCAATGCATGATCTCCACACCACACGTCCCGCCAAAAACTGATTCGATTGCCCTCACCAACTACAAAGCGAATTTAATTTGCAAAGCATGGTCACCCGTTTCTTATAAACTTCCATAAACTCACACCATAACCCCCTCTCACTTCATTGGAGCCCTAACCACCCCAAGTGACACCATATCTCGCGTCAATAATTTCCTTCCACAATGAACCCCCCTCCAAGTGATATCTCCAAAGCCATTTCCCCAATAAAGCTCTGTTAAAAGTTCTCAAGTTACACACTCCCAACCCCCCATTCACAACTGAGGCACAAACTATCTTCCATCTAATCAAATGAAATTTCTTGTCCTCCCCCATGCCTTCCCATAAGAACGCCCTAAAGAGTTTCTCCATTCTGTTCCCCACTCTTACAGGCAAAGGAAATAAGGATAAAAAATATGTGGGGAGGTTAGTGAGAGTACTCTTAATAAGACTGAGGCGGCCCCCTTTTGATAAATGCACTCGTTTCCAACTAGCCAACATTTTCTCTATCTTCTCCACCACTCCATCCCATATAGCTCTATTCTTGAAAGTTGCACTCAGCGGAAGGCCGAGATATTTCATTGGGAAAGAGAACACCTTACAATCCATAAGGCTTGCTAAACTAAGGATATTAGAAACCGCACCCACAGGAACCATCTTAGACTTGCCAAAGTTCACCTTAAGCCCTGACACTGCTTCAAAGCAAAGTAACAGTGCACGTAGAGTTTGGATATGGCTATTATCCGCTTCACAAAAGACTAAAGTATCATCAGCGAAAAGAAGGTGTGAGATGATATTAAGGCCACCAGAGCCATTACCCACCTGAAAACCAGATAAGTACCCTCCCCCAACAGCAGCCTGCACCATTCTACTTAAGGCATCCATAACTATAACAAATAGAAGAGGAGATAGAGGATCTCCCTGCCGCAATCCCTGCGAACTATCAAAAAAACCAACTGGTGTGCCATTAACTAGAATTGAGAACCGGGCGGTTGAAATACAATGACGCATCCATGAAATCCACCTATCCCCAAAGCCACACCTCTCAAGCAGGTATAATAGGAATTCCCAGTTTACATGATCATATGTCTTCTCCATGCCAAGCTTGCAGAGAACACCTAAACCTCCCTCGCGTAGTCTGTGATCCAAGCACTCATTTGCAATGAGTACCAAATCAAGAATTTGTCTCCCATTAATAAAAGCGTTCTGAGACTTGGAAATAATAAGTTCCAACACCGGACTAAGCCGGTTGGCAAGAACCTTTGAAATAATATTATAAATGCTACTAACCAGGCTTATTGGACGAAAGTCCTCAATAGTCGAAGCCCCATGTTTCTTGGGAATGAGAGCAATCAAGACACCACAAAACATTGATAAGAATCAACAAAATTCTTAAGAACTATCAAAGCGAACTTTGACAACATTATGGGTCTTGGATAAAGAGAAGTAGCAGGCTAGCAGTAAAAGGAGAGCTTAAAGGTATTGGCAATGGAGTGATGGGTAATGTGACACAGATTGAAAGAGGAACAATTAAAAGGAACTTTTGAGAAAATCGTGCACATCAACCTCTCCTCCCCCTCTTTAAAACTTGAAGCTTATTGAAAGACCAAATTAAATGACAAGGGAAAAGATGACCTCCTTCAAGATGAACTAAACTACAACTTTAAGGGCACACATTAGATACCAATAAAAAAAGTGCACAAAGTAGAATTACTGAGGAGACAGCCCAAATTGGACAGGTCCATGGTCATCATGATCTTCCTCTATCTACTTCATGACATCACCACTTATCCCTTTCCCTGAGTGAAACAGATTAGGTTCCTAGCTTTTGCTTCCTTCATGCGCTAACGGCAAAAACATTACTCAAGAGGTTGAATACTTTCATAGTCCAAAATAATTCATAAGTCATATTTACCCAAGTTAATGCATAACAACTAAAGGATCCAGTCCAATAGTTTTTATTTTATAAATAAAAAAAATGACTTAAGCTGCACAATGTTTTTTCTATGAGTAGACTTAAGTTGCATAATTAGAGTCACATAATGCATGAAACTTCTTGATGAATAAAACTCATGTCCCTATCTCCTAAATACTATAAGCAAACAAGTTCACGAAATTTAGAGTGAATTTCTCCAGGTCACCTGCTTAAAAGTAGCAGTTTGGTAAAGTGGTGTACTGATCGCTTCATAAGGATCAAACTTATTCTCAAAATTCAGCACCATGGTTGAAATACTTGGCTCCACCTGCGTTTCTGCAACAAAACAAAATAACTACAAATAAGGTGAAAACCATATACTTTGATTGAATCAACATTCCGTACATTTAGACAGCATCAATATGAAAATACCATTTAGGCACTCTGCTACACCATCAATCAAAGCCGATGTGCTAACATCCATTTCTCTGTCTATTGAACAAGTCAATTTGAACGACCTCCTAAACAACTGGCTTCCTTTCAAAGTTGGTGTATTGAGCGAAAAGTTCTTCAACAAGTTCCCTGAGATTAAGCTCTGAGAAAAGACCAACCAGAATTTGAATCAAATCACCCAAAACCTTCAGTTGGATGATCCAGTTTTAAAAAAAATGATTAAAATTAAACAGAAAATACTAATAAATTGCATTCTTCCCATGTTTCTAGTTTTTAACGAAAAGAAATCCGACTTCAAATGACTTCGTATTCACACTTCTACCACTTTCAAAATGAAAACAATAAAACCCGAGTTCCGCCAATATTTTGCCCCATATTTTCTCCTCAACCAAACAGAACGTTAACCCGGAGGATTTATTGATAAGATCGAGTAGGACTTAACCCTAAAATCCGACGCTTATCAAGGAAAGCGGATGGATCTATAAAATTAAAGAAGTTAAAATTGCCAGTCATGTGGTGCATAAGTTCCCAAAACATGAAAAATGAAGCTCAATCTTTATATAAATGGACATATCGCTTCAATTAAGTAAGGATGCTACAATGTACAGTCGTTTGTCAAAAATAATAATTTCTCTGCTTTCCCAATCTCATTGACCAACTGGAACATGCATTCTTATTATCAAAGGAAAATAAGGGTAAACGATCGGAATCATAAGGCGCAAACGCTGCTGATCCCCCAACAAAACCAAATAAAGAAAGCGTTGGTGAACAGAATAATATAGCACAAGTGTAAAGAGAAATGTTAGGACTCGTACGTGGTCGTTTAGATCAGTGGTGGCGGGGGAAAAGAAAGGCCGGAGAGAAATAGAAGACGTCAAAGCCATGGTTGAAGCGGAAGGAAGGAGGGTTTTGGGGCTCAGGCTGCTGATGATAATGGTGGAGGGAGAGAAAGCGGGAGCAAGAGTATGTGTCGGGGTAGTCCTTGTACCCAGACGCCATTTTAAGTTTTGTACCTGGGAATCTTGGATCGAGTTTTACTAGAGAATTGAGAGATTGAGTTGAGATAATTTTATCATTATTTATTATTATTTATAAATTTTAATACATAATTTTATTATTATTTATAAATCATCTTAATCTATTTCATTTCATTTTTCAAATCATAAGATTATCTAAATAATCTTAATATCAGTGAAATGTAAAATTTGACTTAATTTACATAAAACTATTTATATTGGATTATTCAAATACAAAAATATATGACTTTTAAGTCAATGTATCATTCTTCTGGTGCTTCCCCTGCTGAATCTCGGGTACCCAGGTGACCAATATCTGACTTCTCTTGTAGTTTTGTGATTGTTCATTTCTTGTTTTGGTTTTTAAAGAATGTGAGTCTTGAATTCAATTGGGTTAGTATATAGTCACCGAGTTTCTTAGAAATTGTTTGAAGAGGTGTAGTCAGAAAAACTGATTCAAAATCATTTATAGGCTTCCCAGCTAGAAAGCCTTGCTAAATAAAGGTAATTCTGCCATAATTTCTCCATATCTATTCATCCCATAGCCATTATACCACTACTGTAATTCATCCCATAGCCATTATATTTTCCAAAATTATATATTCTTTTTCTTTTTCTTTTTTCGCTCCAATGCTTTATTGGTGAGCACAGAGCAGCGGTTTGAGGTTAGTTAAGATAAACATATTTGTTAAAGTGTCGTATAATATTTTAAGTAAATATAAAATTTATATGAAAAAATTAATTTTTTAATAATAAATTTATTCTTTTTAAAAGACTGTATCTAATATTACTATGAGATTAATTGCAACCTAATGAATTTTGTTTGAGTTTAGAGAAAAGTAATTCTTGGGTATTTTTAAAATTTCATCTTATGACATATATAATTAAAACTTATTGATTATTTATGCTGTCTACATTGTCAAATTAATTAAGAATGTTCTATAATTGAGAGTGAAGGATAGCAATAAAGTAAATATATTTATAAATCGGAGTGAACTATGCATTATCTACGATTCTACGATGTTGACATCATGCGATTTGATTAGTATGAAAATTTTAAAATTATGAAAAATTTAAAATTAAATATTTTTGTCAATCAAATCATGTCATATCAACACTTTAAATGATATATTTTTGATACGGGCTCGTGAAAATGATTCCAGAGCTGCTACGTCCAATTGCAGTGCAATCTTTTTGCCACATCAGATGATTTAAAAAAAAATCGATGAAAGATGACTTGAAGAATAAAAAGTATCCCAGGCTACACAGGCTGTGACGAGAAAGCAAACTAAGCCATCCACATTTTATCAAACATTTTGCATGCATTCTTAACCCCATCACAACAACTCTTCTATATTTACATTGTTTCTTCCTTATACAACCAACAACCAAATCAACAACAAGTTTTAAGACTCCAAATACAAGAAAGTGAGTGAACCAAACAGCAGCCAAGATGCTTAGATTTTTCTCTGTATTTATCTTCCTTTCAATCCCAGTTTCATCCCAACCTACCGAGCTCTTCTTTCGGGGATTCAAATATGTGGGCACCGACAACTTTGCTTTAGACGGCAGCACTGAGATCCAAAAATCTAGCATTCTTTAGGTAACCAACGACACCGGTCTGTTGATGGGCCACACCTTCTTTAACTCGCCGTTTCGGTTCAAGAACTCTAGCATTGGTAAAGTTCTATATTTCTCCACCTCGTTTGCTTTTGCTATTGTCCCCGAGTATCCTAAGCTCGGAGGCCATGGCCTCGCTTTCACAATCGCCACCTTCAAGAATCTAAATGCTGTGTTTTGACAGTACCTCGGTCTCCTTAATTCCAGTGACATCGAGAATTTCTCTAATCATCTATTCGCTGTTGAATTCGACACTATCCAAGACATCGAGTTCAAAGACATAAACAACAACCATGTTGGTGTCGACATCGATAGCTTAGAATCCAACACTTCTGCCGTCGCAGCATACTTCACTAGTGATTCAACCAAACAAGATCTTAACCTCAAGAGCGGGAGTCCTTAATCATTCCATCTCCATCTCCGTCAGACCACTCCCTCTCCCTCGAAGACGCTAATCATTCCATTCATGCGAAAGACTCATCTCAGAGTTTTGTAACGGAATGATAATTAGCGACTTCAAGGGAAAGAGAGTGGTATGACGAAGATGGAGATAGAGGAAGGGAGCGAGGGAGGGAGAAATGAAATTTTGAGGAGTAGAGAGGGGAACAAAATGGATAGGCAGAAGAAGGGAAAAATTAATTGGGTGATGTGGACGAGCTGATTGCACACCGATTTTACCGGACGGTTGCATCTATCATTTTTCATATGATTTTTCATTTATTTTGGACCTAGACCCGTTTTGAAGAGTCTGAAAATATTTGATAGATAAGCTTTTTGGTTTGACTTACAAGCTTTTTAGTTTTCTAGGTAATATACTAGTTGGAAAGGAGTATTTATTGGAATGTGGAACATTTTTATCTGTCTCGATAAAAAAGTAATTGCATTTGTTCTTGGACCTCCCACTCATTAAAAGAACTTCTACATTGAATAAATTAGAAAATTTTGATATCCTCTTATAATACTTTTCTTCAATTAATATAAAAATCATAAAAAGTCATTAATTGTTTAGTATTTAGTGATATAAGAAAATAAATAAAATTATAAAGCTTATTTTCACATTTTACGTTTACTAATAAATGCATATAAAGGTAGACGATGCCAGTATCAGCGCGCGAGCTAGGGAGAGGCACTGGTTTGTCTCTGAAGTGTGTAGAAGGGGGGAAGGAACTTGAAGAAAAGGAAGGTAAACGAGTTAAAAGTGGTTTTCATGGCTTCTGGGTTACAGATCCAAGGGGACGAGTCCGTTCTCTTGCGCGTAACACATTCCAACCTCAAGTCCTTCTCCGCCGACATTCGCTTCTCGCTTCAGGTAAACAACCCGCCTACCAACCTTCCCTGCCAATTATCCGAACGAATTTCATCTTTTTTTGTTGGCCGATTACACTTTCCCTCCTCTTTGATCTTAGATGACAGTGGAATCCGTGAAAGAAAAGCTCTGGAGAAAATGTGGCACTTCTGTTAATTCTATGGGCCTTCAGCTCTACGACGATACTAACACCAAGATTTCGGATTTGACCGAAAATTCGAGGCCGTTCGGATTCTATTCTCCGCTTGATGGGTAAGACAAATTCGCTTTCCATAATTACACACACACACACACACACAGTTTGGGTTGCTTTTATAGTTGTTGAAAGTATAAGGCACCATTAACTAATGGTTCAAATTTTGCTCGTGGAAAACTTCAAATTCACCTAACATCATAATTGCACGTCTCTGTTGGATCTTGTGCCTTCTGACTGGTGCGAAGTGCACACTAACCCCTTTACATGAATGTTGCTCCAGGTACCGGTTACATGTTATAGATCTTGACCCTTCATCGGTAACCTCTGGTGGTTGGCTTGAAGACACTTCATTGGTGGAGAAATACTCCATTTCAGAAGAAGCTTATGAGAAACGTGATGGTAAAGTTTTTGCAAACTGCATTGTTTTTGCAAACTGCATTGTTTTTAATTATTAGTGTTATTAAAGGAGTAGTGTTATTTGAAGGCCTTTACACCACACACCATCCATGTGGCATAATTTGATTTTGAAGATAAGTTTTAAAATTTTTTTTTGATAGGTATTTTTTTTTTGATAAGTAATCAATATATATATTAATAAAGAAGGGCAAAACCCAAGCACACAAGATGGTATACAAGAGCTAAGACCTATCTAGGTTGCAGTAAGAGCAACTAAAAAGTCATGAAAATTCAGGCCATTAAAATCTAAAGCAATGGCCCATAGAAATAAAGTGCTGAAAAATAGAATTCGAAGTTCCTCTGATGACCACTCCTTGTTTTCGAAAGTCCGATCATTGCGTTCTTGCCATATACACCACATAATACTGATCGGGATCATTTTCCACACCGCCTTGATTTGTTGAACTCCACTTGGAAGTGACCAGCTGGCCATCAGATCTACCACAGAGGCAGGCATAACAAAGGAAAGCTCAATCCGGCTAAAGACTTCCACCCACAAGGCTCTAGATATCTCACAATGTAGCAAGAGGTGATCCACTGTCTCGCCCGATCTCTTACACATACAACACCAGTCAAGTATAACTATCCGGCGCTTTCTCAGATTGTCGGTAGTCAAAATTCTTCCCAATGCTATTGTCCAAGTAAAGAAGACCGCTTTAGGGGGCGCCTTATTTCTTCAAAGTCTCTTTCATGGAAATGGAAAGTTTGCGACTTGGGAGAGAGACTTATAAAAGGATCGAACTGAAAAACTGCCTTTACCCGCTGGAGTCCACCACAACCAATCACCTTGCAGTCTATTGGGCTTCATAGAATAGAGAAGGCTGAAAAAGGCCTCAAAGGTTTCCACTTCCCAATCTTCCGCCGCTCTAATAAACGTGACATTCCACTGCACTTGGTCTCCTGATAGAGTCATAAGATCCTCTACTGAAGCATCCTGGTTACATGCCAAATGGGAAATAGCTGGAAAAGCCTCCTTTAGAGCCTCATTCCCCACCATATGTCGCTCCAAAACTTAATGCGAGAACCCCTCCCTAACACCAATTTAGAATGGCTACTAAACACCCCCCACCCCTTCCGAATGTGTTTCCAAACTGCCACTCCACTGACCCCAGATATCTCTTCAGAGCACCAGCCCCCCCACATGCTTCCATATTTACAATCAATTGTCAATTTCCAAAGGGCTTCGGGCTCCTTGCTATACCTCCATAGCCATTTCCCAAGTAAGGCCTGATTGAATGTTCTCAGATTTTTTATACCCAGGCCACCTGATGAGATTGGTCTACACACCTTAACCCAGCTGACCAGGTGATTGAATTCATCCCCTATCCCGCCCCATAGGAAATCACAATACAATTTATCAATATGAGCCGCTACCCTGGCAGGTAAAATTCAAATTTCACTGATAGAAAGATAGGTATTAAGTTAATTCATTGATAGAAAGATAGGCATAGCCCAAGTAAACTAGGAGTATACAGAGGCATACGCTTATTTAGGAAGACAAGTTTTAAAATTTGAATCTTACAAATCAAATTATGCCATGTGGATGGTGTGTGTTGTAAAGGGCTAAGGCCTTCAAATATAATTATTCAAGTTGTGAAAGCTCACATGGTTAAAGTTTTTGTGGTAAAATATTTGACATGACAATTGTTATGACTGAAGTCGTTGATGAGGAAATGAGTTCCTGGCTTCACAAATTTTAGTTAACTAGACATTACAACACAGGCATGCAAGATGTGTATCAATTTTTGGGGTTGTTGGGGACTGGAGTTAGACTCGCAAGATGCTATGGTACTCGGTGCATATGAACTTCATTGGCCAAAATTGGAATGGGAATTGAACAGTGGCAACAGTACAATTGACATTAGGCACAAACTAGTTCAACATAGGGAAGCAAGGGAAAATTAATTTGAGCTGATTTGTGGCCCCATATAAATCTCTAGTTGTTTAACTCAGAACAACAGGCATATTAAGTGCATGCCATGGTGAGAAGGGGTTTCCATGCATTTATTTGTTTTTATTCACGGTCTAGGATGTTATTTTTGGTTGTGTGATAAGACCTTTCCCTTTTCTTCTTTGGATCTTAGGGTGAGTTTGGATGTTGAGTTGAGTTGAGTTGAGTTGAGTTGAGATGATAAAATATTATTAGAATATTATTTTTTAATATTAAAGTTGTTTTGGGATTTGAAAAAGTTGAATTGTTTATTATATTTTGTATTGGGATTTGAAAAAGTTGTAATGATGAGTTGAGTTGAGTTGAGTTGGGTTGAGGATCCAAACGCAGCCTTAGTCTTTATATATATATATATATTTTTTTTTTACCATACAAGTGCATCCTAACATATCAGGGGCATTCGACAATATTTTTTGAGTCCAAAATAGTGAGAAAGTGCCTCAAGTTTGATAAAAAAAAGCCTGTGATTATGTGTATAACACACACACACACACTCAATATATATAAATGTATACATGCACATCTATAGATTGTGAGCGCGTGACCATGACTGTATGAAAGTTGAAAACACATAACAGATTTGATTAACTGTTCATGCATATTTTATGCTGTTCATTTACTTTTGTGTGTTTCAGGAACTTTTAGAAAATTTAAGGGAAAATTGACCTCCCAAAATCCATCAACTCCCGGGAACAAGGTAAGCTCCGTGGTTTTATTCTTTTTTGAATTAACAAATAAGTTTTTGTCTATGTAAGCATTGTGCAATTGTTGCTTCAGTTAACTTGGAGTTTATTTATAGATACCTGACAGCCACATGGAAGATCTATGTGCCAATATCAAGGTTAGGTGATTCTTTTTTGGTGTATGTTTATGCGTGTTTTTTTTTTTTTTGTGACCTTTTTTCCCCTTTCAACTAGTTATTCTGTTGATGATGAAAATTTAGTGCATTAACTGGAACTTGTATCAGCTGAAGTGATGTTGCATGTTAATGAGGTAAAGCTTTATGGATGAGAAAACCAATAAGCAGTGAATAATTCCCATTCTGGAAAATTCATCTTGGGGGACACTCCAAAAGAAATAAGTTATAAATCAAACACGATAAGCGGATTAATTTATAAATTGTTTCAAGAAGAAAGTGGCGTACATTATCCATGGTCGATGCAATGATTAACTTATGTCTTCTCATTTATCCTTCTCTGAATTTTATAATTAAGGTAGGAGATAGATGTGAAGTTGAACCAGGGGAGAAACGAGGTACTGTAAAATTTGTGGGTCGGGCAGATAACCTGGCACCTGGTTACTGGGTTGGAATTCAATATGATGAACCATTGGGAAAACATGATGGCATGTAAGTTGGCACTTTAGTTATCAATTTTTTTTATGGTTTTTTGTGTATAATATTTTTCAATTTTTTTTTGTTTGGTTTCATTTATTTAATATTATTGATGATTTCCTGCAGCAACATACTATTAAATATATGTTTTACGTTTATCAGAAGTGCATGCCAGCCCACAATTTAAAAGGTCTTTGAAGTCATTAAAGAAACAAATTAGATGTAGGATCACTAGAACTTATTTATAAAAAACTAGATTCAATACATATATACCATGGAAATGCTTGTGGAGTTATCTGCGGAAAAAACTAAACAATGAATTTTATAGTACCATTCTATTTTTCTGAAAAATGACTTATTTCAATTATAGATTAGTTCTCAAGGTAAGGACGTGTTCCTACCTGTAAACCAACTCCCAAGGTGAAATAGGCAAAAGAAAAATGAATAAACCAGAGCAAAAATGGCTCCTTTCTGACAATTGTCTCTGGCTGTTTGCTACTTGGGCTTCGTTCTTTCTTATATGACTAGTCATCACTCATTTTGGAGTCATTGCAAGCTTTGAACTGTATTCATTTTGTGTTGGGACTCGACTTCTTGCGCTCAAGTGAATTCTTGCTGCTGCTTGCTTGCCTTTTAGATTGTAAACTTTAATTACCTCGCTCTTTTAATTGATTGTCATGCTATGTTGTCCACATTCATTAGAATCTCTTCAACATGTTTCAGGGTGAAAGGAGTACGATACTTTGATTGCCCTCCACTTCATGGTGCAATGGTTAGGCCAGACAAAGTAAAGGTGTGTATTCAACTATGCTCTGGCCATCCTTTAGCTCTTGTGATGCTGATTATTATCCTTTAAAATATGGAGGTATTTTACTGTTGGCCTGATCCACACGGTAGAAGCATACTTGGTTTACCTCAATGAATGCGAATCAATGCCCTCATGTAAGTTCAGCCACTTTCATGATTAAAAATGATGGTTTTCAGGCTTGTATTGAGCCTTGCCGAGGTTTCACGAAGTGCTATTGCCGGTTTAACATTTGTGGACCCTCAATCTAGGAAATTTACGTTTGTTGCACACATTGGAATTACTATTAGTAATTACAACATCTTTCAAAGCATTTCCACACTGGGATTTAATATACTATGGCTAGATATTTTGTTCTGAGGACCAAAGGAGTTTGATTGATTGGAATGAGAGAAATTTATTCACTGAATCTTAATGTTCTGTAAATGCAAGTAATTGGTGCTTGTCCACTGATAACCAATTAAAAGTCTGGAACCTCGCAAACATGCCATCTCTATTTTAGCCCAAACAATCGAAAAATATTGCTTTATGGAACGTACCTCACAGCGATGCAAAAGATGATCAATTGTTTCCTTTTCCCGATTCCTTTTTACACATACAACACTCATCCATCACTATAATGTACCTTTTTCTAAGATTTCGAAAGTGATGCCTTTTAAAAGCACAGATCCAAATGTACGTGCTACATATGATCTATTGATCTGATAGATTACTTGCGCTCTTATTGTTCTGTTCTATAATTCGACTTATTCAATTAGGTAGCCATAAAAATGTAGTTAAACCCCTAGGGGTTGGCTCAAGTGGTAAAGGCCTTGGGCTTGGGGCATGCTCTCTCAGGTCCAAGATTCAAATCCCCTTGAGTTCAAACAATCTCTAGGGGCCACACCCCCTGATGAAAAGCCAGCGATTTAACCAATTCCGTGTAGGGAAACTTCTGAGGGTGCGGTACACGGGACCGGGATTTACTCGGCAAGGGTGAGTCCGAAGGGCCCTGCCTTGGAGAGATTCCCCGACATTAAAAAAAAAAAAAAATTGTAGTTACTCATGTAATATGGTGAACACTAACAAAAATTTGAATGCAAAGTTTGAATCTTGAAAAATCATGGTGCAGACATGTAGACCCAGTGCAAAGACTTCCTCTCAAAAGCCTCAATAATTTATATGTTGATACAAATCTTAAATCTTGTTTCAGGTTGGCAACTACCCCGAAAGAGATCCCTTTGAAGTGGACGAAATATAAGCAGGTCATGAAGAGACTACTCCGGTGCTTCGTGTTTTTATGTAATGCTTATAACCTTCTGGTTGTATTGAGACAGCAACTTCTTTACTTGGATCTGTTACAATTAAGACACTCTTGGCTTGAGGGATTGATTTTAACTCTTAAGCGGTATCGAGATAAGGAAGAAATGGAACTCTTGGCTTGAGTGTTCTAGCAGCAGTCTGGATGTATTTTTGTGCGGAGGACATACTATTATTTTTCATGGTCGCCACAAAGGTCGGGGCAAGTAGTGAAACATGCTGCAATTCCTAAGTATGATGAACGATTGCTCACTAGAATAGGCTGATTTCTTCTGAGTGAAAAACAATGATGAATGATTTCCATTTTCTAACTATACAAAGGAGCTGTGTTGCGAACATCTTGTTTTGTTCTAGTTCTTGGTTTCTCTTCCCCATTCTCTTACTCCAACCTGTTTGTAAGGAAAAGAGACATGTCACGGTAAAAGTGGAGGAGGCCCTTCATGCAGCTACACCATATGCGTTTCAGAATTGCAATAACAACTTAACCTGAAGCATCTCCAATGTAAATAAGGGAGCTCTGTGATTTCTTCCGGGTGAGTAGTTCTTCAAAATAAAACAACTGAAAGTGGTGATCACAGAGAAACTTAATTGTGAAAATGTCAGCTTGAAATCTTGTTGTATTAAATGCGTTTTAAGTTGTCTTATAAGTTCTAACTCCAGAGTCCAGCCGAAGAGAGGTGTACTCGATACTGTTTCATTCTTCGAAACATAAATAGACAAAAAAAATAAAGCCGAAGCTGCAATCGACCAAGCTAGAGCCCCAGTTTCAATATTCTGCATAAATATCGGACGAGACATTCAGTGGAAGGCATGTCGTACAATTTTGATCGAATTCAGCGGAAGCAAATACCATATGAGCGGAAGCTTATTTACAGAAAAAGCATAATCAAAGAATAAATACAGAAATAGTCTTATCGCTAATTTTATTCACAACTCTAACACGCTCGCTTACAATCCATGGTATCAATGCCAATTCATATGGTTAACAATACACGAAGTTTGCTTTGATTACTTAAAGCAACTTACCTAAACAGACCCCATTGATCATGAGGAAACCCCTCTTCATGCAAAGAAGATTAAAGTCACAACATATTTGATGTAATTTACAATCCCCTAGATAGAAAATCAGAGGTACCAGCATTTTTAAGAGTATCTGCCTCGATTAACCAAAGAGAGAGAGAGAGAGAGAGAGAGCACTCCAGTAATTTACTCTTTCGGAGACCTGCTACTTCTTTTAAGTGGATGCAGAAACGTTGTTCTTTTGATATTTGGTGCCGTTTCTCATAGCTTTGGATTTAGAGGCCACTGTAAATGGTAGCACATCAATGCATATGTACATGGAAGATAACTTAAGAATATAATTTATTTTTTTTCATTTGGATTAAGTTAAACAAATAATATAAAGTTTTGACTACCTCTAATATTAACTTTTGCTGATTGAACTTCAGTTTCTGCTGGTTCCGATTCTATCAACTCACTGGAAGCATTAGAATATTCATCTGACTCCATAAATTCAGAATTTGAAGAACCATTTACATGCCGGGTCATCCCTTCGGTAGATGGGTTAAAGACTTCACCCTCTGTTTCATCTACAAGAAACTCAAGGTTAGACAAAAACCACATGTGTTCAGCAGCATTTACTCACAAACATGGAACAAAACATTCATTTTGCAAGAGACACTTTTGCATGCCACAGTTGAAATCATAGAAACCTATTCAAGTTAGAAATACTGAAGTTTGTATCAGAATAGCGACACTCCATGTTTGTTTGGCCTTCAGATTCAAAAGCTTCTACAGAATTGAATTATTAAGGATCACTTATCTATACCTAGAGGACTATATTCATCTCCAAATTATACAATTGAGGACATTTTCTACTTTTGTGTTATGTAATAGTTGGCTCTGGATTCTGATTGATTTGTTAGTATATTTGTACCATTTTCTTCCTGCTGTTATATCATATGCCATCTCAGATTTTTGGAAAGAACATGATCAATCAGCTGTATGGAGCTTTATGCTTAGGAAAACAGCATAGAGCTTGCTGTCTTTTCTGTCATACTTGTCCAAATCTTAAAAAAAAAAGGTTATAATATATTTCCCAATTTTAAAATTCAATAGGAGCTAATATACTGGTCCTTCATAATAACAGTTTCATCAGGTTGCTGTCATCTTATCATGTATTTGAATTGACAATTAGATATTACTACATGTACGGATTCCCTTAAAGAAAAAGAATGACTATCACAGCACTCAACCCAAAAGAAAGGGAGTAAGATCATATTAAATCTTGCTACTTGCATAAAGCACTGAAAGAAGTGAGTGTCTAGGATGCATGAAGATTATTATTTAGACGATCAAAAGATACTTCATCAACACTAAGATAAAATGGTTAAATTAATTCATTGTGGTAAAACATGTGAGAAAAAGAGTACTATGACGTGTACCTAATATTCATTCTTTTCTCAACTATATAATGCATCATGATAAATCTAATGGCAGCCCCCACCATCATGGTATGCTTCACTAATAAAAAGGCAGTGAAAATTTACTGGAAATTTATCGGAAACTTCTAAATTGGAGAATTATGAGGGAATCATGAAGAAAGAGAAAAGTAATAAGAAAATAACAATAAACGTAGCATAAGCCAATTGTACGAACCATTAGCAGTATCCGATCCCGCACTATCTTCACCAATATTTCCAGCTATCGCAAAACCTTCCATACCACCAACTTTCTGTTGATGAATTTGAGCATTTCTTGCAGTTGCTTCTTGCTCCTTCTTTTCCATGTGGAATTTATTAAGTTTATCCTCAAACTCCTCAATGCACAATTTAAGCTCCGGTTTTGCAAACTTCTTGCCCTGTTCCCCCAACCCCAAAAGAAAATAGTATTATGCTCATGGAAAATATATTATTAACACTTCAGGTGATGTGATGCAAAAAAAACAAATCAATACCTTGTTTATTATATTCCTGAAATGGTCCATCACAGAATCCTCCAATAGGGCATGTTCATATATCTTGAATGACTCCATAAGCTTTTTCATTCCCTTTTCAGTGAATGCCAGCTGAGAGAGGCAGTAAGAAATATATTCCCATTGTGTGATATCTGCAACAGAAAACTTGTTCCCCATAGTAAGTAAGAGCAAATTTGATCATTTGTAAAAGTTTATTTTTTTTGTTCCAATGACATTTTGGATATAAAGCCATTAGCAAAATGTTTCAGCGAAACTAGGAGTGAGATGACAGCCTCCTCGTCTTGAAGCGATATGCACAAGTCTAAGAAATATATTCACATTGTGTGGATATGAGACTCAATAGACATTCATAAGACCAGGCTTGATTCAAAACTCAAGCTTAACAAGCAGTGTAGTAAAAGCTTTCAGCTGGGTCAAATGGCTGACTGACTGGAAATATCTGGGTTGTCAATGCCGACCAATAAGTTCTATTTTTAAGAATGGAAGTAGCATTTGCTATTGAATGGGGCAAATATAAAAAAAGAGCAGAAACTAGATTTCAAAGCTCACTACATAAATGCAACAAAACTTGGAACATTGGTAGAATCACTCTCTAACAAAAATTTCAATAAGGTGTATTTTAAATTGAAAAATCTGCTACTCACGCCATATACATGAATTCTCAAAATAGATATGTACTTACCGAAAGTTAAAATAGAAAAGGGTATTTTGGGAAGTTAGATTTTACTTTTCAATAATACTCATGTCGTCTAAAAGACTAGAACGGAGACATTTATTTTGGGACAAAGGAAGTAGTCACTAGATCATTTTTGCTACAAAAACGAAGGATAAAAGAAAGGAAAAGGGCCATGATTTTATCCCTTAATTCGCAATACAGCATCATATTTTGAAAGCTGACAAAGAGGGCATCAGCTGAGCAGAATGGTAATATGAAGAAATTTTAAAGAATTGAAAGAATGCATACCTGTAACTCCACTAAACCTATTACAAAGCTTTTCAACAAGTGATTCCATTTGTTTGTCCTAGATCAATTTCAATAGATATGTCAAATCGTCACTTAGAACAAATGTTTGGCAATTCAACTTAGATAAACAATCTATACCTTCTTGATAGAACCAATTAAGAACTGCATGACGTTGCAAAAAGATTCTCTTATCAGATTCTGTTTGGATAATTTGCCAAGTATGTCGGGAAGTAAATTGTATATTGGGTTGTTTCCTGTTCGCATAATTGGAAAAAGACAGAAATCATCAACACTCATTTTGACAGAAACACACACACATACATATAATACAAGACAACTAGCAGCGCATTTAATTGGGTGTTTATCGAAATTTACCTTTCTTAGACAACTCGTGGAAAAAAAGTTTAGCCAGACTTGAAATGCGTTCATCTTCATCTTCTACCCTTATTGCCATTTCATTTATATAGCCCTTTACCTGCTCAAGCAAACGACCACATCAGCCTGTAGGTCAATAAAACAAACGATACGGAATAAGCAAAAGGTTAGCTAGCCTCTTAGACCTTCATCATGTCATTCAATATGAGGTGCGAAAGCACCAGAACAGCGTTCTTTCTAACAGGAAGTGAAGGATCCCGTAACCGGGCATACATGTTCTCGGTCCAAGGTTCTAATAGATTAGGAAACCGAACTGCCAAATCTCCCAGAGCGATAGTGCAGTTGGATCGAACAATTTCTGAGGGTGAACTCTCCACAACGGTGAAGAGAAGCTGGAGATTTGCATCACTGGAAATTTTCATTCACTAAAATGTGTAAGCATCATATTTTGTTTTGTTTATTAGACGGGAAAAGAGAGAACATGAGCTCTTACCAAAAATTTGCATCAATGATCATAAATCGACACAAAGCTAGCATTCCGGAAGCTTGTAGTTCAGGATACTGAAAGAAAGCAGAAACAGTATTAGTTTACTGGAAGAGTTTAAAAATGAACAGTAAGAAGACATGGAAACTGCTGGGAAGTACTTGTATCACTTAAAATCTTAAACAATCACCCCATGTATTATATCATCGCCAAAATAATGATATCAGCCCTTCAATTTTTTCAAAAATAATACGGCTTCATGAATTTAAACTCCAATAAAATCTAACTTCAAAACAGCTGAACTATATTTCGAATTTACATCTAATGGGACGACAATCCTTTCATAGTGTTCATGAATCATAGAAGACATTGAAGGAGAAGATGAGAAAAACTGAGGTAATAACCTTTTGCATCAGACTAAAATTTCTACAGAGCTTTGACAGGAAAGATGCACAGTGTCCAATCAAGTTCTTCTCACTGGAACCACCAGAGATAATTTCTTTTTCTGCTTTGTCAGAAAGATTATCAAGAATTGCTTCCTCCGAGGAGGCAAGACCTAGTTCAGCATTGATACTATTGTCCTGCAAGGCATTTTCAAGGGAAGAAATTGTCTATATCAGACAAAAAACAAAGTTAATAATTTTTGCTGGTAACCAAGTTCGGAATCCAATCGCACCTTCAGTGAATCAGGTGATATTGCGCCCATACTATTGATATTGTGGCGATCAATATCTGCCTTTTCCTCTGCAACTTTTTGTTTCTGAATCTTTCGAGCGCAAGATTCGATATATACCAACTGATTCATGGCGACATGGCTTATGATAAATAAATATCTGCTCAGTTTGGCTACTTGAACTGTCGTAAGTATGCTGGCACTACTACTGTCAATTTCATGCTGCAACTCATCCCCTCCACTACAATCAAACACATAACGCAGAGATTTTTTTACCAGGTCAGCTGCTAATGTTTCTGGAATGGGATGAATTGTATATATGGCAGCTATTGCTTCATCAGCAGCAGCATACCATATGGTTTCAGGTAGCCAAAATCCGCTAACCAAGCTTTCTAAAATACCAAATACTCGACTGCCATTAATTAACAGCAACTTTTTCTGGTCATCTTCGGACAATCTTTGAATAGCAATGCATGCGGTTCTAGCAAGCAACGGCTCCACTTTAGCCCAACGACCAAACCCGATATCAATAATGTCTTGTAAGTGAGAGCTAAGAACCCCAGTGGATGATTTTGCTGCCATACAAAGGACAGATAAAGCACCGCAACTTTGCTCCGCAGTGGTTCCACTAACGTTAAAGCAAAAGAAATCCCATAACGCTGATGTCTGCAAAAACCATTACTTTATAGGGGAACTGCTTCTTCAAGTAATAGCAGAAACGATGCAGTATAGAACAGCCATGAAGTCATGAAAGTGGACAGACTGATCCACAGTATACCAAACAGCTCCATGAAGTCAAATCAGCATCAGACTAAGAGTGGGTTTGGATGCCAAGTTTGAGATGTTTTGTTGAAAATTAAATAAAATATTATTAAATATTATTTTTTAATATTATTTTTATGTTAAAAATTTTAAAAATTGAATTGTTTATTATATTTTTATATAAAAATTAAAAAAAATTATAATAATAAAATAAAATGAGATATTTTATGTATTCAAATCAAATTATAATAAGTTTTCTCTCTCATCTCATTTCCACAATTAATTCAACTTGGAAAAAGGGTCGGCTCTAACAATAAAAAATAATTAATATAACCAAGTTGGTCTTTAAAAGAAACGGAGATCATACCCATTAGCACAAATATATGATTTTACACAATTTTACTCAAGATCTTCAGATATTGTAGTGAAAGCTCAAGAAAGATATTGAAAAAGACTATTATAAAGATTGTAAACATGGGAATAGAAGTTCTAAATTGACCACGAAATATTTTAAGAATTTCATAGCTATATTTGGTCAGACTTAGATAACCCATGGTTGTTTAAGCAGATCATTTCAATGGAAGAATGAAAACCGTATCTCATCTTATAAGATACTTTATCTCTTTACATATTGTGGGAGTGGTTTTGAGAGGATAAAATGGTCATTAACTTATGAAGGTGTTGTGTCAAAAATTCAAAATCAAGTAATGCAACAACATATTTTGTAGAGAACTCCAAATATAAGAAAACATACCATGCTAGTAGATATATCACCTTTGGACACCAAGGCCGCAATAATAAACTCCAAAGCTGCTAGATCTCCTATATTTGAATCTATTGCAAGACTCAAGAGATTTTTAGCAGTCTCCACTGGGTTTTTTCGTATATAAATTGTAACAAAGGCATTCTCTACAGCCTCATAGATGGATTTATCCTGAGAAAACACCTGCAAAAGAGAGCACATATAAGGTGCTATTTTTGTTGTGGATCAAGAATAAGATATTTAGAGAAGAAGACAAAAAGAAAAATTGTCCTGAATTCCAAAGGAAAATTTTGGATTGTTTCCAACACAACCACAAATAAAAATTTACCAGTGGCAACATCTTACGGAGACAGGCTTCTGAACCATCAATCTGGAACTGTTTGCACCTCATCAGCAAGAGAATTGTGTTCTCAACATCAGAGGCAGAAGATGAAGCCATCAATTGAACAAGTGTTGGCATTGTGGCAGATACGCACTTAGAAAACCTCAAGCCTGCCTCAAGTGATGCAACCAAGGCCCTAGTCTGCTCCAAGTTCCCAACATCTGGCACGGGACTACCCTTCTGAGCAATCCCTTCTTCCACATGAGTCAAACAACTATCAGTCAAACTTTCTTGCTGCTCTAGCACTTGAGTCTCTATGTTATGAATTTCACCATTTTCATTACAATTATCATTATCAGAGGGTAGACCATCTGCAACACTTTCTGAGGGCACATCCGGTTCAAGTTCATTCAGCTTCTTCTTATACTGCTCAAGCGTTGCTTCGAATGAAGCTATTCGAAGTTGTGGACCAAATGGATTATGCTGCAACATCGTGATAAGTAAATTCAATGCAGATTTTCTCACAATTGCACTCTTATCCTCCAACCTTCCAGCAGCAACTTCTGCAACCTCATTCCACATACCGATTGAAACAGCATGCTCTTCACATAACTCAGCCCAAACCTGAAGAACTCGGCTCCTAGTATAAGCCGAAACATCTCGACAACGTTCGAGCAAAATTTCCAACATGGCTTGCTTGGTTCGGAGACGAACAGATTTAGAACTCACTTCACCCTCAACATCCTTGAATGCCTTTGCAACCAACTTTCCTAGAACCCCAACAAGTGCATTACGTATCTTATAAGATTCCCCACCAAAGTGCGGGACAAGAAGTCCAATGTTGGTCGAAATCAACTTTGGCAGCCGGTCAGTGAGCTCTACCAAAAATCGGCCAATATTCTCAGCCCCGGCAGTGTCTTTCACATAGTCTTTGGGGTTAGTTCGCCCAATGTCTCTGATAATGGAGCTGGCCAGGCTTCCATCGGCATACTTCTTCTCAGTACCAGCAACCGCATCAGCCATGTGGGTAACAACAAAATCATATTTGTGAATTAGGTGCATGATAGAAGCACAAGACTGTGCCATGTAGTGGTATTTTGTAGCGCATGCTCCAACTATACGACATAGGGCATCTTTTGCGTCTAAATCTTTCAACAGAATTGCATTCTCAAACATAGAGAAAGTTTTTCTACAAAAACACAGATCATAATATTTTAAGATTTTAACTATACGACATAGGCATGTTTTTCTCAAACATAGAGAATATTTTAACTTAAAGTCCACTAACAACGGTAAAACATTCCTAGAAGATTTGTGGTAATTATCCAACTTACTTTACAATGAAAGACAGGTAATTTTCATCTGGGTCTGATGAACCAAAGAGCAAGACGAGGTTGATCTCTAGTGAATTAGCAATCAAATTGAGTATCCGACTCCTTTGAGGCTCCCAGCTCCATGAGTTCACAAGCCGTTTATTCCTTGTGACTGCAGTTCCCTAAGCCCATGGCCAAAAGACTTCACTAAATCGGCCATAACAGTTGCAATATCCCCCCCAGCAGTGGAATAAACATAAGAAAAATATAAATAGTGGAGAGAGAATACCTTGGTATTATTATTGGAAACAATGTTTGACTCCTCAGCGAGAACAATATTGATGAGGAAGAATGTGTATATTTTAAAAGCATTACGATGGGAAGCAACCCGGTCAACCACCGGATGTTCATCATCCTGACTTTGAGAAACCCGCGTGAGTGAATCAACATTTGGAAGAAGAACGCTAAAATTGGATCGAAGACTCTCCACTAGATTGAATTTACAGGATGGAGGAAGACTAGAATAACCACGAATCAATGAATACACGCGATCAAAGACATCTTGGTCTTCAATGCAAAAGAGCTCCTTGTCAGAAAGATCAAATGATACACCTGTTTAAATAGATAAGGAGGGAAAAAAGAAAATATCGTAAGAACAAAAATTAGGCTCTGGTTACAGCGCTGCTAAAATTGAGAATTTATTGAACCCCAAATTAACTTTGTGTTTCATTTTCTCAGAAAATACACGGAAGGCTAGGGAAAATTTTGTGAATCTCTAAGAGCGACAGCGAGAGAGACAGAGACCTTTGACGAACTCTTCGAGTTCGGAGGGATGAAGCGAAGCTGTGTCGACAGGATTTTGGGCGTAGAGGCGGCCGTCTTCGTGCTCTTCTTCTAGTGCTCTGAGGGTCTGCGGGAAGAAGAAGTGAGGAGCCATGGCTCTTTGTTGGAGAGAGAGAGAGAGAGAGAGAGAGGTTCTCTTTCGTTCTCAGTTTTAAGATTTCAAATGGTACTGACAAGCGGGAATGCGTTCTTCTTTATAAAGACAAAAAAGGGGCCGGGTCGGTCTTTTTCATTTTATGAAGCGGTATTTTTTTTTTTTTTTACGAGAACAACAGTACCTCTACCTTGTAATAATAACATTTATGATAGATTTAGATACATAATTCAAATGAGATAAGATATTTTATTGAAAATTGAATAAAATATTATTAAATATAAATTTTTAGTATTATTTTTATTTAAAAAATTTTAATTATTTATTATATTTTTATATAAAAATTTAAAAAAGTTATAATGAATAAATGAGATGTTTTGTGTATCCAAACCCACCTCAATACTATTCAACTAAGTTACTGATGTATAATAACATGTAATAGTAATATATAATAATTAAAGTATAAAAACATATAATAATAATGTATAAAAACACGTGCAGGTCATAACGCATGCATGGCTTCTATGCACCACCACGATAAGGCTTGTGCTACCGCCACAAGTGGTGTTTCTAGGGCCAGCGACTCTGATATCCTCAAGATCAACTGTTCAGCATACTCTAGAGTGGCACGTGTCCTTCACGCATTACTAAAACTGCCTTGGCCAGTATATTTTTATTTTTTTCAATGTTTTTAAGTGTCTATAGTTTTGGTTTTGGTTTGTATTAGGAAATAAAATAAATAGGCTATTGAACTCTTGTCCATAGCAGAAGAACTCCCATCTCTTATGGAGGAGGGGGTGGTCTAGTCCTTATTCTTCTTTAGAGAATAGGGGTGGTTTGTTAGGGACCCCGGTCAAGTCCCTAAATACTAAGTCCTCCTTGGTTATGACCTCCTTTGGTTGACCGAGTTCAAGTCATTCTCTTGCTTGGTTCACGATCAAAAGTGGCTATGGTGGCAATTTGAGCTAGGTGAGGTTAAGTGTTTAGGCTAGTATGAAGTGGATGGAAGGTGGAAAAGTGGCTAAGTGTTGAGATCACAATGATGAAGGGTGCACGGCACTAGAGTGAGTTAGGGTTGGCGCCACTTTGATTAGGATTAGGGTTTGGATGAGTGGAGTGGTCGGCTAGGGTTTGTGATGTAAGATGGACTAGGGTTTGGTGTTAGGGCAAAAGTGGTGGGCGGCTAAGGCTTGGCCAAATAGGCTAGTGAGTGTTTTTAGGAAAGTTTCCTAAAAACAAGGGATGTGATTATGGATATGATAGTGGCCGGCCAAGAGGAATGGATGAGTCAACTAGGGTTTCCAAGTGTGGAACTCCTAATATGATAAGTGGAGTGGGCGGCTAGACCAATTCAAATAAGGCTAGTGTAGTCGAAATTTAAAGTTGACTAGTATGGAAAGTGGATTTCGGCTATGGAAGGATTGGGTTGGAAGAAGGGTATTTTGGTATGTGGTTTATTTATGGAAGGTAGGGCAAACAAGGGTTGGTCGAGTTATGCAAGTGATGAAGGATCAAATGGATGATGGGAAATACTTGTTGGCCGAAACTCACATGAACAATGCAAGTGCAATGCAAATAACACAATAAGATCAATGGAAAGTAAATGGGAGACAAGAGAATGAATGGAAAATAATCATAAGATTGATAGAATGAATCACATTTATTCACGAATTGCAAAGTGTGATTCTTTCCTTAGGGATTCATGAATTGCACCCCAAAGAGTCAAAGTGCTAGGCACCGAAAATGATCTCAAGAACAATAGCCGTCCACAAAGAAAAATTGTCAAAAGATGTTAAAGAAATGACTAAGGGTCCTATTTATAAAGGTTACAACTTGGAAACCCCAAAAAGGTCTATTTGTAATAAAAGAAATAAAAGAAATAACATGAATAAGGATAGTGGCATGGATCACCTGGCCGTGGCATGCATGAGCCAAGGGTGCGGCTAGGATGGTGCATGGTGGTCCTCGGTCTGGTCCATGGCTAAGTGGCTCGGCATGGCTAGCTGGGGTGCATGGCATGGTGCCATGCATGGGCCGGCTGGTGGGCATGGCATGGTGCCATGTTCGGCCTGCTGATACTAGCTAGCCATGTGAGCCTGCTGCAAGGCATGAGCTGGATGGCATGCCTGGTGGGCATGCCACTGATCTGCTCTGCAAGGCACGGGCTGGAGTCATGCGCTGGATGGCATGCCTGGTGGGCATGCCACTGGCCTGCTCTGCATGGCACGGGCTGGGCCCGTGCGCTGGATGGCATGCCACTAGCCTTGCTGGTGTGCGGCAAGAGGGTCATGCGGCTGGGTGCATGGGCGGCTGCAAGTGCATGGGCGTGCACCTGATGGGCGCACACATGGCTATGCGCCTAGGCGTGCGCAAGGCCATGCGGTCAGGATGAGGGTGCAGGGCCGTGCGGCCTAAGTGGATGTGCAGGGCCGTGAGGCCTGCGTGTGGGCGCTGGGCCGTGCGGCCTGCGTGTGGGCGCTGAGTCATGTGGCCTGCATGCATGCACAGGGCCACGCGGCGCATGGGCGTGGCGCGTGCTGGGCTGCGCATGGCCACTAACCTCGCTAGGACCGAGGTGTGGCGCGTGCATGGCTTGCATGCTGGGCGCCCCGTGCGTGTCAAGGCACGGGCCAAGGCATGCATGTGGTCGGTCCATGAGCATGCTGGGCGCCCCGTGTGTGACAAGACACGGGCCAAGGCATGCTCGTGGCATGATCAATGGGCATGTCCCGGACATAGCTAGGACATGTGCGGCTACTTTGGAGGCAACTTTACGTATGGGTCTAACAGGTTAGTCCTTCTCCTCTTTTGAAGGATGGAGGTGGTTTTGTCATTCTTCTCGTTGGGGGGTGGGATATGGTTATTTTATGTTTTTTTGTAGAGAGTGGTACTCTTAGACAAACCAGTTTTTGTCCATAGAAAGTTTCTAAAAGTTAAGACAATATTCGTCGTAAATAAATTTATATGCGGGAAAGCTTCCACAGATAAATAGTTTGGCTTGTAATATGAGTTTTTTCTTTGTATTGATCAGTCATAATTGTAATTTCGATTTTATGAATGAAATGATATCTATTTCTTAAAAAAAAAAACCCAATGTTCCAATATATAATCACTAGTGACTAGTATAATAAATTAAATACTAAATATTAAATTTAGTATATAATTAAATTAGAAACTAATATAATAATACAGAATACTTTAATAGAATAATATGTAACTAATTACTAACGTATTAACATGTAATACTAATTATACTTTAGCTATTATCGAGGTTCTTTAAACTAATTGGTAACATCTTGATTTATCACCAAGAAAGCTAATGAATTAATAACATGTAATTAAACACTATTTATAAAAACCATAATACAAGTCTATAAACTATAACATATAATACTATAATATAATAATATGTAATTATCAATAATCAATCCTATAGTACAAGTATAAATACTAACAATAAATTATATACTCATAGACTACATTTAATACCAATGTATAATAATTATATTTAAATTTTAGAGCGCAAGTCAATTTAAATAATAATTTTTTAATTAATACTAACAATTATAAATCCATAAAAATCAAAGAAAATGCCGCCGTTTCTGACATGCTCCGCGCGCAGCCTCAGGCCCTCACCCATTCACTCTCGTCTCTCTCTCTCTCTCTCATAATTTCCATTTTCCTTCGGCTTCAGGCTTCGAAAAACCCTAGCCTACACAGGACCACTCTCGTCTCTCTCTCGCCGAGTCGCCGCGCGACCTCACCCTGACCCAGTAACCACCCTCGCAGGTAGCGGTCAACACGGTAAGCCTCATTCTCTTCTCCCTTCGCCTTCTCTCTCTGTGTAAAATGTGAATCTGTGTAATTTTGCGATGATATGATTGTGTAAAATCTGTGTAATGTTGTGATGATATAGTTATGTAAAATCTGTTTAATTTTGTGTTGATGAGTTTGTGTAAAATCTGTGTAATTTTGTGATGATGAGTTTGTATAAAATATGTGTAACTAAAATAGGATGGACGTTGTAGACTTGCAGTTGATGAGTTTGAGTTAATATTGGGGCTGTTTTTGTTGGGATGTTTTGAAGGAATAAACTGTGATTATATTTGTTTGGATGGATGTTGCAGTTGATGAGTTTATGTAAAATCTGTGTAACTAAAATATAATGAGTTTGGGGCTTTTTTTTTGTAAGGAATGATTGGATAAAACTGTGATTACACTGGGGTTGTTTTAATTTGAGTTAATATTGGGGCTGTTTTTGTTGGGATGTTTTGAATGAATAAACTGTGATTATACTTGTTTTTTGAGCTATTTTTGTTTGTGTGTTGTGGTTTGGGGCTGTTTATATATTAATATGATGCTAAAGTTGGGACTGTTTTAGTGAACATGTTGGCTGTTTTATTTTCTTTCTGTAATTGATGGTGTGGTTGGGTAGTTAATCTGTGTTCCACAAAGTTGAACATTTTTATAAGTATAAAGTTGAAGTTTTATCAACTTTTGGAATTCAGACTTGACGAAATCACCTCTTTTTGATAAACTAATTTAGTGCATATACAGCATAAGTTGTCATGTTATTCTCTGAAAGTCCTGTTGATGTCTATTTTGTGGCTGATGATCTTGAAAATCATGAAAAGAAAGATTAGATAACTTATATAACGTTCCTTGGTTGAATTATCAACAATGCTTGCATTGAATTTTTGGAGTTTGTAAGATCATTGAACTGTTAGTGGTTGGAGATTGTTAGTCTCTTTGAACTGTTATATAGTTCTTGGAGTTCGGGAACTCCTAAATTTCATGGTATTAATGTTATTTTCTGTGAAATTCATGGAGGATAATGGATATTTAGTGCATAGCAAAATTCATAGTTAGCTTTGTTGTCATTATCATTTTTTTGTTGGCATGGAAAAATATTTTCTAACTAAAATCTTTTCATATTTTTTTTAAGCACAACTTAGAAGTTGGAATGACAGTGTGGCACTTGAAACATTTAATTTGGTTGGCACTTAGAAAATGTTGGGTTTTTTTTTTTTTTTAAAAATTAGAACTTAAAAAAATGTTTGTTGTAAGAACGTATTATTATGATTGATGTGGATGACGGGTGTGGATGATTTTGGATGTGGTTGATGGATGATAGGTGTGGATGTTTATCGTAAACTTGGAGTGATTAGTTGGATGTGGATGATGGATGATGCATTGATGGGAGTGGATGTTTATTGCAGTGATTAGTCATTTTTAATTTTTGAAGCTTGTTAGTAACTTAGTATGTTACCTGTTTTTATTTAGTTTTATTTTTTGTTATGTTTTTAGTAAAAAGTAAATTATTTACTTTAGATTGTGATTTTTGAAAAAAATTAAATTTAAAAGCTCACACAAAAAATTCGTTTTTAGAAAAGTGTGCCAAATATGAAGTTGAAAACAATAAAAAAAAAGCCCAAATCCAACTCTGCTCTGACATGTTGGAGTCAGAGGATGGCCATACCGACTCCGGCTTGGTCGGTGCTCAGCCCTAGTTCTCGTTTGGTTACATAGATGAGATGAAAGTTGAATAAAATATTATTAAAATACTATTTTTAATATAATTTTATATTTTAAAATTTTTTAAAAATAAATTATTTATTATAATTTACATAAAATTTTGGAAAATTAAAATAATTAAATAGAATGAAATAAGATAAACGAGATAGTTTAACAAGGGCTTATACAATTTTTACAAATTTGTAAGAAAAATCAATGACTTGTACCCCACCCCTGCCGTCCACTTTAATAATGGATTACAATCTATTAGAACCAAAAATCATTCTTAGGTCTAAAAGTGATTAAAAACACATTTTTAGACTCAAATTATAAATTTAAATTTGTAAATATGAATATAATTTAAAAACTATGTAGTTTTTAAATTTGCTAATGCATATTTTATGTAAGTTGTAGTGTAGTAGGGTTTTATAGATTGCCTTCACAATGCAAGTCTCACACTTAACCAATATGAGACTCTTGTATTGCTTTGGCAATTTATAAAAGGGTCACCCTAGTACACTACAATTTACACAAAATATTTAGTAAAAGTTATACTTAATACATATTACTATATTTATATATAATACAAATAATAAATATGCATAGTATAAATATATATTTATATAATAAAATATATAAGTGCGGGGTGGGGTTGGGCCCTCTCTTGCTAGGGTGGCCAGATGCGGGGCAGGGCCCTGCTGCCCACTCCTATTTTTTATCACCTCCGATAACTCTTTCGTTATTTCTAAATAGAGAAATTCTATGCACCAATCATTATTTACTTTTACACCCATACCTATAATTTTTTTTTTTATAAAGTATAAGAGTGTTTTTTATAAGATGTGTAGATATTTTTTATAGAGTGTAAGGTGTGGAATAGTAAATAATGATTGATGAGAAAAATTTTTCTTACAAACAAGGGCTTTGATCCTCGAATGGGTTTTCTTTAAATACAAAAACTATTTTTTATTTTTTTTATCAGTCTTTAAATATAAAAACGATATCAGGGTTTGAATCGTTTGATTTGAAAGCAAAAAACAGAGAGATTAAGAGACAATGGCAGTGCCATGGGCCATGACCCTCTGGATGGCAAAGATGGTGTGGGTGGCTCTAACTGGCTGGGTCTCTTCTTGCTTGATTGTTGCTGATGAGGTTGCCGGCTCTCTCAGAACCGGCGATATTGGTCCTTTCCATGTTGGCTGATTGGATTGTCGAATTCGACACTATCTGGGTTTGTCTCTTGGAACCCTGCTAGTTGTTTCTCATATGTGATACTTATATCCTTTCTGTGAGTATACTTCCGTTTTTTAGTTGCTAATCCCGGTTTATAATTAACTGTTTGACAAATAGAAGTTATATTATCCTTTAAAGCGGTAGGTTTCACCTGTGATTGAATGTAACGTCTCATCAATTCAAGGCCGTGGTTCTTGTCTGGGAACTTTGAGTTTTTTTTTTTTTGCATTCACGATATCTGCTCCGCTCGGTTTCGAAGAGTGCCTATTTAGAAAAATATAAATCTAATTAAAGATTCAAACTTTCTTCATGTTCCCAACAACTTGGTCCTTTGCGAACAAAGTACTGAAAGTAGCAACAAACGTATCTTCATCACAGAGCCAAATGGCATCTACAGGCAAAGCAAGGAAGAAAATTATGTGAAAAAACTGAATGGAAAAGAAAAGTAACGATAAACGTAAACTTCCGCCAAAAAAAGGAAAGAAAACCTTTCAAAGGGGACATTTGGGCGTAAATGTAAGCAGATGTGAGCTCTTTGAGGCCAAGGTAACAAAGAGAATGCACTCAAGGTCTGAATTTGGGGCATGAAAGACATAATTTGAGTATAGATAGTAAGATTCTTTTTCTTTTCTGTTAATAAATATTCTTAAAAAATTGAAAGTAAAAGATGGTCAGGTTCAATCTTCAGAACCAGGGTATCGAAATTGATAGTTTGGCTGGGGGTTACATTTTGGTGAAGCCTGAAGGCATATGTGCCACCTCCTATTTCCTTCAATTAGGTTGCTAAGGGCATAGTATGCAGTATCAACTATTATCTTGTTCAAATTTATTTTAGGATATCGTTTTCAAATTTCAAGTTATTACTTTACACTTATGATTCTTGGATGGGATCTGGCAAATACTGCTCACACTGCCTTGTCTAACTCTAAAATTACACAAAAGAAAATCTCAATGAGTACTTCCATTTCGAATTTGCACATTCTCTGCCATGCATGCATCCTTCAGGGAGCAATACCATACAATTCCAGGTAGGATATCTTTAGAAAACACAGCTACAACCTATTCCTTGAAAGAACACTCACTTTCTCTCTCTAAGGAAAACTCTCTCGACATGATTTTCTCAGCAACCCAAGGCAGTGTCAAGTGCTTGTTATTGCCCTGGTTGGTGGCAGAAGACAACAATGGTAGAGTCTAGAGAGTTAGTGGTAGAGTCTAAGTTGATAGTACTGGTGAAGGAAGGAGTTAATCTGAGTATTTCAGAACAGGGGTGGAAGGTGAAAAATGAGGTGCTGGTTGGACTCAATACAGCTAAATGGTTTGTGAAAGTGCTTGAGGAATGTCTGAGAGGGGAGAAGAAGGAGGTGTACTTGGTGATAAGGGAAAGCTATAGAAGCTTTGTTGCTCAACGTTGTGTTAATAACAGTGGGCGTTATTTGTCTATTGCAGAATATGGTCAAGAGGGAAGAAAAGTCTTGCTCTGTTTCCCTGAAGGTGTTGATGGGTGGGGATGGAGAATCTTGAAAGACACAGTCTCGGAGCTAACACAGCCCAGAGCTAACAGGGATGGAGGTGGGAATAGAGTAGTAAGGGGGAAAAATACTTTTGATCGATCATTCAAGGAGGTGCTCACGGAGGAGGTTTCTCGGCATGTACAGAGGAGGGGTAAGGGAGACTTTAGACAAACTGATGGGGTACAGTATCAAGCTCAGAATTCAGTATGGGGTGCAAGGGAAGGTAGGACCTATACTGGACAGGAGTCATGGGAGACAAGAAGGCGTCTGATGGAGTTGCAGGGTCAGTTGAGGAAGCTGCAGAAAGAAATGGAGGAAGTGCGCTGGCATGTCGGGCTGATAAAGGAAAGTGAGTGGAAACGTGATGGTGGAGGAAGAAATAACAGACAGGGTTCTGTGTTCTCAAATGGGCCGAGAGATGTTGGGCCTCAACCTCAGCCCACTGGCCCACAGGAAAAATATAGAATCAAGGCCCAACACACTGGCCTTTCAGACCTGGCCTCTTCGAGTGGGGGTCTGTTTCGGGGCTGAGGCCGATACATCCATGTATCGGCTCGGTGGGGATACCCGAGATGGTTACACGAGTACCGGCGGAGGTCGCGGTGGGAGCACAGACACCGCCGACGAGTCTAGTGGATCGTGCCGATGACCCTTTGGAAGTTATCTCTCTGTCGAAAGAAGGACAGAAGGTGCCGATAGTTTCAGAAATGGCACCCGAGATGATGCGATCGACGTCAGAGGGTGTGGAAGGTTCTCAGACATTGCCGACAATATTAGAGGGTCACATAGACGTTGACATAGAGGCAGGTCTGGAACAAGAGGCATTGACGAAGCATTCGTCAGTTTCCCCGTCGAGCTTGAAAGTTTCCTCTCTGTCGAAGGGAGGACAGAGGATGCCGACAAGCCCAGAGGATAGGTTTATGGGTCTGATGGAAGTAATGGTGAGACCAGAGCTCGAATTTGAGGAGACGTTTGAAGAGGAGGAGGGACCTGAGGATCTAAGGCACTCGGGGGATGGAGACTTGGTCTTCCCTGATGTCTGTGGACAGTTGGGGTTGGAGGAAATTTCTCTGGAAGGTGAAAATCATGGGTTTCAGAGTAGTAGGATGGATGATCCTGCCCCTTTAAGCTTCTGCTTCCCGGTGCAGCCGAAAGTCTCAAATTGGGTTTTTAATACAGTGAAAGAAATTCAAAAATTTGTGGGGATCGATTGTGTTGGTTATGAGGAGCAATTTATGGCTTTGCTCATAGCAATTGAAGCGGGTCATAAACAAAAAACAAAAGGAGAATCTAAGATGTATAGAGAACTCAGAAAATTGGATTGGTCGATGAATACGGAGGGCAGTTCCAGTAGGGGAAGAGGGAAAGGGAAGGGACTGGCCATTTCTCAATGAAGCCTAAGATAGTGTCGTGGAATGTTTGCGGACTGAATGTGATCAATAAACGTCTACGAATTAGGAACTTGCTTAGGGAGTGGAAGGCAAATATTGTATGCTTGCAAGAGACGAAACTGAAAACGATTAATAGGAGAATTGTAAGAAGTTTATGGAGTGGAAATCATGTGGATTGGGCGTTCTTGGCATCTGATGGGGCGGTGGGAGGGGTTGTGGTGATGTGGGATCGGAGGCTGGTGGAGAAGGTGGAGGATTTTATTGGGCAGTACACTGTAGCTTGTTTGTTTAAGAGTAGTGTTGCCGATAACTTTCTATGGGCTTTGCAGGTGTATATGGACCTAACATAGATATAGATAGAAGAATGCTATGGGAAGAACTAGCTGGGGTCCATAACTGGTGGGAATTACCGTGGTGCATAGGGGGCGATTTTAATGTGGTAAGATTCCCAAGTGAAGTTGATGGAAGTAGAAGGTTGCGACCAGCTATGGAGGAGTTCTCCGAATGTATCTTTGACTTGAACTTGATGGATTTGCCATTAGCCGGGGGTACCGCTACTTGGGCTAATAACCAATCTTGGTCTCGTCTAGATCGGTTCTTAATCTCTCCAGAATGGGAAAGCCATTTTCTGGATATATGGCAAAAGCGCATGGATCGTATTGGATCGGATCATTGGCCTATTTTGTTGGATTGTGGAGGAGTTCGTAATAGTCGTCGGCCTTTTAAATTTGAGAATATGTGGTTGAAATCAGAAAGGTTTGTAGATAGAGTTAAACAATGGTGGGCTTCCTATCAGATCCAAGGTACTCCCAGTTATATTTTTGAGGGCAAGTTGAAAGCACTTAAAAGAGATTTGAAAGTTTGGAACTTGGAGTTTTTTGGTAATGTAGGGGAAAACAGAAAAATAAAATTACTGGAAATTCAGGAGATCGAGAGGCTTCAAGAGGTCCAGACACTTACTCAGGAAGAACAAGATAGGAAGACTGTGCTGGTGGCAGACGTGGAGAGGTTGATTTTATTAGAAGAAACGTCTTGGCGCCAAAAGTCCAGGGCTTTGTGGTTATGGGAAAGAGACGAAATACTAGCTTCTTTCACAGAATTGCAAACTCACACAGGAGAAATAATAACATTGAGATGCTGAAAATTGATGGGGTGGAGTGTAAAGATGAGCAGATAATCCATAATCATGTTGTTGAATTCTATGAGAACCTACTAACGGAGCAAGTGAGTTGGCGGCCAACTTTGAATGGAATGGTCTTTGATACAATCGGCTCGAGTGACTTGGTACGCTTGGAAAGGGAGTTTGAGGAGATAGAGGTTCATGAAGTAGTGAGGAAAATGGCTAGGGACAAGGCTCCAGGTCCAGACGGTTTCTCGATGGGATTCTTCCAAGATTGTTGGGAAGTGTTAAAGGAGGACCTCATGAAGGTTTTTAAGGAGTTTTTCTTGGCTGGAAAATTAGAAAAAAGTCTTAACACAACGTTCCTTGCATTGATTCCTAAGAAGGTGGGGGCTACAGAGTTGAAAGAGTTTCGGCCTATTAGTCTAGTAAATGGAGTATACAAGATAATCTCTAAAGTGCTTGCGAACAGGCTGAGTGAGGTGTTGGGTAAGATTGTTACGAAACCGCAAAATGCATTTGTAAAAGGTAGACAGATTTTAGATGCGGTGCTGTTAGCTAATGAATGCCTTGATACGAGTCTGAAAGCCGGGAATAAAGGTATCATGTGCAAACTTGATATGGAAAAGGCATATGACCACGTTAATTGGGATTTCATGCTTCAGTTACTCAGGAGGTGTGGTTTTGGGGAACGATGGAGGGCGTGGATCTATTGGTGCATAGCTACGACTAAGTTCTCTGTGTTGGTAAACGGTGGTCCAGTGGGCTTTTTCCATAGCACACGCGGTTTGAGACAAGGGGATCCTTTGTCACCCCTGTTGTTTGTTATTGTTATGGAGGCCCTGAGTAGGATGCTCTCGGCTATGATTACAAATGGCTTCCTAGAAGGAGTCCCGATCGGAACCCAGGATAGAGGTATTATCAATATTTCTCATTTACTGTTCGCAGATGACACACTTATCATGTGTGAAGCAAAGCAAAACCAGATGCAAGTTCTAAAGGCTTTACTTTTTTGCTTTGAGGCGGTTTCTGTTTTGAAGGTGAATTGGGAGAAATCAGAATTGGTGCCAATGGTGGAAGTTCTTAATATACGCCAGTTGGCTCGAACTTTGGGATGCAAGATAACTTCCTTTCCAATGACTTGGGACTTCCGTTAGGAAGTGCACCAAGGGCGCCTTCTATTTGGGATACAGTGATCGAGAAAATAGAACGGAGATTGGCGGGGTGGAAGAAAATGTACTTGTCGAAAGGTGGAAGGATTACCTTGATCAAGAGTACACTTTCAAACTTACCGACTTATTTTTTATCTTTATTCCCAATACCAGCTAGTGTGGCGAACCGTATTGAGAAGCTCCAACGTGATTTCTTGTGGAGGGGTATGGGGGAGGAGTTCAAGTTTCATCTAGTAAAGTGGAAGCAAGTTTGTCGTCCTATTTCGGGGGGAGGTTTGGGGGTGAGAAATCTAAGGGTATTCAATCGAGTGTTATTAGGCAAGTGGCTGTGGAGATTTGCCAGGGAACCAGATAGTCTATGGAAATTGGTGATTGAGAAGAAATATGGGGGTTTATGGGGGGATTGGTGTACTAGAGAAGTTAGGGGGACAAATGGAGTTGGTTTGTGGAAATACATAAGAAAGGGATGGGGGGTATTTAATTGTTATGCCAAGCTTCGTTTGGGTGTGGGCTCGAGGATTAAATTCTGGAGCGATGTTTGGTGTGGCAATAGAGCTTTACAAGACGTGTATCCTTCTCTTTTTCAGATTGCAAGTGTTAAGGATGCTTCAGTGGCGGAAGCCATGGAGGTATCGGGGGGACAGATCCTTTGGAACATTTATTTTAACAGGGCGGCACAGGATTGAGAAATAAGCACTTTGGAAGAATTTTATGGCCTCATTTATTCTATAAGACCAAACAGGGGGCAACAGGATGTTTTGTGGTGGACTTTAGCTGACAAAGGTACTTTTTCCGTGCGTTCATTCTATAAGGCCCTTACCCAAGAGCCACTTACTCAGTTTCCATGGAAAAAGATCTGGAGAAACAAGGCACCTCCAAAAGTGCTTTTTTTGTATGGACTGCTTCCTTGGGTAAAATACTCACTACTGATAACTTGAGGAAAAGGGGAATTATTATTGCAGACTGGTCTTGCATGTGTAGAGGAGGGGGAGAGTCTGTAGAGCATCTTCTCCTGCATTGTGATACAGCAAGGATTCTATGGAATGAGGTATTCGCTAGATTGGATACGGTCTGGGTTATGCCTAAGACCGTGGAGGCAGCCATGGCAAGTTGGCCAAACATAAGAGGCAGGCAACATATTAAAGCAATATGGAAGTTGATTCCTTTATGCATTATGTGGTGCTTGTGGCAAGAGCGCAATGAGCGGACTTTTGAAGACCAGGAAAGATCGATGGAAGAGCTTAAAGTTTTATTTTTTAGAACTCTATGTACTTGGGCCATTGCTGTGGATTTTAATGGCATGAGCTTTCAAGATTTCCTTGTCTCTAATGTGCCTACCTAGTCAGGGCATCAGAGTTGTGTACTGGCTTTGCCATTCTTTGATCAATATAATTTATTTATTTATCAAAAAAAAAAATTTCAAGTTATTGGTCAGTCAAGTCTAGCATAAACCGCATACTTGTACCCATGAAAGACGGCATCTAAGGATCTAGGTACTATTGGAAATGAAATTAGCAATGTTTAATCCCAGGATGTACCGGAAAGAGATTTTAAAAAATGTGTTTCTCTTTATCACTGAATTGCAGTCAGTTATTTCTCGGTTGTGGGCACAACTGCACATTTTTGTCCACCTCATTTCACTTTGATGATACTCCTTTTGCTACTTTGCTTTCTTAGCAGCATAATTTAAGAGCAAGCATAATAATGTTAAGAGTTTGAAGTACTTTTAAGGATCTTTATTTTGGAGGAGCTGTTAAATTCAGAATCTGTATACAGATCCTTATTTGTGGATGTGTTTATTACACAAAGAATAAGGTTCCATTGTCTCAAATGAGCTATGCTGTTGATATAGAAGCTGTAGGAGGCCATCACTGAAGCTGCCTAGGCATTGAGAGAACTAGGAGTCAGTGTTTTTGAAGACCTCAGTTTTGCAATTTTGTCTGTTTTACTTATGGTTATTATAAGCAAGTGTTGGTAGAACTCTATGCATATGCTAGTGTAAGCCACCTCTGTCATGCAAAAGCCGCGTGTGCTGAGACCATACTTTTTCCCCCTTTTTGGCTTATGGCTAGAAAAAATTCTCATTGTACAAAAGTCAACATAATCTTTTTTCCCCTCTTGAACAAAGGTAACCTCAGTCACTGCTCGATTTTCGCTTATCTTGGTTTCTTTTTGAGCAATAGACTTGGCTTATTCATTATACACTCTGAGCATATTAAGTTGTGTGCCCCCTAAGTCCTGGCAGAAGTGGGATTCCCTCCTCGATGAGCGGCACAATTTGTAAAGTGTCTTCCTCTTCTTTATCTTCATCCTTTTCCTCACCTTGTCCTCTTTTTAGGAGGGTACTCTGGTACCAAAAAAAGAGGAAGCAAATTTGATATTTATTAGCAAGTGGTGTTGCAAAATTTGGATACGACTGTTTCCATCTCTGTGGTATCTTTCTTTCTGTCAGTGGCTTTATAGACGTATTTGTTCGTACACACCCACTGTAACAAAAATATAATGGCTTGGTTAAGAACTTGCACAGTTTTGTCTTGTAAATAACTTAAACTACCCAGAAAAAATATGATGTGAATTTTGGTGCCGTAGCTAACGGAGTAGCTTTTTGAAAAACAAAATCAGGGTCAGAGTGAGTGTCTGAAATGTAAAGCTAATGAATCCATATGTAGAATATCTATAGGACCTGGGAATGAGCCATGTAGGCCCGTCAATAGAGCTCTTGGAAATGCACTTTAAAACACCACATATATTATTAAAAAAATGGTCAAGGCGTGTGAGAGTACGGCAATGCTTAAAGCCGGCAGATGTTTTTCAGGTTCAGTGACTCCGGACTCAGTTTTCTTTGCTGGAGAAAGCTTCTTTAGAGCTCCAGTTCTGGCGGAAGTGAGGCTACAGGTGGTCTTGGGTCTGAGGCAACATTTTTATTTTAAATAGAGAAATGATAAACGACCAACTAATTTACTACTCTTAAACTACTATTGAATAAAATAATAATTTTTTGAAATTTGATTTTGATTTGATTTATAAAAAATTTGAAAAAATTATATTTTATGAGGAAGTAGTTGATAAATTGTAGATGGGTTGTTGCCGTATCATTGCTCTTTTAAATATGGCTCATGAAATCCGACTATTAAAAAATGTGGTTGATGGCTCTATTTGCATTTTATTCCTTGTGAGCGGTTCTGCTTGCAAAAATTCCAATCATTATTATTAGCTCTATCTCTTTTGAAGTTTGAGATGGCTTCTTGCATCTTTTAGTGGTCATAACCAAATTTATGTTCACATGCAGATGAGCAGAGCCCAAAAGCTACCAAGAAAAGCATGTTGGGGGGATTGAATATCCGAGGTGTGGGGATGTAAAACTGCCTCTGATTTTCTATGTAACTCTGAATTTTCAGCTTGTAATTGGTGCCGTAATGTTTGCCGCACCAACTTTGTATGGTAACTATAGGTGCTCAATGTTTTGATGCCAATTTCTTGGTTACGAAAGGTTTCTTATATGTGAGAGTGTTTTCATGAAGAGGCTCGTCATCATGGTTATGGGGATGTTTTGATACTCCTAGATTATTGCTGAACATGTCAGCTTCTTTTCGAGTATCGATTAATGTAAAACAGTGCAGCGGTATTGCTAGATCACCAATCTTGAACTGTGTCCGAAGTAGTATACCATTGTTATCGGATCCCAAGCTTTTATATGGATGCCGAATTTATTTTTACCACTCAGTGAATGAGATGGGAATGGCCAGATTTGCGACACCTGGAAGAGATTATAGCGCAAACTCAAATGTGGCATGGTCAAATTGGCTGATCACGAAGCTCTGCAGAGAGGGTAAAATACAAGAAGCACAGCGGGTGTTTGATGGTATGTGCGAGAGAGATGTGGTCACATGGACGACAGTGATCACGGGGTATATAAAGTGTGGTATGGTTGAGGAGGCAAGGAGGTTGTTTGATAGAGTGGATGCTAAGAAGAATGTGATTACTTGGACGGCTTTGGTTAGTGGGTATATAAGGTTAAATAGGATTAAGGAAGCGGAGTGGTTGTTCTATGAGATGCCGGTTAAGAATGTGGTTTCTTGGAACACAATGATTGATGGGTATGCAAGAAATGGTAAGGCTGATTTGGCTTTGGATTTGTTTGAGAGGATGCCGGAGAGGAATGTGGTTTCGTGGAATACCATTATAACGGCACTGGCACAATGTGGGATGATTGACAAGGCACGAAGGCTTTTTGAACGGATGCCTGAAAGGGATGTTATTTCATGGACTGCAATGGTTGCTGGTTTGTCAAGAAATAGGAGGATTGATGAGGCTCGGGTACTTTTTGATTGGATGCCCGAAAGGAATGTAGTTTCTTGGAATGCTATGATTACAGGTTATGCACAAAATAAGAGGTTGGATGAGGCTTTTGACTTGTTTGAGAGAATGCCAGAGAGGGACATGCCTTCGTGGAATACCATGATTACGGGACTTATTCAGAATGGGGAGTTAAGTAGGGCATGGAAGTTGTTTCACGAAATGCCTCGAAAGAATGTGATATCTTGGACTGCGATTATCACAGGGTATATTCAAGATGGGCAAAGTGAAGAAGCATTGAAGATTTTCTCAAAAATGCTGGCGGTCGATGGGGTGAAACCCAATCAGGGAACTTTTGTGACTGTTTTGGGTGCTTGTAGTGATCTAGCTGGTCTTACTGAGGGAAAGCAAATTCATCAGATGATAAGTAAAACAACCTATCAGGATTGTGCATTTGCGGTGTCAGCACTCATAAACATGTATTCAAAGTGTGGGGAGTTGGGTACTGCCAGGAAGATGTTTGATGATGGGATGACAAGCCATAGGGATTTAGTTTCTTGGAATGGTATGATTGCAGCCTATTCGCACCATGGATGTGGCAGAGAGGCAATTACTTTGTTCAATGAAATGCGGGAATTAGGGGTTCAACCTGATGATGTCACCTATGTGGGGTTGCTCTCAGCATGCAGCCATGCTGGTTTGGTAGACGAGGGGCTAAAGCATTTTGATGAGCTTGTAAGAGATGAATCCATAATCGTGAGAGAAGATCACTACACATGCTTGGTTGATCTCTGTGGCCGTGCCGGGAGGCTCAGAGAGGCATTTGATTTTATAAAGCGGCTTGGGACTAAGCCATCAGCATCTGTTTTGGGGGCTCTACTTGCTGGATGTAATGTTCACGGGGATATGGACATGGGGAAGCTGGTTGCAAAGGAGCTTTCAGAGTTGGAGCCAGAGAATGCAGGCACGTATTTATTATTGTCTAACATATATGCTTCGGTGGGGAAATGGAGAGAAGCTGCTAAAGTGAGGCTGAAAATGAAGGCTAAGGGATTGAAGAAACAGCCTGGTTGCAGTTGGATAGAGATTGGGAACAGTGCACATGTGTTTGTTGTTGGCGATAAGTCTCATAGTCAATCAGAACGTGTTTGTTCATTACTTCAGGATCTTCATGCAAAAATGAAAAAGGTTGGATATATACCAGACAATGAGTTGATAGTGGATGAGGGATTTTCTGTGACATGAGTGTTGGCAGGAAATTGATGATGCTAGTCCTAGAGGTGATGTGGAGAATTTATTTTTAATTGGCAGCATCCATTTAATAATTGCCGTTGTTTGTATTGGGGAACACACCGGTCATCACTGATGATTTTTGGGGTTTAAATGAACTAAAAAGTAGCAAGGTAAAAGGAAATCCTGGGCCATCTTTCCACCGGTACAGGCCAAAGTCCCCTCCAGCCTCTTATGCTAATTCTGCGTTTATATGTTGCCTTGCTTGTATCCCCTTCACCCTCACAACGATAACTTGGTTTCATGCCCTTTGTATCTACCTTTGAGTTCCAGCCACTTCAGAAGCTTTCTGCTATCCTCTGCAGAAAAAGTATAGCATTTTTTCCCCATTCAACCATTTTAGATGAGTTCCTGCTTTCTGAAAGTTATATTCGCATGAGGTGTCAAGTTTTAGAATGAAACAGAAGTGGAAAAAACAATTGAGAACGAAGATTACAAGATAAAAGTAGCATCTCTCATGTGCGCGAGTTCAGCCTGTAAGGAGCATATATTGGCTGGAATATAACAAAGATGTAAATTGTGTGAGAATTGTGGTCCTTTTTATTCACTGTATTTAAGGCTCAATTCATGATGCCAAATAAGGTGGTTGAGTTAGAAAGGTTGCTTGGAAGGCATGGAAACAGTTTTGGAAGCAGCTCTTTGGTTAATGTAGACCGACTGTTAAGTATTTTTTCATGTGATCTGTGTGAGTACAGTTGTCATTGTTATTTGGCAGGACTGCTGTCCCTTGCTTAGTGGATTTTGTAGATCATCCGAACCTTACTCCTCTTGTACTAGTTTATTCTCTTTGTAATAACTTTTTACTGCTTATAGAAGTGCAGTTTATGCAAGTAAACAACATGCCTAGGCAATGCAGGATTCAAGGAAGCTTGAGGAGGAAAGGTATGCAGCTTGTTTCTATGCCATTATATATTAAATATATTATCAACCAGAGGATATTATTAGAAGAGGCTACAGAGATTGATTATCCTCCCAAGTCCCAACCCACATGATATTATTTTAGTTTCTGTACTTCTTTCATAACTCAACCCAAAATCTTCCACTAACCCAACAAATCTTCCTACGCATGAGCTTGTTTTATTAGCATTTGATGATTAGAAAATATGTATGTCGCTCGTGGGGTGCGTGAATAAGGTCACTACTTGTGCATATGACAGATATGTTTGCCATTTTGGACAAAAAGTGGAACAGCAAGACAACAGAGTAGATGCGATCATCATGACCGCTTGTAACGTAAGCACCACATTGGAACAATGGAGTTGTGGTCCGGTCTGTGTGACATGTAGGCTTAAAAGAGTTAAAATGGTGCATGCTGGTCCTGCACCTTATAATGCATACGTCCATTTCAAATCTATTAATTGGGTGGGATGCATAAGATAGCAACCTCATATATTTTTTTCACTTGGATTTCAAAGTGTCTTGCTGCTTTTACTGCGTTTGCCAGATTGAGATAACCTTTTTAAGTTTCAGAACTACCTGCCATGTTTGTTTGCTGAGTAATTGGAAAAAAGGTTAACATATATAATAAGAGTAAATCTATACATCAGCCTACTGTTTACCAACACCACACCTGACGTGGTAATTTTTTTTTTCCCTGTGAAACGTGCGTTCTACCTTTAGAAGGAAGGGCCCATTTTCAAAATTGATCAAACCTCCCACTCGCCGCATTCATGGCTTCTTCTTCCCCTCTGCCCAATGCCCTGCCGTCTCCAGTTTGTGGATTCTCTTCTGCAGATTAGTATTTCAGTTTGTGGCAGATGATCACCTCCCTGCATTTGCCCCTCTGCTCGCGCTTCTTCTTCCCCAGTTGGTGAGATTTGTTTGGCCACCCTTCTTGCCAGCTTCCCAGGTAACGTTGGAGATATATTTTTTTTTGTATTATGGTTATGGTTTCTGCTTGTGTACTGAGGGAGGTGAAGGGAGGCTACGGTTTGTTTGTGTTATGGGTTTTGGTGAGATGGGTATTGAAAATTTTGGGGCTTAGGGTATTTTTCCTTTGTGTATTCCAGATTGCAACTTCTTTGAGCAGTGCTTGTCACATTGTTTGAGCACCAAGTTAGAAAACCCACTAGATACTGTTTGTAGTCTTAATCATGGCTTCTGATCTGTGAATTTGGGATAGATTAATCTTGTACCGTCAGTATACAGATGGTTGTTCAACAGTATAGATAGAGAGGATAGAAAGAAGCATCAAATAAGATATATCCCGCAAATTAATCTCTCCTCTCGCACTCTCTCGCCTGTCAGACTATGGAATTCCTTGAAATGTGCATTAGCTATTGTCTAATCTAAAGCAGATCTCAGGGAATGAACAAGAGTAAAACACCAAAAAGTCTCCCATAAACTATCTAACAATATCCTCTCCATTTCAAGTTGGATGTTACCTATATTTTACCAAGTATGAAGTATGGTTATTGCATTTTTATGAATGGTTAGAGTGACGAGTACAATAAAAAAAAAATCCACCTAATGTTTTGCACTAAATAGATGCTATTCATTTCAAGTAAATGAAAGGATCCTTATCCACCAACTACCACCCCTAGGTCCCTGGTTTTAAACATGCCTCTAATCTGTGACTCGTTATAACTCACCTTTAAATCCTCTCTAGGTTTGCTTGAGAATTATGAAGATCAATAGTCTTTGATTTTCTTTTTGTCAGCTACCATAATTATGCAAATCAGGCTTAACTTCATGGGTTTCAAAAGCACTTATTTATTATTAAACTAGTTTTGATTTTATTTTTCTGCATCTACTTCTCAGACTTCTCAGGGTTTTGACACTCACTCACACCTCATCCAAGGGAAAAAAGAAAAGAAAAAGAATATTAAAAAAGAAGAAGCTGAAATTATCAGTAACTACCTTGCTACTGTGATTGTCATCCTTCTATTAAATTGATGCTACAGTTTGGCTAATGATAAGAAAAAATTACAGGTGAAAAGGTGAACCAAACCCATTTTGGTTCAGAAATTTTGCAATCAATTTATTTTTTGTTGCCTTCTAAAATATTTTCTTCTTAAAGATCCCATTTTGTGAGTTCTTGGTGGTGAGAATGTCAGGATTTTGGTACTCAATAAGGTGATATTCTTGAAGCATTGGCTGTGTGTCTATTGGTTTATTTAACCATGTTTTTTGCCTCAATCACAGAGAGTTTGGATTGAGATTCCTTGGCTTGCACCAACTGAAGTTCCATTCTTGGGTTGGGTGGTTTCAATTGGACAAGTTGGTTTCCTTTGTGGGCAATATTTTAGTCCTTTCCCTGGGAGTTGAACCGCGTTGCTTTCAAAGGATATTGAATATTTATCTCTTCAGTTTTTGGGTAAATGAAAATATTCAATATCTCCTTGAATTCTACCTGTAAGCAGCCGCATTCCCTTTTTTTCCTTACTGTTGTTGCTCATTTGTTTTATATAGGCCGGCCTTGCTCTTGGGGAGTTCAAGTCAGTCAAGGATCTATGACTTTAAAAATTTGTCGGTTCTTTTTCTTATTGGTTTCATCTCCATTTGTACGACCCTTTTGAAGAGGAAGAAAGTCTCCGAATGAAGTTCTGTTAATGACAACTTCCACCCATTGTCTTATTCAAGAGGCGAAAGCAAACCTGAGAATGTTGGCAGTTCCCCTCCCATCTTTCTAGTGAAGGCCAGCTTATATAGGATTTAGATTGTGTTGTGAAAGCTATAATGAATTATGATGATTAATTTGCACCTTATCATTTCCATGGAGAATCTGAGGCCATTTCAGACAATGTATTGTTTTCATCAAAATGTGGTTGTGAAGTAGTTTGTAGAAACTGTAATTTGTAATTTGAAGCTTGAAGAATGTTGAAATTTCTAGTTTTTATCAAATTGTGGTTCTAAATTTGCACTTTGTAGTCTGAAGAATGTTATATCTAAGAGTCAAGATCTCCTAATTATACTCGGAACGGTTCATCTTAAAAGTGTGAATACAACTGGCTGATTTGTGACAATTTTAGCATGAAAATATTGCCCATCGATAGCCATGATATTGTTTTACTTTTTCAAATTCTTTTCTTCTTTCTTTTGATTGGGTTTTGTTTTTAAACTGCTGATAGTGGCATCCATTTTCATTTTGGCTTGATGACTTGAATGAAGTTAGTGAAAATTATTCCTCCATTTCACAAATCTTTAATTCTCTTTATGTGAGGATGGCCTGATGAACAAGAGGAATGCATGCAGTTATGTTGGCTGATTTTTTTAGCTAAATAGGAACTATTTATTTAGATGGAAAAGTATTAATATCTTGTGTAAGCTTAAGTTAGGCAAAAATTCACATCAAGACTAAAGGCTTTTTCAATACAAATGTTAAAAGTGATTTTGACACGATGCTTCCTTCTGTTGATCCGAACCAACTAGAAAAATTATATATTTGATTTTGACATGATGCTTCCCGTTATTTACATATTTGATCCAAACCAACCAGAAAAAATTACAATAGATACAATCCAATACAAACACAACCATATCCGTATACACGACCCTCCGCTTTTCAAGTTCAACCTTAACTTTGTGAACATTTGTCTCTCTCTTAGTTTATCTTATTTTTTCGAGCTTCATACTCGCGCAACAATACATTATCCTCCCTCTTCCAATCTTGGTTCTCTCTTGTCAGAATGTTCTCCTATATTAGTTGAATTATATCCACCCATACGAAGAATTCACATATTGCTTCTCCCTACACACAGTCCGAACCTTTAACATGACAAAATAGACCCTGCAAATTCAAAAGCAATACAAAAATATGGCAAGAAGTTTGCTTTACCCTGTAATTCTGTACAAAACAAAATTTCATTAAAACATGCTTAACTCGCTATCTACAACACATTGAATCATGAAAGTCCAAGGCTTGCCTTCTCATACGCATACAAATTTCCATTAGAATGAGCTACAACAATAGCACCATCACCTCCAAGTACCCATGCAACATTTGTGCAACAACTGTCGAAAAGAGACAAGGTTAATTGAACCAGACATTTGAACTACTTGAATAAAAATAGTAACAACAAAAGGTCATTCGTGTGTGCAAGCTATTAGTTACCAAATCACTTTTCATTTTTCCAACCTTCAATGTCAAGAGCTGCGACAGTAGTGTGAAGAAAGGTTTCAGACTTAAGCTTTGCCTAGTATATGACATATGTAGCCTACATCCAGAATTTACTAGTTGAAAGTTGTTCTATATATGTAACTACATATGCATGTATGTGTATGTATGTATGCATGTATGTAAATTTTGACAGACTAATTTGCCTACCCACACAAAATCAAGCAGTTATTTTTGAGATGGGATAAGAATATTTTTCTTGGATTATAAAATATTAAAATCCCTATGTAAAGGCATTGTGAGAATTTTGAAACAGGGTGAAGAACTGCATATTATCTCAACTAGATCAGAAAATGGCATATATACACAATAAATAAATAAATAAAAAAGAAACAATTGTGCATCCAGGAACTAGACCAAACAAATACCGCATGTGGAAGAAAATAATGATCGTCTTGGGATATATCCTGAGGTGAGTTTCAATGATTTAGTGAAATCTACCAACTATATCAACCAGAATAAAATTCAGTGCATGAAATACATAGAATAATCCATAATATATATTGCATATAGCATTTTACTAAAGCATGGTTAACCTCAAACACTTCCTTTTTTTCTTTTATAGGTATATCCCTCAAACACTTCCCTGCAATAAATTGAAATTTGATGCAGATGATTTTTATATTCATAAATTATACACAATACAATCGAAGACACTTTTTTTTTCAACAAAACAGACTAGAGGATTGCTTGTTCATTCCCTGAGATCTGCTTTAGATTAGACAATAGCTAATGCACATTTCAAGGAATTCCATAGTCTGACAAGCGAGAGAGTGCGAGAGGAGAGCTTATCAGGGGGATATATCTTATTTGATGCATCTTTCTATCCTGTCTATCTATACTGTTCAACAACCATGTGTATACTAACGGTATGAGATTAATCTATCCCAAATGCACAGATCAGAGACTACAATCAATATCCAGTGGATTTTCTAACTTAGTGCTCAAACAATGCGACAAATACTGCTCAAAGAAGCTGCAATCTGGAATACAAGAAGGAAAAATTACCTAAGCCCCAAAATTTTCATTATCCATCTCACATAACACAAAAAAACCGTAGCCTCCCTTCACCTCCCTCAGTACACAAGCAGAAACCATAGCCATAATACAAGAAAAAAATATCTCCAACGTTACCTGGGAAGCTGGGCAGAGGGGCGGCCAAACAAATCTCATCAACTGGGGAAGAAGAAGCGCGAGCAGTGGGGCGAACGCGGGGAGGTGATCATCAGCCACGAACTGAAGTACTAATCTGCGAGAGAGACGGCGGGGCGCTGGGCAAAGGGGAAGAAGAAGCCATGAACGCAGGGAGTGGGAGGTTTGATCAATTTTGAAAATGGGCCCTTCCTTCTAAAGGTAGAAGTTAGAACGCTCGTTTCAGAGTGTAAAAAAAAGACCACGTCAGCTGTTGGTGTTAGTGAACAGAAAGCTGATGTATAAGATTTACTAATAACAATGATAAAAATAATAAACGCTAGTAATTAAATTTCTGATTTTTTCCCATGGTCTCTCGCTAAGAACTCGGCATTCAATCAAGCGATTCATTATGCATTCTCGCATCTTATATTTATAATTTTTTTATAAGATATGATAATGTTTTTTAAAAAATATGTAAATATTTTTCATAAAATATGAAATGTGAGAAGGTAAATAGTGACATATAAGAAAATTTTTCTTTATCACATCTTTGCAGCATAAATGCACTTAAAAAATTTCAAATTTTGTTCATTATGTAACAGGGCTTTCACGTGCAAGCCAGGAACTGGATTGGTGGAATATATAAGCCTAATTAATTGCTTGATGGAACATATTGCACAAACCAATCACATATGTTAGGAACTATGGCAAGTGCTTGGAAAGGAGATTGCCCCCTTGCATCTTCTTCCATTAAATGCCAGTTACTTTTTTCTGATGAGAGTTGGTGTAACGTATTAATCATTTGGACATATAAAAAAGCGTTGCATGTAGGATGACAATGATTAGTCACCACGAGTAGTTCAGAACAAGACAATCATGTCACTGTTTTATCAAATACTAATAGATTGAGCTGGTACGAAAAGGAGAGAGATACAGACGTATGGTAGACACAACACATGTCTCTTTATTTCATATTTAAGTTTGGTTAATAATCCATTTAATAGGAACACACTAAGTAGGACCTAATGGCTAACAGTCGGCAAAGTTGGGTGAATAAGGGAATCAATAATGGAAAAAAGGCAAGTCCAACTACATCCACTTAAATACAATACACTTGGCGTGACAACTTTGTGACTATTGCTTCTACTTGCATTGTTGAGAAATTTAAAATTCACATTACTTTTTTATTTTTTTATATCGCTTGAAGACAAGTTTATATATTCTACAAAACCTGTTGAAGCTTAAACAGCAGGCAAATAAGTTTGAAACGTTAATAGAACATCAAATTATGCATACCACAATCTTTATATAATGAAGTAATTAGTGCGCCTCATGGCGTGATGGCATATTATCCGATCCTTCAAATAAAAAAATTTGAACTCGTAACCTCACATCCTTATATATATATATATATAAATAAATAAAAGTAATTAGCATTTAATAGGGAAGATTTGTACAAGGCAACTGTTTTAATAACTACTAATTAAATAAGAGATCCCTTAACCACAGCTTCTACAGTGCTCCTAATGACTGCATGCATTTCATCATCTTCCAACTAGTCACTCCCAAACTGCTGTGAGCTCCTCTCCACCAACACAATATCTTCTTCCTCTCTCTCTCTCTCTCTCTCCCCCCAAGCACCCGATTCATCTCTAGAAATCTCTCCCCAACTGCAACTAGAATCCCACAAAAGGGCCTTTTCCATGAGAACACAACACAATCCTTAGCCAAACCAAAGCAACCAAAACCCCCTCAAAAAGCCTTTTGAAGAAGATATTAACCGAAGCAGAAACAAAAGCAGAAGCATCAAGCTTGATTGTGTGTGTAGAGACTTTTTAAAGCTATTTGCATTTCCTCGCGATCCCTCATCCATGGGCTGCTCTTCTTCAAAACCCAACACCCTTTTACCAGAACACCCATTTCACCCTTCTTCATCATCTTCATCTACTGCTTCACACTCTTCAATTTCTTCACCACGGGTCCCCAGAGCTCTCTACCGCCCAACCCCATTTGTCCACCACCCACCTCTCAGGAAGGGCGATACCCACCACCTTGTCTCTCTCACCTCCACCACATATGGTGCGCTCCTCCTCACTGACCGCCCTAAACCCCCACCGAACCCTAACTTGAATGGTCATGGTCTCCCTGATCACCACCAGACAACCCAGATAAGCTCAATTACACCAACACCAGAACGAGAGCCAGAGCCAGACCCAGAACACTCATTATCCCCAGACTCCGTAATCAACACCTGGGAACTCATGAACGGCCTCGGCGACTTCGATTCCGATACCGAGAAGCCCATTTCATCGATTTTCGACCGTCCAATCGTCACTCCAAATAAACCAAGTTCGCGCCGATACTCGGACTGTGATGGGTCAGTGAAGAAACTGCTCGATTTATTTGAATCTGTGAAAAACTCGAAAATTTATTCTGGAAATCAATCGCATTCGACGAAACCGCTGTGGCAGCATTTGTCTGAGGAAGCTTTGCTAGCTAAAATCGATCCTAACGTGGTTTCTAGCTACAGGCGCGCATTGTCATCCAGGCAATTGAATCCTACTCAGTCCAAAGGAGTGCGATCACTAGGGTGTAGTCCTACGAGTTATTCATTTTCCAATGGTTGGTATCGTTTGCCAGGCTGTGAAGATAGAATTGTGATCTATTTTACGAGTCTGAGAGGAATTCGAAAGACTTACGAAGATTGTTGTTCGGTTAGGATGATATTCAGGGGCTTTAGAGTGCCGGTTGACGAGAGGGACATTTCGATGGATTCAGAGTATCGAAAGGAATTGCAAAGGGCGCTCAGTGGGAAAGCAGCGAGCTTGCCACAAGTGTTTATTAGGGGGAACTATGTTGGGGGTGCAGAAGAGGTTAAACAACTCAACGAGGTCGGGGAATTGGCTAAGCTTTTGGAGGGGTTCCCGATTAGGGATCCTGCGTTCGTATGTAAGGGGTGTGGCGATGCGAGGTTTGTGCCGTGCCCGAATTGTAATGGCAGTCGGAAGGTGTTTGAAGAGGAGGAAGGAGGGTTGAGGAGATGCCCGGATTGCAACGAGAACGGCTTGATACGGTGCCCGGGTTGCTGCTCATAATTCCATGAACGTGGATGGATTGATACCAATGGCAACAAATGACGAATGCGCTTTATATTTTTTTTTTGCCGATGTTCTGTTTAGCAATCACTTTTGGAAAAACCAGCCGAGAAAAGAAAAACTGTGCTCTGTAGGAAAGAAACTTGATCGTGCATGAAGTATTTTATTCATGGAAGGAGTTTTGTGCATATTGATCTGCCTGTCATGGTGCAAGTATGTTCTTTCTTCAGTTTTCTCGAGAAAAGAGCTCTCACTCAACCATTCTGATTATTGGTTGCATTTACCAATTAAATTGGAAACTGCGATTTTTTCATGGGTTGAGCCAAATATTATGTCTACTGCAGATAGCTTTTGTGCTCAAGTCTCTACTGTTTTGGTGTTCAAAAGGCAAAAATGGAATAGTGGCTATAAGGTGGTAAATGAGCTGAACAATTGGAGAGTTCATCTTAGTTCGTTTATCATCTTTGCTACATATGTTTGTCAACTGAATTTGAGTGAGCACTCTGAGTCTTTGTTGCCTTCTCTATTGATGTAGTGTTCTCCATAAAAATGCGTTTTAAAGTAAAACTTTTGATCATGGAAAATATGTCCCAAACTTCTATTGTTTTTTTTTTTTTTTCAAATGTAGGAACACAAAATTTCCCTTAAAAAAATACTTCTAAAAACATGCATCTGCAATAAAAATTGGTTCCATGAAAACTTGTAGTAGTTGAGCTTTCAACTCAAATAAGAAGACTTGCTTCCAGCGATTCGGAACTCCACTAGCATTGGATTATACATCTACATATTTACATAACATGACTTTAAATTAGGCTGCATTGAATTATGCATATCTAAAAATATGCATAGCTGTAAATAGTTTTTCTACAAATTTAAAAATGCACTGTTTATTCTCTAAATTTTATTTTATTCTTTTTTCTCTCTCCTCTCTCATCTCTCTCTCCACCAGCGGATAGAATTTTAGGAAAAAAATTCTAGTGGGTACTAAATAATAGAATTTACAGTAAATTTGAAGATACACTGTTCACTTCAAATTTTATATTATTCTTCTTTCTCTCTCCTCCCTCATCTCTCTCTCCACCAACGGATAGAATTTTAGAAAAAAAATTCTAGTGAGTGCTAAATAATAGAAGTTGCAGTGGTGCTATTGTAAAATATATAAAAAATAATAATAATAATTTTAGGGAAAAAATAAATAATATAATAATAATAATATTATTATTATTTGGCTCAAAGATGCATAATTAGAGTTTTTTTTATATACAAAATTAATTTCTAAAAAATGTAATTTTACATATGCATATAGAGAAACCAATGCTAGTACTAGTCATTGAAAACCATTAATCTCTATTCGTTCAGGGAGTCTTTTGATCAGTTTTTAATCCTCTCCAGTGGAGTCCAGACTCAAGCCAACTCTTTTGAGTTTTTAACACGAATTTTCCCTAACTTTCAATGCTTGTTTTCAAATCATATATCATCCAAGCAAAAAACTTGAAATTCTAATCTATAGATCCGATTGTCAAGAATGCAGATGTGTTTCGGAATATAATTGTTTTCAAATATTTTCATATTATTTATAGATCATCTGAGATACTCTTTTTATTCAAATGAAACCAGTCATATAAAGATAAAATATTTTAAATATATATAAAATTTTATTATTTCATTATTATATAAGTGTAGTCTGTAACACGTGGACATATTATATTATAATTATGTGAAATTTGTGTCCTCTCATTTTTCAATTGGGAATTGTCTTTCTGCTGATGGCAGGTTCCAAGGAAATCATTCTCGTAGGTAGGCATACAAAAAATTAAAAAAAGAAAAAAGAAAAAGAAAAAGAAAAAGAAAAAAAAGTTGACGTATGCGGGCATTAAAGGGTGAACTGAAGCCGCCAGGATTTCGGTTGGTTCTTAAACCAAACTCATCTCATCTCAATAATTATTATAATTTTTTTAAATTTTAATATAAAATATAATAAATAATTCAACTTTTTCAAATTTTAAAATAATAATAATATTAAAAAATAATATTCTAATAATATTTTATCATCTAAACTCAACTTAACTCAACTCACTTCAACATTCAAACGCACGAAAAAAGAACCCAACTAGTAGACGGGCCATGTTTTGTTATCTCTGGATCAAAAGTCCAACAAAACAAAGATTGGATAACAGTATAACAAAATAGAAATCTAAAACTACCGTCCGATTAATCTGAGTAAACTCAATAACATCTGATTTTCCTATGCTATTTGGATTATATTGTAATGGTAGAAGAAATAAGAGTGATAAAGATGAGTTGTCCCGAATAGTCAGTGAGTGAATAGGAGTGCCTAATCAAACCCCACCACTCTAATTTCTATCATTTTTTAAGTTTTGAAAAATAATTTGTAATTGTAAATGTGCAAGTTTTGTACATAAAAAATTCTTATCATCGGTCAGTATTTACTATTCTATACTTTACATTCTATAAAAAACATTACTACAAAACTGTAGGTGTGAGGTATGAGAGTGAATAGTAACTGATGAGTAGAATTTTTCTTTACACATATCTTTTAAAAAAAATAAATAAATTTATTTATTTAATGATAGCATCACTTAAAAAAAAAAGAAAGAGTGAATGAGACTTAGAAATTCTCTCAACTAATTGCACAATTATAAATTGGCGAGATTGCCTTTTGTTATAATTAGGATTATTAATTTGTAATTTCTCAATCGAGTTTGAGTTATATACAAGTAATTCAAATTCGAACCAAATAATTGAACATGTTAAATAAAATTGATTCGAATTCAACTCGATTATTATAAGGAAGGCAAACTTTATGTGAGTATTTAAATTTTTTTTTTGAAATAGTGAGTATTTAATTTTATATTTATCTTTTTTACGTTAAATTATTTAATTCAATCGAACCATTAGAGAGTACTCTACTCCGTAAACCGTCATTTATTTATCCTAACTCTGTTTTTTTAATCTCTCCAGAGCAACAGCGATACTACAATCGAGGGGGAGGGAGAGAGAAAGATGGAGGCGGATGGGTTTGAAGGGGAGGGGAATGCGGTGCTGGGACCGTGCCTGACCAGCTATGTGGACAACGGAAGCTCTGAGAGCCATAGATACTATCTGGCACGCAGAACTGTGCTGGAGATGCTCAGGGACAGAGGCTATGCCGTGCCCAACTCCGAAATCGAGCTCTCTCTACAAGACTTCCGGGCCATTCACGGCCAAAACCCAGACCTTGAGCGCCTCCGAATCTCCACGACGTTTCGCTCTGACCCTTTGAAAAGGGTACGGATTTATGGTTTTGTCTTGTTTTTATTTTTCCTTGGAAGCTTCCTCTAGAGTTTGTTGCGGAGAAATTATTGAAGGAAAGGCAAAAAAAGGAAAAGTTTAAATCCTTCGTTTCTAGTGTCTTGATTTGGAAACGTGCTTGGACGGTTGATACAGTTCTAGTAATAGTTGATTTCGTTCAATTAAGGTACTCTTGTTTTCTTGGGTGCGAAATACAGAAAATATAGCATTATGTATTTGCGTTTCTGATTGTTTAGTTTCTTTATAGGTATATGCTCTTCATTAGGTGAACTTAAAACTGAATGTACATTAGGTCTTAATCAGTTAATTGTGAGAGTTTGTGGGTGAAATTAAGCTACAAAAGGTATTGAAAACACACACCGAGCGAGTGTCAACTACTAGTTCTTGTACTTCTTGAGGGTTGAGGCCAGATGCTATGGTTATTATGATCCACGATCTTATAGGCCTGTACTTTCTCTGATCATACCAATCTTTTCCTCTCATTTTGAGAGTAATGTGCTACCTTGTATCTTTCTAGAAACTAATTTCAACAGTATCACCTCTACGATTTTTTGGGGGTGGGGTATGGTAGCCCTCTCCATTCTAGGCTTTAATGGTTGACAAATCGGTCAGTGGACCAAAAGGAAAAAAATATCCCCATTCTTGCCAACCTGCATTGTGTGCCCTCTGTTGCTGTTGGTTATTTTTGTTTTTTGTTTTCCCTCAACATGAATTCTTAGGCCTCGTTTGTTTTCGGAGATGAGATGAGATGTGTTGAGATTAAAATTAAAAAGTAAAATAAAGTATTAGTAGAATATATTTTTTAATATTATTTTTGTTTTGGGATTTGAAAAAGTTAAATTGTTTATTTTATTTTATATTGGAATTTGGGAAAGTTGTAATGATTAGGTGAGATAAGATGATATGAATTTGAAAAAGTTGAATTGTTTATTTTATTTTGTATTGAAATTTGGAAAAGTGTAATGATGAAATTGAGATGAGATGAGATATTTTTCGAAAACAAATGAGGCCTTAAGTTAGCTTTCGTTCAATTTGTTTCTCATTGATGGTATGACGGCTATATAGCTACTTTAAATATTGCCAGAAATATTAAGCCTCGTTTGTTTTTAGAAATCATCTCAACTCATCTCATCTAATTATTACAACTTTCTTAAACTTTCAAACAAAATACAATAAACAGTTTAACTTTTTTAAATCTCAAAACAAAAATAATATTAAAAAATAATATTAAAAAATAATATTCTAACAAGATTTTAACTTTATAATATTTTTATTCAACTTTTATCTCAACTCACTATCCAAACCAGGTTTGAAAGAGTGATGTTAGAAAGACTGCTAAAATAATGCCGATTGTTCTGCTGTTAGAAAGAGTCCTGTAAATTTAACTGTTTAAGCTTTTTATAGTGTGCTGTGGTTTATTTTCTTTACATTTTTCTCCTTTTTATTTTGGCATGAATATTGGTGTTTGATGAAAATATGTGATGTTAGTTTGACTTGACATGAAAACTTTAATTGAACTGTAATGTGATATTGACGTGCTGTAGTGACTGAAAACAAAGGTGGAGATAGGAGGGGTTGTGTTATTTATTTCCTTGCAGTTAGCAAGCATTCCTTAATTTTTATATTAACCTGATTTCGATGTTTGATGTTATGCAGAACACAAATATTTTTTGTTCTTATTTTTATATTTCTTTTTACTTGCAGATTTTAGTAATTTTTTGTGGACCTGGTGTAGTAAAAATTAATGTGATCCGCAGCATTGCATCCCAAATTGTCAACAGAGACACTTTAAGTGGATTGATATTAATAGTGCAAAACCATATAACATCCCAAGCCATGAAAGCAGTGGATCTTTTCCCATTTAAAGCTGAAATATTCCAGGTTAGTAAAAGTTAAGTTTAATATTTTCTCGGTCGTATTCTACCCAGTGTCTCATTCCACTTGTGCTTTAACCATTGTTTGGTTGCAGAAACTTTAGGTTATAAACACTTAATGTGGAAGAACGCTTTTATCCATGTAGACTAGTCTGCTCTAAAGGACTCATTTGACCTTGGTGCTTTTAACTACAGAGATGGATAATTTGTCGTGAATGGATTTTTCTATTCTTCGAAGCAACTTAGATTTCCACACTTAATTTGGGGCACCTCAAGCCAGAAAATCTTATTGTACTCTTATGGATGTGCCTCTTTTATGCATAAGAACCTATTATATATCTTTTTATATTTAACGCAAAGAACCTACATTATTAGGCTTTGCATGCATGCTGGAAAATAACATTAATTGTCTGTATTCATTTTCATCCTTCTTCCACAATGAAAGGTCCTTTAAAGTTGGAAGATCTGATGGGTGCACACTTTGAATGTTATAACTTGTATGAAACCTCTTTACTGGTCTTTGAACATAAAGAATTATTATTTTCCAGAAACTGTTAGATGGGAATCAGTGAATGTGTCATTTGCTCCCATGTAATGCCCCAATAATCTCACCATTTCTATTTTGTTGTCAGATTACTGACTTGCTTGTGAACATTACAAAGCATGTGTTAAAGCCAAAGCATCGGATACTGACTGACCAAGAGACACGGAGGCTCTTGAAAAAGTACAATATAGAAGAGAAGCAGGTCAGTAATTTGTTTTCATATATTGATAAAAATAGAGAAAAGCTATGAAGGAGATATGTCAGGATACAGATTATCTGATTTGGTAATGGTTCATAATAGTGTCAGATTATGATTTTTTCTTGTGTTTATAATGTAAAAAATATCTTCTCAATAATGAAAGTGCTAATATGTCATTTAATGCTTCCTCTAGACGATGCAACTCAACTAACCCTGATTCATAATGTTGAAGTAATATAACTCATGTCTCTTCCTACCTATAAAAAAATAACTCGCCTCTCTTCCCATAAATGGATAATAGGGTTCAGTGTCCCTATAAATTTTCTGGTTCTTGAGTGGGTAAGCAAGGAGAAAATACGAGCAAGAAGTGTACATTGAGAAGTGTGGTCATCATGATTGTATTAATTTTTTTTTTGGAGCTCAAGACAATGACGGCATTATTCTTTTCAAATTGAATATTATGAGATGGTTTATTATAATGAAATTTGATCAAGAAAGAACAACAATTTAGCATATAATGAAACTGAAATGCAGTGCATAGTTCACATGCAATATTGTGGTATTATGGCTCATGGTGCAGAAGTACATAGTAATGGTACGTAGATGTTTTCACTTTTTGGTAAGCATAGGTGATAGGACAGATAGTGTTGCTATATGGCAAGTCACAACAATGAGATGTAAGTAGGTATAAAATGCTACTGGCCTGGCACCCCACAGGGAAAAGATATAAAATGCTACTTTTAATATTAGTTATCTCTTCTGTTTTCATGTAAAATTTGCCTGTAATTAATTAGTTCCTGTTAACTCTACCAAAAGGTCTTTCTCAGTTTTGAGATAAAAGCGATAACATTGAGCTATCTTCCAAGTCTGACAAAATACAGATGCTACAGTCTCCGTAATGCTGCTTGTGCTTCTTCCAATGGTAATAATGAAGTGTAAGATAAGGGGTTCACCTTATGTCTTCGGGTTTTTAATGTTGTTGGTGAGCCAATTCAGTTTATATGGGTGCTAATTTCCTTCTGAATCGTTGCTGTAAATGCTTTGCTAAATAATGACGAGGGCTCATTTGGATACTAAGCATATATCAGAATATCTATAAATAATAGTAAAATAGTTTGTGAATAGTAGTAAAATAGTATGAGAATATCTGTGAACAATAGTTGCCAAACAGGCCCTCAGTCTTTGTAGCCAAGGCTGCCTAGTGATTAAAGTGATGCTTTGTTGATAATGTTTTGTTCATCTAAATCTGTCTTTCACTTCAGTTTTGGTTTTCTTTCATCAGCTTCCTCGAATGTTACGAAAAGATGCAATTGCTAGATACTACGGACTTGAGAAGGGGCAGGTGGTGAAAGTGACATATGGTGGTGGTGAAATCACTGAGTCGCATGTTACTTACCGTTGCGTTTGGTGATGCCTACTTTTTAGTCTCCCTGTGGAAGTTGAAGAACGTTTTTGATGTATCATTTGATGAGTGCTTTTGTTGACACTTTGGGGTTACCATATATGATCCTTGGACTTTTGTAGTGATGTGTCCTTTATGAATACTTGGTTGACTATGATCGTTGCTACAGCCTTTCAAGGAGAAAAAATGTTGCATCCAAGAGTCCTATCTACAGCCATAGAAGGAAAATTCTAATATCTCACTGTTACGAGGTGTCATTGCAGGTCAATCCGCAATTCTTTTTCAGAAAAAATAAGAGATCATTCAGGATTCGTTTGGATAGTAAGATGAGACGAGACAAGATAGTTTTAGAGGAGTTGAATAAAATATTATTGAAATATTATTTTTTAATATTATTATTGTTTTGAGATCTGAAAAAATTGAATTGTTTATTATATTTTGTATGAGTATTTAGAAAAGTTATAATGATGAAATGTGGTGAGATGGTTTCTGTATCTAAGGTGATAAAAAGTGTCACATTTACATAGTAGGATAGTTGTGTAGTAGATAACATTGTTCTGGTTAAAAGGCTAGGCATAATAAATTGAAAATAAATGAAAATAAATTTCTTTTTGCATGTTTATGCCTAAGTCTACACAAAGTCATTCTGCTCCAAAATTGGGACTTGTTGCACCCTTTGATCAATGTCATGTCTACATCCAAAATCACAGTGAACCATTCTGGTTTTTCCTTTGGGAGGAAAATACAACGGGATACAAATGATATTTATAGGTTCTGTTTGGATAGTGAAAGTGTTTTATTTTATCTTATCTCAATTTATCTTATTATTATAATTTTTTCAAATTCTCATACAGAATATAATAAATAATTTTATTTTTTTAAAATTTAAAATAATAATATTAAAAGTAATAATATTATAATAATATTTTATTCAACTTTTAACTTTTATCTAAAATCATATCATCTCATCTCATTATCCAAACAGAATCTTAAAATCTCTCAAATTCTCTCCGTCTATAGAGTTCAGAGACCATAGAGATGGACAGCTGGTAGGTTTTACAAGTATTTTAATACTATTTTGAAAATGATGAAATTTAAAATAAAATATAACATTACAAATCTTTTTGTTACTTATCATTTTTATATATCACAATTATTTTTATTTTATTTTTATTAAATTATTTTATTTATACATTATATATTTAATAAGAGAAAAAAATTATATATAATATATGAGGTAAGAATAATGAGTAAAATTTTTCTTAAAAAAAAAAAAACCACTGGATTAAACAGCGGTTGAAACAAAGAACCATAACAAAGTAACTTTTAAGATAAATCTAGATTATCGTCCTTTTCTAGAAGTTGTAACTGACGACTCACCGGGTCGAAGTCATCTCCATTATCTCCCTGGGAATGTACTCTCGTCTTATTTCTTACCGTTAATTTTCTCTACGCGAGTTGTTTCTTTCTTTCAATTTTGGATTTTTTTTATAAAATTGATGTGAATGTGTCTTCATAATTGTATACCGGATCCTTCATTCTCTTCCTTCTTTATAACTTTGGTAATTTACCAAATAGAATTGCGGAGAAAGACAAAAGGCGAAAGAGGATGGGTGATCCTCCGGTGATTGAAGCGAAGAGTGGTTCCGATGCCTCCCGGATTTCGGATGTTCAGAAATGGCTCGCCGCTCTATTCGGCGATGTCGGTAAACGAGTCCCCAATATCGAATACACCCCGAGAATCATCGCCTATTAGCACAGTCTCCTATCCGTTTCCGAAGCCAAGGAAAAAGCTGCAGGCATTGTCGCTAAGGATTTTAGGCAAAAAGCCGCGGAATACCGCTCTCAAGGTCCTACTGTTTCACGAAGCTGCTTGTTGCATTCTTAGAATGGATGATGTTTTAGAGGCTCTTGTAAAATATAATTTTTTGTATAATATAAAAAAAATTGGTTAAAAATAGCTTCCAATGAGTTTTGTATCTTCTTCTTTATTTTACATTTTGCAATAGTAATTCTCTATATGTAGAGAATACTATTCATCCTTTAAAACATTTTAAATTACTTTCTCTCTCATTTGATAGTTGTTTGGTGTTATGAGTTTTATTTGAAATGAATAAAAAATATTAAAAAAAAGAATATTTAAATAATATAAAGAAAAAATAGATAAGCTGATGGATGGTATATTGTAAAAGTCAGTATGTAAAATAAAAAATGTAGGTTTTGGTGATGTATTTTAAAGGATAAGATACATAAACCATTGAGAGTGCTCTTACAATCTTGGTTTCTGCAGTTCTATTGAAATAGTAGCTGAACCAATTTTATAATTAATTTACTACAAGTCTACTAATTTTACTATGCTTGCTATACAAACGTTATAAACTGACGTTGGTCGATACTTCAAATTTTGGTTAACAATCGTGGTATCAAGTATAAACTATAACCTTTAAAATTAGAGTAATGCAATATACAATATTATGATGCGCAATGGCTTTAAAAAAGAGTAATATTTATTATTAAAAAATTAATACTTTTAATGTGAATTTTGTATTTATCTATTTTTTAAAAAAAAATTACACAGTACTTGCTATCTTCAAATATCATTTCTCAATTTGTAGCCGAAATAGGAAAATTTTAATGCTTAAAGTTGCTTCATTTATTGGATTCTAGTCTCATCAAACTATGTCGTTTTAATATGGTTGTTGTAGCTGCAAGGATTAGGGAGATATTGGAGAGTGTGGGGCTGGAACAGGATAGTTGAGCATTGATTGGCATCAGCCACTGTAGCGGTGCGCAATTTTGCACACCCTACGTGACAATACTGTTTATAATTTATATTTCTTTTTCTTTTTTTCCTTCCTGCTGAAATGGATTTGAAGACAGCGAACCCATTTCAGATTTTGAACCCATCCCGCTCCCGCGACCCCCTCCCTCCCTCCTGTTGCAGAGCACCCTCGTCGTCTTTGTCGTTGCCCAGCACTGGCGAATCGTCGGCTTGCCTCTAGCCATCTCCACCCATCCCGGGGTCTTCTTTAGCTTGTCTCTCGGGGTCTTCTTCTCTCGGTTCTGCACTCTCATTCTTGTAATGCTTCTCTCTCTCTCAACGGTCTTAGAGAATCAAACCCCATTTTGATTTCTCTGAGAGGGAGTGGGCGAGAGAGAGAGAGATATCAGAGAGTGAAGAATATTGTGTAGTGGTAAAATGTTTGATTTCTTAGGAAGGAAATATATCAGGAAAATTCTTAAGTGCAAAGATAGTGATGCCGGCCAAAAAGGTTACTACTTAAGACATCCTCATTTTTTTGGGTCCTTCTTTACACCGAGTTTTCTTCTGTTTTTTGATCTATTAGCTTTTTGGGTTTTTTTAAATACAAATCACTCAATGCAATAGAACTAGCCCTGTAGTTTATTGAACTTTTTTTTTTTTTTTCCAGATTTCTAGGTGTTTTCTTTTTATAGATTAGGTTTTTGAGTGTACATCGGCTTTGATGGATTTTTTAGTTTTGTTGATCTGGTCCGCGTTGAAGCTTGCTGGTGATGAATATAATGAATAACATAATTTTGTGCGGTATTAATTGATTTCTCCTATTATTATTATTGGGTAGGTGCTTGTACAGGCTTGGGTGCATTTGAGTGTCAAGTGTGTTTTGTTTTCTAAAGATGTAATATTCTAGTTGATTGGTCACTGACAAGAGTTAATGATACTTTATATGATATGCCCATTTACTGATGTAGGTCATCGCATCGTGCTTTTTATTTGAAATCTTGACAATGAAATCTTCCAGGTGCTTGCACTTACAGTGGTATCTATTGGTGTTGCTGTGGCTACGATCACTGATCTCCAATTCGACCTCTTTGGTGCTTGTATAGCATTGGCATGGATAATACCTAGTGCAGTTAACAAGATCCTCTGGTCCAGTTTGCAGCAGTAGGAGAATTGGTCAAGCTCTTTCAAATGTCTCTATTTTTTTCCTTTAGCTCTCACCTATGTTTATTTGCTTCTAGAAAAGTTAGATAAATTGTATCTTAAGAAGGATGTTAAATAATTTAAATAGCTTGATGTGGAAGACAACGTTGATCACTTTGTTATTTCTGGTTGCCTTGATACCTGTATTAGATTCCCCTGGTGTCCTCTCATTTGATTGGAATTTTAATAGCACATTGGCTATTCTTACATCAACAGTTCTTGGCTTCTTGCTTCAATGGTCAGGTGCTTTAGCACTTGGGTAAGCAATCTCTGTCCATTCTTTTTACCATTCCATGCCACAGGCTGTTTGGTCCCATAGCTTGAGATATATGACTTTCTATCTCTCACTTTGTTTGTTTTGGTCAATTCATACTCTAGAGCGTAAAGTTTGCAGAACTCTGAGAAAGTATCTTGTTAATCTTGGTTTGTTTGCTAAGAAAAGGCTGAATTCTTTAGAGGACATCCCATTTAACTACTCTTGCTCATTGTATTTAATTTCAATGGAAATCTCAAATGTTATTATCTTTATTTGGTTGTGTTAATATTGTGAATAACTGTTCCCATGCTCTAGCTTGATTAAGATCTTTGACTTTAGTTATTCATGATAAGATTGTTGGATTTATTTGCAATATTTTTGTTTACACAACTGTTGGTTTGGATGATTGAGAGCGAGTTTTTAACTCAAAATCTTGTGAAGTGTACTTAAAACAGCTTGCTCAAGGGTTGAAGATCCTCTCCATTTCATTATTAGCTTGCCTTACTTTATTGATAAACAAACTGATCGGTTAGAACGGAAAGACTTTTCCAAAATGGAAATAGGATTCGAAGGATAAACAAAAAAAGGAAAAAGAAGAGGAAGAAGCAAAAAAAAAAAAAAAGGATCAAACTTAGCAGGCTTATCAGATGCTTTGACTATTTACAAAGTTCATCCTACTTCTGAGAATCGACCAAGCTTTTGTTTTTAATTTTTCCCTTTTTCTTTTTTCCTTTAATACCTTTTACAGAAGGGGCCACTTAGTACTTTTGCAGCGATATATATTAGTACTTTTGCGGCTATATATATTAGTATGGTAGTGTATGTATTTTAGGAATTCAAATGTTTCTGTCATATCCTTTTCTTTTTAGGTGACTGAATGTTTTGTACGTTTTGGAATTTTTTTTAGATTCCCGATCCACAGTATTAATATAATTTATACTAGGTTTCTTTTGCTTCTTTTGTTTTTATTAGCTCACTTGATCACTGTGCCTGCAAACTTTTCCTTTTCACTCCCTTTCCCTTTCTTATGGTTGTTTTTGAATGAAGTAGAAAAATAACCCCCTGATTTACAGGTTATGGCTATACAATGGGCGGCTACAACTCTAACTATGGTGCTCGAATGACACAGGATTCACTGAAGATGTTACTCTTTTTGCAAAGATTTTGATTGAATCTCAAAATGTCCATTCATGTTATGTATTTAGATAGCCACAATATTTGTATAACTGGAATGATCATGAAGTTATGGGAATCTGTTCTTGTACTTGATGGCATTTATTTCATGAACATGTGGTTAATTTCAAAAGTTGCACTCATGTGGTTAATTTCAACTGGAATATCAAGGTAATTTGAGCTTCATCCATTGTTGAGTATGATTATGGGCAGATGAGTTTTTTGGTTTTTTGTTGATTAATGAATTTTTAGTTGTTTTTACTTTTAGGTTAGTAGTGGAGGTCAATAATGCCCCAAATTTCTAAGATGATTTTTGAATGGAAACAGCTTGTGCACATGAGTGCCTGCAATTTTGCAAACCCATGAATGTAAATTGAATGCCATTAAATTAACCTGTGTAATGAAAACAGCTTGTACACGTCGTTTGATCTCGCTTGTGTATGCAAATTGTACCCGTCCAAGTCTAATGTCATTAGAAGTACCCCAACAAAGAATCAATAAGTTTAAATGACTGCAAATTGCCATTATATTCAAGGACTTGGTTTTCCAGAGTCTAAAACAGAGCACGTTCATGTGCTAAACCAGCCAACATTACTCATAATCACAGCAAATTAGTTGACTAGCATAAGTGAATCTTTACAAATTAGAATGAGCCAGGCATGTCTGTGCTGAAGCTATACATAAACATTTGGCAGAAACATTAGTTCACCATCTGGATGCAACTCCACCATCTACACCATGCATCTATCCTGCCCATTCCAACAAAAAATCATTTTGAAAGTTAACGCAAAATAAGTTAACCCAAATAGAAGTTACAAACAATAAACCAGAAATAATTGTCTCATAAGTTAGAAAAATAAGTTCATCCCAACAATAAACCAGAAACAGTGAATTTTTCAAAGTAGAATTCACTTTTTTATAAAAGGTACTTCTTCGAACATCTTAACTAATACATGCTGAAAATAATCACAGGGGAAACCAAACAAAGCAGAAAAATGTCCCCAATCTGTTATAGTTAGGCATCAATCATGAACATCTTAACTAATACATGCTGAGAAACCAAGAATGCAATAATTACATATCTTCACGAAGTTAACACCACATTATTTCACTATTTCATCTATTGCAACTCTATTGTTCCAGATTGTCTCATAAGCTAGAAAAATAAGTTCATTCCAACAATAAACCAGAAAAATGGCTTGGACAGAAAAAAACACCATCATTACCTCCTTATCACATAACTAAAGATCAGTAATTATCTGAATGATTTTGGCCTTGACTAATCACACAAATTAAATCAACTAAAATGGAAATTTAAGTTTCAATGAGGAGAGGAAGAAACGGGTGCAAGTGTGCTGGTTTACATTTGCTTACATGTAATTTCAAAACGTCACCTAATCACACATATGTAGTCATTGCATCATACTTATCAAAAAAGAAATGTAGTCAATTGCATCATCCAGAAACAACCCTATTAATTTCTAGCTAATACTAGATATGCATCATCCAGAAACAATCCCATTAATTTCTAGCAAAATACCATTAATTTACAGCTCATATAACTAAACCCTAGAGGAAAAAAAGAGATGTTGTAAACACAGAGAAAAAAATAAATGTATGACTAAACCCTAGAATCATAGAGGAAAAAGGAGTAATACATGGAAAAATTTGAAGAAGATTATTTACAAGAAACGATACATTACCGCGGAGAAGAAGAAGAAATCTAAGTGCTTCACGTCAGTGGATTGAGGGCTTTCAATCTAAGTGTGTCGAACTCGCAAAGAAGAAAAAGAAATCTTAGAGAAGAAGAAGAAACCTCAGAGAAGAAATCAGAAGAAGAAATCGTTAGAATCACCTGCGAACTTGAAATGACAGTGCAGAGGAGCTCGGGGCTTCGGGGGAGGAACTCGAAATTGTAGTGCAGAGGAACTCGATAACTCAAAACCACAGTGCCCAGCTCAGGAACTCAAAATCATAGCAGAGGGGTTGGGGGCTTTCCGTGGATGGTGGGGGTCTCGCATCAAAGGCGGGAGAAGAAGGAAAGAAACGGGAAGGGAGAAGAGGAAGAAAGAAACAGGGAGGGAGGAAAAAAGGTAAATGTGGGGGGGGAAGGAATGAAAATTCAAAATGCAGTCTCCTGTTGACACGTAAGGTGTGCAATTCGGATGTCGCGCACAGTGGCTGCTCCGAAGAGTTTTCCTTTGCGAAATGGAATTATTATTCGCATCCGCAACTATTTGAGGTTAGCCAAACCCACACCATTATCAAATTATCAAAATACCCTTGTAATAAAACTGAAATTCATTTCTTTTCTGCATTTCAAACTTCGAAATTGAGAGAGAAACTGAGAGGGACGAGAGGAGAGAGAGACGAGACGAGAGAGAGACGGAGATGAGGGAGGAGAGAGAGACGGAGACCGAGAGAGGGTGAGGGAGGAGAGAGAGAGACGGAGACCGAGAGAGGGTGAGGGAGGAGAGAGAGAGACGAGACGAGAGAGAGACGGAGATGAGGGAGGAGAGAGAGAGCTGATGAGAGAGAGAGATTGAGAGGAGGAGAGAGAGATCGAGGGGAGGAGAGAGAGAGCTTCGAGGAGAGAGAGAGACCGAGATCGAGGAGAGAGAGAGCTTCGAGGAGAGAGAGAGATCAAGAGGAGGAGAGAGATCGAGAGGATGAGAGAGAGAGAGATGAGAGAGAGATCGAGATCGAGAGGAGAGAGAGATCGAGAGGATGAGAGAGACAGAGAGACGGAGATAAGTGAGAGAGAGAGAGATGAGAGAGAGGGTGCTGTTGAGAGAGACGAGAGGGATGAGTGATAAAAAAAAAAGAAGGAAAAACCGACACGTAAGGGCTGATACGCATCAGCCGTGAACAGTGGCTGATGCATATCAATACCCTGCGAAATGTTCTGTAAGTTTTACCGTACTACAATCTTTTGGTGTATTTTTTTGGAGACACTTGAAGAAACACGTTTTATAGCTTTCTTGTAGCGATGGCTGATATTTCTTTGAGGAAGACTGGCTGGGAGGAGAAGAGGACTAAAGTACAAAAGGAGTCCAAGATTCTTCTTGATTACAGAAACGCAATAGCCAGGCTTACCTATCTGGAAAGGTAAAAGTTTTAATGGAGATGGAAAATTAGGTTTTCTTTTTCGAGTACGGGTCTTACATTATTAAACTTCAATGTGGTCTTGGGAAAAATATATTCAAGTGATTTTGATTTTCTCTTTCTTTTCCAAAAACCATCTTCTTAGAACACTGGCACAGCTAGAAGACGATTTACCTCCATGTGAGGCTCAAATGGACAATTGGAAGACAAACTTACAAGCTATGGTAGAAAGGGCGGCTCAATATATTTTGTGGCCTAAGGCGATTGTTAAGTACTTTATGCTTTAATTTAAAAATGATAACAATATTTATATATTAAATAATAAAATTTTATTGAAAATTTATGAGATGCAAAACAAATATTAATATTGTTTTGATTAATAATATCTGTAAGTCCTATACCAATTTGAAAGAGAATCTAATTTTCCTGTATATAGAGTATTGTTTTGATAAACATCATATTTTATCAAATATTTAAGAGTAATATATCATCATTTTACTACTTTTATTCCAATTTTACTATTGTCTAAGATTTTTTTTTAGTAAAACTTTTATATTGAATGGTTTTTTTTTTTTACCAAATTTTACCATTTAAGATTGATTTTATTTTAGGCAAAAAAAATTTCTTTTTATGCTAACTAATATTTTTTCTATAGTTTACTTTTAGGGGTCATAATAATTGTTTTCTTTCTTTTAACTTTGAGGCCTACTCAAGATTGGGGGCCTTGGGCTTACTTGCCTACCCCTTGAGCCGGCCCTGAGAGTGGCAACTACAAGGTATTTCATCCTTTGTTGTTTGTATTGTCGCTATCTAGTTAGGTGACATTAAATTCACTGTTTTTTTTTTTGGATGAAGCTGAATATAGTAAAATGGTGAGTGAGTAGTTAAACTGGCTTAGAGGTTTGTGTCAGGCCCATTTTTTTTTAAGTGTCCATGACTCCATATAGGGGATCTTTCAATTGAAAAGATCCGTCGACAGAGATGAAGAGAAAGGTCTATCTATTTCATTTAGATATTCAGTTAAACCAATGATTTGTTATTGTAACAGATAGCAACAACCATTTCATCCGACATGTGTATTTTTTATTTTCCAATGGTTTTACATATTTCATTAATGGAAATCTTTTGATGTAGTGAGTAATAACTCTGGTTGTTTGCTGTTCAAGAATTCTTGTTTAGGCGGTTCATATCATCCATACATGATAACAGAACTCTTTGGTTGATATTGTGTTACCAAATCTTTTGCATAAAAATTGTTGGTTGATCATTATGTGCGTCTCTATTTTGTGTCTTTAGGAATGGTCCTGCGTACTATAAGATCCTGTTAATATTTATAGAGGTTCAAAGCACAGTAACAAATGAGTTCATGAAGCATGGTGTAGATAAAGAACTTCAATGTTTAGGGGTTGATCCTGTCCACTGGGGGGACCCTATTATCTGGTCTAATCAGCATTTTTCTTTCCAAAGTTATCTGAGTTTGACTCGTTAAAAACCTTTTGGGGCAGGCAATAACTACTCTACAGCCAGCCCAGAGATTGGCCATGGGGTCTTGGTTGAAATGGCCGCACGAGCACAAGAAGGAATTAGAGAAGAAAACAAAACCGATACTTGATACTTACCAGATTTGCCGCCATGCAGTAAGTCTCTAATTTAGTAACAATGAATAAATTAAACCGGGTTCATTTCTTTTATTCTTGAAAAGATTAAGATTTTAATTTGTTATTATTATTATTATTTTTCTTTTCCATGCAGGATAAAGCTTTGGCAATTGAGGACAAGAAAAGGCAGTAATATGCTGCCGCCGAGAAGTATCTTGAAGATGTCTTGCATTCAGCTCTTGCCGCTTCGGAGTGACTCACCAAGGGATAGCCTAAATTTTTGTGCGATCGTTGTCTTATTTCTGGACAATAGGTAGGTATGTATTGCTGATCACTGAATTATTTCTTGCTGCGAATGTTTTATTCAATTTATCCGCTTGTCTTTGACCTCTAATAGTGAAATTTTCATTTCTATAGAAGTAATGGAACACCAAAACCGATGCAGACTATTTGTATATACCAAAATCACTAGGCGATAAATGATTGAAAAACATGTGCCAAAATTGAAAAACATGTACATATTCCCCACTCTTCCAATCATAAAAAAAAGAGGAAACTTTACAGCCTTTGATAAGAAGTAAATCGAGAGAGAGAGAGAAATCGAGATAAAAGACTTCTGAAAATACCTCTATTCATTAAAATTAATGAATAATATGTACATCAGCGTTTATATACTGGAATAGAAAAACAAATGAAGAGTATGCTAACTTACAGTGTACGTGAGTGTAGATAAGTAATAGAAAATTAATACAATATATGCTAATAACCTTCTGGTCTTGTCCATCTTCAATCCAAGCACGTTTAAATTCCTCAATCACAGCATCGCTCAAAAGCTCCACACCCTTCTCTCTTGCCGTTTGATACGCTGACCATGATCTAATGTATGTAAAATAATTATCTAAATTCATCAGTCTATTGCTTGTAAACTGAAACGGTCCCGTCTTATCTGCTCCTTCCACCGGCTCAAATGGAAAATAGATGCCCCTATACTTATCATCCACCAATTCACGCGCAGGGTCCCAATAGGGGGCGGAAGCAATGTCATAAAAGGGTTGGAATACCGCATCGACTGAGTTATTAACTTCTGCCACTGTGTAGCACCATGCAGCAAAAAGAACGTTGGCACTTCTTCTTGTTACGGAGGGCCAGGTTTTGATAGCGTTCGGCTATAACAACATTCTCGGGAGGTGGAATGCGGTTGATTTGGTCTTTAGGGACCTGAACGACTTAGGTGCCGGGGCGGAAAGCAAGTTGATCATCAGGTTGGGCTGATAATTGGTTTTGTTCCAAAGGAGGTGGATCGTGATCATGATCATGATCAGAAGATGGGGCCCGCTCCGCCATGGAAAGATGGGGAGCGGCAATGAGGAAATGAAGGGAGAGCTGCGTATCAATGTCCAATCAATTGAATCAGATCGAGAAGGCTTGCATGCATGCATGGGACAAGTGGATGGCTCAAATGGAAAGAATTAGAACACAGAGATCTACAGAGAGAGAGAATGTCGTAAGTTTGGACATTAAAGACTGATAGATCACCAATATTAGAGGAGATAATTTACAAGCCGGTCAAATATTGAATTCATGACCTAGCGATTCTCAGAGACTGATTTTAATTTATAATTAATATAATCGCACTTTGGAATTAGTTTCCTTCCGACCAAACACATACATCGATCATGCACTTCGAATTTCAGCTTCACTTATTTCTCCTTTACTGATCAGATCAAATATATGATATATATATCCTTGACGTAAAATATGTACACGAGTGCATGTTTCGTGATCTCTTCTCATCAAGCGTTACAAATTGACAAAGCTGATGTCTCCACTTGTAGCGTACCATTGTCGACGGTTCAAGACCAGAAATAATAAAGTAAGTTTATATTATATGCTATATAACTAATAGGTATAAGTACGTAAGTTACCGAAAAACATGTAGATTAGAGAGTTTCAACCTAGAGAAATGATTTGTACATGAAGTCCTAAATAGATAAATTCCGTACAAGACTTTGTAAAAAAGTGAATCTCACCTTAAAATAATTATAAAAAAAAGTATTCTTTTTTTGTGAGACTCAATTTTTTATAAAAATCTATATAAAATATGTCTATTTGAGATAATAACATTACAATTCAACGTATGACCTCTCTCCTTTTCTCTTTACGTACACTGGTTTTAGGCTATGGGCTTGGATCCCAATATTTACTTTAGCGTGGATACCCGTCCGGGTCGAACTCTCTGTACTCTTTCAGAAGCTCTACGTGCTTAGTGGACTTTTGGCATTCATTACATTGCTTCATTAGGATCATTGATTCCAAGGTGGCCCCGTCACCTGGCCCTCACAATAAAGCAATCGGCCACGGGCTCGTGTGCTGCGAACGCCCTTAGGCTAAGGGCAATTTTCTCGACCATACCGGTACTGCATCTTTCTGCCATTTTTATTAGGAAAAAAATGGAATCATTATTGGTTAGATAAAACTGGGAACGTAGATGCCAATTATGTAGAAAAAATTGGGAGGAGCTCTCCCCCATCTCCTCCCAAAAAAGACACGTGTGAGAAATATAAGTTTGAAGCCCAACACTTGTTATATCTCATGACTATAATGGCGGGGCTAACTGGGGGGCGGTTGCGGAGCATCACAGGGAGTTCGTAAGAATCCCAACACTTGTCGTACGCATCCGCCATTTTCGTGTAGCTCTGCTATAGATTATAGGATAAAGTTGTGTGAATCGAAGCCTAACTCCATTTGAGGACGTAAACTCCATGATGTTTTTTTTTTGCAGAAATAAACTCCATGATGTTGATGTTCTCTCTATCTCAGCTCTTTTAACATTTTATTGAATCTAGAGACATAACTACTTCTAATGTCCTTTCACTTAAAATTTCAACCAAACAATTGGGTGGGGGAACGATTTGGGAAAATGTGGGGGTTCTATTCTAATGGATATGGTTTATGAGCCATTCTACTCATAATCTATACATCATATACCGCACTTGGCTTTTTATTTTTTGTTTTATTTTTTTTAAACTAAAAGAATTTTTCTACTTATCATCTATAAACTATATATTTGATTAAAAAAATATATAAAAAAATATGTATAATGTGTGGTGTAGAAATGAAGAATGGAATTTTTTATGATTTATATATTTTGTATCCCCTTTCTTTGACAGCAAAGGAAATTATAGAGAGAGAAAAAAAAACAATACTTCTGAAACTTTATGTTGGTTTTATATTGAATGAAGCTTGCTTAAGGAAAAAAATAAATAATGGAAATGATAGAGAATGGAGATTTTGACGTCGGATTTTCAACGTGTCAAGTCTGACGCGATAGTTAATTCACAAGGTGTGTCGACGTGTTAAGCAAAACCCTGTTTGGCATTACATACATGAGTATAAATTTTTCAAGAATTAACGTGGGCTTACTTGCAGGTGACAGCAGCTTCGTGAAAAGGAAAAAAAAAAAATCTAAGAAAATATGAAAACAAGGATTCATCTGATAATGGTCTCAATTAAAAACAGGAAGCTAGCAAATGGAAAAAATTGAAATAGCCTTTTGATAAAAAAGAATATGGTCCAAGACACATTATAATTATGTAGGAATATTTTAAAATGATAATGCTAAATGCAATCTTATATAGGGTATTAACGTCGTGTTTTGCATGCATTTGTGTTTGGTTTCGGCAACTCTGGTTTTCATAATTTAGTCCAATAAAATATAGGAAAGGAGGCAACTGGGAGAGAGCGGCCTTGGAGTCAAATAGTCTCTAATGTCAAAGTCAGTAAATTCTCTTGAAAGTTTGTAAATAAGTAAGAGAGTTTAGGAATCAGAGAGAGTTTTCTCGTACTTGAGACTTGCTATTTATACCATAAGTTTGGGGAATAGATTGTGTCTGCCCCAATAGAGTCTATGTCTTTTGTACTGTTCCTTTTGTCAGAGTCATTTAATACGGTGTGTCTTTATAACGGCGTCATTAATGTAGCGTGTAGCTTGAGTAGTGGTGCTATTAATGCAGCATGATTCTCTGATTTCCCCCACCTTGTTTGCGTCCTTGGTGGTCCGTTGATGCCCCTCCTATCAGAGGATCGAGGGTCCCCCGTACATTACGCCCATTACACGGACAATTACACAAGAGCTGGACACTATTCGAGGGGTTTCTAAGTCGGCGAGTCTCATCCTTTGCAGCATGTTCCCTCATGCAAATTGCATCTAGAGGAGCCTACCCATGAAACGGGTTAGAGACTCTATTTGTTCTAGGTTGGGCCTTTGGTTCTTATTTCCTTAGTTGCTATTCTCAGGCCTGTTGAGATAGAGGGGGGAAATTCCCTTACATAGGGTTTGCAAACTCCACACACTTATTTGAAAAATGTAAGGTTCGCCATTAAAAAATAATTTTATCAATTTTTTGTTTTTTTAAATGAATGCACGTGACTTACCTGTAAATTTAATTTCTCATTTAGAATTAGAAAAAAAGGGTTAGACTTGTTCGTCGAAGTTGAGTTATTTCATGCACATCACCATTAATGTTTTAGACTTATCTTGCGAAAGAAATATATATAAATCAAGAAAAAGATTATTCAGACACCAATAATATATCTGGTGCATGTATTATCCAAAATCAGAAATGAAGTATAAATATTGAATAGAGTTCATTTGCTTGTAATATGATATGAAATATTCACCCTCTATATTATTGACATGTCAAAATTTGATATGTGGGATTTAAAAAGAAAATACTCTAGTTATAAATGAATTATAAAAAATTAATCAAACAAATTATAGTGACATAATGTGGTTCGTCAGATTATAAAATTATTTTTATTGTAAAGTGATCTAATGGACTATATGAAGTTACGACAGTTTGTATGGTTTATTATTTTTATATAATCTCTTTATGACTGTAACAGTACTTAATTTAAAAATTTGAATTATTAATGTTTTTAAATCTCACATATTTAGAGCAATCTCAATGGATTAGCAAAGGTAAAAAAAAAAAATGCCTAGTGTTGGGAGCTATTAGGACAACATACCGTGTTCATTGGATTATGCAAAGTGCATGAACAGTTAATTTATTACTTTTGTTCTACGCTTTGCATTGAATTTCTTTTCATGGTAGAATATTATTAACAATGTATTTAATTAGAATATGATTACTGATTAATATATAATTTGTAGAATGGTAAAATATAATAAAAATATATACAAAAATTAAATTAAAATTATTTATTAATATATAATGAATAAATAGATAATCCACTGTAGAGATTATAAGTGAATGAAATAGACAAATACAAAATCATGTCATATTAGCTAAAACTTGAGTTTGACTTTGGCTATTCCAACGAGAATGTTCAATGTGGATGATGTTTCTTTCATGCAAATTTGATTAATTAACTATTCACTGAGAATACAAAATCTCTTATGCATATAGAGTTGGCAAATAATCCATATTCCTTCAATGAATATAAGTTAAAACCGACGTTTTTCTATTCACTATACCCATAAATAAAAAATCTCTTATGAGTTGTCCAAAAGAATCAACGTTCCTGTAATGAATATGGGCTCAAATCCGATTTATCGTGTATTAATGTTTAACTCGATTATTGCATGCATGAAGCTGGGTGGCAACTCATGTTTGAGGTCGGGTTGTGTCAAGTCATGGACATTTGAATATATAGATCAACTCGAACCTGACCCATTGAACTAAACATGTCAAACTTTCAAATTCCAATCCTAACGTGTCATGTCGTGTCACTCGTTTTGACTTGTTTAATAATTAATTAGAAATAAATCGTTACGACAAGACAAATTTCAATCCGTTTTATTTAAATATGTTGAACTAATGTGCATAACTTATTTGACATAATTAACATAATTTTACATAAAAATTAAAATTTATATTTATTAGTAGTCATAATATCTAAAAAAACCAATAAGACTACATGAATAACGAGAAGAAAATGGAAGCAGAGAGCAGTAATGGAGATTGAGAAAAAAACTCTGTATATTGTACTGTTCACACTAAAAGAAGAAGGAGTTCGTGGCCTTTATACAAGCTTTGCTCTGTAACAAACTAACAGAATAAATGAATCTATTATATATTTACAGCTATGCAAAATAAAGAATTAAGAACAAATAAATGAAAACCTTTAAACGACAATGTGATATAAACCATAAATATAAACGATTTGTAGTTTGCTACCCTTTATCATCTAACACCCCCCGCAAGATGGAGCATAGAAATTGACTATTCCTATCTTGGATAGATGTGATTGCATGAGGTAGGAGGGCAAAACTTTGGTGAGTAAATCAGCCAATTGTGTATGAGAAGTAACATGTGCCGTGGTGATGCTTTCATCTTGGATTTTATCGCGAATTAAGTGGCAATCAAGCTCGATATGTTTCGTTCTCTCGTGGAATACTGGATTGGCAGCAATATGTAACGCAGCTTAGTTGTCACAGAAGAGAAAAGCATGTAGGCTGTGGATGAGGAAGGCCAAAATCTTTTAACAAATAGCAAAGCCAAGTCAACTCCGAGCTAGTAGTAGCCATTGATTTTTACTCAGAGAGACTACATTTTGTTTCTTGGACTTCCAAGAGACTAAGGAAGTGCCCAAAAATATGCAATAGCCTGTGGTGGATCTACGGGAGTCAGGACAAGATGCCCAATCACTATCACAATATGCCATTAGCTGAATTTGAGAGGAAGAGGAGAGGAGAATGCCTTGACCAGGGGAGGTTTTAATATATCTCAGAACCTTGTACACAACAGTCAAATGAGAGGACATAGGCCTATCCATGAACTGACTTAACAATTGGACAACAAAACTGAGGTCTGGTCGAGTTATTGTGAGGTACAATAATCGGCCAATGAGTCTTCTATAAATTGTGGGATCAGAAATGGGAGTTCCATCTTCTTTGCTAAGCTTGAAAATTTTGTCCCAAAGGGAGTTTTAAAGGTTTACAACCTAACATACCCGAATCAGAAAGGATGTCTAAGGCATACTTCCTTTGACATAAGTGGGTTCCCTTGGATGATCTTGCAATTTCTAAACTCAAAAAATACCGTAGGCAACCCAAGTCCCTTATCTTGAACTGAGTATTGAGAAATGTTCTAAGAGAAGAGATTGAACCTGTAGAGTTGCTAGCTACGACGATATCATCAACATAAACTAAGATGGCAATGTCGGAATCTCCTTCTTGCTTGGTAAACAAACTATACTCTGATTTGGATTGAACAAATCCAAAGGCAAGAAAGGAGGAGGTCAACTTAAAATTCCATTGTCTTGAAGCTTGCTTTAGGCCATAAAGACTCTTAAGTAGCTTGCACACTTTATGAGGTTCACCCTTGGTGTATCTGGGTGGTTTTTCATGTAAATTTCTTCAGTTAGATCACCATTTAAAAAAGCATTGTTTACATCAAAATGGTGTAAAAACTAGCCTTTGATGGCTGCCACAGTGAGTAAAAATCTGACAGTTACCATCTTAGCTATAGGTGAGAAGGTATCAACATAATCTACACTTTCTACTTGAGTATAGCCTTTCTACTGACCTAGCTTTCAATCTTTCCAAAGTGCCATCAGAATTAAATTTAACCTTGTAAACATACTTACAATCAATTGCTTTTTTACTTGGTGGAAGGTCAGTAAGTAGCCAAGTGTGCTTGTTTTCCAAAGTTGCAATTTTAGCTTCCATAGCTCTACACCAAGCAGGATCCTTAATGGTCTGTTTGTAAGAGTGAGGCTCGGTATGCAAGGAAATGGAAGTGGTAACTGCTTGAAAAATAGGAGTAAATTTATGATAAGATAAACAATGAGATAAAGGAAAGGGTTTACCATTTGAAACAAGAGCCTGCTTGGAACTTGATTACTCATGAGGGTGCTGCAGGACATGGTGACAGTGGTAATCCTTGAGATATTGGGGGGCTGTTCTAATACGAGATGATCTTCTAAGATGAGGTGGTGGGGCAACAGCAGGATGTGTGGAAGAAGTATGAGGTGAGCTGGATTGTGAAGGTGCAGTGGCAGGAATATGTGTTGAGTTGGGCTGTACAGGTGTATGGATAGGTGGAGAGGTGGGTGCAGGATTTTGTGTAGGTGAATGGATATCAGGGGAAGGGGGAGGGTTAAGAGAAATGGAAGTATGAGGCAGAGGTGAAGGGGATGATAAGGGGGGGGGGGGGGGAGAAGAATCAAGTGGTGATGTGGAAGGTGTATTGAGTGAAAAATAAGGTAAAGGAAAATCTGTAAAGTGAGAAGGGGTAGAATCAACATTTTTTAAGGGGAACACAAATTCATGAAAAATAGTATCTCTTGAAATGAAAATGGTGTGATTTTGAATATTCAAAAGTTTATAGCCTTTAACTCCAAAGGGATAGCCAACAAAAACACAAATACAACCTCTAGGATGAAATTTGGTTCTGCCTTGTGAAATGGTGGCAGCAAAACGTAAGGATCCGAAAATTCTCATATGAGCATAGTTGGATTTTTGTTTAAAAAGAAGCTCATATGGTGTCTTGTTGTTCAAAAGTGGTCTAGGAATTCTCTTGATTATGTAAGTTGCTATGAGAACAGCATGATTCCAATATTTATGGGGCAAACCAGATTGAAACATGAGGGCTCTAGTGATATTTAACAAATGTTGATGTTTCCTCTCAACAATGTCATTTTGTTAAGGGGTTTCCACACAACTTCTTTGGTGAATAATGCTCTTGTTATTAAAAAACTCTTTCATTTGAAATTCAACACTATTGTCACTTCTTAAGATTTTAAGTTTCATGTTTAATTGTGTTTCAATTAAATGATAGAAAGATTCAATGCACCTAAGGGTTTTAGTTTTGGTTTTGAGTAAATAAAACCATGTAGAACAGGAAAAATCATCCACAATAGTTAAGAAATATTTAGAACCATCGTGTGCAATAGTTGGGGAAGGTCCCCAAATATCACAGTGAATGGTTTCAAATATTTGAGAAGAAGTATGTGTATTGTCAGGAAAAGGTAATTTGTTGAACTTTGCCAAGGGACACAAGGCGCAAGGCATTTCATTAATAAGAGATTTGTGAGTGTTTACAGAGAGATCATGGATAAATTGAAACCTACTTTTGGATAAATGACCTAGGCGACAATGCCATAGGTTGTATGGTGTGTGATGTTGTGCAACAGAAGCAAAATGCATGAGAGCAGTGTGTGCGTGGAAAAACAATGTAGTATACCAGCCATCTGGGAGGTTGAGGCTATGTTATTTGAAGAAATGAGGCGCAGGACAGTAGCTGAGACAAGTTCCTAAGGCTGGAGTAGAGCTAGCAGTTGCTGATATTGGAGCTTTGTCAAGCCCACCTTGTCCTCACTAGCACCATCAGGTTCAGGAACAACAGAGAGATTAGCATGGGAACTAGGGCTGTTGATGATGGAATTTGTGACCCGGTGGATACCCATTAAGTTTATAGCATCGTTCAACAGTGTGACCAATCATATTACAATGGGTAGAAAAAAGAGGTTTGGCATTGCCAAGCTTGAAGCAATTGTTAACAGTATGGCCTGAAATTTTGCAGTGAGTGCAAAAGGGGAGATCCTTTCTGGGATTGGTTTGATTTTTGGGAAAAGGTTTGGAAGGGTGAAAGGGTTTCTTGATAGCAAGTGCTAAGGTTTTAGAGGGTTAGGGATGAGAGGTGATCTTGTGGTGGCGTTCTTGTTGATGTACAAGGGAAAAAAAATCTTAGAAACAAGGGAAAGGGGGTTGAGGAGCATGATTTGGTCATGGATGGGTGAATAAGAATCATTCAACACCATCAAAAATTGAAGAACACGATCCTGTTGGGATCTGTCCAAAAGGATTTTCATATTGCCACATGAACAAGTGGGGAGAGGGTCATAAATTGCTAATTTGTCCCAAAGAGTCTTGAGATGGCCATAATAGATGCTTACCGAGTCATTTCTTGGGAAAGAGAAGCCAAAGTTTTCTTCAATTGAAAGATTCGGGGCCCATTTTGGTGAGACAGCCGCTCATGAAGATCCAGCCATATCTAGTAGGCGTCGTCGACGAAGGCAACACTGGATTTGAGAGAGGGAGTGATGGAATTTTGAATCCATGACACAACCATGTCATTGCAACGATTCCAGAGATCGATTAAGGGATCATGAGAAAGGGTGGGTTTGGGTAAGGTGCCGTCGATGAAAACGAGCTTATTTTTGGCTCGTAGGGCACACTTCATCTCACGAGACTAGGTTGTATAGTTTTCGGTGGTGAGTAGATCAGCAATGAGAGTGATTGAAGGACTATCGCCGTGATCTAAACGGTAAGGGTTTGTGGGATCGGCAAGGTTGAGGTATCGGGAGGGAGGGTTTATGTGAAGTTCAGAGTGGGTGGGTGAACTGGGTGGGGTATGCGAGGCCAAATGCTCCATTTTTGCTCTCACTGGCTCTTGGATACCATGTAAGAATGGTAACAAGAAGAAAATGGAAGCAGAGAGCAGTAATGGAGATTGAGAAAAAAACTCTGTATATTGTACTGTTCACACCAAAAGAAGAAGGAGGCCATGGCCTTTATACAAGCTTTGCTCTGTAACAAACTAACAGAATAAAGGAATCTATTCTATATTTACAGCTATGCAAAATAAAGAAATAAGAAGAAATAAATGAAAACCTTTAAATGACAATGTGATATAAACCATAAATATAAACGATTTGTAGTTTGCTACCCTTTATCATCTAATACATAATAAAATCAATATTACAAAACCATACAACAACAAATATGAGCATAGGTCTAGAATTACAATTCAACAAAAATATAAGCATATTGAAAAATATTAATATTACAACACAACAATAATAAAATTGTAATTTTAAAATAAAATTTAAACGAGTTATTGCGAGTTGATTTCGGATTAAGTAGATTGATCCGTTATTGATTCGTTTATTAATCGTGTGATCTTAACATGTCAATCCATTTTGATCCAAATTCATTTATATCAAATTCGAATCCATTAATCTCGAATGGTATTTGTAACTCAAGAGTCGTGTCATGCTGCAACCCCTGCGTGGAGCAAGAATGGCATAATTGATTGTTAACTTTTTCAGGAAAGAGATAGCCTCGACTTTTAGTACTTCAATTATTCGAAGCGCGCACTTTTGCAATAGTATATGTGCTAGCTTGATGATACCGCAATAAACTCCCACGGGAACGACAGTAGTAATATTTGTATCGCAAAAAAAGTACTGTAATACCAAACAGCTTTCTGTGTTAAAAAAGATCTTTTTAAATTTTTTTAATGTCTGTCACATACATACATACATACATGCATACATAGTTATTATTGTATCTAAATGTATGGCTGTATATAAGTAACACCAACGTCCTTGATTGATACAGACGAAGGATTAACCAATAGTATTTTATACAACTTCCACGTCCAATTTATAACCTCTACAAAAGATTGTTCGAATAATATTAAAATGTCATTTGACGTAATAACAACTATGAAGGTCACTTATCGAGAGTCAATTGAGATTCTCTCTAATTGTATTTAGCGGTTCAATGTAGAGGTAAATATTTACTGCTTTTACAGAGTCGATCACTTCTCAGCCTAGCTAGTATAAAGTTGATCACTTCGCATGACTACCGTTCACGTAACAGTAGTTCGAAGGAAAAAAAACAACAGCGAACCTGTTTAATTGGGTGGGTGCACTAATCATCTACGCCATGGCCGGAGATCAGGAGCATCATGTTACCATAAAGAGATTGCCTATCTTGGAAAAAAGGTTTCATGAATTGGAGAGTGCAGGAGAGTACGATATGATGCCAAATAAAGCTGGAAAGGTTCCACTCTTCCTCAAAAATCACCCAAATCTCTCGACGTATTTTGAGCCAAGCTTTGTATCATTCGGTCCTGTCCATCATGGTAACCAAAAATACCAGTCAGCAGAAAAGTACAAGCTTAGATTGGCAAACTACTTCGTCAAAGACAGTGGTAAAGTTCCTGATATTTTGTACCAGAAAGTTGAGGACAACTGCGAGCGACTCATGATGCAGTACTTCGACGGGGAGGTGGCCGGCGATTACGATAAGCAGGACCTCGTCCCTGGATGCTGTTTGTGGACGGGTGTGCAGTTTTACAGTCCATTTTCTGTCTAGTTCAGGTAACATTCGAAGAATTGAAAATTGAACACGATAAAATGGCTTTATGGGAACGGGATTTGTTCTTGTTGGAGAACCAACTTCCGTATCAACTCTTACTGGATTTGATGGATTCCAGCGCAAAGAAAGATGAATTGAGGACATCCATCAAAGCCTTCGTCAATAAGCATAGCGTGGCGCTGCGTAGCTATACTCAGAAAGAGCCCGAGGGGCCAGCCCATATTCTGGATTACCTCTGGCAGATTCTCGTGGACAAAGAGCAATATTTAAATCCCTTCATGATCATGAAATGGTATCGACCTGCAGGGCGCCACCAATCCGTCCCGTGGCATCACAACGTGCAGGAACTTAAAACCGCAGGAATCAATGTGAAGCCTAGTAAAGGCCGTACCTTGACAGACATAGATTTCATCTATAATCTACTGAATTTCGGTCCCGGATACCTCTCGATACCACCAGTAGTAGTTGATTACACAACGGGGTTCAAGCTCGTCAACTTGATAGCCTACGAAATGACGCGTCCAGGTATGTCCAATAACGACGGCGTCAGATCTTACGTATCATTCCTTGGTTCAATCCTCGATGGAACCGGTGACGTCAAGGAACTAATCAAAGCACGCGTCCTCTACAACTTCCTTGACAGGGACGATGAAGTGTTTCAGCTCTTCAAAGATATATCCACCAACTTGAATATTCCTGTCCCAATTGAATTTCATGTGAATGTCAAGCGCGTGATTGAGAAGTGCTACGGCAACAAATACAGGATATGGATGGCTCGATTATTTCAGCAGACCCGGGATGAACTCTTCAGCAGACCCTGGAAGATCCTTGTTTTTTCTGCCTCATTCTTCGCGCTTCTTCTAACTGCCACTCAGACTCTGTACCCATTTCTCAATCCATCTGGCCACTGCGAAGATCAAGTCCGCAAGAAATTTATATGAAACGCAAGATCGATCGAGAGGAAATTACGGTACTGAGAATTCATTTTCTCGCTGTTAGTTTCTTAATTAATTAACTTGCCTCTACCTGCAAGCATCGATCTAGTTATAAGCTAATTATGGGCTTAAATATTCTTTGCCTCAGGTAAGTCGACGTATTTCTTTCCAACAATAAATGAACCAGCTAAAAGATCGATCGAGTTCTACGTACGTACGCACGCATATATACGCCAATTACCTGGTGGCTGGTGTAAATGTAATGTGTGTGAGATAAATAATATTAATGATTAATTATGTGTAATATATAAGAGTCAACCAACGTATGTCTGCTTAATAAAATAGCTGGCTGTTTTATGGTTTATTAATTCTCACTGTCCCTCCCTGCATGATCCCTTAATTTGTATTTACTACTGTGGTTATATATATTTGAATCGACAAAGTTACCCACCAGATCGAGATTTTTCTTAATTTCATTGCTTAGAATAGCAAACGTACAACTTTATTTGCTAATGAGAGTGGTAATTAAAAGGATGAAAGTTTGGAGTCTGGACGACGCGCGCACACATGACATATTGTTGATCATCAGAAGAACATCCAGCAACGCATGATATGAGGCAGTGATTACGAGAGGAGGCCGTGACCACGTATATACCTTATTGCATCCTGAACACTTCCGGTGCCCGCACTTCCCTACGTGCATGCAAGATATTTACGTGATATTTCATAAGATTAATGCTAGCTAGATACAAGTTTTCAATAAATAAGTCTCATGCAATTTTTTTATGTAAAAAAATTGAGTCTCAATAAAATAATAATAATAATAAAAGAAGAAGAAGATTTTTTTATACTTTTTAACATCATGATGTAAAGTATTTTTTGATTCATTAGTTCCATTATGATGTAAAAATTAAAAATGTCATTTAATGTACCATAGGTCCATAGCCATAATACTCTTGAAGGTTTCATGATGTAAATTTGTATTTAATTTGTTATTTTACTGATGCATTTATTTTAATATTATATTACAAATTTTAGTCTTTAAATTTAGTCTTAAATGAGCCGAGCTCGAATTGAGCTTTGGGCTCGGCCCGTTAACAGAACCGAGCTCGAGCCCAGCTTGAGCTCATTTCCATTCTACACGAGCCGAGCTCAGACGCTATAGTTATCAGCTGAGCTCAAGCTCGACTCGAGTAGTGAACTAGCCGAGCTCGCACACCCCAAGCTTGCTCGAGCTCGACTCCTTTACAGCCCTACCTATAATGAATATGGGCTCAAATCGATCGATTTATCGTGTATCAATGTTCTTAGTTTTATTTTATAGGTTTTGTTGGGGATTTTTGGTATATTGGTTATTTGTTGGTTTTTTATTCTTTGAGAATAAAGTTGGTTTTGGTTGGGCTTGTAACCACGGTTTTCCTCCGTCATAAGTGAGGATTTTAATAAATGCGAGGAGGGTTCACTCTTAGACATGTGACCCTTACCCGATTATTGCATGCATGAAACTAGGTGGCAATTCATGCTTGAGGTCGGGTTGTGTCAAGTCATGGACATTCGAATATATAGATTAATACGAATCCGACTTATTAAGCTAAACGTGTCAAACTTTCAAATCCCAACCAAAACGGGTTATGTTGTGTGACTTGTTTTGACCCGTTTAATAATTAGTTAGAAATAAATCAACATGATACGATAAATTTCAACCCAATAAGACTACATGAATAGTAGTCATAATATCTAAAAAAACCAATAAGACTACATGAATAACAAAAAATTTTAATATTTTTAAAATTTTAACCTATAATAAAACTAATATTACAAAACCATACAACAACAAATATGAGCATAGGTTCAGAATTATAATCCAGCAAAAATATAAGCATATTGAAAAATGCTAATATTATAACATAACAATAATAAAATTGTAATTTTGAAATAAAATCTAAACGAATTATTGCAAGTTGATTTCGGGTCACTACAAGAAATCAGGTCTTTTTCAGCACTCAGACTCTGTACCCAATTCTCAATCCATCTGGCCACTGCGAAGATCAAGTCCGCAAGAAATTTATATGAAACGCAAGATCGATCGAGAGGAAATTACGGTACTGAGAATTCATTTTCTCGCTGTTAGTTTCTTAATTAATTAACTTGCCTCTACCTGCAAGCATCGATCTACTTATAAGCTAATTATGGGCTTAAATATTCTTTGCCTCAGGTAAGTCGACGTATTTCTTTCCAACAATAAATGAACCAGCTAAAAGATCGATCGAGTTCTACGTACGTACGCACGCATATATACGCCAATTACCTGGTGGCTGGTGTAAATGTAATGTGTGTGAGATAAATAATATTAATGATTAATTATGTGTAATATATAAGAGTCAACCAACGTATGTCTGCTTAATAAAATAGCTGGCTGTTTTATGGTTTATTAATTCTCACTGTCCCTCCCTGCATGATCCCTTAATTTGTATTTACTACTGTGGTTATATATATTTGAATCGACAAAGTTACCCACCAGATCGAGATTTTTCTTAATTTCATTGCTTAGAATAGCAAACGTACAACTTTAAGCCTCTGCAAGCGCGCTGCTATGCTTGTTTAATGAACAGTTCTGTCATCTCTCTTACTCGCTAAGTTTTATTCGACCTTGGCCACTCTTCATCCGGGTCGAATTTTTTTTCCAGCCCAGTTCAAATTTTGAATTAATATTCCGGTTAGGGATTCCGACCAGAAACAAATCCGGATCAGTACCTACATAGAAAAACTCGAGTACACCCGAATTGGGTACCGGATTTTGAAACCCAATACCCGATTTTTTTTTCTTTCTTTCTAACAACTAAATGGAGAGAAACTCAAAACCAATATTTGTTTAATGCATTATTCCCACGGCTCTTCAAAACCAATATTATTTGTGGCCAACTTTATTTTAAAAGTTGCACGAGAAGGTCCAGTACTACAAGCACCAAACTGATAATGACAGTGCAACAGTACTTCCATGGAGTACTTGCCCAAAAGGACATGCAACTTTAGGTTCAATTTCCACATATTCATTATAAGGTTCTTCTCATCATATAAATTAATTCTTTACATATTAGCAACTCCAAAAACCTCACCATCTGTGTTTTAAGCAATAAAAAAGCTCCATTTGTTATGAAAAGTTGGCATCGAGTTGGAGAGGAGAGTGGTGCCATAATCATTATCATTTGTGAGTGATGTGTGTCTTTGTTTTGAACCGAATGATGTAAGGGACTAATAATTTAGGGCCATTTGAAGTACTTTCTTTCGGCTCCTGTCACATAGCCCAATTTGACATTTTTTTAATCATTTTGCATGCCGTCAATTAACCAAAATTGTGAATTATTTTTAGCTAAATTGTGAATCTAAATGTATTAAAAAAAATCGAGTACAACCCAAGTTCTGGATTTTTAAAACCAGCTTCATCCAAGTTCTGCCCCCACCCAAGCGTGGTGAGGGAGCCACGCCGCAGATATGGGGGGCTGGTGGCCCCGCCCGCATCTGCGGCCCCCAACGGAGGTTGGGAATAGAGGGGGCCCAGCCATGCTCAGGCTTTCCCTCGCCCCACACTCCATATATCTACTAATATATAAAGTGCGAATGGCTTAACAACAGTGTTTTCGTCTAATTTTTTTTTCCCGTTTTGCCCCTTCTCTTGTTTCTCAATTCCCGTTTTGTCCCTGACTTTTTCCCATTTTGCCCCTGGTTGTATTCGAAAATTACCGTTTTGCCACTCTCCCCTTCCCCGTCCGCTTCCTCTCCTGCAGAGCACCGCCACACTCCGGCGTGATCAACACCAACCCGTCGATTCTCTTTCCCTCCGGCCGGCGTCCCTCCCCTTCAATTCTCAGCCTCTATCGTGCCGCCGTTAACCGCCGCGACGAGCGAATCCAAGCCAAGGCCGACCCATTTCTTCGTCCCTTCCAGTGCGCCGTCGCACGCCGGCGTGGCCAACACCGCCCGGTCCATTCTCTTCGCCTCCGTCCGTCGCCCCTCCCCTTCCAATCTCAGCCCCTATCGTGCCGCCGTTAACCGCCGCGAGCCGATCTAAGCAACCGGGCGAATCGGGCATGAACAGTGTTTCGTCCGAAAATATTTTCCTATTTTGCCCCCTTTATAAAAACACTATCAATTCATCTCATTTCGTTTCATTATTATAAAAAAGTATTTTTAATGATATTGTGAAATTTTTTTAATGTTTAATCGTCTAAAAAATTGAATAAAAAATAAAAAAAATAGATTTTTTTATCCTTATCGAAAGAAAGATATAGCATTGTTTTTAGGTTTTAGATGTGAAAAATGAGTAACATTACAAATTAGTTGAGCTTTACAATTAGACTATAGTATTTTTTTTCTAAATTGATACCAAGTTTTCATAAAATTTTAATAAAAAATCAAAATCTTAAAAATTAAATTTTAATGTTGTGCAGCATTTTATTTCCTTTAATTTTGAATTATGTAAATATCTAATTGAACTATTAAATTTTAGTATAAATCTAATTTTTTCCTTTTATTAATAATTTGTGTTTAATGATTTATTAAGAAGTAAACTTAAATATATATTTTTTTTCATTTCTAGATAAATTGAATAGTTTATTAATTAATCTGAAATTAATTACGCTATTTGAGATAGATCTACAGTTTCTAATGTACTATAGTTTGTTTAATTTTTTTTAAATGTAAAGGATAAGACTTTATAAAATATATGATTAAATTATTTAATGTTTACCACTATAGTTTTGAATTTTAAAATTAACACATTATATTTTTATTTTAAAAATAACAAATATACAATATAAGCATCCAACCATAACTATTAAGAGTAATAATAGTAGCTTGCTTGGTATAATTACAAATTTTCATAAGGAAATAAATTATAACTTCTTAATAATTTAAAAATATAATATATCATTATTACTATTTTATTTAGCCAAGGTTGAGAATGTTAAATAAATTAATGTTTTTCGTTGTTATTATTTCGTTGTTTTAATAATATTAAAAAAAGTTATGAAAACTTTTTTAAAGTAAATTAAAATGATTTGCTTTACATTCTTAAACTAAAAACTAAACTGCCTTTGGAATAACGCAATGATTTAATATTATTTGTAGTGCAGAATAATATAATCTAGAATACATTTTTAATTTTTTCCTTTCCTAATAATTTATATAATGTTGAAATTTTTTTTTTTACATATTTATGAATAAATGTTTCATAATTACTAACAAATTATCTTCTCATAAAAAAGATGAAATTAAAATAATTTTTTTTCAATAATCTTTCAGTAAAATCCATAATTTAAAAATGTTTTCTCCCATAACCAAATGAATTCACCGCATCTTTTTTTATATAGAAACTTAACAAAATTATCATTAACATTAATTTTAATTTTCAAACTGTAATAAACATCATTTTTTCGCTTGCAGCCTTGTTTCTACATTTTAAAATTTGTAATAAAATTTTAGTATTAATATTTTTATTATTAATTTAAGCTTTTATTAAAATTTTCTTATTAAAATTTTGCGTTATATAACTAAATAAAACACAAATTTATATGGATTTATCATTTCTGTTAAGTTTATAGTAGGTTTATCTCAAGTTATGTAAACCCATGACTTGTTTTAATTTTGTTTAAAAAAATTTCTTCACTTTCTTATTTCTCATTTGCTATCAATTTTTCATTTTTATATATTTGTAACTAAGCACACATTCAATACACAATTCCTCATCAATTACTCCTTTTTTTTTCCTATTTTTCTCATAAAATCCGATTCTCTTATGCTTTTGCTCTTTTGCCGATTAGGTGAGTTAAGGTTTTTTTTCTTTTTTAAGGTTGGATATTAAATTTAGATGAGATTAGTTGAGATAAAAATTAAAAGTTAAATAAAATATTGTTAGAACATTATTTATTATTATTGTTATTATTATTTTAAAATTTTAAAAAATTGAAATGTTTATTGTATTTTATATAAAAATTTAAAAACTTACTAATAATAACTTACTAAATAACTTACTAATAATTTAAAAATATTTTCTCCCATAACCATATTACTTATAATAAGTTACTAAATCTTTAAGGGAATTAAACTCCATTCCCGACTTTAGCTCCTCAATCGTATCATCATCATCCACTTGGACATTCTGAGATTTCTTGACACTACCATCATCAAGTTCTTGAGGAATTGGTATATCCTTAATACATTCTTCAATTTTAGGAGATTCACATGGCACTTCAGTTTCCCCACCATCAAATCTATTATCCTCTAAACCAATTATTCTGTTTGTAGTAGAGTTTGTATTGTTAGTTAGAATTAGAGGTTCCATGATATGTTGAAATGGGTAACCAGCATTATGCAATAAACACAAATAGTCTGCAATTAAACTCTTGCAAACAAGCCGACTTAAATTTTTTTTTTTTTTGTATACTTGCAAAGAAGCTAAGTTTTTAAGAATAAATCATGATCAGTTATTATGATTTTCCGTTGTAATTTTAGACTATCTCCACTGTTTATTTATAATTAAAAATTTGAAACATAATAAAATTGGTCACAGGGCAAACGTGCAGCGCACGTTGCCACTGACTAGTATATATAAAAGCCCTCATAGACAAAACAATGTCGTTTTGTGTATACAGCTTTTTTTTTTTTTAAAAAACCCAGACCAAACGACGTCGTTTTGTCATTATAGACAAAACAACGTCATTTGGTCTGGGGTGTTAAGTCGCCCCCTCCTGCAACTGCCCCCATCTTCTTCACAAATCACACTTCTCTCTCTCAATTCTCTCTTTGTCGCTCTCTGTCATTGTGTTTGCTCATCTCTGTCGCTCATTGGGTCCATCGTAGTCGTAGTCACAGTTGCCTGCATCATCTTCATCGAAGGTAAGCCCCAAATCCAAAAGCCCTTTTAGTATTTTATGTTTTTTCTTTGGTTGAGTTATGGAGATTGCAGGAAAGTTGAGATTAAATGGAGATGGAGAATGAGATTTGTGAACTGTGTGCTATGGAGATTTGATTGTACATTTGTTTGATGTTGTATTTTGTATATATTTTGATTTTAATCCGAACCCTAAATTAGTTTAGGGTTCCAATCCTTTAGGGTTTCATTGATGATTGGATAAAATTTCTCTTGGGAGAGATATAATTTACTTCTCAGATTTGTCATTTCGAACTATAGTTGGAAGTAGTGGCGGAGGCAGAATTATGATTGGTTTTTGTAAATTTAATAAAAAATATATAATTAGTCAATTAACATGAGATTATTGAATTTAGAAATTCACTAAACATCTCAATTTTTACTTCAACAATAAAGTAGTTTCTGTCAAATTAATTATTTGGAGTTAAGATATATATGAACGTATGTAAATAACAAGTCAAGTTCATAAAAATAAAAATAATAAAAAAAAAAAAGTAGAAGATGGTAATGACAAACTCCACAATCACATATAAAACAAACCAAAACAACTGAATAGTAAATAACAATGCCAAGAACTTTGTAAGGAACTCATTTTTGCTTTAAAATTCGAGTGGGCGCATGGACTGTTAGTTGGAAGCCATGCGCCACCTACTCCAACGACCCACCTTTGCACATTATGGGTTCTAAATTATATACCAATTTAACCATTGGGCTACCATTCATAGTGTTGGTGGTCCTTAAAGCACCTACTAGGTTCGAACGCCACAACAAAAGCAGTAGACACGCAAGCAAGTTTAGCCCACCAAATAAATGCAGCCCACCCAACTTTAGCCAAGACGTGGCATAAAACTAGACCTCAAATCCCTACCTTTTTTTTTTTCCCTTTTCTTTTCTTTTCTTTCGAAATCTCATGCAAAAGCTCAGTTAATACAATAAACTAAGGGTGCTACCTGCACCATACGATTAGGTCAATTTGTTGTCACATGACTTAGGTCGATTAATATTGCATGAACACGATTCGCCAAGTTTTTAATTTTCTCATCAAATAATGCTCATATGTATCCATTATATATACTATATAGAGCTCCAAGGTATCTATTTTATTGATACCTTTGAGTTCTAGTAGTGCCATCTTTATATATGTTTCTTGACAAATAAAGTTAATAAACTTAGGCAAGATTTCTTTAAGAAGTAGTAGCATACAACTTGTTTTTAGACCACTAATCTAATTAATTCACTAGATGCATATATAATCAAGGGTTTTGCTATTCATCCTCCCCACACTCCACACTCCACACTTTTTAATATTTTTTAATATTTTTTTAAATTTTTTTTTGAATTTATTTTTTTTAAACTATTTATAATTTTTTATTCACTATTCATATAAAAATATATTTGATAAAAAAAATGAAAAAAAAGATGGAGTGTGGAGTGTGGTGTGAATAGTAGGAGGTTGAGTAGAATTTTTGTATAATCAATTAACAACAAGTTTAATAATATGATGTCTATTTTGATTGTGCCTGCTTATTTTATAAAACAAATTATAATAATGAAAAGGTTAGTGGCATGTTTTGATTGTTGATCCCTATGTGTTGATTGTTGATGTTAGTGACACGTTCTTGTTTTAATTTCAGATTTGTTGATTGTTTTGGATAATGTCTTCCTCAGATTTTAGTGATAACTGTCCTACCCTAACGGGGCCTACCCCAACACTTAACCCTACACACAGCACTAACCCTACGGACCCTAATCCTAACCCCACAGAATCTTTCCCTGCCCCCAAGCCCATACAAAGCAAGAAACTTGTTTATATAGTTTAGTCTCACTTTACCAAACTAGAGGGTGGTAACTCTAATAACCCTCAAACAAAGCGTAACTATTGTGGTAAATTCTATGGATGTCACTATAAGAAACATGGTACATCACATTTAAATGTGCACTTAGAATAACAATATAAGAAGAGTCCAACATTAAGAACCTTACAATAGAAGAGTCAATTTAGACTAAAGATTGGACTAAAAAAAATGGCAGATGAGAGTAGTGTGAGTTTTATGTTGAAGGGATATACTAAGTATGACCCTGATGAGTGTAGAAGAAAGTTAGCTCATATGGTTATCATGGATGAGCTACATTTTCAGTTTGTGTAGAGGAGAGGGTTTCAAGAATATTCCAGTTGCTTGGAACCTAGGTTTAATATTCCTTCTCGTTACACTATGATAAAAGATATTAAAAAATATTACCAAAAGGAGAAGGATTTGTTGAGGTCAAATTGGCAGGTCAAATTGTTTACCTCACTACCAATACTTAGACATCCGTCCAAAATTTTAATTACATGTTTTTTACTGTACATTTCATTAATTGTGATTGTACATTAGATAAGAAAATTGTGAAATTTTATCAAATTTTTGATCACAAAGATGAGACAATTGAAAAAGCCTTGGAGGTCTCAATAAAGGAGTGTAGGTTGGCATTGGTTTTGATGATTACAATTGATAATGTCTCATCTAACAATACTACATTGGGATATCTTAAAATCTATCTTAGAAAGGCAAATAAGACAATTTTAGATGGTGATTGTTTGCATGTTAGACGTGCTGCATATATTTTAAATTTCATTGTGTCTGATGGGTTGAAAGATATTGATGACTCGGTTGCACGAGTCAGAATGGCTATGAGATTTGTGAGATTTTTTCCTGGTAGATTGGAGAAATTCAAAATTTTTACAAGGAATGCAGGCACAACATCCAAGAAAGGCCTTTGTACTGATGTTTCTACAAGATGGAATTTAACCATAATGATGTTGAAGGCAGCTCAAGAATATAAGGCAGCTTTTGGATTATTGGGTGATGAAGGTATCCAATATATCAGATATTTTGATGAGCACGGGAATTAGGAAAGCCTATTGATGATGATTGAGAGGTGGTTGCTATTTTTGTAGATTTATTAAGGCTTTTCTGCAATATGACATTGAAAATATCTAGTTCTTTGTACCCTACATCCATTGAGTTCACTCAACATATATGTAAGATAAAAAAAGAATTGGATGAAATGTATATGAGTGACCATACTAGGATGTGAGAGATGACATTGATAATGAGGGTCAAATATGATAAGTATTGGAGAGATTTGAGTAGTCAAAATCTTTTGTGTGATTTGGTTGTTGTTCTTGACCCCCAGCTCAAGATTGATGGCATGATATATGGTTTGGGACTTGTGCATGGGACCGCATGGGCTGAGTTTATTGGGGGCATGGTTAGAGACACCGTTAGTAGATTGTTTGATGAGTTTACCGTGATTAGGGGTGGTAGTGCACCTACACCTACATCTACCCCAGTGCCTCCTACAGAAGTCGGGACGGGGAATAAACATAGGTTGGTGTGGGCCTAAAGTCTCTCATAGAAGCCTCAACTAGTTTGTCAAACTACAGAGGCGAAGTTGGAGGTAGACCGATATTTGGTAGGGGATCTTCTCGCATATACAGAAGGGTTTGATATACTAGCTTGGTGGAAGACCAATGCCGTGAAATTTTCCGTTCTTGGAGAGATAACTCGTAGTATTTTGGTCATCCTTATTAGTACCGTAGCTTCATAATCGGCTTTTAGTACTAGAGGGTATATATTGAATCCATTCCGGAGTTCTTTGTCTCCTACTACTGTAGAGATTTTGATTTTCATGTAGAATTGGATCAAAGTGACTCAAATTCATGTTTTAGATCTTCTTGACTTTAATGACGCCGACGAGGAGGAGGGTGGTGATCAATCTGGATATGAAAATCATTAATTTTATTTTATTATTTTGATTTATTTTATTTATATTCATTTTATCGTTATTAATTTTAGTTTAACTGTTATAGCCATGCATGATAGGACGTCTACCTCCACTGCAGTACAGTTTCACCATATTGGACCCCGACCCACCATTGCCATTTACCATAAGTTTGAAGACCAACACTTGTTATATCTCATGACTAAAATAACGGGGGTTGTGGAGCATCACAGGTAGTTCGTAAGAATCCCAACACTTGTTGTATGCATCCGCCATTTTCATGTAGCTCTGCTATAGATTATAGCATAAATTATAGGATAAAGTTATGTGAATCGAAGCCCAACTCCATTTGAGGACATCAATATTTTATTGAATCTAGAGACAACTACGTACTTCCAATGTCCTTTCACTTACAATTTTAACCACGCAATTGGGTGGGGGAACGATTTGGAAAAATGTTGAGTAGAAGGGCTCATAAACCTTATTCAATAACATTGGATAAGGTTAAACATTTTATTCTTGCTAAATTAAATGAATTATTGATCTACTTATTATCTATAAATCACATATTTAATAAGAAAAAAAAATAAATAAAAATATTTAATATGTAGTGTAGAGGTAATTAGTAAAAAAAATTTCATAGTTTATACTTTATATATCTTTTATCCCTTTTCTTTAACAGCAAAGGAAATGATAGGAAATGGAGATTTTGATGTCTGAATTTAAGTTTTTAACTACGAGATTATGACGTGTCAAGTTTGATGGGATAGTTAGGTTATGCTTGGTAGGTGAGATAAGATGAAAATTTTTAAAAATTTTGTGAATAGTATTAAGATAAAAATTTAAAATATTAATTTAAAATATTGAAATTTAAAAAAGTTGTATTGAGATTTGAAAAAGTTGAATTGTTTATTATATTTTGTATGAGAATTTGAAAAAATTATAATGATGAGATGAGATAGAAATAGAGATGAGAAATCTCATCTTTATCCCAAACATATTCTTAATTTACAAGGTGTGTCGACGTGTTAAGCACATGTGGCATTAGTATAAACTTTTCGAGAATTGACGTGGACTTGTAGGTGACAGCAGCTTCGTGAAAAGGGCAAAAAAATCAAAGAAAATATGAACAAAAGGGTTTTTCTAATAATGGTGTCAATTAAAAATAGGAAGCAAATGGAAAAAATTGAAATAGCCTTATGACAAAAAGGAATATCGTCCAAGACACTAAAATTATGTAAGTATATTTTAAAATGAGTAATGTTAAATACAATTTTAGAGTTTGTAAATTTTGCACACTTATTTAAAAAATATAGGATCCGTCATTAAAAATAATTTTTTTATATAAGTCTCAAATTTATCAATTTTTTTTTAAATGAATGCGATACACGCCCTAAGCTTATAAATATAATTTCTCATTTAGAATTAGAAAAAAATACTTGTTCGCCCAGGTTTAGTTATTTCATGCACATCGCCATTAATATTTTAGACTTATCGCCGGAAAGAAATATATATAAATCAAGAAAAAGATTATTCAAACACCCATATTAATATATCTGGTGCATGTAGTATCCAAAATCAGAAATAAAGTATATATAATATATATTGAATAGACTTCATTTGCTTGTAATATGATATGAAATGTTCACCTTCTTATTTTATTGACATGTCAAAATTTTACTTGCACGATAAATTTAAAAGGAAAATACTCTAATCGTAAATGAATTATATAAAAGTAATCATATAAACTGATGTGATTTGATGTAGTTCGTCAAATTGTATAATTACTTTTATTGTGAAGTAGATCTAACAGACTATATAAAGCCATGTCAGTTTATATAATTATTTTTATATAATCTCGTTGTGATTATGGCAGTACTCAATTTAAAATTTTGAATTATTAATGTTTTTCAATTGAACATACTAACAATGTGGAAGATGTGTTTTTCATGCCAATTTGCAAATTCAATTTTTCTATTAACTATTCGCCGAGAATACAAAATCTCTTATGCATATATAGTTGGCAAAGAAAGCATATTCCTTCAATGAATATAAGTTAAAACCGATGTTTTTCTATTCACTATCCCCAAAAATACAAAATCTCTTATGCATATATGGTTGTCCAAAAGAATCAACGTTCCTATAATGAACATGGGCTCAAATCAATTTATCGTGAATCAATGTTTAGCTCCATTATTGGATGCCTGAAGCTAGATGGCAATTCATGTTTGAGAACGGGCGTATTAAGTTGTGAATATTTGAATATATGGGTCAATTCAAATCCGATCCATTAAATTAAATGTATCAAACTTTTCAACCTTAACTCTAACGGAGCACGTTGTGTCACTCATTTTAATCTGTTTAATAATTAATTAGAAACATATCAACACGTTATGACTTATTTCAACCCATTTTATGTAAATATGTTGAACTAATGCGCATAACCCATTTGATATAATTAACATAATTTCATATAAAAATTAAAATTTATATTTATTAGTAATCGCAATATAAAAAAAACCAATAAGACTACATGAGTAACAAAAACTATCAATATTTTTTAAAATTTTATCCTATAATAAAACTAATATTACAAACTATACAATAACAAATATGAGCATATATTCAGAATTACAATCCAATAAAAATATAATCATATTGAGAAATACCAATATTACAATAGGTATAACAATAATAAAATTTTAATTTTGAAATAAAATCTAAACGAGTTATTGCTGGTTGATTTCGGGTTAAGTAGGTTGATTTGTTATTGATTCGTTTATTAATCGTATCTTAACATGTCAGCCCGTTTTGACCTAAAATCATTTATATCGAAATTCAAATCTATTAATTTTGTGTATTAGGGTTTTCCGTCACGTACTCTATTTAAATGTATTTTTGAGTTACTGTGGCCGTATGATAAAGCACATTAGTCACCCTATACACTGTAATTGTGATTTCTCAATAAATAAAAATCTTCTGCAACTCCGTGGACATAGACAAGTTGTCGAACTACATAAATCTTGTGTCATGTGATGATTTGATTGTTCTTTTTGTGTTTACTTTCAATTTTGTCATCGTTTTCACAATAAAAATCGATGTTTTGCTATTCACTATCCCCAAAATACAAAATCTCTTATGCATATATAGTTGTCCAAAATAATCAATGTTCCTATAATGAATATGGGCTCAAATCGATTTATTGTGTATCAATGTTTAACTCAATTATTGCATGCATGAAGCTGGGTGGCAATTTGTGTTTGAGGTTGGGTCATTTCAAGTCATATATATGAACATTCAAATTTATTGGTCAATTCAAACCCGACCTATTAAATTAAACGTATCAAATTTTTAAACTCTAACCCTAACGGGTCATGTCGTATCACTCGTTTTGATTCGTTTAATAATTAATTAAAAATAGATCAATATGATATGACTTATCTCAACCTGTTTTATATAAATATGTTGAATTAATGGGCATAATCCATTTGAACATAATTTCATATAAAAGTTAAAATTTATATTTATAAGTAGTCACAATATCTAAAAAAACCAAAAAAACTACATGAATAACAAAAAATATCAATATTTTTAAAATTTTATCTTATAATAAAACTAATATTACAAACTATACAATAATAAATATGAACATAGGTCTAAAACTACAATCTAACAAAAACATAATTAAGTATATTGAAAAATAACAATATTACAACACGTAGGATGATAATATAATTTTAATTTTGAAATAAAAGTTAAACAAGTTATTACGAATTAATTTTAGATTAAGTAGATTATCCGTTATTAATTCGGTTATTAATTGTCTCTTAACATGTTCTATTAATTTCGTGTCCCACGTGCTGCAACCCCTAGGTCAAGCAAGAATGGAATAATATATTGTTAACTTTTTCAGGAAAGAGGGAGCCTCGACTTTAAGCACTACTTAAATTATTCGAAGCGCGCACTTTTGCAATAGTATATGTGCTGGCTTGATGATACCGCAATAAACTCCCACGTGAACGACAGTTATAATTGTATCGCAAAAAAAAAAAAGGTGTAATACCAAACTTGCTGTGCTAAAAAAGATCTTTTTAATATTATATCTAAATGTATGGCTATGAGTAACCAGTGGCGGACCCACGTTGTAGTAAGGGGGGCCTGGGGAGTGGGAGTTGGGCTGGCTGGCCTCCCCTCAAAACTTTTTTGAAATCATAAAATATTTTTAAATTTTATACATAATTCTATTAATATAAAAAATAACTTCTCAAAAGAAATTTATAATCTCCATATACCCTTTCAAAAATTTTAATATCTCTCTCTAATTTTTTTTTATAGTTAGTCCAAAAATTTTGTTTAATTTTTATATATTATTTACTTTTAAGGATATGGCTTCTCTAAAATTAAAATTAAGTTTAGGATAAATAATCAACTTATTAATATAGATCTTAAAATTTTTTGTTATATAATATCGAGTTTCTTAATATGAAATTTAAAGTGAAAATACAAAAAAATTATTTGATTCTTCTGGATCATATTCTTGTCATGACAATATTATATAAAAGAAAAAAGAAATTCCGTAAGTACTGTCGTATCGTACTGTAACATGCTTTTCTTCTTAATTTCACAAGGAAAGGATGCACGTACGATGACGGGTGGTGCCATGATAGGGATGCTAACTAGCTATCTAGCAATCAATAAATAAATAAATCAAGGGGAATTTAAGCTGTAAAGGCAGTCTGGAATCTGGATTGCAATCGATATCTCGAACTTACAATTAGATGCCATGCAAATACTAAAATTGATGGTTTTGAAAACACACAGTGTAAAGGGGTTAAGCGTAACTTTATTTTTTGTCCTCAGCCTAGTATAAATTACCTGAACATTAATGGTACCAAATATCTAGCAAATATCTCACTTGCTTGGGTGCACCTATGCTCACAAGTACGCCATGGCCAGAACCAGGGAGCATGTGATATCCGTGGAGGAGTTGCTGTCGAGAAAGGCTGATGTTGTCAGAACCGAAGCTGGTGAAACAAGCAGGGGCCGTGACATTTCCTGCCTGAAGAGGCGGGTCATTGAAGTTACTGAACAAAGAGAGGAAGCCTGCGAGATGAAAAAAAAGAGGTTTGAGAAACTGAGGGAAGCAATTAGAGATCATCCCAATGGAGGTCAAAAGGCTACACCAAAAATACAAAAGGTTCCGCTGTTGCTGCATGATCACACTCATTTCGACAAATATTTTAAGCCAAGGATTGTAGCACTCGGTCCTATCCATCATGATACGGAAAAGTATCGGCCAGCAGAGGCGTACAAGCTTAGAATGACAAACTACTTCGTCCAAGACAGCGGCACAAAGGATGAGATTTTGTACGACATTGTTGAGAAGAACATCGAGCAACTGAGGAAGTGCTTCGACGAGGAGGTGACCAAGAAGTATGATGATCAGGCCCTCGCCTGGATGCTGTTTGTGGACGGGTGTGCAATATTACAGTCCATTCATTGGGCTGTAATTAGCAAACCATGCAAAGATTGGAAAATGAAATCTGATCTGATGGCCTTTGGGGAACAGGATTTGTTCCTGTTGGAGAACCAACTTCCTTACCAACTCCTAGAGGATTTGATGAATTCCAGCGCAAAGGGAGACGAATTGAGGAAATCAATTAACATCTTCATGAATTCTCAGACGCAGGGTAGCGAGGAGGGATTGGGGACTATGGAAATTAGGCCGATCCATCTTCTCGACCTCCTCCGGACGAGAATCATAGGCAAGCCCAAAAGTACTGATCCTGGCTCCATTAACGCTGGCGAAGAAAACGGAAGGGGAGACAAAAACAAGAGAACGAAGGCGCTGCTGCACGAGGAGGAAGGGACTAAGAAAACGCCTATCCAAGCACTTCTCGGTCTCCTCCGGGAATGTCTCCTACCCAAAAGGCCTAGGAAAGGCCAAAACCTGAAAAGAAGGCAGTCGTATCGCAACGTGGTGGAGCTTAAAGCAGCAGGAATTTACGTGGCGCCCAGCAAAACTGGTTCCTTGACGACCTTATCATTTACTAAAGGAGTACTGAATTTCTATTCCGGATATCTCTTGCTTTCCCCAATTATTATTGACGACTCAACAGGGCCGAAGTTCTTGAACCTGATAGCCTACGAGATGTGTCCGGATTTCTACAACAACTTCGAGGTCGCATCTTACATTTCATTCCTTGATTCGCTCATTGATCACGCCAGCGATGTAATGGAGTTAAGGAATTCGAGCATACTCCACAACCTCCTTGGCAGCGACAAAGAAGTGGCTCAACTCTTCAATGAGATTGGTACCGACTTGGTTCCTGACCCCGACGCATATAAGGACGTCAAAGCTGACATTCAGATTCACTACGAAACTCAGTGGAAGACCTGGATGGCTGAAGCCCTCCACGACCATTTCAGAAGCCCCTAGACTATTCTGGCTTTTTCGGCCGCCATAATGGTACTGGGTCTAACTTTCATACAGACTTGGTTCGCATTCAAAGAAGACACAGGTGATTCCCGACCCCGAGTTCGGCGCTACTCGCGAGTTCAGTACCATGCATGGATGAATATAGTTTTTATGATAACTTGGAGAGACATAAATAAAATTGATAGATCTTATCATTTAAATCCACATGCAAGATCACGTAGCTGTTTTGAATTACATCTTGCGACGACCATGCATGTCGATTGCAGTACTGTCTTGAAATCTAAAATAATTTTCTATGAATAATTAAGTCCCATGCACAAAGGCATGGGCTTGATATATTATGAATGTAATCATTATATTTATTAAAGATAATATAATAAGAGTACTCTTCCTTGTCTATTAATTTGTATGTTTAAATGTTATCCATGATCCCAAACAAGTTACTTTTTGTACGCCCAAAAAGGATCGTTCGATGCATGAGCGCGAAAATTAAAATAGCTTAATATCGTCTGAAGGCCAGTAAATAAAGTGAGTAATGTGTTAAGCACAAGTCACTTTATTTAAATTTTATAAATTTTAGATCCGACCCGATCGGATCAAATTATATATATTTAAAATATTTTTAATAATTTAATATATTATTTTTATATATTAATTATATAAGTTAATAATGTAATTTTTCATCTCATTTATTATCATTGACCATATAAATATTAAATAATATATACTATCAATTAATAATAAATCATAAATCATGTGATAATTTATGTCATTATATATAAATAATTAATATATCATACATTTATATATACTCTACTATTTACACTTAATTAAAGCAATTAAGTAATTCTTTTAAATAGTTAAGTTGCAAATAAGGATAAATAATATAAGTACAAAAAAATTATTTAATATTTATTAATTATATATAAAATATATAATATTATTAATAATTATGTACACTAAAAAATAAAATCTAAGTTAATAAACAACTACCCGACACCTTCGGCCCGCCCCAAAATCGAGCCGCCATTGCAAAGAATAATTGGGCCCTTCTTACAAAAACAGAAAGTAATTTCTCCGTCATACATATTAGATATCAACTCTGCAGTATATACCATGTGTTTTAAATGAAATTATTTTTATAAAATTATATCACTTTTATAAATTATTTTATAAAAATATCTCACATTTAAAATACATTTTATACGGTTCCTGCGAACAAAAACAAAAAGTTCATATAGTCTGTTTTCCAGTCTCCTCTCTCATTTTCTCTTTGGCGTGGTGCTTGAGCAAACAGAGGTGGTAGCCCAGTCCGTCTCATGGAGGAGCTGCAGTCTAAGTGGGGCAACTTACGTCTGAATGAGGATGAAGACACGGCCATCAACATGGACGGTATTTCTACACCATCTATCAAAAGTAAAAGTGGTAAAAGTTTGATAGGGAAGCTACGGTGTGAGCGCCCGGTAGGAAAAAATATCGTAGAGACAACTCTGGCCAAGATTTGGCGGCTAAGCAAACCAGCGTTGGTAAAGGAAGTGGGAAGTAATTTATTTGTCTTCACCTTTGCAACTCACGCAGATAAACAGAGGGTAGAAAGTGGAAGGTCGTGGCTATTCGACTCTCAGTTGTTGGTTCTAATACCTTTCGATGGCCTTACACTGCTATCGGAGATGAAGTTCGATCATACGCCCTTCTGGGTGCAATTTCACAACCTACCCTTGTTTGGGATGGACAAGCAGTGTGGGGAAAAACTGGGAGGTACGTTGGGGTCTGTGGAGGATGTAGAGGTAGACGAGGATGATGTGGGATGGGTCTGCGCGTTAAGGTATGTTTGGACCTTAAAAAGCCTCTAGCACGAGGAAGAACCATAACGTTGCGAGTGCCATATAATATGAAAACCTCCCAAGGTTTTGCTTTTCATGCGGTAGAATTATTCATGAAGGAGCAACATGTGATTCCACGCAAAGAGCTGACGCACAATATGGCACTTGGTTACGTGCCGAGCCAAAACATGGGAGGAACTGGTTGGCTAACAAACGTGGACCTGGTTCTGCTATACCACCGCTGGCGAAGGACGTGCATCGGGCGGCTAAGGGTGGAGCCGAAGCAATGGTGGGGCTGTCCAGCAATGCCCGCCTGGCATCGTTGAATCCTGACATAGAGAGAGGGGTGGAAGGAGTAGGTGAAGCAGAAAGGGATGGCCTAAAGAGTGCAACAGTGAGCTTGACAAAGAAAGTCAAGGAGGGCACGTTCCAAGAAGAGATAAGTACACTGACAGAACCCATACCCCTTTCACAATATCATGCAGGTACAAAAAATAGCCAGGAGCTTAAGTTTCCTGATGCGGGACTTTCCAACATCCCTGTCACGAGCCTGGCAGATGGTCAACACTCGAGGAGCACCCCCATAGAGGCAGTCCAGAAAGTAGCTGCAGCAAAAGATCTATCACAGGAAAGCCTTCCACCTACAACAACACAATATAGCAGGCAGCTAAAGGGTTCCTGGCATAAAAAAAACCGTGGCACAAAATCTCTCTCTTTTGTTCCACATTTGGAATTGTCAGCAAGAAAATGTATGGTGGAGGAAATAAGCGGAGGAAGAGCAAAGCAGCACCGAGCAAAGAAAGGAAAGATCCCTGCCCCAACATCAGTACAAGATGATCCATCTCAAGACAACACATCAGGAAGCAACCCCTCTAACACCCCAAGATTGGCAGCGACTGACTCTTTCTGACTTTGTTAGAAAGGAAGGTCCCGAGGTCTTGTTTCTCCAAGAGACAAGGCTGCCAGCTAAAGCTTTTGATCGTTTGAAACTGAAGCTAGGATTTCACAATTGTCTAGTAGTAAATAGTAAGGGAAAGAGTGGTGGCTTAGCACTACTATGGAATAAGCAACTCAACATAGATATTCAAAGTTACTCGAGATCCCATATTCATGCTAAGGTCTGCAGGACAGATGTTACGGAGGATACATGGTGGTTAACTGGATTTTATGGGCAACCTGAGGCAAGTCGAAGACATGAATCTTGGGCACTGCTAAAAGCCCTTAAAGTACCTAGAAATGCAGGGTGGCTCCTGTTGGGAGATTTCAATGAGATATTGAGCAATGAAGAGAAGCATGGCGGTAGACAGAGACCGGAGAGGCTAATTAAGGCTTTTCGAGAGGCGGTGGAGGAATGCCAGCTTCATGACCTGGGGTTTAGTGGAAATCCTTTTACATGGTGCAATAGAATAGAAGTTGGCCAGACTATTAGCGTAAGACTAGACAGATTTCTTGCAAACTAAGAATGGCATTCCTTTTATCCAATGTCAAGGGTGACCCATGGAGTTATATCTCACTCGGACCATATGCCAATTATACTGCATTTACAAGAGGAGGTGCAACGCGAGAGACATAAGCGGCTGTTCAAATTTGAGGCCATGGGGGTGGATGCCCCAGCGTGCAAATATGTTATTAAAGAGGCTTGGAGGGGAATACAAGGTGGGCCGACCATGGATACAATCATTAAAAGAATTCGCAAGTGTGGGGCTCAACTAACCATATGGAATAAGAATGACTTTGGCCATGTGCAACAGAACCTACATCGAGCAAAAGAGCATCTGAAGTTTGCTCATATGCATGACCCCCTTAACCAACATGTCACAATTATCACAGAAGCAAGGAAGGAGGTCCAAAAATGGCTATCTAAAGGAGAAATCATGTGGAGGCAACGATCAAGGTCTCTGTGGTTAGCTGAAGGGGATAAGAATACCAAATTTTTCCATAATAAGGCAACTCAGAGGAAGAAACAGAACTTGATCAGAGGGGTGTTTGACTCAAATGGCAGTTGGCAGGAGGGGAGGGGCAGGGATGTCACCATCCTCAATTACTTTCGTGATCTTTTCACAACTACAGGAAATGTGGGCAATTTGGAGTGCTTGCAAGGTCTTGCTAGTAGAGTCTCAACAGAGATGGTGGATCAACTAGATAAACCATTCATGATCGAAGAGGTGGAAATGGCCCTCCAGCAGATGCACCCAACAAAGGCACCCGGCCCGGATGGCATGTCCCCTCTCTTTTACCAAAAATACTGGTCTGTGGTAGGAAAGGATGTTGCCGAGACAGTCCTACACTCTCTAAATTCTGGTCAATTTCCCTCTGAGCTAAACCATATGCATGTTGTCTTGATACCCAAAAAACAAAAATCTGGTTTGGAATCTGACTTCAGGCTTATAAGCCTCTGCAATGTATGTTATAAACTTATCTCTAAGGTAATTGCGAATAGACTGAAGGAAGTGCTTCCTGCTATCATCTCACCCACACATACTGCTTTTGTCCCCTGGAGAATGATCACGGATAATGTGTTAGTGACCTATGAACTGGTTCACTTTCTGAGAAGGAAAAGAATAGGGAAGAATGGATTTATGTCACTAAAGCTCGACATGAGCAAGGTATATGATAGACTAGAGTGCAGTTTCCTTGAGAAGGTTATGTTGAAAATGGGTTTTAGCGAAAAATGGGTTCATTTAGTAATGTTGTGTTTAAGGACAGTGTCTCTATCTATCTTGATAAACGGTGTCCCAAAGGGCCCTCTCTTCCCTTCCTGGGGTTTGAGACAAGGAGACCCAATTTCCCCCTATCTCTTCCTGTTATGTACAGAGGGACTCATATCCTTATTGAACCAGTCAAAAAATAGGCAACGGATTGAAGGGATTAGAGTATGCCGAGGGGCTCCCAACCTAAACCACCTCTTATTTGCGGATGATAGCATCCTCTTTTGTAAAGCGAAGTTAAAGACCAGTTGGCATATCCTCAAAATATTAGAACTTTATGAGCGTGCCTCTGGCCAGAAGATAAACCGTGCCAAAACATCCATGGTTTTCAGCCATAATGTTGCATCAGGGCAGCAAGAGGCAATTATGAATTTTTGGGGGGTCCAGTCCACACAGAATTATGACAAGTATTTGGGGCTTCCACCAATGGTTGGAAGAGGTAAATATCAAGCCTTCTCATCTATTAAACATAGAGTGTGGTCCAAGCTACAAGGGTGGAAAAAGAAGCTTTTATCTCAAGGGGGAAAGGAAGTCTTACTCAAGGCCGTTGAACTATCAATACCATCTTACACCATGAGCTGTTTTAAGCTACCAAAAAATCTCTGCACTGAATTGGAAAGTCAAATGGCCAATTTTTGGTGGGGTTAAAAGCAAGGGGAATCCAAGATTAAATGGGTCAGTTGAAGACAAATGTGTGAAACTAAGGCAGGGGGCGGGTTGGGTTTCAAAAACCTTCAAGCTTTCAATTTGGCCCTTTTGGCCAAACAGGGTTGGAGAATATTGCAGCACCCCTCTTCTTTGCTGCACAAGATATACAAGGCCCGATATTTCCCTGCTACTAGCTTTCAGATGGCTCAATTAGGCACCAACTCGTCGTATGTTTGGAGGGAAATATGGGAGGCAAAGATAGCTTTGCTACAAGGTTGCAGGTGGCGAGTGGGTGACGGCAAGGGGATCAGGATATGGACTGACTATTGGCTACCAAACCATAAGTTAATACTGGTCTCAGTAATAGTTCATGCATCACAAATGAGGAATTTAACCATGGCGAGTTTAATCGATGAATCAACCAGATGGTGGAATGTGGAGAAGGTTAGAAGGCTCCTACCTGTAAAAGAGGCGGCAGAAGTTCTCAATGTGTATTTACAGTTAAGAGTGCCTATCGTTTCTTCATGTCTTTGAGAAAGGCAAGTCAGGTTGCTGAGTGTTCCTTTGCTGAGGACCATAAATAGGTATGGAAAAGAATCTGGAAACTCAATGTCCCCCATAGAATAAGAGTTTTTGCTTGGAGGGCGTGCAAGAATGGCCTCCCTACGCTACTGAACCTTAAGAAGAAATGTGTCCTGGAAGAGGCAACTTGTAAATGGTGCCATGATGGAGAGGAAGATGTGAATCATGCTCTTTACGACTGCCCTATGATAACTAACAGTTGGACCCATCAGTTTCCCTTCCTTAAAAACCTCACGAGTAGACTAAATTTTATGCAAGTAGTGGACTCTATCATGAAGAGAAGGATAGAAGGGGAGTTGGAGAAACTTTTTCTGATTTCCTGGGGCATGTGGTATCGCAGAAACTAACATCTATATGCAAACAATCTATTAACCCCTCAGCAGGTCATGGAACATGCATTGTCTCTCCTTGAGGAACACAAATATGCGGCACAAAAAACCAACCTAGTTATGCCATCAAGCCAGAGATGGGTGGCTCCACCAACGGGGACGCTAAAACTCAACGTAGATGGAGCCATTTTCAGTCATCTATGTCAATCAGGGGTTGGTGCAGTGCTACGAGATGAGAAAGGCCAAATTATATTTGTAGCAAGTAAACCAGAGCGTCTGGTATCTGACCCTTTTGAGAATGAGCTTATTGCAATTTTATGTGGGATGCAATTGTGCATGCCGCTAGGCATTCCAGAAATGCACATCGAGAGTGACTCCCTCCTCGTGGTATAAGAGTTACAGAAGCCGAATCCCTCAATGTCAAGCTGGGGCAACATCATCCAGGAGATTAAAAGAATTCTACACGAATGGCCACGATGGTCTATTTCTCACAAGGGACGAACAACTAATAGAGTTGCAGACTCTCTGGCTTGGTTTGCATGGAATCTAGAAGGGCTCACCACTTGGTGGGACGTAATCCCCGAATGTATTGAATCTACTATCTGGTTTGATAGCTTTTGTGTAAGACCTATTTGATCAATACATATTTTCCTTTATCAAAAAAGAAAAAATTTTATACGTAAATGGTTACGAAAAGAATTGTGCATCATTTTCGATATGACATAGAGTCTTGCTATCATCACGAATCAAACCTGGAATTAATATTGGTGCATGGGATCAGAGCAATATTTTTTTCTTACTAATCATACAACAATGCATCATGAACAGTAAAATTTGTTACCATGTATTCATGCTCCAAACGTTTGTTCCAATATTTCTTGTCGATTTTCCGGCGAACTCCAAAATGTTATATGCATGCATGCATGTAACATTTATGTTCCATATATCTTATATATAATAAGTGCCAATAAGCAAGCAGGTATCGTCTAACTCTTTTTTTTCAATTTTGTCCTTCATTTTGTATTTGTTTTTCATTTCTGTCCCTCAATTCTAATATTTATACCGATTTCACCCCTGCTTTTGTAATTTTTTCTCCCTTTTTGTCCCTAGATCTGTAATATTCTCTTTGTATTTGTACAATATTGCCCTTTTTATCCCTCTATTTTACCTCATATTTATGCTTTTACCCTTATTTTTACTGTGGTGTTCTTCTGATTTTGTCCTTCTTCTTCTTATTAAATTCTCGTATGTTTGAACTGACATGACTTACTAAAGTTACCTCTAAAGTGTGCTTAATGTTACCCCCATATTAAATTCTCATCAAACATACCTGTCTCAACGTGCTCCTCTCGATGTGTGGCATTGCCGAATGGGCCACCCCTCTTATCAAACTGTTCGTCATCTTGTTTCTAAGTTTTCCTTACCAGTTTCCTCAAATAAAATTGCGGGTGTGTGTTCCGCATGTCAACAAGGAAAGAGTCATCGTCTTCCTTTTTCTAATTCTCAATCAATTTCAAATTCTCCTCTTGAGTTAATTTTCTCTGATGTTTGGGGCCCATCTTCCATGATGTCTACCAATGGAAATAAATACTATGTGTCATTTGTTGATCACTTTAGCAAATTTACATGGTTATATCCAATCCCAAACAAATCCAATGTCTTGCAAATATTTTGTTCATTCCAAAAATTTGTGGAACGTCAATTTAATTGCAAAAATAAATCTGTCCAAACCGACTGGGGTGGAGAGTATCGGCCTCTTAACAAATACTTTGCACAAATTGGTATTCAACACCAAATTACTTGCCCTCATACATCCCAACAAAATGGGTCCGTTGAACAGGAACATCGTCATGTGGTTGAAACCGGTCTCTCTCTTTTGTCTCATGGTAGTGTCCCTCACGTCTATTGGGATGATGCTTTTCTTATGGCCACCCACCTCATTAATCGACTTCCCACAACTCCTCTTGGAATCTCCCCCTTTGAAAAATTGTACAAGCATGCACCCGATTTTTCGACTCTAAAATTTTTTGGTTGTACGTGTTTCCCTTATCTCCGCCCTTTTAATCACCATAAACTTGATTTTCGCTCAAAAATGTGTGTTTTCCTTGGCTTTAGCAATATGCACCGTGGCTTCAAATGCCTTGATATAACTAGTGGAAAATTTTTTGTATCTCGGCATGTTATTTTCGACGAACACACGTTTCCCTTTGCTAGCACACAAACCATGCCCAATCTGCAAAATACACTCCAGTCTAGCCCCACCATTCCTCTTCCGTTCCCTTTAATATCTCATGATGCGTCCTCAACCTCTCAGAGCAATGATCTCATCCCCTCCAATCCACTAACCACAACGACGTCGTCTACCCAAAATATCCCAGCGTCACCACCTCCCTTTCGTGACGTGCCCTCATCTCCATCTATGTCGTCTTCTCCAAAGGTCCATCCAAACTCGTCCCTGCCCACCACAAATTTACTCCCCACTGCCCCGTCTCTAAAAGATGCCACTGCTACAAAACAGTACCCAGATCCTCATCCTCATCAAATGAGAACTCGATCCAAGAACAACATTGTCAAACCGAAGACATACACTGACGGCACGGTTCGATACCCGCTGCCACAATCCTTTCTTGTTGCAGGTAGTGTTCTGGAGTCTCCATCCTGTTATATAGAGGCCTGCAAACATAGTGAATGGCAGGCAGCCATGGATGAGGAATTTACTGCCCTCATGAAAAACCGCACTTGGTCCCTTGTACCTGCAAAACCAGGCATGAATATACTTGGATCCAGATGGCTTTTCAAATCTAAACGCAAGTCCGATGGTTCTCTTGAACAACGGAAGGCCCGGCTGGTTGCCAAAGGCTACCACCAACAACAAGGCATCGACTTCAACGACACCTTTAGCCCCGTGGTGAAGCCTACAACCATCCGACTGGTGTTGAGCTGTACCATCTCTAACCAATGGCCGATCCATCAAATCGACATCCAAAATACCTTCCTTCATGGGAATTTATCAGAGGAGGTATACATGCACCAAACCCTTGGTTATGTTCATCCTAATTTTTCCAAGCATATATGTCGGCTACACAAAGCATTATACGGGTTGAAACAAGCCCCAAGGGCTTGGTACCACCGATTGCAAGAACACCTTCTATCTCTCGGCTTCATAAACTCCAGCTCCGACACATCCCTTTTCATCTGCAGACAAGGTTCGACTACATTGTTTGTTTTAGTCTATGTAGACGACATCCTCATTACTGGCTCAAGTGCAGAGGCTATCTTACAACTCATTTCGCACCTCAGCACCAAATTTGCCGTGAAAGACTTGGGCGGCCTAAGCTTTTTCCTGGGTATTGAAGCTCATCACGTGGCTAAAGGCCTCCTTTTGACACAAAGTCAATACATTTACAACCTACTTCAACGCACAAAAATGCTTGAAGCAAAACCGGTGTTGACCCCAATGTCTTCCTCACAAAAACTTTCACTCTTCTCGGGTGCACCATATGAAGATTCCTCAAATTACAGAAGTGTTGTGGGCGGCCTGCAGTACCTCTCATTGACACGCCCTGACATTTCTTTTGCAGTTAACAAGGTTTGTCAATTCATGCACAAGCCCACCGACGAACACTGGACTGCAGTGAAACGAATCCTACGGTATCTAAAATTCACCATCAACTATGGAGTTCTCATTCGGCCTAGCCCCTCAACTCAGATTTTCATTTACTCCGATGCAGACTGGGCCGGATGCCCAGATGATCGGAAGTTAACATCTGGTTTTTGCATTTATTTTGGTGACAACTTAGTCTCATGGAGCTCAAAGAAACAACTAACTGTGGCTAGATCAAGCACCGAAGCTGAGTATCGAGTAGTTTCACATGCCACAGCTACGACACTTTGGTTACAGTCACTCATGCGTGAGCTTGGGATTTTTCTATCTCAGAAATCGATACTTTGGTGTGACAACATTGGGACTACATATCTCACAGCTAATCCGGTCTACCATGCACGTACAAAACATGTTGAAATAGATTATCACTTTGTCCGGAAAAAAGTTCAACAAAAGACACTTGAGGTCCGATTTATTTCAACCAAAGATCAGTTAGCCGATGGACTGACTAAACCATTAGCCTCAACCAGATTCGGTCTTCTCAGATCCAAGCTCAACGTGCGTCCCTCCACTCTGAGCTTGCAGGGGCGTGTAAAGGAAATAACCGAGAATCATGTTGACAGCAAAGACTAAATCACTCTACACCAGACTTTGCACAATCTGCAATCTGCACATGTTGACTGCATCAATTTGCACCAAGTTTTACGGGATCTGCAATATCAGTCGGGAAACTTTCCTTGTGTAATGCCTCAATATATTATTCTGATGTAAATTAGCCGTTGTACATTTATTACTCTAGGACAGATTGTTTCCATACTTGTACACTCTGTTTTATGGACTTTTATATATAAAGGCATCTCCTCTCACTGTCATAAGTATGAGAGCATTTTCCACATTCACGTATCTTTTAAGTTAAAACCGATGTTTTTCTATTCACTATCCCCAAAAATACAAAATCTCTTATGCATGTATAGTTGTCTAAAAGAATCAACGTTCCTATAATGAACATGGGCTCAAATCGATTTATCGTGTATCAATGTTTAGCTCCATTATTGGATGCATGAAGCTGGATGACAATTCGTGTTTGAGGACGTGTCGTATCAAGTCGTCAACATTTGAATATATAGATCAATCCGAATCCAATCCATTAAATTAAATGTATCAAATTTTTAAACTTTAACCCTAACGGAGCACATTGTGTCACTCGTTATAATCTGTTTAATAATTAATTAGAAGCAGATTAACACGACATGACTTATTTCAATCCATTTTATGTAAATATGTTGAACTAATGCGCATAACTCATTTGATATAATTAACATAATTTTACATAAAAATTAAAATTTATATCTATTAGTAGTCGCAATATCTAAAACAACTAATAAGATTACATGAATAACAAAAGCTATCAATATTTTTTAGAATTTTATCCTATAATAAAACTAATATTACAAACTATACAATAACAAATATGAGTATATGTTTAGAATTACAATCTAATAAAAATATAAGCATATTGAGAAATATTAATATTACAACAGGTATAACAATAATAAAATTTTAATTTTGAAATAAAATCTAAACGAGTTATTGCAGATTGATTTTGGGTTAAATAAGTTGATTTGTTATTGATTCGTTTATTCATCTTATCTTAATATATCAATCCGTTTTGACCTAAAATCATTTATATCAAAATTCAAATCTATTAATTTCATGTCGCACATTCTGCAACCCCTAGGTCTAGCATAATATATTTTTAGGATAATACTACTCTCATTACTCTATTCTATCTCTTCATTCTATTGTTGTGATTTTTTATTTTTATTTGTTTTACTAAGTAATTAAAGAAGTATTTTTTAATAATATTATGATTTTTTTATTTTTTAAAAAGTATTTAAAAGTGTTAAAAATATATATATATGAAAAAGCAAAAAAAACAAAAAAAAAAACAAAAATCCAATAACTAACGGTAGCTTCAACGGAAGCTAGAAAACTGTAGCGTGATCCATATTGTTAACATTTGGAAGGAGAGACCCTCGATTTTTAGTACTTAAATTATTCGAAGCGCGCACTTTTGCAATAGTATATGTGCTAACTTCTTGATACCGCAATAAACTCCCACGTGAACGACAGTAATAATATATAGCAAAAAAAAAGTGTAATACCAAACTTGCCGTGTTAACAAAGATCTTTTTATTATTATATCTAAATGTATGGCTATGAGTAACCAGTGGCGGACCCATGATGTACTAGGGGCCATATGTTAATATAGAAAATGGACATCTAAAAAAGTTTATAATCTTCATATGTTTTTTAACATTTTAATATACTTAAAAATATCTCTTTTCAAAATTTTTTTTTTTATAGTTAGTCTCAAAATTTTGTTTAATTTTTATATATTATCTATTTTTAAGGATGTGGCTTCTTTAAAATTAATTTTAAGATAAATAATAAATTTATTAATATGAATTTCAAAATTTTTTAATATCAAAGTTTAAATTTCTTAATATAGAATTTAAAATGAAAATATTTAAGTGAAAATATAAAAATAATTATTCATGCTTTGGATGATATTCTTGTCACTATAATACTATATATAAAAAAGAAAAAAGAAATTCAATAAGTGTCTTATCGTTCTGTAACATGTTTTTCATCTTAATTTCACCAGGAAAGGATGCGCGTACGATGACGGGTGTGATAGGGATGATGCTAGCTAACTAGCTAGCAATCAATAAATTAATTAATTAATTAAAGGAAATTTAAGTTTTAGGTTGTGATTTTCGATAAAAAAAAAAAAAAAAAAAAAAAAGGTTGTGATTTGATTGCAAAGTATTCTTAAGTATTTTAAGAATAGTAATAAAATAATAATAATAAAATATTAAATAATAATTATTAATAATAAATAATAATAAATTACCTCAGTTATATATTATGAGAATATCCAAACTAGGACTCAAGCTGTAAAGGCAGTCTGCATCAATCGATATCTCGAACTTATAATAAGATGCCCTGCAATAAAGTCTCTTTATTTTTATAAATATTTAATCTTATCTGATTTAATTATTATATTTTTTAAAAAAATTTCTATAAATAAAAATAAAAAATTAATTTTTTTTAAATTTTTAAATAAAAATAATATTAAAAAATATTTTTAATAAAATTTTATTTAATTTTTAACTTTAAAGACATCTCTTCTCATTTATCAAACTAGACTTAAAAGATAGTTTTAAAAACACACTGAGAAGGGGTTAAGCGTAATTTTATTTTTTGTCCTCAGCCTAGTATAAAGTACTTCATTACCTGAACATTAATGGTACCAATAATACATAGCAAATATCTCGCTTGGGTGCTACGCTCACTCGTACGCCATGGCCGGAACCAGGGAGCATGTGATATCGGTGGAGGAGTTGCTGTCGAGAAAGGCTGATGTTTTCAGAACCGAAGCTGGTGAAACTAGCAGGGGCCGTGACATTTCCTGCCTGCAGAGGCGGGTCATTGAAGTTATTGAACACGGAGAGGAAGCCTGCGAGCTGAAAAAAAAGATGTTTGAGAAACTGAGGGAAGCAGGAGATCATCCCAATGAAGGTCAAAAGGCTACACCAAGAATACAAAAGGTTCCGCTGTTGCTGCAAGATCACAAACATTTCGACAAGTATTTTAAGCCAAGGATTGTAGCACTCGGTCCTATCCATCATGATACGCCAAAATACCAGCCAGCAGAGGAGTACAAGCTTCGGATGACAAACTGCTTCGTCAAGGAAAGTGGTAAAGATGCTGAGTCTTTGTACGACATTGTTGAGAAGAACATCGAGCAACTGAGGAAGTGCTTCGACGAGGAGGTGACCAAGAAGTATGATGATCAGGCCCTCGCCTGGATGCTGTTTGTGGACGGGTGTGCAACATTACAGTCCATTCATTGTGCTGTTAGCAATGCATGCACAGATTGGAAAATGAAATACGATCTGATGGCCTTTGGGAAACAGGATTTGTTCTTGTTGGAGAATCAACTTCCTTATCAACTCCTTGTGGATTTGATGAATTCCACCGCAAAGAAAGATGAATTGGAGAATTCCTTCAAAAACTTCATGCTTATGCAGACCTTGCTACCAGAGGAGGAAGGGAGTCAAGGGACTGCGGAAACGCGGATGCCTGATCTCCGGTGGGGATTCCTAGGGAGTCAAGGGAGTCATGGCCCCGAACCAAAAGGGACTACGGAAAGGGATCCCAACCATCTTCTCGATCTCCTCCGGACGATAATCATAGGCGCCAACCCCAAAAGAAGTACTCCTGGCGACGAGAAAGGAAGGGATCGCGGTAAATTGCAGTCTTACTATCGCAACGTGGAGGAGCTTGTAGAAGCAGGAATCCATGTGAAGCCGCCCAGGAAAAAAAATGTTTCCTTGACAACCATAACTTTTGATCGAGGACTCCAGTTCTACCTCCGGCTTTCTCCAATAAAAGTCGATGACTCAACGGGGCCCAAGTTCTTGAATTTGATAGCCTACGAGATGTGTCCGGATTTCTACAATGAGTTTGAGATCACCTCTTACATATCATTCCTGGATTCACTCATTGATAACATCAACGACGTAAAGGAGTTGAGGAAGGAGGGCATACTCCAGAACCGCCTCGGCAGCGACAAAGAAGTGGCTCTACTCTTCAATGAGATTGGCACCGACTTGGTTCCTGACACCTACGCTTATGCCGAAGTCAAAGATGCCATTCAGAGTCACTACGATACTAAGTGGAAGACCTGGATTGCCGAAGCCATTCACGAACATTTCAGAAGCCCCTGGACGTTTCTGGCTTTTTCGGCCGCCATAATTGTACTAGGCCTAACTTTCATACAGACTTGGTTCGCATTCAAAGAAGACAGAGGTAATTCCCGACCCCGAGTTCGGCGCTAGTTGCGAGTTCAGTACCATCCATGGATGATTAATATAATTTTTACGATAATTTGGAGAGACATAAATAAAATTGATAGATCTTATCATTTTTTTTTTTTATGAAAATAGATCTTATCATTTAAATCTACATGCAAGATCTACGTATTATATTTGTTTCTCTTTAAATTAAAAATATATTTTTAAAAAAGATTATAAAGTCCGAGTTCACGTAGCTGTTTTGAATTACATCCTGCGACGACCATGCATGTCGTAATTTGCAGTAGTACTACTGTCTTGTAGTACTCTAAAATAATTTGCTATGAATAGTTAAGTCCCATGCACACAGGCATGGGCTTGATATATTATGAATGTAATCATTTCATTTATTAAAGATAATATAATAAGAGTACTACTGCAAATGCACATGCATATAATAATTAGAGGATTTATATTAGCATATATGTATATGCAAAGTCATATTTATATAATATGAGTTTAAATTCTTCTACATTAACTTATGCATATTTAAATATTTAGCTAGTATGAATAGTGTATATACAAATTTAAAGATCTATTATACACTCTTCAACAACACAACAAACATTCACACGTACATTCAATTTATTATATTATATATATATTTTTCATTTTATTATATTTTTAATATAATATATATATAAATTATATTTTTTTATTTTTGTATTTGTATTATTAATGTCAAATATATGTAATAGATACCAATTACAAAATATATATAAAAAAAATGATTTTAGAAAAAAATTAATAATAATAATTATTATTTTATCTCAAATATGTACAAGTCAATATAAAAGTTTTACTTGAATGATAAAATAGATTTACAAAATAGATAATATTAATATTTTAAATTAGTATGTTTAACGAAAAGTTATCCCTTTGGTTATGCTGGTTTGTACGCGGGTTTCCTCCCCTTAGCGAGGCTTCTCAATAAATTTCCTTCAAAAAAATTAAACATAATGTTTGGGAGATGAGATGAGAATTTTGTGTTTTGTTTTAAAGTTTAAAATATTATTTTGTTAGTTTTAAAATTTGAAAAAATTAAATTAGAATTTGAAAAAATTGTATTGAAATTTGAAAAGGTTAAATTGTTTATTATATTTTATATAAAAATTTAAAAAGATTGTAATGATGAGATGAGATAAGATAAAAATTTTGAATCGTTCGAGGCATGGGCGGGAAAATTAAAATAGCTTAAAATCGTCTGAAGGCCAGCAAATAAAGTGAGTAGTGTTTTAGGTACAAATCTTAGATCAATAATCTAGTCTGCCGCTTGAAACTGACTGCTCCATCTTATCACCCAGAGCAGCACACGCCACGTCGTCACGTGAAGACAAAAAAAAGAACGAAAAAATTTTCAGAGCCTTTTGTAAAACACAATTCGTGTCAACTCCGAATTCTAGCTCCCATCTTGCAACCACCTGCCCCTTCCCTCACGGCGCCGACCACCATTCTCGACCCCCAGCGAGTTTTTTATCTACAAAGAAACACATGATTCACCCCACGAGAATGTCCATCGCCTTAATCTCAAACCTGGAGTAGACCTTTCTCCCTCACGCTGAACTCCACGCCGACGTTGTAAACAAGCTTAAAAGCTGAGTATCCTAAATTAATTTCCAGAATATAGGTCTCTAAACATAGCAATGAGCTGTAAATGACACTCCCAGTGATATCATGCACAACATATCATTTACCACATTAGATCCTGTAAAAAAAATAAACCTTTAGCAATAAACTACAACAGCCCATAGAGAAGACCTGACATAATCACGTTGTCCCAAATTTAGGAGCCCAGACTCTGTTTTTTCCAAGGAAAAAGGTAGAGATTAGAGAAAGCGAAGCAAAATGCCAACGAGTGAAGAGTATGAGCATCTCATTAATGTCGATCAATGTTTAGGAGTTCAGCAGTAAGTAACAAAGTAAAATTGAAAAATAAAAGACACAACCGTCCTCTGTTTGTTTTTCCAAGGAAATGAGAAGCCCCTGTTACTTTCCGAGAAGAGGATTACAAATACACAATGAAGAAAATAATTCCAAGCACTAGACTGTTTGTCGAGAAAATGTGGGAATTGCTATAAATGGATGAAAGCAAATAGGTAGAAAAGTTCAAGAGCCTCACCCAAAGGGTCTAGAAAGAGCTTTGTCATTTGGAGGGGTCGAGTGCTTACTGTATAGCCAAATCCGGGTGGGTAGATGCTTTGCCGCCGTAAGAATAATAAAGAAGTTCTGCTGCAGCAATGGACGGTACTCATGGATGAGGGAGTCTATGTTCTGCAATGGAAGGAACTCGTGACAGTGCTCGGCAACGGAAGGGCAACTCGTTCACAGGAGGGTTATCTTCATCCCGTGTGATTTGATTTTTCAGCCCCTTTCTTTCTTTCTTTTCTTTATTTCTTAAATTAATAATTAACAACACGCCACGTTAGGCTGTCAAAATGCAGCGGGCATATAGAAGCGACGTAGTAGCATCACTCATAAGTATTATATCAGGTTTTTTATGAAAATTATGTGGATCAAATTAATGAAGAATGATTTTTTTTTATACTTTTTTAGAATCTATTTTTTTACAAGGATTTGTATGTGATAGTATTATTATGCCACCCAAATTTACCCACGTGTCCCTTAGTATAAATTATATTTTTTTTTGCTTTTTATTTTAAATTTTTTTTAAACATATTTAAACATTTTTTAAAAATTTAAAAATATCAATACATTAATAGTCATTTTCTTAAATATTAAATAAAAATATATTAAAAATAAAATAAAATTCATAAACAGTAAAATTGAGAGAGCAAACTCATGAATATAGTATCATTTTCATTATATAATACATCCTGCTAGTCTACATTTTGAAAATGAAGAACAATCAAGTCATGTACGTATGTGCATTTAAAAAATAAATAAAAAATTGATAATTCGAAGTTCTTATATATGTCATATTTTGAACTTCAAAAAAATTGTCAGATTTTCTTCACTAAAGAGTAGGGGCTGTACAGTTTTCGATCCAAATCAAAAAATCGACTGAATTGTACCGAGAATTATACCGATCAGTTTCGATCTCATAAATTGTGGAGTGAATAAATTTATTCTGGTCTCAGGATTTATAAATTTTGGATTGGATCAAATTATATATATTTAAAATATTTTTAATAATTTAATATATTATTTTTATATAAGTTAATATTATATTTTTTATCTAATTTATTATCATTGACTATATAAATATTAAATAATATATACTATTATTTAATAATAAATAATAAATTATGTGATAATTTATGTCATTATATGTAAATAATTAATACATCATACATTTATATATACTCTACTATTTATACTAAATTAAAGTAATTAGATAATTTTTTTAAATAGTTAAATTACAAGAAAATATAAATAATCTATACATAAAAAAATTACTTGATATTCATTAACTATAAATAAAATATACGATATTATTAATAATTATATATACAAAAATATGAAGTCTAAATTAATAAAAAATAACTACTCGACACCTTCGGCCCGCTCCAAAATCGAGCCGCCATTGCAAAGAATAATTGGGCCTTCTTAGGGCGTGGTTCTGGATATGTTAGCCTTTGTATTTAATATAATAATTTAAATAAAATAATAATAATAAAATCAATAATTTATTTATTTTAAAAAAATATAAAGTTAAATAAAGATTAAAAATAAAGATTAAAAAAAATCTAAACTTCAATAAAGTATCTAACTGTGGGGTTCTTAAGAGCTTTTGGTAAAATATGATCATTTATTAAATTTTACAAAGAAGTTACACGTAAAATGATTAATGATCTTAAAGATTTTTTGATAAAATATGATCATTCATTAAATTCTATAAAAGAGTTACACGTTAAATAATCAGAAGTTTTAAGGACTTTTTAGTAAAATAGGACTTAAAAAAAAAACAACAAAAATTAACAGAAAAATAACAAAAGTTATTATTCACAGTATAGTTACTTGTTATAATAGATTAGATATATATATATATATATATATATTCTGTTATGGATGCGTTCCGTATTCCTGCAAGCGGCATCAAAGACCTGTATCAAAAAAATAAAAAAGGGCTCGAGATGATTTGATCAGACACTTCAGATGCTTCCAAGTTACCTCTAAGGTGTGCTTAATGTTACCCCATATATATAGAGTGAAGGTTTAATAGATATAACTTACTGAACGGCTTGATCCTCTCTGGTCTTGGTGAGATTACGGGCTTGTTAGCATTTTGGCTTCTTACTTTCTCGTACATCTGATAAAAATATTACAAAATATAACCCATGCTAGTTCTTCATGCTTTCTCAACTAAAACATAAAATAATAAAAATCTTTAACAGTTAGATTAATATATGAGCATCAAACTTTATCGATACAAGCTCTAGTTCTTAGTTTTTATTTTATTCGAATAAAACAGATTATGCAAATATAAAAATTATCCATTTTATGATGTCCCTGAGAGAATAATATTCCAATATTCACATATATCTATATATATCATGTCAATAAACCAAAAACTAATAATTACATACGTGTTGAGAAGTTCCACATGACTTAGAAACAAACTTATCCTGAACTTTATAAAGAGTTATCCTATTCCTCTTATTAGGTTTTTTATGGGGAGAAATAAGTGTTTTTATATGGTATAAGAGTATGTTAATCTATGACTGATGATGAGCTCCTGCGACCTATCTACGATGATGGTACCGGAAATACCGACCCACATGTGAGGAGGCGTGTTAAGAAGTCTCATATGACTTAGGAATAAACTCATCCTGGATTTTATAAGGAGTTACTACACTCCTCTTATTAGGCCTTTTATGGAGAGAAATTATATTATTATTATTCGCATATCAGAGTAGGTTAACCTATGACTGATGATAAGCTCTTGCGACCTATCCATGATGATGGTACTGGAAATACCAACCCACACGTGATGAGGCGTGTTGAGAAGTCTCACATGATTTAGAAACAAACTCATCCTGGACTTTATAAAGAGTTACTCCACTCCTCTTATTAGACCTTTTATAGAGAGAAATTATATTATTATTATTCGGATATGGGTGTTATCGGTATTTTATTGAGTTTAAATATTAAATTATTTAATGTAATTTGGCTTTTAGATAGAATATTGATTCTCATATTTTTTGCCTCACAATTTCCACACAATTTCAAATACTGGTCAGCAAAAAGCAAATTGATGGCGTCACGGCTTAATTATTTTAACCTTTTTAAGCGTAAAGCTAGCAAACCCGAGCAAGAATATTTGTAGAATGCAACTATATAGCATGCACCCTCTTTAAGCATCAACTATATGCTTCATACTGCTTGATGCAATTATAAAGGGCTCAATGCCAAACTTGCTGCGGTAATAAAGAATTTCTAGGTGCGTGCTAGCTAGCTAGCTAGCTAGTAATTGCATGCCATCCCAGATGGCATCAATGCGTAGTTTTGGATATTCTTTTACATAAAAGAAAAGGAAAGCATCCACATGTGTCACGCATGTGGATATTATTAAAACAGCTTAATTAATTTTGGTAGTTTTAGACCGTACGTGCATGTATCTCATGTCTATAAGGACTCTACAAGCTGGGATCCGCCCGATCCTCCTAAAATTAATGAAGGACAGTACTATAACTTAACGAAAAATAAGAAGAAATTAATAAAAAAAACATCGCCATTAATTTATTATGATTTCTTTTCATCAAAGTTAAACTAGATCAGACTGTTTTTCTGATCTTGATCTAAACTTCTTGTAGGTTCCGACACTTCCAACTTCCAACCTAATCCATTGTCTCAGCTAGCAACCACTTTTTCATGAACAGTAGTATGCCTACTTGCTTGATACCAAGCTTGCCGCAATGATAAAGTTAAACCGTGAACAACAGCACTTGAATCTCAGAAAGAGTTCCGTATATTAATATAATACCAAACTTACTGTGTTAATAAAGACTGTCTTCACGCAGTCTATCGATCACAGATTCACACAGCTAGCTAGCAGATAGCTCACTAATTACTTGGGTGCACGTACGCGCGCGCACAAACACACACGCCATGGCAGGAAATAGGGAGCATGTTATTTCCGTGGAGGAGTTGCTTTCGAGAAAGGTTAATGTAGTCGGCACCGAAGCTGGTGAAGCAAGCAGAGGCCGCGACACTTCCGGCCTGCGGAGGCGGATCATTGAACTCGAAGACAAAGACTGTAGTCCTCCCAGGCCGGCCGCGTGCAAGCTCAAAACGTTGAGGTTTGAGAAACTGAGGAAGGCAGGAGAAAGTGCCACGCAAAATAATGCAGCTCAAAAGGCTTCTCCAAAAATACAAAGGGTTCCGCTCTTGCTGCGAGATCACCAACATTTCGACAAGTATTTCAAACCAAGGATAGTTGCAATCGGTCCTATCCATCATGGTGAGCCAAAATACAAGCCAGCAGAGGCGTACAAGCTTAGAATGGCAAACTACTTCGTCCATGACAGTGGTACAAAGGATGAGATTTTGTACGACATTGTTGAGAAGAACATCGAGCAACTGAGGAAGTGCTTCGACGAGGAGGTGACCAAGAAGTATGATGATCAGGCCCTGGCCTGGATGCTGTTTGTGGACGGGTGTGCAATATTACAGTCCATATATTATGTATTTAATGAATGCAAAGATATCAAAATTAAAATCGATCATATGGCCTTTGGGCAGCAGGATTTGCTCTTGTTGGAGAACCAAGTTCCGTATCAACTCTTACTTGATTTGATGAATTCCACCGCAAAGAAAGATGAATTGAGGAACTCGCTCGATCAATTCATCAAAACGCAGAGTATGGGGGCGCACGAGGAACAAGGGACTACGGAAACGCCGACCCATCTGCTCGATCTCCTCCGGACGAGAATCATAGGCAAAAGCAAATCAAGTCCTGGCTGCCCCATGAACCCTGTTGACAAACTCAAAAGGCACAACACGAGATGTAGCTCAATTGACGTGCAGTCGTATCGCAACGTGCAGGAGCTTACAGCAGCAGGAATTTACGTGACGCCCAGCAAAACTGGTTCCTTGACGACCGTATCATTTACTAAAGGAGTACTGAATTTCTATTCCGGATACCTCTTGCTTTCTCCAATTATTATTGATGACTCAACAGGGCCCAAGTTCTTGAACTTGATAGCCTACGAGATGTGTCCGGATTTCTACAACGACTTCGAGGTCGCATCTTACATATCATTCCTTGATTCGCTCATTGATCACGCCAGCGACGTAATGGAGTTAAGGAATTCGGGCATACTCCACAACCTCCTTGGCAGCGACAAAGAAGTGGCTCAACTCTTCAATGAGATTGGCACCGACTTGGTTCCTGACCCCGACGCATATCAGGACGTCAAAGCTGCCATTCAGATTCACTACCAAACTCAGTGGAAGACCTGGATTGCTGAAGCCCTCCACGACCATTTCAGAAGCCCCTGGACTATTCTGGCTTTTTCGGCCGCCATGATAGTATTGGGTCTAACTTTCGTACAGACCTGGTTTTCATTCAAAGAAGACAGAAGTAATTCCCGATCAGGCCGAGTTCGGCGCTAGTCACTGTAAACCACTCGTTACTTGACACTCAGTACATGCATATTATATATAGCTCATTGAAAGTACTAGTTACTACATCGACGATCCTGGGACGACGATGATCATGTACGTCGTTTGCTTTGCAGTAGGTACGTATAACTCACTCAACAATATTATATAACTCGGGTGTGAATGTTATTTCAGGGAGAAATCTACAAGTACTTCTAAATAGATAAATCTGAGTCCTTGTAAAAAAATAGATTAATTCTATAAAAAAAATTATTCTTTATAGTAAGACCTACTTTATTACAAAGTATTTATATAAAACTTAACTATTCAAGACTTGTTATGACATTACTTTAAATAAAATTTAAATAAGTCTGTAATTAGGTTTAAATTGGAACTTTTTCGTCGTCAGTACTATGTCGCTTACTTTATTATCATGATTTGTGTAATTCTGGGAAAAAAAAAAAGAGAGAGATATCACCTCTTGGAATAATTTGCTTTGCAGAATGACCATGTGGGCTTGAATCTTTAATTATATATGCTTGTGTTAGCAATAAATGTATTTCTTAAAAATAATATACCAACTAGCTAGAAAGAGTTTTAGGCCTTTTTTGTTTATATATATATATATATATATATATATATGAGATAAGATGAAAGTTAAAAATTAAATAAAATATTTTTAAAATATAATTTTTTAATATAATTTTTGTTTTGAGATTTGAAAAAATTAAATTATTTATTATGTTTTGTGTAAGAGTTTGAAAAAATTGTAATGTAGGATGAAATTCTTTGTGAAAACAAACCAGGCCACAGTCTTCCCTGCCTATTAATGATCATGTTTAATTAAATGTATATATATCCACCCCAAACTAGCTAGCTAACTATACATCAGAGAATCTTCACAAATTATTCCCAAACTACTTTATTATTATTCACTATTATTTAGGAACCATCCATTATTATTTACAAATTATATCTTCCCTGTTATTCACATATGATCTTAAATACTGATAACATCCAAACAGCATCTTATTGTTTGAAGCATGAACCACATTATATATGTATGTATGTATGTATGTATGTATGTATATTTATATGTATGTACATTTTTGCATGTATGTTCGTATATATTTGTCTCTGATTAAATATTGACTACAAACTCAAGATGGACAAGTTTGAAAACTTGGATTAAAATTTGATTTTGATTTTGTCAGGACAACTAGTGGCGGACCCACGTTATACCTAGGGGGCCATGACCCCCCTAAAATATTTTGAAAACATAAAATATCTCCTAAATTTTACAAACTCCCCCCTCCCCCCAAAAATTATAATCTCCATGTGATCTCTAAAATTTTCTAAGATTATAATCTCCATATACCTAAATATGCCTCTCTCTAAAATATTCTTTTTCCTTATAATCCCAAAAGTTTGTTTAATTTCTATATATTATCTATTTTTAAGGATGTGGTCTCTCCAAAATTAAAATTAAAATTAAAATTAAATTTAGAAAAAATAATAACATATTAATATGGATCCCAAAGTTTTTTATTACACAATTTTGGGCTTCTTAATATGGAATCTAAAGTGAAAATACAAGAAAAATTATTTAAGGTCGATGATCAATATGAAAAATAGTTTGTAGTTATGTTTTTGTGATTTTTCAATTTTTTTTAATTTATATAAGAGAAATAATGTTTGCAGTCCTAAGTCCCGCCCACTTCCTTAGAAAAAAGTCGGTAAATCTAAGATCCACATAAAAATAATAATTTTTAATAGTGAACCCTATTTTTTTTTTCAAAAGGAATGCGTAGAGCTTGAACATTCTAAAATTGTATCAAGCATTACTCTTTATATAAATGTGTCACACAATATAAAAGTTGGCCTCCCTCGACACAATTGTCGGTTTCGCCGCTATTTAGGACCGTTAATGGTGCTGTATTAATAAAAAAGAAACAGCCTGAGCTTAGCCTTTAGATCATTTTGCCGTTGATTATGAGATGAAGATATATGGTAACAAACCATGCATTGTGGCACGTTATCAAGCTTTCTAAGATTTGGAATCGGTGTAACTCGCATCAGAACTCAATCGTAAGTTTTTTTATGAAGCAGATGATATCCTAATTTTATTGATAAATTAAATCGTGAATTTGATCTTGATTTGTTCAAACAGTATCAATATGCAGCCTTGTTTAGAAAAAAAAAATTTGAATAAAAAATATGGAAATAGGTGAGCATAAGCCAACAATTGGCCTTAAAACCAACAATAAAAGGTGAAGAAAATGAGCAGAGTTTTCAAATCAAGCACATAATGATCTCAAAATATCCAAAATAAGAGAAAATAATAAATCTACTAAATAGGACTCTCCAACAATTACTTGTACTCTTTGACACTTATTCCTCTACGATCATCAAATCTTACTAATACTTCATACTTTTGATTTCCAGCTGAACCATCACAATTATCTGAAAAATATTGTAGAGATAAGGGGTGAGTTATCAAAATGTCAGTAAGCAGATAACATATACTAGTATGTAAACATGAGCATTTACAAAGTTCAAAATGGAAAACAAAATATTTTTTAGTTTCAGAATGTAAAATCATAACATGTTATCAAAATTTCAGAGCGAAAGTTCAGAAATATTTTTATTCAAAAGTATCATTTGGCATAGCATAATTGAGCATCAACATCATCATATTAAAGTATCATATCAGAATAGAAGCCATGGTTAACCCTTATGGTAAGGTTGTGCAGCTAAGGATAGCCAAACAGAACATAAATCACTGCTACCAAAATGGGGTGCACTCATACAAAGACCACTACCATCACTTGTGGCAGGGTCGTATACCATTATTAATACCTATGACAGAGTTGAATACCATTATTATTACTCGTAGTAAGGTCGTATACCACTATTATTAGCCGTGGAATGGTTGTAGGTCACTATTATTACCCATGGCAAGGCCGTATACCACTATTATTACCCGTGGCAAGACCGTATACTACTATTATCACCCATGACAAGGCCTTAAAGGAACAAATCAGAAACAAAACGTCAAAACCAGAACATAATCAAATACAAAATCAGAAAGTCATGCCAAAAGTTTTCAGATGCCACGTCATATCAAATAGAATACTGAACGAATTCATATCATCTTCACAATATCAAAAACAGATTCAAAGCATATTCACTTAATCAACGCAAAAATTTTCAGATCTCATATTTGCTCTTTTTGCATAGTTAAGAAGTAGAATATCAAAAATAAACTCATGTCTGCATTAGTCATGATAGAAAATACTTTATTCTTATACAAAGTTTTATGAGTAATGGAGAACACATTACTGAGGTTGTTTTTACATTTATTTTCAAAACATATCATGCACATTTTTCATAAAATCAATCACAACCCATCATTTTATGCAAAATCTAGTATAGGAACTCTGCTTACCAAGACTTCTAACTTTTCTGAATTTTTTTACAATAGTGTCGAACTAATATTAATCATCACCTATAAAATAGGCATGTAACTTACTTAAATCTCTAATTAAACACATATTTTGATATTTAAGCTTGAAATAGTAAAATAACTCATTTTTCCTAACAATCTAAAATTTTCGCAACCCTTAAAATACCATCACTTTCCAAATTCAGCAATATCCACTTAGTTTCTTTGAGTAATACAATAATTCTAAATTATTTACTACTGAAATCTAGCTAGAAAAATTTAATACCAACTAATACAATTTAAATCCTTAAATATTTTCTGTAAAACAGCTTTTTGGTATAATTTAAAGTGAGCTAGAGCCCACTTAAAATAACACAGCAATTTTCTATAGTTAAGTTTAGGCCCATCATATAATTAAACCCAACTGAAATATGAGTTCAAAACACCTCATGCTATGGCTTACTACCTGCATAAGGAGCTTTACGTAAAATACAAAAGCTATATTTTAGGCCAGGTTTGGATACACAAAATCATCTCATTTCATCATTACAATTTTTCCAAAACTCCCACACAAATAAAATAAACAATTCTACTTTTTGAAATCTCAAAATAAAATTTATATTAAAAAATTATATTCTAACAATATTTTATTCAAATTTTAACAAAACATCTCATATCATCTCATCTGAACTGCGTAACCAAAGGAGACCTTAGTTTGTAAGGATAAATATTCACTAGAGTGACCCATGGTCGTGTGACGGAGACTCACTGTGAGAGCAGCTACAAAGTGGCGGCAAGGTGGCTGAGGCTGCTACAGTGCACTGTGGGAGTGAGGGAGAAAGTGATGAGAGAGAGAGAGAGAGACAAAGTGATGAGAGAGAGATAGAACATGGCATGAAGGGGAGAGATAGATTAGTGAGACGCACGTGGTGTTCGGTGATGGAGACTCACCATGCAGTAGCGACTAAACGTGGTAGCTTCGGCCTTCAGCTAGGATGTGAAGGCTTTCAACTCTAGTGGATCACGGTGGGGGAAACAGGTGCTATGTTTTGAAGATCAAAACAGAGCTTGCCACATGGGGTTGGATGCATGGAGGTTGTTGGCGTGGAGGAAGAGGTTGTGAGACGATGGTTGGCTTGGTTTTGGGGTGCTAGTTCTCGGTTAGTGGTGTGGGCCAGTGGTGCAGGGGCAGCGAGGTGAAGGATTATAGGTCAATAGACGTGGGCCAGCTTGTTGCCATGTGTTTGAGTAGCTGCAGTTTATGGAAGAGAGTCAAGGTGGTGGTGGTTAGCTACTCACATGGAGGGGCTACGGTACAACGTTGAACGTGGGACTAAGCCGTGGGTTTGCGTTCTTTTCTCTCAGTCTATCCAGGTGCAGAGACAGAGAGCTTTGGGTTAATGACAACTTGTGACTGTGGTTTTTGGAGGTGCAGCAAGGTAGGGCTTGGGTAGTGGCTGGTGGCAGTGGGTAGTTTCTAAAAGGCATGAGAGGAATATATGTATATTTATAGGTGATTGGAAAACCCTAGAAGAGGAAATGGAAGAAACGTGCATGGGTGCATAAGCATGGAGTCGTGCGTGGTGGCGAGTTTCTAAAGAAATTGGATGTTGGGACACTCAATTTAGAGCAACTAGGTTTGGATCTTAATAACTGGGTTGGGTTGGTTAATGCAATCCACATAATATTTTTGGCTTACCCGTGTTTTCATGGGTCAATCATTTAAATAAAATAGTAATAACAATAGGCTACGACTCAACTGTTAAAATAGCTCAACTCGTCTCGTAAATTTTTCGGGCCAATTTCCAAATAAAAAGATCTCACTTGATTCCTTAAATAATTTTTATCTAATTATCAAGCTAAGTAAAAATTCATATACTGCTGAAATAAATTTTGGACCCATAGCTAGTCCAAAATTACTAGTTAAATCTCTAGTGGACTTTTCATATGTATTAACTCAAAGGAAAAAAAAATGGTAAAACCTACGATTAGCTTGGACTTAGTGCTCGACCTGGGTGTTACATCAGTGTTTCAAATATCGTACCGTACGAGCTGGTATGGTCGGTATGTGCCGTATCGGCCACTGGTCCGATACAGGTATTGCATATATTTCGTACCAGTCCAAATACCGGCCGTACCGGTCAATATTTCAGCTTGTACCGGCCTATATTTAGGCCTTTATTTTTATTTTTTTAAACTATAAACTCATTTTTTTACCCAAAATTTAGACTAGGCTATTTATAATTTATATATATGTATTTATATATAATTTATTCATATATAGACTATTATTTTAGAATATAATTTATATATATTTATATATATAATTTATTCATATATCGACTATCTCGAAATGGTATACGAAATGGTACCGATACTGAAATATTTCGTTTCAGTTTCTTGACCAGTACGACATTCGGTACGGTATTCAAAATATTGTGTTACATAATGCAATTAGATCATCAAAGAACTAGGGCTACTACCTGCATGGTGCGGGGTGGGGAGTACCCTTCCCCGCACCCCACACCCTGCCTCACACCATGCGAGGGGTGGGGTTTTTTCCCCTGCCCCCACTTAGGCCAACACATTGGGTTTTAAAAGAAAATTTTGGTCTAAAAATTATTTTTTAGATTTAAATTATAATATAATTAAAGTTATAAATTAAAATTTATAAATATAAAAAAAACTTAAACTCATTAGAGTTAAATTTTGGATTGCATTGGCCTCCTAGACCGACCTTTATATAGGAGGTCAATGCAATACAATAGTCATTTTTAAGCAATGTGGAACTTACTGACCTAGGAGGCAAAAGCAATCTAATGACTAGAATACAATTTCAAATCTTTAATAAATTGTATATATCTATATACAATATATTTTTATATATAAATATAATTTATTTATCTTTAATATAAATGTGAATCAAAGCAGGGAGTAGGGCAGGGCAGGGCCTTGCTAGAGTCATCTCACCCCCCGCCACCGTTAGGCCATCTCCATGCGGGATAGGGGGCCCTGCCCCTGCATGGATAGAGCGAGGTAGCCTGCCCGCCCATGCGGAGGCGGGGCACGGGGGCAGGGTAGCGGGGTACGAGGCCCCACTACCCACCACTACAAAGAACGCAATAAAGAAATATAGTACTTGCCATCTAAAAAGGCAAATATACATTTTCTATGCATGATAGAAATGCTAAGTAGAAAACTTAAATAATAATAATAATAATAACTATCTTACAAATTTATATAGCTTGATCTGGGTAATCATATCTCCATTTTAAGAAAAAGAATATTTCAATATAATATATTTTATCTAACCATGTCAATTAAAAATAACCTTTTGTAATTCTTCTCGTGACTTAAGCATTTTTCTATTCCAAATTATGACACGATACTCAAAATGCAATGAAGATTTTCACGAGGCTGGAAGTGACCTCAAAAGAAAAAAAAAAAAAAAAAAAAACTTGAAAGAAGTATTGATTCTCATCATCTCTACATCTCGTATTTATTTTTATTTTTTGATTATTTTTATTTTATTTTAATTAAATTATTCTACTCATCAATTATATATCACATATTTAATAAGAGAAAAAAAATGATATATAATATGTAAAAATGATGAATAAAAGTTTTCTATTACAAATTATAAAGGAATAGAAAAATTTCGGGATAATTATCAAATCAGTATCTCCAACGAGATAACAAAATAATCAAATTCAAATTTTGTGTCCTTTTTATTTTGGGGTTTTTTTTTTTAATAATATAGATAGAATTTTATTCATCATATGCAAATCAATTAAATCATTACAGAATTTTTCACTCCACTGAATTTAAAATCTGTACAGGACCTTTATCTATCCATACTTTATCTTCTACTAGTAGGACTGAAACGTCCAAGGGACGTTTGCCCAGTGGAGAGAAAAAATAAGTTAATATACAGACCAAGAATGTTTGCCTAGTTGGGTGAAACAGTTTTTTTACAAAAATAGTATGGTTTTACAAGAAAATTTGATTAATAAATAATTTAATGCATAGAAACAAAAACAAAGTCTGATACAAGTCTACAAAATAAATCAAGTACCATACATGCCTAATGTCAACTGTGTTTGATACAAATTTTCAAAATGAAGTGGTACACACATCATTTATGAACCATAGTTTAATGCATAATTCCGCATGTTATGTAATTTTTTGCAGGATGAGGGTATTGAATTTTTTATGCCGTTGCTTGAGTTGATCTATATCTGCACCAGGCTGAATCATCCGATCTTTTTGGAAAGTTTGTACTGTAATCTTCTCCTAGAATGAGGCTGCCACGACTATTTGAGCTGTAGTATTAATCAGGACAAGACAGGCAACCCAAGGAGAGTTTGCTCAAGTTGTTCATATTTAGGGACAATAAACATCAGTGCAGTAGATTTAGGTAGTTCACATCGCTTTATGCAGAAGAAATGGTTCTGATGTGTATGTATGCATAGTTGAATCAAGTTTAATTCTCACCTGATTGCGCAGGGCCTCATTCTCCAGCATTTTCTTTTGCTTCTGAGGGTAACATAAACCCAAATCCAAGTTAATTCTAATGGAAAGTTTTGTAATCCAAAAGAGCATGTTATTGATTCCCACATTGATATTTTCATTAGCCTCTGTTTCCGAGGTAATGGAACTTCACTTCAAAAGAAAATCTCTTTCCATTTCTAATTTCTGGAGTGAATTAGACACCAAATTTCCAAAAGAACTAATTCTGATAGCATTAATTTATTTTACAAGTTTCAAATTGTGGTAAATTATTGCCATCGAAAGTTCCAAATTTTCTTTCATGTGAGTCAGATTGTGCCTGTTAGAGGACATGGTTGTAATTAGTGTAACCTATGAGGGTATAAATGTCAATTGTATGTAGTGTATATATATGATGTTATCATAATGAATAAACTAAGTTTGTGATTCCATGTACTTCTACATGGTATCAGAGCACTCCATGCTCTCGGATGATAGTAAATGGTGTACGGTGGTTCACGCCAAAATCGAGTTCACTGTTGTCTGAACTCGTCGGAGTGTTTTTTGAAGTAGGATCTGACTTTTGTGGTCGGATCCGAGTTCACTAAGCCCACCAGAGTTTGCAGCCGCCGGATCCGAGTCCACTGTCGTCTTCCGCGCATCACGGTGGTTTTCCTCGTCGCCGTCAGCGGCCCGTAGGTGTTTGAAGTGGTTTCCGGCGAGTTCTCGGTGTCGTTTCCGGTACTGAGCACAAGGGTTGAGCTCGCCGGCAATTTCTGTGAGTGCCGATAAGTTTTTCGTCGCCATCAGCCGCCGGAAAGGGTCTCCGTCACCGGCAATCGTTGAAGCTCCGGAGTGTTTGGTTGCAGGTAGATGCTATCCTATCCACGAGTGTGAATAAGCAAAACCTGGAGTAAGGGTGTATTCCTATTCGGAATAACACATGTTTGGCAACGAGGATAAGGTAATACCCAGATCCTTTATTCTCGGTTAGGATAACCTAATCCGGTTTCTTAAGGATAGATACAGGCCGATACCGATACATACCCGATACGATCTATTTCGGCCGATACAGACCCGATTTGTGCCGATACAAGCCGATACAGACCCGATTTCGGCCGATACAGACCCGATTTCGACCGATACAGACCCGATTTCGACCGATACAGGCCGGTTCCAAGCAGGTACGACCAATACAGAGACCTATTTGGTCCGATACAGAGCCGAAATTGGGTTATTCAGGTTGATTTTTCGCATACTTGAGTTGGATTTCTAGTTTTTCAGATCGTATTCTCCGGTTTTTTTTCTGTTTCCAAGTGGAATTGTGATAGTTTTGTGATATGGCAACCAAATCTGAGTCTCAGTTGCTGGCACCAAATTTTAATTTACCTATGACTTCTGTGAAATTGGATGGAAAGAACTATACGCTATGGTCAAAATCAGTAACAATATTTTTGAAAGGCAAGGGACTTTCTCGCCACTTGGTTGATCCAAAGCCTGACTCAGATAAACCTACATTTGCTAAATGGGAGCAAGATGATGCTCAAATCATGTCGTTGATGTTAACCAGTATTGAGCCTCATATTTGCTTTAGTTTGATTCATTTCGACACTGCCAAAGAGGTGTGGGATCACCTCAAGCATATGTATTCAGGTGTTGGGAACACAACTCGTGTTTATGAACTATGTAAGCAGTTCTTTGGGTTGGAACAAGGTACTTTGGGCCTAGAAGAATATTATTCTCAAGTAATGAGCATATGTGAAGAACTCAAGACGTATCAACCTATCACTTCTGATGTCTCACGTATGCTACAACAACGTGAAGAGTTTAATGTTGTTCGGTTCCTTGTTGGTTTAAAACCTGAGTACGAGTCGGTGCGTTCTCAAATTTTGGCGAGCCCACAACTTCCTGATGTGTTCTCTCGACTTCAGCGTGCCACGTTCTCTGGGCACGAATCTCGGTTGACCTCTGATTCGATTAGTGAGAGATCCACTTTGGTTGCCTCTTATGTCCCTCCTGGTGGGCGTGGAGGACGAGGTGGTCGAGGTGCACGCGGAGGACGTGATGCCACAGGTAATCGCACTCGAGGTCGAGGAACTCGTAAGTGCACACATTGTGGTCGCACTAACCATTCTGTGGACTATTGCTGGGATCTACATGGCAAACCATCTGGATCTGCTAACCAGGCCATTTGTCAAGGTACTGTATCACAGTCAGTGAGCTCCAACCCAGCTCCTAATATGATTAGTATATCGAAGGATGAATATGAGCAGCTTTTGGGGCGCACATAGGCTTCATCTTCCACAGCTACTAGTACTCACGCAAGTATTGCATCCGCATGTCTTGTCTCATCCACTCAAGGTCCATGGATCATTGATTCTGGAGCTAATGAACATTTGACCGATTTGTCTTCTGCACTATCTAAGTTAAATACTGTAACATCCCAAAAAAGTGTCACTCTTGCTAATGGTTCTCTTGCTAAAGTTACAGGCATTGGATCCACTAAGCTCACTGACTCTATATCATTGCCATCCGTTCTATATGCTCCTAGCCTTCCCTTTAGTTTGTTGTCTATTAGTAAGATTACTCAAAATCTTCAATGTTCAGTAACCTTTTATCCATCTTCCTGTATTTTTCAGGATCTCAAGACTGGGAACAAGATTGGTTCGGGACATGAAGCTGGTGGCCTATATTATCTTGATGTTCAACCATCACCCACTCAAGCCCTCACATCCACCTCATCATCTGCTTATGAATGGCATTGTCGCCTTGGTCATCCCCCTCTTTCTCTTTTGAAGTGTCAAGTTAGAAATTTGGGAAATGTGTCTCCTTTCTCTTGTGAAACATGTCAACTTAGTAAACATCATCGTGTGTCTTTTGTACCTCGAATTGATAAACGAGCATCGAGTCCTTTTGAATTGGTTCACTCTGATATTTGGGGACCAATCAACATTGAATCAAACAAGTTTCAGTATTTTGTTACATTTGTTGATGACTACTCTCGTGTGACATGGTTGTTTTTGATGAAGGCAAGATCAGAACTTCTTTCCATCTTCAAAGTGTTCTGGAAAGAAATTAAAACTTAATTTAACAAAAAGGTTCAGGTTTTGCGTTCTGATAATGCTAGAGAACATCAATCTAGTGCCTTTGCTACTTACTTAAGTAATAAAGGAATTATTCATCAAACATCATGCTCATATACACCCCAACAGAATGGGGTGGCTGAACGAAAAAATCGTCATTTGTTAGATGTAACCCGAGCACTTCTGCTGCACATGCATGTTCCTAAACGTTTTTGGAGTGATGGTGTTCTTACTGCTTGTCATCTTATTAATCGTATGCCTTCATCAGTTCTTGACGGTTCCTCTCCCTTCTCCATCTTGTTTCCTTCATCTTTGCCATTTACTCTTCCACCAAAAATCTTTGGGTGTGTTTGCTATGTTCATAACCTTGGTCCAGGCTTTGATAAACTCGATCCCCGTTCTACCAAGTGTCTCTTCGTTGGTTATTCCCGAACTCAAAAAGTATATCGCTGCTATAGTCCTGTTCTTAGACGCTACTTCACGAGTGCTGATATTACCTTTTTTGAGTCCATATCCTATTTTTCAAACACATCCTCAAGTGTTGAGTGTGATCCTTTACCATTACCTACCCTGACACTATCTCCTTCACACTCACCCAACATCACCCAATCCTCCCCAGTCCCTTCCCCAGTTCCTTTACAGGTTTACTCGCGTCGCTTGCGGCCGCCGGCACCCATGCCCCCACCAATCGTGTCTCCGTCTTCAGAACCTGAGTTGTCTAGTACTTTAGACTCTCCACCTATTGCTCTTCGCAAAGGTAAGCGTTCTTGTGTTACTCAACACCCAATTAGCCAATTTGTTTCATATCATGCCTTGTCTCCATCGTTCACATGTTTTACATCTCAACTTTCAAAACTTTCTGTTCCAAAGACACTTAAGGATGCATTATCTGATCCGGGATGGAGGACAGCTATGAAAAATGAAATGAATGCCCTACACCATAACGGGACATGGGATCTTGTTCCACTACCACCTGGTAAATAACCTGTGGGCTATAAATGGGTATATACAATCAAATTTCATTCTGATGGTTCTGTGGAACGTCTGAAAGCCCGCTTGGTTGCAAAGGGCTACACTCAAACCTATGGCATTGATTACGAGGAGACCTTCTCCCCAGTTGCCAAAATCTCTTCTGTTCGCGTGTTAATCTCTCTTGCTGCTAATTTAGACTGGCCCTTGTTTCAACTGGATGTTAAAAATGCTTTTCTACATGGCGACCTGCATGAGGAAGTTTATATGGAGCAACCACCTGGGTTTGCTGCTCAGGGGGAGTATACAGGTACTGTATGCAAGTTAAAGAAAGCATTATATGGTTTGAAACAATCTCCTCGAGCATGGTTTGGGAGGTTCTCTGATGCTGTATTGGCATTTGGTCTTCATAGATGCCAAACAGACAACTCGGTATTTCACTTACATAGTGATACAGGTCACATTTTGTTGGTTGTATATGTGGATGACATTGTAATTACTGGGAGTGACTCTGCTGGAATTGCTAGACTAAAACAATTTTTACATGATCAGTTTCAGACAAAAGACTTGGGCAAACTTAGATATTTCCTTGGAATTGAAGTCAGCAGATCTAAAAAGGGTATCAACCTATCTCAGAGGAAATATGTACTTGACCTTTTGGAAGAAACTGGCATGTTAGGTGCACGACCTATTGACACTCCTATGGACCCAAATCGTACATTCTTGAAGGAGGAAGAAGAGTTTTTTGGAGATCCAGGTAGGTATCAAAGACTTGTTGGGAAATTAAATTATCTCACTATTACTAGACCGGGCATCTCTTATGCAGTGAGTGTACTGAGTCAGTTCTTACAAATGCCACGGGTCTCACATTGGGATGCTATAATTCATATTCTTCGTTATCTTAAGCGAGCCCCTGGCCTTGGACTATTGTATCGACCAAATGGACATCATAGAGTTGAAGCATTTTCAGATGCTGATTGGGCAGGATCTCCTTCAGATAAAAGATCTACTACTGGATATTGTACCTTTGTGGGAGGTAACTTGGTTACATGGAAGAGTAAGAAACAAGCAGTAGTAGCTCAGTCTAGTGCAGAAGCCGAATACAGAGCAATGGCTCACACTACTAGTGAACTGACATGGCTGTAACACTTCCTCCAAGAGATTGGGTTTCCAGCTCTTGTTCCTCTTCGACTATTTTGTGATAATCAAGCTGCAGTGCATATTGCCTCTAATCCTGTGTTTCATGAGAGGACTAAACACATAGAGATCGACTGTCACTTCATTCGCAATAAGATACTAAGTGGTGACATTTCTACACCTTTTGTAAAGTCTGCTGACCAACTCGCAGATATGTTCACTAAGTCATTGTGTTGTAGTCGTTTAAAACTTATTTGTTCCAAGTTGGGTCTATATGATATATATGCCCCAACTTGAGGGGGAGTGTTAGAGGACATGGTTGTAATTAGTGTAACCTATGAGGGTATAAATGTCAATTGTATGTAGTGTATATATATGATGTTATCATAATGAATAAACTAAGTTTGTGATTCCATGTACTTCTACAGTGCCTAAATATGAACCATCACTACAAGGGATCAGAGAATTAGTTTAATCATATGCTACATTTATTCACAACTGAATTCTTGAAATCAGATCTCAAACACAAAGAGTGGTACAAAAGAATAGTCTTTCATAGTGCTTTAACATTAAAAAGAACTCTATTTTTCGGCCTTGTTTTGCTTTAACAAAGAGTGGCAGTTTATTACTCGAGAATCATAAAAAATGACTTGTGAAAACACTTTTTAACAGGCCAGATCGTTTTTTTTTAGCTTTGGATTCCAATAAGACCCTCATTCAAAAAGGGAAAAATGGTCTGCACCCATAAAAAATGGCAAGCCTAATTTACCTAAAATCTGGACTTCTTAAGTTGCTCCAAAAGTACTTCCTCATGCAACAATAAAGGCAATAAAGTTCCATGCAGTTTGAGAATTTTGAAAGAAACTACATATGAAGCCAACTTTTAATTGAAAGTTTGGCTGCCATTTAAAAAAAGTGGAGGACTAATTGGGACTTAAATGGTGCATAGAAAAATGTTAACAGGGTGGAATTATGGAAACAATAAGAATTTTGATTAACACCAGGAAAAAAAACAGTATAATAGCAGTGACTTTTTCATAAATGATTCACACTTTAGAGTTAGATACACAAACCTTATGTTGAAAATATGCAGATTCTGAGTGCTAGCTCTGTTAAAGCAAAAGCTTGGTCTCCAACTCTTTGACCTTAAGGAGAAATAATCCAAATTTAGCAATAACAATAAAAAAAAAGAAGCATAATTATCTACAATAGTTCAAGTGGGAAGCAACCTTTTGCTGGAGATTACTGCGACTTCTTCCCTCCCCTTCAATCTCTCAGATAATTCCTAAAGTTGCTTCTCATATTGGTTGTGGATGGCTGCCTTCAACTCAATCTGGCCTTCAAGTTTTTTGATCTTCTCATGTAGATTTTTATGACTCTGGTCTCTGCCTTTTGCCTTGCTCTCAAGGTTCTGTAAGTTCTCTTCTAACTTCCTCAAAGATTCATCTTTGGATTTGGATTCCTGCCTTGCTTTTTCAAGTTTTATGCAATAGAAAGAAATAAGTAAATCAATCAAAGTTAAAATATAACTTAATCATTATTACTGTAACTTAAAAAAGTGTGAATGGTATAGAACAAATGTAGCTATTCATCTAGCTAGAGTTATCAGCCCTATGGAAGTTTCTGTTCAAGGAGCTTTAAACAACAAAGTATTGTAGAAGATACAAAAAACAGAAGCAACAAAGAAACATTAATTCATCTATCAACAATGAATTGAGATGAAACATTTATGGTGGCATTAATTTCCAGATGTGGTTAAGCAACAAAGAAATTGTGTTGTCTTTGATATTTCAAGGATCTTATGAAGTATCTGTTAAAAAAAGGTGAAAATAAAAACTAAAGATAATGGACTGTTAAAAATGGAATTGAATCCAGAAGATGGGAATTGATGCTAAAGCTGATACCAGTATGCAGAGATAGCCCATGAACAATGGATAATAGAGCAAATAAATTGGATAGTGTGCCACAAGAACTAACAGAGCATTGTGAATTTATAGATAAAGACACCATTTAATTTTCATTGCATAACCAATGAATCCATTTGTATTTACAACATCCAGAGTTTGGAAAGGGATTCACAAAAAATAACAAGTGAACTTACCATGATGCTCCCATTTCTACTGGACAACCAAATGAGTAGTGTGTATGAATACAATTGCCAAATCTATCCCTTGATTCCAGCAAGATCACCTGAAAAAAGAAATTGACGATATTTAAAAATTGCAGAAAGCACTTGCCTACCTAAAGCTTTTAGTAAAGAAAAAGAGATATACTGCATTACATATGATTACTGAAAGCCACATTATTTCAGTTAAAACTCTTTAGCTCCGTCTTTTTCTCCACACGAATTAAAATTAAATAAATGAAGAAACAACTGTTAATATTGTAACTTGCTTAAGCAAGAAAAACCAATCCAGTTTTTTTTTTTACATTCAAATATACAATTGGCACCCAAAGACAAATCACATTAAATACAAGAAGAAGGTTATATTTTTCATCGCAATCATGCAAACTTAAAAAAAAAACCAATTTAATCATGACTGATCTCAACTCCTGAGTAAAAGCTCATCTTGACTGCAGCAAATAATAAATCGTGTTTATTTTCCACACTAAAAGAGTAACTTGATTTAAGCTCTTGCAGACAACATAACGTTTGGCCATCAAATTACATCTGTAAACAAAACAACCTTGAAAGAAACAAGTTGTCAACACCTTATTGAAGTTTCATTTCCTTGAAGAACGCTTTCCAGCTGCTCAAGGAATAACTTTTTTTTTTTTTAAGTACAAATAACTGAGAATATGTTTTTCACATGGGACAGAAACAAAGCATGTTAAAAATATGAGTGAATATTAAAACTTCCATCATAAAACTACAGACCACCAGCCAGCATTTTATAATTTAAAACATCATAAAAAAAATTAAAAAAAAAAAAATTTTTTCAAGTAAAGATTTTAAAAAAAATTAAACCAAAATAAAAGCATATCTATTCTTCCCGCAATATACACGCAGAAAATTAAATTTTGAAGAAGGCTCATGCCAATGATTGCCCAATACCTTATGACCCCCTCATGGTCTACACAATACATGTCCTAAGCACTCTAACCAAGTTTCCAAGCAGCCTATGTTCTTGGATAATAAAATCAATCATTTCCAAAACCAAGGACATGTCATTTATTCCCATAGCCAATTCATACAAGAAAAATAAAAAAGTAAAGGCTCTATATCATTGTCTGCCCAAGGCTTCATGACCAACAATACTTACAAAAAAATTCTCACTGAAAATTAAAATAAAAAGAAACTAAGAAAATGAGGGTCTTAGAGGAAAATATTTGTGTAAAGATAAACCCAACGTTGCAGAAAACCACAACATACAAGTAAAAAAAAAATCTAAATCCATTTATTAAACTACTGCATGGTAGGCTTTCTAATTGTGTTGTGATCCAAAGCATTTATAATTAAATAAGGCATTTTTATAACCTGAAACTCTTGCTCTCCTCATGCTCTAACCCAGATTCAACAACATATATATTCACAACCAGATTCGTAACATTAGCCCCTATATGCAATAAAAATATATGAAATAAATCTCTAGGTCAGGGCGTTGTAAAATTTATAGAGCAACCGGTGATGGAGTAGTAATATCCGTAAAACTTACAGAGCAATCAGTGACGGAGATCTACTGCAATGGAGATCGACTGAGAAAAAGGAATAGGAAGCATACCTCACTGGCGAGAGTGAGGAAGACCAATTTCGAAACACGAAGTTATTTGAACCGGATTGTCTATTAGGGGAAGTTTATAAGACGAAGGGATAAGGATGAAGGTGGAAAGACAATAATGTTTAGGCGGTGGATCAAAAGCAGAGAAAAAAGTGATAATTTAAGAAAATAAGGAAGTGCAAATTCGGAAGTAGAAATATTAGACGAAAATACTGTTCTTAACCGATTCGATACATTATCTTTTTAGTCTTTATATTGACATTATTCTACGATGTGATATTATATAATTGAAAATTTATTTATGATATTTCACTTGCTTACCAATTATTTTGATGCCATGATATTAAAAAAATTACAATTGAAATGATGATGAATTATACTTTTTTATTTAAAAATAAAAAAATACCATGAATATCGAACAATTTATTAATATGGAAGCTTGTCGTAACCTCTTCCATAAAAAGTATTTATATTTCAAATTAATAATAAAATTTTCTTTTCAATTTCTCTGCAATAACTTGCAACAAAAGTATTAATTTATTATTAAGTCCTTAGTAGAATATATTTAGTAAAATACATAAATGATATAATTTGATTTAAAATATAAATTTAAAATTTTACAATTTAATTGATGTAAATAATATATTCTACCTACCGATTTAAGAATAAAATGACTCAAAATCAAAAAACTAATGTAACAACACTACCGAATGATAAACAATAGATTTTTTTTTACCTTGTTTGACAACTTAAATTTCTCATCTCAAACTTCTCATAATTTCATTAATAAATAATATTCAAATATAAAATATTTTTTAATTTCAAGTATTGAACTTTTTATTTAATCATTATCCAAACACACCTTACACAACCTTCTCAAACTTATATAAAAATAAGATTAAAATCTTTTTTTAATTTTTTAATATTCTTTTTTAATTTTTTTTTTTTTTATCTCCTTCATCAAAATTTAATAAAACAACTATATTATTTACGAAATTCTCTCGCAATTTCTTTTCCCACCTCATGCCCGTGACGTTAATGTTTTTCAAAACAAACTCTGCGGACGAGTCCTAATTAAACAGGGACGAATCTTCATTTGATTTCTCTCAATGAGGGGGTTCCGGTTAATCTGCAATTCGTAGACCCTGTGCAGTCTGCACTTCCTAAGTTCGCTCCAGTGGTTGGAACGCGTGGTGGAACCGAAGACGACGTACAATGGAGCTGTTTGCTATTCCGAGTGAAACGTACAAGCTAGGGTTTATCGGAGCGGGGAAAATGGCGGAGAGCATCGCCAGAGGAGTGGTGCGATCCGGTGTTTTGCCTCCTTCCCGTATCATTACCTCTCACTCCAACCCCGTCCGCCGAGACGCCTTCGAGTCCTTCGGCGTCTCTCTTCTTCCCCGCAACGAAGACGTATGATTCCCCTCCCCCCTCCCCACTCTCTTTTTCATTTTTGTCCTTTTTTCCCCTAGTTTTGAAGGAAAAACGGAAATTAGTAATGGAGTGCTTCAACTGTGGAGAGAAACCTTTTTCGATGCTAACTGCGAAGCCAATGTCAGGTTTTGCACCATTTTAGGATGTAACAACATTGCAACTAGATAAACAGAGCCTTACGACTTTCTTTTCTTTGAAACTTGGCTTTCCCGCTCAGGCCATTTCTAAGTTCGGTGTGCTTCGTATATGATATGTCTATTTTTCTATAATTATATCGGTTACTTTGTTGTTTAGTTATTTTAGAGTGGATTTCGATTCGTTTTTCTCGTGGTGACAGGTGATCAAAGACAGTGATGTGGTCATTTTCTCTGTGAAACCTCAAGTTGGTATAGCCCTTGTGTCCTATACTACGCCCCACTCACAGTTTTGGTTGTTGTGTCTGCACTTATATTTTATGTTTTTGAAATTTAATTCCTCTATTTTTCAGGTGCTCATTGTGAATGTTTAATTGAAATTTGTTTCTCGTTTATGTCTCAAAAACTCATCTTCTGGAGAAATATTTGGTTTTTGGGCTGCTTTATTCTTTCTAATCGAACGCTTGGAAACATATGTGCAGAAAACTTTATCTTGTTAATGCGAAGGCTTTGTAGTGAAGAATAATGAATTTGGGTTTGCTTTTCTTTCTCTGTTTTTTTTTTTTTTGTTATTTGTTTTTAGATCTACAAATTGTTACATGGGAGGAAATTCTATTTCTGTGACAAGCTTGGGGAGTGAGATGAGATGAGAATTTTGTGAATAGTAGTAAAATAGTTTGTGAATAGCAGTGAGATAATTTGAGTTAGGCCTCGTTTGTTTTCAGAGATGAGATGAGATGGAATAAAATTAAAGTTAAAAAGTTGAATAAAATATTGTTAGAATATATTTTTTAATATTATATTTGTTTTGGGATTTGAAAAAGTTGAATTGTTTATTTTATTTTGTATAGGGATTTGGGAAAGTTGTAATGATGGAATGAGAGGTTTTGAAAGTTTTGGATTTTGGTCTTTAAAACAAACAAGGCCTTAATGTTTTATGGGGTTTTGGAAAAGGAGAGAGAAAAAGTTGAATAAAAAATATTATAAAATTAAAATATTGTTAGAATATAATTTTTGTTTGGGAATTTAAAAAAGTTGAATTGTTTTTTTTTTTTGTTTAAAATTTTGGGAAAGTTGTAATGATTAATTTGAAAGTATTTGTGTTTGAGTGATATTTGGGAAGAAGATTGGATGAGATGAGATGAGAATTTTGGGATGGAAACTTTTTCCAAACAAGCCCTAAGTCTCCGCGCCCCCTTAAATGATATGAATTTTGAGTGGTGAAGAATATTGAAGGCTGAGTTATTGCTTGATAAAAGTTAGCATACTTGATGAGGTGTTTTTATGAAATTCTTATTAATCGGGTGTTGCTCTTGTAGCTCATATCAAAACCAAATTCTAGACTCACATGATAATAATTATGTAGATGCTTTTGTTGTGAGTTTACTTATTGGATAATCAGTTTTCACATTTTTCTTTTGCTTTAGTCAAAGGTGTACTCTTGCAGTTGAAGCCACTATTAACAAAAAAGAAGCTTCTGGTTTCTATTGCTGCTGGAGTCAAATTGAAAGATCTGGAGGTTTGTGAAAGTGAACACTTCTTACTCTATGCAAATTTTATCTGGATGGGCTTTTTGAGTCTCAAAATAGCCAAACCTATCCATGACGATCAATATGAATTATCTACCAAGAATATTAGAGATAGTCATCCCTTGTCACTGCTGATGTCGTTTTCATTACTCATATATGACTTACATGGCATCCTGTATGGCCTTGTCACTGGCCTAATGGCAGAACTACCACTGTAAAAATGTATCTTATCGAGTGAATTAGAAATTGGCCATTTTTTAATTTTTTTCCTCATCTTCATCTTTTATAATTATATTTCTAAAATATGGTATCCTGAGGGTGATCTAGGAGGATGTTTGGAACCAGCATCTGTTTTCAGAATATGTTAGATGAATGAGCACAAATGCTGCAATATAAACCTTCTTTATTAAATTTGGTTTCATTTATGTTCACAAACTATTTGCTCATTCTCCACTCTTATGTGTTAGCACACATCCTTTATGCCCTTTGTGTCATACCCCGGGCACTTTAATCCTTGTTTCCAACTTCATATGTACAATAGTGTTTCACTTTTTACTGTATTTTTGAGTCATTGATTTTTAAACTCTACAAACTTCATTGAAACGATCTGTTTCATTAGGAATGTGCTGATCAAAGTCGATTTATAAGGGTAATGCCAAATACTCCTTCAGCTGTAGGCGAGGCAGCATCTGGTATTTTTTTCTCTTCTTTTATGTTGTTTAATTTATAATTATTATCATCTTGATCATGCAAAATTATCATGTTAAACTCATACTCATTTTACTGAGTTGTACATTATTTTTCCTCCTGGCTTTTGGTTAGGACTTAGGGTTACTCATCAGCCCGCACGTAGGCAACTTTGCTGTGCTCACATATTCCCTTGTACTTTTGTTACTATTCCCTTAGATATAAAGCTAGAGTGTTGCCTGCTGTAACTATCATACATTAAAGTAGCAATTCATTTTGTGAAGAATCCATTATGTCTAATGAAGGGAATGTGAGTATACTGTCTTATTATCAATTACTCTCAATTTGCAGACATTGTTGAGAATTTATTTTCTCCGATTGTGAAGTGTGAATGAATTGTCGAGATGCTGTTCCTGGACACATGGTGCCAATAAAAAAAGAAGTGTGAATGAATTTTGTTAGACAAAAGTTTATGAGCTGGAAGTCACTGCAGCTCATCATGATGGGTGCATTTGTGAATGTCACCTATTCTTTAAAAATTTGATTTAAAGGAAGGGCATGCATTTCTACTCATTCTTGGTCAGTCAAGAGTATGGATGTTACGATCCCACATCGACAAAGTATGAGATTGGTTAATGGTTTATAAGCCCCTGGGCACCATTCCCTTATAAGCTAGTTTTCAAGGGTGAGTTCTACCTAGTGGGTTCATAACAAATGGTATCAGAGCCACCCCACGTCTAAGGCCATGTTGCGACGGTTGCAATTGTGCGGCACGGGGGGTGATGCAGGCATGATAGTGTTCGTCTGGAGCTAGGAAAAGACCTAGCGCACAGCCAGCCCGTGTGAGCGCCGAGACCGCCGTGAATGTTGGCTGCGGAGCATGGTGGTTGTTACGATCCTACATCAACTAAGTATGAAATTGGTTGATGGTTTTAAACCTCTAGGCACCCTTCCCTTGTAAGCTAATTTTCAAGAGTGAGTTCTACATAGTGGGTTCATAATAATGGAATGTTGTGAGATGAAGGAGATTTAGTGTGCTCTGTGGATTATTATTGTTCATTGTAGTTAGAAGGCCGAATTATGCATCACTTTCAAAGAGTATGAGAGCATTACATTCTACTTGTACAAGGTAAATGTCTAACACTATGAGGCCACGTTATGCCTTTCACTCTGTTCAAACTTTTAGTGGCCTTTTGGAATAACTTCCCTAGATACGGACTGCAACTCTTTGCTTTCCATGTGGTTTCAAATTATGTTGGTGTCACACTCATGCTTCATTTTTTTTTTCCAAAAAAAAGGAGAAAGAAACGAGAGGTTAGTATTCCGAAAGGATGAAAAATTCTGGGAAAGATTCACAATATCCACAACCACGCATGGTTGTGGTAAAACGGATTTTAGAAAGCTTTGATTAGGCTGTATTTTGTCAACTGCAAGCTTACTCTTTAGCCAAATTGTCTACCTATGCAAACTGGGACTCCTCCCAAACCACCCTATTCTCCTGGCGATGAGATCTCCCCTTCATTTTATCCTGAATGGTAATAAAGCTAATGATCAAAACTCGTGCCATAACACATTCATTAACTCATTTTAATGAAGGGGATTAGGGGCTGAACATGGATTTCTGGTCATAACAATATCATTTTCTCCTGTCGCATGTATTTTTACACTCAAATCTTGTAGTTCTTGTTTGCTTTACCTTTTGCATAAAATTTGTGAAAAATTAGAACTTTGATCAAAATGGTAAGGTCTCTAATATACTTGAATTACATAGTTATGAGCTTGGGAGGATCTGCAACTGAAGAAGATGCGGACCTAATAGCTCAACTATTTGGATCAATTGGTAAGATATGGAGAGCTGATGAGAAATTGTTCGATGCAGTCACTGGTCTGAGGTATGTGGTATCTGTCATTATATAAGAGCACCTTGGCACACTATTTATATTTAATGGATTCAACTATTTTATTCGAAAAAGGTTTTTGGGTTCATCAAGCAAGAACAGCATTTGAATTTTTGTTGACTTTTCTTTTACCTATAAAAAAATTATGCATTTGTATCTATAGGGAGATTAGGTAACTACAATTTATTTTAAAATACAACATTTTCCTGGAAATGTTCAGTGGCAGTGGCCCAGCATATATATTCTTAGCAATTGAAGCTTTGGCTGATGGAGGTGTGGCTGCTGGTCTACCACGAGAACTTGCACTGGGTCTTGCTTCTCAAACTGTTAGTCCTTCTCTTCTGTTCTTTTTTTCTTTAACAAAAGGAAATTACTTATTTATGTAATTTGGTGATGCTTTTACAGGAACTAGGATTTTATTGCCCTCTGGGAATTTAAATAATAGTACTTCGTGTAACTTAATTGTGAAAACTCTTAACTGGAAGTCAAGAGTACTATAGCATCAGTCTGCCAGAAATTAACTTGTATTATTAGCTGCAGAAGAGTAAGACTTGTCAAAAAAAGATTTGATCATTGAGATTGCAGATTTTTTGTTCAAATTACTATATTTAAGATAGTATTTGGAATATTACCTGCATTCATGTAAAATACATGATACTTGTTGTTCGACTGAACTATAGTTTGGAATGGTTGATACCATTAAGTAGGTACCGTGCAAAATAAATAATGTGTAAAAAAAAGAGGAGCTCATAATATGAATTTCTTTAGGTTCACAATAGAAGTAACTAACGTGCTCAGGAGAAATACCTTTCACGTCTTTCACTGTTGCTACTCTTTACACGCATTACTTGTTCAAATAATCAAAATTAAAGAATTTCTTATTTGCTTATTATTTATTTTTATTTTTGGGGGTGGAGAGACTAGCAAGGGGAAGGCCCAGAGTAGTTAGAAGTAGATTTGCTGCCTTTTTACTTGTATATGCCCTTCTAAATGTCGGCCATATCATCGAGCAAGTGAATTCCTTGTTTCTTTTGCAGGTATTGGGAGCAGCATCTATGGCCACTAAAACTGGGAAGCATCCAGGTCAGCTCAAAGATGATGTTGCATCACCTGGTGGGACAACCATTGCTGGTATTCATGAGTTGGAGAAAGGTGGTTTCCGTGGAACTTTAATGAATGCAGTTATTGCCGCTTCGAAGCGCAGCAAAGAACTTTCCCAAAGTTAGTCATATGCATTTCTTTCACAACATTGGTAAATGGTGATGCCGGTATAACATTGGAGTTTGCAATTATGTTTTGTCTTTTTTGTTGGGTTTTTACTAGGTGATCTTTTAGTCATTCTTCAACTTTTTTCTTAGAAGAAATTACTTGGTTTAATAAGAAATCAATACCAATTTATAATAAAATTCAACTTTTGCATGACTAGAAAAAGAAAAAGAGAAATTGAAAGGCCAAGTGAGCATCTGTTGAACAACTTTGCCCCCCATTTTTTTTATACGGTATTTGATGAACTGCTTCCGTCACCAGTGGACGTGATGGTAAAAATGAAAGAACTAAATTTGAATGAAGTGATGCAATAAATTAACTGGATCACGAAGAGTCTTATTAGTTTAGGTTCTGTGATGCTTTTATAGGAGCAGTAAAATATAACGGAAATTTTGGAGAATTATTGAACCGAGTCTGGGTGTCTCTGCACCAGCCCGGCCTGCCAGACAGCCAGCCAGACAGCGAAGCAGGTATTAATAGGATTTTTCCTATTTTCTAGGCCCATGATCTGGTATTTATATCCAATGAACAATTTGAATCAATAACCAACTAAATTTAATTCACTCACGAGCTTGTGAAGAGTAAAGTGAATCCTGTATTGCCCAAGTGTCAAGCGATACCAAGCTTGACATGCCACTAAAGTTCAATATACCATATTCCCCCATATCGATCGAAAGGTTACGTCAGTCATACAACTGAATCAACCGTAGCACGATTTAAACCCGACAACATGGACGGATGGAGGCACTGTATTCGTAGAAAAAACAGAAAAATATAGAGCAATGGATGACATTAAGATAGACATACGGGATTCACCTTCCCGTAATGAGTGGTTCGAGCAAATAAGGAGCTATCGGATTCAGAATAAGTCTGGAAGCAACCGACCCAAGATACAGAATGTGCCGCAGATGCTTAGTCTGATCGAGTCAAACAAGAAGTGCTATGATCCGTTGGTGGTTTCCATTGGTCCTTACCACCATGGGAAACCTGAGCTCAGTATGGTAGAGAAGCATAAGTTTTTATTGACACAGAAGTATCTCGCCGGGACTGGATCAAATATTGAGGATGTGTACAACCAAGTAGCCGTGGTGGCTAAAGAGGCAAGAGAATGCTATGGGGGGGACTTGAAACGAGAGATTAAAAAGGATGAGAAACAAGAGATTAGCGACGAGGAATTCACTCGAATGATGTGTCTTGATGCTTGCTTCATTTTGCAGTTCATGTATTGCACGGTGAAGCAGAAGCGTGGGGAATTGGAAATGAAAAGAGACATCATGGCATTCGTGCAACGGGATCTGTTATTGCTTGAGAACCAACTCCCTTATCTAGTCCTCAAGAAGTTGATCATGACGTTTAAGTTCAATGACGGAACTGGTGAAGGGGAGAGCATCATCCACAAGTTCATCGAATTGACTCAGGCCACATCTCCCCATCGAGTCGTATCGTTCAGGGAAAGACTTTGTAAGTATATTTCTTCTAAAATTTGTAGCGGATCAGTTGCCCCGAAAGTGCCAGTGAACAGAGAGACTGGAGAAGTACCTGTTCATCTTCTTCAAATCTTTCGCGAAAAACTCATCGACGCAAATGCAATAGAAGACGGAAGATCTAGTTCAATACGGGAATTGTTCGCCTCATGTTTTGGAAAATTCAAGAATTGTTTGACATACTTTTGTCAAAATGGACAGGGTGATGAAAAACCTGCACCAAGCAGTGGCTGGTGCTCCTATCGTTCAGCCAGCGAGCTTAGATCAGTGGGAATACATTTCAAGCCTGGTAAGACTCCAAACTTTAAAGATGTGAGTTTTAAATCAACCTTCATGGGTGGACAACTCACACTTCCTCAAATAACCGTAGACGACTCCACTAAGTCCCTACTGTTGAACATGGTAGCATATGAAACATGCCCTGATGCCCCTGATGACTTTGGAGTCACTTCTTATGTTTGTCTTATGGATACACTCATTGACACGGCTGAAGATGTGAAGGTGCTGCGATCCAACGGCGTGCTTCTTAATGTTCTGGGCAGTGACCAACAGGTGGCCGACCTCTTCAATGGCATAGCCAATGATTTGGTGCCCAATCCCGATACTTATTCTCAAGTTAAAGCTCTCATGGAAAATCATTATAAGAATAGAGTCAACATTTGGATTGCTGATTGGCTGCATACGCATTTTAGTAGCCCTTGGGCCATTCTGGCATTCGTTGCTGCAATTTTTGCGATTACCCTTAGTTGCCTGCAAACATACTATGCAGCCAATCCACCGAATGGTTCCTGTTGATCTGAGAGCTGCAGACCGGGGGTGGCCAGTTGGGTCATCTTTTTATGTAAAATATCGTGGCTATGTCCCCGCCCTGTACGTGAGTTGTTTTGTGTGTTTTGTTTTCTCCATTTTTTGAGCAAGAAGGTGAAAGTATTTGTCATGTAACATGATTGTAGATTGTTTGCACATTGTTTTGGTATGTGGACATAAATAACAATATGTGGTTTTGGCATCATATCTACATGCGTTTGTATTAATCATATGTGTGTATAAGCTTCTCTTACCATGTATACAAATGGGTATTGTGGTTGTACGTGTTCCATTATCTTTGCATCTTTCTCATTGATAAATTTATGAATGGGTGCTTGCAAGTTGAATGGTACGTAATTTGAGAGGAGCTTCTCTATTTTTCCCTATATAATAATACAACTAATTAAGTTAAAACTATGTCTTTTAAGTTTAAAAATGTTTTAGTTTTCTTGACATGTGTTTTATACACAAAACATTTAAGAATAGTATTATTTAAAGGTTTTTATATATCACATCATTCATAAGACATAATTTGATTTGTAATATTTAAATTTTAAAATCTATATTTAAAATTAAATTATATCATGTAAATAGTGTACATGATAAGTCAATATAAAACCCTCCTATAGTTAAAGATACTACCGTTGTTAATTTATGCATTTATATCGTTGCAAAAGTAAGTGCTTTGGCTCCATCGTACAAGTATTCTTGGTCAAGCTTTTTCTTTATTTTCCCTGAAAAAGGAAACAATACATATTAATGTGCCAATCGATATTGATCAGACAACTAAAACTAATGTGACACATCATGAGAGATTTGATTGATTCGTATACCCACCGAAAGGAAACTGTTTTTTTTCGAGTTTTGCAAAAATCAGCCACTATTCACATCATACATTCAATATTTATAATTTTTCATAAGGTGTAAAGATATTTTTAATAGGATGTATGAATGTTTTTCTTAAGATATAAAATATGAGATGATTAATAGTGACTGATGAGAAATTTTTTTCTCTTTTCTCAATAATCATACATCTTCTGTGATGTGATTATTTTTTAGAGAAATGAAATTCTTGAAAATCAGTGACTTAGTTAGTATGATATAATCGCATACAAAAAAAAAAAGAAAAAGAAAAAGAAAAGAGCGTACAGAAAAACACTTTTTTTCAATGAATTATAATATATATAATTATTTTATATGATGGTTCATTCAATACAAAAAGTTTACACAACCTCAATTTAAATTATAAAAAATATTGTATGTACATATTAATCTTATTCCATTAAATTTTCTGTTTTATTTAAATATTCTTTACAAATTAAATCATGCTATGAAAGTAGGAAGAAGAGTCTCGTAGTCTAACAAATAGACTTAAGAATAGACCGACTCTTGTACTTCTAAGAATTTTTCTAGATCGAATTCTTAATTATTTATTCAATTTTTTTCTTCTAATTATGGAGCCCTCTAAACTTGACGTGAAATATTACTGCGTCAGAATTTGATAGATAATGATACCTTGCACGTACTTTATAATCCAATTTTTTTTTTTTGTAACTATTTAAATCTGATTAAAAATATCAAAACATAACTTTATTGCATAATCTAAAAAAAAAAAAATTCAATCAAATACCAGCTAACATTGTGGGCAGCCATGGAAACTTAATTTATGTTGAGCTTTATTAATCTCCCAAGTCAGGTATCCAAATTACTTTATTGATACCCTTACATCTAATTTACTTTTACATTATTACTCAACTATTTTTTTTTCCTTTTTCTATTTAAATCTAGATTAAGAATTTCAGAATATAACTTCCTTGTATAATTTAGAAGAAAATAAATTCAATCAACTAACGTAACCGTGTAATTTAATTAAAAATAAATTCAATTTTATAAAACTTGACCTTCTTTTACTCTTTGAATCAATTTTTATAAGATCGAATTTATTTTGAATTAATTTACTTGATTATATTGGCTTCTAAATTATGCAAGAATGTCATATTCTGAGATTCTTAATCCAGATTCAAATAGAAAAAGGAAAAAAATAATAGTTGAGTAATAAAGTAGAAGTAAATTAGATGTAAGGGTATCAATAAAGTAAATTGGATATGACTTGGGAGATTATAATATAGCTCATCATAAATTAAGTTTCCATGGCTGCCCAGTACGTATAAAGTTTACTACCGGAATGTTGAAGTTATTATAACAACTAGTTCCCATAACAAATAATTCACTTGTTTGCCAGAATGAGTGCTAAAGATCAAATAATTATACCCATTGAATCTCCGAGGAAGATGACAACAGATCCTCATGAAGTGATCCCACCAAAAACTGATGAAACAAGCGGAAGCAGTGTCGATACCCTTGACGAGTTAAAGGAAGAGCAAGTTACAGAAATTTTCGAATTCAAATGAAGCCCAGAAAACTAGTCCCAACATACAGGAGTTCCATTGTTGCTGAGAGATCACAAGAATTTCAAGAAGTATTTTAAGCCAAGGGTGCTATCACTCGGTCCTATCCATCATGGTGAGGATCATTACCGGTTTGGAGACAAATTGAAGCTCAGATTAGCGAAAAAAATTCGTCGCGGAAAGTGGAATGAGCGCTGAAAGTTTTTGAGACGTGATTGCTAAGGAGATAAAGCAACTAAAGGAGTGCTTCGACGAGAAGGTGATCGACCGTTATGACAACGTCACCCTCGTCTGGATGCTATTCGTGGATGGGTGTGCGACATTACAATTCGTTCACTGTGCAGATAAAGAGAAATTCAAGGAACTGAATATTAAGAACGATCAAGTGGCCGTTGGGCAACAGGATCTGTTCTTGTTGGAGAACCAACTTCCTTATCGACTCCTCAAGGATTTAATGAATTTGAGCATGAATAAAGAGTTGGCGACGTCAATAAAAAATTTCATCTATTCGAATATACAAGGTCACAATGAAGCTGGTGAGGATGACCCCATCCATCTTCTCGATCTCCTGCGGACAAGCCTTCTAGACGGTTCCATGCCATCCGGTCAAGATGACAATACTAAGCATGAGTGGTATCGCAACGTACAGGAACTTTAGAGCAGCAGGGATTCATTTAAGGCCTAGCAAAACTGGTTTATTTAGAAACGTATCTTTTAGTGAACTGTTCAATTTCTTCCCCGGATACCTTCAGCTTCCTCCCATGAGAGTTGACGACTCAACGGGTCCCAAGTTCTTCAACTTGATAGCCTACTAGATGAGTCTGGATTTCAAAAATGACTTCGGGATCAGCTCTTACATATCCTTACTTGATTCACTCATTGATCATCCAGACGACGTTAAGGAGCTGAGAAAAGTGCGCATACTCCACAACTTCCTGGGCAGCGACAAAGAATTGGCTCAACTCTTCAATGAGATAGGCACCAACTTGGTGCCAGATCAAGCAACAGATGCCAACGTCAGAAAGCAGATTCAGAGTTACTACGATACTAAGTGGAAGACCTGGATTGCTGAAGCCATTCACGACCATTTCAGCAGCCCCAGACAGTTCCATAGTGGTAACTCACCCACTGGAGTCCTGCACTCCTCGCAAGTGCAAATATAAAGGTACTCTCAGGTACATCCTCGACCCATGGAAAGCTGTAAGTCAGTCTACAAATAATTCGGAGTGTGTTTATGATATATGTCTTAATTGATGTGATGTGTGCGAAACTAACGTATGTGCCAGATTTTAAATGTGAGGTTTAAATAAAAGTGAGTGTGGTGGGAGTACTTCTGTCTCTCTAGTGCACCGTCATTAGATTGCAAATGGATGAATTTTCACCAGAGGTGCCAGTTTCAAAAGCATAAATAGTCCAACCAAGATACCATCAAGATTTTGAATGTGCATCATAAATGATTTCCCACATGTGCATGGACTATTCGATGTATTATAAATTATATGTTTCAATTATGTCTATCTTGCGAAGAAAGAGATAAATCATTCCCAAAAACGACTGCTTTCATCCTCATTCGCAAATCTCTCCATGCATCCCAAGCCTATATCAGCCGAGCAGCAAGCCGTATTTCCAATATTCTCATTATCTGACACATGCTAAACCTACTCAATTACGAAATTTTCTTAATCTAAGGTATGATGCCCAGCCCTTCTTGTCTATAGCCCACTCTCCTAAGAAACGGACTCTGGTCATCTTCCTATCTTGTCGGGAAAAAGATTATTGCAGATGAAGTTCTTCTATGTTGGTAAAAGCAGTCACGCTTAATGACTTGATGACATTGCTGTCACTAAAATAATCTGAAAGGTTTCAAACAGCACAACAGTCCTTTTATTCTTATCAAGCCAGATGAGTAGCCAAAAGACAAATGAATATAGCTTCTAATACTGTACATGAACATATTAAACATAAACATATTTGCCTGCGTGTATGGATACACTAAAAATAAATAGACATCCCAGACTTTTGAGAACTCTCTCACAAAGAATCACCACTCCAGGAAGAAATGCATGTAATGAGTAATTGCATGACAATTATTTCATATGGATTTATCGTATAGAAAATTATTAGCAACAGTAAGTATAACTTCAAGTAGTGGCTATGTCAAAACAATAAGCATAAAACACACGGGTATCAAATTCCCAGTCAACTTAATTTCTGTCCTGTATCAAGTTGTTGATCATGTTTACCAAAGGAACAGTTCCCTTTGCCATAATCTCTATTCTAGAAGTATTAGAAGCATGAGAGAACAGGGAAAGCCCAAAAAATAGAAGCTCGGGAAGAAACAGTCGAGATGACAAGAATCCATGCCAATAGCGAGGTTCTAGATCAAAAAAAGCATCAAAAAACCTCCTTGTACCTGGTAAGTCGAGCTTCAAAAGAATATCCATACCAAAACAGAAGAACTCCCTTTGTCTCCTCCTCTCAATGGGCCATAAGTCTTTCCAAACTTCTGAAGACAATTCATTGCATGAAAAGTTTCTATCAGAACCAAGGTATCGAACTATGGAATTTGCAACAATTGGAGCTGCTGCTAGAGTCCTTGCTACCATATACCCAGTTGAGGGGTGCACCATCCCGGCAGTACCACCAATTCCAACAACTCTTTGGGGGAGCACTGGAAGGGGCCCACCCATTGGAATGACACAATGCTCATCTTCCTCAATGCTTTTCACTTTTATGCCCAGGTGCCTCAATCTTGCCACCATTCTTTCTTGGATATCTTCCATTGGCACTCCAGGTCGAGCTACCAGTGAAGTTTCTTCAAGAAATATCCTGTTGGCCGAAAAAGGCATTGCATATAGGAAGGTGGGGATCTTACTGTTTCCCTCTTTAAGCTTTATATCATTGTTCAGATGTGAATCTCTCCAGTCCATAAAAACCATTTTATCCACATCAAACGGGTGTTCTTCAACCTCAGCCAAAATCCCATAAGCCACTTGGTATCCAGGGTTATAGGGCTTATCATACTGAACGAGGCATCTCGAAAAGCCAGTGGCATCAAGAACCACAGCAGCCTGAACTGTGACACCATCATTGCAAATCAACAAAGACTTGGACTCCTCGTGGATAACCTTGATAACTTTAGCTTGGTGAAACTTGACACCATTTAATATGCATTTTTGCAGCATTTTTGACTTCAGCTGCTTCCTATTAACCCTTCCATAAGGTCTGCCAAGGTCTTTCTTTGATTGATCATCAATGAACACAACAGCACCAGACCAGGTAGTGTCAAGACAATCAAGCAAGTCCATGGCCTCAAATTCATCCACCCAAACACCATAATTATTGGGCCAAATTAATTTAGGAGACGGGTCAATCGCACAAACTGAAAGCCCTGCCTCAGAGACTTGCTGCGCAACAGCCAGACCTGCAGGGCCACCTCCCACAACTGCTAAGTCCACCACAAGACCCTTTGATGGGTCGTACATAGGAAGCTCAAAGTCAAGATTCTCCTTCTTAGTTTCTGGAACAAGCTCCAAAAGAGCACCAGCACTAGCCTTTACAAAATCATTTCTAACCAGTTTCAGATGAGACTTCTTGGGACCAAATCTAAACTCCTGGTTTTGAAGTTTCGAAGAGCTTGAATTACTCATTTTTTCAGGAAACCCATGAAGTGGGTGCAAAAATCCAAGCTTGTTAGGTGTTTTGAGTAACGTATCCATGTAACTCAAATCTGGGTTTCAGATATCTGCCTAGAATCTTGATTTGGTCACCACAAAATCCAGAAAAGGCGATATGAGTCCGAGCAATACCTCCAATTCAAATTCTCAACCCGAACCCACACAATTACGAGTTAGTCTAAACTGAAACTCAGAGTATCATCAACTGGCGGCAAGAACTCGAGCATAAAAAACGGGAAAACCGAGAAACTGAAACGAGTCCAAAAACTTTTCAGAAGAATCTACGGATTCCTATACAAAGAACAACAAGTTGTACAAAGAAATACAAGAATTGAAAGCAATTCACGGATGCAACAGATACAGATGATGACTTACCACGAAGTAGAGAGAGAGAGAGAGAGAGAAAGAAGCATTTTGGAAGCCCAACTTTCTGAAGCAAAGGTGCTCTCTGAGAGATTTGGTAATGCTAAAACATGTGTGGCCTGTCCTCGACGACAAACGTTGGTGGGTCTACCCGGATAACAATTTGATCTGCTGCTTGTCATTTGCTCCTGAACTTCTTTTCTTGATTAATCAACCCTGAAAGCGTTAAGGAGATAGTAGGATGAGATAGGAGATGAGGTAAGATAATTTTAAATAAGTTTAATAAATATTATTTTTTAATATTATTATTATTTTAAAATTTATAAAAATTGAATTATTTATTATATTTTATATAGAAATTTAAAAAATTATAATAATAAAATAAGATGAAATGAATTAAAAGTATTTCTGTATTTAAATAGGACGTAAAAATTTCAAATTTAGGCCGTGTTTGGACACTCGAGATACTTCAACTACTTTGAAGTATTCTTGTACAGCTGAGAGCATCTCTCCATCCAAACAACATTTGAAGTTTTGCAAACATATCTCCAGCATTCTCTATGTGCACTGTTTCTACTGTCAGGTCATGATATTTGTTTGCAGAAAGGACTTTACGTAAGAAATCAGACTTTACGCATGAATAGATCCTAATATATATAACAGAGGAGTAATGGCAAGTGAACGGAGACTTGCCAAGAGGGACGGGCAAGGCACGACGGAGTTGGGTCTGGGAGGTGGTTGAGGGTGGTCAGCGTAGTAGCCCGTCGCTGCGAGAGAGAAGGTGATGAGAGAGAAGGCACGGTTTGAATCAGAGGGAAGCTTACCGAGAGAAACGATAGACTCGAAGTGGCGTATAGTGTTCCTCGGCACGGTCTGTGTAGGTGACGACGCCGAGGTGGAGTTGGCACCGTGTGCGGTGGCTTAAGGGCAGTGGGTTGGTTGAGCCATGACCGCTCTGTTTCGGGAAACAAAAACAGAGGTCCTTAGGTGTTGGTGAGGCTGCGCTTCTGCTTCGAACGGCTGAGGGAGGGTCAACGGACGGGGTTGGCGGCTTGTGGTGGCGTTACCGTTTTCACGTGGGGCTGGGCAGTGGGTGCTATGGTGCAAGAGATTTCGTGGAGGAGCTTGGCAGTGCGCTGGTCTGGCTTGGAGGAGTTGGGTAGTGCGGTGGTCTTCGCCGCTGCAGTGGTGCGGGTCATATTTATTATTATTATATGTAAATAAAAAATAAAATCAGTATAATATTTATTATTATTATATATAAATAAAATAAAATTATTATAATATTTATCTACTATATATAAAAATAAAATAAAATAAAATTACTATAATATTTATCATTATTATATATAGACAAAAAATAAAATTATTATAATATTTATCACTATTATATATAAATAAAAAATAAATTACTATAATATTTATCATTATTATATATAAATAAAATCACTATAATATTTATCACTATTATATATAAAAATAAAATCACTATAATATTTATCACTATTATATATAAATAAAATCATCATTTCATCATCCTAAAAAAAAAATTATTGATGGGACCCACACCCTTTTCAACTCAAAATTCAAAAGTCAACAACTCAACATACTTCATACATCCAAACAACTCAAACTATTTTCAATGGGACCCACAAACTCACTCCAATCTCTACTCACAACTATTCACAACACTTCTCGCTACCCAAACAAAGCCTTAATCATCTCAACGTGAGAGCCATTGTACCATTTGCGCTATCATAATGCCTCGCAAAATCAAAACCTTACACTTCGTTTGTTTTTATAGATGAAATAAGAAGAGTTGAGATTAAAATTAAAAATTAAATAAAATATTCTTGAAATATATTTTTTTAATTTTATTTTTATTTTAAAATTTGAAAAAGTTAAATTATTTATTTTATTTTATATAAAAATTTAAAAAAATTATAATAATTAGATAAGATAAATTAAGAAGAATTATAAAAACAAATGAGATCTCAAAATAAGTTGAATTAACAAGATTGTCATCTCTCTCTCTTCTCTTCTTTTCCCATTTTGTTCCATAGTTTTCATGTTTTTTTTGGTTGGGATTACATTCTCTCTTTTTTCCGAGCAAGTTGACTACTTTTTTGTTGGGATTACGTTCTTTTGATTTGGAAGTTGACAATTCTTAAGGTTTTTTTCAATTTGGGAGCTACTCGCTCGTATTCTTGAAAAATAATTTTTTCAAGAAATGAAAAAAAGTGTATATAAATTAATTTTTAAAAAATATAATTTCAATGGATCTCTTATTTTGTTAAGTTTTAATAAAACTATATCGAAAATATTTTTCAATCAAAACATATTTTTAATAAATTGGACCGCTTTCACAAAATAACACGAACACTAATCTCTGTAATTTTATTTTAAATGACAGATATATATATTTTCAAAATAAAAATAAAAATTCGTACAACAACATGGTTACATAGGCAATGAGCAGTGCTACGCATCAGCCATTATTCACGGCTGATGCGTAGCACACCTTACGTGTTAATAGTGTATATCTTTTTCTTTTTTTTTTTCTCTCTCTCTCTCTCTCGCGTTTCTCTCTTCTCCCCGTGTCCTCCATTGCAGCCAGATCCGGCATCGCCGCCGCCGATTCGGCCTCCCACCGCAGCCAACGACCACCGCCACCGAGCCCGTCCTCCTCCCCCAGCCCGAGGTCGTAGCTCCTCCGTACGCACGCCCGTCGCCCCATCCCACTGACCCACGTCGCGGCTCACATTCGCCGCCATCGCCACCGATTCGGCCTCCCACCGCAGTCACCGACCACCACCACCACCGAGCCCGTCCTCCTCCCCCAACCCGAGGCCCGTTGCTCCGCACGCCCGTTTCTCTCTCCCTCACATGCCCTCTCCGTCTCTCTCACAGCCAAATCTCGACATCTCGCCCGTCTGCCGTCATGCCGCCATCTCGACAGTCGACGGCAGCTCGAAAGTCGCCGCTACCTCGACAGTCGACGCCCGAAAATGGGCGAGGGGCGGGAGGCGTTGGGCGAGGGGGGGCCGAGTGGGGGGGGAGGTCGTGTGCGATTCGGGAGAGAGAAAGTAAAATGAGATTTGAAATGTGGGGATTCGGTTTTATTGTAAGGTTATTTTAGTCATTTTACTCTATAATATGAGATGGCTGATCTAAACAGGGGCTGATGAGAAGAATTTCTCCATAAGCAATAACCTTCTCTCAATTATTGATGGTATATATGCTCATGAAGCTTGCGATCATAGGATGTGGAGAAGTACACACGACTATCTTGACCGTTGCTTGTTTCCGCCAATCAAAAGCGTCCATCTTGTTCCACGCACTTCCCCCTGGCCCCTTCCGCATCCAACTTTCCACCACGCTCAAGGAGGAATAGAAAACCAAACCAAGGAGCGAGAAAGTGTGAGAAAACAGAGATGGCAGCCTCATCGGACGAATTCTCGGTGGTGGTGCTGGCTTCGGATCTGGGCATAGACGCCCGTCCCTTCTTGTCTCACCAAGAAGGAGAAGAGGAGCAAGAGAACTGGCACGATTGCTCTCAGTATCTCTCTCCCGACGAAGACTTCTCCGATCTCGACCTCCTCCAGTTCTTTCGCCTACAAGGCTCCGACAAGCATGGGAACCGAATTTATCGTATTGTCGGAAAGTACTTTCCCGGTAAACAAACTGACCTGGATCTCTCTCGCTTGATGCTTCGTCTTGACTTTCTAAAATCGATTTGGTTTTTTCTATACGATATTAAATTATTATTGGCTTTCTTTTAGTGATTGTTATGTGTTTTATTATTTTGAGCTATTTGGAATTTGGATTTGGTTCTTTCTGAAATAATATTGGTATTGGTATTTTTCCTCTGTGGTCTAAATTGAGCTTTGAGTATTATCATCAACAATTTGAGCTGTTCTGGCATCCGGGTTAAGTTGGTTTTGTATATCAACAATTTAAGCTGCTTTTGCACATAGGTTTTGTTGGTTTTGAAATAATTTAATTTCTTTTCGTGGTGTAATGGTAAATAGTTTGCGTTCGGTTAAGTTATGATTAATTAGTTGAAGCAAATTAACCGACTTTAAGTGGTGTTTGTGGAAGGTCACTAAATGTGATTTGAACCCTTTTCTTTTGCTTCACTTATTTTATTATCTGCTTCGTGTTCCCAAAGTACAAACAATATATTGATAGTTTCTAAAAGTGTGGTCATAGCATATGGAGACGGATGAACATTTATGGGAAACATAGAGATTTGTGAAGGACTTGAGAAATCACCTAGTATTTGTGACATTGGAAAATTTTCTGTGTAATGGTTTTATATGTTAATGGCAGAAGTTACTTATCAAAAAAAAAAAATGTTAATGGCTGAAGCTGGTACCTGAATTCGTACTTTTTTTACTCGTTCATGGAAACAACTATTATTGTTTTGCAATGTTAAGAAGACAAGTCAACTGACAAATTCCAAACAATTTGGGGTATCTGTACCAAGTCCTTATATTTTTACTTTTGGCCAGTCTGTTTCCTTACATATTCTTGTAGCTTCTTCACCTGGAACTCAATTGGCCTTCCTCACTGTTGCAGTCTATGCTCCTGACACATAGACGTTGGAGGAACTGGCACTTCTTCATATCTAGTGGATATCAGTGATTACTTTCCTCACATTTGTGCTAAGTTATTCCTATGTAGCTTTAGTTTCTATACCTCCACTCTAATTTTATCAACTAAATTATTTTTTCAATAAATATGGACATAATGGAAGAGTATATTTGATGTTTCAGTGGTGGTGTACATTTTTTCATTGAAAAGAAAATCACGTTATATGGTTCTTTGTTCTTGAAATCAATTGTATTTCGAATGATGCAAGTGAGGATCTTCTCTTTCTTTAGTATAAACTAAAATGTCTATTATTTCAGTAATTTTTTGTTCCTGTTGTCGGTTATTCTTTATTTTGATACACTTATGAGCTACCGCTTCATTTATGATATGCAGCTCCAGTTGTGAGTGGGGAGCGGCTGAAGAAGTACATTTTCCACAAAATATGCAGTGAATTGTCAGAAGGGCCATTTTGCATTGTTTACCTGCATAGCACCGTCCAGAAGGAGGACAACTCCCCTGGAATCACCATCTTGAGGTGGATTTACGAAGAACTTCCATCAGATATCAAGGACAGGCTTCAAGCTCTTTACTTTGTTCACCCTGGGCTTCGTTCGAGGCTTGTCTTTGCCACTCTTGGCCGATTATTCCTAAGTGGAGAGTGAGTTATTTTGTTTTATTCTTGAAAAGTTTAAAATTACTTACCAAATGTAATACCATGAAATTATAAATCATGTTTTGGAGTACAACCTTATTTTACAAGTTATAAGAATCAATTTGACCATGCTATTCAAAGATTCCTGCATTGCACTCAAGTTCTCAGTAGGATATGTTTTTAAATGACTAGGAATAGGGACTCCTGATCGCCATTAGTCTTAAGTATGCAACATGCTTGATTTTTTATGTGACCATGCTAGATTTACAAGTTGCCCAGGCATCAGTGTTGTCCTCGTCATACATATTCAGTAGGCAGGCATCATACTAAAGATTATAAATGAAGCATGTTCTGAGATAGATATTTTTGTCTTTCTTATCCATATAAAGGTCTCTGAAATTTATGCATTACCTGAATGCAAATACTTCTGTTCATTTGTTTTTTTATGCACTCAGATCAAAGAACTACAAGTCAATGTAACCAATGCAATTTAGTAGAGAACAAGAGTCCTGGAAAGTTGGGTGGGCGGTAATTAGTAACAATAAGATATGGAAAGTTAGTAATTGTGGAGGACATATGCCCTGACTTGGCCATTAGAAGTTTTTGTGGCCACCAGAGTTCATTTTAGGCTTTTTACTCATCAAAGAATTGACCTTTTCAAACTCTGTCTGTAACTCACTATAGGCTCGAGAAACAAAGAGAAGATGTGTATGAACAATATATCGAGCAACAAGAAGAAGGAAAAGGAACTCCTGCACAACGTTTATTTATTTTTATAAGTACAAAGTTTAAATTAAATTAAAACAAAGTTGATTTAAAAAGACGCCTTAAGGCGCAGACTCAAATTTTAGCATGTAGTCAGGCCATGAATATTTTTCTGATTGGTAGTTTAATATGAGAACTGAGAACAAATTATTTTAGACTTATCAATTACTACTATGCAATCAGTGATTTATTCGTGATGATTTAATGCAATTATTTGTTGTTTTTTTTTTTTTTTGAAATTCTCTATTCTTCTTGTAGCTTATATTGGAAAATCAAGTATGTAAGTCGCCTGCAGTACCTTTGGGATGATATAAAGAAGGGAGAGGTTGAGATTCCTGATTTTGTGAAAGAGCACGATGATGTACTCGAGCATAGACCACTAACAGACTATGGCATTGAACCAGACTCTTTACACTTGAGTGAAGTGCCTTCCACGGCCTACTCATTTGGGAGGTATGAAGAGAGATGGCCATCAAGGGAGTATATGTCGTAGCTTTAGCTGTTGGTGCAGGGTTGAGTTGTTGCTAATTTTATATACATATGCAAGCTATCTGTACAGTATCATCTTTATGTTGTATGGTGCACTGCGGACAAAATTTGCCATCCAAATAAATACATAGAAATTTCCCACCAGATTGAGACGGGTTATCTGGAAAACCCAAGCTTCCCTTATTGTAACCCAAATTACAGGTGGACTCTTTACAGTTTTATGGAGAAACTTGATGATTCAGACGATGAAATTTTCTACTCAGCAGAGGAAGAACCTGGACTAGACGTTGAAGAGCCTAGGATCCGTGTAGCATAATTACGATGTTGAAGGTAGGTGTCTGTTCTCAGTGTTCTTGGGACAGTTGTTCCTAGAAAATTTGCCTTATTAATGCTTTCCGTAATGGCAGAGATCATTTGAAGTTCCAGTGTTGCCATATTACGCAGTGGTTTGTTGTATTGGATAGATGTGGGAAAAGAGATTTAGGAATTAAGAGAAATGATATTTACAATCTTGGAATGAGTAAGTACTGTATAATCTTTTAAAAAAAAGAGTAAATACGAGATTTATATGATAAAAAATTAATTTTTTAATAGTAAATTTTACTAATTTTATAAAAAGATTATACGACGCTTACGCATTTCACGACTGTATTTAGAATTATCAGAAATTAATAGATGTCTTGTCTGAGCTGGATTCTTTCAATTGGAGGAACAAATGCTTTCCTAGTATGATGGAGATAACCAGCATCTTCTTTCTGATAAAAAAAATCACCAATTAAAATCTTGCCAAACATTACCAGACTTTCAGCATAATTATCTACGTGCGAAAAAGTATTTTTTTTCATTTTTCTCTCTGGCACAATATTCTATATCCGAAATTATCTATAATTATTAGAAAATTTCTATTCAGCAATTACATATCGTAAATCTGTTTTCATTTTTTTTATATATTTTTTTTTTCTAGAACAAGTACGTGGTGTGAGACTGGCAGAATAACTCTTAACTATTATGATTGGTGAGAATGATGGGTCCAAGCCCAAGCCCAACTCAGTAACAGAAATAAAGGGGCCTTCCAACTGGCCCAAACACACATCATTCCCATATTACTCTTATTGAAATCAGTTTTGTGTCGTGTAAACGTGTAACGCCTACGTGGAGGGCACCGAAGAACTCCAGCACTTTGTAAGTTGAAAAGTCAAACCTCAAACCTCAAACCCCCCACAGCCCACACCTACGCATTCATTCATTCCATTCTAATATACTGAGAGCCCTCACTCAGACGCTCGCTGCCCTCACTCCTTCACCTTCCCCCAACACCCTCTTAAGCCCCCCTCCTCACGCCCTTCCTCCATCAACTCTCCCTCCGCCAGTGACGCCGACCTCCGCAAGTACCTCGGTTACGCTGCGCTGCTCCTCTTCTCCGGTGCCGCCACCTACGGCTCCTTCCCCTTCCCCGACAGCGCCAAGCACAAGAAGGCTCAGATCTTCGCTATGCTCCTTTGCCCGATGACCTCCACACCGTCTCCAACTGGAACGGAACCCACGAGGTTCAGACCCGGGTCTTCCACCAGCCCGAGAACCTTCAGCAGTTGGAGGATGTCGTCAAGGAGGCCCATTAGAAGAAAACCCGCATTCGTCCGGTGGGGTCGGGCCTGTCTCCCAACGGTATTGGGCTTTAAAGTGCCGGGATGGTGAATTTGGCGCTGATGGATAGTGTTTTGGTGGTGGATAAGGAGAGGAAGACGGCGAGGGTTGAGGCCGGGACAAGGGTTCAGCAATTGGTGGATGGTATTAAAGACGATGGCCTTACGTTGCAGAATTTGCTTCCATTAGGGAGCAGCAGATTGGTGGCATTGTGCAGGTGGGCTTGCCTTGACTAGTCTTCTCTTTTTCCCTCTTGGGGTATTGACCGTTAATCTAATGGCAGCTTCCGGAATTTCATTTGGGCTTTTTAATGAAATTCTTAATACTTACTCAAAAAAAAAAGAAGCTGGAAAAGTGCTGCAATATAATTATATAAGGCTGTTTCTTCTCCAGGAAAAAAAGTTAATTACATTTTATATTTTCAAAATTTCACTCAATTCACAATATATTTACAAAATTACTAATTGTATTAAAGTAGACCTTCAAATTCTTAAAACTTTCCAATTCCCCTTTCCGACTATTACCAGCATTAAATCTAACAAATATTTACTACATATACTGGTTATGTGCATAACATTTTTACAGAAAATGTAATATTTATCTAATTTATTATCATTGACCATATAAAATATAAAATAATATATATTATTAATTAATAATATATCATAAATCATTAAATAATTTTTTTATTAATTTATATATGGTTAATGAATATCAAATAATTTCATTGTGTACATAGATTATTCATATTTGCTTCCAACTTAAGTATAAAATAATTTTATATATGATTAATGAATAATTAATAGCATATATTATTTTCTATGATCAATGATAATAGTTAAATGAAAATTATATTTTTACAGTGAATTTTCGTTAGATTTAACGTTGTTGGTAGATGAAAGGGGATGATTGGGAAGTTTTGAAACTTTGACTCTTTGAGGGTCCACTTTGATGTAATTAATAGTTTCAGAAGTATATTGTGAATTGAGTGAAAGTTCGAGGAAGCAAAATGTAATTAACCTCCAAAAAAATAAAGGGGAAACACTTACCGTTATGATATTTCATTAAACGTGTGAGAATAATGTCTCATGTGGGGAGCATTAACTATATTGGAGCGCATGAGAGAGACTGGGGATTGGGGAAGAGAGCTACGAAAGAACTGAGAAGCCTGTAACTTAAAAACACGACAAGCTGTGTGGTATACATGACTTGCTCTGGTTCTGATGATTGTTCACGAGTATACAACCTACACCTTATAATGGATTATGAACTATAGCTGATACAGACTCTGATGCTTTCTGTCGCCATCCAAGAATCCACTTTTTCTTGTGCTCCAAACATGACAGTTCGAAACTTATGAGTCGTTATAATTTGTAATTTGTCAGGCTGTTAAGTCTAATGGTGGCCGAGAATGTACACTTACATGATATTTCCGGTTCTTAAACTGGGAAGGAGGACAAACATAAGAATAAAAAAGGTGGGTGAATGCAGTATTTAGTTGACAAGTAAGTCAGCAAAGCATCTTGGTCTAATCTATATATGCATCTTTTGGGTAATAGTTTGGTTCTAAGCCTTTTTTTTAACACTCATATACGTTAGGTTGGTGCCCAAGTTATTGAAATGTGGGTGAATGCAGTATTTAGTTGACAAGTAAGTCGGTAAAATTTTATTGATAGTAAAGACATAGCCCAAGTACACCATACACCGGGAGTATATATTGAACATGCCTAATTAGAACTAAGCACTAGTGAGAGATACAAGCAGTAATTGAGAGATATGTTGGAAAAGTGATAAGGTTTCTGCCATAGTGAGAAGAAATCAGAATTGCTAAAAATGCTCATTTGGATGCGTACATGCTATCTCATCCTGTGTTTAAATTTTTCTTGACGATGTATCAGAAACTGCTTACCTTGTGGCACTGTCTGATTATGACGTGGGATTAGGTGTAAACTAAAATGAAATCAATCTATAACTTCTTATCTAGCTTACCTGGTAGGGTTGATAAGTATTTAAGAAGTCATGACAAAATGAAGAATGTATTCAAATGATATAATAAGATTGCCATGTTATTTTTTGTTGCTTAGCTTGGAAAAATACTGAGGTAAGATTTTTGTTCAAGCTCTGCTCTGCTTGTTTAATTATTCATTCAGACATGCCAATCACTATCTGAACTAGAGTAGCTTAGATCGTTTTCCAGCTCTGTTGGTTCATCTGTTATGAAAGATATTTACCTAAAGCTATTGCATTTTTTTACTCGTAAAAATAAAAAAGAAAAACTTTCTCATTTTTTTCTCTATTGTTATTGACATGTTTGCATTGTTATTGTGTTGACTAATTTATTTTAATCAATTGATTGCTTATATTAGTTACCCGCAGAAAATTTAAAACTGGATCTCCGGACAGCTATGATGCAGACATAAATGAGCCATCATTTACAGAGTTGAGAGATAAATTACTTGCCCTGGATCCCCTCAACAAAGACCATGTCATTAAGGTCAATAAAGCCGAGGCTGAGTTCTGGAAGAAGTCAGAGGGATAAAGAGGAGTGATGAAATGAAATATTGGACTTTGATTGTGGTGGCCAACAGTGGGTTTCTGAGACATGTTTCCCTGCAGGAACGCTAGCCAAGCTAAGCATGAAGGACCTTGAATATACATTGAAGAGCTGAAGCAGCTCATTGAGAAGGAAGAGATACCTGCACCTGCTCCAAGAGAGCAGCGCTGGACAGCTCGCACCAGGAGTGCCATGAGTCTTGCTTCAAGCTCAGTAGATGATGATATTTTCTCATGGGTAGTTTCACTTACATCTTTCCTTTTTCTACTTTCATTCCTTTCTTGATTTTTGAATGTTGGCTTCATTTTACTAAGGAAGTAGTGGGAGAGATCTATTGCCAAGTAAAGATGTGTACTTGGGTAGTCGAAGGTATTGAACATGACATAATTTAGAAACATGGCTTCCAGGGACAACTCTACATGTTATTGAACTTTATGATTTTAATCTTGTTTGACAGAATGGTGTGAAAGTATTTATAAAAAGAAATATTCATGTTTACTTTTTGCTTGTGGATCAGGTTGGTATAATCATGTACCTTCCCACAATGGACGCCTGCCAGAGAAAGGAAATAACAGAGGAGTTCTTCCATAACCGTCATCTGACCCAGTCACGGTTGTGGGATCAATATTTTGCTTATGAACATTGGGCTTAGATTGAGGTACTACTAATTCAATCTTGGAAAAACTTCTCTATTCATGTATTCATAAGTTTTAAATCATGAGATGTCATTGTGTGGTATCTTGGAATGCATAGAAACTTTCTGGCTTAAATTTATTTGGAACCTTTTGATATTCCACATTTCCTCAAAATTCATTTTGGTTTCTATATCTAATAAATCAGTTTTTGTTTTTTTGAAGGGATTTGTTAAATTGAAAACTGTATATAAATCCTTTGCTATTCATCACATCACACACCACACTTTTTTTATTACAAGCATTTCCTTCTCTCTTTTTTCTTTTATCATATAAACACATGCGGGTCCCGCATGACAAAGAAGAGCTTGCAGCTCTCCAAGCAAGATTGAGGAAGCGTTTTCCTGTGGACGCATACAACAAAGCTCGAAGGGAATTGGATCCTAACAGGATCCTTCTAATAACAAACTGGAGAAGCTGTTCCCATTATCAGATACCATCTGAGAAGCATCTTCGTTGGTTAGTCACTCATCTATCGTTTTTCTTTCTAATGTCTACTCGCTGATGGGAGGATCTTTAGCGCACATATATTTCCTGTACATTAATACGAGGAAATGTAAATTAGTGAGTGGAGTCAGAAAAGTCAGTGAGTATTAACTGTTCTGAAGGGAGGGTGAGATTTTTTAATAAATTGTCTGGCTACGTTCAGTAAGTATGCATTTACCAAGTGTATATATATATATGTATGTATGTATGTCGTATGATGGGGCTGCATGTAGGGATTCTCCATTAAACATATGCCTCTTGTGCTTTGTCAAGTGATGGCCTTTGTATGCGTGTTAATCACCATCTTATACTCTTTATCTTTTATGTTACTTTTCCACACATATCTTCGGATGTATCTCGTTAGGCTTTAAATTAATGGCTGCGTTTGTAAAATGTAAAATAGGACCCCTCCAAAAGTGGATCTCAATAATTGGATTTCAAATGCATAGCATCCCTAAATCATTTGTCAGCCCAAATTTATACCATTCGACTTGTTCTAGTCCAAGCAACCAACTGATCCACTCATTAGCCTCCGTACAAATTACTCGCAGGTTCCATCCCCAATACCTCTCACCCATCCTTCTGAATCTACTACTTCTACTTGTCAAGCGATGCTTATAATTTTTTCCCGAGTAATATATATAATATGGCCCATTTACTACACACTTTCGGGACTTGGTCGAATTTCACGATTCAGAAAAAATAAAAAATATTCATTAATTTATTGAAATGTTAAAAATAAATTATTTAATCGGAGGAATTTGCTGTGGCAATGAACATGAATTATGATACGATGCTGGTCATAATTGATATATGTATTACAACATGATACTGGCTCGCACAGAGAATAGCTGTGAAATCCACCGATCGACAACAAACGAACCCAAGAAGGAATAATAAAAAAGGGGAAAGATCGATGATGGTGTACACTACTCAATACAGCAGTTGTTAAGCTTATTCCGTGCCCCATCGTTTTCAAGATGATGGATTAGACGCATGCTTCGCAAATCCAACAGCAGCACAAAGCGAACAGGCTGCACCAATTATAAGAAGTAGGCAAAGGAATTAAAGAACATTAGTTGCATGAAGAGGGAAAGAAAATGGACAACAAATAGAAACAGCAGGTCGGGCTTCATGTATTCCACTTCCCCTTCCTAATTCTGATCAGAACTCTTTTATCTTTGTCTATGAAATTCAAATATATATATATATATATATACATAGTCAGGAGAATCAACTTATTCTTCCTCTTACTAAAATTGCTATGAAGGAATTTCATGGCTTACCATCCCTCTATGAAGCCCCTATCTCCTCTCTTCTTGTCACGACTGCAGCATTTCTTCTTTTCCGTCGGGGGGTTTTCGGTCGGGTATCCTTTCAATTTGAAAGAACAAACATAAAATAGTGAGTTCTATTCATGTATTCTTTCAGAAGCAATACGCAAAAGATCAGACAGGAAGAGAGATTAGGAAATAATAACCTTTAGGTGGCGGAGGCTGGTTCTTCGGTGCAGAAGACTTCATTTCGGAAGGGAAACAGAAACAGCAGCTAGCTAGCTAGTCTTGTGTCTTTCAGTCACTGTCTTGTATTAGTCTTTTATCATGTAGTGCTCAATTGTATTCTCCCTGCCATGGTATATATACACACTAATTAACCCGTAACCCTACACGGAAATGGGGGAATGGAATATAACAATTGGCAGAAGAGGCTCCGATCTTTTTTGGGTCGGCAATAAACAAAAACACACCAGTCCACTCAGCTGCATGGTGAATGCGGTATTGCATGCATGCATGCATGAGTGATTTGAGATGGAGAGTAGAATATCATTATTCTTTTGCTTAATCTTTTGAGCTGAAATGGATGTGCATGGCTGGTTCGGGTACATGCATGATTTGTCTACTTTAGAATTGGATTCCATTTTTTTTTTCAAAAGCATATCACATTGGAAGCAAGCAAGCAAGAGTTTTCCACCTCATACGAATAAAAAGCAAAACCAAAAGCCTATTTCTAAGGCGTGTGATAGCGAAAAGAGTGTCTAAATCCAGCAGACTTGTACATTTGCTTTTGATTTTTGGATTCTTTACTTCGTGAAGATCAAGAGAATATATGTGTGTAGCTGTCGGATGTATGAAAAGCTATAAAAATAGTTTTTGAGAAAGAAAATAAGAAAGTTAAACCAATAGCTTTGCTACTTCTTTCTCCACGGAATATATGCTTTGAAGAAAATAAATAATAAATAAAATTGTCAAAAAAAGCATGTAATGAACGCGTTATGCTGACAATCAAGTAGGATTAATTAGAATAATCTATCAAATTTGTGAATAATACAATACTCGAACAGTTTTTTTTTTTTTTGGTTGTTGTCAGTTATGATCTGTCTATTAAAAAGCAATTATTGAAGGTGTTTAGATATAATTGGTCCACGTTTTCAAAGTCGGTGTAGAATTAACTGGGTTTTTACCCATTGGAACACAATATAATATATAAAAAATTCTACTCATCATCATTTTTCTTATCATCCTCTCATTATCATTTTTTCTCATGGAAGTATCCATCATCATCCATGCGCAAGGTTCATAGCTGGGCTCTCTACATTGCTTCATTCCCAAATTAAGAAGAGCTAAACTACTGCCGTTTAGGCCACGTCCTCTCGTGACCAGCCGGCCCTGTTGGCCCAGATTCGGGTCTCGAGTATCCAAGATTTTCTTGTAAAAAATGACTTGTTTATGTAAATTTTGCACAATATCTTTAACAAAATAATTTTTTTTTATCAATTATTATTTATTATTTTACATCTCACATTCTATAAAAAATAATTTCATACTCTATTAAAAAAATATAAAAATAAATAGTAACTGATACATAAAATTTCTCTTAAAAAAATACAATATCTAAAGAAAAAAAAAAAGTAAGATAACATGAAAATATCGATCTTTTTATTGGAATGTCAAGTGTATTTTTTTCTTAAAAATACTGACAAGACTTACGACGAGATCTTAATTAGTTACGACACTATAGCAAACATTAATTAATATTCGAGTCTTTGGTTTCATTTATTTTCACAATTCTTCTCAACTCATTTTATCTTATCTCATCTATCATTATAATTTTTTCAAATTTTTACACAAAATAAAATAAATAATTTAATTTTTTCAAATTTAAAAATAAAAATAATATTAAAAATATATATTCTAATAATATTTTATTCAATTTTTAACTTTAATCTCAACTTAACTGATCATTTCATCATATCTCATTGTAAAAGGTAATAATTTCTTCCCCACAATTCACCGCTTTTTTATTTATTTATAATATGAGATATTACATTTACAACAACGAGCAAAAAATAAATACTAGGAGCTAGCTAGCATTAGTCCTCTGCATGCATGACATAATTAATACCTCGCACGTATATAATAAATCAAAGCATCGATCTCTCAAATATATAATTATATGGTTTTAGTGGAGCTTTTGAAGAAAAATATCAAAGCCCCAAGTACATGTCATGTTAAAACCCCATATATATACTACGCCCTCCTCCAAACTATTGAATTCGAACCCATTAATGCCTTTGTTTCTAATCAGTCTAATTATTACGTCCTTAAATTTCCTGGAAATACCAAATTCCCAAGTTTAATTAATTAATTAATATCGACGATAGTCTTTTTGGTGGGCTAGCTGGCAGGCATAAATGGATAAAGTCTGGCTTGGTTTGGTAAGTTTGTGAGTCAAGTCGGAGTCAGCATTGATTAAACCATTTTCTTTCCATCCCTTATTTTTTTTTATTTTTCCTTTGATAAAAAAAAAAAGAAAGAAAAAATGTATATATGGGTAGACATAATTGAATTGGCAGAGAAACCCAAGGACCAACAAAATGAAATATTTTTCGTGTCTGGAATCATTAACATAGAGACCAATTGTATGACACAGAAAAATTCATGAAGGACTAATGTTTTTGAGGGCCGGCCACTAGATGATGATCATGATCATGATCATGATCATGCAGTACATTATTATGTGAAGTGTTTGACCTTTCATGGTACTCTAGTACTGCTCGGACACTAATTTTTGGGACAAGGTTATTTATATTCAAAGGCAATGCAATGGAATCTGCGCATACTTTCCACAAAATCATTATTTTCAATCATAATGATCACGTTGTTTCTAAGTTGACTATTTTTAATTCCGCAAAGGGTTTCATATATAATAATTAGTTTACATAAATATTGTTTCATTTCTTAAGTGATCAAGTCTCGTTGAGTAAAAAGTCATGAAGACGTTGGAACGATGATGATTATTGAGAAGCTGATAATTAGTGTGATCTTTTGCCGTAACTTCAATAGTCAATCAAGTTAAAAACATTATGATTGAGAATTTGATCTTTGCAAAGAATATATATGCATTTTTTCGTATGTTTTTTTCATGACTAGCTAATTTACATAAATATTATTCTCTTGTTTAAATGAAATATATGAGTGTAAAATCAGAATTTGAATTCAAAACTTCTGTTCTGATACTATGTGTCTAAAAAATTTAAACAAATGAGAAGAGATAGATTTTATTATTTAATCATATCTTATATAATAATTGAATTGACTGTGAAAATTGGTTCTTCACAGCTTCTTGATTTATATCATGTTCTTTAGAAAATGTATTCCCCTTTACAGGCCAGGACAGAGAGGTAGCAAAGGAGGAAAAAAATAAAAGGGGGCTTGGAAGCATGCCTGGCCTGTCTCTGATAGTACTCCTCCTCGGTTATGTAAATCTCTCTCTCGTGTCTTCCTTCCGGTATTGGGTAATGAAAAAACAGATTGCAGAAGCTCATGAACTGGTAATATTCAAAACTATAACTATATATATATATATGTCGACCGAGCTTCAAAGAGAAAATAAAACAAGAAAATTGAGCACCACAGGTGGTAGAGGGTTGCAGCCTTAACCATTTGAATGGCGATGATAAAGAATAGTACTTATTTACTAAACATTAATTGTGATGAAAAATATAAAAGCAAAGTTAAGAGGAATGGTAATTATTTCAGTAGGGCTCTATGGTTTTCAATAATCTTGGGTGACGTGACACGCTTAATTAATTGATTTGGTAGATCAACTATTTCAATGAAAATCCACTTAAAATTTCTTTGTTTTATGAAGAATGTTGTTTTTTTATGCTATATTAAATGTTATCAACTTCAGTTACAATTGCTTATAGAAAATACACTGCACACGTATACGTTTGTAATGGAAAACACCACACATTGATTTATGCATGCTATCTGTTAAATATACAAGGACCAGATGGCATAAAGCTCTCCAAATGCATGGCCGGAGAACCAGCTCGAACCCCCGGGCCACCCGTATAAAATAAAAATCAGTTACACTTATTATACGACACACACACACACACACACATATATATATATATATAATTAGAGATGATTTATAATGAAAAAATAGATATAATATATATAGGCAAGAATTAAAAGACAACAAATATGCATAAGTGAGCACGTCTAGTTAACTCGAGTGTTTAAGGAACTTTTATATATATGATCATCAAATAAAGCAAACTCATTAAATGAAAGATTGGAAAGAATATATATTTCATTACACATAACAGAGAGAGAGGGCCCCTACCCCACTTCACTTTTTCACGACATAAGTTACCTTTTGTAGGCAGCGCTATGATGATCAGCAGCTAGCCAGCGGCCCAGGCTCTTTTGGCTTCTGCAATACCGACTCTTCCGAGATATATATTAGTACGTAAGTAGTGTCGAAATGTTCGGTTTCATTTGTTATGCGTGTATTAAAAAAGGTGCGAAAAAATGGCGCATGGTAGGGGCGGAGTTCAAGAGAGTTGCAGGCCGTAGCAGCTAGCGGAATCAGTACGTAGAAAAGCTGATCATAATGTATATTTGTTTGCTGACAATTACATGAATATCTGTGGTATGTTGGGTTGTCTGGCACATGAGTAGTACCAGTACTGGTACTAGTACTGCAGCATGCCATCTTAATTTCATGGTTTTTGTAGGGGCCTCCCCCCGCGTCCATACGAGATCATAGCTAGCTGCGCGGCCTTTATATGCAGCCTAATTTCATGGAGACTGGCCTGCCTGCAGATCATCATCGATGCCATATATCGAGGCTATAGACAGAGGCCCTCGGCCAGATTATATCTCTGGTGATCATCCATCCCCTGATCATGACGTGTCCTTCAATTTCTATTCTCAACTTTTTTTTTGAGTTCTTTTGTTTTGTTCTATTTGGATCTATATATATATATATATATATATATATATATGCGCTAGAAATTGCTTAAAATGTACATAATGTACATGATGTACAATGTAACAATATTAATGTCGCTCACATCAATAAAATCCACCAATTGCTTAAAAGTGTAAAACAAATATTTGGGTAACACATGAATTATCGGCACTATGTATAGCCTTAATTGATCGGGATTTAATGATTTAATCTTCCATCTCCATTAAAATCAAGAAATAGTGCCCACTTTAATTATGCATATTTAAGAAACTATATATGCCGGCGTTTCTTTTCCTAATTGCTCCTTTTTAATATCATTCAGTTCTTTTTTCTTTTTCTTTTTTTGTAATATTGCTCTATAATATTTCAAGAAGATGGGGGGCTTGATGAAAATACAAAGAATACTGCCTTGTGCCAAGTCCATCTTACTCTAGCTTATTTACAATGGAGGAGATATTACTTCATAATTGTTCTTTTTTTTTTTAAATAAAATAAAATTTTTCCCCGGGTTCATGATCAGCCCAATGAGCACAATAAAGGTCCAGAATACATTTTTTTTTATTATTATTGTTACTACAAATTATTAAAAAAGAAAAAAAAAACTTATCTCAATTAATAGGAAAAACTCGCCCAAAATTCTAGCCAGCTACTACCTACTCACATTCAGAGGCAGTCGAGCATACAAACAAAGTGTCCTCTATCAATCAATTAGCCTGACACAACTGAGCTGAGCTAAGCCAGCGTCTCTATTTTCACTCTTCTAAGTTAGGACTCATATCAAATCAATAGTCCAATCCTCTTCCTCAGAACCTCTCTCTCTCAAAAAAATAAAAATAAAAACTCTCTCTCTCTCTGGTCAACTATAGCAGCTCCACCACAAAATATCATTCCTACGATACTAACGTTCATGGCCATGAAAACACTGTCAAATCGATCTCTTTCAGTTACCGATTAGACAAATTAATGAGATGCCAAAAAGTTAATCGAAAATCCGTCCAACCACCGTTTTTCCACCTTAAGTAGATGATCGAAAGATTCCAAATTTCTCAATTATATAGCAGCAAAGCCATTATAAATTACCTTGCCCCATCCATACGTACCTTATTTTCTTGATCATCTATAGTAGTAGTAAGGGTGGCTGGATCATGCAATAGATATTGAATTAAATTCTTACAACATGGAGTTTTTAAAGATGCCAGCAAGCTGCAGGTTGAGTTCTTTTAATATATTCCTGGCAAAATGGATCAGTACTACTTCAGAAGCTTCCGTCAAGTGTATATGAAGGAGATGAGTCATGATCATCTTAGCTCACGTGCTGTGATACGTCCAATCTCAAACGAATGACTATTCTATAGAAAGAAAATTGCATGCAGATCAGGTTTCCAAATTTCTACGTACCTGTGTTTCCCAAGGTAGTAAGCCAAACTACGTTTTTTTGCTACTAATTAGATGAACCGTAGATGAGAACCTAATTTTCAAGCAAATACGTACCCTTTTAATTAATATGCTTTATTTCTTTTTATTTTCGGAAGAGAGCAGCATTTGCTTATTTTTATTCTTTTGCACTTAATTGTAACTAAGCTAGCGTTGAATATTTTGGAGCAATACAAGTACTTAGTAGTAGTTAGGTATTCAACAGAGACTACATGAGAGCAGTGATTGAGAGAGTTTTTTGTGGAGTATAACACGAAGGTCCAGAGTACTTCAACTTATTTTGATTAATTCAGCCTAAATTAATTCCCGATCTCAGGCTGCTCATTCGCACAATCGACATGCTTTATGCATCTGAAAACAAAATGCATGCCATTGTTACGACAATAGTACTAGTAATTTTCAAAGCGATGTAACTATAAGGATATCTTCATCACCACACATTAACCTGAAATATGGTTGAACAACGACAAAGAACGCATAACATTCACCTTGAAGCATAGATGATTATATATGGACATTCACAAAACGCACTAATTAAGTTGACATAATATCAGCACACAACGAAAGAGAAAAAGGGAATGAGAAAGCTAGCTGATCATTGGAATTTGGAAGATAAATCTAGACAAGCAACCAAAGAAAGATATGTGTGTTCGGTACCCCCACAACTAAAACCATTTCTTGATACAACATATATAATAATAATCTTCGTGAGGAAAGAACCATATTTCTGTATTCCAGGCTATATATATACATTATATATATATATAAGAAAATGAACAAGCATAACGTATTTAATTATGAGCTGGAAGCTGGCTTAGCTGCATGAATGCTATTAATTATTAGCATGTACCAATTAATATTCTGCTGAAAATGGCTTTTTCCGGATAATTAATAAGCTTAATTTGTAGACACGACTATCTACTAGAGGGCCGTGATATCTATATATATAAATATATATATAGAGAGAGAGAGAGAGAGATAGTGTTGTGAGAACACGGTAAGATTAATGGAACACGATTAGATCAAACTCGTATAATAACTAGCTATCATATGTAAGCTTTATAAAACTTCCTTGGTCCTTAGGGTTTTCAAAAGGCACTCAAGCATAACCGAACCAATAATTAAAAGCCTGTTGTCTGCTTATTCATTTGTGACATGCTACAAAAGAAAAAACTTGAAGAGTCAATTTGACGCAGGAGGAATTTGCATCATGATGATACATAGATGATCTGATCATCTATAGATGATCATAATAAGCAGAACTTGTCAGAACAATAAACAATTGATTTATGCCAAATTACACTCATAATGACTAAGAATCATTAATTATGGCATTCTGACCGTATATTAATGCTGTTTTCTCTCTGCAAGAGATCAGATTTACAAGTGTAGATGAACTCATGAAAGCAATATTAACAATGAATAATAGCTGGAGTAAAGAACTCCCTAACTGAAATACAAGTTAAAATGATTAAGCTGTGTTTCTGTTGTTCAATTGGAGTCTGATCTTATGGAATCTCAAATTAAATTGCCTATCCGTGAGAGGCCATGACCAAGACAATGTTCTCAGAATGATGCCAAGCACTCTAGCTGACGTTTTTTTCATTTTTCTTTCAAAGTTGATGAACCCAAATTAAGTCGAAGAAAAAACGGGACAAGAACAAGATACAATGTACAGGAAAACACTAGACAAGCTCAAAGATCAACGAAACAGACCATTATACCCACTGGTCAAGAAAAAAATGCATTAAAAACCCTAGGGTTTTAGCAGGAAGATTTTAAAATTATAGAAGATCCAAAAAGGCAGGGGGACAAAAAAGAGGATTGCATGGAGGGAATCCAGAGTTAGGTAATATATAGCAATATATAAGTAAGCCGTCGTGTGTAGTCACACTCATGTTGCATTCATGCAAGACAACCAATCAATTTGTCCACAGCCATACATTTATCTTAAAATAATCAGCCAAAATTATAGCCAATCAAGTTTCCCCAAAAGCCTATGGGTGCTGGAAAAGAAATAGGCAAAAGGGGAAGAGACAGCTCATTTCCTTCATTAGAATATAAGGCACCCATATCCAAACAAAAGCTTGAAAAAAGAATGAAAAAACAGGAAACCCCCCTTGCAAAAGAAACCAAAGATTTTCCCGTGTATTGAAATATATAACGGGGCAACAGGAAGGTGAGTGGGGGGACAAAAACAAAATGATCACAATAAATAGGCCATGATATTAGATATTGATCAATAAATACAAATGAGTTGACAGGCCGGGTGCGAAAAGATTGACCTGCGTCTATCCTCCGTCGTGTATCCTCGGTGCAAAATCTCAGATCCACCTTGTCTCATCTTCCATCTCCACTGAAACTGAACTTCATCTTTTGATCACTGAAAAGCCCACAAAAACCCAAAAGTACGCCCTACAGAACATAGAGAGAAGGAAAAGAAAAGCGAGTGACTGAAAATTAAAGAAAAATATATAATCCAATAAACTCCATGAGTAGTTTTCATCAAATTTCAAGTTCTCTTTCACCCTCCATGGATATATTATATTAGATTAAGATAAATATATCAGGTTCAGCTTAGAAGTCATGAGAATGGTGATACAATGTTGGGTCACAGCCACCTTGCGACCCATGCCTGTTCATGCCCTCCCTCTGGCTATTGTGGCTGCTATCATCCTCCCCATCCATTGATCGAGATCCCATTTGACCTGAAGCCGTCGCGCCCAGATTGAGATAAACCATCCTGGAATCAAGGTTAAGGTTCGCCATGTTGTTCCCACTACTACCGCTGCTATGATCATCGCTCATTGGCGGATATATGGTGGTGGAAGAAGGAGCATTTGTATTGCCTTCTTCACGAGAAAGAACGAGGGCTGCTGATTGAATCAGCTCAAGGCAAAGCCTGAGCTTGTTGGGTTCGATATGTGCTAGCCCCGGGACGGCTCCTTTGAAAAGGAAATCGGACGTTAGGGTTCTCAGTACGTCGAGGGGGGTAACCCCATCGACGGTCCGAACATTCGGGTCGGCATGGTGGTCGAGAAGGACCGCCACCATGTCGGGCGACACCATTTCAGCCGCAATGTGAAGTGGGGTTTTCCCGGCCGGTCCAGCAGGGTAATTAACATCTGCTGCACCGAGCTCAAGCAAGGCTTTCACAACTTCTCGGCTACAATTTTCGACTGCGTAATGCAAAGCTAATGCCTCGTCGAGATTTAGACCTTCGCCCATAACCATAAGCTTGACAAGTTCCACATCAGACGAGTCGAGTGCCCGTCTCATACGGCGGATCTTTTGGTCTTCGAGATCAGCGGCTGCACCAAGATCTTGGTGGTGGTGATGGTGGTGGTGGTGATGGGGCATGAGGGAGCGGCGGGCGAGAGAGGATTTGAGGCGAAGCTCTTCAATCTTGGCCACGACATCGATGGGGAGGTGCTTGGCTAAGACTTCAGGAGGGAGGCCAGATTTTGCAACAAGGTGGGAGCATGTGGTCCAAAGCTGGTGCATCTCTTGCTTTCTTGAAGCTAGTAGGACTTTCATTACATCTTCGATTGAGGCTTTCTCCACCATGCTCGCCAATTGCTTCTGTGGCCCAAAAGACAAAAAAGATAATTATGGTAAGTAGAATTTACATCACAGGTGTTAGATGTCTGGGAAGTTTTCGCATAGATGAAAAGAAAATGATGGGATGTTTTGTGGTAGAATTGCGTTTAGCAGCCATTCTGTCGTGGTTTGCTCTCTTTTAGTTTTTCAATTTAAACCCAAATGAGGAAAGTGAATGTTTGGGAAAGATTTGGTGTGCTGACTGTGGAAGACAAGACTATCACGATCTAAATTTAGAAACTGGGGTATGCAGCATAAAGATATATAGAAGGAACCCAATTCAAGAAACACGAAATTATACACGAAACCATGATATATATGCTTCTTTTGTCACACGAACATCAACGTTTTATCCAGAAGAAAAAAATGATTTTTTAGCGTATAACTGAAAGAAGAAAACGAAGACGTACAATATTGAAGAGGAGGTGGTAAAGAACAACAAACTCTGTAGGAAATTGAAAAGCTAATCGGATGAGATACTTCGAAGACGAACTGAGTAAATAACAGATTGTATCCGACCAGATACACGAGGAGAGAGTACTAATTCAAATGCGTAGATAGGGGAACTGAAACAGCGTGAAATAAAGCTCAAGTGCTTATAAAGGAGAAGACTGGACATAACTTTTCTTTTAAAAAAAAGTTGAAGATTATAGAACAAAAAACCAGTCTTACCCACTTCATCAGAAGAGTAAGTAAATTCCTAAACGATAATATATAAAGAATTAAAGAAAAAAAAACCGCCAAATTAAGATCTCACCCACTTCCAAAACCAAATCCAGTAATTGCCCAAATTCCCAAGACCCACAAAAACATATGACTTGCTCACTCCACCACACTGACCAGCAAAAGACAGAGAAACGACGCATCGTCACAAGTAGAAAGAAACCTGAGTGAGCAATGCGAGCTGTTCGACACCAAAGGATCTAGCGGCAGCAAGAGTGTCGAGAGCAAGATCAACGGCTGAGGTGCAATGCGTGTGCCAGCACCCTCTCTCCCCACAATTAGGCCTTGGCTCATGCTTTTGAGGCACAATAGAGACTTGGCCGCTGTACAAGAACTGCAGCAGCAACAAGAACACCTCGTATCCCACCTCGTTCACCGGTATGACGCCCGGCCTCGAGCCCGGTGACCCCGCCGGGTTGATTCTGGACCCAGCTGGATCCAGCCCGGAAGGCGGGTCTGGCCCACAAAAGAATTTCCTAAAGAAGAGGCTCCGCGCCGCCAGGATGCATCGGTGGGCGTGGACTAGACGACCCTCTACGCTGAAGGTTACGTCGCTGAAGGCTTGGCCATTGATGAGGAGGTTGAGGTAGTCCATGGAAAGAGATCTTAGGGAGTCATCCAGGGTCATGGTTAATTGTCTCTGGTTTTAGGGTTGCGTCGTCTCTTTTTGTGCTTACTGGAGTGCGTGTCTGATCAGAGAGAGGGAGAGAGAAAGGTGGAAACAGAAGAGTTATTAGCTAGGAAGTAGTGCAAGAAAACAGGAAGAGGATTGGGGTCATTTGCTCCTCTTCTATGTCTTGTTGATGATGGCACTATTGTGTGTTTTTATGAGATTCTTTGTGTCAAATGGAGTGGTGTAGTGCGTGTGGGGATGGCGGTGTTTTTGTGTTATAAGTAGAACTGTACAAGTAGATATTTTGAGAGAGAGAGAGAGCGCAATATGGGTGGCTGTTCTGGGCGGCTGAGGTATTTAAAAATGAAATAAATGGAATAATTATTGACAATTAATTAATAAATTAGATTGGAGGAGAAAGAAGAAAATGATTAGATGGAAATGAAAGCATTTGTCGTTGTTTATTTTTTAAACAAAAAAAAAAAAAGGAGTTTCCCCATATGATGAATTATTTTTTGGTTAGTCCGTGTTTCACTATTGGTAATGTATATACTAAAAAACCACATTAACATATTTATTATTGATTATTGAAGAACGTCAGGCTTAAACAAGAGAATTATTGGTAAAAAGTGTGTACTACTTTAGACGACATGGATGTGCGCTGTTGACTGCCAAGACTACTACTACTCATGTTGTGGTCTTCACCATTCGATCTCAAGGCCTTGATCATCATTATATATAGTAATTTATATGGAATTTTTAATTTGTTGCCGGGGGAATATCCTTAATTAACAGACTGGAAACAATATTAATTTCACCTGCTACAACATACCCTTTGAAAAAACCAACAGTTCTTTTATCTTTAATTCAAATTAAAACGATAAATTTAGAAACTTTTTTGAAAAAAGTTTGCGGGTAAATATATAGAAAAAGAGATCCATATAAAAAAAAATTATTTTTTAATTATGAATCCTGTTCTTTTTAAAAAAAATTGTGAGACGTTTATCCATTCGACTATATCTATATAATTAATTTATTAATTACAAGGCAATATATATATACACACATACATATAGGCAAAGAAAAAAGCGTTTTGTAGACTTTTTTGGTTTGTGGGAGAAGAGACTGATGATCCTGATAGCTTGTTAATCCTCTGCCTGCCGACTAGTGCCATCACTTTCTTGGCCAGGGCCATGTCGCACCAACGTACAACTGTAACTCACCGTGAATACCGAACAATAATATTAATTGGATAAAGTCCATTAATTTAACATCTTCTAGTAATTTCCCACTAATTATTTGAACGTCGATGTATTATTATTTTGAAAAAATAAGGATAGCTTTTTTATTTTTCCCCTTTGGTAAAAGATTCTTTGGAGATAGCTAGCTAGCTACCTTATAGCCTTTAGAAATATAACATAGCTGGGATTGGGATAGCTTGACTTCCATACAAAATTACGTAGGTAAGTACCTTTACCGATGTTGGAAGTTTTCTATGCTTTTGGTGCTTCCTATATATATATAACGTACGTAATTAATTGTACGTGACCAACAATTTATAAATAACCTATATATATTTATGTTCATGTTGAAAGTATTATATATACGTATAAATGTATATATATGATGCTTACAAGTACATAATTTCTTAATTTTCTCCTCCTTCCTATTCATTTTTCAAATGTTTTTGAAACCCGGCCGTCAGAAAATCAATTTAGGGACCAACCTACCTACCTAATTAGCCAACATGTTTATTTATTAATTTATTAAGTTTGTTGATTCTCTCAACCTTATGTCATTGATGACAAAGTTAAAAATATATAGGGCGAGAAAGAAATTACCCTTAATTACAACCCCAACTACATGTACAACTCGTTATAATTTGTGGCGAGAGAGCGCCATCATATATATCGTCCATTTTGGAGGAGATCCAATATTAATTCAAACTATTTTTAATAAAATTACAGTTGATTTGACACAAAATATATAGTTTAGTTCTAACTAATATATAAAAATATTTAGGTGATATGTCGTATACATCAGTGAAATTATAATTTATTGATCACCAAGTACCATTCAAATACATACAAATATATATATATGCACATGCAGCCATAATTTTACTATGTTATTTATTTTTATTTTTATTTAGCAAGACTTGTCGTTCTCTATTAAAAGAGTCACCAATATGGAAAAAATTAAAAATAATGAGGTTCCTATTTAAACAAATAAAGCATCATTGTTTTATATTTTACATTATTTAATGTATATGTTCGTTGGCATATACATTAAATAAACCATAGATCAAATGATGATGAAAGTTGTCTTATTAGTAATTACTTAGTTGTTAACTTGTGATCATGAAGGTCCATTAATTATTCGTTGAACGAAACCATTATTTGGAGAAATCATGATTTCCCTTGAAAATACACACTAATTTTATTTTTCTTGTCACGTTGAATCACATTGATGTAACACTAGAAAAAGCAGAAGAAAGTGAAGGAAAGAAAAAAAAAAATGGAAAACAGAGATCATTATTGAAGATGGAGGAAGATCAGGGTAAAATAGAAAAATTTTCTTACAATCTAGTTCGCATATCAAATCGATGTAAGATATAAAATATCTATTTAATAAAATAATATGAATTTAAGATAAAAATAATTCTTGTGAGTCAGAAAATCTCTGAAAAAGATTTTTTATTAAAAAAAATTATGTGAATATTAGGATACAATTTGATACGCTAACCACTTGTACCAAGGTTCGGATAAAATACTGTAACGGCGGACGAGTACTGGAGCTGGGGAGCGTGGGGGTTGGTTCAAGATTCATATTATTGGGACTGGAGCCAAACAAAACATGTAGCAGTTAATGAACCTTAACTAATCGAGAGTTTTGTTTTTCCTATTTTTTGAGTGGGACCGGATTTGTACACGTGAGACAAGACCCGGCACGTGTAGAAAGAGGTATTGCCATGTTTGTTTTTTATAGAATTAGGTATTGCAAAATGTTATCTGTATATGCAGTCTCGTTAGTTTAGTGGTCAGTAAGACTGTGAGAGAGAGAGAGACAGAGGGGCTATTGTTTTGCCCCTGAAAAAAATAAATATCTGTCACTCTGTATCGAAAGAAAATAAGAGGAAAAAAAAAAGAAAATCTCGTTGATTGACAGCACATCCCTGACTGTCTTATGATCTCAAAGACCTCCGATTTGACATTTGACTTGTCTTTTCACTCTCTTACTGCCTTGCACACCGCCCTCAAAAGAAGCCACCCACCTCTCTGTCTGTACTGTGTACCATGTCAATTGCTTATACATACACACAATTTCTCATCGATCTCATCTGTTTTAGCCACTTCCAATCTCTATGTATGTAAAAATGTAATCTTTGTACGCGTATCTTTTTGGGCGTATCAATACACCCAAAAAAAATAAATAAAACGTGCTAGCTGGCTTCTTCGTGGGATGGATCCATTTCCTTAATTACTACTTTACTTAGGAGCTTTAAAGCAGTTAGGTTTTGGAGATTGAAAAGGCTAATTAAGCTGGAAGTGTGCCTGACACGATTGCATGGTATTACATGGTCGGTCAAAAACATGTGCCTAAGTTGGGTAAGAGGACCCAACAACAAATACGGTTGGTAGAACTTTTAAAACAACAAATCATGTCTAGTCTAGAGTTCTCGAGGACCAAGCAATAATTTTGTTTCTAATATCTTTTAAAAATAATGTAATGATCATATCTGTGGAGCTGTCAAGCAGGGTCGATTTAATCGGTTAATTGATTAAGATGTTTGTTCAAAGTCTTTTTAAGCTATCGGCAAACCAATGGATGCATGGACATCCTAACTTCTTTATGCACTCATGTATTTATGCAAGTTGAAGTTCATCCCTATATAAAAGTTATAGTACTTCTATCCCTATTTGTAACCAATAATATGTTTTCAAAGTGCTTAGTTAGAAAGTTAATAACTTCATTTAAACAAACAGAAACAAAGAACAGTTCTCGGTTTACATCTCAAAAACAACTTCAATTCGATCCCTCTTTACTAAAACCTTCGACTAATAATGTTAGTCTAATTTTTAAGGATAATGTTGTTAGGCTACCGCCTAACAATGACCGCTAGGCGTGCCGCCTAGGCAAAACTCATCCCTTTTATTTTTTTTATTTTTTATTTTCATATTTTTTTAACATCTTTAAACATTTTTAAAAGATAAAAAAAATCAATGCATTTATAGTCATTTTCTTGATCAGAAAGTAAAAACATTAAATACATAAACGGTCAAAATGAGGAGATAAAATAAGAAGACAAAGTAAAATTATTCAATTTTGAATACATTCAATCGGAACTAGAAATGTATTCAAAACTAGATTCATGAATTCAGCTTACGTACATTATAGCCGGTGATTAGGTTTCCATGTCCACAATTCTAAATGGGGCAAATCTCAATTCTCTGTGAATAGTGATAGATCATAAGAGGTGATTATAATTTCGCAAAATTTCAGGTATGTTGGTATATATAATGAATACCAATTTTCAACCCAATTAATGTTGGGACCGCAATATTAAATATATATTGGAGACTCGAGAGGTAGATCTCAACCCTTTGATTCATTTATTAATTTAGGTTTCGTTTGTTTTCATATGAACTATTTTCAACTCATCTAATCATATCATCTCATCTAATTATTACAGTTTTTTAAATTTCTATACAAAATAAATAAACAATTCAACTTTCTCAAATTCTAAAATAAAAATAATATAAAAAAAAATATTCTAATAATATTTTATACAATTTTTAAATTTCATCTCAATTTATTCTTTCTCCCTTTATATCGATTGAGAATTTGAGATAGAAGATGTAGTAAAAGCAATTTTTGGTCTATGCCGATCGATGACTATTCTACGGAATTATCATTATTGGTACGTTAAATTATTAAATATATATATGTCTCTTTCGGTTATTGTTAGGCGGAGAAAACACGTTAAAATGGAGTGCATGTAAAATTGTATAATTAATTAGTGACAGTTTTAATTGACTGTAAGTTGGACCCATCTCTTTCAAGAATACCAGAGCAAGCACGTACCTTGCTAATTTGTTAATGCCGCCACTGCTCGAATTGACGAAAAAATATACTAGCTAGCGGTATCCTATCATTGCCGACGGCTTTGTGGTCAAAGGAAGAAAGCAGAGGCAGATTTATGTTTGTAAAATTCTGTTAGATATATATATATATATATTTTTTTTTTATATAAACCAATTGAGATAGGGACTAAGCTTTTGTAGAACTCTCTCTCTCTTCGGCCACAGCGTACGTAGGACTCCGTGGATAGAGTTTGAGAAGAGTTAAAGTATATTCATCAGTCATGTTGAAAAAGAAACGATCGAAAAGATCAAAAGAAAGAAAGTGACCTCAGAAATTAATGGAGATTAATGCATGCATGTCTCCGGTCTAATAATTAATAATTTCGACCTACTTACTGCAGTACTTGAGTGGAAAAATAACAGTGGCCTCAACGTTATTATTATTATTATTATTCAGATCGACCAAGAGCATGCATGAAATTAAAACATTCTTTTATAAATATATATACATATATATTTATATATAAGAGAAAGAAACATTCTATATGAATTCGTTTATTTACTTAGTATTTGTTGGATTTGCGGTTGTTGAGAGGTTCTTGTCATTGGTTATAAGGACATGAGCTAGCTAGCTCAATCCCATCCCCACGTTTTATTTTTCATTTTTTTTTTGAGTTGAAGGAAAACTGTGTTAACATGATCTGGCCATAATGTAGGAGTACGCGTGCGCCCTCCCAACTTTCTTTGCAAGATTACTACCTCACTACAAGAAAATGAGTATTCTTTTTGATGAGTTATTTATTATAAAAATAATTATTTGTAATGAAAATAGATTTATTTTGACAAGAAATAATCATTTTCTTAAAAAATAACTAATAACAAATAAATAATTTTTTTATAATAAACATATGATGATCATCTTCTCTTTATTATTGTTATTATTATTTAACTCCGTTGATTATAATATGTTGGAAGATCCCCTTGTCAAGGTTCTCTTCCCGTTGATATTACACCCTCCTAAAGTAAAAATGCTGTATCGATGATCTACCATTAGCCTTTAATTAATTACTTGCGTAAAGCCATGTTTCTTGTGATTTGGAGGAGTGCTTTCAATTAGTCTATGGCGTGGTGGAGAGGCGGTCCCCTTTACCCCGAAATGGATAAATCCTTGCTGTTATAAAGTTAAACGCATTGTTTAATCTTTATGGGTACAGTAGGTAGGCATCTCGAAGATGCTGTAAGATTAGGGTGTAAAAATAATTAATTACATAGGCATCACCAAAAGCAGATGTGATTTGGTCCTTTCTGTCTATTGAGAGTCACTTCAATCTCTTTTTAGTTCCTTATTTTATCCACATTTAACATCATGTTGATCATCTAAGCCCTGAATTAAAGATCAGCCTGATCATCATGTTTCAATATTTTATAATTATCAGATCAAGGGATCTGTCGGTCCACAATTAAAATTATATATACATTAGCAGCTACCCTGTGCACGATCATCATCTTTCACCAAATTAGTAAAATTAATTAAATATTATACATGAGCAGAATTATCTTATTTTATCGTTGCGTGCCGATCGATGCACTGTACGTATGTACCAGCTTTATGGTTCCCGTATTAATTAATTGAGTACACAAACATATGATCACAGCCAGTAATCTTCTTCGTTCATGTTTAATTTGTAAATGAGAGGAAGTACTGTGAGATGGGAGCTGTAAAAGCTAGCTCTGATCTGAAACCATGCATCGTACGTGGCGTGGTGCTGGCCTCTAGCTATCTGGGGGAATTAATTGATTAATTATTAGGATGGCATGGTGCAGTAGTAGTAAGTTCTGATCAACAGTAAAAAACTGGCACCAAAATAAAAATTGGTGACTTGTATACAGTATCTCAACACTAACTTTGGCACAAAATACTAGTAACAACCATGTTTAACGCGACTACATCTTCTTAATGATTCACCACTTAACACAACTTTCAGAAGGTTTCAGTTCTAAAAAGTACCATTGTCAGGCTGAGAATTACCAGCTTCTTCATCTTCTTTTTGTTTTTTTTAAAGCCAGCCTGAGAAGCAGGCCGTTAATATTAATTTTTAAAAAAATAATCAAATATTAATTTTTTCACTTCAAACAATCTTATTCATTTAGTTTTTGAACAGGATGGACATATATTTATATTGATAATTTAATTATATGGCATATTGCGATAAGATGAGAGTGCATACATAATATATAGTTGTCCTATAATGTTTTTGAAAAATAAAAATAAAACAAGTATAAGCGACATGATTTTGTAAAGATTATTAGCCAAGTTAGTCAAAGCCATGCATGCTCGAGATTGACTCAACCCAAGACAATTATTATTTCAATAGATCGAGCTCGAGCATTTATCTTGAAATTATAAAACTAGTCAAGTTCAAAAGATCACTTGACGAATATCTCATTCCGAAAGGTTAGGAAATAATATAAAACAAGCAGCATATAAATTAAGCAACCTGTTTCTTGACTTGTCTTAGCCTTTCACAGATCACCTATTCGATCTTTTGATGTCAACACTACCAACCTAATTTCTTGAAATCAATACATGATGACTACGTTACTAATTTGTTAGGTTGGAGAGATCGATCAGTGCGTGTGGCTACCCATTTTGATTTTACAAGCATCTTGACCGTGCAACTAGCTAGGATCGTTTGATCAACCAAGATTGGTCCTAATTTATGTCTTTTTTGACAAAAATGCAGAAGTTTTCTTACCATGTAGGTTTAGATTTGAATTAATATTTGTGATTGCTGTAAGATGCATCCGATTGAGATAAAACTTACATAATTGAAAGCTCATTGAGTGTCTATATATAAGTGAATCGAGACTGGACTTATATATCCGGGATGATTTAATAAAGAGAAGGGCAAATCAAGGAATTTTATTTTTTTTATCACTGGAAAAATAGATCATTCGTCAAGTTTTCCAATGCCAGAAAATGTAGATCAGAGAATAAAATAAAAAGGGTTCAAGCTACAAAAGATTGAAAAAAAGGTTATATATGATATAACTAGACATATAGGAGATTGATCAAACTGATAAAGAAAGTGGTGAAAGGCAAGTCAATGAAGTTGTCAAAGAATGCATGTGCAAAGATTGTCTCTCTGGCACGTAAAATGTATGTGTCGTCAAAGGGTCCAAGCTGTCTTTTCTAAAAGATCGATGCAGTCAAAACCTTAAAAATGGATCCTTTTTGGCTGCCTAACTTCGAATGTCCATACCTTTCAAATATATTAGATCACTGAAATAAGGGTACGGCCATTAGCTAGCTCATCGATTGGATATAAATCATGTCCTTTACTCAAAATTACAAGTTGCCTAACTTTCTCCCACGCGTACGTGCACCTTTGAGCTCGTGTTATATATGATTCAATTACATTTATTATCTAGTTTTAGGGTTGAATAATTAGGACCACTTCCAATCATTGGAAGGCAGTCAAGTTAATTAGATTTTTAGTACCAATCACACCAACAATATTTGTAATAATTTATGGTAGATCTTATTTGATTTCATGCTCACGATCCAATATCAAGCGAATTTATATAGTGCATGCTCTGAATACCGACATTCAATATATAGTTGAGATTGGACAGGTACGTATAGATGGTCAACAATATTCCGGCCCCTACCTGGCGCGTACTACTACTCATGAATACCACCATATTTTTAAGCCATAAAGTAGTAACCAATAAAATATATTATAATTGTAATCGCGGTATTTCTCCGCTGCTACAAGTCATGCGTTTCCTTGAATAAAAAATTACGAGTGTCGTGTCTTCTTTGCCAAAAGAAAAAGACAGAAAAGATTGGACATGAGATATTATTGTTTAACCTCGATCGTTAATTTGCTGAATGGTCAGGGCAATATCAATGGTCCTAGCTTTTGGCCTAATGGCACCTCCATTCATTAAATGCCTAAGTCCAAGCTGTACTCCTTGTATATGTACCGATGGATATATATCACATGTATAATTTACTGGTCACGACTTATAAGTTTTTATTTATTACTGGGAAGAATAATTAATATCGTACGTTTTCATTCCCATAGATATCTCTGCCTGATAACAGGAAAACTTTGAGAACGATGGATATATGTGCCTGTAAAAATCTTTCATTTCATGTAAGTACTACTGTACGTGTAGCTGAAAGCCATACAGATCAATTCGGTGGCATAAGCAATCAAATTGACTTGCCAGATTTAATTGATTAATCAAGTGAAGGGGCCGGCGGCTGGACGTCCAGCTAGCTAAATAGGCGTACGTATGCCTATTATACCATGCCAGATCGAGGTTTAAAAAGTTGAAAGCTATGATCCAGAATGTTCTTCGAAAGCTTCGGTCAATATATATCAAGGACAACTTGGCCAAACTGTCATAGCATGCATGCATCGCCTCTAATTCTAGTACAATTTAATATTCACTTTTAAGAGGTTGAGGGTCGATGCTAATGGGAGAAGGTGTCCAACTAAATTATGTCTATTGAATGGTTACAATGATAGGATTCGGTTGACTTTTGACTAGATCAATCAGGCACTGTTAATTACGTGGTGCCCATTTGGATTGCATCTCTCTCTCTCTCTCTCTCTCTCTCTGTGTCAAAGTGATGAATGCGCGATGATCAGTTGGTAAATTGATATTATGTTATTGGGAGAGGATATATATATATGACAATATATTCCATAAATGGGAAGTGGGTGAAAGAATCACATTAAGTTTTTGTGGTGGGTATTGGGTCAAAAAATAGCACAATTATTTTTGCGTATGGGTAGTGGATCGAACATTATTCGAGTCAGCTCAATGCCTTCCCATCCCATTACAAATTCCTCTTCTAATGCACATTCCACCAATTAAAGCTTTTAGGTCTCTCTCCCTCTCTCATGTCTCCTCCTCAACCCTTTGCGTTTGGGAGAAGCATTTTGATCCTTTCCCCCCCCCCCCCCCCCCCCCCCCCAATTAAAGATCGACCCATTTAATTTGACTTAGTGAAATGACAGCCCGAAAGGTTTGAACACTAGATAGGTTTTGACTACATGTGGTTTGCCACATTTGTGATATATAATAATTCCATCTGTCCACATGCATATTATATGATGGTCGTGGGGAAAATTATTAGCATTTGACGCATATGATTAATTAACCATCTGATTATCACTATCGATCGAATTAATAATGTCGATCGTTGAATGCAAGTCATTACATGAAATGGAAGTACCACACAGAATATTGTGATTTTACTTAATTGATTAATGCCGCATAAATTTTTATAATCAATAATAATGTGCACAGGGCATTAAATACGACAAGAATTAACGAAGTCCAAAACATAAATATATATAAATTTTAGCGTGTGGTGCAAAGAATTTCAAATAGAATTGTTTATAAGTTTTTGTACTTCGTGTGTGGTAGAGAGAATGGAAAGAGTTTAATTTGGACTTTGATCACAAGGCCGAGTCCTAGCTAATTCAGATCATTGAGTGACTCTGCACGCCTTAAGGAGACCACCACCACTAATTATAAAAGCATACACACACACATATATGTATGTATGTATGTATGTATGTATGTATGAATGAATGAATGTATAGGAGGGAGAGGGATCCCTAGCGAAACCCACTTTCTTACGCCCCCTTTGACTTCCACCAATTAGGGCAAATATCCCATCATGAGATTGGCAGATCCATCCCGGCCTTTTGAGTGGGAATTAGGTTGTGGTTTTCCTTCCCTCTCATACTCTCTCCCGCGTACAACCACCTTCTTCGGCCCCCCTTCTTTTCTTCAACGTATAATATAGATGGATGGGTTGTCTTCCTAGCTAGCTAGTTAGTTCCATTATACTTTCAACAATCTTGGTGGTTTTAGATAGAAACCGAACCTGAATTCAAGTGGTTATTGGGTAGTTTCCAATTAGCTAGACATGATCTTTTTGAACCAGAATTAGTTGTATTCCATGCATAGATGATTTGATTTGCAAGGGTCCGAAAAGGTCCCACGTCTAAACTAGGACCTCATGTATCGGTGCCCTATTCCTACTTTTCCCAAATAACCCTTGAAACGTTTAACACTTTGGCCATTAGTACAAGAATTTTTTGTTTTTTTGTTTTTGTTTTTTTTTCCTTCCAAGTATGTCCAGATCATAAAGTGCGATTGAACTGTAGACTTTATATTAGATTTCCCCCAACACGTGAATTAGATCTTTGATATCTTGTTTGCAAAGGCTGCCTCCCTCCAACATCTTAAAAGCCATTATATATGCTTTCAGTTTCAGAACCTTGCATGTTTTTTGGACCAATGACTTTGGTTTGTTAGATTTTTTTTGTATCAAGATTTTCATTATATATATATATATATATATATGAACATGAGTGTGACTTTCCAAGCAAAAATAACAACATGCAGTACTGACTCTCATAATTAATTGATCTTCCAAAGCAGGAAGATCCTTCCGTTAATTACATTAAGTACAAAGATCAGAGACCAGTGCATATATACCAACACGACTCTCCCTAGTTTTCTGAACCATTTGAGACCCAACAAAACAAAACATAAGCATCTTCATGTATGGGAAAAGTTATTCAAAAACAGTGCAAATAATATTAGTGACATACGCCCCGTTTTGTAATTTTGTGCGGTAACTTGGAAATTAAATGATTCAAAATGATTTGACAAGACGATGGAGTGCATGTGAGGGATGTGATGTAGACTTTTGACATGACCTTTCAAGTCCAGCCATGGCAGTATTCTGGGCACACAGGCAGAGCCACATAACACAAAGCCTTTATGCCATAAAAACGGCTAAGAACCCGTACCGTCGATTAGAGAAACGGTCCCCTGGGGAGTTATTACGTCAACTGTACACGTGTCGTCAGCTCATAGTCTCTACTACTACCCGCCCCTCTCCTCAGTATTCACTTGCTCTCTGCTCGGTTGTTCCACAGTTATTGCTAGTTACAGACGACAAGTCCCAGAGGTCCATGTATTCGTTCGTTTATTTGTTTGTTTACTGTGTGAATGGGCACTGACTCCCACGTGCTAACTATTATCCATGCACTTGACAGACACGCGCGATACCACACAGGGTCTCTCCCGATCTCGAACTAACCACTAGCCAGAGGTACTGAAAAGCAAGGGGACGCTTCATTAAAAACGGAGATCAGAAAGAGAGAGGGAGAGGGAGTTGAGATATGTTTAATTCACACGTCCCTTCCATCAACGTCTCCCTCATTCCTTTTGCCTTTGCTTCTTCTGCTTTTGTCATTGATCTACCTTTCCCTTTCTCTCAGAGTAGTGAGTAGTCTGTTCTCCGCCTTCGCTCACTGCAGTTAAGGGTCTGTGACCATTGGGTTTTCGCAGTCAGAAAAAATTAACATGCATGTCCTCTTGGGTGGAGGGCACTCATGTCATCTTATCAAATTGCATTTTAAATATTTTTGTAGACTTTTTTTAGGGGGAAACTGTGAAAATATTTACATAAACTGTCAGCTGGTTTAGTAGTTTTTTTCTGGTTCAAATCGGTGTCGAACCGGCCGATATCAATTTTCATATATTCCTGCTGCATGCCGATCGATCCTGTTGGTTTCAGTCGATTCTGTGCTCCGACAACCGGTTTGAGTCGGAGCCGACTTGTTTTCTCGATTCCTGTACAGCCCTATCCAAAAGTATCCAAGATAATTCGTTACACAGTACTTGATACCCAGGATAATAGTGTGATCACGTCACTTGTAATTATCTTAATTAATTTTCAACTCTTGATCATCGAAAGTATAATACATTGATTACAACCTTTTATTAGTCTGCAGATAATACAGTGCATATATCAAATTTGGTAGTTTATTGAGCCCATTACACCATATTATAATATTATATGATAATTTTAGGCTTGAAATGTCTCGTAAAAGTATGCTATATTACAGCACATGATAAATACACACACACACACACAAATCAACAGTACTAAACACTAGCCTCGTCTAATACTTTCTCGATCCTATTTTCTAGGGGTATTAAAATGATTTAAATGAAATTCATACAAAAGAAAAAAGAGAGATTAATAACCAATTAAAACAAAAAGGAGATCGAAAACTACTCAACGCACCCATTTATAAACATTATCACCGGCTAGAATTCGACACCTAGCTGGGCCAAACTTTAGGATTTAATATTCTAATTAATTAATTGCATTCATTCATGTTATCATATCTTTGCTTTTACAAAGCAAGCAGCACCAAGTGCTAGCTTTTCCTTGAAAAAGTAGTCGAGTGAGACATTGTCTCTTAGATAGTGGAGAGGATGATGATGATCATAAGCATATATATATATATATATAATACTTCAGGATCAAGTCCACAATGAGATCAAGCTTTTAACCAATTAACACATCGATCAATTTCGTTCACCTGCAGTGGGCCGGCAGATCGAGACCATAATAAATAATATATATATATATATATATGAAAGCTTCTGTATTGACACCATGCATATATACACGAATTCACTATTTTTTTTAATTTCTCAACTAATTTAAGTAATTAATGTTGCATGATCTTATTATTTCCATGATCATAATGATAATAGATCCTATTTGAAGATATCTATATACACATGACACACGACACACGTCCACTTTTGAGAAGTTCGTACGTACGACGTCGGAGTAGATAAGGATATATATTAAGCTGGTTCGGTACTGCTGATCATGTGTAGTTTTGTCGTTCGTTTCAGTCTCACACAATGCTACTGATCTCGAATTGTGATATGTAGGATGATTTTTCACCACCTCAATATATATCATGTATGATCCGGCCGTGTGCATTTGACGTACTTGCGTATGTGAAAAAGGAAATTGGATTGCTTGCAATTTTCTGACCAAATTGCCGTCCACTACTCTCACATGTAATAATATAATATAAGGAAGCAAATTAGTTTAGTACCCCAGCCAGCCCTGATCATCATCATCATCAACAACACTCAAAAGGCTCACCCACGACCCAATCGTTTCATTAAATGATTTCATATTTAGATCAAGAGAATGCAGACTGCAGTAGCAGAATATTGCTATCTCCTAATATAACAGATCATTAAGTGATGTGTCACATCGTATTTCTTTTAAATCACGAAGACGTGGGCCTCCCTATCTTGCCAAACATTAATTAAACAACTTAATTTGTTCTTGGTCCACATGACAATTGCCAGACATTAATAAGCGCGCAGTACGGATGTTGCATTTAAGAATTGTAAGTTTGCAGCTAGCTATCAATCTTTTGGAAAAGCAAAAACTGCTTTTGATGATCATGCATACATGCCTCAAAATGGAAGTTCATAATTCATAACCTTTTGCATTAAAGAAAACAAAGAAACGAAATTGGCAAGTGGACGATGATGATCATGAGCTAGCGACCATTTAATTTGTTATAAAGGCCGATCGAATTTGTGACAAGCTTTTGAAACAACATATAAACAAATAAAATGGGCAGAAGTGACAGTACAACGATCGAGTACTGCTCGCTAATTATGACCATCGATTGTAAAATCCTTTAATATATATATAATATGCATGCATCTTTAATCTGTTGTGACCAATCACTGGTAGTACATGTAATAATATTGTTTATTCCAAAGGTTAATTAACGAGCTGTTTTAAATACTATCTATAATTTGCATGCCATTCAGTAAGCTGCATATTATTATTTATTACTGCCTGGAGTCGCATACAACGACGCATGAATAGGGGGTTTTGCACCCCCTGGGGAGAGAAGAAGGGGAGGGGGGGGGGGGGGATGAAAACTGTTTAACAGAGCACGGCCGGCCCTCCGTAACATAGTACCAATAACTTCGAAACCAATTACTCGCACCAATCTCGAAGACGTCATGTGTAGTTGTACTTGATCATGACAGACAAATTAAAGACCCAGAAAGGTATTTAAAAAATAAAAAAGAAGGAGAAGATGGAGAAGAAATTGTGAGTACTTGTTCAAAGTACATTTGTGGCCCAAAAAATGAAGTAGATGAGTGAGGTCGGGGGAAGGGTGACAACATACATATTTAGAACCCACGTGTGTCACAATAGTCGAAGCGTACGTTAATGCATCTCTCAGTACTTTATAAATGCAGATGAAACTTGGATTGAAGGAGCGGAGAGGGTAATAAATCAATATTGCAGAGAAGAATGCAGTACCATCACCTAAATGATCAAATGGTGGGGCAGATGCATGCGTTATATCTATGTATTGTATTTAAGGAGGGGGCGGGGCAAAGGGCGACAAAGCGTGGGGTTGTCTTGTCATATCATCTTCAATGCCCCTCTCTCTCTCTCTCTCTCTCTTTGTGTGTGTGTGTGTGGATGCATATAACTTCATTTAGTGCAGTACTAGCTATTGCCTTCTCTTTTCGAGTTTTGTCACATTCAAGGGGTTCTCTCCCCCCTTTAATTTGATTTTGTGTAATTCCTTTTAACGTTAAACATTATCATATTTGTGACCCAAAGTAATTATGATTATACTTGCAATGTTGCATTTGGACCACTTCCTTTTCGTTCCCTATATCACAAAATCATTGCTTTATTGCTATCGAAACTTATTCGTTCAGAAAGGAAAGAAGAAAAGAGAAATTCCCTCACTCGACTATATATATATGATTCTATGAAAATAAGCACGAAACAAAGGCCCAAGAGATGTTTATGACTTCGTTTACTCCATATATATATGCATGTGCATATAAGTCCTCTCTCTCTCTCTCTCAATCTCAAAATGCACAGACATGCACGTTCACACCCCCAACCATACAGAATAAATACAAACATATATACAGACAAAGACAAAACTTGGTTGGCTGTTAATTAATTTATAACATTTATAACAGAGAAGTGCATGTCATACATTGAAAATCTCTCTCTCTCTCTCTCTCTCTCTACATGTACGGAGGAATCGTTTGCAAAGGGACAACGATTTAGACATGAGCTTGCTTGATTCTACAAGCAGATGCAAAAGAAAAAAAACCGAGTCATTACAAAAACAGCCTACATGTCTAGAAACCTGTATTGGCAAAGCTCTGCAGGCGGCCTACACCTTCTAAAATTGCCCAAAACTTCTTTCTGCAAATTAACACAGATTCCACCTTCTTTTTATTGTTTTCTACCAAATGTGATTTAACCTCCCACAGAAATTTGGGAGCAACATCTATGATTCTTGATGCTATAGATTCCTCGTCTCTGATAATAATAAATCCCTGCACATTTTAACACTTCCAATAAAAATTCTGGAAATAACTTGGAACGGAACAAACAAGATCATTTCAAATACCAACCTTGACTAGAGACAATCCCGAAAGAATGTACCTCATCCCAACCAAATAGGCCTGTTCTAAATCATGCTTTCTACACAATTATTAACTCTGGTTCAATTCCAAAGGGCCAGAAGCTGAATTTTTCAGCTACTTTATTCAAGAAACCAAGGCCAACCAGAATCCAGATATATTAAAATGTGTCCTATTACTAAAGCTCTGTATTGCTATTTCCACACATCTTTGGCATGAGATCTCCAACACCTTCATCCTATGCCACCCAACGATACCCTTACACTGTGAGTTTGCGACATCTTGGTCAAAATATTTTCATTCATCTTTCATTAGCTTGGGATGGTAATTACTTAAATTGTGATGCAGGCAGCTGATTTATGAGTAAATTGGCACAGGGGTCTAATGCTAGAAGCAAAATGTCATAGTTGACTATCAATATCCTCTCTCTTTTCTTTTTCATTCCGATGGCTTTAAAGGAATTTTTCCTTATGACATCTCCAGCTCACACAAGCAAGAAAATCATGGAATAAATACCTGGGGTCGGATTATACGGTCCATCTCCAACATAATATCCTCCAGTAAGCAACCTTCTCCATGGTTTTTATAGTGAGAGAAAAGATGGTCAGCATGCAACAGGTCGTACGTGCGCGGATAGGTTGAGAATGGTTCACACCTGATGTTAAGATATGTATAAGCTGCCAATAACTACAAATTTGACTACAATTAGGTATTTTAGCAATCTCAGTCAATTTTCTTCCTTGAAAATGTCAAAATTTATCAACACTACGTAATAGATTGACTATATCTTACCAATCATGGAAAGCGCCACTTACTCCTCGATCATAAATAGCAGACAAGGTATTTTTCATGCTTGCTGGAACTATATTCATTACCGAAACAGGCAACCAATTCAAAGCTACGGAAAATCCACCACAGAAAGCATTCATGTCCATGACATTTCGTATTTCTGTCCTACTGATATTCATCAACCTCCAGTAAAGGCGAACTTGATCTTGCCAAAACAGAGTGTCTGAAGTAAATTCCTTTTCACTAATACCTGTTGTGAATAGATTATAACCATCTTATCAGACTGAACAGCACTGCTCTGTAATACACAATATAAATGTTCAAAATTTTATAACTATAAAGGCAGCTTCTTTAAAGTTCTGCACACAAAAGTAGACAGACCTATTCTGGAGAGAGTCTCTGGATATATTGAAAGACGATCTGCCCTAGACTGTAGTTTCTGAAAATTTCTTTCTTCACGTCGTACTTGTATACAATTCCTCAGTGGTGTATTCCATGATGGTTTGGAATCATCAACATCATCACATATGCTCAACCGCTTCTGCTCTGCATTGTCCAGAAGGCACATTTGATTTTCTAGTTTCATCCAGATTGCTGTCTGAACTTTTCGACCAATGAGTTTCCAGCACATTGCTGAAGTCAGATTTACCAATTTATTCCAGATCAAGGGAAAATCTTTATCCTTTCTATAGGCAGGTGGAGCTGAGTATACAAAGTACCCATTAGATCGCAAAAGGCGATTCACTTCTTTGAGTAAAATACCATCTGCAAGTAAGAGTTAAGAGATAAAACAAGAATAAGGAAACTTTACATTGGACAAACAAAAAATTACCCTAACAACTCAAAAAAGGGCAATTTGCAAATCCCACTGGTGTGGAGAGTAACCTTCACATAAACAAGGTCAATAGCACATAACGGACATCTTAAAGGATAAATAACCATTCCCGGCGTTCACACATTCAACCAGTCAGGATGAGTTCAGAACGACTATGACATGTAAGCAACTTCAAAATGAAGTGATTTTAGGTGCAGAAGATATATGAGCTCTCACAAGTTGTGGCATTGTTGAAGCCAATATATATCCATAATTTAGCAAACATGCATCAAATTGTTACAAACAAGTTACACAATAAGTTAGTTGGCAAAGCTATCTAGGAACATGTTTCCTTCATCACCAATCTCTATAACAAATAATTGTACGTGTTGGATACTTTTTATCATTCAAAATAAAATAGAGCTTTGCTACTCATCATCCCCACACACCACACTTTTTTTTTTTTTTTTGGTTTTATTCTTCTTAAACTTATTGAATTCTTCAACTCATCATCCATATACCACATATTTAGTAAGAAAAAAAAAATTTGGTGTGTGGGGATGATGAATAGAATTTTTCATATACATATTAATATCTTCAGGATAGGAGTGTACCATTCTCATGCCAATCAACACGACACCTTGAGCAGTGAACCATCTCGAAGGAGCTACTGGGGTATGGTAGTTGTTTTGTGGCTAAAGTAGAGATCATTGCACCAATTCCTCGCTCTAATGCAAATTGAATCTGACTCTCATGAATATCTATGGGAGCAAAAGACATTGTCTGTATATCCAAGGGAATGAGGTAAGCAGAGAAGCTGGCAACCCCACAACCAACATCCAAAATTTGAACTACCCCTGCGGAATGCAGATCACCTCTTTCACTCGTAATCATATTTCCTAACCTGTATTTTAAGACAAGAATCTGCAACGTTAGAAAATATAAGGCATAAATCAAACCCTAGACATCAATCCTGATAAAAATATTTAAATCATAAAATATATAGAGGTAATAATGGTAAGCAGTGGATGAGTTATTAGTTTTCTAACACTTGTCTCGTCAGTATACAAATGCTCCCCCTTAACAATTGGGGTTTAACTTGTGGAATATTTAATTCATTTAGGAGGTATAGTGTTGGGAGATATTAATGCACGACTACAGTTTTAACACTGCCAAACATCAGCTACCCTAAAAGCATAAGATGATGGGAAAGAGTGAAATTAATCATTTTATTAGTGTTCTAAGATAATATGAATCTTCTTTCAATAAATTGACTAACGAAACATTGTCAAATCCTAACCCAAAGGCCAGTCATGTCTTAAAAAAAGAGCTTGGAAGAAAAGGTTTGCCTTTGAATATACTCAGCCGCCCCATGTTTGAAATGGGTACCACCACCTGGGAACCACCAGAGTTGATTCTTCTCATGCACCCAATTTTGTCCTCCTTTGACTTTAGCAAGAATTGTATGATTCACATTGCTTCGCCAGACATAATCCCTGCTGGTTGGCCATTTTATTGGTATCTTATAATTATTTGGTGGTGGAATCAAGCAAAATAATCGCTTCTTGGTTGGAGGGCAGTGCCTCTCTAGTTGTTCCTTTCTAGAAACATCCAAGCTAAAGACAAAATTCTTTACATAAGAAACATCATGGCAGGGGATATACTCATTGAATGTCAATGGGCACAAATTCATCCCAGTTTCAGGGATCAAAAGCGGTGTTTTTCTGTAAGTAACAGCAACTTTGTTTGGAAATTCAGAATTATCTGCACGTGCAAAATGAAAAAAATGTCAATTACAAAAATATGAAGTCATAAGGCTCAGAAACACCAGATTGCATGGCTTTACAATGTGTTAAATCATCTACTAAGGCTAATTAAAAGGAAAAAATAAAGAATATACATCAAAGTTCCAACATGCATTCACTAGCTAGCACTAAAAATTCGGAATATTGCAATATATGATCGTAAAATAGTTCACCTTCAAAACTCAGTTTTTAGGGCGATATGTGTTACTGACCCAATTTGGGTGGGGGGGAGGGACGGGGGGAGCGTTGTTGGGATATCGTACTCAACCAGACAGGTAGCTACAAATTCTTGTTAAATGTATTCCCCATTGAATTCACCATGAACCCAAAGCCCATTAGTATATAAAACTTATCAATCAATAGGATAATTCGTCAATTCACGCTGTCCAGTTTACCGAACTCAATATGTATCCAACAAAGAAAAACAAAAAAAGTTGGAGACCCAAAATAGTTTTGCAGCGAGAGAGAGAGAGGTTACCAGTGGATGATGAAGAAGACTTGACCGGGAGCTGGGAGACGTGAATGGGGGCATTGATACCGAAGAGGGTGCCAGCGTAGAAGGTGCCCACCATTACTAGCAGAGCCACCATTATCATCCGCCCTGATCTCGAATCAAACGCCGAAACCAGCTTATGCCCACCCATTTTCAGCCTCTCTTCCTTCTTTATTCCTTTTCCTCTCTATTAATAGCTTTCTATCTCAACTGGGTTTCTGGTATTTCAGGAGGATTCGGTTGGACCATACCATTTACAAATCTGAGAAAGATCCTTAGCTGAAGAACAACACTGACTAGTGACCACGATTGCTGGAGGTGACAAATACAGGTCTCATTTATTTATATGTTTTACTAGTTCAGTTTCGAACGGTTAAAAGTACCTCTATGCTTCAAATTCATCAACCCAAAGGATGCAACTTCAGGACCCAATCCATCTATTTCCTTTGACTGGGTTCAGTAACTTCGGCTCGATTCTTATGTGACTTTATATTAATTTTGAAATAAAACAAGTTAATATGATACAATTCATTGAGAAACAAAACAAGAATTTAAAGTAACTATTCAGCATTAAGCTTGCAACTTTGGATATCATTCCAACTCCGTATTTTCAGATTTTAATTTGTTTTCTTAAAGAATTATTAAAGGTCTCTCAAAAAATAAAGCCACAGGACTTCACTGAATTAAAACAAAAACAAAAAATCTACCCAAAGTGTGGGCCAAAAAAAGTAAATTAGCACAAGGACGAAGGTATCTGCTTGGCCTCAAATTAAAGGCTTATCTTCTGCTATTAGGACCTCTCTGGCTTGTTATGTATCCAGAAGGGTCTTCACTCGCAAGTGTCAACATCTTTGTATTATTTCATGAGCTAATAGATATTTGAAATGCCACGTTTATAGTTGTGCTGTTCCAATAGACCCTTTTTCTTTTGTTCTTTAAGTTGTAGACAGAAAGGAACCTATGGTGGAAGAACCATAGCCATGTGATCAGAGCGACTATAAATGGTGGACGTATTATATTGTTTGCATTCACCGGCGCAACACGCCTGCAACATTACCGTCGAAGTCACTGAATTGGGTCCTCATTTTCATCGATGTCCAAGAAACCAAATATCTATGAGACAACTCATCAAACAACTATCGAGCATAACCTACGCAAAAGCACTTCACATAAACCTCGATCATCGCATTACAAAAATATGCACGAAAATTCAAAATCCAATGTCGTCGAAACGCAATGCGCCATCTCTCCGTAAATAATGGCGTTTCTCTGAAGCGAGAAACTACCCTCGGCAAAACACACTCCTCTGATTTGTTTTATATAACAAAAATACCGACTGGAAATGGATCGATAGGCTCAAATCCCGTGTCACATAGGTGAATAAATTGGGTATACAAAAGCCGAGCTTTGAAGACTTCGGGTGGGGCGTTAAGAAGAGGAACGATGGGGAGGGGGCAGTTAAAAAGAATATGAGAGTCTGTCAGACAGCCGCATGACCATCGCAGCCTCGCTCAGATGGCTGAGAACGATCCTCTACTGCTTCACTAGTCCGAGGGCCAGGAGGCTGTTAATCACGCTCTGATCACGCGGCCATAGTTCATCAACCAGACTTGGGATCCTGTCTCCTTAGAACTCAAGGATACAGTAGTACGAGCCTATAGAACAGATCCTGTTCAAGTAAGGTCGTGCCCCTTTGAGTAGTAGCCATGGTATATAAAGCGTTGTTTTGCTCCCTATATTTCCAATGTGGGATGCAACGTAGCTGCCTCTGTATCCTACAGGTATTTCCGCACTATAAAAGTATGTCAAATATTATATCATATTTGTGGCTTCAAATATTCATTCTATTATATATTAGTTCAGGAATTAGTTTTAATTTTTATTTTATGAAATATCCATTTTAGAGGCTCATCGTCTCAATTTCAAAACTAAAACTTTTTAATCACTTTGATGATCTCTTCATCTTGCAAATCATCAATGCCCAACATTCTTTTCTGTTCAGATAGTTGGCTACTTCATCATAGGCATCAGAGAGTTAACACCAGTGAAAATCTAAAACGAAAAATAGTCCCCATTTAACACATTAAAATCACTCTCAAATCAATCACACTTCTCGAACCCTTTTTCTAAGATATCATACACTCACCACGCTTCCATTGAACCAGATATTGCAACAGTCGAGAATGAAATAATAGCATTCTTTATTAGTCACAACTGTAAATCAACTCATTTTTTCAACAGAATCTCCTTCAAACTCGTTTTTGTTTGGCCTGCCAAAAGTTTAGCCTACGTAAACCAAACCAACAATATCGAAAAATGGATAAAGTCAGTTTTTAATCAAAGTAATTCTTGCCAATACGTTCGTTGTCTTCCCTTCTGAAGTATTTTTGCCAGGTTCAAGTAATAAAACACACGACTGATTCAAAAATGGCATCTTCTGTTGTAGCCAACCCATACAGAACACTTTCATGCAGTGAACAGCAGACACTCCTACAACCAAAGACCAGTGACTGGTTAAAAAACAAGTGTCAATCCTTGAAGTTTATTTAAAATATATATATATAAATAATAAACTTGAGAAGTAAATTGAATTTTTCACAAGAGCCGAACATATATTAATATTCTCTAAAAGCACAATCGTTTTCTACTGTATTCTTTTTTAAATGCATAGCCATCAAGACTCAAACCCACGCACTTCTGCTTCGTATCCTGAGTTATGAACATTGCACCCTACAATGGCCCGTAATACATTTTGATAAAAATAATATTACATGCACACACACAGAAATGAAGAAACTATGGATAATTACTACTTTTTTGTGGAATAGACATGGTAGTTATATTACTGACAAAGGAAATCAAGAAAAGCAAAACAATTTACACGCACCTACCTGGCTTCATTTGAGAAGATATACATCAGAATTTCTTGAACAGGACTTCGAATTTTAGAAGCCTCCAGAACCAATTCATTCGTATTAAACAAAGCAGCAGAATGAGAAAAATTCAGTCCGCATCCGCAAATGAAGTGCAGTCAATGTCTTGAAGGGTGATTTTCCCCATATACAAATCACTTATGTGATCAGAACAGAGAGGGAGGCACTTCCGATTGAGACTTCCATGAATCGCACCCATCCCAGGGACCCACTTCTCTTCATCTAATGGGTTCAAATTCAGACAGTTTTGAAGTAACCGTACCCGATAAAAAACAGTAGCCATTTGATCACAGAAATGAGCAATGCAGGAACATGAAGGCTCATCAGAAGCCAATCTGATCAAAGCCAGAGATAAAGTCCCATCAACAGGCTTCGGATCTGAAAGATTTTTATCTCCCATCATTTTAACCTCCCTTTCTGTAGGGAAGTACACTTCTTCGTTTCCATCCAAGTCAGAGACTTTTAAGTCTTTAGTGTAATGCTTCATGGCTTCACATTTGGTTGATTCATGCTTCTCAGCTAACGTCAATATGCAAGAGAACCTCAAGTGATAAGTTACAACAGTTTTGACTATCTTGAAGTTATGACAGCAGCAGAAGAAATCCAGCCACCTCCTCCCTACACCTGCATACCACTTGATAATATCAGTATCCTCAAGAGCAATGAGTAACTTGATCGGCCTCGGGCGACCCATGCTATTTGTAAACCCGGCCATCTTAACCGCCTTCCTAACAAGTTCTATAGGTGCATCAACTTTCATACACAGCCTCGTCAAATCCTCAACCGTTCTGTTAGCATATTTTAGTTCCTCTTCCTCCTCCACCCTCCTTTCTTCTCTCTCTAATTCCTTTCTAGCTTTGGCCGGACTCAAATGCTTGTCTATTTGCTCTTGGAACTTATCATAGGCATCAACCAGCTCTTGGGGCAATTGATCTCTAATGTGCCTTAAAGAGAGAAAATCACCTGCTGTCAGCTTCCGGTGCCATTCCCAACGCTCTTCCAAAGACCCCAAGAAATCTCGGACTACTTCATCAGCCCAACTTCTGAAGATTTTTTGAACTTCATTTTCAATTTGGAATTCAAACTTAAACCCATCACATTGCTTCAACTTCTTAAAAACATGCTGAAAAACTTTCAACCCCAACTTCTTCCTATTCCTCTCTCTAGCATTTTTCAATTCTAAAGTTCTAACTTCCTTCTGTCTGAGGTACTTCTTCCGTGCCCTGATTGCTTTTTGTGTCATAGGAGGATGCAAAACTGAAGGTGTAACTGCCTGTAGTTCCATGCCGAGAAAATTAATATTCTCGGATACTGCACTATGAATAGCTGTTTTCATCCTGTCCACCTTGAACTCCAATCTCCCTTCTAAATAATTCACAACCCAATTCTTCAAATCCATAGTCAACACCTTTGACCCCGAAGTTATCACTAATATCTCATCCAAGTACCTGACCACATATATCTTCACTGGCTTATAAAACACACCGGTTGTTGAAACCAGTTCATTCGGATCAAATTTGAGATTCTCCTGATTTTTCAGAAGACGCTTATCTTGAATTTCCTTATCAAACCCATTAAAGTAAATATTAATGAAAATCGAACTCAACCCGGATTCTTGAGGAAACCCCCTTCCCAAATAACAACCACCCAATTCAATTCCCACCACCTCACATTCAAATAAGGTATTTATAATATTAATCAAAATCCTATCATTTATTTTCTCTTCGATAAACAAGCATAACCTATTTACATGCCGATTATCAAACATTTCACGATCAAATGAAACATTAAACCACCAACTAGGATTCTCTACTGATTTCTTAAGGTACCTAAAGGCCGTGTGGCGCCCCATACCGACACGCCCACCGTAAGAAAACGTCACGAACCGCTCATCATAAACAATTTCCAACACCATCCTAATAGCTTCAATCAAAACCTTCAGTTTCAAATTGGGCAAAACCAAAGACTCACCTTCCTTTCTCGAGGGCAGCATTGTGACACAGCAAGCTTTAACATCGAACCTATTCTCGCAGAGCTCGCGGCCCATATCTGCGATATCGAACCGCTTGGAGACGGAGTGAAGAAGGGACGACGAGTCGGGAGGGTTGAGGGCATTGTTGGGTCGTGGGGTGGTGAGGTTTTGGCAGGCGGTGAGGAGGACGGTGGGCAAAGCGACGACGTTCTGGACGAGGTTGAAGAACTTGCCGTGGGAATATTGTCTGAGCACCAGGAATTCTAGCTGGGATTTAGTAAGGGGTTCAGTAGGGTCCAGGGTTGAAGGTAGTGTTTCGGGGACCGGTGAAGGATTCGGTAACAGAGTTGAGAATAGCTTGAGAGAATAGCGAATTGAAGGCCTGAATCCAAGTGGGTTTATTCTTCTGAGGTGCATAAGCATTGAAGCAACAATGGCAAAGAAGTGAGAATGCGCTGCCTCCACTTCTTGAAATTGTTTTGAGGCTGGCTCTGTTTACACTGTTTAGATTTGGTAAGAGAGAGAGAGAGAGATTTGGGCTTGGACTTTACTTCTTCCATTTCTTCGCAGTTTGGGCTTCTGGCCCTTCAAAGTACAATCCTTCACATAGTGCTTCAGGTGCTTCCACTAGAAAATGGGCTACTCAGAAAAATATCTCGTATTTATTAAGAAACTAGACGAATCGTATGTTAGAGCATTCACATCTCAGTCTCTATAAATTTTCTTAAATTTTAACTAAAATATATCATTCTTAAAGTTTTATCCTAAATTTTATTAATCTTTCAAAAACCTCCTACATCTCATTTCTTATACTTTCTATATTATTAACTATTCACTCTTTTGTCTTTTTTCTTTATATTAAGCAATCTCACCTTGTACGTAAATCTTAAACACGAAGTTTATTTTTTATCCCAGTGCAAGAATAGTTTGAAAATTATTACGATTTTATAATAATAAATATTCGTATTTTCCAACGGTATTTTATTTATAACGGATAAATAAAAAGCAAGATTATTGTTTTGCTGCCAGATCAAACGATGATTGAAATGATCTAAACTTTAGGCACACCTAAAGGAAAGAAATAGATAAATCTATTTTTTTTCACATGTTAAGATAAATTACACACTTCATAAATTGCGAATTTTTTCTCAATAACTTAAATAGTTAATGAAAAGAACTAAAATACATCCATAAAGTATATTACCCATTCACACTAGCCTCAAAACACAAGTTTAATGTGCGAACAATAAAACTATATTATAATTACAACTGCTGAAAAATGCCTATACACCAGGCCCAAAAGTTTAGTATATGTCGCCATAAGATTGCTCATAATTTTCTAAAATAAATTGCCAAAACAAATTGCCAAAATAAATAACCACGACATTGAAATTGCTATAATGAAACTGGTTTTCTCTAGTTTTCTCTTATGCCTCTCTGAATCCATTTCTAGTCGATGTCGACTGGTTTGGATGTCCATTGATGCTTGTATCTTATGAAGTTCAATTTTTAATCGATTAATTGTCTATTAGTTATATACTGGTATTTCTGGATCATACCAACAGAAAAAACCCGCAAGCCTATCTAGCCTATACAATTGACCAGTATTAAAATATGTAAGCACAATAGCACCAACACAAATTAGCAAATAAGATCACCAACAAATGAAAAGTACCTCATAGTTTTGGCAACAGAAAAATCGAGCCCCTCATTATCCTTAGTGTAAGCAATTCGCCAAGATGCTTTAATACCACAATAGTATACTGAGTATTCATTTTGAAGATAGTTTGCTGAGTATGAGATATTACTAGTGCTACTACTTGACCCAAGCATTGGGTAGTATTGTCTTTTGTTTTGCTTCAAGTTTGTACACAAACAATGAGCATAGTTCTTATTTTGAGTACAAACTAAAAGCGTGAGATTTTTGCTACAATTCACAAAACCTTGATTAGGCAGCAATGTTCTCAATGGCTGCAACAATTGGTTGTCAATATTCTTTGGCCATCCGAGTTGCCCTCCCATGGAGTTTTTGCCCATTTTCATTGTCGACACTCAATTCTCTCTTGCGAAACCCCCAAACTTTTTTATCATCACATCTGAGAGGGATAACAATCAAAATCATACCAAACAAGAAAAGTATCCAAGGAAAATATACATTTCCTATCACAAACGAGAATGGTATCATAGCACAACAAGTGTCTCTAAAAAGTAGTAAATAATCCAACAAAACATAAAATGATGATATCATAGCACAACTGCAAGAAAGGATGTAGCTTTGAAGAATATGAAATTATGTTTAGCTTAGATATCTCATATCAAAACTAGTGAAATAAGAAATTGATCCTTCCTAAAAAACTAAACATCACAGGCCAATCACAACTAAACAACAAACTCATCAAAGTAATATCTATTTCAAAAAATTGAACATCATGCATGTAGTGTAGTAGAATACCTAAATTACAGAGCTTGTGCCTCAAGGTCAGTTAACGAGAAATCAAAAGGATACTGCCTATATTAGTTACAATCACCATTTTATGAAATAGCACTAAGAATAGCATGCATGTATATATCTCGGAGCCAAGTTTCACAAAACTAAACAGCAACTTTAACAATGAACAACAACTTGCAACACAATCAACCAAGCACTACCAAGAAATCATAAAACCAAACTCCCAAATAGGGTATAAGGCACAGGTCAAATCAAAAAATATGCTCCACATGAACCAACAAAGGTCAACCCTTCATGCATACCCAACCAAATAAGCCAAGAAAACACAAGATAGCACAAAACGAAATAACAAAATTGCTTATATTTACATATAAAAAAGGCTCAGATCTTTCACTTTCAAGCATAGCAAAGGGCACAAGATAGGATGGGCTGCAAATTTCGTTGCCTTTGTGAAAATTTCATAATTAAGATGACCATCGAGGTTATCTTGTCATACTAATCGATGAGCATTCATTAGAACTACTGATATTACATTCGACTACACCCAACAATCCAACCATCATCATAGGCACTGTCGCTTACATATACAGTTCAAAGGACAACCCCAATCGAACGCTAACCACAAAATCTAAAAATTACACAAAGCCCCAATCAGATTCATGGTAATGGAAAATAAATCATAGCCCATGTTGTAGAAAAAATTTTGGTGAAATTCACAGCTATAGTAACATGTAAATCAAAGACCTAAATGTAAATAACATGAAATAACCGAATCATCTACCTAAATAGAAACATGTATAAATTTTCAATGTTGGAGAAATGAGAAGTTCCAAATTCACAGTTATAGTAACATCAGAGACAAAAACATAATAAATCACAAAGAATAATCGAATCAAATACCCAAATGAAAATATGTACATTGTCCAATGCAGCAGAAATGACAAGTTCATGTATGAGAACTATCGTAACATGTAATTATAAACTCAATTTAAGAAAATGTAAATCACTGCCTGGAAAATCACATCTATAGTAACAAAATCACAGACCCAAATGTAAAACCCTAAACAGATCGAATTAGAGACCAACAATCCGAGTGAACTGTAAATCAGAGCCCCAATTTTATAGAACAGAGATATTCAAAATTCACAGCTACACCTCTATAATCACAGACCCAAACTTAAATCACAAAAAATAATCACAATAAAATTCGAGTAAATCACAAGCCAAGACAAGCTGTAAATAAAAAATACTCATTTGAGAAAATCACAAATACCCATTGGAGTAAATCACAGAGTAATATGGGAGAACATAGATGGATGTAAATCACAATGAATCTAAAAACAATGAAGCAATATGGGTGAACACATGAAGAGAAATCAGCACAAAGCATTATGCTGAGAGAGAAAGAGGGAGAGAGAGAGAGAGAGTTTGTGATGTGGATGTGCGTATCAAAGGTGTAGAGCCTTATCAGAGACAACGACCGGAGGGGCTACCGAATGGGGACATGAACGACGGTCGGTAGCAAATAGGACACAGAAAAGAGAGAAATTGCGTGGAATGAGAAATCGAAATAGAGGATTGGAGATGTACAATGACTCCTAATATATGGGGAGTCACTGTACCATACCCAAACCCCAAGTCATAAAAATGAGGAGACGTATTGAGCATAAAAAGATTTAGACATCCGGATGCGAGTGCTCTTAGAGGTCTTACATTTTGATTTTTTTTCCTTTTTTGGTTAATGATTTTTGTTTTCTATGGCATAGCCTGCCGAGGTATGCAATTATATTACCTGTGTTAAAAGATGTTCTCGTTCATCATTTAAGTAACGCTAGATATAAATTTATAAAAAGTGAAATTGACAATTAAAAAATATACATTTTTTTATATGGTCCCCCACTTTTTTAAAGTGTCTGAGACAGAACTTGAATCCTCTATACTACACAATTTATTTTCTTATTTTTACCGTCACCACCTAAGTTATCAATTTTGGCAATCACTTCAACGTACTCCATTTGTTTTTCAAAAAGTCAAATTTACCCTTAAAGAAAATCAGAAAGACAGTACAAACCTATAATATTTATAAAGAAAAAAACCCCATTAAAATTAAAACCAAATAGCAATAGTACAATTTTGTATTTACTTTGTTTTTAAATATAGAAATAATATTTACAATCATGAAATATGGAAGCACAACACAATTCTTTAAAAAAAAAGAGTAAATATGAAATCTATATGAAACATACTAATTTTTAAATAGTAAATCTCACTTATTTTTAAAATAATTGTATAATATTTACACACTCTATAACTGTATATAGACCTTTCTAAATATTATCATTTCTAAATTTCTAACGAGAGTAACTGTGTTAAGGTAATTGATAATTTGATAGAAAGATAGCAAAACATGGATACTAGTTCGAGAGCATGATGTCCATACTCCATACTTAGTAGCAGTAGCATGTCCAATCAAAATTTTCATACACCAGGTTGTAGAATGTAGTGCGCGCGCTTGTCGTTTTTGCCAGTGTCATGTTACAATGAATGGGGTGGGACATCGATGCCCTACCCTGCCCATAAAATGGTGTCAGCTTTTCAAACTTCAATCAATTGGTATGAACGCAGGTGTTTTGTTTTGTTGTGCCATGTTCCGTAGGTTTGTTTAGATAAAGAAAGCATCTTATCTAATTTTTTTATTATAATTTTACTAAATTTTTATATAAAATATAATAAATAATTTAATTTTTTAAATAATAAAAAATAATATTTTATTTAACTCATCTAAAACTATCTCATCTCATCTCATTTCACTATTTAAATTAATCTAATTTTAGCGTGAACTTACTTGGTACTCTGGAACCAAGTTTTGCGTTTTGCCTCCATTTTGACTTTGTCTTTTTCATCTAGTTTTCTACATGCAAAGTGACAAAATGTTCATATCAAACAGCATAGCTTCTCTACTGATATTTTTTACACATCATTACAAACAAACTCTTTTGGGTTTTTGTGTATTCTGCATCAGCCGTTGCACGGAGGGCGACCGCCACGAATCCAATAATATTTATCGTATCAAAGGTCTCCAGTTCATAATTTCAATTCCTAGTGTGCAATGACCCAAAGCAAAATTCATCTGATTTTGGTATACAAAACTATTTCATCTTATTTTATTTAATTATTATAATTTTTTTAAATTTTTTTATAAAATATAAAAAATAATTTAATTTTTTTAAATATTAAAATAAAAATTTTATTTAAATAATATTTTATTTAACTTTTAATAAATTATTTCATCTCATCTGTAACTACGTAACCAAACGTGAGTTAAATCCACTGCCTTGTCATTGTCGCGTCCAGCCATTTATTTATTTTTATTTTTATTTTTATTTTTTTTCTTTAACTGATGGGGAAAGGCCAGGAAGGCAGGAAGTTTCCGGGAAAGTTGAAACCCTGGAAAATGTCACAAGCAGGACCGCGAGAAGGCCCATAACTTAGGAAAAAACAACCTCCCTTACTAAAGTCTATTTTCTAGGAATATTTTTATAAGAAAAATCTTTTTCATCAGTCATTATTTAATATTTACACTCTACATTCTATAAAAATCATCTTTATATCTTATGAAAAATACCTTCACACTCTATAAAAAAGTTGTAGATGTAAAATATGAGAATAAATAGTAACTTATGCATAGTAAATTATTTTTTATAAAATAACTTATAAAAATAACATCATTTTATAAAAATGACATCATCTTAAAATATTATTATAAAATGTAGTGTGTATCATTATTATTTCCTTTTTTATTTCTAGCAAGACTATTTTACTTTGAAACCTCCCTTTAATTTAAAAATAATTTTATTTTTTTTATCATAATATTTCTCACTTTTAAACTCAATTATTAGCGTACAGAAATCTGTCACCAATGGTCATTTTGGTACAAATAAAAAATATTCATTTCATTATCAAACAAAGAAAGTGACGGTTGTTTTTGTAGTGAGATGCAATTGCTGATCTCCATTTGCATACAAGGAAAACCACATGCATATTCAGTCAGGTACAGCTGCAGACTCCAAGCCAAACCGCCCATATTCCTTGACTTGTCAGCCGATGGACCTAAATTAAAACATGGGTTTATCAAGTTCTCATACTTTTCCATTACTTCTGGTTGAGGATCTACCAAACAATACTTATCCATGAATCAAGCTGTGGGTCATTCCCTCTATGAATTAGTTAGCGAGTCGTTATATAGGGGCGAACATTATTATAGCATACAACATTTGATTAATGACCATATCCTAATATGTTTGCTTCCTTCTTTAAAACATGTACTTCTGCCGAAGAACGAAAACGCCTTCGTATTTTTCAATGAGTTATGCTATTTACAAGTCTGACGTGTAATCTATCATTTATTGTGAGATGAATTGTGTGACAGGCCGCAGCTACCGTATTCATAGGGTGTTTATTAAACATAATGTAAGAGTGTGGGTTATAGAAATTGATTTCAATAATTTAGAGGATAAATTAATAATAGCTAGATTATAAGTTAGTGATACAAGAGCACAATATGCGTGACATACGAGAAAATCAAGATTTGATTAAAACATTCTCTGCATCTTTTTTCCCCCCTCCCTCCACCATCCTTTGAAATTATGACCGACAGCAACACATGGGCAACCAAAAATAGAAGGCTGGTGTTAAGAAATTATTTCTTCTCTCTCACATTTTCCTACTTATATATACGACTTAATCAAAGTAATATCGATAACAGCTTTACCGGAATATAAATTTATTAATATTTTAACGTATCATGATCGGAATTGGTAACCATTTCAACATCATGACTAATAACTACATAATTCATTGAAATTGTAATCACTTCTCTACTGTTTTTCTTTCTATAAAATGTCTTGAGTCATGAATGTTAACTACCGAATATTAATATAGGGGGCATAAAGATCATTGAATTTAGTGAGAGGAAACAAATTAAAGGAAGAGGCATGAAATCTATTATTATATATGAAAGCAGATGCATATAATTCTACCCATAACAATAGACATTTTACCTATTAAATTTGAAGTGTTATATTTATGTAACGATAATCATTTTAAAAACAATGTTTCATTATGAATTGTTGTAACTTTTAAATTTCTTTTCTTTTCTTACGTATAAAAATATACATAGATTCAAGCCTCCATCCAAAGACATGATTTTAACATTTATATTATTTCGTCAAATAAACCGTATTATAAACCGTTTTGAATTTCTTTACCATAAAACTCGATCTCTCTCTAAATCTCTTTCTCTTATACATAATATATACAACAATCCATGCATTGTACAGGTTATAGGCTCGTCAATATAATAGTTGGCCTTAAGGACCTATACTATCAAAAGGGAAAGTCTCTCACATTTTCTACAATATTTGTTTAGTTGGTAACATAACTTAATGGCAGACATTGTGCTATATATCCCATGTACACATATCATGACTGATCATGATTTCATTTATTAAATGTATCGTGCATAATAGCACTAGCCCCATGAACCAAGTGGTGACTAGAGGGTGCCATGGCCACCCCCAAGAAATATTAACAAAATTTATTTAACTTCAAACAAAGACTGAAAAAATAGTTTTACTCCCAAAAATCTCTTTTAATTCCATCCATAATTCTCAGTCTCCATAAAATAGGAAAAAAAGCACTTTCTTTTAACTATATAAACATTCGTTGTGCTCACATCCTCCATTTTTCAATAATTTATATATTGAAGAAATTTTGTAATTTTTTATTTTTAGGTTTATTCACACTGTTATTTTCATTTAATGGTTTTTTGTGTAGGTAGATATATAATTAAATACTCGACAATTGATATTGGATACCACCTTGCTGATGGTAGTGTTTATTTCTTGCATTAAATATGTTATTTTAATTTATATTTATTCTGATAATGTAATTATTTTGCTTAATAAGATCGAAGTCTTCATATATATATATATAGATTAATAAAATAGATTATTTTGATTCCATTTAAGGTTGGGATCATTCATTTATCAATAAATCTTCCCAACTTCCCAACACTCCACACTCCATCTTTTTTTTAAAAAAAATTTATTTTTTTTATTAAATAATTTTTAAATGAATAGTAAATAAAAAATTTGAAATATTTAAAAAAAATAAATTCAAAATTTTTTTTTAAATATTAAAAAATATAGAGTATGAATTAATAGTAAAAAGTTGTGTAGCAAAACCCTTCATTTATATCGAACACTAATCAATTTTAAGATCAATATTTTTTTCTTATTTCAGTTTGAAGATCAGTTTCATGTTTCTCAACCATGGTAAACAAGGGAAAATAGTCAACACAAGTTAATATTCATACATAAAAGCGGAACACAAGTTCTCGAGTTAAATTTTGACCAATTACAGCCGTCGATTTCACCGTCGACAAGATCTCAATTCCCTTTGATCGCTCTCGCCCCCCATAAAAACCTTACAACCAAAACGGAAACACTATAAAAATACAAAGGATATTCATTATCATGAACATCGGGAGCCACATCATCGCATGATCATCATTATCATCATCATACATATATTTGATGGTAGATTATCATCACTTCATCTCTGCAGCTCCATCATAAGCGAGAAGTCCTCGAAGCACACAAACCCGTCGCCGTTCTTGTCCACCCCGGCTATCATACGCCGGCAGTCCTCTAACGTGCACTGTTCGTCCCCCATGGCCGTGAAAAATCCCCACAGCTCTTCCGCCGTGATCCTCCCGTCGTGATCCGCGTCGAAGATATCGAACGTCTCGCGCAGCTCCGAGTCGCAAGCCGGTCCACAAGCCGAACCGAACCGGCTCAGCAACGTTTCCAAGCTTATGTGCCCGTCTCCGTCCCGATCCACCTCGCTCAGCATCATCTTCACTTCCTCCTCGCTCAGAGGCTCGGCTCCGATCCGGCTCAGAAGAGCCTGCAGCTCTTTTCTCGACACTAACCCGTCGTCATCTCTGTCTTTGAGCCTGAACGCTTGCGCAAGTTCGACGTTCGTATCGGCCGAGGAATCGGACCAGTTACCCAATATCTCGGGCAAAACGCTCTTGGGGGTCCCAAGATTGGTGATGCCGGCGCCGGAACCAGGCTTTTGGTGTGACGTGAATGCATCGGAACTCGATGTCGACGACGAGCCAAAAGAAGATGGGTCGGACCTGGATACAGAGGACTGGTCCTTTTTGGACCGAAATAAGCGTGTCGGGCTGACAATGAGGTTCTTCGGGTTGAGCTGGTTGATCTTGACGAGCTTCATGGCAAAAATGAGAGACCCAGAAAGGCAAAGAAACAGTAGGAAGAGAACGTAGAGAGAGGAAATCAAGGAAGAAGAGAGGATTGAGTGGAAAGAAGGTGGAAGGATGGGGCGTTAAATGCTTGGAATCAATGGAGGCATGGCAGCTTCGAGGAAGTTTCCTATAGCATTTCAAGGTGTATATTATATGTATATATAATAATATATATATATATATATATATATATATATATGTATGTATATATCTATCTTTATTATAATAAGTAGCTATTTAATTATAAATAATAATTTTTAAAAAAAAAAATTTGTTAATTTTTTTTGTTTTTCTGTTAAATCTTGTTTTATCAAAAGATCTTTAAAATATTTGATCATTTGACGTGTAACTTCCTTGTAGAATTGAATGAAAAATCTTGTTTTATTAAAAAGTCCTTAAAACTCTTAACTATTTGACATGTAATTTTCTTATAAAATTTAATAAATGATCATGTTTTACCAAAAGACCATTAATAGTCCCGCGATTAGATACTTTGTTGAAATTTAGAATTTTTTTTAATCTTAATTTTTTTGTCTTTTTTTAGTTTTGTATTTTCTTTTTCTAGACAAAAAAGCTACTGAATTTTTCACTTTTTTTATTTAAATCATTATCTCAGGTGCACTATGGGGCTAACACATCCGAGGCCATTTCCTAGTATATATATATATGTAAAATGTTAGTAAAATAATTATTTAAAGTTATCACTCAATTATTTTAATTTTTAATTTAATAATTAAGAAAATGACTATTAGTTAAATTGTATATTTTTTTAACAGATATTAAAGATTTGTTAAAAAAAATGAAAGGAAAAAAAAATAGACTGGCAGTACGCCCAACGATAAACTTGAGCTCAACTCATGTAGCTAGTGGAGCCGGTCTTTCATCTTTGGTTAAATAATTAATATCTAACTAGTGATATGTATCGATTTTTAGATTTTAAGAATTGATACCATACAAGTTACATTCTTAAATTAGTACTTCTGATTTTACCGGTTTCAGTCCGGTTTTTATGATATATTATATATATAGTATATATTATATAGCTAATATATTATAGTATCTTATAATATATATTATAATTATATTATAAACTATAGTGATATATTATAATATATAATATAGTGATATTATATCAGTATAACTACTGATATTATAGACTATAGTGATAATATATAGTTATTTATATAGGATTTTGAATTTTAATTAGTAATTTAGCATATAATACAAGATTATTTTATATATAATTATATAGATCATATGTCAAAAATATATATATCATATAAAAAATCATATAAAGAATATTTTATATAATATAAAAAATTAAATATATCTATGAACTGATTTGGTCCGATGTTAAAAAAATAAAAACCGAAACCGTACTGATTTTGACCGGTTTTGAAAAAAATGGAATCAGTACCAGACCAAACTCATCGGTTCGATTCGATTCAGTTCAATTTAGTTATTCACCGATTTTTATTTCGCCCCAACATATATTATTAATACATACACATAATATAATAGTATATATCTATTTCTTATATGATTCCTGCATATTAGGATATGAAATTATTAAATCTTATTGACTAATTATTGTACAAATTATAAAATATAACTATAAAATATATTTAATATATAGATATAAATAATTAAATTACGTATTATATCTTTAATTATAAAAAATGTTATGTTTATATTATTATCTAATACATATATATATATAGATATATGTATATATTTATCAATATATAAATGAATAAACTTTAATCGAGTCGAGATATTGAGTCGACATTATTATGATTTAAACGAGTAACTATTAGCAAATACATAGTAAAAAATCAACTAGTTATATCATCAATTTCGATTAAATAAAAGTTTGCATTATATAAATTTTGAAAATTTTAATAGAGAAATGCTAGATGGATTCTCCGTATGTGGGTCCCGATGAGTTTTTTTTTTAAAACTATTAAGAAAATATTTTTTTATTAATTTTATGAATTTTGTTTAAAAAAATATTTAAAGATTTTAAAAAATACATAAAAAAACAACTATAGGAAATACACCTAGAGGCTAGAGCAGTTGGCTGTGGCTGCAGAATGACTCATTTTAATAGGAGAAATTTTATTCATTAATTATTATTCATTCAAACTTTATACTCATAATTTTTTTTTTTATAAAATGCGGGATTGTTTTTATAGAATAATAAATAGATACTACGAGGAATTCTTGTTTGAATATGTACGGAGTGTAAAAGTGTCGAGGAATGGTGTAATTGTTTGCTGCCGTTGTACGATCATGTCTCCTGTCAGAGATGGTTAGGTGGCTCAATTGTTTAAGAATATTGTTAGTGGTTTTTCTATTTTTATTTTTATCTTTAAATTTAAAGAATCTAGTTTTAAAAAGTATGTATTATCTTTTTCATCTTTATATTTTTACATAATTATAAATAATCATTCTTTAAATATGAAGAATCATTGTTTATTCTTCAAATATTATTTTACTAATTTTTTTTCTCTCATACACATTAAAATTAACTTTATAAAATTTATATTAAAATAATTTAGATACATAAATTTTTTATTAAGTTGATAATATAAAGTGGATGCTAATTATAAAATATATATAAAAAATAATTTTAGAAAACAAATAAAAAATAATAATATTTTATTATTATTTGATTCAAATATGCATAAACTAATGTAAAAATCATTCTTTAAATATAAAATTATTTTTCAAAAGAGATAATTTTATATACGAAAATAAAGAAACCACTACCAATAGTCTAGATTCTAATCTTAGATTTTCCAACCAGGTGGTGAATGTCCTATTGGTCTCATCTGCTTCTTTGACTGGCATTGCCTCCTCGAAATGCTCTTAGTTTTTCTTTTCATTTGTTATTTAGAAAATGATACCTTATTTACTTTTTTAATCTAGGTTGGATGTTAAAATAAAATATAAAATTTTCATTTCATCTCATTATTACATCTTTTTTAAATCTCTATATAAAATATAATAAATAATTCAATTTTTTCAAATCTCAATTCAACTTTTTCAAATTTCAAAATAATAATAATATTTTAAACTTTCATCTAAAATAAAAAATTATCATCTCACTCTCCAAATCTAACTTTAAGAGATTTTAAAAATTTCGATTCTCCAAGGAACATTATACTAATTACAATGAGATTAATGTCTAGTTTATTTTTACAAATGAGATGAATTAAAATTAAAATTAAAAATTGAATAAAATCTTATTAGAATATATTTTTTTAATATAATTTTTATTTTTAAATTTAAAAAATTTGATTGATTGATTTTATTTTATTTTATATAAATATTTTTAAAAACTTATAATAATAAAATAAAATGGATTGAATTAAAAGGAGTCGCAAAAAGAGGCCTATTGTCTTTATGTTTCATATAAAATAGGAAATCTGAGACGATGAATAATGTTAATGATGAATGGGGGCAGAACAAGGTTGGTCCGGCATGAACATGAATAATCATCACTGGTGATAAGACACTGCAGCATCAATACTCGTGCATTGCATTTGGCAGCGTCCATGGATACTACCTCACCATCTTCAACAACCATATCAATCATTTTCTCAACAAATACTGTACACAGTTTTAGGTTTTGATAAATTTAATATCTCATATTTGTTGAGAAAAATAGGAATATTTATTATTAGAAAAATAAAATTCTTATATAAATTATAGATTTATTAACTTTTTATTAAAAAAACGTAAGAGTTTGCACAACTCAAGATTATAAATATCGTTTCTCATTTTCTTTTTACGTTTCTGGATAGTGTTCCTCGAACCTCAAATGCAAATGCATGCACTTTTTTCGTACCTGTAAAACCGTGTGGAACTTCTGAGAAGGTTTCTCTGATTAATCTGGATAAAGCCTCACAAAGTCACAATGCCGTGTAAATGAGGAAAATGTTAAATAAATAGGAAAAGTGTCTCTTGACTTTGATCCGACTCCATGCTTAAAGCTCAGCTCCTGTACGTAGCTAAGCTGAGAAAATCCAGTTCACGAGTTCACATTTCCTGGCAAAGCATTCAACTACCTACCTAGACTTCTACCTCTGAATACTAAATAAATAATGGCTTTATATTTCACATTTAAAAAGGTAGCTGAGTCTTTCCATGCCTAGGGTGAGGCTCTCGAGAGACTTTACTCGAACCGGTGCATGATGTCTTTGGTAAGTAAAATAGTTTGAGAGTGAAGTAATCACTATTATTTATAACGATGTGGTACTCATGGAGGCCAAGTTGGGCATATATTAGCATACTCAATCAAGTTGGCCATGAATATACCAACCATCTTTTAAGTTGCATTGACTGTGCATGACGTTCCCAACTATTTATATGGACTTATTAATAGTAAAATCTAAGGACTCGTTTAGATAGTGAGATGAGATGAAATAGTTTTAGATTAATTGAATAAAATCTTATTAGAATATTATTTTTAATATTATTATTATTTTAGAATTTAAAAAAGTTGAATTATTTATTATATTTTGTATAAAAATTTTAAAAAATTATAATGATAATATAAGACGTGATGATTTCTATATCTAAACGAGCCATAATTGTTACAAATTAATACGGACTTATCCAGTTACAACTATTTATCCATTAGCGCATAGACTTGTTATAAAGCATATTACTAATACATCTACATTTTTAAGGCTATTATATAATAAGTAATGCTACCTAAGATATTCTCATTCCGTTTTCATCTTAAATAAAATGTGGTACTTAAAACTATCTTTTATTTTTATTTAAAAAAAATAAAGATTGATAAACAATATCACTTCATTATCCATAACCTTAAATCATGGCCATAATTTTATAAATAGTAAATTTAATAAACGTTTACGTAGGAAATCCAATTGACAGAAGGTTAATAATGATTATATTAAGTTTAAAAATGAAAAAGAAAATCCTGACTTTCCTACATCTTTCTTTGAAGATGTGTTTAGTTATTGAATCAAACTCAACTCATCTGAAATAAATCATTAATGTGACTTATTATTTTGTCAACTTCTCATAAAAAAGTTAAATTTATATTAATCTATTTCATACTTTTCAACTTAAAACGTTAAACAATTTCAACTTAAACAAGTTAAACCCATCGAGACTCATAAAAAATTCGTATTCACAACTCAACTCAACATCGAAACTTGCCCTCAATGTCTTCAATTTTAATTTCTCTCATTCACAACCACAATTTCAAAGAGCAATGATGTGGTTTATATTGAAGCCAGTATATCCCTAATTTCAAACTCGTAATATTTGACTATTATAGATCTTTTATTTCAACAGTCACGAGCATGTTGATATACCTTTTTTTCCATTTAGAATTATGTTTATAGTATTTTTAATATAAATATACAATATAAGTTTACAAAGACAAATAAATATAATTAATATATACTATTATAATGTCGGTCCGTCTTCAACAACAAATTCCAAACTACACTATGACCATCATAAGACTTTTAAAATGTAAAATTTACAAATTATCCCATAAGTCATCACTTTTTTTTTTTTTACCATTAAATTATGAAAGTCGTCATTTTAACTCCTAATTATAAACATAATTTATAATTTATCCTATTCCTAAAGGGTGATACTTGTTAAATCGTATAAATAATACGCAAAAGGTTGATCATGACTCATAGAAAGAGTAAAAATTATTTGTATGTAGGTTTATTAAATAAATAATAATCTTTTACAAATTTGTTTATTAGCACATTAAGGGGATGTTTGGAAACAATTTATTCATCTCATTTCTTTTCTAAATATCATTCAAATACAAACATGCTCAAATTAATCATTACAACTTTTCAAACTTTCAAATAAAAAATAATTCAAAATGTTTAAATTCCAACAAAATTATATTCTAACAATATTTTAATTTTATAATATTTTTTATTAATTTTTTTTTAAATCTAATAAATACTTAATCAAACTATTTCATTACTATTTATAAATCATCTTATTATTATTGACGAAATTCTCATTTTATCTAATCCTCCAAACATCCCCTAATATATCATAATTGTAATCGGCTCATTGGTCGACATGGGAAAAATCTCAAATAATTGAGAGAGAGAGAGAGAGAGAGAGGCGCACGGAGACATGAAAATACAACTGGACATTCACTTCACTTGTCTCGAATGCTTTAGGCCAGCCCATGCCCAATGTACCCCCCAACCTCGGTGGGAATCCTTGGCTCTACGGCCATCTATTATTATAATAGACGGACACTTTATTTATATGTTTTTATTTTTGATACGCCTAAAGGGAGATGGATGTTTGACTTGTTGGTATCCACCCCTTTTTGTCTCTCTCTTTTTTTGTTTGTTTTGTTTTGATGCCATGGCCCAATGTATTATGTTCCATTTTTCCAACCCAGCTTTTTGTGTTTTTTCTACTTGGCTCTGACTGTCTAGACGATACGTGGAACCACTAATAATTCACTATTCAATTCCAAAACGTGGGGTGGCTGCCTCTCAAAAACCACAAAAAAAGAAAAAAGAAAAAAGAAAATTCAAAGTGGGAGTCCGGAGTTTGCATCATGTCTGTGAGTGGGGCAATGGGTTCGGCAGACACAACATGGATACGAGCATTGAAATTTCAATGTTACATGTTGCCATTTTACTCATCTTTTCCACGAGGAATTTGGATTGGGCTGTCGCCGGTCGGGGTCTATCCTGTGTTTCTTATGTTCTGAACTTGGATGCATGTCAAAATCGGTAAAAGTAATCCATCCTTGCGGAGAAGTTTCCCTTCATACAAAAAGTGCATAGTTAGATTGTTCAACTACTTCATTGTCAGTTAATTTATCACCGTACCAGGACAAAAGCATTAGTAATGGAAACTTTCATCAGCGAAGGAAAATGTGCTTTGGGCAATTTCTCAGCAAATGTTGGGTGGAAAGATGAGCCATGTGAAGTCGATCATGGGTCAGGATGATCGCCTTTTTCTTTCATTTTTTTCTCCCTCATTTTCGTCGGGCTTGAGAGAATTACATATAAACCCTGCCAACGAAGCAGAATTGAGTATAATTTCTTCCATTACAATAGCCACAAGAGTAGGAGCCTCCCCTATTTCAGGATCTAGAAATTGTTGAAATCATCCACACCGATGATGGGAATTAAGAGGTTCATTTATCCAAGAGAAAAATTGACAGGAAAATAGTGCTTTTGAGAAGCATGGAACTGCATGATGGGAAAAAGGATCCATGATTCTTCCGAAGGTTCTTGGTTCACCAGAAATTTAGAACCAAATTTTGTGAAACTTTTCATAGACCTGATGCTCCACTTAATTTGATATAAAATGAAGCATAAAAGGAATAAACACTTTCTTTTAGTTTTTTTTTTTTTTACTTGCATGCCGTTTGGCAATTAGAATGTGTAAAAAGAAGAGCCTTCCCCATTTTGGCTCACTTTTTATGTTTCCAACATACATTTATACATGCATACATACATACATCCATCCATCCATCCATCCATCCATATACACGCACAGGCACACATTGAGAGTGAGATAAAGAGAGATTCATTTGTTGACATATAAGAATGACATGTCACATGATCAGCTGTGGTGTCTACTAGCATGATTAGCTTATATATTCCACGCGACGATGTCTGCAGAATCCAGAATCAAGAGACTTTCTTTCCAAGTTAGTGGGAAATTGGGAATACCACGAAGTGCAATACCAAATGGGGTAGCTATTTGAAACTTCAAGCTGCATTGGTAGCCCTTCTAATATTTTCTTGAAGTCATGGTCCAACACTTCACTGGAGACAGTAGAACTTCCGATTTGATTACAATCTAGTGATCAAATGCAAAATCCAGAATCATTGAAACAAAATGATCCTCAAAATTAATCATCAACAAGAAGCTGACTGACCACATCATCTCTGCCAGGAGGATCCCTAGAAGTAGAAACTGGAAGATTTAGACTGTTTGTTGGAGTGACATTTTCGTCACCATATTCAGACGTAGAGCTAGTATCAATCTCCTTTTCAAGACAGTCAAGATGCACACATTCAGCAACGTCACTGCTGTAACTTTCTGCATCATGACTCCTAGGTGGGATTGTCAAATCTTCTCTCTTAACAATATTAAACACAATCCCATTATGGGTACTCTCGGGTTGTAAAAGATCGCCTTCAGTCACTGTTATGCTGGAACCATTAGTGGAAACTCTGTTGGCAAGATCCCTCTGATCGGAATCTGAGCCTTCTGAGCTTCTATCTGGAGTTTTCACCCTTGGGCTACGATGACATTGATTGTTGCCAACTATGTGAAGTGTAATGGAGTTAGCATTCGCTATTAAACCTCCGTTTTCTTCAACATCGATATCCAAATTTTGGACAAAGTGAATAAACTTTTCAGCTGAAGTAGTCCTCATCAAGGGCCCACCAGACCTTGTCCAAGAATTCAAATCAACACTTTCGGACTCGCTATCACTTCCATCATGCATGTTGCGATGGGTTCGCAAATTTTTACCTGAAGGTCCCCCTCCAGTGGATCCACTAACTCCTTGATGAAATGAGGGAGTGACATCTGCAAGGAGGTCTTCAAGGGAACCTGTGGAATTCTCCCGTGCAATGTTGTTCCAAGAAGGAATTCTTCTGGAAGCACTGAATCTCACTGTGCTGGCTAGGCCATGAGAAGAAGCAGCAGCTCTCTCAGCACTCCTTTTGAGTCTACGCATGTGGTTGAGAATTGCAACACACTCATCAAGAGCAAGCTCAATCCCACAGTTTGCTTTTATGGCCGAGAGCTTCTCCCAAGTGCACCGTCTCCCTTGGTTTGCTGCCTTTTGAAGCTCCACATGTGATGGGTTTTGTAAAATTTTTGAGTACTGGAACAACAATAAGAGGTGGGAGAGAAAAAATTGTTAGTCGCCGTTAGAATTCTTCAATTGATGAAAACAAAGAGAATTTTAAAGCTAGGCTTCTGACAGCTTGCAAGTATTCAACAACTTTCATTTTAACAATTGAAGTTTTAGTCCAACTAACTTTTGAGAAGTTTTGTCGTTAGGGTTGGGTAATGGTATACCCCCTTCAATTTACATCTTTTCTTTGCACATACCTGAGCAAGCGTGGCAGGCATAACAATGGTGACATCACCCTCCCAATCTTGAGCAAACAGCTTGGCAAGTCCTCCTAAAGGGAAACCAAGTTCCAGAATCTGGTTGTATCTATGTTTCACCTCCATCTCAGCTAGATGAGCAAGCTACAAGATTAAAGATTAAAAAAGATTAACTTTCACACAAAAATGCCAAGAAAAAGGTTTGATAACTGAAACCAATAATAACAAGGCATGGACCAATGAGCCCACCACTCTAAACCAAATTTCCTATCCTTCAAATCATATCTAGCATAAACAAACAAGATGAGACACTGCTTCAGATTATTAAGAATCTTTTGGAAAAAGATTTGAGCTGGAGTTCATTTAACATGTGGTGTGAAATTCAACAGTTCAAATTAACTTCAATATTTGCTGCTGTAACATTCCAACTGAGTGTAGGTGCCATTATATTGCAATCAAGTGCAGGTCCTATGACGTTCCAACTAAGTGTACCGACTCCTCTGTGGCTCTGTGCATTGCACATAAACAAATCTCTGTGACCTTCTATCATTTACTTGTGCCTCAACCTAACCTGCTTGAAATTTTAAGACCATATAAGCAAGCCATGAGCATAAAATCTCTACTCAAATGACAGGTCAAGCAATTAATGCAAGAGAATCATGTTTCACCAGATACCAATGATTTTTCACTCCAACGAGTTTAAAAAATGCTCTAATTATGTCCCAATAAAAAAATAATTAAAAGAAGAAAAGAAATAGAAACAAAAGCTTGACCGTAATACAAGGAGATGAAGGCCAAACTCTACCATCTAGACTATCCAAAAAAAGGAAGAAAAAAGGAAGAAGAGATTTATGGAATTTAATCATTGCAGATCAACCAGTACAACCAACCTCTTTTAAGATGGGCTCGGAGGGGAGGAAAAGGTATAATTATCTTAACAAAAATGTCAGCCCATTCATCTTCAGAAAGCTATATTCTATTGGTATCAAGTAGCAACGGTTCACCTAGTGCACTGATAAGCATAAAAAAGGAGAACCAGTCCTGACTCCTGATAATGTTCGAACTCATATTTGCTTGTTTACTATAGTTTCTTCAGTTTTTCGAGGAGTATTATTGAAGAGAGTAATGGGGGGTGGGTTAGGGAAAAAGTAAAAGAAGAAACGAGAAGGCATCATTTTTATGCGGATTTTCTGTTGGCAATGAACACCAATAATCCAAGCGACACAAGAACGAGCATTAGCCAAGAATAACACATAAACTGGATTGAAGTTCCCATGCAATATGTACATACCTTGGCAGCAAAGTTGCCTCCATAAGCTCTCACAAATTCCTTCATCCTCAATAATGGTGCTATATGAGGATTTGCCTGACTAACAATAAAATGATTCACATTGAACAATTCCTTCAATTGCATCATAGGTAAATCAATCTCCAGACTACCATCCCTCCACCGACGAACATGAGTGCCGGAGCCCTCCTCTGGACCTAGATTGAATGGTGGATGATAAGGAACAATCTCTCCACTTCTATCCTTTGCCATCAGCTCCTGGGCCTCAAAGAGGCCCGGGAACGCACAAGAAGCAGTCACTGCACTCCATATAACAACATGAGGTGAAGTTAAGTAGTTAAGGCATCTAGGCGGCTCATGCTTCCTTGGGGAGCAAACCGTTATCCCAAGAATTCGACCAGTCATATCATAAGCTTCTTGAAATGTAAGGTTACTTGTTAGATGCCTTAACATCATCTGCAATTTTCTGATCTCATGAACAGCCCCTTGTGTCATGACCCTCTTAACTACAGTAAAAATCCCACCCATCTGATCAAAAAACTGCAATGAGTGTAAAGAATCTTCAAAAAAAATTTGCAGCTCAGGCCATGACTTAGTGGCAACCACAGCACACATAATGGATCCTACACTAGAGCCAGCAATTATCCTGGGTAAAAGCTTATGCTCAACCAGTGTTCTAACAACGCCAACATGAAAAGCTCCTAGGGAAGCGCCCCCACTCAAGAGCAAAGCTGTCCTCCCAAAGGCATGCCTTGTTTCATGCATGAAAGCAAGCTTTTCTTCTAATGATAGCTCCTCTGAATCCGAATCACAGATCACTCTCAACTGAGTTGAGACCTCATCGATGTATTCCTTTATGAGTTTGGGCACTTGAAGCCTACCTTTGTGAAGCTCAGGGTTGCACATATTGCCGAGATTTCGGATAAGGTCAGCCCGCATGCAAAAGATAATATCTCTCAGAGATCTTTCTTGGCGACGATGGTGGAGCTCTTGAAGCTTGTTCCTCACTAGTTCTACATCATACAGGTCAGACTCATTCATCTTTGGGGTCTCTTTATCTAGCATCTTCGCAGCATGAGCCCATTCCTCATAGGTCAAAGCAGCTCTCATCATATTTCTCCAAAACTTTCTCCGGTAAGCCATTTCAGCCCTCTGCTTCACATTTGTGTATCGTTTCAACAAGAAGGCAATTATTGTCACCATTGCCAATATCCCTTGTGGGTTTCGGGGATGCAACCATGCAGCCATGGGTGCCACAAAGTCCCTGAATCTATATATGAAATTCAACAACACATGAAGTATTTGATGCCTCAAATGAGAGATTGACTTACAGAACAAAATTCTGATAGCAACCGTCCGACCAACAATGGTTGAAGGTCCAATCGAAAAGGGATCAACACTGGCCTCGTTACTAATATCCATTTTTTGTCAATATAATAGGTTGCTTCTAAATGAGCGGTGGTATCACTGCTGAATCTGCTCAAGGCTAAAGGAGTAAAAAAACCTACAGTAGTTCTAAGATACTATTATGCCGACGATCAGTTGGCAACCTGAATTTAAAAATTTATGTATAGATGTAAGAATGAAAGACCGGACATGCGTAGAATACAGGTTGTGTTTGGCTGTGAAATTTAATGAAACATGAGAGGGTGGTTATGCGAATGGGTTTGTCTCTGCAAACTTAAAATTGGATATCTACCAAGAACTAGAAACGAAATCAACGAGAAAATAATTTCAACCTCAAAACTCGAATAGCTGGTTTCTCCTATAATTGCATCTGATGTTTAATCCTTTAGCTCCAAAGAATTAGGGAAAAATAGTGGTCGTTGGTGTAACTCTATAAATCTTAATTTTTTATAATTCTAAACAAAAGAAGCCTAATTGCACATATTAAATTTCAAGCATGTATAGAAGTAACAGATGCCAAGCTCTTGATCCTGAACCTAACGCCAAAGCGCAAAATTAGGCCACAATTTCTCAAACTTCCAACCACCACCAACTCGGCAACTCAACATCCAATTAAGCTCAAGATCGGAGCCCCCAAAATTCCCATGACCATTGGAACCTCAAAGCACCGGTTGTCAGATTCCCCAATTCCACACACTTCACCCCCAAAAACGTTGATAAAAGAACAACTGCCGCGACCTTTCAAATCCCAACTGTGGTTCAAAATACCTGTAAATCCTATCTTAAACCCAGATAGAAGGAAAAAAAACACGTAAATCTCCCCTTCAAATGCCCAAATACAGCCAAATTATAAACTCAACAGCCAAATGGGTTTTCAAATCGGGACCCAAAACCATCAATACCTGCCCAAAAAACCAGAAACTAAATCCCACGTAATAGAAAAGGGATACGATTATAGAATCGATTTAAAAGAGAGACGCGTGAGAGTTATTAATACTATCAGAAAAATGTAAACCTACGAAGCATTGAGATCTGGGATTCTGGAAAGAGATAAAGATACAGATAGTATGACGGAAACGGCGGAGTGAAGATTCGGATAAAGCATGTGACGGAGTTATAAATACAGGTTAGATGAGGTGGAAGAGGATAAGAAAGAAATTGGCTTTGTCAGATCGTTAGAGCATTCTATTTAAAGAAGGTGACAATTGAAACACGATTGTTTCCCAAAGTTTATGCGTGAAAGAAAGCTCTTTTTGTTGCTTACAAGAAAACAGAGAAAATAAATATTTTGCAATTTAAACGATGACAACGAAAACGAAATTTGTTTGGCGATATGAGGGGTTGATCATTTGGTTTTTGTTATCATGTTATTATTAGAGTTTTTAGATCAATGATGTGGTTCTTAACAAGTGATATCAGAATAGAGTCATGTCATAGATTCAAATTACGAGAGAGGTGACTTATAGTTTAGATTAAAATATCTTAATATTTTTTATGGGCATAATATCAAGTCATTGAATATTAATAGATGAATGAAACTGTTAAAAGAAAAATTATTACCATCAAGTTAAAAGTGGATTGTCATGGACGTCGGATTTAGAAGCATAGTAGAATGTTATGATATGAGGGTTAAATGTTTAATCAAATTAGTATATAATAGTCATAGAGTTTTTTGAATTAATGATCGAGTATTTAACAATTTTTTATATTTCTCGTTTGTTTCTCAGTAAATCTTAACCTGAAAATAGTCAAGACTCGGACCGAAGATCTTTACGAGCTATTGCCGCTGTCTAGGGGTGTAACCGGTCCGGTCCGGTCCGGTTTTAGACAAAATCTTGGACCGAACCGGTATGACCGGTTTTGTATTTTTCAAAACCGATTACGCCCCGGTTACTCTCCTAAACCGGTATTTCCGGTTTTACCGGTTTCCGGTCCGGTCCGGTCTAATTTTCTGATTTTTTTTAAATGTAAGTTTGACATTTTGTCATTAAAAATATGTTTAAAAAAAACTGTTCTAAAAAAATCTACTATACTTTTATTAATCTATATTAGACTATTAATATAATTATAACTATAGTCTATATTAGATTATTAGTACAAGTTATAAACTTATATATTAGTATAACTATATATTAGTATATATTAGTATTAGTGATAAACTATATATTAGTATAGATATATAATACATTTTTTTTTATAAGTAGTATAGCTATATAATACATGATCAATTATATTTTCATTTTTAAGATTAAACTTTTATTTTATAATAACATTATCTTATATATAATTATATTAATAGTATATGATCAAACAAATTACATATGTTCATATTTAAATTAACATTTTATGTTATATTTTATAAATTATGATATGAAATTATTTCATATATGATATATAATTATATATAAAAATTTCACATATAATTATACATTATATATAAAACTTATATATTAATATATATATAAAATATTTTGTATAATTTTAATTTTGTATAAAACTTATATATAAAATATTATTTTTTATATATTTTTTATCAACCGGTTCAGTCCGGTCTAAAAAATCTTAAAACCGGAACCGGACCGGTTCCAACCAGTTTATGAATTATAAAAACCGGTTCCAGACCAGACCGATTCAAAACCGGTAAAACCGGTCCGGTCCAGTTCGGTTCGGTCCGATTTACCGATTTTTCGGTTTAAATTTACACCCCTACCGCCGTCCATGATGAGACGGAGAAGAAGGGTTAAAACCTGTGGAAGAATATATGTTACTTGTATCCTCGTTGTTAATAGGTTTATCTCGTCCACTTTTATATAACTGTTTTGATGACAAAAGAAAATTTAAAAAAACAGACTCAAATGGATGATGCAAAACGTTAAATTAAATTTAAATTTAAAGTCATATCAGTCGATAAATTTATTTTTATAAAATTTATTTATATTTGTAAAATTTCTCCCAATTTTATATACGTACACATAAAATGAAATGAATCCTTTGAGCAAGTCTATATAGGGCATGTAGTGACATACAACGTGGTTGTATTTTGACTAAAAGAGAAAAGTCAGAAGTCTAAATATAGCCGTATTTTTCAAAAAATAGTGTCAAAAGTCTAGGTTGGCAACATTTGGCTGAACCGAATGACTAATGAGTACTATAATTTGGAAAAAAAAGAATAATTAATTAAATATCACATTCTATTTTTCACATGTCTTTAAAAAAAAACAACTAATATGTAACACCCCTTCTCGTAGCATCTTGAAAAAATGTTTTAGTATAATTACATTTATAACTTTATCTTTAAGTATAAGTTAATTATGAATATTATTACGTCATTTTATTTGTAGTGGAGTTAGACTTAATATTTCAAGTTGAATTTAATTTTATTAAATAAATATATTAGTCATAAGTTTATTTTTATAAAAAAATGCATAAAGAATTTGAAATATATTTTAAAATATACTATTGAGCCTAATATTTTAGTTAATATTTCCTTTGTCTATTTAGTAAGATTTTAATAAAATTATTATGCTATACTTTAAATAGAAAAAAATTAAGGAATGTGTTATGAGTTTTGAATAATTATGTTAAGAAATGAAACTTATTTTAAGAATTGGGGTTTTTATGACTTAATTAAAATAACCCAAATATTCTACTAAATTATAATATGTTTTAAGTAATTTAAAATATCAAGATTTTTTGGTTATGGTGATAAACAAAAAATTTATTTGACTATATTTTAGATTATGAATTTAAATTAAGTGAGATATTATTAGGGCATGTTTTTCTAGACAGATTTAGTGATTTTTAATACTTCATATAAATGATGAGCTACGAAGTGAGATTAAGGAAATAGCGCTATGAGGTAAGTAATTTGATCACAAATTAGGATTATCACAGTTCAGCTTATATAGATTATTATTAGCGCCTGTTTTTTTATTGCCATTTTTATGTACTACTCATGTCATATGCAAACATGTCATCTAACATAGCATATGATCACGTCATTCCACATCATGTTCAGATTCAGAAATTATAATTATATATGTATTATGTCATGCATCTCATGTGCATAAGGCATATAAGCTATCTTAAGTTCAAGTATAAAATAAAATAAAATCAGTTAATCAGACGGTCATTCAGATGCATGGTACCAATGCAGTTTAGTTTTAGGGTAAATGTGCAAGTTATAGACTCAAGCGTGGTCCACCATAGTATGCTAGAATACTATCAGCAGCTTCCCTCGCAGCCACGAGACGTGGGGCCGGTGCACAATCTCGCACGCATAATTAAGTGTGTTGGCCAGTCAGATCAATCAGTTAAATCAGATCAGTAAGTTAATTCAAATAAATCAAGTCATGCATAACATAAGCATCAATATGAACAGTCATATTTTAACCTCTCTGCATGCAAACTTTTATGAAAACTTTATATTTATTATGTTTATATTGTGATGGATTTCTTGCCGAGTCCTCGACTCATTTTAGTTTATTTCATGCCTTTTAACTACTCAGATGAAGATGATGAACACGAGTAGGCAGGTAAAGATTAGAATGAGCAATTGATTTAGTTTTAGATTTTTTAGAATAAAATTGCCTTTATGACATAAATTTATTCAGTTTATTCATTTAAGTTTTTGAAAAACATTTTATTAGACAAATTTTTTATGAAATAAATGCTAATTTTATGTTATTAAATATGATATCTCTTACTGGGTTTATTTTTATAAAAAAACACGTGACATTCCTAACTTACGGGAATGAGGTGTTACATAATCATTTGTGGTTGAAAAGAGATAAGTGAATTGCCTTTACGAGCCATCACAAATTCTGAAATTTACAGGAGTTGGTCCAAATTATAATCCGTTCTTTTTTGCATCTATTTTACTGTTTTCCTTCTTGGTTTCCTTATTGTTAATTAAAATTGAAAAAGAGGTTTGTCTCTCGGATGTTTATCTGTAGAGATTGAGCCATCTCTTTCTATGAATAGTAATGTTGAGTCTCTGTTTAAACAAAAAATGTTGTCTCTTGGATCTTTTTTGTAGGGAGTATCAGCAATAATGAAAATCAGACCAGTCACTAAAAGAAATAGCGTACTGGTGGAGTTCTAAATGCATTATTTTGATTTATAATATCATGTTTGATATGAGGACATTCTAAAATGTATCTGATCATAGATATAAGCTTATCTGATGAGTAAATGATTACAATTTTCTTTCAAAAAAAAAAAACTAATCCTTAAAAAAATTTGTACATTGAGATAGAGTACTACCAGATGTGTTATAGTTGCAGAACATTATTGCCGACATGAAGTTCTAATACTAGATCAGCAGGGTCCCCCCAAAAAAAAAAAAGTTGTTTTCTTTTTTAAAGATGATGGGTTCTGGGCCCTCCGGCCCCCGAAAATTACGCCATGGAATTGAAAATGGATCCCGAAGCCAGAAAGCATTTTACTGGTCCAGCATGGCCCGTGGCCCGTGGAAGATATAGACCAACGCGTTTTGTTTCGTGTCCACCTCCTATTGTCTCCCTTGTGATGGTCATTTTTTTCAAATCTCACCGTCCATTTGTAGGATATATCAATTTCTTCTTTTTCTTTTTTAATAAAAAAGTACTCTGAACTTATTCCAAAATTAAATTTTCATTTTTCTGCTCAAAAAGTAATATGTTATGAAAATCTGTCAATAATATTAGACGTAGCCTAAGCCGAGAAATATTAAAGAGTTCTCTAAAAGTTTAGAATTTTTTTTTTAAATGTATATTTATTGAGTTTTGCGAAAGTTGATAGTAAAAATGAGAAAATTTTCGAGTTAATTAAATCTTTGAATTTGTTTATTAGGGTCTGCGATTTGATGAAAAGCTTTGTTTTTTAAAAAATATAATTATTTCAAGATATAAAAGATGTTTGGATTAGATTTGGAAGGTTTTTAAACCAAACATGAAATCAATTGGGTCAAACAAAAATGCTTTTACCTCATCATGACAGTATTTTCATAGAACAAAAATGGCAGTTTGACGATGTAAATGTATCCTTTTAATAGTTAATAATGTGAGTTAAAAATATTAAAAAAATAATAATAATTACAACCGTGAGTGCGTAAATGTCATGCAATCATTTTAAAAAAAATGAATAAATATAGAATCTATATGAAAAGAAATTAGTTTTTTAATAAAGGACTCCACTCTTTTTCAAAGCGACTGCACGATACTTACACACTCCACGACCGTATGTAACACTATTCGAGACCAAAATATGCATATAAAAACTGAAATGAAATTTTCAAAGCAACAACTCGTTGAAGGGAATGAATACATTAATATATCTTATGGCATTAAATTTTAAGAGCCACGCATTGTTTTCAGGATCGGAATAAAATTTCACATAGAAACCGTGTGGGTCACTGCATGCGCCTTTACACTTCACAGGAAAAAGAAAGTCATAATAGCATGTTCCTGTTACAGCTGATCATCATATCTCAGGACTCTTTCAACATCATCTCAAGATTTCTATGTTATTTTTTAAGATCTACATGCACAGGAATGAATATTATAATCTAAGCTAAGATATGAATATTTCTTTATTGTCTTTGGAATTTTTCATCAGCACGACGTGTATGATAATGATAAAGTTTCTAGCATTATTCTCTACAAAAAGCTTCACAAAAAAATGAACCAAAAAAAGAAGAAAAGTGAATCAGAAAGACCGAGTCATTGGCATGCATTCTGTGTTTGTACAAGTCAAGGAATCTTCCTGTCCCTTTCTCCACCATAATCAAACTTGGTAACGTGCCAAAGTCATGGCTGAAATTTTAAAAAGCAGTTGGAGGAAGATGAAGAAGACCAGTCGCTATAACCAGGCACAAGCTTTTGAATCCCTTGTCCTTCCCAGACAGCCAAAAGGGCACTTTTGATTTTCTTCCAAAGCTTAATTCTCCACCGCAGAGTAAAGATAGAGACTGAAAAGATAACTCTAACCTCCATAGCGTTGAATACTCTCGTTACAAATTCAAAGAATGATCTCTAACAAGCTTGAAGCTGGCACCGATTATGAAAGTGTTGGTTCTGCGGAGTCTGAGATGGCATCAATAACCAAGGACTCATCTTGTTTTGGGGACAACAGTGACAGGGGAGGAAAGGAGCCAAAGAAGAAACTGAAGAAGTTGAGGTCCATCAAGTTCTCAAGATTTCCAAGCTTAAGATCATCCAAGAGATTAATGAAATCTCGAAATGATCACCTTCTCGTTGCCTTACCTGCTAATCCATCAAGCTCGGGACAGTCCACTCCAAATAAGATGTCAGATGTGTCGCCAAGTTATATGAAGGCCACAAGCAGTACAGATGCAAGGAAGGGAAGTTTTCAGGCAAGTACTTGAAATCATTGAATCTAGTCTTGGTAACAATAATTCAAGAATAGATTTTCTTATACACCAAATATTACTTCTTGTGAACAGAATCCAATGACAACCTCGGCAAGGAGACCGGGTTTAAAGCCTGAGAAGAGTTTGACAAGAATGGCTAGTTTGAAATTCAAGAGGACTTTGATGAGTAAAAGCTCTGGAGGGACTGAGGTGCAGAGGAAAGCAAATAGGTCAAGATCAATCAGGCAGGAAAATTTGGAGGGGCCACGTCCTTCCACAAGAAGCTTCAAATTCCGGTATCAGGCAAGATCTTGTAATTCTGAATCCACTTTTAGTAGCAGTCATCAAAATAGAAAAAAATCATGTGTTTCAAAGCCGAAATCTACTTTGTCTAGTAACAAATCTGTGAGAGTTATAACTAGAGCATCAAGTTTGAGACCTGTGAGAGTCTTAACAAAAATGGGTACTTTCAAATCAAAGAAGTCTTCCACGGCAAAATGCTGTCAAATATGTCAATCTCCTAACTCAAGCATGCATAAAGCTACCTGTTCTTCAATTCTCAAGGATTCCAAATTCCCTAGCTCCTTGGAGCTCGAGCTTCAGCCTGGTGAACATGAATCTGCAGGAACTTCAGTCATGAAGGTTTGTACATATACTTATTGCTCCCTTCATGGCCATCACCATAATGCTGCACCTCCATTGAGGCGCTTCATTTCCATGAGGCGGCGATTGCCGAAGACCCAGAAGAGCATGAAACAACAGTGTCAATTTTCTAACGGCAAACATTCTGGAAAAAGGAAGAACGGACTTCAGGCAAACCAAATGCTCCATAATGGAGATCTTGCAGTTGCTAATGCCACCAGAGCAATCTCTCCTGTCAAACAAAAAGAAGGCAGGGACTTGTTTGTAAAAATCCAAGCTGAAGAACCAAAGGGCATGACAAATGGAGTAGACGCATCAGGTGGAGAAGATAAAGACCTTAGTGATTTGGAATATCAGGATGAGATGCTGCTTAGTGACACTACGTACTCGCATATGTCTGAAGCCACTCATGAAGACAGAAAAGAAGAGAAAATTGGTACATCCAACAATGGAGAGGTGGAGGCTAATTCCATTCTCACTGATAAAACTAGAAGACCAACCGATGATGAATTTCTAGAACTAACAGGAAGTAACAGCGTTGGCTATTGTGATTTTCATCTGGGGTCATTGGAGGAACAAATCACAGGCAATGAAGAAAAGAAAGGAGAATTGGAGCCAGAACATGAACTTTTTCACAAGATCTCTACCCAAAGTGACTCCAAGCCCAATATGATGAATGATGCAAAACACAAAATGCAGTTTAAAAATCAAAAGTATATCGGAATGTGGCACCTGATGTATAAGCATGCAGTAGTTGGTATCGACAGAAAAGTTGGAAACCAGCTTCCTCTAGAGGAATTGAAGGATGAAGAACAAGTGAAGGATACCAACAACTTGCTTGGAACTAACAACTGCAGTTCTTCTGAGGGCTTTTCTGAGATAGGTAAGGGCACATCCAGGGAAAGTCATGATCCTGACAACCAAAAGAATGAGCTCAGGCAGAGCAAAGCCATTCGGCTGGTACAAAAAGCATTTGATGATATCCTTCTCCGAGAATTTCAAGACTACCCAATGGATGATGTATCAATTAGTAGTAGCATAAGTTCAGATCAGGAACTCTTTGAAAAGAGTAACGGAGAGGGCCGGGAATGGAGCATCTCAGCCTCATACGAGCCAGCTAAAGATAGCATGGTACAAAATCCAGAAACAACATGGCTCAAAGCTGATAGCATTAGCACTCCCAAAGAAGAGAGAAGCGCGTCAAACGTGAGAAATGAATCCGACCAGAAAGCACCCAAGAGCTGGAGCTACTTGAAAAAGCTAATTCTCTTCAATAGATTTTTCAAGGCATTAGAGAAGGTGAAAAATTTCAACCCCCGGGGGCCACGATATCTGTCCTTGAAGCCTGGCCCAGAAGCAGAAAAGGTCCATTTGAGGCACCAGACAACAGATGAGAGAAAAAGCACCGAGGAATGGATGCTTGATAATGCACTTCAACAGGTCATTTCTAAACTAGCTCCAGCTCAAAAACGAAAAGTAGCTCTTCTTGTCGAAGCTTTTGAGTCAGTTCTTCCACTGTCAGAAGTTGAAACCAGCCAAAGGTCCAATTCTGTAGTTTGCACTCGAGCCAATCCCATTCAAGCCTGTGTCTGTGATGGTTCCTCAACTCAAAGCGGAGGAGAAACAAGTCAAGAAAGTAACTATGAAGAGTTTACTGAAATTTTGACTGGGAAAACATCATTTCATGAGAAAACTTTCAAAGCTTACCCAGACCAAGTCGGTGATTTTCTCAGGGACAAACAGATCCCTCCAATGAAATTTTCTGAGCTCAGAGAAACAAGTTCAGATTGTTGTTGCATTAAAACAGCACAGGAAATAAATGCCTCTCAAGACACTGATGAAGAATGGAAGGAAAAGCAAATTTCCGCCATCAATCATGATAAGGTGGACAATAAATTCCTTCTTGCTGACGGTCAACCTGATTCCATCATTAGTTGTTCACCAGAGATCAAAGATCCCAGCTCAGCTAAGAAATTCTCCTTGAAGTCAGAGGACATTATAAGCACCTGTCATGAAGAAGTTGTAGAGAATTGGAAAGTCTCCAAAGAAATAACTTTAAGTTCAGAATTCTACAACGGTGGTTCAGAATCAGAGGGCAGAGATGCAGGGATGCATATATTAATCAGTGCACCTTGCCCATTGAAGGAAAGGATAAAAGCTGGAGAAGAAAGAAATGGGAGCACTGAGCTAGAATCTATATCCCTTCCAGAAGTTTCTTCATTTGAAGAATTTAAGCCTGATTGCACCATTGATGTAGCAAATGAGGCCCAGTTTGAAAAAAAGAGAAACATGAGGCTGTGGTACTTGGTGTATAAGCACATGGTGTCAAGTATTGCAGCAACAAATGGAGCCAAGCCACATTTTGGTGAAGCAGGTGAAGAAGAACAATTGGATGATGCCAACTCATTGCCAGAAACAAGCATTTCTAGTTCTGGCCAAGATTCCTCAGAAATGGATCAAGAAACAGATAGGTATAGTGAGGCAGATGAGCAAAAGGTTGAACTCCACCGTATTGAAGCCATTAAGCTGGTAGAAGAAGCAATTGATGAAATCAGTCTTCCAGAAATACAGGACCTCTCACCTAATGATCTAATGAGCACTAGTGACATGATTCCAGATGAGAGACTCTCAGAAGAGAAAACTGGTGAGGGAGGGGAACCATACATCTCTAATTGCAAAGATGGCTTCACAGAGTCCCACAAAAAAGATCCAGGAGAAAAATGGCTCAAATATGGTAATATCAGTACCCAAGAAGAAGATAAAGCAGCAATGAACGTGGGAAAAAAGTCAAACAAGGAAATGCCAAGGAACTGGAGCACTCTGAAAAAGTGGATCTTGCTTAAAAGATTCATCAAGGCATTGGAAAAGGTAGGGAAATTTAATGCACGGGAGCCACGCTATCTGCCTTTGGAGCCCAACACAGAAAGAGAAAAAGTTCATTTGAGGCATCAGGGCATGGATCAGAGAAAAAATGGTGAGGAATGGATGCTTGATTACGCACTTCAACAAGTTGTTGCAAGATTAACACCGGCACGGAAAAGAAAAGTGGAGCTGCTTGTTCAAGCTTTCGAAACAGTTATCCCAACCATTGGAAGATGAAAGAAAAGATGCAGTAGCTTCCAATAATGCAAAACGTTGTTCAATCCGTATGTCACTAAGGTAAAAACAAAGAGCTTCAATTTTCCTTTTCAATCACACAAGGCAAGACAATAAGTCCAACAATACACAAAGAGAATTATGATAATAGCACAAAAGAGCTCACAAAGCTACAAAAAAAGTAGGCAAAAGAACTTGGAAAGAAGAAACTAAAAACAATAGAGACAGATCATGAACATAATGCCCCCGTTCTTAACGTAACATGTATTAATCCAAGAATAATGCATATATCTTCTTGGAGTCTCACAAATTCTTTTTATACAGGTAAGGCGATAAAAATACAGCTATTTTGTGATGGTCACTTAAGATGGCTCTGTAGCACCACTTTTAGAGAAAATTTCCCCAGAGACGACCGCTTGGCTGAACAACTAAACTGTCATTCATTCTGTCATTTAGTACATATACCATGTACATGCAAGTTATGAGTTAATGAAGATTGTAAGGTGCATACACTTCTTGTATGATTTCAAGGCTTATTTGAGGTCAGTAAAGGTTGTGAAAAATGAAAAGATGTTATTATTACAAATTTTTATACACGAAAAGGCTATTTCGGGTTCTGAAGACTGAAAGGTTCACCATAATCACTAGTTTAAAACGTAGTACTGTAAATTATCCCGGAAACTATCAGATAAATATATACTTGTTTCTCTATCCAGACCATCTCTGATCTCTTGCCAATGACTACAGATAAATTACCGTTATATAGTAGCCAAACCTTTTCCGTCCACATTAACACATGTGAAGAACAAGGAACAAACATGCATACAGGTGGCTCCTGACCAGGATTAAGCTAGCTACTGAATTGGTGTCTGCCTAATTGTAAGATCTTAAAAAGAAAAACATTGGTGGGTGAGTCAAACCCACATATTTGGGCCTGTAAGCAGCAAACTTATGCATGTGGAGAAGCAGAACATCTCCCATAATGGATCTGCTTATGGTCTTATGGTCTGTTTGTTAAGGTTTTATCCAGACGTGAGGTTTTTCTTTAATAAATGAGGCCCTGTCATTTTTCTTTCTTTCTTTCTTCTTCTTTTTTTTTTTTTTTTAAATAAATTTAAAATTTTTAAAAAATATCCCATAATGGATCAAAGATTCAAAACATATCCTTCTTCTTTTAACCAAGAAAATGCAATTTAGATTAACTAAACGATGCATAATGGAATTTGGGATAGGGGGCCAGCAGAAACTCAATACAACTTTGGTTTTTTTTTTGTGAACATGGACCGTGTACCCGAAATAGTAAATCTTGTTGCAAGCTCGGGGAGGAGAAGTCGATTGGAGTGGTAGTGGTGTTGCTGAATGCTGGCAGTAGCCGGAGGAGGCGACAATGATGCTGTTGGAGTGAGCATCTTTCGTTATAAAAACATCTGATTATTTTCGCAGTACGACAAAGCACTCGGTGTGGAAGAACGAGATGAAACTGAAAGGTAAACTCAGCTACACCTGATGACAGTAATCTCGCACATATCGACACGTGAGCTCGTGCGAAGTAGGCACGTTAAAGTCTCGTTGGCGTCCATCTTCTCAATGCATCTATCAAGAATGAATCCACGTTTAAAAGCAAGGCACAACATTTGTTAGGTGGGAAAGTGGCAGCCGTATCCACCAAGAACTCCATACCAGGATGTCAAATCGAATATCCCCTTCTGTTTTTGCAACTAGATCGAACCTCCCAGGAAAATTCTCCTTTTTTTCATTAAGAGGATTTTACATGCGAATTAGGAAAATTAGTCAAAAACCATGTGCTCAAAATAGGCCGGGGACACTCTTGAGTTTGAGGTAACATATAAAAGAGGGGAAAAAACTACAAACTAATTATTTAAAAATCAAGTCCCCTTTTATTTTCTTTTTTAATTATATTATTAATTTATTGGTAGAGAAAGAACTCACATGTTTTACTCGAGTACTCTCCTCTCTATAAATATAGACGCGAAGTATTTGGAGGCAGATGTGATCTCTCTCAAATCAAGTATCAACCAAGCTCTTCTCTTATCAGCCGCGCTTTCAGATCACATGGCTGGCCTTCAGTACAACTTCTTCCCCACTGATTTCTATTACCCTCGTCCACAGTCTGTATCCTCAGACGCTGCTCACAAAGTGGTTCTTCCTCTCCAGCAGCAAGGCCCCATCAAGGAGGCGACCAAAGATTTTGAAGGTTCCAAAACTCTGGTTCAGAACAACCTTGTTAAATTCCACCCTATAGTACTACAAAAGAATCCGAAGCAAGCTTGTTAGATCAAGGACAGCATGATCATGATCAAGCTGTATGCCCCAACATCTCAACTTTTAGCAGAATCGACCGCTTTCGTGCGCGGTTGCCGTTGACTCCACAAGATCCCACGGAGTCTTCAGTTTAATAGCAGTTTCTGTCATGTAGATTGATCCCAGGCCATGAAACTTGGTGGGTTATTTTTTAGAAGTTTTCTGTCATGCATATATTAAGCAGACATTGTAATGATAAAAAGGAACAAAAAAATTGTCCTGTAATGTTCTTGTAATAAGTAGTAAAAATTCGTCTTATCGTGTGATCAGAGAAGAGTTACTATTGTGAATTTGTGGTTATCAAAGAAAGAATTCAGCATGTTCTACAACTTGTGTCTTCAAACGATTTTTGCTTCTTATTATCTAGAAATGGATGAACAACTTGATCGAGATGTCTACCTTTGAAAGCCCATATTCCATGTTAATTAACCTAAACATCAATATGTACTTCCAATGTTACAGAATTGCTCAGAACTTTACAATGTAAGTGGAGAAACTGGCAATTGTGAAACAAAGGTTTGGAAAGGAAACTGGCCAGTAGATTGTTTTTTTTTTTTTGTTTGACAAATTGGATTCAGATATTTTATGGGATGATTGAGATGCCTTCTGGTTCTTCAACTACTTCCGTTTTCCCTCATTTTCAAGAAGCATGACTTTCAACTTTCATCATGGGTACGTAAGCAAGCCTCGCGCGGCCCTTCTTGATGTGAATATGCTAGAATATGCCTCACAAATAGCGTTGGTGAAAGTGACGAATTCCTTTTTTAAAAAATCTAGACCTTTTTTTTTTCAGTATTTGTAAAAGTCAGCTTATAAATATCTTTAAAAATAAAATATTAAGAAAATCAAAACGTTAAATAAAATAATTCTTCTCCTCTCATCACGTCATTTGTTTAATATATATTAATCTCTGCGCCTGCATCTTGCGTAGAAAATCTACCATCGCCAGCATCTTGCTTAGAAAGTATAGATTAATAAATGTTATTAATTTAATCGCTGATGACGACAAACACAGAGTCAATGCTATCAACGGCTTTAAATTAATTTGGAGAAAAAAATGAATGCGGCGGCCCAGAGACATTACTTACAAATTACAATAATAATAATAATAATAAATCTAATTATAAAAGAAATTAAAATGAAAATAAAATGAGAGAGGAGAAGGAAAACAAGGGAAGGAAACTTTGAGATCTACCGCTATACTATTCTCAATTATGATTGAATATAAGAATTATATTCTTATGATATTTGTTGTCCACGCATAACACACTAATTAAAAAGAGTGACGTGTTGTAATAATAGAATTCGTTTCAAAATGAAATTGAAAAGAGAGAAATTTCCTGGATCCAATAACACTAAATAACACTTATTTATATTGACAAATGAATGTGGACTAATTGGCATAAATACTTCGTCTTAAAATAGAGGTCTTGAGTTCGAAACTCTCCTCTCCAAATGTATCAAAAAAAATAAAACTTATATCTATATTAACACTGTCTCATTTATTTTCACAGATGAGATTAAATGAATTGAGATTAAAATTTTAATATTATTTTTTATTTTAAAATTTAAAAAAATTGAATTGTTTATTTTATTTTATGTAAAAATTTATAATAATTAAATAAGATAAGAGAAAATGAATTGAAATGAATTATGAAAATAAACCAGACCTAATTATATTAGCCTTTTTAACTCTTACTAAGGTATATTTAAGCGGATGAAAAAAAAAAAAAAAGAAAAAAAAAAAACACAACTCTTAGGAAAGTTGGGTCGAAAAAAATGTACGGTCCAATTCTGAATGGACCTTGCGGTCCACGGAAATGGGCCTGGTCCGCCCTCCCCCACAATAACTTCGATTTCACGCGCAAGAAACTGAGAAAAGAAGTCTTCAACTTGGAAACGGAAACGACTCTTCCGATTGACTTGTTGCCCAAGCCATGAAGAACGATAAATAAATACCAACATACTCCCCCACATATCCCAAGCACCAAACCAGAGGATTCAAATCTTTGCCTTGTAGAGCTCCATTAATGGCTGGCCTTAATTATTACTTCTTCCCCACTGATTTCTATTACCCTCGTACGACCCCTGTCAATGCGGACAGCAGCAGCAGCAGCAGCAGCAGCAACAACAACGTGCCTGTCGCTCTTCGTGTCCAACCACCAAAGGTCGATGCAGACGGCGACGACGTGCCAGAAAGAAACAAGCTTTGTTGTCAATTGGCTCCTTCTTCCACGGCATTGGTTCCCTCTCCCTGCATTATCAAGAGCGAGTTGCGTCGTAAAAAGTCCATTTTTGTGTCAAACTGTTCCAAAAACTGAGGCTAGATGATCTTTTTTATCTCTTTTGTTTTAACTGCGGATTAGGGTTTCCGTTAGGGTTTTTGGATGGATCGTGTTAAATATGGATGGAGTAATTTTTTTTCCCCAGCTTTCTCAATTTGATGGGTTGATCTACGTACGTAGCTAGAAATTAAGCTCCTTTAATAATATTTTACATGTTATTGATCCTGATCACTTCTCAAGCTACATATATGCATGAACTATATATGCACATCCTTTTTTCCTTTTTCTTGTAATTTCAATTATCAAGATCTCACATAGACATGATCACAACTTCCAAAGAAAAGCAAAAGCGTGACTGCCAAACGTATTTATTTATGTGTTATAATTCAAGGATAAATAAAATATTTAAATAATTTTTTTAAATCAGTTAGATTTGGATCAGAATTGAAATGAGATGAAATAAAAGTTTGAAATTAAAATTTTGAGAGTTGTAAATTGGTTTGAGAGAAAGAGAATTATTCCACGTGCAAAAATGTATATATATGTGTGTGCGACGTCAACTGCTAGTCTTGCACGTGTAAATAAAATGCATTTATAACCACGTCAAAATCGAATGTGGATCATTAATATTGATGTCGGTCGTATTTCAGGTACTAGAATTAATGTGAAGATCATATGTACGATTAGTCAGATAGCCTTCGAGAAGAAGCATATATATATTATCTAATAATAATACGAAGTAATACTTACAACAATATTGTTGATCAAAGGGTTTCTCGAAATCATACATTTTATTATATGAAGAAATAAAGTAATTTAGGTCAAACCTGTAAAATTTTGTTCGTGTGGTCCAAGTCTACAAAATACTTTGTGCTTCATTGAACATTCTCCTCCCACAATTTTCTCTATATCTTCTAGAATTGCTTGATTTCTATTTTCAATTATTTGGATATATATATATATATATATATATATATATATATATTGACCATATGCATATAATTTAATTTGTAAGATTTAAATTTAAAAAAAATATATTAAGAAATTAAAGATTGATGTAATGTGACCTTTTAAATAATTATAAAGCATTAGGCAGTATTAAAAGATTAAAGATTGATGTATAAAAATATACTTAAAACGTGTAAATTAAGGGTTTTGCTATACAACCTCCCAACACTCTACACTCTACTATTTTTTAAAATTTTTATTATTTTTTAATAATTTTTTTAAATATTTTTTGAGTTTTTTTTTTAAATTATTTTAAATGATTTATTCATTATTTATATAATAAATATTTAATAAAATATAAAAATATAAAATATAGAATGTTGAGAAATTGAAAAGATTTATTGGTAAATTAATGGAGGGAAGAATCTACTAAGAATCATACAGAATCCGATCGACAGACATGACCTCTTCCTAGCTACTTGCTAATTCCGAGAAACAAGACCAGATTCAACAAGGCTCTGTATTAATTAAAGTAGGAAGAGAGGTTATTATGCAATTGGGGGATGAGAGTTGCGTTTTAATATTTGTTGCTGCGTGCCGTACGTCTCTAGTTTGACAGAAACCAAAGGCAATTCCAACTTCACATTCCCTGGCAGGCAATGGCATATTCGAATCTGGTCTTGTTTTTCTAGGAATTAGCAACTAGCTGGGAGTGTCTTGCTAGGTACAAGCTCGCGCACCAAATTACGTCTGACGTTTATATAATTTTTTTTTATTAAAAAGAAAATTTTTGAGAGAAGAATAAAATCTTATATTTCATGAAAATTATTTTGATCTTTTGTTCGTATCATTTTATTAAATAGATATCTTATATGTCAACATCGATATTCGGTTTGGTGTTCGAACTCTCTTGCAAGAAAAGTTTTCATTGAATACATGTCAAATGGTAATCCTACTTTATATATTTGTAAATAAAACTGTATAAAATGTATAATAATTTTTATAAATGTTTTAACTATAGAGAGATGTTATAAAAATAAATTTATAAATTGATTACTCTTTTAAATTTTTGATATATCATATCAAATCATATTATTTTAATGATAACTTTTTTTAATTGTTGACGATATTGGAGTACTATATAAAGAATAATGCTAAGGGACCACCCAATTTGTATCGCTCAGCATGCCCTTTAGTGTATTTGAAAATTTTTTAACACTGTTAATTATTAAGAAAAAATATATTATTTCATTAATAATTATTTTATTAATCATTAAGTTAAAAAAAAATAACGGAGCGATCAAATCCAGGCTCACTATCATTTTTCCTATGTAAAAGTGTCCTCCAATATGGCTGGGCGTCAGTACAATTTCTTCCCCACAAATTTTTTTTACCCTTGAAGTACTCTAAAACCTGCTACAGTTGACACCCCTCCTCAAAGCGTGGCTCTTCCCCTCCAAACCAGAAGGAGAGACGCTGCTGCCGATGATAAGGTACTCGAGTAGCCCAAAACTCTTGTGCCTACTGACATTCGGGACAACATGCTAGTTGGTTAAACCTCCTCCTGCCCATATGCATCAGCAACAAAAGCAGCAAGGACGTATTGTTAAAGACCTATGGTGAATTGATGTAATGTACCTAGGAAATGATGGAAGCAGTAACAATGGTTTGTTGTAATGGAAATAAGAGATGGATGGAAGGTGTTTGGTTTGTGGAAATGCTGAACAGAGTCACACGTATATTGATAAGGGATTCTTCGAGAGATCCCAACCTCCTTACAAATCAAAGTATTTGATAATTTTCTCGACAGTTCCACTTCTGACCAGTTGGGTTGATGTTGGGCGTTTAATAGCCTCCAATGAAAATAAGACACGTATTTAGTTTTATATTGGACACACTAAAATTGGTCTCATCTGATTATACCAAGGAAATTCATTTATGAGAAGAGAACTAACATTCGAGCTTCATCTTCTTTCTTTGGTTTTTTTTCGCAAAGTGGGTGCTCGCTGGTAAATTTCCTCCCGGGCTATTTTTTGTTTAATTTTCTCCTCATTATATTGTGTTCTCTCCTTTCTATTTCCCTATCATCTCTGCTATCTAAAATTTTCTTCTTCTGCTTCTTCTCAGTCTCTTATTTTGATTTTTCTTTCATTTTCATTAGTAACTTATTTCTCAGGCGATTTGTATTCTATTCTATTACTCCTTCCTTTAGAAATAAAAAAGAAAACAAAGTATAGTTATTGCATAATGTATAGACTCTGCTTAGAGTGTGGGTGTTTAGATTTATAGCATTCTCTGGTCATAGTCCAAACAATTAGATGGCAAGAGTGTCAAAGAACTAGATGAAAAGCTGTCCTAGGCTGACATAAAAGAATCCACTCTGCGAACAAAAACCGGGACTTCTGTAGAAGGGGAGAGCGTTCTCATGAGGGAGGAGGAATTTTTTTCTCTCTCATCAATCAGCTATAAGCAAGCATATGGTATGTGTAATGGAAGAGTTACGTGACAAACACCCGTTGGGGACTGTTATTTGAGGGAAATTAGATGGATCGGTAGAAAGTTTTTCTCTTTTCCCAATATCCCCCCCCCTTCCTCTCTCTCTCTCTCTCTCTGCCATATACCCTCTCATAACCATACCCCACAACCTTCTAACCGAAAGAACATAGGATAAAGTAACCTGAAATGATAAAGACTAAATGACAGACACAAAACGCATCACTTAAGGTGAAGCACACAACTTGACTAAAATAACAAAACACCTCGTTTTAGTCTTCCTTCTTCAAACGACACCGCATTGGTTCCAACCACACGACACCGTTCCAGTGAGGTTCATAACACGTATCATGCGCAGGGAGCAACATCGATATGGGAAGTATCTCATTTACTCCTCAAATCCGCTTTCTTGGTTGCTTTGTGTCCCACAAGAGCCTGATCAAGAGACCTCTTGAATGGTTTTTTCTTTCCCAAGACCGTCCTAATTGGAGCGTTGGATATTGCTTGGTTGAGTTCGATGCAGCACGCTGACCGAAATGATATTAAAGCCCAAAGATCGACCTGAGCGCCAGCGTTCGATCCTTTCGGCCCAAATATTATATGGCAGTTTAGTAACTCCGTAGGATAGATGACAAACTTAACTCTTTATTTATATATTAGGACATTAATTTATGCATTATCCTAAAAAATAAGAAAAAAAAATCCAAATTTCCAGTTAAAAATGAGCCTAATGAATTAACCAACCCAGCCATCTCTGTAATCTGTAGATATCACCCAGACGATTACTGGAACGCCATCATACCAGATGTTATTTTATTTTTTGAAAAAATAAAACCACAGTACACTGCTCGATCTCTAGTCTCTAGATAACAACGATCTTAGATACAATCTGTTCAGATATTTGAATGGAGGATTCATGAAATATTACAGAAGGTAATTAAGCAATTAGGAAAGAAAGAAAAAAAGAAAGGATCAAGGGCATTTGGGTCCTCCTCTCTTGGTCTTCCAATTGTTGTAGCAAGGGCAGAATTCCTTGTTCCCATAAGTTCCAGGAGGGACACACAAGCACTTGGCACAGCACTTTTGACAGAAGAACATGCATGGCTTCTTGAACGCTGTTTTTGAGCATCTTTGTGTGCAACGCGGACCACACTCTGCATGCAAGTCCCCCCACAATCGTATTCATATTTATACTAGACAAATTAAAGAATAAAACATATATAAATGTTTCATAAGCTTAATTTTATGGTTATCGGAGTTGGAGAAATTTGATTTGGAAATTAAACTTGCAACGATCATGTTGTTGTTTTGATGTTCTGTCAATGTTTGGTTAAGCTGCCCTTACCTTGTGGTTGAAGGCTGCCTTGGGTGATACCATACTGATCAATTTCAACGAAAACAAAAGCATCAGAGTTTGGTCGACATTATGTTCATTTGTCTGTAAATTAAATAGATGAATGTCCATTAACAAATCTCACCGTTGGCAATTGGCTATTTTGTTGGGGCTGTGGTGTTGGAGCCTCAGTCTCGATCGCCTAAATCATTATCAAGGATTCAAGAAACATTCTTAGCAAATATGCTGAAACAAACCTCCTAATTATGCAATGATATCACAGTAGAGACCCAAAGAGGGGAAATCATAAATGCGAGGTACTTTCATAGATTTTAATGGTGATGGTAAATCTCTGATGAAGAACTAGGGCTCCAAAATTGTCAACTTCGTATGGAAATTAGATGGAGTTTCTACACTTCTTATTTCTGAATTCAGAGTACAGTACCCCAAACACCCTCTTATATAGTTTTATGGGACCATCCATTTTGCTCAGGAAATGGGCAAAGGCGCCCAAGTTGTCACCTTATGATAGTACTCCTGTCACCTAAAGGCTGTGCTGGGTCATTCTTCCTTCTAGTTTGTTCACCAAACAAAAACAAAAAACAGTTCAGCAAGGCATGCACCAGCCCACGAATGACAAATGATCTTTTATTCTACTTTCTTGTAAGATGGATGAGCAGCGGGAGGGACATGGGATGTAACTTGACTACGATGTTTCTACTTTAGGTCTCAAATCAAGGAGAAAAAGTGTTGCAAAAAGGTAAAGCAAACAAAGAAACTACTAAATTCTGGCAGAAATGCCTCCTTACTAACTAGTCGAAGTGACAACATATTTGAGACATGCAGACAGAGAACTCTAAGATTGTAGGCTTACATGGTTCTCTACAGCTAGTAAATGCAGCATCATAATTACAGAGAACAATAGAACGCAAATCTTCTTTGCCATTGTAGAGAGAAAGAGGTATGAGATTATGTGAAGATGGGTGGCTGTCAAGGACGTTATAAGGGGTATTTTATTGGCAGTTTGCTCACTCGCTACAGTTCTATATTTGGACTATTTGATCTATTTCACATGCATGGAAGTTGGGAAATGACAAGAAGTGTTGCAAGGGACAAAATTGCTATATACAGCGATGGAGCTACCAAACTTGCCCCGGCCTCAATAGCAATGTAGTTTAATCCTTCAAAATTCTATATTCTACATTGTGTACATTCACATCACCAGTGGCGGACCCACGTATTACTTAATCTCTTTTTCATTGCGTTTATACAACGTTGAGGATGTGGTATTTAATTTATATAGCATAATATGCAAGTCTACTTTGTTACTATTATATATGCAACACATTAAACTGCTGTAGTATATATGCTGCCTTTCTAACTGTCATATGGAAAAGGAAATATGAACATGCATGGAAGAAAATCCATTGAGGAATTATTTCGATTGGTGCATGTGCTGGTTTTTGTGGGTTTAGTAATTTTGCAATCCCATTGAACATACATTATAGTCTCCTTGGTTTGTTAATTGTTATCATGTTAGTTTCATTAAGGTGAGAGAGAGAGAGAGAGAGAGAGATCAGACAAACTATCATGTATTTTATATCGAGGAAGGCTAAATCGGTCATGTTTCTTTTAAAACAAAACAGAAACCATGTGACATGGGAAGCTTGAAAGTTATATGCGAGACTGCTTCACATGTGCCTTCACATGTCCTATAAAGTTTCCAATGCCCCTCTCTATACACACCTGCTACAGAGAGAGAAGATATAAAGAGAAATCATACATTCATTTATCAGTATCCTTTCTGATTTGTCTTCATTGGAGGCTGGCAGCTGAGCAATGTAAGAGTCCTTTCAGATTAGTCTATTCCATTCCCGTGATCTAAGTTATTTGTTGTTATCTTCCTTTTGTAATCTTGGAAACATACGAAGAGAGAAACAGAGAGACAGAGAAAGAAAGTGCCTTTGCCGGCCATCTCAACCATTTGAATTAGGTACAGTTGGTTGTAAGTTTCCTCTCGTGATCTATGCTTTTTTCTTTGTATTCAATGATTCTGTGAATGTTGATTAAGAAAAGGAGTTTTATTTTCTTTTTCTTTCGTATTTCAAGTTAAAGTAAGCATAGCTCATGAACCCCCACACCACTCAATGAAGTTTGAGTAATTAAAATTTAGAGTGGAGTCCTTTTGGCACAATAAATTTGCATGATTATATAGCCTGATATATACATGAAAATGCACGTATTACCAGCATTATACATATATATTTGTATAAAAAAGGCATACGACATGTGGATCAAGTTTACCTTACCCAACACCGATGGTGCAGCCATATGGTCTATAGATAAGATAGACTTATTAGGTGGATTCTTCTAAATGTGATAGAAGAACAGTTCGAGGAACTCCATAGAAATAGCCATTTCTAGCCATTTATTCCCTCCAAATGTTTGGAATGACTAGACTGGGCCGAATGTTCTTGAAAGGTAAAAATGTAAACGAGTTTGGTGGACCAAATAAATAAGTTGTGACCACTAAGGGTATTGGCTTAGTGACAAGAGTCTTGATTTTACATGGCTTGGTAGATGAGAAGTCATGCTTTCAAGTCTCTATGAGGGACTCTCCACGGATATAGAAGATTATCAAGATCACGCCAAAATAAAGGGTGCCAAATTCTAGGCTTTACCCTTCACCTTTTTGCTAACAAATTTAAACGAGAAGAGGGGAGGGGAAGGGGGGCACTCGAACACTCTATTGTCATTCAATCATTTATAAATCTTTGCAGTTGCCTGGTTATGGAGTCATGATATGATGCAATTATGAAGAAGCAATCGCAGCAATACGTTTTGGTTACAAGTACAATATGTGATAAATGTTAGAGAAGGGAACCTAAATGTATTATAACAGTCAAGTATACATCCTAAATATGTCAAAAAAGGCTCCAACAAATGCATAATCAACCTAGAAAATATCCAATATTCTCTGACTCACTCATTCCTATAACAAAGCCAAGAATTAAATCAAGAATGGATAAACCTGCGAGCCCACAAAATTCACAGTGCAACGGGAGCAGCAAAAATTAAGAGACGAATTTAAATCGAATTAAGTGGAATTGAGTCAGTGAAGTTCTGCTAGTAATCTTTCTTGGTAAAGTCCGGATGAAGAGAATAAAATTGAATTGTTTGGAACCATATGCGCACTTTCTGATGCATGTTCATTGCTTAAGGTTTGCCAAAATGGCACAGAAGGCAGTCATGTTCTGCTGCACGCAAGAATTGAATCATAGCAGAGATACCAATACTCTTTGTAGGGGATGAACATCCATGGCAACGGCGAAGGAAGAGCAGTACCCAATGTATACGGAACCCTGGAAGAAATATAAATGTGCAAGAGAGAGAGCGGAACTAAGTTTGAATCTTTGTAGCTATGAAATGACAGATCAGTGGGAAGAATACTACATAGACATAGGAGACGTACCTTTTCCCAGTCAGGACACCGTGAATTGCTTTCACTACAAAAGACCCAGAAACCCCAGAAAATATGTTTACATAATGAGGCAAGACTAGTTCTCCTGAAATATATTATCCAGTTATAATTAGCACAAAAGACACCACATTCATAGCTGTGTGTGAGGGAGACAATATTTCAAAAAAATATTTGAGGGAGATAAAATCATAAAATATAAACTTGTATACATGTATGTGTATGTAGCGTGCCTGCAAGTATGTTTCTTTAGCAAAGCCAAGACGTTGAAATGAGAGGCTTTGTTAAGATTCATCCCTACAGAATCATCACTAAAAATGTATCATAAACAATATAGCCGAAGGCCTCACCTATACTTAAAAAGTTGCTGTGGAGAAGTGAAACCAGAATGCTAGATTTCTCTCCACTTTGATCCGTCTGAAGATTCTGAGATGAAGAATCAATTAGATTACTCTGACAAGATACAATTTCAAACCATATCCCAGACGGAAATCTTCTTTGCCTCACCAACCAGAGGAAAATTTTGATAGAAGGTGTAGCATAAATAACAGAGATAATGACTTCAATCAATATACAGATAAGGCTAATGGTTGTGTTCACAATACTAAAGAAAATGTAGAAAACAGAAGTTGTTGGTAATAGAAGTAAGAGCAGTGTAAACAGAAGAGATCCGACAACATGCTGCTTCACAGTGTAGTCGTAGCTATCTAATCTCTGACGAAGAGGGTTCCACTTTCGACCCCTGCAAAAGAATCAGCAATAGCATGAACAACTTGAACAAGGAAAAAACAATTCATCTACTGAAATATGAGGTGATGAATTTAGAAAAATTCGTGAACATTTGACTTCTAAATCTAGCAATGAAGCAAAGAAAAAGATATTTCATGACTTGAAGTTCGGCCTCCAAAGACTATTGAATGTAGCCAAATGCACAATACCAGTACCTTCAATATTCACCCTCTTAACTTTCTAAGTGTATTGTTCTTTCGTTAAAAACTCATGGTAAATCCCTTAAAGGAATTTCTCTTGGAATGTGTCAAAGCAGGCCTAATCCAGAGCAGAACATATAGCAACTGGTCATCTACTCTCTGTTGATCTCTTGAATGATATATGAAACAAAAATTGCATCTTTTGGGACAATATTACCACTTAAAGTTAGCACTCTTGTCAAAATGTGAATGACCAGAGATGTGCAGGATCAAAATTATTCTCACATAGCCATGACCAACCCTCTCTAGAATCTGATAAGGATTAAACAATCTAGCACATCCAAATTAGAACTCAAGCATTTTTAAATTCATCACAAGGAGAAAATCCTCTTTTTAACTTAATGACCACGACTTTTTCCCCTCATCTGCTAGTAAACTTAATAGCCAACCTTTTTTTTCTTTTTCTTTTTTTGATCTTTTTTAACGCTTCTAATTGATTTAATAGAAGTTCATGCCTGTTACAATAGCCCAGTGGAGTTTTGAACCTTTTGAGAGTTGTAAAAACGAAACAAAGAAAATGGAGTCACAAGGTGCTACCTGAAAAGGCGCCATAAAGCTGCTAATGCCTGTATCTGCGTCGAATATATTAGTGAGAGCAACCAATGAAGTGACGACACATGCAAAGTTGATAGTAAAAGTATGTCTATGATCAAAGCAGCAGGAATCGTCATCCCAAAAAGAATTCCTGATATTGCAAGTCCTTTAATGATATAAATGGAAAGGAAACCCACAAAGCCCCAGAGGGTAGACCATATTTGGATTGCATTGAGAGAAATCATGCCAAGAACTCCTGCCAGTTCTGTGTTTAACTTGAAACCTGCAGGGACTCCCATTAACCAAACGCAACCTAACCGCAACAACTTGTTTGTAATGTCATTGGCAAAGTTCATAATCCACACGCAAGCAGATTCAGCATTGTATAACAGTGCCAAACCAATAAAGTTTCCCAAGAGAACATCAAGAGCTATACTTGACCAGATGGAATGCTTATGTAATGCAGCTTTCTCCGCATATTCAACGGATGACAGAGACCTTACAAATTAAAAACCCCAATTAATGAGTTGAGAAACAAAGGAACCTACTGCAAACAATGAATACAAACAAGAAAAATATAAGCTTGATTTTTAAGTAATTGAGAAATTTTATCTAAAAATGCAAAAAGGCCTAGCCCAAGTACATATATGGTACAAGAGGAACACCTAATAAGAAAAAGAAAAAATGTTAGCCGTAATAAGAAGGAAAAACAGAGAAATTTCCTTCAAGATCTTGTAGGATTAAAATAACAACCCAGTCAGTATATTGGGCCATTATCACCCCAAGGCGGGATACATTTCAATATACCATCTGCTTAATTGTAAAAGGCCAGATGTGAGTCAAATAGAAGATGAGATAAATATAGACAAGGTTAAGATATATATGGTTTTTTTTTTTTTTGATAAGTAAACAAATTTTATTAATCCAAAAAACAGTATATTACACACTAAGAATGCCCTGTCTATGCAGGAGCATTAGAAACTAAAAATTCATGTAAGTTCACGCCATTAAAATCCACAGCAATGGCCCAAGTACAAAGAGTCCTAAGAAATAAAACTTTCAGCTCCTCCATAGATCTCTCTTTGTCTTCAAACGTCCTCTCATTGCGCTCCTGCCATAAACACCACATAATGCAGATATGGATCATCTTCCACACTGCTTTAATCTGACGCACACCTCGAATAGATGTCCAACAAGCCAATAAATCCAACACAGTTTCTGGCATAACCCACGCTATGTCCATTCTTTTAAACACCTCATCCCAAAGAATCCTGGCTGTCTCACAATGTAGAAGTAAATGAGTCACCAACTCACCCCCTCTTTTACACAAACAACACCAGTCTGCAATGATTATCCTTCTTTTTCTCAAATTATCCGTAGTGAGAATTTTGCCTAGAGACGCTGTCCACACAAAAAAAGAAGCTTTGAGAGGAGCCTTATGTCGCCAAAGCCTTCTCCAAGGAAACTGTATCTCAGGCCCATGTGTGAGAACCTTATAAAAAGAACGAACAGCAAACACTCCTTTCACTGCAGGGTTCCACCACAAATCATCTTCATGTTGGATATTTGGTCTACTAGAATATACGAGACTAAAAAAATCTACAAAACTCCCCATCTTCCAATCTTGTGCCGCCCTGTTGAAATTGATATTCCAGTGAATATTCCTTCCTGATATTCCCATAACCTCCGCCACTTTGGCATCTTGGGCACTTGCAATAAAAAAAAGTATAGGAAACAGATCTTTTAGAGCACTATTGGCACACCATGCATCCTTCCAGAATCTGATCTTGGAGCCCGAACCCAACTGAAACCTAGTATGATGCTTGAAGGCCTCCCATCCTCTTCTAATGTGTTTCCATAGCCCCATTCCATAGGCCCCTATAACTTCTCTAGTACACCATCCCTCCCCTAAACCACCATATTTATTCTGAATTACTATTTTTCATAAGGCGTCTGGTTCCTTGATATATCGCCACAACCATTTACCAAGTAGCGCTCGATTAAACAATCTCAAATTCCTGATACCCAGACCACCACTAGAGATAGGACGACACACCGTCTCCCACTTGACGAGATGAAATTTGAACTCTTCTCCTACTCCTCCCCACAGAAAATCTCTCTGTATCTTCTCAAGTCGACTCACTATACTTGCCGGTATAGGAAACAAGGATAAGAAATAAGTGGGTAGGTTAGAAAGTGTACTTTTGATTAAAGTAATCCGGCCCCCTTTCGACAAGTACATTCTTTTCCACCCTGCCAGTCTTTTCTCTATTCTTTCAGTCACTGTATCCCAAATCGAACGCGACCTCGAAACTTTACCCAAAGGTAGTCCCAGATATGTCATAGGAAGTGACGCTATCTTGCAACCCAAAATACCAGCCAACTCCCTTGTATTCTGAACGTCTCCTATCGGCACCAACTCAGATTTATCATAATTCACTTTTAGGCCTGATACCGCTTCAAAACAAAGTAACTATGCTTTTACAGCCCGTAGCTGGTCTTGATCAGCCTCACACATAATCAAAGTATCATCTGCAAACAACAAATGAGAGACCGTGATAATACCCCTACTCGGGGCTCCAATCTGAAAACCCCTAACAAGCCCATTAGCCAACAAAGCCGAGATCATCCTGCTTAGTGCCTCCATAACAATAACAAAAAGTAAAGGAGATAACGGATCCCCTTGTCTCAAACCACGAGTACTCGGAAAGAAACCCTCTGGGCTTCCATTGATCAACACAGAAAACCTTACTGTGGATATACACCAACTGATCCAAGACTTCCACCTTTCTCCAAACCCACACCTACCCAGTAAATATAGAAAGAAATCCCAATTAACATGGTCATACGCCTTTTCCATATCTAGCTTACACGTAATCCCTGCCTTACCAGCCTTCAGTCTACTGTCCAAACATTCATTGGCAATTAGAACCGCATCAAGGATATGTCTACCCTTAACAAAAGCATTTTGAGACTTAGTAACAATCTTCCCATTAACCTCACTTAGTCGATTAGCAAGCACTTTTGAAATAATCTTGTAAACACTATTTACTAAGCTAATAGGCCTGAAATCTGTAATCTCACTAGCCCCGACCTTTTTTGGGATTAATGCGAGGAAAGAAGTGTTGAGACTTTTCTCAAATTTCCCAACTAAGAATAACTCCTGAAACACCTTCAAAAGATCTTCTTTAATCACCTCCCAGCATTCTTGGAAAAAGCCCATAGAGAAACCATCCGGACCAGGAGCCTTATCTTTTACCATTTTTCTTACTACATCATACAACTCTTCCTCCTCGAAAGCCCTCTCTATCCTAACTACATCCTCCGGCTCAATAGTGTCAAAATTCAAGCCATCCAGGGTAGGCCTTCACCTCACCTGCTCAGTAAGAAGCTTTTCAAAGAAGTTAACCACATGGTCTTGAATTACCCCTTCTTCTCTGCACTCTACTCCCTCAATTTTCAGAAACTCAATGTTATTATTTCTTCTATGAGAGTTTGCAATTCTATGGAAGAATTTCGCGCTCCGATCCCCTTCCTTTAACCAAAGAGCTCTTGACTTCTGGTGCCAAGACATTTCTTCTTGTAAAATTATCCTCTCTAGCTCTGCAACTAGTACAATTTTCTATGCTTGCTCCTCTTCATTAAGTGCCCTCCCTTGTTGCAGTCTTTCTAAATCCTGTATTTCCATCCGCTTGGTGTTTTTGTTCTCCTCTATATTTCCAAAAGACTGTTTATTCCACTCCTTCAGATCTCTTTTTAAGGCTTTCAGTTTGTTCGCAAAAATGAAGCTGGGTGTACCCTCAAACTGATATGAACTCCACCATAGTTTGACCCTCTCCACAAAACCTTCTGTTTTTAACCACATGTTCTCGAATTTAAAGTACCGTTTTCCACTTTGAATGCTTCCACAATCAAGCATAATAGGCCAATGATCTGAAGTTAAACGTACCAAACGCTTTTGCCATACACCCGGAAAATGGCTTTCCCACTCAGGTGAAATTAAGAAGCGATCCAGGCACGACCAAGTCTAATTATTCGACCAAGTGGCAGGGCCCCCTGCGAGAGGAAGGTCTATCAAGTTTAGGTCAAATATGCATTCAGAGAACTCAAGACTTGCAGGCCTCAATCTTCTACTTCCAAAACTTTCACTTCGGAATCTTACCACATTAAAATCCCCCACGATACACCAAGGAAGTTCCCACGAACTATGTACCCTTGCAAGCTCATCCCACAATATTCTTCTGTCAGTATCAAGATTAGGCCCATACACACCTGCAAAAGCCCACAAGAAACCATCGTGCACACCTTGAAAGGAGCATGCGACCATATATCTCCCTACATAATCCTCCACTTTCTCCACCACCCGCCTATCCCACATCACTACAATTCCTCCCGATGCCCCTGAAGAGGCCATATATACCCAATCAACATAATTACAGCTCCATAAACTCCACACTATCTTCCTATTGATCATCTTTAACTTCGTCTCCTGTAAACATACAATGTCCGCTTTCCACTCACGAAGCAAATGCCGAATCCGAAAACACTTCTCTACTTCGTTTAAACCTCGGACATTCCAAGATACAATCTTCGGTCTCATTAAGGAACAATCAGCCCCTTCCCTTTCACCCTATTCCTACTGGAGCTACCCACTGATTTCATTGACCACCTTAGTCTATTAAGCTCCCTACTGATCTTCGAATCCCCCTTCTTTTTTTGTTGATGTCCAGCTTCCATAGCTGTTAACAAAGCTATAAACTGCTCTTCATACCCCTCACAACTAATCCCCACAAAATGTTGAATCTCTTTCACTTTATCAATGACCCAATCGGAAGCTTGATTTGGATAATAATAATTCAAAGGAATAGGATTCCTTAACCAGTTATTCTGACCCTTTTGAAATTCTTTTCCCACAAAAATCTCCTCCAAACCGCAGGTCTCAGTGATGAATAAATCGTCCTCCACTGAATTCATGAACTCCTCCGAATCTTCCTCCACTTCAGCCATCTCAAACTCCTCAAAAGGCCTGACCGATTGATTCGCCAAAACAAAACCCACCCCATTGGTATTAATCTTCGAGATCTGGGTCTCATTCGACGGTGAAAGACTAAATTCCAGCTCCATCAGTGCCTGTTGGTCACTAAACCTCAGCGACACTTCATCAGCAACATCCTCTACCTCCGTCGGCAATGTCTATGCAAAGGCTGTTTGAGTTTTTGCCATCCTCAGGCTACCCGGCACGAAGCCGAGGCTGTGTAGGTCCGCTAGGAACACTGAGCTAGGGCTCGTTACTATATTATCGGCACCCTCTACCTCCGTCGGCGCTGTCTGTGCAACGGCTGCCTTCACCGTCCGTAGATCCGGCACGAAGCCGAGGCTACGCAGGTCCGCTGGGATCGATGGGCTAGGGTTTGCTATCGGGTGATTCGGGTTTGCTATCGGGTGATTCGGGTTTGCAACCGGGTGCTCAGAGAGCAGAGCTTGGGCTTTGGTTCCCTAGGCCTTTGCCCATGTGATTGGGCCCTAGTCTGAGACGGCCCAGCCCCTTCCGAAACCAACTACACGTTGGGCCGAGGAACTGCTTGTGCTGGCCCACCTTCATCTACCAACTGCATTTTGGGCCGACAGACAGACTGGCCAGGTCCTTCCGAAAACAGCTGAGACGGCCCAGCCTCCTCCGAAGTCTTCTTCATTTTGGGCCGATATACCCTTCGCCAGCCCGCAGCCCATCCCTTATCATTTCTGCCTTTCTTCTGAGCCCTTGATTTAATCCCATCATCCATCATCACTTATTTACCTTTCTCTCCCGTATCCTCCCTTTCCTTAAATGACCCGACAACCTTCACTACCTCATCCATATCTCTCTGCAACTTACTCAGCTGTCCCTGCATCTCCCGCAACATTCTTCGGACGTCCCATGTCTCCTGACAGTCCACTACGTTTCTGGCATGGGGATGGCTCACCACAACCAGTCCTTTTCCTTTTTCAGAGGCTTTCGCACCGCCCTCAACCTGCCTTCCACCTTTCGCACCTTCTATCGGCTTCGTCTGAGCAAGAGCTTCCTTATACGACCGAGAAAGCTTCAACTCTCCTTTGCCAACCCACGGTTGACCGGAACACTGCTTTGGTTCCCCACCTCTAACAGCACTTCCCTCATTTTCCTCCAGCCCCAGCCATTATCACCTTCTGGGAAACATATGACATTTCTCCTCCCCCCCTGATTGTATTCAGTAACTTCAAGATATCTCCCTCTACTATTAGAGCAACATTGAGCTATGATGCTACTGTATCCTTCTCTAGTTGCCGAATACACTTCCTTCTTCCCCCCTCTTAGACTCTCCTCTAACACCTTCCCCAGCCACTGTGTTGAAGAAGGGCCCAACATCATCATATGTTCTGTCTTCCAGTTTCTCTCGACCACTCGCAATCCACCACCATTCTTTGACAAAATAAAACATTTGGATTCAATCACAACTTCTAAAGGTCGACCCATCTTAAAACTAAACAGTTTACATATCAGAACAATCACGGGGGCTTAAGGATAACACTCACTCTCACAAGAACTCAGGCAATAAACAAAAGTATATATGGTTTTTATACTCAAGTTAAGCATCAACTTCAACCTGGATGGGAAAAGCGGGGCCAAAGAGGAAAGAATCTCTAAGTTTTACTAATATACTTAAATTCAATAAAGGTAAAGGCAGAAATCAATTGATAATCAAAATGGTTTTAAAAATAACATTAAGCTCATATTTATAAGTTTTTTATGATCAACTAGATTAACGTACAAATCAACATTTCCCAAATATTCGTCCCAAAACCTTATCTTACCTCAGGCCAGTTTCTTGAAGGAAGATTGGCCAATACAAGATCTGACAACAGCGGATTCGTGTAATTATCCATGTAGACCCAAATATCTTTGTTGATGTAACATAAATCCATGATTGCGATCCATAGCTCAAAAGGCTATGGAGAAGCTGAAGAATGACATAAAACAAAGTTGATAGTGAAGCCGTGGATATTGCAATTACTTGCCACATGAAGGTAATAAACCTGAAAAGCCACAACATAGGTCATCAAATATTGCAGGCCAAAGTGGGATGGAAGAAGAAAGAAGTTGGGATGCAGGATTAGAGTCATGAAGTGAATACATGCAAACAATGGAAAACCGAGCAAAGGATCTCCCAGGAGCAACATGTCTCTCGAAAAATATTTTCGCGGCAGCAGCACTGTTAATTGCCAGAATTACTGTATCCTGTACATAAAGAATAGAAAATGCATATTGATAACTAGGCAGAAGATCTAAATGCACAAAAAGAAATCTTAAGATCTTTTTACCAAATCAACTAATGGCTGCTTTTGGTGAAGCTCATCAACCCACTTGGGTTTCTTCAAAGGAGCTTTCACTTGCTCAGATGAATCCCAAAAATGCAGTGAGAAATGGTGACCACCATATGAGGGAGTTTCATAGAATATTACCTATATCGTTCAAAGCAAAGAGAGGAGATGAATCACAACCAACAACTAAGATTCAATGACAAGAAAGGCGGGGAGGGGGAGAAAGCATACAGTAGAAGCCGTTATGACTTACATACGTGGATATCAGACTGAAACACTACTTGTCCATTCCAGTGAATGTGATGTAATTTAGGAATCAAATAAATTTCTTCACCGAACTGTTCCTGAGAGTAATATGTCAGCAGGATCCAATTACAGTTTCCGATAGAAGCTTGTGTACATTGCTCTAGTGATCCATCAAGTTTGTGGCACCCACAAGTCCATCGTCCATAGTCTTGTCTAAATGTCCCTCTATTGTTCAGCAGACAAGCATTGCCACAAGCTGAGGAATTCCTTTGATCTTCTGTTGTTCCAGAGCTCAACAAAAGGCCAGTACTGTGAAGATCTACAGCGTGCTGACCGAGTATAGAGAGTGTTGAATTTTCCTGTAGAAACTTGGGCATGTTCGCGTTTGTTTCACGTAGAATCCCCTGATAAAAATAAGTTCTGGCCCTAAATTCACTAGCCATGATAAAAAAGTTTCAACTAGCCAACTTAAAAAGTAAAAAGATTCAAGAAGTCGTTATGGTTCCCCGAACAAAGGCAACCTTCATTCTGGAGATGTTTTTTTTGATAAGTCATTCTGGAGATGTTATATACCTAAATATCAATTCATGTAAAACAACCCCCATATATCAAAGCACGGCATTAATGTTCATTAAAACGAGAACGACATGCGTGGCACCAGCGCCTTGAACAGCTTTACATCGCCGAGTGTTGGAAAGATAAATTGAGCAGTCACTCTTAAACGTAATCTGGCATTTTATGGCCAACATTGATCTACAAGTTTTTTCGTATGACAACCCAACCACGAAGGAGGGCGCCCTTTGCTAAAACCGTAAGCCACTCAGTGGTAGGTGCATACGAAAATCGTAGTGTCTCTTTAAGTTACACTTTCGCAATGTTAGAACAAAGATAAAAACCAACTTATAAATCTAAAGAACAAATTGCATGTTATCGAGAGTAACGTGTTCTATATGCGTGGGAATAATTCAAACGTTTGAGTGCTATACCTCGAGGTCGGACTGATTATGTGAAGAAGGGACTTCACTGCTCGCGAAAGCAACTACAATGTCAAGAGAAGCCGAAGAAGAAGAAAGAAACCATCCGAGCAAGAAATTGGAAGATAGAGGTTCACTTGATGACAGCTGCTTTGGCCACCAAATCCTACACTTTCTTCTCATTTTTACCTCATGATTGTGCCTTCCTGTTTAATTTTAAATTAAACCAGTGAGAGACAGATCAAAGCAGAGAAGAAGTTGAAATTCGATTTGGCAAATCGAAGTTAGCTATGCGTAACTGCGTTTTTTTTGCCGTGTGTAGAGAGAGAGAGAGAGAGTACCAAATGGAGGAGAGGGCTGACATGACGGGAAATCTGGGAGCAAATAGCGAGCAGATTCGCGGGTGGGTCGGCGAGAATTTCAGGGACGAGATAAACGTTGCGTTTTGTTCCATTGTTATTGCCTGCTTCGGCTTCTTTTTTTAATCTAAAAATAACGTTCCGTTTGTTTATATAAAATTATATTCTTATCTTATCTAATTATTATAATTTTTTAAAATTTTTATATAAAAATATAATAAATAATTTAATTTTTTCAAATCTTAAAATAAAAATAATATTAAAAAATATATTCTAATAATATTTTATTTAACTATTATTTAAAATATTTTATCTCATCTCATAACAGTGTATCCAAACCCAACCTAAATTATTTCAGTCCAAATGGGATGATGATTATTTTCACTTTTTTTCTTACGTCGACTAAAAATATGTCAAATATTCTTTTGAGCAAAAGTAAATATGTCAAATATTCTTTTGAGCAAAAGTGTGCAAAACTTTTATATATGTCATGTCAGTTTGGTTTTACACACTGATTTATTATTTACTCTCATATTTTACATTTATATATTATTTACAAGGTATGAAAATATTTTTTATAAAATATAAAAATATTTTTTATAAGATGTGAGATGTGAAATAATAAATAGTGATTGATGACAAAAATTTATTTATGCAAACCGAAAAGTGGAAAAAAGAAAATACAAATTTGCATGTATTAGAAATAGGGGATGCATGAGTCATTTTGCATTTGCGTCTTATTATTTAAATAAATAAATAAGTGAAAATGCGATAATAAATGGTAATAGATGGAATGAATGCGAAAACATGTGCTAAGTATCATTTTCCTTCAAGAATATAGAGAGCTTCGAGGAAAAGAGAGAAACAATGTCTCTATCATATGAATAAATTAGGATCTAACATTTCAATTTGCATTTAGTATGAAAAAAAGAAATTAAATGCATGGTCTATAAAAGATTGTGAAAGAAAGTTTTTTTTTTTTTTTTTTTTTCATAGAGGGTGAGGTTCGAACCTGATTCTTTCATTTAAAAATTAAGTCTTATGCCATCTGATCTAAATGATTTTAACAATTATAAAATAAAGTTTAAATTGACATAGATTTAGTATAATATTAGTTATATTTATAACTCTTTTTTAATCAGCAAAACTCTTTTTATTATAGAGTAACTCAAATAATTAATTAATTCACATTAATTTGTAGACTTTGTTTTTTGTACAACTTATTTGTAAAGATACATGCGTGAAACGGATTTAACATTATTTTTATAATTTTATTAATCCTGTGAACTTGTTAAATACTCAGAAATATCGTAAGATCCACTCTACATATTTTTTTCCTAATTTAAATTTTAAACTTGAAATAAAATTCAAAAAAAAAAAATTATGAATGAGTGCATAGGGATAAGTTGTGAATGTCTCGTTTGTTTTATGGTTGAAATGAGATAAAAGTTAAAAGTTAATAAAATATTGTTAGAATATATTTTTTTAATAATTTTTTTAAAAATTTAAAATTGTTGAATTGTTTTTTTTTTTGCATGGAAATTTAAAAAATTATAATAATTAGATCAAATAAAATAAGATAAATTGAGAAAAATTATAAAAACAAATGATACTTCAAATGTTTTCTTTCATATCTTTCTCTATGTGAGAATCTCTTTTTTGAGGCATTTTACATCGAATTAACAAGTAAAGGTCAAATCATAGTGATTGTGAAACTACTATAAAAATTATGTATTTATAATGAATCACGATCTTTTAGAATTTTTGTCTAAATTCTATAATCTATAGCAAGCGAAATATATATATGAAGAGCCTATAACATTTATTCAATATGTAAATTCGGATAGTCAAAGAGACAACAATAAAACATATATTTGAAGAAATAAACTCCAAAAGAAAAGCTAATATATAAAAATACCTAAATGATATTATGAAATTTTAATTAATAGCTTAAAAATAAAGAGATATATTAATTGTAGATATGAACTCCATAAGAAAAGTCCATGATTATAAATAACTAAATTATTTGAACCTTTTAAATACCAATCAAGGTCATGAGTTATAAAAAGTTAATTTGAGCCTCATTAGTAGACTAAGGATGTCAATAAAATGAATCGTGCTACACCCACAGAGGGTGTAGCTCGACAAATTCTACCGAGAAGGCTAAATGTCTTTTTTTTCATACATTCTTTTATAGTTTTAAATATTTTTTTTTTAAATTATAATATCATTAAAAATACTTACTTAATCACCACGTAAAAAAAATGTCGGTAAACACTCTCAGGATCCGATCTTGATGAGTTTAACATTATTGCCAATAAATAGACTTGGATTGCAATGCTCCAACTTTAATTACCACCTTAATATCCATTTAATTCATGTCTTATGCCGTGAGGGAATAGATGATAGAAAGCCAAGTACTCATAGCCAGCATATATCCCATCCATGAAACTTATGCCATACATGCGTGAGAAACAAACACACTCCATTAACTCCTCACTTTTTCAAAAAGAAACGGCTCTTCATTATGGCAGAGAGCTTTAGTATGGCCTTGCTTGGCTTTTGTTTTTTGAAAATTATAGGGGACCGATTGACCAATATTATGTTGTTTCTTTACTCGGTGGTTAAGGAATGAACTATTAATAAATTTATTTTTTTAATTTTTTAAAAATGTTTAAAGATATTTAAAAAATAAAAAAATACATTTGCATTATCGGTGCAATGTAGGACACCATTCTCGTTCCCCTAGCACTTTCCTTTGTTTTTAGTAGGGCTGAGCACCGACCAATTCGGAGTCGATATGGCCAGGCTCCGACTCCGATTCCGACTCCGACAGACACATCCTCCACTCCGACTCTGACTCCGACTTGTCGAAACGGAGTCAGATTTTAGACTTTTTTTGCTTTTATTTTTTAACATCATATTTGACCTACTTTTTTTTAAAAAAAAAAATTGTGCTTTCAAATTTCAATGGTTACAAAAATTACAATCTAAATTAAATAATTCACTTTTGAGTACAACAAAAAATACAACTAACTAAAAACAAGTACTAACATGCTTTCAAAAATTAAATAATAAAAATAAATTAAATTACAAACTTCCAAATGGACCAAAATAAATTAAAATTACAAATTTCCAAATGCACCAAAATAAATTAAATTACAAACTTCCAAATTACAAACTTCTAAATTCCAACAAATGAACCAAAATAAATTATGTAAATATTACAAACTTTCAAATGTTCCAACTTCCAAGTTGTGCCTGAAACAAATATGGAAATATTAGTAAAGAAAACATAAAGGAACTGCGGAGCATAGGAAATGCTTGGCTGCAATATATATATTTTGGCACTAGATTAATGTGGTTTCTGACTCCAGAAATGGAATTTGAGTCCTAAAATAATACAGGAGATCAATAAAAATATGTTTATAAGATTATATATGGATAAGCACAATACAAACTCATTAACTCAACTTGTGGATGTTTTACAATCACTTAAACAGAAATATATTGGAGAAAATATATTTTCATCTTAAGTAGAGAAACAGAAAAAAAAAAAAAAAAAAAAATCAGACCCAACAACATGAATGAAAACACCATTAAAACAGCCAAACACAACCCCAAAAGCACAAGCACAATATTTTCATCTTACAATCACTACAATCAGACCTATCAACATGAATAAAAATACTAGTAAAATAATTAGCAAATACAATCAGCAAAATAAACCCAAATTACCCAAACACAACCAGGGAAATAAACCCAAATTACCAATCAGCAAATTAAAATCCAATCATTTAACCGTATAAATCAGTATATGACAAGGGTAGTCTAGGAGCTTACTGTGGTGAACCAAGATCTGGAAGAAACACTATCAAAAGCCTAATCTGGAAATGAACATAGAAAAAATCAACATTACCAACCTCAAACAAATATTTGATTAGAGAACAGAGACATGGGTTTAGGTAACTTACCAACTTCAAATCTTCAATGGGCAGCCAAACACAGTTTATTCAAATCCTCAACCCCAATTGATAAACATTAAACAGGACAAATATATCATTCAAGTAGAAAAATTACGAACCCCTATCAATGTAATTTCACAAACCAAATCACAAAACACAATTTCACGAACCAAATCACAAAACCCAATCATAGTATCATATAGTGATATAGTATTAGACTATTAGTATAACTAATACTATAGTGATTTATATAGTAATTTATATATAGACTTAAAGTGGATTACTAATAGTATTAGTATTAGGCCATAAATTAAATTAATATACTAATGTATATTTATTAAAAGGAATATATTGAGAATTTATTAGGCCAAAAAATGTAATATTTTTAATAGTATGATATTTATATATAGTCATGTACTTAACTATATTATTAGTCAATTTAGTCTATATATCTTATAGTATAAATATGTTATTTAACTAGTATATTATTGAGTTTAACTAACTATATAAGATATAGTTGTATAAAATTTAAATGATTAATATATAGAAAAACACATATTTTTATAAAATATGTATAAAATTGGAGGCAGAGTCGGGGACCAAGTCGGAGGCGGAGGCGGAGTCGGAGTCGGAGTGTCGGAGTCGGATAGGAGCGGAGTCGGAGTCGGAGTCGGATCATCCACTGTTCCGACTCCGACTTCCAAGGAGAAAAAAACTCAGACTTCGACTCCGACTTTGCAGAGTCAGAGCAGAATCGGAGTAGAGCCGGAGCGAAATCGGATTCGGAGTCGGATTTTCAGATTTATACTCAGCCCTAATTTTTAGGCTAAGGGTTCTTTTGTTTTTAGGCTGTGTTGTTTTGGCTTATTCAATGAGGTTTGGAGCCTTTTCAATGCTGAACTAATCTCTGTTCTGTTTCGGCTTATATATTTCTCAACCTCTCTCCTGTTTTATTTTTTTGAACTCTTGAACACAACCGGCAACGGGGTAGCTTAATGTCAATTAGGCCCAAAACTAAAGCCTTTTACAAGGACGCTAACGTTGAATTGGGCTGAAAACCCTTGAAACTTATATGCCTGATATGCATCTTCATTTTGCTTAATAGAAATGATATACTTGAGAAGGAGGAATCTCACTCGTAAAAATATCAAAGGGTGGCAATGTATCGTGTTAACTCATGCACATTCGATTATATAGGTTAATTCGAGTCCGATCCGTTAAGTTAAACCGATCAAATATTCAAATCCTAATACGATCAATATAAATAACGAATCGTATCGTGTCACCAGTTTTGACTAATTTAATAATTAATTATAAATTGATCAGCACGACACAATTAATTTATACCCGTTTTATGTAAATAAGTTGAACTAACATGCATAATCTATTTGATTTGATTAACATAATTTCACATAAAAATTTATATTTGTTAGTAGCTACAATATTAAAACAAAAATAAAAACAATACGACTGCATACTAATAAAAATATCAATATTGCAATCCAATAATAATAAAATTGTAATTTTGAAATAAAATTTAAATGGATTGTTGCAATTTGATTTCGGGTTTAGTGGATTAACCCGTTTCCAAATCTATTTATATCAAATACAAACCCGTTAATTTGATGTTATATTCGTATTAAACTAATGGATCATATCACATATTACTACACCTAAAAAAATATTGCACAAAATAGAGGAACATGGTCCTTACAGAATCTGTCTTGAGGCATGGCCGCATGCACTGACCAAAGTGGTAGTGTAGTGGCGGCGGACTTGGATCTGCGGATAACCAAACCGATGGGTGTGCATGTGGCGGTTAAATGTGCTTAGGCAACAACATATCAAGAGTTGGGAGTCTTAAATGTTGGCAAGTTTGAGGAGCTTTAGATGAGACACAAAATTCTCATATGATTCTCTCTTATTCTTAAATATAATTTAAATTCAAAATTTTTAAATTAATCATTAAAACTTTTTTAAATTTTTAAATAAAAATAAAAAATAATTTTAACTTTTTCAAATCTTCAAACAAAAACAATATTATAAAACTATATTATCATAATATTTTAATTTTATAATATTTGTTATTTAATTTTTTTTCTTTAATTTTTTAAAATTTTTAAAAAATACTTAACTCAAACTATCTCATTACTATTTATAAATTATCTTATTATCATTTATAAAATTTTTATCTCACCTAACTTCTCAAAGAAGCAAGATTCGTCCACAGAGATAAAACAAAAGGGAAATAAGTACAAAGTATGCATGACTGCCATGAGTGCTCGAAGTGGTGCTTGATAGCCCGGGCCAATCACGAGTCGATGGAAATCAACTGTCCAAGGTTAATTTTAAAATATCCGATGGTGATGATCTCGAGAGTATGACACGTATACATCAATTATAATTGAAGAACAGTGCATCTACCATTCAGAATTTGAAATAAAAATAATGGAAAAATCATAAAAAAAAAAAAAAATAGTAACAAGAGCTAAATAAAAAAAATATATATATATTTATCATTTTAATTTTTATCATACTCTCATCATCTTATAACATGATATTAGATGATAAGTTCTCAAGTAAAATATAATAAATAATCTCCAATCATCTAATATCATATCATAGAATGATGAGAAAATAATAAAAATTAAAATTATGAATAATATTACTCAAATAAAAAATATTTATAATTATAAAGTGTGCAAATATGATATAATTATTTTCAAAATATTATCAAAATATTATCATAATATTTATACAATTCATAATTATATGTGACATTATTAAAAATATTAAGTACTCATAAATGGAGTAAAAAGGATGAAAGGTTGAAGCCCCTCCGACCAACATTATTTGTGAGGAGGGGGGACATTTTTTTGAAATGGACAGTCTCCTTTTGGCCTTATCGCTTCATACTGACATATCATTTAGCTCCATCAACTATTGAGCATTAGTATTGATTTATGAGTGTTATATATATATATATATAATTATCTTTTTTGTATATCTATTTTATCATTTAAGTAAAATTTTGATATTAGCTTATACATATTTGAGACGTAATAATAATTAAATAATAATTATTAATTATTATTATTAATTTTTTTTTTGAATCAAATTTTTATATATATTTTACAATTAACATCCATTACATACATTTGACATTAATAATATAAATATAATAATAAAAAATATAATTATATATATTATATTAAAAATATAATAAAATTAAAAAAATATATATAATATATTATAATAATAAAACAAATATATAAATGAATGTTTGTTGTGTTGTTGAGGAAGAAAAAAGAGAAAATGATTGTGAGAGAAAGTAGGAGGAGAGAGAAATAATTAGTAAAATAATATTTGAAGAGCGAATAGTAGCTATCCAAATTTAAATAAAAATTGTTTATAACTAGTTAAATATATGAATATGCACAAGTCAATATAGAGAAATTCAAACTCTAAATATGACTTTATATATATATATATATATATATATATATATGTATAGACTAATATAAATGCTCTACATGCCACATAATACATATAAATGCATATTATGCTTCGATGAGCCAAAAAGATACCCAACATGAACAGTTTTTGGCCAACAAAAGTCTCCTAAAATCAGGCCTCTTCTTCTATCACCCAGAAGGACGAGTCATTTTCGATGCCAACAAACTTGGGAACGTCACATTTCAGACTAGTATTCATAATATATATATATATATATGTATATACATACACATCTATGATTGATTGTTCCATCGTGCAGTCTGACTGGGAATTGCACCAACTTGCATCTATATTATTTTACAACCCTCAATTCTTTTATTTTTTAATAATCATCGGTGTCCAAATTGGTTTACGCGCAACTAATTTCGTGAGTCTTGAAGTTAACGACCAGGTATGGTCCAAGAACACTCGAATTACAACCATCAATTCTTTTTGGGCACACGTTGCATATCTCTTGTGAAGCACATAAAAAGCTACCCATACCCAAAGTACAAAAGAAGTGTTAAGGGTGAAGCTAAGGCAAAGGCCAAATCACATGGACTTGCGTATTTGAAACTCTGGGTGGTTGTGTTCCAAGATATTCCCTTGGGTTTTCTCGGAAAGTTATGCTGTATTTAGTTCTTATTTTTGTATGTTTTGAGTAAATACAAGGAATATGTGCTCTTCATATTTGTTAACATTCATCCAATTGCCAATATGGTTGTTTCCTGGTAATTTCGTGGCATGTGAATACAAAGCGCACCCTCATTAATACACATCACATCTGTCCAATTGGGTCAACTAGGACTTCCCAACGAACTTTAAAGAAAGATCAATGTTTTCTAACTGTGTCTCGCACATATATTTTATATTTATAAAAATAGATTTTTTTACTAAAAATATTATAAAAAGTAAATAATTTTGTTAATAAAAAATCTGCCTGAAATTTGCACAGTTAAGATTTATATGAATTAAAATTCTGAACATATTAATGAAAAAAAACAATAATAAATGAAGAAAAAAATGTTATTCTTACACATATAATTATGATATTTTAATATTTTCGATTAATCCTTGAGCTTGGGTCCCATATATAGGCTCTAAGTATGATTAAGAGGGAAGGTATGATTAGGGGGATGTGTGGCTTTTGGAAGGCAGGATATTATCAATATAACGTGGAATCATCATTCATGCTCTAAATATATTTTAAAAAAATACTAAATTATATAAAAATAAATTTTAATATAATTTTACGTACTTAAATTATTATTATTTTTTAATATAAGTCCTGCTAAAGTATTTCTCATATTTAACCCCACCGAATCACCGACCGCCAACACCCCATGTGATATACGCGCATTATCGGCCCCATTCACCACCTAAACGCTGGCCCACCACCCCCCTAAAGATAAGACCCTCTACTTGGCGATACACCCATTGGCCATTGATTTTATTAATTTCTCTTCGCTCGTCGATTCTCGCAAAAGTCAGTGTTAATTCACACGCCTTGGGCCCCGCATTCCCCTTTTTTTTTTAAATGTATTTAAAACATGGACCATTTCAAAGTGGCACGTGTACTGTTTATACAATTATCCAGCCACGTCGCCTGCGATTTTTTTCTTAAATATATCTTATTTTATTGTTGTAATTTTCGATTCGAATACATTATCAAAAAACTCGATGCTTTTATTATGAAGTAAAAAACATTTTACTTGAAACTATTCATAGTACAAGAGGTAATATAGGCATCGTTTGAATAGTTTTATCTCTTTTTATTTTATTTTATTATTATAAATAATTCAATTTTAATTTAATAATATTAAAAAATAATTTTTATTTAACTTTTATATGAAACTATCTTATTCCATTTCACTATTTAAATATGAGAATAATTATTTATTCACATTTGTTGTGACAATATTAGCAAGTGGTCACTTAAAAAATGAAAGTTTGTAATTCTGATATATCCAAGATTATCTGACCAGATACATTGCGATACTATTGATAACTCACAAGGATATGTTATGTCTGAAATCTTATATTGTTTAAATATAAACTCATATATATCTCATGACTCACTATTAAATGACAAGTCCAGTTTATATATGATAATTTATACAGTGATTGAATATTTTAGGATCCAGAAATAATATTTGAAATTATACAATGTACAAGATCACATACTTGTTTTTAAAAATTAAATAAATATAAAATTTATAAAAAAATATTAATTTTTTATAAATATTTTACTTTATTTTTTTTAAAAAATAACGATAAAAATGATAAGAATATCTAATATTACTCTTTTTATACATTTTCTGAATAAATTGTAAAGAGCCGTATAAACGGAACTGTATTCGGTCAAAAGCAATAATGAATAAAAACCCATGTGGCAAACGATGACTGGCTTCTTACAGGGCAGGCCGTATAGTGCATGTTAGTGGGCTGGCTCGGATCACCCGAACCTCAAACGCGTAACTCCGAGCCAACGAGGCTCGGACCCCCCGCCCTATATAACAGCGGCCTCTCTATCTTTATTGCTCACGCGTCGCAAGTCTCGCTAGCTGGACGGCCAAATCTTCAATTCAAGAAGATAAGGGAGGGATAGAGATATTTTCTTCGGTCTGAAGGTAATAATAAAAACGATCTCCTTCAGTTTCTATTCGTTCCGCACAAAGAAAATATTTTATGTCTTCTTAATCGAAAGATGTGACGGAAGTTCTTGATGATCTGTTTGATTACCGAGAAGCAAAGGAAAAGAAAGGAAAATTGGAAATTGTAGCTTCCTCCCTTTTGCCTTTTTGTTTATCAGAGACTAAACGAACCGTCATAATCTTGACGGTTTGGATCGATTTAATAAATCTGAAATTTTTAATTGGAAAATTTGATTGCGGATATGACTGATTTATTTTTCTCGGTCTGGCTGAGTTTTCGGGTTTCTAATTTCGAATATGTTGTGAAGATAAATATATTTTCTTTTTTTGGTATTCCGTCTCATCATGCTCAGTTATCTGATGGAAAGATTGTGGCTTTTGAACACTATCTGATCAACGGCTACGTTAAATTTGGTTATCTTTGATAATCTATGGGTCTTAAAACTTATTAATCTGATGATTTTCCAAACTTCGATGCGAATGCTATTTGAATCTTTGATAGTGAAAATTTTAACTTTTCATCTGGTTTGCTATTGAATCGATTTTGTGCTTCCTCAGGAATTATTTGTCCCGCTTATAGCCGATTCTTTCAAAACTTTAGTGATTTCAGTTTTGGGGAAAATGGTTTCAGTATGTATGAATTGTTACCCTAATAAGAATATGAGATTTTAGTTAGGAACGGCTGCAAAGAAAAGTTGCGTTCATATTTAGGATAGGCAAGGGCTTGAGTCCTTTAGTGCTTTATTTTCTGGTCATGGACCCTGCTTCTTGATGTTATTTATACCAATGTTCTGCTGACTTTGAATTACAGGTAAAAGAACCAACGCTTGGAGGTGATTGAAAAAGATGGCAATGGTTTCAGGAGGAAGGTCAACATTGAACCCTAACGCCCCTCTTTTCATTCCTGCTGCTTTCCGCCTAGTGGAGGATTTCTCTCCGGAATGGTGGCAGCTGGTCACAACCTCAACATGGTACCGTGACTATTGGCTCAGCCAGCATCAGGGTGAGGATGGTTTCTATGACAATGCCGAGGATGATTTTGATGGCATCAATTTAGTGGATTTGCTACCAGAGACTTTTGAATTTGATGATGGGGAAGATTTTTCGAATGTGGAAACTCAGGACGAGGGGTTTATCCCATCTTTTGAACAGAAAGGTGCACAAATAAATATTGTAGCATAGCTGTTGAAACTAGTTGTAATATTCAAAAACCCTGTTGGAGCATTTGATTGACTTGTTTCACCATATTTGATTTGGAATGATAGGCTTTGGAATGAATGCTGAGGCGCTGGTGAAAAGTCTGAAATCTTTGGATGAAAGAGGCGGTCCCAAGTCCCCAGTTCAACGTTCAAAGTATTCAGAGAAGCCAGCCAAGTACGTGAACCCAAAATGCAGCCCCCGACGCATCCAGCAGCCTCGTTGAAAGGGAGCAAGCGATGTGACTTTAGCTTCTTGTAGCTCTTTATGTAGTACCCAAGCAAAGTAATGTTTTGCATTTCGCTTTCTGCAGCTTCTGTATAGAGCAAGGTTGCAACTCTTTCATCCATCCTTGTTCATTCTCGTTTCTTCGTACGGTTTACCGTCAGCTTACCAACAATTCCCTTGGAATAGAAAATGTGAAAAAAAAAATGTAAACATTGTAACGAAAGAAGAAAAAAAGAGGTTATGTTTATCACGAAACGGAGCTTTTTTTTTTCGTGCTGCTCTTCAGTGGTGTTGAATTCTCAAGCTAATTTTTGCTCCTAACAATCCACATGGATGGATCAAACCTAATTTGAACTGGTTGCAAACTTGCAAAAAGTGTTGGATCTAGCTACACATAAGTCATACACCATCTAGTTGAATGATGCATTGATGCTGTGCATGAATATGATTCTGGATATAAGTGCCCAGAATGGGTGTCTTCCAACAAATGAATTCTGATTCTCACGAAAAACAATTCTAGAATTCTGGATTCCCAAAAGATCTTTTCAAATCTAAGGTGCCCGGAATGAGATGCCTTCATTTGAATGAGCTGCAGGGGATCTGATGGGTTGTCTATTATAGTACGATTACCTTTCTCTCACATTTCCCTTTAGGTCGTGGATGAGTTGAGTTACATACTATACTTGCATGATTCTCCAAAATGAACACAAGTGGCTTATTTCTCTCGAGAAAATCAGTCGAGAAAAAATTAATACACATTGCATTTATCTCATATGAAGCTAAGACTCATGCTCTTTTTTTCCCAAGCAGATTCACATTACATTTGCCAAGAAGAAATACTATTGTCTATTCATCATAATTTTAACCACCATCCTTCTATAACCTCCATATATGACATCAATTTATTGATTTGTTATTTTTCACCAACCTATCAATCATTTCATGAACGCCAGGAAATTATAAAACGATGATTGTTAAACCATTTAGACTGGCTACTATGAACATGGAAAACATTACATACTTGCAACCCATCTAACAAAAAGCTGGATGCTCGATAACCTGAAAAAATGGAAGCCTAGAGAAGTTTTTCCTAATCAAAACGTTGGCCTAGATTTTCGAAGCATGGAGTTTGATTATGTTACTGACTGGAAAAGTATCATATCAATTGCGTTCTTTTTCTTTCTCTATTCTCTTCAAACAGATGCATCTGAAAGGAAATCTGCACTCACTTCTTGAAGCCTTTTCTTTTTATGAACTTTGGTTTGGCTGTAAGCACCCTCAGTTACCGCCTTTGGTAGCCAAAACCCAGGCTTCTCAAGAAATGGCGCTCGGTCAAGAACCAAAGGTTCTCTTAGGGTTATTTCAATGCCATCATATGTCCACAATGTCAAGGTTGCTTCCCCTTTAAGACCAAAAGAGAACCATCCTAAACCAGCCACTGCAATGTCGATACTATTCACATCCCAACTTCTTCCGGACACTTTGACTTCCCTCTCTTCCCATTCACCTAATTCAGAAGCACGTTCCATGCCGATGGGAGGCTGAGACCAGAAAAGGCCAAATAAAGTTATACAGACAATACAAATTATAAGAACAGCACTCACATTTTTTGGAAAAAATGTCTAGAGAAAGCAATTGCAGTTCATTTTCCATGGCACTCAAAGTGAAAATCCATCACCTAAAAAGAACTGCCAACTCGTCCCTCTTCCCCAAGGAAAATAACGTTTTATCCATAAGATCCCCAAAGTAAATTTTCACCATTAACAGCTAAAAAGAAACTGATAAAAACAGCGAAAAAAATATTTACACGGCCTAGTTTCATTGCAGGCACAAATACATGTCAATATTTTAAGATGTACTTGCCTCTGGATAACCTTTCAAGGAGACTAAAGTTTGGGGAAAAAAAAGGTCATATATAAAACAAGGCAAGCTGTAGAATAGATAGTTTGTGATTTTTCTTGCATAAGTGCTGTGAAATGGCCTGCCAAAATTTTATGAGCCAAGACAGACAATTCAGACAACTGTTTTAGAATTATCATTTGTGATAAAGGTCTAAGCTTAATTGTCAAAGTTGGCTCTGTAGTGGAGACCAGAGCCATATAATGCTTGGGAAACTATATGGCGTGCTATGTGTGTCATACTGCTAGTTGTTGTATCCTTTGGATAAATTTTTTTACCTGCAACCTAATACCAACATGGTTTCTCCAAATCTCATCTGCGTTTTCTATCTTTCCAAAGTGTAGAGAAATATTTGGAGAAACCCAAATTGTGACATAAATGGTTTCCACAGAAGCTTGAGTAAGATCTAGCCTTGTAAGACCACCAACATGTATGGCTTGGCCAGCCTGCAAATATTAAATATGCCAAGACAATTAGATCCAATAGCATCATAACTTTGATATAATTATTATGTTCAATAGACATTGTACATTCTACACTAATTGATAATAAAGCTTACAGTACACAAAGATAAATGGATCCCATCCACCTTAAACACAAATGGAATTTTCCAACACAGCTGATTCAACTGTTGTACAATAGGAACTCATTCAATAAGTTAAAGCATTTGAAGCAATGTACATACTAGGAGAAAGAAGAGAGAAACGAATATCCACCATCAACATGTAATATCCATCTTTTCCCTTGCTTCTCTGAAATATGTTTTTCCCCTTGACATGCCTCCGGTTGGTTCTAGGATTCATGTATTACTAGACAATCGCACATCAGAATCTGATGGGATGAATTCTGATTCTAGCTTCCCACTCGAATTACAAACGGTGATCACAGCCTATATATATATTTTCTTTGACAAGTACAGCCTATATATATTTAACAGTGATATTAAACAACAGGAGTATTTTTTTTATAGAAATGTATGATCTACACACATATCTTACACAAAGAAGTTTACACACTGATGTGGTTTAATGTGATCCATTTGATTGTAAAGCTCTTTTTATTGTAAAGTAGATCTAACATATTACATTAAACCACTTCAGTTTGTAAACTTCTTTGTGTAAGATTTGTGTGTGTAGACCTAACACTTACCTTTTTTTTTTTTTTTTTTTTTTAATTAAGTATTAAACAACAGGGATCTGAAAAGGACTAAATTTTAAATGGGTCAAGTTTATGTTTATCCAATGATAAGTTGATTCTAATATGAACTCATTTGGATATCAACTGAAACAATGCACAGTCAAATGTCAGATTCTTAACATTCAACGATTTGTTTTCACTTCCAAGAAGTTTCATCCACTAGTCCGCTATAAGTACTTAGTTGAAATATGCATATAGTACATCAGAACATATCTAAACATAGAAGCCTATCTATGAAGGTGTATGTCAGAACATTTACGGCTACTGTAACAAAGAGCTTGCCTTCATTCTATAAGTCCGAGGTTGTAGCTGCTTCCTTATTTCAACCATTTTCTGCTCCTCCCGGTCCAATCGCATGGACGTTAAATATGGATGTAGAAGCCCTGGTGTGTCAAACATCTTAGCCTTGGCTGATAAAATCCCCCCAATTCTCAAAATGCCAAGAGTTGTTCCAGGGACTGGAGCTTCCGTGAGCTTTGTAACTTTTGCACCTTCTTTCTTTGCCAATGCATTGACTAGAGTAGACTTGCCTGCATTCTGAGCCCCAATTACCCACACATTACCTCGAGGACCAGCCAAATTCTTGATGAAGGACAACAGATTCCTCACGCCCATATCCTTAAGGGAACTAACCAAATAAACGCCGCTTAGCTTGAGTGCACCTCCAGCCCTAGCACGATGCCGAACCCATCTATCTAACCTGGCAGGTGAAATTTGCGATGGAAGAAGATCAACCTTTGTAGCCACAAGAATAAGTTTTGGTGGCTTTTTGCTAAGTTTGAGGTCGTCTTTGGCTCCTTCCAATGCCTTAAACAATGATTTTGCCGCCCGTTTAGGGAAAGAGCCATCAAAATCAACACAATCAACAACCATAACCACTATAGTAGCATTGCCATTCCCAGTGGGTTTCATCAGCCGGGTAGCGATCAACCTATCAAAATCAAAATCGGGTATCAAGTTTTCGGCTGTTTGGTTCTTCACTTGCCCATAATTCCTCAATGAATGACACCGAGCACACACTGTAACCTCTTCTTTCTCTTTATGAACCTCCCTAGCCATCCTCTTCTTCTCCGCTTTTGACACCTTCTTCTTCTTTGCCTTTTCGATTGTATCCTCGTTAATATTACCATAACCGACCCCCGCCGGAGCAAATCCATCCAGATCCGACTTATCCTCTTCCTCGTTTAACTTAGCTTCCCACTCATCGGAATCCCAATCAAACTCATCCGCCGTTCCAAAATCACCTTCTCCCTCATCACTCACCTCAAACTCACCCTCAATGCCATTAAACAAGCCCTCTTCTTCTTCTTCTTCTTCTTCTTCATGTTCATTATCCAAAGCTAGGAACTCACTCACCATACCCTCGTCACCCCCTGACAATTCTGTTCCAGCCACACACCTTCTTTTATAGAACCCAGGAAGGTTTGGGTCTTTATCTTGCATAAAGACTCCACAACCAGGACAGATAGGCCCGTAGTTCTCATCCTCGTCTCTTCCCTCGCTCAAAACCGGGTTCCTGCCGCCTTTTTTTAGCGTAATTTTCCCACTAACTTTCTGGGTTGTTTCAATACTAGTTTGGTTATGCTTTACTGCTAGATTGATAAACGAAACTTTCTTGGTCTGTATTGTGTTTGTCCCCATACTCAAACCTAATGAAAAAGATAACGATTTAGGAAAGTGGGTAAGGGTTCAAGTTAAAGCAGAGGAGAGAAGGAGAAAGTGAAGGAAAACGGGGCGAGTGAGTGAGAGAGAGAATTTTACCTATTAAAAAACGACTATCTGTAATTGGTTGCTCTTGTATGATGCTGCTGCTGAAACTCTTCGAGCTCAGCTGGGCCGTGATGGAAGGGAGTTTAACTGTGGATAGCAAGACAGCCATTTCTTCGGCAGGAGAACGAAGGAAGACGGAAAGAATGGGAGGGATCAGACTATGCTGCGTTTGGATTTTATAATTAATAATAATAATAATAATAATTAGTTTATAATCTGAGCTGTGCGCGGTTTTACAGTCTGAGCCCCAGAAAGATGACCCCTCGGCCCAGTCCATCCTCGTAAGGCCCGAAAGGAATAGCTGGATCGCCCGGCCTGGTAGTACTCACTCCATGATTTATTTATTTTTAATATTATTTCAATGCTTTTATTTATGTGTTGACGAATTCGAGTGTTGAAACATATTCTTTTGTTGTGAAATTTAGTGTTGAATTAAACATATTTTAAATTGAATTGATAAAAAAAAAAATACTCACATCCGAACAAGATGGGCTGGAAGTGGAAGAACGGAGCCAAATCTAAATAATTAGGGTCTAAATATATGTGGCGGGAGAAACTTGCCAAAATAGGCATTTATTCTTCTTCAATTTGTTCAATTATTTTCCATTGTATTTAAAAGGCCTATATCGACAAGACATTAATTCATATTAATTACTAATTAGCATTCAAATAAGTCGTCAGAATTCCAAAACAAAAGGCTAAGATGGAAAAATTGCGGCCAAGAGGTTGTTTTAATTAACTGAAACTTTGTTAATTAGTATTCAAGAGAGGATTAATGCTGAAACGTCGACTTGACTATTTTCATTTAGGATAGACGTAGCATGCATGCAGGCATAAACGGTGCTTCGCATTTTCTAATTGTTTGCTGATGCTAAGGGCATAAGCCCATCAAGAAAAACGGCTTTTTGGGTCCAAAAACTCGATTCAAATCAAAATATTTCCGTTTAAAATGGTCGCAAATTTTCAACCGGTACCTTGCAATTATTCAAATAGTTATTATAACTTTTGTGACACAATTATAAATTTTTGTGTCTAAATTCGAGTAACGCAAAAAAATATATATATATTTTAGTGCAATTTAAATTTTTAGGCTGCTAATTTTCGACGCAACTGTTTTCAAATAGTTATTCAAATAGTTATTACAATTTTTGCGACACAATTATAAATTTTTGTTCGAGTGACGGAAAAAAGATATATTGTGGTGCAATTTAAATTTTTGGAGTCTAATTAGAGCGGTGCAAATGAAAGCATTTGTATCGTTTTTAAAGGGGTAGCTAATTGTTGGGGTTTCTCTGTTTTATTTTAACCATCTAATATTCTAGATTGATTGTTAATTTCCTAACTTGATTGGTTAAGTATTAATACTGAGTAATGCTACGGGTCAGCTTACTGTAGGGGTGCACACTTTGCACACTCTAGATGGCTGCACCCCTTCCTTTTCTTTTTTTATTTTTTTTCCATGTACCAAATCTGCTCTCTTTCTCTCTCTCGATCTCTCTCCAACATCATCTCTCTCCTTGACTTTCTCTCTCATTCCTCACCATCTTGCATAGACCCCATCAGCTCTCGCTTCCTCTCTCTCTCATCATATCGTCTCTCTCCTCGACTCTTTCTCTCCTTGGCTCTCTCTCTGATGAAGATGAAAACAAAACAAAAAAAGAAATTCAGAATAGCTATGGGGAAAGAACGCATTTAAAACAGAGTTATAAAAAATTCGTTTGTATGTCTCTCTTTTTTGTTGAGAAGAAGGGAAGGGAAAAGAAAGTAAAAGGAGTTGAAAATTCATACACTTTTTGAATGATTTAGATTTGGAACAGGGGGCTCAGATGAAATCAGTGCATCTTGTAAGACTAAATTTTGGTTGATTAGTTCAAGCTTCAATGTGAAGTTTCTGTTTGCTCACATAAAAGTAGTGGAAAATGAAGAAAATTGAAGTTGTTAAATTTTCCAGTTTCTGCTCGCTATTAGATGTAAAACTTTGTTTACTTAAGGGGTTATGACTTTGAAAATGTGCGCCCGTGCTTCAAATTGCATTGGTATAGAAAATTGGTTGTTGCAGTGTTTTTGAGAAACTAGAGATTTGTTTGCTATCTATTATTTGAGAGTTTTCTTTCTTCCTCTTGACCAAAAACGATATCTTTGTTCTTTCAATGAATGGGCTAAATATACTCTTTTCTTTGCACACTCTCTTAAAGAGAGCCATCATGAAATTTTTATTTTTTTGAAAAAAGCCTTAGGAAATCTGGGCTTCTCTCTTTATTTAAATTTTTATTTCTTTAAATTGTAAGTCTTCCAGAATTCATGAAAGTGGCTGAAATTATGGTTTTGAAACCGAAGATGAATGTATCAAGGCTCTGATTTCCTTTTATATATTCTTGTGTTTCTTAACATGGCTTGAGTCATCCATTTTTACCAATAAAAAAAAGGCTGGAATCATCCATTTTGTTGGGGCAGGTGTAATGGGGGTCTATATGTGTTTCTGAAATATACTTCTCTATTGGAATGTACTCATATAAAAATAAAACATTTTTATTGGGATGTCTCAGGGTTGGCAAACAAGAAAACAGTTACCATTCAGCCTGAGGGCAAAAGTCAATCTGTGTTGCTTGCTACAACCAAGACTAAGAAACAGAACAAGCCCGTGGCTTTGTTTCACAAGTCTGTCATGAAAAAGGAGTTCCGAAGGATGGTAAATGCGGTTTCAAATCAGGTAATTTAAGAAATGAGGTTTGGACATGGTTCCGAGTATTTTATTTTCTTAGGGATGTTTTAACGCTAAAGATCTTAGTGTCGTTAGATTTTCTGGAAGAGAGAGCTGACGAGGGTCTGTGTGAGATGGTGAGGGATGAGAGAGAAAGTCGAGGAGAGAGATGATGTTGGAGAGAGAAGGAGAGAGAGAAAAAGAGAGCACATCTGATACACGAGAAAAAAAAAAAGAAAAAAAAAGGAAGAGGTGCAGCCACGTAGGGTGTGCAAAGTGTACACCCCTACAGTAGGCTGACCCGTAGCATTACTCATTAATACTACCCTACCCGCTCTGAATTTGGCTTCTGGCTGATTTTGATATGTGTGTGTATATATATATATATATATATATATATATATATATTCTTCTTTTTATTTTTTAAGTGGGAGAGGGGTTTCGAACTCCACCCCCTTTTGGAGCCCAAGCTACCGACATTCTTTTTTCTTCTTTCTAAAGAGTAATATTTTAGTAGTAAACAAACATGGAGTATTACGAGAAATGCTACACAACCTCTTACTATTCATCCATACTCCACACTCCATATTTTTTAATATTTTTTTATTTTTATTTTTATTTTTTTTAAATATTTCAAATTTTTTATTCACTATTCATAAAAAAAATATTTGATAAAAAAAAATTAAAAAAAAAAGTAGAGTGCGGAGTGTGGTGAATAATAAGAGGTTGGGAAGATTATTTCTACATGAGTCTCCTCGATCCCGCTCATTGAACCAAAAAGAAGTGCTTATAAATTCGATCAACAAAACCCCACAAAAAAGGTCTGGATCGACCGCGTCGTTCCAAATGCTTTACACATCAAAAGGAACAAGAAAATGCTGCAGATACCTTAGACCATTGTCCATACTTACGTACCTCCAATTTACTATACTCAGAATCCCCACACTCACCTTCTCCGCCCTAACCTTCCTGCCACCACCACTCTCCGATCTCCTCCCACAAAAACCCAACTTCACATCCGCCACCATGCCGCTCGCCACCTCACTCGAGCAACACCCCGGCAACGGTAGCTCCTCCGAGAACCACCCTTCCGCCCCCGGAGAAAAGCTCACCTTCCCCTCGCAATCCATCATCGTAAATATCCCTCTCCACCCTCTCAGTATTACATTCCATGTGATTTTCACGTCCCCCAAATCATCGAACATCGACGCGGGACTCTCGTAGTTCACATCGACATCGAACTTGAACACCCCGCCAGGATCGACTTGTAGTTCTTCGCCAGGTTTCTCCAGACTCACGATGTGAGAAGTTCTGGTGCGTATGTTGATGGCGAAGATGAGGCTGTCAAGGGAAAGCCGAGGCTTGCGGGGGGTCTGGAGGCGGCGCCTGGCGGCGGTGTGGCCAATGGCGTAGAGACGGTGGTACGGGACAGTGAAGTCGGTGAAGTGGATGTCGGACAGGGAAGGGAAATGGGTGTTGCACAAGGGTTTCCAGAGGAGGTCTGAGGACATGGAAATGGTCCATGACTTGCATACACAGGAGGCAATGGCTAGGGTTCTGTGGTCGAGGTGGTGAGCAACAAGAGCAAGGACTTCCCACGGTGGTGAGATGGTGGCGGAGGATGTCAGAGACATGGAACTTGCTCTGGATTTGAATTTGAAAATTGAAACAAGAAAACAATGAAGTAGGTACTTGGGCGCGACAGAAATGAGCGGTTTTGTGCGTATGTATCAATTTAGAGACAGACGTATATGCACGTATCTGTGGAGAGAGGGTGGGTTTCGGAGGACAATACGCGTGTTGGAGAGGGCCCTTTGGCATGGCCAGGAGTTGCCACGTAAAGCACGGCCGAAGCGTCTGAATGGCATACACGTGACAGCCTCGGGTCGACACACGTATTAATGACACCCATATTGACGTGGGTAACTGTTCCCAACTTAATTTCAATCGTATAAATTTTAAATATATAAAATTTGTGCATTTTTTTATAAAAATAAATAAATTTCGACATAAAAATGTAGAAAAATATTTTTTTAGTAGTATCTATTTTTTATAAAAAATTTATATAAAATTTATCTATTTAAAATTTATATTACTCATTTTAATTTTCACGTCCACTAAGAGAAGTAATTGTTTTTTTTTTAAATATTATTATGTCCACTTCATTTGACACTTCCATTTGATTGTATAGTCATTTTTTTATTTAATGATTAAAAAAATAATTTTAAAAGAAAAAAAAATCATTAAACAATACATCGAACGATAAAGATAAAGCGGCATAGTAATCTCACCTTTTTTCTTTTATTTTGAGTGCTTTGTATTAAGTATAAGAATAAATATTATAAAAAGAAATGTGTAAGAATAAATCAATTTAAAAAGGTGGGTTCTAAAAGTTCTAAACCGTAAGAAGTACGTGGCATTTTTTTTTCTAATTTCTACTATTTCTTGTCCAATATCTCAAGTGACTAGTGAGAGAGGTTAACACTTTATATATTTATTATTATCGATATAAATATTTTGGATATTATTAAATGAATAATAAATAATATTGAATCATTTTTATATATCTATTTATTTTCTATTTGAGATTATCAAACTCAGACCAAAACTAAAGGATTTTTTAATATTATCAATTAGCTTAAACGTATTATTTTAAGATATAATAACTTATCTAAGGGACTAATGGTATAATTGGAATGAGATGATGTATAATGAAAAATCATCCACCATTCTCTTAGTGCCTTGTTGGAATTACGGTTGCAAATAGAGTTTTTACAGTAAAACTTTTAGTTGTAGACCTTTATTAAAAAGTTACACTATTATTTAAAGCAATTATATTGTTAAAAACTTGTTTACCATTTGGTTAACATGCACTTAAAAGTACTTTTAAAATTAATTACGGCAGTTTTTTTTAAAATGTAAGATGGAAATTATATTGTTAAAAAATTATTTATTATTTGATAAACATGTATTTAAAAGTACTTTTAAAATTAATTACCGCAGTTTTTTAAAAAATGTAAGATTATTTGTACGATATTTTCAACAAAAGCTTTTTTTTTTAATTGGACTTTTAACAATTAGGTAATTAAAATAACTTTTTATAAATTTACTAAATATATAATTTTTTTCTTAAAAGATCGTTTAGGCTGTTATTTTGAAATTTTAACTCAAACCCAAAGAAGCACTTAGGTCCCGTTTAGTTGTTAAACTCATATGAGTTTAACTTAATTTAATCTAATTTTATTCTAAATTTAATATTAAAATACATAATTTTTAAATTATTAAACTTATCTAAAATTAAAACTTATTTATACGTAGGACTCACAACCTTTTTCAATTCAACACTTATTTATATGTGAGACCTATAATCTTTTTTAATTTTTCATAAATACATATAAACTATCTTTAATTCTCAAATACATTTAAACTCATCTTAAATAGATACCATAAAATTTACTCTACCATTTAAACTCATTACTATTCATAAAAAACTCAGATCAGTTCAACATTCAAACACAACTTTAATTACCATCTCTTTACCTGACATTATATGATTGGATGATAAATAATAAAATTTTCATAATTTAATATTATATTAAAAAATGATGAAAGAATGATGTATAAAACATGTATAATACATAACATTTGTATATTCTTTCAAGAAAAATGCTAAACGTATTTACAAAAAAAAAAACTTACAAAAATTTATATATGTACATGGCTTTTCACAATTTTTTTCTTTTATCATGTTTTATTTATTTATAATAAAAATGATGTAAATGAGAAAGGCACGCGGGTATATAAAATTTTTATAAATTTTTTTTGTAAATAGAGTCAGCATTTCCTTTTTTTAAATACTGCATATATCTTTTTGCGGGAACACAAAATCCACAAATTTGAAAGCGTAGTAAAATCCGGCAAAGAAAATTGGAAAAAGGTCAAAAAGCATATTTTAAACATAATTACGAAAATACCCTTCGTCCCGCCCATTTAGCAGCAGGAGTATCTTGCGTCTTCACGCTTCCAAATGAAGAAACCAAACAGATCAATGGCGCAAAGAAAGAACTCTTCATCTCCCTCTCCAATCCCGATCGGTAAACCACAAACCGCGAGAACTTAATTAGAAATCAAATATTCCATTAACTGATTTATCATTTCTTTTACATTTCTATGTCTCTCACACTCAGGGAATTGCGAGGTCACTGTCGAAACAAATAACTTCAGCTTCCAGTCGGACCCTAGCAGCCTTCAAATCTCAATCTCCAGAAGCGCAACAATCAAAATCTCAGGTACTCATTCAACCTATTACTGTTACGGTTCCACTGGCTTTGCGGTTTGTTTGGTTGCCGAAAAAATGAATGAAAAAAAAGATATGCTAGAATTCAATGAGGGATTGATTTATATAGCTTCTTCCTTTTATTCTCCGCACTTTCTATTAGTAACCGTACAAATGGTTAGAAGTGTTTTTTTTTTTTTTTCCACTTATTTGGGTTGCTTTTTGAGGCAGTGATGGAAAAGATGACTAGATGGAATAGTAATGAGCTTGGGGCTTCGAAATGTGGAGAGAAAGGTATTTTATCTTCAATTATCCTTGGAACGCAATAAAATTTCAACTGTGAATAGTTGTTGTTCGTGTTTGCTCTTGAGATTTTTGGAGGTGTGGTATGTTAATTTGTGATAATTTGAGGATATTTGTTGATAATTTTTTTCTGGCTTATTTAGAGGAGGGGGAGAAAGTTTTCTTGCTCCTCAATCCCAAGGACTCCGTTAGCTGTACTAAATCGTATCTTCAGGTACACCTCTCGGTCGATGTCCACACACATTTGTATCTTTTTTTGTTTGATTCTCAGAGGATCAAGTAATAACGGGTACACTCTTTATCAATCTGTCTTGCAGTATGTACTAAATATGTACATGAAGGAGCTTCCCGCTATGAACTATGCTGCTAATACTGGAAAGCAATCAATGTTCCTTGAACGATGTGTAACAAATGGGTATAAAATGCTCCCCATTGCATGCCAATACTGGTTTTGAAAGTCTCACCTCTCCTTGTAGTGTGAACTATGACTATCCTCACGGAATATATTTAACAACGTAATTGAATATGCTTTTGAAGTGTGTAGCCTCCGAAAATTTTGATATTAAGTTACATTCCATGGTCTGGGTGGCTTTCATAAAAAATCACATTTTCATTCGTGTTGTTTTTTTCTTTTTCTGCAGGAAGTATTGTACGTTGCTTTTGTTATCCAACTCTTTGGGAGATTTTGGAGAGGTAGGATTTCCATGCTGTTTTGTTCTGAACATGGTATTGGTACTTTTTAATATTAACTTCAAGCCACGATTAATAATTTATAGTGAAAAGGGTGTTAACTTGTGCCTCATAAACGGTTAGTAGGAACAGCATCTTACTCATTAAACTTTGACACGGTATATATTGCACACATGTATCCATATCCACCTTTAGTGAACTCGGCTTTTTCTGTGTTATTATTATTTCCGGTCAAACATTCATTGATATTGTCTTGTATGGATAACCCTTTTACTCAAGAATGAACTAAGTGCAAACAAAGAAGTATAGCCATAGAAGCTATTAAGGGCACGGCTACATAAACTGGAGGTATATCTACATGGTCTTTTGTTGTTTCTGATAAATCTTGCCTTTTCCCAGCTCACCATGGAAACTTGTATCTTCTGTCAACAGAATTAACACCTATTGGTGGAGATATAGCCAGTTGCTTTATTAAGTTGACCTGGTTTTTGGTTCTCTCCTTTTGTAACCATGCAGGTTGTAGCTGCAATTACATACCAAATAGTCCCGGCTGATACTCAATATGCTGAGATCCCTCTTGCTGCTGTTAGTTCAATCTACCAACACAAGGTCTTTTGTTTTTTTATTTCTCTTTCATTGGCAGTTGGCATTCCATAACATTTTGTTTTTTGTCATGGTTCAAGGAGCCATTAGATGCAGGCCGTTAATCACCATGAATAATGTATTTAATTATTTATATCTCAAAGGAACAATATCCACCATCTAATTTAAGGAAAAATTTTCATTTCCTTGGTTTCATATGATAGCAATGGAGAAATGCAATCACCTTTATCAAAACTGCCACACCAGGCGAGTTAGGTACATAATGAAAAAATATGGATCTAAGAAGAGCACGGAACAAATGTTACTTTTATTTTATTTGAGCAGCTGTGTCTCACAATATACCTCTAACTCCTCGCCTCCCTTCCTATTTGTTAACGTTGTACTTATCTTAGGAAACTTGGAAAGAAGTTTCTTTGTCAATTTAAATGACATCTCAACAATTTTCAGGGTTTTGGTCACCTCTTGTATGTAGAATTGAGAAGGCGACTCCAGAGTGTTGGTATTCGCACAATATTCTGCTGGGGAGACAAGGAATCTGAAGGGTTTTGGCATAAACAGGTAGTTAGTGACTACAGCTTGGAGCAAGACAGAGTCATAGACTCATAGGCATAGCTGCCCATTTTATTAATGATTAGTCTATATTTATCTTCTCCTATGAAATTTATGTTACAAACGTTTTCTTTTCATGAAAATGGACACAATTGTCTCAGCTATGTGTTTCTTTTCTTCCCAAAACTTACACTTCGCTGAGAAGGAAGTTTCTTAAAATAAGTTTAACTTGTGACGTGAGACTGTCAGGTTACTTTTGTAAAACTTGTTTTTTGTTTTATTTCTAATTTGAGTTTTGTGAAAATTGATTATGATTGCAGGGTTTTGTATCTATAGCTGAGGTAGACTCCAAGGGTAGAGCTCGTAGGCTACCTATTAAAGCTGACATACGCAGAGCTTTATGCTTCCCTGGTGGTTCGACCCTCATGGTTTCTCATCTTAACAAGGAAATTTCAGATAGCCCTGCAGATTCTCTTAAATTGTGTTTGCCATTAAAGCCTCGTGAGACATGTTCATCATCTGCTTTTGGAGCTCAACAACTTCGACTTTCTAGATCTGAAAATCTTCCATCCGAAGGGATGAATGATGGGCTCCCAAGGGAAGACGAAAAGTTAGCTGGTACGTTGAATTTAATTTATTCCAGTACTGCAAAGATTTCTGGTGGTTTCTTATAACGGGAAATTGAACATAACAGTGATGTCTGGACATCCTATATGAGAAGATTTTGTTTCTGTTTTCTGTTTTATACAGATGCTTTGTTCCTTCCTCGGGATGGGAACCCTTAGGAGAAAATACCAAAAAAGTCAATATGAGCACATACCTTAATAACCTTGTTGAAGTGCTTTAATATGTTTTGATATGGTTTTGAAGAACCACCTCATTCTTCATATGCTGTCGCAGTGCAGTTTATCAACCTTGACTTCTTCAAGAGGTTCTTAGATTTGGGATTCACTTGTGGTTCTAAGGACCTGGTTCCTTTTGCAGGAGCACACTGCAACAAGATGGCCGCTGGTGCAGAACTATCCAAGAAAGTAACTGATCTCAATGTAAAGCATTGTTCTTGTTCTACACAAGGTTCAAAGAGGAGGGTTTGGGAAGCCTCTTTATCTTCATTGAAGTCAAAAAAAGTAAAGGGTAGCCATTCAATTGACTGTCAAGTTGGTTCTAACTGCAGTTTAGCTTTAGGAGGTGATGAGAATGAATCTCGTTTTCAAGGATGTTCCTTGGACACTTCAAGAGACAAATATTTGATGAGAGCTACTCATAGTGCTCCTTTGAGTAGCAGTTGTGTGGAAAAGATTGTTGAAGAACATCAGTTGGTTAATGTAATGCAAGAACTGTCGGCCAGCGAAGATTTTAAGTCAAAGGGAGAATGCTTTAGAATCATGTTGATGAATATTGCTGATGATGCTAAGAGAACTCATCTCACAAAGGTAAATCCATTCTATTTATCTTGTTTGCCATAATCCAGCATTGACATCATGGCGCATCCCTCTTGTCTTATTAAAAGAAATAGGTTCTTCAGTGCTAGCTAATTTTGTTTTTTTGTTATACAGGTAATCGAAGACCTTGGCGGTGCTGTTATATGCGATGGAAGTTTAGGCACACATGTTGTCACCGGAAAAGTGAGGAAAACACTGAATTTCTGCACTGCTCTGTGTTCAGGGTTAGTCTTTTTGTCAAAAAGTGATGCCACTTGGATTCACATTCTCTGCTTTCATTGATGAACTTTATTACATGTACTATCTCATGGGATTTGCAGTGAGTGGTTACCATGGACATTTCAGGCCACCCTTTTTTTGAAAAATATTTTGCATGCCTCAGTTATTCCATTTTATGGGGAACTATTGAAATTCTGAATGTGAACTAGCTGATTTTCCCTTTTTTCTTGATTCCCTTCTGCATATAAGTGTGTTCCTTTATACTTTGACACTCTGTCAGCACACAGTCTGAGTTTGATAAGGTGAAGAGTATTGGTTTCTATATGTGGTATTAAATGAAGGACAGTTTCGGATGTTATGTGACTTGTTTCTATTGATATCAACTAAATTGTCTAGAAAGAAAAGTAAATTCTTCACAGACATGATAACTTAGAAGAAAGATGAAAGAAATTAAAAAAGTAAATTGTAAATTCCTATAAGCTATAAGAATGTGTTCCTTTGTGGTCAGTGTTGTTTTGAGGACTGATTTTTTGTTGCAATTTTCATAGCTCCGTAAAGTTTTGGTGAATATTGTCATAGCTTATTTATCTTGCTTCTATTTCTCATGCTTTGTCACAGTTTCGTTTGTTCACATGTATAAATAATCTTTTTGGTCACGCATAATGATTTTTGTTGTTGATGATCTGTTATGCAGAGCTTGGATAGTCTCGCCTAGTTGGTTGAAAGAAAGCTTCCGTGAAGGCAGATTTGTTGGTAAGTTAGGATGAATAATTACTTTTTGGCTTTTTAATCATTATTTAAGCATTTTAATACATATTTTTCGGTTTTCCATCATTTATCAGATGAAATTCCCTACATATTAAATGATGAAGAATACATGTTGAGGTACAGAGCTGAGCTAAAAAATGCAGTTCTCAGAGCAAAAGCAAGTCCTCAGGCTTTGCTCAAAGGGTATTACGTTTGCATAGCGGCTCATGTTCAACCCCCTGCTAAGACTTTATCTGCAATTGTCAGGTCTGCTGGTGGAGAGGTATGTTCTAGGAAATTCACAGTGTCCTGAGTGTTGATTATGCATGCATATGTTTGTAGTTGAAGCATTGTTTATGTAAGTCTACTTTAATCAAATTTGTAGATTCTCCGTTGCAAGTACAAATGTATTCTAGGATATGTAAAAGCTACCAAAAGAATAGGTCTGACAACATGCTTTCACTTTGAGGTTCATGCTTTAGATGAACTGATGATCTTTATGCCATTTAATGTCCACAAAAATTGCTTATGGACAAACTAAAAGATATGACTAAATCTCTAACATTGCCAATAAGAATTTATCTTCATGAAAAAAGTTCAAGCTCAAGTGATTTGCGCATATTGCAAGTCTGACGTCGTAAGGTTCATTTCTTCCTCATTGTTCTTAGTTTGGTTGGTTTAGACCGATATACTTCTGATTGCTTGGAGCTCGAGCCTTACTAATCATCACCGTTCAAGTTTTGCTTTCCAGATGTTGTGTTCTTTCTTTTTTGGTTTAGAGTACCATGCGTTGGTCCTAAGCATTTAAATGATGCTACATGCTGGCGTGTCTAGAGACATACGCTTGCATACGTTTGGTACGTGCATGTAAATGAACAGTGAATATCCGCTCTGTGCTTGTGTGCAATTGAAATTGGATATAAAGTGGTGTCTTTATGTAAACAGACCTTGGGGGAGGGTGCTTGATTGATACATAACAAATGCCATTATTTACTGATTATTTTGATTAAAAAAAATAGATCATTCGTGGACTGGAGAAAGTGAATGAAGCATCAAGAACAATCTTCGTGGCATGCGAGGAAGACATGGATGAAGCACTGTTGGCTGTAAAGAAAGGGATTTGGACTTTCAGTAGTGACTGGTTAATGAACTGTGTCATGCGACAAGAGCTCGACCTGCAGGCCCCCCAATTTGCAGAGTCCCTCTAACTACACTTCCATGAATTGTATGGAGATCCAAGTTTATTTCAACGTAAAGCCTCTCTCTCTCTCTCTCTCTCTATATATATATATATAGGTAACTTATTCAAAACCTGCTCACTGTCCCAAGAGAACATAAGACAAGAAGATTGGATGGAAATGGAAAGTTCGAAGAAAACAGGTTATTGTGAAGGCAGAAGTTCAAGTTAGACTTATTGATTGATATCACAAAATTTTGTCATTGTGAAGGCAACATAATTGCAATTAATACGTGCTCGAGTGTATATTTCTTTACCAAAATATTACTCACTCGACCGTTACTCTATTTACTAAGAAAAATGATAAAAACAGGTGTTATGTTTCACGGCATTTGAGGCGATCTATTTGGGTCCCCCAAGTACTTGTTACCTGTGTGATTAGAATCAATGTTTTTACCGTATCAGATTTTGTATTGGTCAAAATATTAAAATGAAATATTTTAATATTGATATTGTTTTGTATATCGTTTCAAGATAATCTATATATAAATAAATTATATATATAAATATATAAAAATTATATTTTAAAATAATAGTATATATATGAATAAATTATATATAAATTATAAATAGTCTGAATTGAGAGTCAAAAAATAAATTTATAATTAAAAAAAAAAAATCAAAATAACAGTCTATATGGGCCAAAATATAAGTTAGTATGGCCGATATTTTGATTAGTACGAAATATTTATAATACTTATATCGGATCAGTGGTTGGTACGAAAAATACCATCCTTATTAACTGATATGGTATTGTATTTAAAATAATGATCAGAACAAGTACTACTTTGTGGTACTAATATTAGTACGATAAGATTAGTACGACTGATCCAAAGGTCCCATTGTTTCCGTTAGTCCCAACCTCGATGAGAGGAAAACCTTGTGTCGAACCCAAAGGCTTGTTGGCTTCCCACGGGCCTATGTATATTCATTCATAAATTGATTGCCAATGTGTTTTCGGAAAATATTTTATTTTATTTTATTTAATAATTATAATTTTTTTAAATTTTAATATAAAATAAAATAAACAATTTAATTTTTTTAAATTTATTTCATTTTATCTAATCATTACAATTTTCTTAAATTTTAATATAAAATAAAATAAACAATTCAATTTTTTCAAATTTTAAAATAAAAATAATATTAAAAAATATATTTTAATAATATTTTATTTAAAATTTTAATTTAAATTTTAATTCATCTCATCTCATCTTTAAAAATAAACGAGACAGGGTATTTATATTTATTACATTTTAATTGATGACCTGTCGTCATCTTATTATTTCCTAATTATTGTATGAATCTTAATTAAACTTATGAATAAAATGATGATCCGTCGTGTCTTTTGATTATTTCCTAATTACTAATGAAATCTTGATCATATTCATTACACTGTATAGCTGGACTTACAAATAAAGTTATATATGTCTACTATTTTAAATAGATAATTATTTAAAATACTGATATGATTAAAAATATCAATGTATAGCTGGAAAATAAAAATCAACCTTCCCTTTTACAAATTTACCTGCAAATACTATACATAGTCTTGGAGTGTGCAGTTATTTTTTGAAAGAGACTATATGGTACATAGAAAGTGTACGCTTCAAACATATATAATTGACGCCTAGATGCATAGCTATAAGCCATGTAGCTTACAAAGCCGGAAAAAAGACACCTCCGTTACAAAGGTGGGGGATAAGAGATGTTCAAGATTGAGACGTGGATGCCCCCGGCCCATGTCTAACTCTCCTTACCCGAACGCTACATTACATAGCTCGATCGTGGACCCTTTGGCATCCCCATTCCATTTCGGAAGAAAGTCTCACCCGCTTCTTCATTCGTTATCTTTCTAATTATGGCAAAAATGTGGGCAGAGTCCGTTTGCGGTAGTAAAGCCACTTCTTCGGCTGCACTCGGCTCAACATGGGAAACCTCTTCTTCAAGAATGACCCAGCCACGGTCGGAGATTCAGCTTTTTTCGTATGCCCCAATTCGAGCTTCTCATTCCGTGGATGACAACAACAAGGCCTACAAACAACTTGGTCTGTTCTTATTTCTTCTTCTTCTTCTTCTCTCTCTCTCTCTCTCTCCCCCCCCCCCCCCAATACACACAGTCGTATTTATGTAGCTATGTGAGTGTATGCTAAGGATTTTTGAACTTTTGTTTATGTTCTTGGTGCCGAGTTTTGGAATTGGTAGTGTCGCTTCTTTTGCAATTCTCTGTGAGAATTTAAATAGAAAACTGGGCGGGGCCAACTGTAATGTAATTTATATGGGTTTCTGGCAACATGTCATACTTTAGATAGGTTTCTGCTAACACTTCAACTGTTTGAGACAATTACTCCGTTAACATTTGCTTACGCCTAGTTTGGTTTTAAGAGCTGGTGAAAAGAAACTAGAAAGGTATTGGAAGTTTGGCGTCTTCATCTATCTATTTCAGAAGGAAACTTTTCGATGAGAGTTTGGAACATTCCTTTTGATGAGCGAAGTAACTTTTGTTGTTTTTCTTTTCCCTTTTGGAGCTGCTTTGGTCGGTTTTAAAAGCCACGAGAGCTATTATTCTAGCTCCTATGAGCAAGAATGTTGTTTCCGATATGCTAATGGAGCGGTGCCTAGGAAACTCAACGTTTAAAATTTTTTTAAGGCAAATATTTGCTGATGTCTTACTTGATTTGATTATTTGCTATTTGATAAACTGCAGGATCGTCTGCGTTACTTTCATCAGTAACTCAATGAACCTTAGCGTTAGTTAACTTGTCAAATATTATGATTCTCCTTCGTAAGATCATGATAAAGTCCCCTTTACCTTGATATTATATTAGTATAGCGCTAGCGTGCTAGAACTAGCATAGTCTATGCTGTCATGTTTGACATTTGCATTGAGATATGTATTTTTTTAAAGGTGATGGCACATGGATGATAGTATTTTGCGATTTGCTTAAATGGGTGGATATCAATACTGAACTGAAGACTTGTTCCAACCAGAAAATTGAAAGGTTAAAAATTGAAGGGCAAAATGTGGTAGTATCCTGTGCTATGACGGTATTCTATCATGAACCTGGATTCCCAAATTTTCTATTCACACCTACAGTGGTATTTAGTTGCTTCAATCAACTACTTCGCTCACGCATTTAATTCAGTGGCCAATAATATCATGCCTTGTGGGCAATAAAATTCCAAACATCTGCTTTGCATTATCATTATCCTTATAATTATGAAAGGAATCTATAATCTATTGAGAGCAGTAAAACAAATGACAAGAAAAGGAGAGGTTGTATCATTGTATCGTCCTCCACATCCAAGTGGATGGAGCTATTGAGAGAGGCCGTATCATCCTCATCCAAATGGACATCAATACTTTACATCGTAATGAATGTTGCAGTATCATTATTCTTATGGTGTAAAGTATTATTTGTAAATATACCCATATATTTGTGCTGTATGTTCCCTTTGCTAACCAGGTTCTTGTGTCTCCCGTGGGAAAATAACTGCTCTTTTCACTTGTGTGTGGCGGTCAGGTAGTGTGGGTTTGGTGTGTGCACATTTGTGGATTGGTAAATTCCAACATATTGATTTTACAAAAGAAAAATGGCTCTTGAAAGTAGATTTTCAACTGTTGTTGCCACTTCCGCAAAGCCAGTGAATTGATCAGAAATAGATTCTTTGCTACCCGGGTGATGATTTGTTTATAGTGTAATATCTCATTGCTGTATATATTTGCTTCTTTCTAGGATTGAAACTGACTCTGATACTGATAGTACTTTTTCTGAAGGCTTTTCTTCATTGAAAAAGAAGATTGAAGATGCAGTTATTCGTGTTGAGATGTTCACACCAACTGCCCTGGAAGTTGAGGAAGCGAGATGGAGCAAGCAGGAAGAAATGATACGTGACTCTAACCTCTGGGATGATCCAGCTAGATCTGATAGAATTCTAGTCAAGTTAGCTGACGTTGCTAAAGTCGTTGATTCTCTCAAAGACCTGACATTTAAGGTGATGTACAAGTGTTGTTTTCATTGGAGTTTAAACAAGAGAAATATTTTTTACTTTATAGAGATTTACATGGAGTTGCAATCATCTGTTGGTTGGGTGAATGATGATGAATCATTGGAGACTGAAGTGCATATTGTTGTCCTGAAACCAGCAGGTTTCATTACCCCTAATTTTTCCCACATTGATATGAAGGAATATAGACATGGTATCTTCATTATATGGGTGCAATATCCGTTTACTTTGAATTAAACAGCTTCTGTTGTACCAATCAATTAGAATTTTGTTTATTAAATGTGTGTGGGTCTGCAAATGTTAAAAGTTGATCTTTCTCCTCAAAGATATCTTGGAGCACAGAACTTTTTCAAATGCACAATTTGCTTCATTTATGTAATTTTCTTTTCTAGAGCAAGATGCAGATTGCGACAAGTATGTGATTTATAGCTATTTCTGCAGGCAGAAGAAGCGAAGCTGATCACAGAGTTGGCTGATATCAATGACGTCAACTGTGGGCTATTTAGGCAAGCATATAATGCATCTTTAGATGTTAGTAAGTTTTTGGATCATTACAGGATGTCCAAGCTTCTTAAGGAGCCATATGACTTGGAGGGAGCATGTGTAATTATTAATGCTGGATCTGGAGGGATTTACCCCAAGGTTTGGGAAATCACGTTTTGCTTTCTCTCTCTGTTTTTTGTTTTCTCTTACTTTGAGTGCCTTCCATGTTCCTACCTTGCTTCTGTATATATTAACTTTTGAAGTGACTGTTTTAAAGCCAATGCGTGTTATAACTGAGTTAATTCTGCTTCTGTAAGCACGGAAGCTCAAAAGAAGTTGAATTGTAAATCCTTGGTTCTTTTACAACATTAGCTCTATAATTCTCATGATGTAGACATATGGCCTTAATTAATAAATTCCTTTACCTGCTTCAGAATAGAGCTAGAATTCTGAGAATATATGCTGCTGCTTCTAGAAACAGCTCATTTTCAAATCTTCCTGTATGCTTGGGTTGTACCCCGTTGCACTTTGAATAGAGCTTATGTTACTTATAAAAAAGTTCCTACTTTTCATTTTGCTTATTGGCGGAAAAAATGTTCCTATTTAGAATGAAAATATAAAGTCTTGTCATCAGTCCCTATTGAGCTTTTGTATATCTAACTGTGTCAGAAATTGAGATTTCACTTTAGGATAATGTAAAAGCTATGATTATGCTTTTCTGTTATAGTTGTAGCTGTTTTTGTTATTATTTCATATTGATATTGGCTACTAAGGCCCCACATTTGGGATGGACTCTAGAGAGTCTTGGTGCTTGTCCTCTCCTGAAGTCATGCCATTGCCTAACTTTACAAGAATGTCATTCTAGTTCTACCCTACTGAAAGTGTGAAACTATTCTTTATATATCTATATATATATATATATATATATATAAGTAAGAATATAATTTTATGTGAATGAACAATAGGCCCAAAGGCTGAAACCATTCTTTGGGAGTTGATGGAGCTATATAGTTCCTATGATACATTTGTAGAGTAGAGCTGTTGATAGACCCTTATGTGATCCATAATCATACTTTCCTCTCTTTCTCTCTCTCTCTATTTCTCCGAATTCACTTTTTATATATACAAATATAGATCTGGGCGGAACAACTCCTAAGCATGTATGCCAAGTGGGCCAAAAAGCAAGGTTACAAAGGAAGGGTAGTTGAGAAGTGTTCTTCAAAGAATGGTGGCATCAAGTCGGCCATGATAGAGTTTGAATCTGAGTGTGCTTATGGCTATCTTTCAGGGGAGAGGGGTGTTCACTCTCTGATAGGTTCTCAGAATGGATGTATTCTGCATGAGGTATGACTACCATTTCCTTTTCTGACCTACTTATAACAGAAAAAATTAAAACTTCTCTTATTTGCTTTTGGGTTAGAACAAATAGAGAGAGAAAAATCCCCCCATTTTTATTATTTGATAGCATTTTTTTTTTTTCATTTTGGAGGTTGAGTGGACGGGATTTTTAATCGGTTATGTTTTGGACCCAAACTTTTTACTGTTTATCACTTCTCGGGCATTGCTTTGTGGTAGGACTTTCTTAGTCATAGGACCATAGATTTCAGGACCCTCCTGATTTTCTTCAACCGTATTTAGAGTGTCTTATTGGATCATATGCCCATCCCTGAAATACAGGTGGTTTGTGGAAAATAGATTTAGAGCTACACACTAGTTGCTCAAATCTGTCCATCTACAAATCTACTTCTCATTTTTATTGTTATTGAGTTCATTTGTCAATGTCTAAGCATAACATTTTGTGATGTTACTTATGTTGTAACCTTGGCTGGTTTATCTGAAGATAAAGAGTGAATCACAGAATATCACTTCTGTAAAAACAAATAGTTGGAGAGTAAGCACTACACACAGACACACACTTAAGGAGAGTAGATCCTTGATTTTCATACCACATATCTTTTTTGACCAGGTAAGGAAATGGTTTCTAGAACAAATAATATTCAGAAATTCTTTCTTAACAAGTCGTACGCTAGGATTTGCAACAAAGATTCACGGGCATTATCACATGCACAAAAAGCATCTTTGCGGGTGTTATATTTTGTAGAAAATTTTTCAGAGTACGTTTTTAATACAAACCAATATTCAACAAAAGTCAGAATTGCACTTTACCACCATATGTTTTAGGTGTTACTTAGCTACTTGAAGGACATATATGCTCAACATTAGTTCAAGATCTTGTGAAATACTTTCATAAATAACACGTTTAACATTATAAGGAAGCTATTCGAAATTTTGGTACAATGTTGGTCAAGACTACCCTTGAAATGAGCTATTTGGCCTTCTCCTCTCTTTCTCCCTCTCCCTCTCCAATTGATGAATAAAATATAATACTTGGATTGGTTTTTTTCTAAAAGATGCATGTCCCAGATATGTTCAAATGGGATGACATATTTTCCTGAGTGCTGAATGTAATCATCATCATTCAGTAATTTCTTATGTCCTATATCCAGCTTAGTTGATCAACTTTCACTAAACTGTTCCGTTTTCAAAATTGAAATCTCACAGGCTTCTGTGGTATGTGTGGACATTGTTCCCCTCTTTCTCAAAACAACTTATGACTTACAAATCGATGATGTGGATTTGGTTGTATCATCATCCTCAATAGAGCAAAGTGGAACTGAACCGGCCATTTGCATTCAGCATATTCCTACCGGAATAAAAGTTCAATCCTCAGGTTTTTATTTATTTTGTCTTTTTATTTATTTATATTGCCAAGTATCCTCACGTACTTATAATTTACTAACTGTCATAATAAACTAATCTTCTTCTTACAATATTAGAGGCAACGAGCTAACACTTAAGATTCACATGTGCACACAAACACCCAGAGGAGTGCAGGACGGGAATTAATTTTGCTAACTACTAACTTAGTTCATACTAGAAATTATGGGTCTGAAAATGACTAGTACTGCCATACTAGGAACTTGAAGCTGGAGTAGATGATTTGTACGGTCATGCTTAGTTAAATATATTTGTTTCCTCAAGTTTTTCAGAGAGGAATTTAGAAGTGTCCCAAGTCAGCCAGCAAACAAGTTTTACACTTGAAGTTGCTTCTCTAACTTGCTTTTAAAGAGTTCTCCAGAATCTTGCTCTTGCCTACTATATGCAGCATAACTGCTTGGAATTATAGTATTGGTTATCAACACAAGGAAAAAGGTGATTAACACAACCTCGTTGCAAACTGTAGGTAGCAGAATGCAGCAATATTCTTTTTCTTCGTTCCCCTCAACCATCAGTTACATTCAGATTTCTTATGGATTTTTTTTTGTTTGTGGGGGGGGGGGGGGGGGGGAGGGGGCTTTCAGGAAGGGACCAGAATAGAAGGCATTATGTTGCTTGAGGTGGCAATCAAAAATTAAGAAAATAAATAGAAAACAGTCTAAAAATGGGCATCTTGTGGTTGCTAGTGCTGTAACCTAGAAATAAAGCAGGTTCAAACCTACATAAAGGTTTACACCAATTCTCTTTTGTTATAGGGAAACTTTTGGTTGACACTTTTAACATGACTTTACAAAGTAGATGGATTTGTGTATCTGTGGATGCTCCTCAGCAGACACCCTCTAATTTCCTTGCAGCCGAGAGGAGCCGCTTTGCGAATAAAATCAAGGCCCTTAATCGATTGAAAGCCAAGCTTCTTGTAATAGCAAGGGAGCAAGGAGTGTCCAGTGTAACTAGCATAAAGAGAGACGCCATTGTCAAGTTATGGCAAAAGGAAACTCGAAGGTATGTGTCTCATCCATTCAAGCTAGTACAAGATGTGAAAACGGGCATTGAATTGTCTGACCTGGATTCTGTTTTGGATGGAAATATTGAACCTTTTATTGAAGCTCATATCAATATGAGATAGTCATTTGCCGTTTTTTCATTTTTTATTATTACAAGTCAGCCAGTCATGTGATATGATCTGAATCCACCCCTTTTCAATAGATCAATTAGTCATCTGAGATATCTGAACCCGTGATGCTTTACTTTCTCTATACTTTAATAGAGTTGCTATATTTGCTGTTATAATATTGCTATTTTTAAAATCCGGAAGTACTGACATCTTGATTTGGCAACTTAAGCTGATCTTCAAGTGTAAATGGTGTCCGCCTATTTCCAGGAAGGATTGTGACTCAAAACTGATTTAAAACCAGTTTGTTCACTTTCATCATGCTATGGCTATTCATATGTCAATTTTCTTTCATCCTTGCAATTAAACATGTTTCAAGCATATTGGCTAGCATATCACCACCTGTTGATAGGATAATTTTTGAGCTGCAGAAATGGTTTACTGACCAGTCTCCTACTATCGTTGACATTAGTATCCAGCATTAAAAGATCAAGCATCTTCCGAAACTATAATAGATTGCAGCTTAAATGAAAAAAATAAGAGGTTTGAGAAATAGAACTAAGAACTAGTGCTAGAGCTGGTGCTTGGTTGTCACAAAATGCACTAGCCATTATGCAGGCGTGTCATGTGTGTACATGCATGCATGCGCGCGCACATATATAAACCCGAGAATACATTCTTAATGGTGACAACGGGGGAATTCGTGGGTTTAGGTATATAATTATTTTATGACAGACTTGCAAACGCATTTTAAACGGGATCATCTTTTAATATTTGCGTGGGACTTATTTTATGAATTATGCAACCTCATTATGTCTGTCTTACAGCTGCCAATAATAATAATAATAATAATAATAATATCGCTTACAGTTGCTTTTGACTGATAAATGTTTTTAAAAGCGAAAAAAAAAATAATCATGGTCGGAGAGTGGAATCTTTTTCTTCTTTTATCAAATAATAAGATGGTTTTTTATCCCAATAGATCTTTTTAAATTCAGGGAAGGAGACGTATAATGCAAATTATTAGATTATTAAAGATACAAAGAGCCGAGGGAGGGTCTAAGAGCTCTGCAGCGCGTTTGGCACGAGCGGATCTACTTCTAAAAATATATGTCAAGGTCCGTCAGACGACAGCTTACCCCTCAGCGATTTAGTATAAGTCACATTTTATAACACTTTACATAAAAAAATTTTAAAATAAAAAATATTTTTATAAAATATTGTCATGAAATAAATTGTTTGGGTATGATTACTCGTGAACTCTGAAACACATCTTTTGGTAACGTTATAGACAAGGTATGGGTGGGTGGGCGTATTGGAGTAGGCCCGGACCTACTACTGGGTGCTCGTTGGTGACCAGATTTTGACCTGTATTCTCTTGTGATGGCACCCAAATATAAGTCCTAAATATAAGTCCTAAATATAAGTCCTTTGCTTCAGCCTGTTATGCTTGGGGTAAAGATGTTATTTTTATCTCATCGCATTATTACATAATTTTTTTATAAATCTCACGTCAAATCTTTTATCACTTACGTCTCGTTTATTTTTGTAAAAATTAAAAATTAAAAAAAATATTATTAAAATGAATATTTTTAATATTATTTTTATTTTAAATTTTAAAAAATTTATTTTATTTTATATATAAATTTAAAAAAATTATAATAATTAAATAAGATGAAATGAGTTGATTTAAATTGTAAAAATAAAAGAGATCTAAAAGTACAAAAGGAGCCCACGAATCTTTATGCTGCACTTGGTACGGTTGTTGGGAATGTATATTTTTTTGTACAGTTACACTTTGCCATAAAAACTTAATACAAATGGCTTGTGCCTGAATGTGTGCATTTCTGTGCACATGCATATATCCATAATGACCAACTCAACACATCTTTAGCTGTACCAGGTCAATGTCTGACAGCAAGTTCCCCATATTAACTAGTACTTGGTTTCATGCATGTGCGAAAAGGGCTGGTTTCGTGCCAATGCCACCTGGAACATGTCCCATGTGGGGGGATGGCCTAGGAAGAACAACAAAAATGATGAGTAGTTTTATATAAGCATGTGTTGCATGCGATTCGCAAATTTGTAGTTTATTATGTATAAGCATGAACACCCGAGATTTGGATTTGCAAAACTCACAAATGGGATGGTGGGATGATTTAACAAATTCCACCAACGTGGGTTCCATTCTATAACTTGAAAAGCAACCAATCCCCGAACCCGATTCCCACTAAGTTCGGGTCAACTTCCGAATGCAGCAAAACTTTTTGAGAATTAATTGACTACGTTGTGTTGACAGATTGTAAAAACTCTGTTTAATACAAATAATCTCAAGTTGTGTTGGGTTTGGATCGATCAATTATTACATCGAGTTGTAATTGAACGATGGCTTTAAGATTCCAATTCCAGTTCCACACCATAATATATTAATTAATATGCCGAGACCTTTCTTTTCAAAATAGATCATAAAGCAAAAGTTGATAAAATCATAAATTCAAGAAATTTATTTGAAAAAATAGTTTTTTGGTGGAGTAAAAAAAAAAGGACAAATCCACGAGAAGGGTAGGCGTCAAAGAAAAAAGAGAGATGTACGTCGTTAACCACGGCTACAAAGAAAGCAGAGGGGGGACAGAAGTCGAGAAACAAGTGCCGCCGTTATCCCCGCAAGCATAACCCAAAGCCACAGCCTACTCCCTATGGTTCCTCTGTAAGCCACCTCTCCCTCTCTCTCTCTATGTAATAATTAACAATATATACGTTTGCCATATGGGATGTTCTGTTTCTTCCTTACTTGATCTGATGGCGGTTTAGTACTTTGGTGGTGTTTTGTTGTTGATTTTGCCGGTGCAGAGGGGAAAAAAGATGGGACTCTAGGAGAATGAATAGTAAAGAAGAAAAGAAAAAGTGAAGTTATAGTTTTTCTTTTCTTTTGTTGTGGCTCGGTTGTTATTGAACGAAAGAATGAGGAGCAACTGAAAAAGAAGAAGAATGCGTATGCCACATATTTTCGCTTAGCCGTATTCAATAAGTTTTACTCGAATGTTAGTTTTATTCTATGACCATTTTTGGATGTTTATTTTACAAAATTGTCAATATACTGGAAAATTGGTGTTTTTATTGGTATAGTTTCTTTTAAATTTGTAGTTTCCGTATTTTAGCACTCAAAACTTTAGTAGCTGTCTCGATATTGGACTAGAGGGCAAGATGCGTACTATTTATTTGTCAATGTAATTACATTCCTGCTGCTCTGGTGGAATGACTTTCCACTCCTACATTTGCCTTGCAGGAGATATCGTGTACGGTTTCAAATTCACAGTAAATATGTTTTTGGTGTTATTAATAAAAATTGAGGGGAAAATAAAGATTATATATTTTCTGAAACATTTGTGGAATATCATGTGGGTAAGTATAATTGATATGATGATATTCTGGTAATGAGCAGAATAAGAGCATAAAACTAAAAATTTAAATTTTATATTTTCTTGCCTCTATTTGCTCTACCTTACCAGGGTTTTCTTGGTATGATGGTCGATCACAGACGTTGTGAAGGCCATGAATGGTGATAATTGAAACTATCAATTTTTAATTTTTCAATTTCTCTTACCTCTGAATGATGGATAACTCGTAAGGATAAGTGAAAAACATTGTGACTTGGTAGGGTTGATATAGCTGTGTCATGTGTCCCAGATGGTATTGTATTCTCCTTGCCTCATTGTTACAGAAGTCCAGTGTTGTTCTCTACTATATTCCTTGAAAAGTACGCCACTGTGAAATTTATCTTGGTATTTTTGACAGACTGCTGCTATGGTTTGTAGGATTGATACTTCCTGATGCTCATTTATGTGAACAATTACCTGAAGTGTGGGGTATTTGAAGCTTCACCCTTTCATAAGAGAGATTTTCAATTCTCCATTAAAAGAAAATGGAGCTTAACTTGTTTGCCGGCTTCATTGCCTGGACATCATCTCACTAGAAGCAGTAAGCCCCATTCCAAATGAACTGTAGGTTCAGAGTTACATGTACCTTATACTCACTCCTATGCATGAATCTGATTAATAGGAAAGAAACACTGTAATCAATGACTTCCGTTCATCCAAAAAAAACACTGTAATAGGAAAGAAATTAGATAATCTGTTCATCCAAAAGAAATGGAGATAAATAAGGTCATCTCAGTTGGTTTCTTCATTAGAGACTAATCAATCTAGAGAGCAGTGAATCATATAATTGGATAATTGACTCTTTATGTTGCTATACTGCGTAAAGATTAACCTTGAATTTTCAGACTTACCGTTTGACTTAATATATTAGGTGTTAGATCTGCAAAGATGTCATCTCAAATCATGGAAAAAATGGAATGCAATGTGGTTGTGAAGGAGTGCTTGCAAGATCTTCCTCTCTCATATTCATATGAGACTGCCATGGAAGCACTTTCCTCCCTCATTACTCGTAAAAATCGAGGAGACAAATCATCTATAGGTGGTAAATATGGAAAAATGCAAAGAATGTCTGAGTATCTTAAGGTAACATTTGTGTGCTTGTTCCTACATGTTTGAAGTAATTATTGTGTAGAATGCTGTACGTTGTAACTTCCATGAGCATTTGTTAGGTTAGCAATATATGTGATGTACATTGTTGGCCAACTTCCACCTGCATAAGTTTATGTTGCTGATGATTTCCAATATCTTAACTGTCATCTTTTTTTTTGAAGCTTTCTTGTTTCAGGAATAGAAAATGGTCCTTGAACTTTGATTTTTCCATTCTTCATCAATCTGAATAATTTTTTTGTTAAATAGAATTTCTCAGAGATGGAAAGATAAAATGCTTCTTTTTCTGTACAGATTCTTGGCTTGGAGGAGCAGCTAGATGGGCTCAAAATAATTCATGTGGCTGGAACTAAGGGGAAGGTACTCTTCTATTTATGTTATCCCGCAACAGCTTCTTGCTAGGGCAGATTGGCTTGAGACCTGTTGTTATAAAATTCTGATCTTACTTTACTATTTTGTCAAACCTTATTACAGATAATGTCCAACATGATTATCCCTTCTGTAAAGGATGAAAAAAATGTATGGTTGTTTCACATACTGATAAAAAAATGTGTAGTTGTTTGACATGGATAAAGCATAAAAGTGACAGAAGCTTCAAAGATATTTGATGATAAGATGCTACGATCTGTATTTATACTGTGGTTTGACCTCCTTGTTTGAAAGTAATATCAGATGAGAACTTTTATTTGAGTATGCTTTCTTCTCAATGTTATTTTTTGCTTAGCGGATTCACATTTCAGGGTTCTACATGCACATTTTGTGAGGCTATTTTAAGGGAGTGTGGTTTTCAAACTGGACTCTTCACCTCTCCTCACTTAATTGACGTGAGAGAACGATTTCGTATAAATGGGTAAGTGTTAAAATGAATCGTTGCTATCAACTTTGTGATTATGTGTGGAATGGTATCTGCATTGATGATATCAACGACCTTAACTGTCCCATCCTAGAAGTTTTCTTTATCAGTAAGAAATACATTGGGTTGCAGTAAATTGATTGATAGACTGTTTTTTTTTTCTTTTTTAAAAATCTTTGATGTACTATACTTGAAAGTCTGTAACAAGATGGATCACTATCACCTATGAAATTCTCCAGGTATCCTAATTTGTGGAGTACAAGAAAACAAAAGGCTACTTGGCTAGAAATAATTTTGGACCTTTTATCGCTATGTAAATAACCATGGAGTTATTTCATTCGCATGCATTTTTAGAAGTTTAAAGCAGGAGGAGATTTTGAAAATTTTATGGATATCATGTCTTCATTTGTTTGTTTCGGCTATTGACTGAGGGAAAGGTGTTCTATAAAATCATTACGTGATCAGTTATTCCATTGGGTCTCTTGAGCACGCCATTTCAGCATCTCCACATACATGGATGGATTTGGATTGCCAATTAACCTACAGGGGAAAGTGGATCCAATAACTTTACTTTGATGCAAGGCTTTCTCTATTTGTGAATGGGAAACAGTGGGAACCAATCCTCATAAATATATGGGAGTCTAAGACCATTTTTCTCTGCAAAAATTGTTCCTTGCTATCTTTATGTCTCTATCATCCTTAATAGTTGATATGAAAATTCTCTGCTTAATTAGTATTCATATATATCTGATTTTGATTGCCTTTGTAGGTTGGACATATCTGAAGATAAGTTTCTTCTGTATTTTTGGGATTGTTGGAACCAATTGAAGGTATAATTTCATACTTTATATGATCATAAGAAGACCAATAAGCCAGATTATCTTCGAAGATTATAAATTTATATTGTTCTCTGAGTGGACTTTAGAAACTGAAAGCTGATGTTCAGACCCCTGTTTTTGAAATATAGATTAACAATTTTGAATAATGCACCTTATATTATTACTTATTGTGGTCACTTCTTGATGTTGTATTGCAACTCATGTGATTGATCATTGATGCCTCTTTCCACCTAAAAAAAAAACTCCTAAATGGCATCTTTTTTGATTCTTGAAGTCAAAATTTGCAGGAAAAGGTTACAGAGCACCTGCCAATGCCTCCGTTATTCCAGTTCCTCACTGTTTTGGCTTTCAAGATATTTATATGCGAAAAGGTTAGTCATGGATCCTTTGGTTTCCATTGAAGCTTAGCTATTTTCTTGGTTCCAAATTTGAGTGGTTAACTGTTGCAATGTGTGCTTTTCTATCTTGTTCTAATGAGGGAAGAGGAGAGTTAATTGTAGGGATTTGTGAATTAGTAATTTTAATTAGTGCTCGAGGTTTTACTTGTCAAAAACAACTAGTGCCCAGGCTTTGTAGGGGTGGTATAAGATTGGAAAACTCTTTTGTTAGGTCTCTTCAAATAAGTTGCAAGTTTGAGGTTAGAATCTATTATTGAGCTTTGAGTGGAAGTATAGATATTAACTTTTCTTTTTGGGGATAATTATTGAATAATTACGACTTTTTCAGGTGTTCTTGCATTATTGTGTTGGGGATAATTTTGGCACTGAAAATAGTTCCTGTCTGTAGGTCGATGTTGCTATTATTGAAGTTGGTCTTGGGGGTAAGAGGGACTCTACAAATGTGGTATGTTTTTTTTTTATCAGGGGCAAAAGTGGTAAATATCATTTGTAAAATTACCCTGATTTTTTTTCAATGCTTTTAAAGTTCTAATTTCCTTTATCAAATGTCTTTTACTTATCTAAATTTCAAAAGTCCAAGAAAGGCATTATAATAAACAAAAATCCGAGTCTTTACTTTAGCATTTATATGAAAGTCTTGCAAGCATAAACAACTATGATTGTAATGAAGATTGATGATAAGCCATGCAGATTGAAAAGCCTGTTGTCTGTGGCATTACTTCTCTGGGGATGGATCATACAGAGACCTTGGGTGCGTGCTTTCTAATTTCCTTTAGACACAACTCAACAATTGTGCTGTTTTCTGTTTTCTTTAGACACAGTTCTCACTCAATGTCCAATATATGGGAAACTTATAGCTTCCAATTTTAGTATTTTGTTTGTGATGCGTTTGTTATCTAATATCCTGTTTGACTCTTATCGCAAACTATTTTCTTTTGGTATCTTGGTTTAATGTTTCCATATCTGCAGTGCATTAAAATTTTAGAACTTGAGAAAAGAAAGTGTATCTGGAAGCTTAAGTTTGATAATAACTGAACAACATGCAGGAAATACTCTCGGAGAGATAGCTTCACACAAGGCTGGAATCTTCAAGGTATAGAACTCCTTTAAGCAACTCAGCTATAAAGTATTTGGCTTTCTTTAATAATGGGTAATTTATTGCAATATCTCTGTTTTGATTATTCAAAGTGGCAGTTTTCATTGACAAGTATTTTCTGAATTGGATTGATGTCTTCCCTGCTCCTGAAGCCTCAAATACCTGCATTCACTGTGCCTCAACTTTCTGAAGCAATGGATGCTATTTTGCTGAGGGCTCATGAGCTGAAGGTAGTCATATTCCTTAGCCCATTTCCTGAAAAAGATCATGTTAAAGGTCTAATATTATGTTTTTTTTTTCCTTTTCAATTGCCTGCTTTTGCAGTAGTGTGTTGGTGAAATTACTTTTTCTTGCCTTGACATGACCTGCTTGTTATTTTTATGGGTAAACAATAAATCATGGATTCACAATTCTTGAGTTGGTTTCACTCTAGACCAGAGAACTATCTTCTTCTAGGCAGATTGAACCAATTTCTGAATCTAATCCTGTTTTAGCATTTTTCGTCTTGTTTTTTGTGCCAATATAATCTTATTAGATTGTTTTCTTTGTTTCTTTGAATGTGATTGTGTTCTAGTATTTGTAAGTTATAAACGCATGTGCATATAGTTATTCTGGAAAAATATTTATTCAGTTAGAATACAATAAATTCCAGAGCCTATATACATCGAGATATCCAGATCTGTTCCAACATTATAGTTACTTTCAAGTTGGAAGAAGAAGGATAGGTGTATGCTTTAGAGAAGTCTGATTCTTCGAGAAGCCAAGTCATCTAAGAGAACTATGTCCTTTCGTATTCTATAATGTTTAGATGGGATAGATAGAGGCAAGAATACTAAAATTGTACTATCCTATTCAGAAGATACAATACTATTGTCTGTCATATATTTTTTTTCATTATTCTATTAGCGCATTTCATAACAGAAATAATAATAATATAATTAGTCTAGGTTTAATATTTACACATGCAACTGCTATTGAATGTGGATTTGAACAACGTTAGGAGCACTACTGTGAATTGAATTAGCACTCAAAAATACACGTGAACAAACCACATACTCCTACATGGACTGGTGAATTGATAGTGATGTACTTGATTGATCCATTCTTTTCAATTGCAGGTTCCATTGAAAGTAGTGGCACCTCTTGATAACAAAAATTTGGATGGGTTGAAGCTAAGCTTGTCTGGTGATCATCAGTTCATTAATGCTGGTCTCGCTGTTTCCCTTTGCAAATGTTGGCTTCAAAGAACAGGGAATTGGGAAAAGCTATTCCAAAATGTTGGTTGAAATTCATCTGCAACCGCCTTTTGCTTTGCATGCAAACAATATCTCAATACATTTCCAGGCTGCCAAACTCACAGAACCATTCTAGGTTTTCATCGTGAGAGAGTAGTGGAATGTTGTAGAATTAGTTAAATATATAACAGGGTTCAACCAAGTAAAAGATATGTTGCGTTTGAACGGTCTTTGAGATCCCTCGTCGTCCAAAGAGAGAATTAATTAAACATATAACAAATAAAACACTCATATTAGTCTAATTATGTTTGCCTTTAGGTATATCCTTATCTTTATGTGTTCACAGTCCATGATGCATGCATAGAGAGATATAGGGAGTATTTTTCTTTTGAGTGGACTGGAGCCAGAAACTTTGGTTTCATAAGAGCACAAGAGGGATATTTCTGGTGTCGACTAGTTCATGTAAACCAATGGTCTTTGGGCCAAATGGCACCCCCTTTACTCATAAACAAGTGATCGAGGGTAAAGCGACTTTTTGATATTGTTCACAGTGTGTTCATTACATTATCTTGCGGAGGAAAAGAAACTGTATGACCTTTTACTGTTATTTAGCTATTTGGACACTTTTTTAGAGTAATCTGCCTTTCCACATTGATACTCCAAGGTTTAAGAATTTTTTTCCTTTATCCTTTGTCTTCCTGTCTTAACTGTGTGGAATACAAAATCTGGATACACAGGAAGCAGATCTGCCAGTGTCTTTTCTTAGAGGTCTTTCAACTGCACAAATTTCCGGGAGGGCTCAGATTGTATATGATACTTACTCCGAATCCAATAATTCATTAAAATTGTCTGCAAGTTCTTGTGGAGATCTGATCTTCTACTTGGATGGAGCTCACAGTCCCGAAAGCATGGAAGTTTGTGCCAAGTGGTTCTCTAGTGCTGTGAAAGGAAACAATAAATCATCTTCTTCATTTAAGGTTGAAGATTTGGAGGAGGTTTGGGGGAATGGTCATATTCAGCATGAACTTGGGAGCATGGAGGAGTCTGAAAAACAATTAAAGCAGGTAAAAATCCATAATATCAACGGATGACCAGGTTGCATATTTATCAACGGATACTTTTGTCCATTTCTAAATAGATTATGATGGATGTGAATTGGCTCCTCTAATGCAGTGATTATAACTTATTGTAGATTCTGTTGTTCAATTGCATGGATGTGAGAGACCCTCAGATTCTGCTTCCACGGCTTGTGAGCACATGTACTTCCTCAGGTATTGCTGAGTACAGCCTGACAGACTTCTAAGCAGAGTTGGCCACATGAGTTTTGTTCTATTAGTTTGCTCCATATATAGATATACTTGCTTAATCATATGCAAAGCTTCTTCTCATCTACCTTAATTTACATCTCTTGTTGTAAGTCTAACATTCTTACTAATCCTTATATCATATCCTTACCTCAATTATGGCTATGCCTTGAAAAAAAAACTAAATTTTAAATCACATCACTTCATCCTAGTGCTACTGGCATTGATTTGATTCCATTTGGAAAAATCATGTGAATCAACACTCGTCTTTATAATGACTAGAACTCTATTAGGTTCTTTGAAAGCAAAACTAAGTGATATAAAATAAATAAAGTTGTGACATAAAACAGTAAAAGAATCAAGTCTGTTAATTCACATGCACCATTCCGCACTATGGAAAATAACTTTCTGTTGTTTCAATGGCTTGGACTCCCGTTGTTCCCTTTATCTGTAAGTAAATCATGCACTTCGTGGCACTTGAACCCAAGATCTCACCCGCTCAAAGACCATTGGCACATGGACTCAAGATAAATGAGGTGGTCTTTTGACTCTCAGATTTCCTGCCAAGAAATTGCTGCATGAAAACATAGTCTTGTTTTTCTTTCCAAAAGGAATTCTGCATGGTCATGAGACTTACAAGCATGCATTGAGGATTAGATATGATTCTGTGCAGGAACTTACTTTGCAAAAGCGCTTTTTGTCCCAAGTATGTCAGCATATAACAAGGTCACTTCTGGTGCCTCAGTCATTCCTTCAGATGTCTGTGGCAGGGATTTGTCTTGGCAATTCTACCTCCAGAGACTTTGGGAGAAGATTATTCATGGGAAAGGTATACCTCATCTTTTTTGCTTACTATTAAGCTTGGGTGTTTGTTTAACAGGTCGACAGTTTCACTTCATTTTTCTCCATCAGGTATCATTGGAATTTAACTTGTGTAATCTTTCTTTATTTGTAGCCCTATAAATTCAACAAGAGATAGTGAGGGCTATCAATAAAATTGGGGGTACCGTCCCTCTTTCTAAAAAAACAAATTCAACAAGAGACGTGGAAGGGGTAAATTAATTATGTCTCTTTGAACAGCCCTCACTTGCTCCATTAAAGAGGTGCTTGGCATATTTAGAGGCTAAACCATAATGTATAGCCAGCACCTTTGTAAATATTGTTTTAAATCATCTGCTGTAAATATATTTTTTGCTGGGTTTGAGGTACACAAATTCAATAAGAGACGTGGAAGGGGTAAATTAATTATGTCTCTTTGAACAGCCCTCACTTGCTCCATTAAAGAGGTGCTTGGCATATTTAGAGGCTAAACCATAATGTATAGCCAGCACCTTTGTAAATATTGTTTTAAATAATCTGCTGTAAATATATTGTTTGTTGGGTTTGAGGTACACATGCACTTGTAAGGATTGATCTGACCGGCATGCTGTTGTTCTGTTCACATGCAGAAGTAGGTACTTTTCATGACAAGGGTGCAAGGATGGACAATGCAACAATTTTACCACCTCATGAATTTCTTTATGAGGATGCTTCTCATTGTAGTCCCGAGGATAATTATTTTGCTTGCAGTGCAGTAATGCCTTCATTGCCATTGACAATAAAATGGCTGCGGGATTTTGTCAAAGAAAACCCGTCCATGAAAGTTCAGGTAAGATTAATGGCAACCTGTTCTTATTTTAAGTTATTAACTTTGATGTTGGAATGACCTAGGCAGCATAGGGGATCGTGGGGATATGGGTTAGGAAATTAGTCCTGAAAGTTCCCTCGACTCTTCTTTGATCGGAATAAATTTTAGGAAATTGCACAACTTGAATTGTCTTTCAATTTATCATAAACTTTGTCATAAACAAGAATGTCAAGGATATGCCACTTTATGATAATAGTACACGGCCCACATGTGTCTTGACAGACACTCATGCTAACCAGGTGATCATTATGCTTATTGTTGATTTACAGGTTCTTGTCACTGGATCACTGCATCTGGTTGGGGATGTACTAAAGCTATTGAAGAGGTGACATGCAGCATTAAGACAAGTGCCGAAAATAGGGGTTATCCAAAACATTCTTTCACTCATTTGCATCACATTGATTGATTCTATACCACATTGTTGAAGCAGCTAAGCTTCTAAATGTCATCATAATCTGCCAAACTGATAATGCTTCTTTGGCAAGTGACATTCCACTGATTTATTTTCTGTAAAATAATTACAAAAATATATGTATTTGGTGTTAAACAATACATTTATGGATAAATGTTGCCTTTTTATGAAGAAAAAGCAAGTTCCGATTTGGTTTTTGAATCGGTACGTCTGATGCACTGAAAATATGTTTACGTCTTGCTAATGCAGTCACTTGAGCGTTAGGAAGGAATTAGGATTGAAAATACGAACTCATTGAGTAATATGGAACGCTTTTGAGGCCAATAAATGATAGCTAGTAGCTACTGCCATTTATAGAGATAGAAATCCTCAAAAATCATCTTTGTTTCTTGTTCTTAAATTCAAGAAGTCGAAACTCCAGTCTTAAATTGTCATCTGCACCATAAACGTCGTGCCCTGGTGATAATTTATGGTTTAAATATTAATACATAGTAGGTTGGAAAGCAGGTGGCTTTCATTTTATAGTTTGGGCTGGAAGCATTGCCGTATTGAGACAAAAAAAAAAAGTGCCTTGCATATTCCCCATCTATTATAGAATCCTTTTTGTTCATCCTGATCCAGTTTAGTGGAAAACTTCTTTTTGCCAATAGAAACAGACCACTAAAAGCTTGAGTGCTATGCCTTTTCCTTGAGATTATTTTTATGCCCATTTTGGGCATCAACATAACAACATAGAGCACACCACCTGTGAACAATAATAGAAAATAAAACAGATCATTTTTGCTTGTAATCTACCTACATTTCGTGTAGGGTTCTTGAGACTAAGGCCTCGTTTGTTTTCGGAGATGAGATTAGATGAGATGAAAACTTTTGAGATGAGATGAATTGTTTATTTTATTTTGTATTGAAATTTGAAAAAATTGTAATGATTAGGTGAGAAAAAATGAGATGAATTTGAAAAAGTTGAATTATTTATTTTATTTTATATTGGAATTGGAAAAAGTATAATGATGAAATTGAGATGAAATGAGATAAGATGATATGTTTTCAAAACAAACGAGGCAGGCCAAGGCACTGATTCCTTTGGAATTAACTCAAGGGATTTAGAAAAAGAAAAGAGAAAAGGAGAGAGGTCCTATTTGGCTTAAAAATAACATGCATGCAGGAGAGGTCATAATTGAACGTATATAGCTTTAAATGTGGATCAGATCTGACGGTAAAACCAAGTTTTTCTTTCTTAATCATTGTTGCCGTTTTAGCAAATCTTCACTAAAGAAACGAATTGTGTCAAAACCATTGCGCAATTTATTAAAAAAACTTAACCGAAATAAATATATAGCATTACAAACGCAAAGTGCAGATGAAGACGATACGTGTTCTACCTCCATGTTGTCTGCTAGCTCTTGCAAGCCATGTGACTTCCTGCCACTTTCGAGCAAAAGGTTAGACTCGAATTAATATTAAATTCTTAATTTGTTTTATTATCTTCTCTTGCAGCTTGTAAAATGTGGTGGAGAGTTCTATCATTCATCATCATCATATATATATATATATGATTATTATTATTATGGTGGGTCATCATCATGCATCCTCATTTGGTGCTAACGTGTTAACAGAGCAGACATTAGTTCAGCATTGAAAAGGCTCCAAACCTCACTGAATAAGCCAAAACACCACAGCCTAAGCACCAACTACCCTTAAAACAAAAGAAAAAAAAAAGAATCCTTAACCTAAAAACAAAAGCCAAGTCTTGAGGCCATACCTAAATCTCTCTGCCATAATGAAATGCCGTTTCTTCTTGGAAAAGTGAGGAGTTAATGGAGTGTGTTTGTTTCTCATGCATGTATGCAGGCATAAGTTTCATCGATGGGATAAATGCTTGCTATGACTACTTGGCTATCTATCATCTATCATCTATTCCCTTGACGATATAAGACACGGTTTAAATGGATATTAATGTCGTAATTAAAGTTGGAGCATTTCAATTCAAGTCTATTTTCTTGGCATCTCGAGTCTACAAATGAGGCTCGAATTAACTCTTTATAACTCATGGCCTTGATCAGTATTTAAAAAGTTTTAAGTTATTTTTATTTAAGGGTTTTCAATATTATGGAGTTCATATCTACAATTAATATATCTATTTATTTTTAAGCTATTAATTTAATGCTCATAATATTATTTAGGTATTTTTTATCTATTAGCTTTTCTTTTGAAGTTTATTTCTTCAAATATATATATTTATTGTCGTCTGATTGATTATGTTAATATATTACATATTCAATAAATGTTTTAGGCTCTAAAAAGATCGTGATTCATTATAAATATATAATTTTTGTAGTAGTTTTACAATTAGTATGATTTGACCATTGCTAGTCCATTCACTGTAAAATGCCTCAAAAAAAAGATTCCCACGTAGAAAGATATAAAAAAAACATTTACGGTCACAACTCATCCCTATGCACTCATGCATTATAAAGAGTTTTTTAGAATTTCATTTCAATTAGAAAAAATAAATATATAAATAGGATCTTACTATCTTACGATATTTATGAGTATTTAACTCTAAGCATCATTTTGATGCTTGGGTTATGGATTGGGACACGGAAGTAAAATGTAGAAATACAGCAGTGTATGGACACCCTGTGGTTGGTCAAAGATGTTCAGTTTGGAATTTATTGAAACAATTGTCGGGTTGGGTTCATGGTATTTGGTTATGCTTTGGTGATTTCAATGAGATTATTTTGAATGCTGAAAAAGCGAGACAGGGTTTGTATGGATGGTCAAATGCGTGCTTTTCGAGATGCAATAGATTTCTATGGTCCGAAAGGGATTGATTCGGATGGTTCGTTGTTTAGTTGGTCAAACTTACGTGAGGGAGTAGTACTGATTGAAGAACGTCTTGATCGTTTTCTTATTACTTCAAATTGGCTTTCTATATTCCCTCGTGTTACAGTAAATAATTTTCTTACATCGCATTCTGGTTACCATTGCATGTTATTAAATACTGTTAGTTTTGTTGAACGTTTTCAAAGAGGGACAACATATCATTTCGATTTGAGGTAATGTGGGTGGATAATAAGGATTGTGTAGAAACTATTACTCATGCATGGCAGGAAGCAAATTGCATTGATGCTGTGAATGATTTGTGTATTGCAATTTCATCATGTCGGCGTTATTTGAAAGTGTGGAGTGTTGTTCAGTTTGGTGATATAAATTCACAATTGAAAAATAAAAAGATTGGAGTTATCTCGTGCTACATGTGGTTCTCATGTAGGTTATTCCAGGTCTTATATTCAATCATTATGTTATGATATCAACATGTTATTAGAAATAGAAGAATTAATGTGGAAATTGCAATCCCGTGTGTTATGGTTGGCTTAAGGTGATCAAAATTCAAAATTCTTGATTTAGATGCTTGTCCAGAATTTATTCATTCTAGAGTTATGATAGATGCTGCCATATAATTGTTATATGTTGATTATGTTCTTTATCTTCTTAATGAATGAAGGTTTGCTGTTTTATTAAAAAAAAAAAAAACAAAATTGTCGATTATACATCATATCTACTCTATAATAATAAAAAAAATGTTTTGATGAAAAAAAAAGAGAAAGTTTTACAAGTATTATGTTATGAAAAAATCTTCACAACCTCTTACTATTCGCACAACCTCCACACATCATATTTTTTTTAATATTTATTATTTTTTTCTTTTATTAAATATTTATTATATGAATAATGAATAGAAAATTTAAAATAATTTAAAAAGAATAAACTAATTTTTTTAAAAAATATATTAAAAAATTAAAAAATTTAAAAAAATATAGAGTGTGAAGTATTAAGGAGGTTGTGTAGCAAAACTCTTCTATTTTACCACATCTACATCAATTTAAAATTTTTTGTAAAATCTTTTTATAGGCTGCACGTTTCTCTTGAGTATTTTATTATTATAACACATGTATTTTATTTTTCTATTCGAAATGTTATATATACATACAATTTTATGCACAAATTATATGGTATTAAATATCTGTTTCATTTTATCAATTTTTTTTTAATTCGAATTTTAAAATTTCTGCCATAAGATTTTCTTTCTCAACTTCCCAATTTGTGATAAAACCAAACTGATATAGCATAAATAAAAACATTTCACACTTTTGCTCAAAAAAATATTTGACATTTTTCAGCTAACGTCAGAAGAAAGTGAAAATGATCCCGAATAATTTGAATTAAAATAATTAATTATTTTTAGATGAAAAAAGAAGAAGCCGTAGCAAGGCTATAACAATGGTTTCGAACTTTCTATGATGGGTTCATTTTTCCTTCGGGTTTCGATTTCTCCATCGGCTTCCATCTCTCCTCCTCTCACTCGCTAACGTAGACGATATACCTGCATGCATAAATAAATATATATATATATTATTTCTATATATGCACCGAACTCTCTCTCTTTGCAGCCTCTCATGGCGGGTCTCCACTCTGCCCTTAGACCCACGACCTCCTCTTCATCTTCTTCTTCATTTCCGTCGTCTTCCTCGCAGTCCTTCAGTTCTCGGCTCCTCTTGCTCCTCACACTCCTCTCGTTGACTCTTGCTTCCTTTGCCTTTATTCTTCAATGGCGGGGCGGACTCAACGACCCGATTACCCGCTGGTCCCCAGACCATAACGAGTTCCCCGGCATGGGTGTTTCCGGCTCCGGAACCACCCATTCTTCTCGCTCTTCGGATTCCGATTGCGTGGATCTTCTGGGTCAGAGCCACTCACCGGTCTTCCCGTATTTCAAGGACTGGAAGTTCGGATACGGGTCGGATCTGAAGCCTAAGGTGATTGTCTGAATTGAACGCTTATAAGTGTTCTGGCTTTGGTTAAATTTGGTTGATGGGTTTTGCTTGTATTGACTTTTGGGTTTCTGGGGGTTTGAGTTTTGGTGGGTGTGTTTGGTTTTTTTGGATCTGGCATCTGGGTTGTGCTGATATTGGTTTGGCACGAGTGGAAACATGTGATTTTAATTAGCACTAGAATAGATTTAAGACACGACTCATGTGAGCCATTGCCAATTGGTAATCAAAGTGAGTTTTGTTGCCTGTACTGTATCGTTAAATTTTGTCATGCGGTAGATTATTATTTCGTTTTTTACTTATAAAAAAAAAGATTATTATTTCGTTTGAATTAGCAATTTAGCATTATTCATTAGATCATTTCGATTCAAAACTCTCATTCATTAGTTTTATTTTTTATTTATTCGAAATTTCGTTTCATGCATCTGAAATGATAAGTAGAAGCTGCATGGTGGGAAAAAATATTAATATATTTTGAAATTGATGATGAATCTATTTAACGAATCTAACTTTTTAATTCCAGATGATATCTAGGCACGCTTTGTTCAGCGTTTTCATAAGGCTCCAAAATCTTTAGTTTTTGTCCAGGATGCGGGTTGAGGAAATTAGAAATATTTGAGACCAGGGTAATGACCATTGAAACGATCTGACTCACAAACATCTCGATTTTCTAGGTGTGAAAGTCCATCTGATCTCTGGTCTTGAATAATAATCTCTTTTTTTTTTTCAACTCTTAAACAGATAAGTTGGATTTCTTTATTTAAATTTTCATGGCATGAGTCTTGAGATGCTAGATGATTCTTCGGAAAAAAAGTAAAAGACTAGTAGTCAGATGATTCCTCATCTGAGCAAGTTGATATTCTCAATGCGCACACAGACACACCATCTTATTGGATCAATTCTTAACTGTTACAATGCTAGAAGGAATTTCACTAATTTTTTTAAAATAATATAATGTACGTCAAGTAGGACTGGAATTGTTGCAAAAAGATATAAAAGAAAAAAAGGCATTTAAATGCAGTTTTGTCCGGTGCTTGTCTAGATATGGTTCTAACCTTCAGCATTTTTGCATGAAGTGTCCACTTTCAGTTTAAAGCATGTTAACTTTCAATTTGTGAAAGCAATATGCTAGTGCCTATTGCTGAAAAATCTTGGATATTCTCCTTCATTTTGATAATTGATATATCACATATTTATTCCTTTAAAATATATCATATAAAATATATCATATTTTTTTATTTTTATTTTATAATTTTGTTCCATTTTGGTAATTCCTTTGGTGATATTTTGTTCCTTCAATGACATTCGAGGTATCTATTAAATCTATTCCGCATTTGTTAGTCATTTATATAAATGAGATAAATTTCCTTTGATGCATTAATGAATGTCTCATGTTGTGAATTGATGCCAAAGTTGTCTTATATTAGATTACTTTGTTGATGAATCATGGATCAATTTATGGCCTCTCTCTCTCTTGGAATTTTTCTGTATGCCAGATATGTATTACAACAAGCACTTCTGCTGGTCTAGAGCAGACTTTACCTTGGATCTTTTATCATAAGGTGATTGGAGTTTCAACATTTTTCCTTTTTGTGGAAGGGAAGGCTGCCTCCGCAAATGTATCTAAAGTCTTGGAAACAATTCCAGTGAGTCTAAGTCTTCTGCTTCGTGTATTACATTTACCAGTCAATACCTCGTTGTATTTAAAGTCTGCAAATTCTCTCTTAAATTCCCTTCTTGTTTTGAATTTCTTGATTTCTTTTATTATGGGTTAAAATTTTTTTATTTTTAATTTTCAGGGAGTTAAAGTTATATTCAGAACAAGAGAATTAGAGGAGCAGCAAGCTAAAAGGTTTTATTTAGATTTCTTTTTTAGAACACTCTATAATGGGATGGCAGCATAGATATGTTCTTTCAGTTTTAGTTTTTGGGACTTTATTAATGTTTGCTCTTTGTTCCAATGAAATTTTATTTTACTTATATAAAAAGCATAGGTGTATCTATTGAACGACTCCCTTGTACTTAGGTTGCACCTTTTTTGGCTCATCAATAAAATTACCTCAGTTGAGATATTTATTCTTTCAGAGGTGGTCAGTGATATTGTCAGCCAATATTTATTAGTGGAGGAGACTGTTAGTTTGTTTTTACTTTTTAAAATTTCACTAATACGAGCCTAATTATTTATGCTTCAATTTGATTGCAACTATGTGATTAGCCGGATCTGGAATGAGACTTGGTTGGCAAGCTTCTTCTACAAACCATGTAATTATGAGTTGTTTGTGAAGCAATCTCTAAATATGGAAATGGCGATTGTCATGGCAAGGGTAAGGTTACTGAATTTTTATCTGTTGTATGACATGCTTATTATATTTTCATAATGTAATAAGAGGCTATTGCTGTTTTTGAAAATTTTAGGATGCCGGGATGGATTGGATCATCCATCTTGACACGGATGAACTAATACATCCAGCAGGCACTCGGGAGTATTCTTTGAGACAATTGCTGTCTGATGTTCCTGGAAATGTTGATATGGTTATTTTTCCAAACTATGTGAGTGAAGCAGCTTTATCTAAACTTTTCTTCAAACTAGTTAATAGCAGTACTTAAAATTTTGTTGGCATATTGTGTGTTTCAGGAGAGCAGTGTTGAGCGAGATGATATCAAGGAACCTTTCAGTGAGGTATAATCTTTTTGACCTTCCCCATGGTCTTGACCACGATTTCAAAAATGGATGACTGATGGTATAGAGATTGGCAACATTAGTTTTAATTGAAGTTGGAATGATAAACAAATTTTTCTGTATTATGGGCTCTCTCCACCTAGACATTTTCAATCTTTGTCAAATCAATGAATTGGTTAGGAAATTCAAAGTCTTTGTCTTGCTTCCAATAAAACTTTTCAAAGTTGCTTCAAGGAAAAACAATTTTCGACAATTTGAATTATGCTGGGACAATTCAAAGTGTTAAAATCTTGCAATTGACCCATTATTTTGATCAAAATTTTCATGCAACTTCTGTTATTAGACAGACACATTTGTTGCCCAATATCACTTATCTTATTTCGGCATAGGTCTCGATGTTCAAGAAGAACTATGACCATCTTCCAAAAGATGTGTATTTTGGCAACTACAAAGAAGCAACCCGTGGCAATCCAAACTACTTTTTGACCTATGGAAATGGAAAAGCCGCTGCTCGAATTCAAGATCATCTTCGTCCTAATGGAGCACACAGATGGCACAACTACATGAAGACCCCAAGGTATGTTGATTCTATGTTACATTTCAGCAGGTTTATTACCATGCATGTCTTAATCAAAGTTTTTAAATGTCTCTGTTTATACAAATGATATGTTAGTTTTGATTCAATATCTACAAATTTATGGTTACTTGAAATTTGTTTTGTCTACACTCACATTTCCCATGCACTCTTTTATAGTGAGATCAAATTAGACGAGGCTGCTGTTCTGCATTACACGTACCCTAAATTTTCTGATTTAACTTCAAGACGTGATCGGTGTGGCTGCAAGCCTACAAAGGAAGACGTTAAAAGATGCTTCATGCTGGAGTTTGATAGAGCTGTGAGTTCTGATACCTTCGCTATCCTTTTCTTGTGGTTAAACCTGATGCAACCATGCCTTATAGATTGCTTGTAGTTTGGAGAGGACATAGTTATCATTTTCATTAGATTCAACATGTGGTGCCTGAATTGAGTGCCAGCGCATCTTAGGGTATGTTTGGTTTAGTGACAACACATTGTATTGATTGGAATTAGATGAACATTCCTAAAATACCCCTGTCCTAATTTTTTTCTTAAAAAAGAGCATACAATCTTTTTTTAAACCCTATAAAAAGAGCAAATGGTGTCTGGCCAGCCACCACAACCACGTGGCTGGTCAAATGATTGTTGCCACCCATACAAATTTATAAAATTTATGGTATATTTTTAGCACAAATCCTGCATATGTGTGATTATACATCTTGCTTACAGTTATGTCCTGTTATCTGGCTGTGCAGGCATTCATAATTGCTTCAACTGCAACAGAGGAGGAAATGCTTCGCTGGTATGAGGATTATGTACAAATTCTCGCATCCTTGGTTTCAATAGATAAAGTCATAGGAAATTAAATTTTATGGTCTGTCCTTTGCAAGTTGTATTCAAGGGTACATTTGGGCATCACTGAGTTTTTAATGATTTTCTTCTGGTCTTTCGACATTAAGGCTGGGTGGTGATTGTTGTGAACTAAGGCTGGGAATGATAAACCATTTGTAGGATTGTGATAAGACCCACTTTTTTCTCAAGTTCTCTCCAAGATGGCCTATTACACCCACCTTTTATTGAAAGTTAAGACAGTGTATTATGAATGAGAGAACCGTTCTTAGCTTTGGTTTCTATAAATGTGTGTTTTTGCTTACTCGTCTTTGTTGTTAAAGGTACCGTGAACGCATCGTGTGGACTGACAAAGAACTAAACTTGAAACTTCTGAGAAAGGGCATATTGGCTCGTGTTTATGCTCCTATGGTGAGTTCAATATCCATAAGGTCTACCTTCATTTTGATTATACTCAAACTTCCCAGTAACTTATTTGCGCTTTGCACCTTGCTTGGTTAGATATTCTCAAACTCTTTTCAAGTCCTTTCTGTACAGGTCATTATTCAAGGTCTGAAGGAATCTGGCACTTTTCACTCTGTTGTCATTTCAGCAATGCAGACGAGTGTGTCGAAAGACAATTTCTTAAAATCCATTGAGAGTAGTAACTCTTCCAGGGCAATCACATCCGAAGTGATAACTTCAAGAAAGATGGGTAACAGCGGAGAATCTCAAGCGACTGCAAGAAAATTCTTGGAAATTGAAGAAGCTGCTTCTCAACCCTCAGCTATCCCACCCTTATCTCCGCCGGGGCTGCATGATATTCACATTGACACATAATATATTTTCTGCCATTCACTAATACTATGGCCCTTTAACTCCTTGCCAATGTCAGCTTCCCCGTTTGGAGATTGGGAGGTAAAACAGAATAGAGTGAGAGAAGCAGGTTTGGCTGTTCCGACGGGCACTTCATTGTTCAGTTTCATGGGGGGTTCTTCCCGATCATTACCCAAGCGCTGGTGTGTACATTCCAGGTTTAGATGGATAGATTTTAGAGAGTGATAGGTGTAGAGCGGGATTTCGATTCCAGAGTCTTGATTTGCTTATATCTTGTTCATTCATGTAACTATCTGCTGATTGCCCGAGGTTGTAATCGGAATTCCTCTCTCATAATTGATTGTTAATTGATACACATTGGACTGGGCCATTTTAGAATGGAAGTTCTTTCCCCAGTGAGGATAGAGAGATGATTACTCAATAAACATGGCTAATCAAGTGCCATTGATTTCTTTTAGTCGAAGGGACACCACATTTTCACATGAAATGTTTAATGTGCAAATTTAAGTGAATAATTTCTTCCCCCTGCCTGAAAAAATGAAGAGAAAACGAAAACGTTCTAGTCTTCTAGAAGCGTATAATTTACATCCTCTCTAATAATTGATCATAGTAAAAATGAGTAATGTTGCCCATATATTTATATTCTTACTGTAAATTTTGCGTATTCTTTTTAAGATAAATAAAGAATTTACATAAAAAAAAAAAAACTTTTAGAATTCAACACTTCCATATCTATGATATTAAATTACATTTAGATGGCGAGATATTTTTAAATATTTTATAAATATTAATAAAAAAAATAATAAAATAAAATAATAAATAATAATCTTCCAAGGCCTAAATCTAGCAGTAGAATTTTCCAATTTATAATCATTATCGTCAAAAAACGATTCTTCCGGCTACGTGTTATTACTCCACAAACTTGGCTCCGGTCCACTGTGTAGAGGCGGGTGATTGGAGGTAGTAAGCATAAAACCTGCTTCGGGAGTTCTTCCTCCTTAACCATGCCGCTTAAACCGCACACCCCCACCCCCCCCCCCCCCCCCCCCTTCTCTTCTCTCTCTCTCTCTCTCATGAGCGATGAAGCAAGCATTGCATCTACAGCTTAAGAGTTTCATAAACCTTCCAAGGTCTCTCACTCTCTCAACAATATATCAAACAAAATTTAGTTTTTTTGAAATATTTATTTTCCGAATTCCTTTCCTTTATAGTACTTTTACTTGACTCTTTATTTGGTCGCTGAGAAACCAAATATCGAGACATTCTTGTGAAAGGTATATGATTGAGAAGAAAAGGCAAATACCTTCGGAGTCGAAAAACTTTAATTTCTTTTATATTATGTGATTATTTCTTTTTACTGTTTGACTGAGAAAGGGACTTGTAGCTTTGCAGTAGCGCCAAGAAGAAATTTGAGAATTGGAACATTGATCTCTTTTAGAGTATGCACAATGGGGTCCAAACGACTCATCTCAAATTCATCGCTACCCGTGTCATTTGAGGACAAGAAAGAGAAGAAACTGAAAAGATTAGTGGGTACAAACTCGTCTTCTGAGAAGGTTGTTGTAAAGGTTGTTTGATGTTGCTTCACCTATTTTTTAATGGGCTGATTTTGTCCTCTGTTGTATGCTTTATGGTTATAAATTTAAGGTCATTCGAGTGTGTGGGATTGTAGTTCGTATTGATTTATTGTTAGTTTACTCACAGGCAAATGGTGTGAAAAGCACTTCAGTTGAGTTTGAACGATTTAAGGATGACCCTGCGCGAATCGAGGCAATGACCGTTCAAGAGCTCAGGGCTACATTGAGGTTAGTACCTGCTTATCTGCTTTGTGAGTGAATATGGCTCTTTTTAAGTCCCGGCACTTCTTCACCTACTGGAAATGGTCTCTTTAAGTATGTTTTCACCGTGGAGAATGATACGAGTGCAGCCGTTGATCAGTAGGAGATGGTGCCTTTCTTTTCTTTGTCTTGCGATTTCAAGTGTTTTCTAATATTTTTAAATCGTCAGGAGCGTTGGGGTCCCTGCCAAAGGCTGTAAACGCGATCTTCTGAATGCTTTGAAGTGTTTTGCGGAAAAGAAGATAGATGGTAATCCTACATGTTCTTTACACCGCATTTTACACTGCTCCATGTATTGTGGGTGTTAAATAATAAAAACACAGAGCAAAAAAGAGTTTTTTAATAACTAATAATGTTTTACTAACTACTAATATATTTCAATATTTCCTTTCTATCCCATTTTGCTCTCTACAACGTATCTGAGTAAGATACGTGTTGCTTATTTCCAACGGTAAGATTCTCATATGTGCAGGTAAAACTTCTCTGACGGTAGAAGAACAAGCATCCTTTTCTGCTGAAAATATGTCTGTAAAATGTAATGATGAGGACTTCTCTAAAGAAGACTGTGTTGAAGATGTCAACACTGATTTGGAAGTTCCTGGACTTCCACAACATAAGGGAAGGGTAAAGAAATCTGCAACTGAGGATAGTATTATCAAATTCAATAATAAAAAGGTCACAAAGAAACAAAATCTGTCAATCAGATGTGATGAAGGTTCAGGTGCTCAGGATTTTGTTCTTACCATAATGCTTTGACATGATTATCTTTTTTTGGAGCAAATCTCCCTCCCCCCTGTCCCTCCCCTATAATGTTCTGCTTCAATCAGACGTTTGATTGGTTTAACTTAAACGAGTCATTGTCTGTCATTAATGTTGGTAGGTGGGATGGTCTTGGAGAAAAAGAGAAAAGTTTCTTCAAAGATTGTTCATGAAGTTGTTAATGCTGATGAAGGAGTTATGCCTGTCATACAAACTGAACCATGGACAGTCCTTGCCCACAAGAAGCCTCAGAAAGGCTGGATTCCTTATAATCCTAAAACCATGAGGCCTCCGCCTCTAACCAGGGACACAAGATATATGAAGCTCATGTCGTGGAATGTCAATGGATTAAGAGCTTTATTGAAATTAGAGGGACTTTCTGCGCTGCAACTTTCCCAAAGGGAAGATTTTGATGTTTTGTGCTTGCAAGAGACCAAGCTACAGGCAAGTATATAAATGCATGTTCTGTTTCTTGTGGGTAGGAGTTGGTAGAAACTGTGGTTATATCAAGGCTTTTATTAATTTGATAAAAACCTAGTTCAGTAAGTTTGAATTTTTGGTTAATTTGCAATATTGCGCTGTGTTATCATTTTGGAAGAATGACTTGAGTGGTTTAGTTGTGATTTATTTCCCCTATTGGTGGTTCTCTTGTATATGTTGATGTAGTGCACCCTTTGGGACCTCTACTAGATGCTTTATTGCTTATCAAAAAACGTAATGCATTAAAACCTAGCCCACTGTGAAACATCCACCTACATACAGAGGACATACTAGAGTACTTCCCATCTCATTACCAATGGAAATAAAGAAAAATTGTATTTCCCGTCTCATTTTGGGGCTGTTTATGGAAGTCCAAGACATTTTCTCGTCAGGGAAAGTAGAATATTCTTTTGAAATAATATGACCAAGACAAAGCTTAGCTCTTCTTCTTTAGTTTTGAAGTAGGTTTTTTTTGGCTTACAATATGTTTGTTAGGTGAATGAATTTAGCCAATTATAATATTTCTGTTCTTTTTCTCTGTTTGAAATGTTGTGAGCATCTCTCTACAGTTGATGGTGAGGATATCAGATAGTGTGTCATGGATAATCTTGTTCTTCATTTCATTTATATCTGTTCATGCTTTTGTTCATCTTATATAATTGCATCTTTAAATTCTCAAAACAGGAGAAGGATGTTGAGAATATCAAACAGTGCCTCATAGATGGCTACGAGAACAGCTTCTGGAGTTGTAGTGTTTCCAAGCTTGGTTATTCCGGAACAGCAATTATCTCAAGGGTATGCTTATTCTTTTTCCAATAGAGGCTGTCAAATTTAGGTCTTTAGAACATCAAGTATATTTTAAATCTTTTTGTTATTGTAGCATTGTCCATTCTGCCTGTCTGGCATATATAGAAGACATTATAGTCGATATATTGTGCTGAGATTTGCCATCATTTTAGTGATGGCTGTTTCTTGCAAAAATTGTTTTTTGATGAGTATGTTCTTGCAAAACTAATCCTGCTGAATGTTCCTGTTCTAGTCACCTAATAATTATTTTTTAATATTATACAACATTACTTTGTTACTAGCATATGTTTTAACATTTTTTTTACCTTATTGATTTTAACGTATGCATTTCTTTTAAAAATGATTTTATGACAAGAAAAAAGAGAAAAAAGTTGATGAATGCAAACTTTTGCTTTTAAGTTATGGTTTTGGGTGGTTTTGTTTCACTGATGAACGTTGGCACTTGTCTGACAGGTAAAGCCACTTTCAGTCAGATATGGCCTAGGCATATCAGATCATGATAGTGAGGGGCGGCTTGTGATGGCAGAGTTTGATTCATTTTATCTATTGAGTGGATATGTCCCTAATTCTGGAGATGGCTTGAGAAGACTGGTACTTTACCTCAAGCATCTTCCACTACATTACTAGAGTCTCTTAGTTTCATTTTCTGGACCATTGACTCTGATTTTGATTCTAGTCTTACAGGGTTACACAATGGGATCCATCTCTGAGCAATTACATGAAAGTAAGATTGCTTTTGCTCACCCTTTTCTGTTTCTTTTTTATTTTTGTAATATGTTATGCATCAGTTTGCTATATATATTCATCTTCCTTCTCTTTGCTTTTACTTTTTCCTGTATACAAGCAGAATTCTGTTATTCATGTCGGATGTACCTTAAACCTTGTCCTAAGAATGATCTCAGGAGTAAAGTGTTTGGGTCTATCCTGCAAATAATTGAAATGGATTTGCATATCTTTGATGGCTTAGTGCTTAACTGTCATATGGCAACAATGTTTTATGCCCAGTTGAGTTTTAGTTGGATGCTCTTGCCAATACTGTGTAGCTTAGAACAACCTTTGATGCTTTAAAACTCTACAATGCACCAGGTACATGCATGTTCGTTGTCTTGACAAGGTGTATATACTCTGTGATTATATGTTCTTTTTATAGAAGTGACTCATTTGTTTATGGTGCTATTCGTTATTGATGCAGGAGCTGGAAAAGTCGAAGCCTGTCATTTTGACTGGTGATTTGAATTGTGCTTATGAAGAGATAGACATATATAACCCTGCTGTAAGTGCTTCAGATTTTGATGTTGCATATGAGTCCTTATTTATTCCCTACTGCTGTTACAATCTTGGAACTACACAATCCAAGAATTAGGCAATTGCTTTGGCACTTGTAATCTCTCATCTCTGGTCTTGGCCTGGTGGTAAAGGAATGGGTAAGGGGAGTGGATGGTGACGGGGGTAGTTCTTTGGTTTAAATCTCGTCAATTATATAAACAGGAAGTTTTTTTAGCAACTGCTTATCTTGTATCATAATATGGAGAATATGCTTTATCTGCCTTTAGCAAAATGATAACAGTGATCAAATCTGTCCTTGCATTACAGCATTGCCCTTTGAAATTTGAGCTATTTATTTTTAGGATACTGCTAGGGAGACCGACGCTTTTGACCGATGAAGTGTACCGATCACTTCATTTTGTATTTTTTGTTTTTTATGTTTTTGGATTTCTGTATTTTTTAATATTTAAGAAAACATATTGAAAAACACAGAAATTAAAAAAAAAAAATACAAAAATACAAAAAAATACAAAATGAAGTGATCAATACACTTCATTGGTCAAAAGCGTTGGTTCAAAAGCAATATCCTTATTTTTATTTACAAGCTGTTGTTAAACTAGATGCATATGAGTAGTTATATGATGCTTCCTGTTGTTAAACTTGATTCTATTTTAGCCGGTTCCAGTCTCAACGGTAATTAGATTGTAATACTTACTTTGATTGGCTCTCTTTTACAAATGTAGCACACTCAATCCATTTCAAGTTGCTGAGTTATAATTAAGAAATTATTGCATCAAACTGTAGGGAAATAAAAGAAGTGCTGGGTTTACTGATGAAGAAAGGCAATCATTTGGGACAAACTTCTTGTCAAGGGGATTTGTGGATACCTTTAGACGGCAACACCCAGGTGTTGTTGGCTATACTTACTGGGGTTATCGGCATGGCGGGCGCAAAACTAACAGAGGTATTTCAGTCTACCTTCTCAGATCTAATTTCTACTGGATTGAGTTCGAAATGGGCATTTGTAGTGATTAATTGCATGTGTGTTAGTTACAAGGATTTTTTTACGTATCAAAAAAAGAATTTTTGAAAACTGCAGTGGTATTACTCCAATCTCATTTTGCATCTGAACAGCCCAGTGAACAGGCTTTGTAAAGATTTCTCTATATTTAATCCGTCTCATACTAACTGCACCATCTTCTACTTGATGTTGTTAAATTGGTATTGACACAAGCACCTTGAAAATGAATTGGCTCTCATTGGGGATGTTTTGGATTTTGAAACAGGATGGCGGCTTGACTACTTCCTTGTCTCAGAATCCATTGCTGATAAGGTTTATGACTCTTACATTTTATCTGATGTGGGTGGTAGTGATCATTGTCCTGTTGGCCTAATACTTAAGCTTTAGTTTTTCCTTTATGGCGTAAAAGCCAATCTTTTGGGGGCCTTAGGATTTCCCTTTTAATGGAAGTTTGGATTTACCTAAATTCATTGTAAGTACACTGTACAACCTCTGTTGCTACTCTGCTAAGAGCCTGGCAAAAAACATCAATGACCTAATCTATGATTTCGACATTATTAGAAGCTTTTGACAGGAGGTTGAATGATGGAATATCTACAGACCCTGTCCTCCAACTTTTTTTTCTTCTTGTAAGTAAACGCTGGCCTGCAACTTGAACATCAGAAAAACAAATCCTATACAAAATCCATGTGACAGTACGAAGTTCTTTTCAAAGAGAGATATTGTTCTTTGTCATGATTTTTGTTATGTTTGGTATATTTATTGATGTGACGCATTTAAAATGATTTTCTATTTATGTGTGGTTGATATAGAAAATAAATGTGCAGGATATATATATTTATATATATTATAGTAGTGTCAGTGCCTTTTGAGTTTTGAAATATTACCCCAGTTTGAGGTTGGTGTATCCTTTACTCTGAAGCAAGTGAAAAAAAATAAAATAAAAGGCAAAACACAGGAATGATGTGAAGCACCAGGGTATCGTTCATCATTTTTTTTTTTTTTGAAGAAAATGTTGTGGGATATTACGAACTAAGAATTGGGCAGAAATTGAAACATCCTAACTTGCTCGATCGAATTTGTTGTTTTGACATAAAAATGATAGTTGTAGTCTTAGGTGTGCAAGTATTATGCACTTCCTTTTAAAAAAATGAGTAAATTTAAAATTTATCTAAAAAAATCATATTTTTAATAGGGATTAGTTTTTTTAGAAATGTTACTATATCTCTTAATTTATATCACTCATTTTGTCACTTTGATGCTTCATCACAATGTAGTCCATGTGGCTTGTTTAAAAATTTTAAAACATAGATAAAATGATAGAGAAAATTTAAGATTTTAGTCTTTTTCTTTTTATATTTTTCAATGGCCATTTTGTTTTGAATATGAATTTTTACGTTTTTTAGTAAGTCACGTGACAGTATAATGTCACATTGTGATGCCACCTCAAGGGGCAAAGTGCGGTATAAATTAATAAATTAGGAGGTATAATAACATTATTATTTTTTTTAAAGGAAATGTGCAGAAGTTGTTCATCCTAACAAAATAATGTTTTTTGCTTTTATGAAAACCATAATATAAAGATAGAATTAAGGGTGGCACTACCAGCCACCGAGATGGGATCCCATTATCCCCGATAATGGGATTCTCCCGACAAGGCAAACTGCCTTTTTGTAAATTAAAAAAAATTATACTTTTTTTTTTTACATTCTTAATTCTTTTTTAGAAAAATAAAATAAAATTCACAACATCAAGAAAATACTTACTAAATTATTAAATAATAATAATAAAAAACTATAGGGAGAAATGCTCGGGACCCAATTATGGGAATCCCAAGCATTTCTCAAGAATTAATGATAAGAGAAATCTCTTTGAGAGAAAATTAAGCCAACTCCATCTATCCCGCATGAGAATTAATGTTAGGTATAAGTTGTAAATATATAAGTTTTGAGTAAAGATTTTGTAAAAAATATGGGTCATACCAAGAAAAAGTGAATTTTTTATATTTTTTTTTGGTGTGGTTTATTTTTTTTTATAAAGAGTTTGTATGAGATTTGTGTATTTGAGACTGGTATATATAATTGAATAATGTTAAATACAATCATGAGTTATGCAAGAGTCCCGAATCCCGCGCTCTATTTAAAAAAAAGCGAAGTCAATTAGTAAAAATTTAATTTTTTATATAGATCTTATATGAAAAATAATATTCATAATTATAAAGTGTACAAGTATTGTACATTCCTTTTAAAAAAAAAGAGTAAATATTAATTCTACTGTATATAATTATTTTTACATTCTTCTTACTCACGTATTCCTTGCGCATATAATTCCTTACCCACTATACTGATATAATTGGCGAAAATAGTTCGCCCGGTGAGCTGCAACTTGCAATTATCCTTCCACTACATAATCTCTCTTTACGACGTTACGTATATAACAACCTGGTTTTCAGGGCGGGTCCCAACGATGATGTGGAGGGAACTTGACGATGTGGCAAGATTTGATTAGCCTTGTCGACGTAGAAGAAAATTTCCTATTCTGACCGTGTCCAAACGGAGTTTGAGAATGTAAAGAACAGCAGAGAGATATACCGGCACAAAGAAGGAACATTTCATATCCGAAGGATACAGAGTCAGATTGAGAGAGTGAGTCCCCCATGGCAGCTCGAAAGAGAGCTTCAGCAGACGCTTCCACAGAAGCTGAAGTCCAAGAAAAACCTAAATCCCAAGACTCCGTTCCAGCCGAGCCTCCAACTGCGCCCCTAAATATAAAGTCGGGCTTCATTCTGAAGCTCTCGCTCTTGCTATTGGGTCCTTACTGTTACCTCATTTTCCACCACTATGATATTGACCGGGACCTCAAGAAGTCGATCCTTATAAATGCGGTGGTCAGCCTGGCGGGGTTCTTCGTCACTCTTAAGATGATCCCCGTGGCCTCCAAATACGTCCTTAGGCGCAATCTCTTTGGCTACGATATCAACAAAAGGGGTACCTATGGAGGCACACTCAGAGTGTGAGTGTTCTACGCTTTTGGTTCTTGTTGTTTGCGTTCGGTTTTTTACTGGATATAGGATCCGCCCGGGTGTTAAATTTTACTTGCAAGTCCAGTTTTTCAGCTGGGTACGTGGTAGATTTGGTTTTTGATTGAAACTTTCAACTGGGTTGGTGTTAGATTTGCTTTCTGGTCGAATTTAGGAAGTGGATTTCAGTTGGATTCTTAATTCTCATTGCAATTCTTCAAATGTAGCGTCAATATTAAGGATTTCTACTGGTTTTGGTATTACATTTCTTATCACTATTTGTATAAAGTGAGGTTGAATTCTCAACTTAGTTTTATGAGCCGATTGTTCTAGATCCCAAGTTGTGTGGATTGACCAAATTTTATTATTTTTTGATATTTTAATATTGTCTCTTTATTGAAAATTACATGAGAATCCTCACCCTTTCTTTGACTTGAATTTAAAGTTTGTTAAAGTTCTTTAATTTAATAATTATCTTATAATTTGTTTTTTGATAATTAATAAGAGAAATTTTATTCCAAGTAAATAGGCATAGCCCAAGTACTCAGGATGGATACAAATGAGAACACCTACTTACTAGCTAAAACAGAATATAACTAAAGCAAAACATTACAATCATTCCCATTCCTTACAAGATTCTTCACCCAAAAGCTTAGAGTACTAAGAAAAAACTCCCTAAGTTCCCCTATAGAACGTACACAATTATCAAAGCACCTCTCATTCCTCTCTAACCATAAACACGAAAGTAAGCACATGGGGATCATCTTCAACACTGCAGTACTGTTACTTCTCCCCTCGATACCTTGCCAGCAAGCAAAGAAATCCGCCACATGCATAGGCATCACCCATAAAATGCCAATCCTTGCAAAAATCTCATTCCACAACGATGTCGCCACCTCACAATGAAGAAAAAGATGGTCAATAGATTCACCATCCTTCTTACACATAAAACACCATTCAGCCATCTGGAAACCTCTCTTCCTCAAGTTGTCTGTAGTTAATATTTTCCCAAGGGACACCAGCCAGCAGAAGAAGGCAAAGAGAGAGGAAATAAATAGGGAGATTAGTCAAAGTGCTCTTGAGCAAGGTAACTCTTCCACCTTTAGACAAATATAATTTTTTCCAGCCCGCTAACCTCCTCCTAATCTTCTCAATCACCCTATCCCAAATAGAAACTGATTTGTGAGAGGTGCCCAAAGGTAGTCCGAGGTATCTCATAGGTAACAAAGCTACCTTACATCCCAAAATATTGGCCAGATCCAAAATATTCCTGACCGTCCCTACTGGAACAATTTCAGACTTGGAAAGATTAATTCTTAAACCAGAAACAGCTTCGAAACATAACAGTAATGCTCTCAAAATATGAAGGTGATCTTGATTGTTATCACATAGAATCAAAGTGTCGTTTGCGAAAAGCAAATGTGATACTGAAATATGATCCCGTGTCTCATCACCCACCACATATCCCGACATAAATCTTCCTTCGACAGCCGCCTCAAGCAAACAACTCAATGCATCCATCACTATTAAAAATAGAAAAGGAGATAAGGGGTCTCCTTCCCCCAAACCCCGAGAGCTATTAAAAAATCCAACCGGATAGCCATTTACTAATATAAAAAATCTGGCCGTTGAAATACAATGTTTAATCCATGAACGCGACTTCTCACCAAAACCAAACCTCCCAAGTTAGTATAGAAGAAAATCCCAATTGACATGGTCAAAAGCCTTTTCCATGCCCAATTTAACTAAAACTTCAGATTTACCCATTCTTATTCTACTTTCCAAGCGTTGATTTGCAATTCGAGTCAAGAATTTGTCTTCCCCTCACAAATGCATTCTGAGACTTTGATATAATCTTGTCCATAACCACACTAATACGATTTGCTAATACTTTGGCAATGATTTTGTACACCCCATTTACTAAGCTAATAGGGCGAAAATCCTTCATCTCCACTGCACCCGTCTTTTTAGGAATGAGTGGAATTCACCAAAAGCTTTCATAATTTCATTCTTCATGATGTCCCAACATGCTTGGAAAAACACCATGGAAAAACCATCCGGGCCCAGTGCATTGTCCTTCGTCATACCTTTAACCACATCAAGAACTTCTTCTTCCTCAGAAGTTCGCTCCAACCAATTTGCACTCATTTGATCAATGGACTCAAACACCAGCCCATCTAACTTTGGTCTCCACAAATGTTCTTCCGTAAAAAGCTTCTCATAATAACTCATAATGTGATCTTCAATCTCCACAATATTGGTAAGAACATTCTCCCCATCATGAAGAACTTCAATAGCATTGAATCTACGATGAGAGTTTGCCATTTTATGAAAGAATTTCATACAGTTATCGCCTTCCTTCAACCAAAGAATTAGGGATTTTTGCCTCCACGATATTTCCTCCATAAGAGAAAGCTTTTCAATTTCTGCATTCACCTCTTTTTTCTTCTCCTCCTCCTCTCATAGGAAATACCTCCCACAGTCTCCTCATCTTGTGTTTCGTCTCCTTTTTTAACAACCGGAAAATTTCTTTTTTTGTTTTTTTTTTCATTTAACAAAATTAAATTGATGATAAGAATAGGCAAGAGCCCAAGTAGGGGGGAAATTCTAACCATGTTGTCGGCAATCGATAGCTTCAGGAATTGCTAGTTTACATTTGACAGGTCATAAGTTAGCAATCAGATTGTAATTGATTTTTATGGCATGAACATTCATGAATTTCTTGTATCACTAGCATACCACACCTAGGCATTGCTCTTGTATATGACCTGTGTACTTGGGCTTTTGCCTATCATTATGATCGATAAAAGCTTATTTACCGATAAAAAAGAGAGTAAGCAATCAGATTGTGATGGTGAGGATGTGTAACCTATAGGAGCAGAAATACTCCAAAGCTTGCCATGGGAAAATTCCATGTGCAAAGAAAAGCAATGAATATATCTATGTTTTGTTTTCTCTTCTTTTGTTTTCGTTTTCTGAAAATTTTTCTCTCCATTCCTTCATTAACCTTTATAGCTTAATGTATCTGTTTAAATTCTCTTATTAAACTTGATGACAGTACTTTGTAAATTTTTCAGGCCCGAGTCATTGGGTATTGTTGTTGGGATTGTTTTCCTGGTCTTGGCCATCTTATTCCAATATTTTAACTTCACGTCGGATTCCATTGTAAGTTCACTATCTTTCAGGAAGTTCCTAATTTATAAACTTGGACAAAGATGAAATTAAAATATAGATATTCAAGTTATGGCACTTTTTAATTATATACTTCCGTCATTGTTTCTTAAAACTTATATTTAGAAAATCTGTTAAAAGCTAACTAAATATCTATGGCTTTCATTTTATTAAATATCCGTTTTCATTTTGAGGGACATATGGCTTGCGTTGCAGTTCTCTATTTAGTTAATGATGGTGGCTAGTTGGTTGGTTATCGATGGGGTGACTCTAAGGTGTGGGGATGGTGGTTAGGTTAGGCTGGTGTTGTGGTGGTGATAAGGTTTTGGTGGCATCAAGGCAGCTGTGGCTTTGAGGGAGAAATTCATCAAACAGTATGGAGGATTATAATGTGAAGTGGGTTCTCTGCTGATTCTTGGTACGCCTATGGATTCACCTTTTAAGACCGTGCAGTGTGGATTCCAGTTATAGAAAGGACGGAGAGGTGTCTTGCAGGATGGAAGAAATTATGCTTTTTCTAGGGGTGGCTGGTTGACTCTCATGAAAAGTATGCTATCTAGTTAGCCACATATTACCTAGATAGAGCGTAATGGTGAAATGGGTTTTTTAGCATATGATCTCCATGGTTGATGTTTCAATGGGTTTTAGTCAAGTAGTTGTATTATGGACTGTTCTGTCATTTTCCCCTAATCAGACCATATTCAGTTATAGACCACTGTGGTCCACTCTACCTCGTTTGGTTACACAAACCATCTCAACTCATTTAATCATTACAACATTCCCAAACTCCCACACAAAATACAATAAACAATTCAACTTTTTCAAATCCCAAAACAAAAATAATATTAAAAAATTTTATTCTAAAAAAGTTTTATTCAACTTTTCAACTTTTATCTCATATCATCTGTGTAACCAAACGAGGCCTTAAGTGACCTATAGGTGGTTTGCTATAAAATAGAGAATCTTTGGGTAAAACTTGTGAGGATCATATAATGCTTTATAGCAGCACTGATTGTTCTTCAACTTCACTTGTCTTGAGAGGGTGGAAGTTCAGCCCTGATTTTCTTTTCCGTGTTGACTTCAAATAAATGGTCATTTCTTTCTTTCTGTCTTTTTTTTAATCTATCATTTTAAGTCAATATAGCTTGTAGTATCCTTTTGGTGATTATCAGGACTCCTCTTTGGATTGATTTTAAGCTCAAGGTAGCAGCTCAGCATTTCCTTATTCCTAACATTGTGTTAACGTTGAAATGCTTAACTAGAAGAAAAGTTTATGTGTTTACCATACCAATGATGCAGTGGCTTGTTGAGTACAATGCAGCATTGGCATCCATCTGCTTTATGACATTACTTGGATTTGTTGATGATGTCCTTGATGTCCCCTGGAGAGTGTGAGTATGCAGTCATCTTGATCGGTTTTCTCAGCAAGCATTTGTTTCCACTACCATCTAGATTGTATTTCTTATGTGCTTCCTTGCGATTGTGAAGAGCAGGAAATTACTACTACCATCATTTGCTGCTCTTCCTTTGTTGATGGCTTATGCTGGGCATACAACTATTATAATACCAAAGCCTCTCATTCCATATGTTGGCCTACAGATTCTCGATCTAGGTATGACTTGTGATGTAGATAAATGATATGACAAAGAGATACATACTTTTGAAATATCTATGACTCTCTCTCTCTCTCTCAAAGGTTTTGGTAAACAAACAATCTGGGTCGAAGACAGGATGAGGAAAATCTACCTCTGTGCTTGTTGAAACACATTCATGATTATGCACTTAACTTTAGCACTCCCACTGCCTCCTGGGAAAAATTGCTATTTACCGTTTGATTGGGTTAAACAGTTTTTCCCTGAATTTGTAGATGTTTATCACATTTTAAATCCCAGTTCTTGATTGTTTAGTTGTTTATCCTTCGAGTCTGTCTTGTCTTCTGTTGTTACAGGATGGATGTATAAATTATATATGGGGCTTTTGGCGGTTTTTTGCACAAACTCTATAAATATCCATGCTGGTTTAAATGGACTTGAAGTTGGGCAGACAGTTGTCATTGCATCTGCTGTAAGCATAAAGCTTGTAAACTAGTTGTATTTTAACTCTGTTATAGAATTTGACACATTTTAGCAATTTGCAGATTTTGATACACAATATCATGCAAATTGGAGCATCTAAAGACACTGAGTATAAGCAGGCCCATGCATTCTCTATTTATTTAGTTCAGCCCTTACTTGCAACATCACTGGGTTTACTTTCTTACAACTGGTAGTGATACCTTACAATTGCTTATGATCACTCTTCCTTAGAATTTAAGTAAATATTCTTGACATTTTTATTGCCTTGTTTATGATAGGTACCCTTCTTCAGTTTTTGTTGGAGATACTTACACGTACTTTGCTGGGATGACCATGGCTGTAGTTGGGATTTTAGGCCATTTTAGGTGTGTTCACTTACAGTTCCTTGTAGGTGCTACTGCTGCTTCAGAAAGTTGGATCTTCTCTCTTTTTCCTTTCCTTGTTTTTTTACACCTACGTTACACTGGTTTCTATTATAAAATTAGGGAGTAGTCAAGAAAATTAAAATAAAAGTCAAAGTTTTCATTGTGGATTATGAATTTTCGCCATGCTTGTCTCTTCAGTGGCATCAAGTATGTCTTTTTCCCCCAGTTTCCTAGGATCCATGCACAGGGTGGGACTTTTGAATTTAAATATTTGCTCGTGTTGGAAAGGTGTGGTTACAGAAGTGGACCTTAGGCACTGTGATTGGTGACAAAAGGTTTTGAAGTGAATTTTCCAGTTGGGTGAGGGGTCATGACTGATTCAATGTGCTATTTAGACTATCTTGGGATATTCTTTTTCCAGTTGCATTTCTGCTGGATCAGTGCCACCTTATTAGTGTCAATAACCATGATCAAATTTAAGTTCACTAAGCTTCAATAATGTATGTATTACCATGATTATTTGTTCTCTAATAATGTTGTCTTTTTCAAATCTCTGATACAGTGAAACGCTCCTGATTTTCTTTGCTCCTCAAGTTTTGAACTTCCTCTTATCACTCCCTCAGGTTTGGTCCAATAAACTCCCCTGACCCCACCCCTCCAAAAGGAGGGCAAAAAACCTATTGATAGTTTAGAATTCTGGTGGATAAAAGGCTCTAACCTAGGTTATTTTTTCTCAGCTTTCCGGTTTGGTTCCATGTCCACGACATCGTCTCCCTAGGTAGCTTCATGTGTCCTTTGTATTTATTCTCTATGATCTGCCAGAGACGTCTTATGTGAAAAATTTTCATTGATATACGACATATCTGTTTAACTTGTCAGGTTTGATTCTAAGACTGGACTGCTGACCGGGACAAATGATGGGACGCTTGTTAATTTTACTTTGAGACTACTTGGCAGGATGTCGGAAAACTCACTATGCATTGTTCTTCTCGTTTTCCAGGTGATTTGTTGATATTTTGCATATATGCACATTTTTATCATAGGTAATCTTCAAATGTTAGAGCTCAGGCCTCAATCACCTCGATGTGTGTTATACGTAATCAGAAGTTTGACCATCAGTTCTTGCCTTTAAAACCTTTCTAAATCTGAGTTCATGATCATCAGCCATATGACTTCTCTTTAGGCCTGATGCAGGAAGACCTATCTAAATCTTGCCAATCCAATTAGCATGTTTGGCTTCTTAAGTTTCCTATTTCGAATATTTCGACTCAGTTGACACAACCATGCTGCTGTAATTAGGCTTCCTATTTTTTATTGAGTTATGATTAGGTCTCCACTACAAACAAAAGACCATTTTGTTCTGTTTCAATTACTACCAGTGCTTTATAAATTGGTTGACTTACTGGGTGATGAAGCTGACTGGATTCCACTCCACTCGTGCAATTTTATCTATGTTGAACAGGCCATTGCATGCTTTCTCTGTTTCTTGCTGAGGCATTTCCTTGCTGGTTGGTACAAATGAGGTGGCAACGTCAAAGAAATGGTCTTCTGGTTGTAATAATTAACCTAAGGAACTCTGCTTCCTTGGTGTTGTATGATATGACCTCCCGCTTTCAAGAGTTATTAAAATACCAAAATTAATGAAGTACTTCTTTCACCTGGAGCACACAAATCCCGTACGGTTTGGACATTTTTGAAGATCATGCCGAGTAAGATTAATTTACACAGTTACTTTTTATATTGTAACCCATCAGGAGGAGAGAACCGATTGGCCCATGTTATCTTTCTGGAAAGCCAAGACAGAGGAAAAGACCATGTTACTGCTGACATGTCACCACTATATTTTTGTTATATGATTGTTGTCGATTAGTTAATATACTTTTATGGTTTAAAACTAAGGATTATAGACTATGATAAGTGATGCATCCATTTGTTATAATTGATGCAGAAATTCTTGCCTAGTCGACATGGTTTATTTTCCCTTTCTTTTTGGGAGTGTAGGCTTATGCGTATGAATGGCAGGCCATTCAAGAATAAATGGGACCCTTTTAACAATTTGCTTGCCCTTTTAGAGTTAGTTTGCGTATGATCATTGACCAACATTTTCGCTGGGTAAGAAGGAATTCATAAAGCACCAATTAACTGATTTATTTAGTAACACCAATGCTTGAGCTGGCTGTAGACGAGTCTGCAGTTTCAATCAAACGCTGGTGTTCCTTCATGAATTACCCTATATGGCTGTACATCTTCTATTAAGACATTTATGTACAATACGTGTAAAGAAACCTTCAATTTCTTGCTCAGCAATCAGAAATCCGGTAACGGTGTAAAGAACAGAGGAAAAAGCAAAATATAGTTTTCAAGTTTGAACACTGCAGAGGGTTCCTGCTATTTTCTTGCTCGATGATTTCATGAATATAACTGAGAAGATAAGTTACACAAAGTATCAGACTGTCAGCATGGTTCCTCTGAAAATCATTTGCAACCAATTATCCTAGTATGATCCAGTATTTGAAAACAGAAAGGTGGATAAAACCAAACTCAGGAAAATGCATCTGATGCATGACTGATACAAGAGGCAATATCAAAAGCTTCTCATTTTCCAAAAAGCATATCTCTCGTAATTCAAAGTGTAACTCCATAATAGGATCCACCAGCATTTATCATCTTCAGCAACCTAGTCAACATCCATAGCGTGTTCCTTCTCATTGCTACTGCTAGACCACAGTTTAATCGTCCGATCATGTGATACGGTTGCTATGTAACGCCCATCTGCCATAGATGATACAGCTATGTTACTTTATTTTGAATCACTAATTGTTATTCAAATGAAACCATCAATAAAGCCGCATTTAAATGCAGGAAATTTACTATTTTGATAGAACAATAACTATACTAGGGGATAATCTGAGCATTTTTCTTTTTCAATAACAACGTATCATCACCAATAAGGGAGACTGCTCCGTTTGGATAGTGGAGTGTTCTATTACTCATTATTTCATAATTACTTTTCACCTACTTTTCATTACTTTTTACTACTATTCACTACTATTTAAGATTTTATAATTATTTTTTCACTACTATTAACAGTATATCTGAGATCACCTCACTATCCAAACGCAACCTAATAACCCAGCATGTGAAAATACCCTACCTATTTGTCACAGGTAAACCCAGGAAATGACTAAATAACTTAAGCTGACATGGTATATTAATTTTTTTGAAAACCTACCATTTTGTAGAATAAACTAAGCCCACAAAAAGTATGACCTGTAGTATTTTAGATTATAAAATATGACAACAATGCTAGATATATTATGCAAGTGTAAAACATGAATACATCGAAAATAAAGCTACCCAAATACTAGAAGATATAAGGTAATTGGAGGGGGAGGGCAGCTCCACTTCCCTCCATTTATCAATGTCTTCAGATTCTTAAACAAGTGAAAATGGGAAAAGAAATCAGAATCTTGGCATATGCTTAACATTCTACAGTTAGGAACTTACCTCCGACAACATCTAGAGATGTGACTTTCGCTTCATGTCCAGCAAGTGTCTTCACAGGCTTAAAATCCCGAGCTGACCAAATCTAAAAAATATACACCCAGGATGAAATGATAAGTAAACAGCATAGGAACCGGAAAAAAGAAATACAAATAAAAGGTTAAGCTTCAATTTGTACATATGAATCGTGGTGATCAGAAAGGAACTGCACCTTAGCTGTCATATCATAGGAAGCAGTTACCAAGAAATATCCTTCCTGAGGCTCAAATTTTACTTCAGAAATTAGGTTGGAATGCGCTGGGATTGTATACAAAGATTTCTTCTTTCTCAGATCCCAGACTCGACAGGTATTGTCTTCACCCCCAGTGGCTAAATGGTAGCCATTGGGAGAGAAGCTAATTCCCAGAACCTGAAAAAGTAGATTAAGGTTGCATTTAATTGAGTCAGTTAAACATGCATGTACAGTACTTATACACATATATATATATATATAACACTGCAACCCACCAACACCCCTCCCTTTCTTGCCAGGGCTAAACAAGGAAAAACAGTAAAAAAGAAGATGAGTTTCAAGTCTCACTGGCTTGACATGGCCTTCTAAGGCGAGAATACTTCTGCCTGTTCGAAGGTCCCAAACACGAGCAAGTGCATCAAGTCCACAAGATGCTGCTAATGATCCATCATGGTGGAACGCTATCCCATAGACGCTCCTACTGTGACCTTCTTGAAGAAGCAACTCCTCACCAGTATCTACATCCCATAATCTCCATGTCTTATCAAAGCTAGCAGTGCCCAAGTACTTCCCTGATGGATGGAAAGAAATGCGCGCAAGACGGTCCAGATGGCCCTCAAATGTCCTCAAGAGAGATCCTTCAGTGTTCCACAACTTTGCAGTCCGGTCAGCAGAGGCAGTAGCAAGATGGTCATGCACAGGAGAGAATGCAACATCAGTAGCACGCTCTGTGTGTCCCTTCAACGTAGACACCTTTATCACTTGAGGCATGCTCCACAACTTACCAACTCCACTCAAAGAGCTGACAGAAGCAGCAATGTGAGGAATCTCATTAGTTTTATGTACCATTTTAGTTGGTAGCACATAAAATCTTCTGATATTATGTATATGTCCTGTGTACTTGGGTTATGCTTATTGTCATTAATAAAGTTTCTTTTTTACTGATAAAAAAAGTCTTCTGATACAATAATATAAGGACATCCATATAATATATTTCACTGCTAACCAAACACCTACTTAAAAGTTTGAAATGGAGATTATTTTATGACATTCCTCAACTAGTGTTAATTCCTATACACCATGAAAGGGGAGGGCTAATACTGAGGACTTGACATCATGCACTCTTTTAAACCAATTATAATCAGTTAAACAGCAGATGTGGCAATAAAGTGTTAACCAACAAGAAAGTTCTTGAAATTCACCAGATTTGAATTAGACACATACAAGTTTCTGCACTAGGCTGCCAATTGAAACTTAATTAGAAATGAGGAGGAAGGGAGATTAGGTCCCTTAAAATTCAACACTTTGACCAGAAAGGACAAAACACATGTTCTTTGGGGCATGTATTTTTTTTTTTTGATAAGTCTTTGGGGCATGTATTTTGGGGAGAGGGAGATATATATATATATATATATATATATATGGAGAGAGAGAGAGAGAGAGAGAGAGACCACGTAGCAAGCAGTTTTCCATCCCGTGAAAATGAACAACCAGAAAGTGGCCTGTCATCCCCAATCTCACTGCAGTCAAGCACCAATTTCTCTGATTGCTTCAGAGCCCAATCCATCTCAGCATCCACATCCTCATCTGGATCATCCCTTTTCCTCTGAGCGCGTTGAATACGCAAAGCTGCCCTCACAAGAGAGTACTTTGCAATGTTGACTCTAGCATCCAAGAGAGACTTTGTGCCTTCAGTATAAAAGGGGTACTGAACAATTTCTTCCTCAGCATCCACTTTTGAAGCAGAAGCTGCAGCCTCTTCCTCCTCATGAGCTCTCATCAGCTTTTCCAGCTGCCCTTCAGCATCTAGTTTTGCCATAATTGTCCGCAACCTCTCGCGTCTTTCCATCTCTCTTTCTCCAAAAAGGGTCATAGGTTCGCCAAGCTTGCGAAGACGTGTTCGGACAGCCATGTCATTAGTGGGAACCGCTAGAGCTTTAGCTCGCCGCTTCATCAAAAGCTCTTGAATTGCCCTTTCCTGCCTCTCTCTGATAAGTCTGCTCTCTTCTGATACCTCATACTCCCCAGTTGAACCAGTTGCAGTCCGGTTTGGGCCCAAGTCATCATGGTCTGAATCTGAGTCACTCATTCTCACCTCACCATTTTGTGAAACAGGTGGCCTTAGAACAGGAGGGCGGACGGGGAGAGGTGCCAATGGGCGGAGTACAGGAGGAGGAGGAATGGGAGCAATGGTAGGAGGCACAACCACAGGTGGAACTATTGGTGGGATTGGTTGGACTGGAGCAGCGTTAACAGCAGAAACAACAGTTTGACCATCAGGGACCAAATCAGAAACCACTTCAGGAGAAGTTGATGCAGGGACTTCTTCGTCGACTTCCATGGTACCTAGTCACAGAAAAATCAAAATAAAAATCAAAGGTTTAATAAAAAAAAGGAGCTTATAAGGTAAAATCAGAACTCCATTTCTCCGTTATTTGTTACGACTTCTTACCATCATTGAAGAAAAATACAAAGGAAAAAAAAAATTATACGTTCACTTGAACCAGTTCTATGACATACACCCAAGCATAAAAAAATCAACCCCAGCATTTAAAAATCTAGAATATAATTAAACAACTTCTATTCCATCAGCCATTATAAAGATAAAAAAAGTAGGAAAAAAAAAACTAATATTTCAATCAGCTAAATTAACAAACAAGTGGTGTTCCGGATAACAGCCCGAGGATAACACCACCTAAGATTTATTTTCCAACGTTCTCTACTACCATTTCTTTATTCCCTCTTGTTGCGATATGTTAATCAGAACGAAAAGAGTGAAAGATTAAGAAAAAAGCCCAAAGGTGTCCACAATTTCTCGCTAACCAAACAGAAAGCAGAGCTCCGAAACCCACAAATGAAACGGGAGAAAGTAGAAAAATGTTCATTCTTGAAGTGTTAACATTGGTGAGAAGAGATAAAGAGGACGTACCTCTTGCGGAGTCGAGGTGTTGTCACCAAGAGAAGGTTAAGGGTAGTTTCTCTTGTGAAAAGCTCAAACCTTTCGAGGATTAAGCAACAGCTTCTGATTTCAGGATTCGTAAGGAATTTTCAAAAAGAGAGTAGCACTTCTGGCTTCAGAAACAGGCCGACTGTTTTTTCTCTTCTACCGAGTGGTAAGCCGCATGGGTTTCGCTTGTGCTGTGTCCTGGAAATAATGGAAACAAAACCTCTTCACAACCACTATTTACACCGCACTCCACCCTCCACCTTTTTTTTTTTTCTTTTTTTATTTTAATTTTCCATTTAAAATTATAATAAATATATTCCATTCAAAAACTTGTTTCAATACGAATTCCCATCAAAACAAACTACTAATTTTCTTTTCTTTTCCTTTTTCAAATTCTTCAAACTTACTTTTAAAATAATTTTTTTAATGTACCTTTTTCATAAATTTAATGTAGAAATAAAGATAACATATATCATCAACTCACGTCATTTTATAAATTTATTTTTATAAAATTTATTAATAATTAAAATATTTATCTTTCTTTATTCAAAGTTTTGTTTTTTGTTTTTTTATTGATTTAACTGTAACTCAAACGGCGTGTTTTCATTTTATAGTAACAAATGAGAGGTTGAGCTGTGGATTCTAATTTTTTTTAGCTGGAGCCTATTAATGAATGCCATTTTCTGAGAAAAAAAAGGAAAAAAAAATTGCAATAATTTAAACGTGACTTACAGTATTACGTTGTCATATTAAGTTCTAGATTTATTTTGATGGGATCTTTGCATATGTAGCATGTCTCTTTCAAGAAATATTCACAACATTCTCAACATTAGGATAGTCATTCTCAATATTCTCTCAAATATTCTCAACATTTTCAGAACTTCCATCAATACTTCAAAATTCTCTCACCATCGAATACAGTATACTCAACACCAGCATTAGGATTCTTACATACACCGCAACACATTTATGGAGCCAAGTTTATCGAACTAACATAGTAATAATGCATGTCCCAACGGCACGAGCCATGTTCAAAATCTGCAATATCTTCCCGAACAAACTACAAAATGCAGCTTAAACCGAGCATGGAGAGGACTTGGCTGAGAATATATCACATCACGCTATTACACGCTATGCTTCATGCAGATAACCAAGAATATAACAAACTCAACAACATATTATATACTCCAAAGCTTCACAAAGTCAACTTCTCCCAACTCCATGGATTTCCAGCTCTGCTGAATCTGGTAATGGTGTAGCAGCAAACGCTCAGCTACAACTGCCTAGAGGCAGTGTTCTTTTTTTTTTTTTTTTTTTACCTAAATAGTCATTCATAAGCAAAATTTGTGGCCCTCCTTCCCCTACCATTTTTCCACCCACGACCCATTTGATAGTCATTTCCCTGAAACCTTGAAGTTTTATACCTTGACATGTACCGATCAGAGACTTCTTTCCTCCTGCTATTGTCATCCCCACCAGCTATTTCACCATTCACATTATCTAACTCATTATAATTTTTCTCCCACTCATTACACTTATTTTTCCACCGATTCCATCCCCATGAATCATTCTGATTACTTCCCCATCCATTATCTTCCATGGCCTCATTACTCTGACCATAATTATGGTCCCAAGGATTATTGTTGTTATCCACGACTTGGTTACAATCCCCATATCCGGGATGCCGAGCTAAGTCAGTGGCTTCTCTTGAGTCCTCTTCAGCTTCTCCCCATCCAGTGCAAGGAAATGACTGGTTCAAGAGCAGGGAATCACCAAGAACCACAGCCTTCTCATCTTCATCTTCCTCGAATGGAGCCTTGGGCTCCTGTTCCAAGTCCAAAAGCAATTCAGGATCTATGCTGGAGTTCCAATCTACTTCTTCAATATACTTATCCGGGTCAGGCAATGATATGTCACAGGGAAGGCCATTAATCTCTGCCCAAAATCTGAATTTTGCATTGTGAAATGCCTCTTCACCAGCAGAGTCATTCCATTGAACCACATTGTCATAGAGGTACATACACTTCTTGGTTTCCAGGAGCTTTCTCCATGGAACCAAACCAATTGATGTGCAGAATTTTTTCTCCCATGGAGGCACAGACGACTGTGAAGTATCTGAAAAGAAAAAGGAACAAAAGGAAAGTTCAATCATGCATGCAAGGATACTCCATTAATTTCAAGTAAGAAAAAGAATCAGCAGTATGCAGCTCCTATAAGATAATATCAGAGTTAACAAGAATAGAAAGAGATTCGAAAAATACAGAAAAGATCTCCCCAAGTCATTGGAACCTTATAGACGTATAGTAAATCACCATATGGCCGATCCCTTGAACCATGGTAAAGCATCCAGTGTGTGTAAGTTCACCATTCACAGATTCCATGTTCACCAGCATCATTTGCCAATTTTTGGAGCACTTTCCACATCATTGAATCACTTTTTTCAAAATTGACATCCAATAAACATATCCGTACTTTTCTATCATCTTATGCTCCCCAAATGAGGCAACTCTTTGCGTGTGCATACGGGAGAGCGAGAAACAAGCAGAAAATGACAATAGAAGGATTAGGTAAAATATTAGAAAAGGCAATGTGAGGAAATTCCTTTGTACAGCTTTTTTTTTTCCCCTTAGAAGCAACACCTTTAATACAATTAACAAAAATCCTTCGCAGATTCCATGTTCACCAGCATCATTTGCCATTTTTGGAGCACTTTTCCAGAATCACTTGTGTCAAAATCAACATCCAATGTGCATATCCATACTTGTTAATCTTAAATTCCTCATACGAGGCAACTCCTTTTATACAACTAGCATAACTCCTTCACAGATTCCATATTTATACGTCATTTACCATTTCTGGTGCACTTTCCCCATCATTGAATCATATTTTCAAAATCAACATCCAATATGCATATCCATACTTGTTAATCTTATGCTCCCCATATCATGGTGAGCCACAAACTCAAACAAGGTACCAAGTAACCCATCCAAAATCTGAACATCCCTTCAACACATCTCGAATCAAGATTCATCACTAATAGATGCAACTTTTGTTATATACCAATTAGATTATAAAATACTTCAGTCGCATCTGAAATTGTGTTTATATAGATTATAAATACTTCAGATCATAAACAAATAAAGTCTCCCAGCCAAAAACTTCAACAACACCCCAGCTTCAAGAAGGGAGCATCACGATACATGCGATGTAACAACACCTCCAACATCCAATATCCAATCTCCATAATCAAGAAGCAAACGAGACGAAAAGCTCAATACTAAATGATCATAAGAAACCGCCTTGATCATAAACCGTCCCAAATTCTGCAAGAAAGACGTTATATCATGACCCAAAACCTGACAACTACACATGTACAGAAACACGGAGGCGGCTATATAAAGTTCTGAGAAGAAGAACAAGAAAACCCACTTTCTTGAAGCAAAATTCATTAGGGAAGAACCATTTATAAAGAAAACAAAACTAATTTTTCCTCTAATATCCAGGAAAAAAACATAATGAAGAATTATAAAAACCTACATAGGAAACATACCCACAGGTGGCTTCCAGTTCTGTGATCTTGTGCCCTGGGTTTCTTTATGATGAACTCCACCTTGCTGTTTTCTCCAACGACCCATACTTAAACAGGCAAACCCCAAAGACAAACACGCTCAAAGACCAAAGAAAATAACCCAGAAAAGTGAAGCTAGAGAGAGAGAGAGAGAGAGAGAGAGAGAGAGAGAGAGAGAAAAGTCAGAAATGGGTTTGGAGCAGCAAACAGAGACGGAATCTGCAATTCTCAGCAGGGCAAATAGCAGGTGGGTTTGTGGCTAAAACCGAAGGCGTGGTCTGATCGGGCAAAGAAGACGCAGACTTTAAGCAATAGAGGAATTCCCATAAAAGTGATGAGGGATAGGGAACCGTCCGAGGTTATTGATACGTGTGATGCAAGCATATTAGTTCAAAGAAAAAATTATTCTTTTCGTCGGCGGTTTTTTATTTGTAAAGCTTATCCTTTAATTTCATCATTTCAAATTTCAATTACATGAATTAATGTCAAATATTCTAAGTGATTTTATCAATGATTTATTTAATTAGCAGAAGCAACAGATCCTTTAGACAAATAACGTTTAGAATAAAAATAAAAATTTTCTTTTTTAAACAAGTCCTTTACATTTTCCCACCCTTGACTTTTCGACAAATCAAGATTATTGCATCGACTGCTTATCGCGTTAGAATTTTGACACTTTATGTTTAAAAAAAGAAAGAAAGAAAGAATTTGAGACATTAGAATGATGGAAGAAGGCACGCCCCCTTGTAATCTAAGGAATTCAATTTCGACAAACCTTGCAAATCTCGATTTGCTTTTTCTAAGTTTCAAACAAAAGTACAAAAGGTAGGACAAGACAAGTAATTCTAGACTCCTTTGATTATATAAAATTAAATTATCTTATTTTATTAAAAATTATTATAATTATTTTAAATTATTATATAAAATATAATAAATAATTTAAATTTTTTTAAATTTTAAAATAAAAATAATATTATAATAATATTTTATTATAATTTTAATAAAATATCTCATCTTATTTTACCTGAACATAACAAAATAAGTCCTAAAATCTCTCGCGAGGATTTTTTTTATTTTGAAATCACTTTCACGAGGAATTAAAAACACTCTCTTAAACGTGAGGGAGCGTTTAAGATAAAGGTCTTGCAATAACATTAATAACATGAAAATGGTCAAAGCACGACATACTTCCCCTTTTTTATTCTCAAAATTCTTCACTAGAGTTACATATTTTTCTCTTCTTTGAACGGTAACTCTCACCTTTTCCCGTACAAAGATTTAATCCTTGCGTACTTACCTTTATTACTCAAAACGCTGCCATGTACACTTCCTCTAATGAGACACTAATCAACTCTAGCTGCTGCTGATAATGTGCTATTTTCACATTATCTGAGGCGTTATCTACCTAAAAACCAAAGCATTGGCTACAGAAGACAAGTCATAGCATCCTAACCTATATGATATTTAATTTTTCGAAAAAAAAAGGTAGGGGAAAGTGTTTGGATGTGACTGATTGACAGATTACTTACCAAACCCCTTTAAAATGGCCACGTAAGGTGCCTACCCCGTCATCCCGTTCGCTGATGCCCCCGTTGTGCAACCTTTCTCTGTTCTACGAGAGGCTACGTACGACTACGATGGTGAGGTTCCCAAGTCCGTTGAAGATGATGTTCTCCATCGCTCGCTTCTCTCTCTACTTCCAGTTCGTCTTCCTTACCTTGCAGGGATTCGACGATCACCGAGTGCTCGCCCTACCAAAGACGTCGGAAAAGTCATCTCTTCAAATGCGTCCGGGCGCACCTTTCAAGATCGCTCTCTTCGCGGACCTGCATTTCGGGGAAGCCGAGTCCACCGACTGGGGACCGGGCCAGGACGTGAACTCTACAAGAGTCATGAAAACTGTACTGGACGATGAAACTCCAGGTAAAATCTTGATCTTTTATATCACCTCTGTAGAGTTCAAACAAATGGACGATTGAATAACGTCTCTATTTCCGATGAGGTCTAAAGACTCGAGTCATACAACGCGCGACGCTTTTTTCTAATTTCGGCTAGATTTATTTACATGAGTTGATCATATTATATAGCTGTGAGTAATGAATCTTACTGGCGGCGGCTATGGAGTTCATGTTCTTGATCGTCGCTAATATTCAGCCATCAAGTTTCCCCCTTTACAACGTTGCCATGGATTGCAATGCAGAAACAAAGATAGTTGGCGTGGTACGTAGATAAGATGAAGATCGACCGCTGTTCATGGGGGGGGGGATATATATAATTCTTTCTCGAACAGTTGTAGTGCATAGGGTTAAAGTCAACTGTATATAGTACGTATTTGGCGCTATAATTTTCTTCCTTCCATCAATCTCCCTCTCCCCCCTTCGTATCAAAGGCGTTAACCCAGCTCCTTTTATTATTCCTAGTTTGTCTGGTTTCGGACGCAAATTTAATGGTTCAATTCTTCGAGTACTTTGTAATAAGGCCGACAATTTTATGACATCATCCATAAAATTAATATCAAGCCGACAACATTAAACTAATGGATTGAAATTAAGAGATCTGTTCTTTTAAAGATTCACGAGTTGAATTCGAATTGACACGAGACATAAAAAGTTGAAAATTATTATCACTAACAAATTATTAAGATTGATTCGTAGAAGGCACGCAAGACGAGCACATGAAAACACGAATTATTATTTAAAAAAAAAAAAACACGAATTATTGACCGTAATTTCAACCGCATCCTAATTGGTAATTTGGTACCCAAAAAAGCCAAAGAATATACCCAAATCCTCACGTGTCATTTCAGCGTTCTTCCCACCCACGTACCATACCTACCGCAACCGTCATCTGGTCGACAGCAACAACCCATCCCTGCTCTTTTCTCTGCTCTCCGACTATGGAGATCAGCTTCCCAACCCCAGGCAAGTTCATGATCTTCTTCTTCGCCTGCTTCTCTCTCTGCTTCCACTTCATCCTGGCCGTCGGATCCGAACACCAAGAAGTGCTTGCCCTACCGACGAGGCCGAATAAGTACAAGCACCTCCAAATGTGGGCGGGGGAACCCTTCAAAATTGCTATCTTTTCTGACCTGCATTTTGGGGAGAACGCCTGGACGGACTGGGGGCCTCGCCAGGACGTCAACTCTGTAAAGGTCATGAATACTGTTCTGGACGATGAAAATCCAGGTAATTTTAATATAATTTCTACTACCTCTCATGACAAGAGAGTCACATATTTTCAAAATAGTAGTTCACATTTTATTTTATTTTTAACAATGTACCATTTGATTGAGCCTTCAGTCATTTTTTTTGTTTTATATTAATAATTACAATGCCGTGTGTATTTTCTCAATTTATTTTCTAAAATTTACTTTTGATCGCTCACAAGAGCAGTCAGTGTAAGGGGGGGAGGTTGTCTGGCATCACAATTCTGGGACAACTGAACTTAAAAACTAGTTCATGTGCGTCCTAGTGAGGTGCCCATACCAGAATTAGGGAGTGAAAATGGTTATATTGTTCCTTTCAAAACTTTTTTTTGATCGGTAAACAAGATTTTATTGGTCAAAATTCTTCCTTTCAGAATTAGTATATTCAACATTTCATTTCTAAGTTGTGAATGGAGAGAAGAGAGAAAAAAAATACTAAATTTCTTATTTGGGAGCTCAAGAGAAAATGGATAAAAGTCGTGTAGAAAAGAAAAGGAGAACAAGAAAAGACTTAAAATGGTCTGAAGAGAGAATAGAAAAATGTTATATATTATGAGTTTTTTTTGCTAGATAAAAATCTTTTTCAATTTTGAGTTTTAAAAACTTTTTGAGGTCAAAGTTTAAGATTTTTTAAGAAAAATTCAAATTTGTAAAAGATTTGGGGCTAAAACTTGGATTTAGGATAAGTCTAAATATATGGATTTTTAATTTTATAAAAAATATGTTACGGTAGATTTATTGGTAGTTATTTTTTAAACTTTTGAGGGACCAGAAAGAATTTTATATGATCACACTCTTAAATCACTACTCTTCACCTTGGAACGCACTGGTCTCCCTGTTTGTTTCTCTGGGATTGATCTACTCTTGCAACCAGGAAATTCTATAAAGATGATTATCTCTTAAGAGGAGCACCCTTTTTAGTTCCCTTTGGAAGGATTTCAATATGTTTTGTTAGACCTCCTTATTTCTGCACCCACAACTTAGTATGGGTTAGCTCTTCAACATGTTGTTAGTGTCAAAGGAGTATCTTGTTCTTTCTAAGTCGGCTCACTTACCTGGTCCCTCTTCGTTAGCCCACAGGAGCAGAAAAGGTATCAAGGCATGCTGGTGCCACTTAGACATAAATGATTTTCATTTCCCATTTCTAACAACTTGCCTTTGGAATAGATTCTTGAATTTTGCAGGAAAAATAAGAATCATCCAAAGGCATGAGAACTCTATGAATTAGTTATTGACCTTTTCAGTTAATGTGTTATTTTTTTCTCTAAATGCAACATGAAGGAATCTTAATACACTGTCTTAATCTTCCATCTAACACTGTACTAGCAAGCTGCCAACAGTTTATCGCATGATGACTATCACCTGTGGTAGATCTCAAGTTCATTCTCTTTGTGTTATTAATATTTTGATTCCTTCATTTTATTTGTACGTTTGTTTCTTTTGGTTGGTTTCAAATTTTAATGAATTGATTGTAGAGCAGATTTTGTTATATACCTTGGAGATGTCATTACGGCAAATAATATACTACTTGCAAATGCCAGCTTGTATTGGGATCAGGCGATCTCTCCAACAAAATCCAGGGGTATTCCATGGGCCAGTGTGTTTGGAAACCACGACGATGCACTGTTTGAATGGCCAATGGAATGGTTTTCAGCCCCTGGAATTCCTCGACTTATTTGCCCAGAAGCGAACTCAACACATTCAGGTTAGCATGAAGTTTGAAATATTGAGTAAATAAGATTTGCAACCAGTCATCACTAGTAACAGGAATCGAGCCTTGGGTTGTCTGTGTTTCCTAGAATTATGGTTTGTTTTCATTGTTTCAGGCATCTGCCTCTCAGTGCTGGCTTATTCATGCAGACAATTATAAAGAATATGGAAAGTACAGAAGCAAATGAACTGTCATTAACCCCCCTTTAAGTTGGATATACATTCCACTTTTTAAGTTGTTTATATAATCCATGATCATAGCCGCAAAACACTGTAGCTTTTCTATTCAAGAGTAATGAATATAAAAAGTGATATCATGGTAATATGCAGCTATGTCGATATTATCTCATGGGAGATTTTACAAACTTTTTTGGGGTTAGGGAATTAAAATAATTTGATCTTATCTTGTCTCTAATGTGGCCATAATATTTGGCAGGAGCAGAAGCATGTAGCTTCAGAGGCACACATCGTCTGGAGTTGATGAAAGACGAGATTGACCATAATGCACTATCTTTTTCCAAAACTGGTCCTAAAGAACTTTGGCCTAGTGTATCAAACTATGTTCTCCAAGTCTCATCATCAGAAGGTCCAAAGTCACCAGTGGTATACCTGTACTTTTTAGATTCTGGCGGTGGGTCCTACCCAGAAGTTATATCAAGTGCCCAAGCAGATTGGTTCCGGCATAAATCTGAAGAGATCAACCCTGACTCAAGGTATGTGGAAGAATACAAACACAACTCTCTTTTGAACTTGCTTTCAGTGAACATTATTACTGCAGAACACAATATTTTGGAAAAAAGATTTAAATATATAAATTATACTTCATTGTGTTAAATGGTTCCAAAGAAAAAGGAAACAAAGCATAGAAGACTAGGAACCTTGGTGGAGATGTTTTTGCTTTAAGAGAGAATGGAAAAGAAAAAATAATTTATTGTGGCGAACAGTTGTAATTGACTATGCTGAGGTTCACCGATTAGATGGAATCTATTCTGATTTTTTTTTATATGTTTGCCCCATTTCTTGTCCATCGAATTAATTATATCTGACAGGGTGCCTGAGCTAATATTCTGGCACATTCCAAGTCAAGCATACAAGAAGGTTGCTCCATGGTTTGGAATACACCGGCCTTGCGTGGGCTTAATTAACAAGGAACGTGTTGCTGCTCAAGAAGCTGAATTGGGTATCATGAAACTTCTTACCAAAAGGCATTCTGTCAAGGTAAATGTTGTTTATGCGTAGATGGTACCATAATCATTTTTGAGCTCTACAGCAATGAAATCCTGATATGTGGCTTTGGACTGATGGACATAAACGGGTTCATGCTGAGTTGTTTCCCTGTTTCATTGTGGCAGGCAATATTTGTTGGACACAACCATGGATTGGACTGGTGTTGCCCCAACGAGAAACTCTGGCTGTGCTTTGCAAGACATACTGGTTATGGTGGCTATGGAGACTGGGCTAGAGGAGCTAGAATTCTAGAAATCTCCCAGAAGCCCTTCTCGGTTAAATCTTGGATAAGGATGGAGGACAATGTAGTACACAGTAGAGTCGTTTTAAGTCCTTAAGTCCTATATATATTACCTTGTGTACAAATATACAAAGGAAGATAAGCCAGTTTGTGTATATGTGTGTGCATATGCCTTTTAGAGTGATGTGACATTTTCAACCATTCAACATTATAACCCCTCATTTCTGTCATTATGAAATAAAAATTAAATATTGTTATTAGGTTAAAGTTTTAATCATTAAGTGAAAAATTAATCTTTTCATTAAATTACTATACAATTAAAATTAGAAGGTAATATATATTAAGTGCAAAATTATAGCAAGTCTCTAATCCCTATCCAGAAGCTCTCTGAAGCGCATCTCCATGGTATTGTTTCTCTGTAATAGGTGTCTTTCTTTCTGTGTAAACTTTATCATCTTAAAGACTTAATGCACCGACCATGGCCAATAGCATCATGGCTCCGCCGTTCTCCATACTTAGAGATAAGATTAATAAAATAAAATAAAATATGAAAGAATACTAAATGAACATTCTAGAAGTAAGCATCATAATACTACTCCAAATTTTCTAATGAATATCTAAATGAGGTGAAGCTATGCATTAATTTTGGCAAATGAGGGTGTGCATGCAATCATAATGACAGTGAGGCTATATTACAATGAAATGCTTCTTTTCCCTTTTGATAATCCAGAAGAGCCTCTTTGTTATGACAAGTTGGTATTCTGTTTTTACATAATCAAACCAAAGCATATGCAATTTGATTTTTATATTGTGCATGCTCAGATAGTCATCTTGTTAAAAATATCTGAGTAATGAAAAAAAGTTGCCAACTATCCTCAATTTCTTTCACAAAAAGCTTCTCTGTAGCATCCTATACTAAAATTTTGCAAGGTACAAACCATTTCATATTTACATAATCTATAACGAGAAATGATAGTTACAGTCGTGAGTGTGCAAACGTCGTGTAATCACTTTGAAAAAAGTGAATAAATAAAGGACTTACATAAAAAAATCATTTTTTAATAGTGAATTTCATTCTTTTTCAAAGCAATTGTACGGCACTTGCGCACTTTACGGCTGTATGTAGCATTACTCATCTATAACTCATGACTGAATCCAATGGAGCAGAATTGCTTTTCCAATTCTCCTAGCCTTGCCAAATTGATCGATCCGGTCCTCTTCACAAAAATACTCACAATTAACAGAATAACGGACATTTACATTGCTTGAGCAAAATTTGAACAATTTTCTTGACATCAGTAGTTATTTTGCTTACTAAAGTATCCCTTTTACTCCATCATAGCGGGAGAGAGTTTTGCAGTCTACTCATGAGAATGGAGGGCTTGAAACGTTGCCCCATTGATAGCCTACCATTATTGCCACTTTAATAGAAAAACGCTTTCTACCAAAAGAAAGAGAAAGAGGAAGAACTCTTCTGCATGGGCAATTAACAACTCAAAAGGCACTTTATTCTCTTCCCACAAGGACAACTCATTGTAGCCCAATTTTGTTAGTCGAGTTCCTAACCCCAAGTTCCTTAAGTTTCAAGTTAAATTTCTCTACATTAATAGCTCTGTGTCGGGACATTAAGCAGCTCAAAGCCATTTTGCCCTCTAAGCTGGGCCACAGTGGGAAGCTAAAGTTCCATTATCTTGGACAAGTCAAGAACTGTTCACATGGTTAATGATCGAAAAGAAGGGGACCAATGGTGCCATGACTTTGGATATCAGTGATTGTCCCATTATTTTTATTATGTCTTTAACCTAATCTACCTAAAAATTTGGTAAGCATTACAGATTTTGACTGATTTTAAGAGCTGTTTGAACTTTTAATATGTGATCCAAAAAACATTACTTACTAGTGCAACATTGCAAAACCACCGCAGAAGAACGGAGAATTCATACCAAATTCCTAATATGCTCAAAACATCATACAAAGAGTGTTCCTTTTTCTTTTTTTCTTCTTTTGATGTGGTTCAACAAGATGGGAGTGAACCCCAACCTGACCCTACCACCTTACCTATCGTCAAACATGTGTTGAGGTCTTATTTCATTTTTTGTTCTTTTTTTCCTCCTTTTCTTCTTTGGTTGGTTGGTTGGTGGGGAAGAAACTGACGAGGCCAATCCAGTAATTGACATAAACGGACGTTTGAACTGGTCAGGGGCAGGTTTTGAAATAGACAGTTGAAAAGAGAGAGGGAGGCAGAGGGGACCCTCATGAAGTTCACAGAATTTGCTCTTAAGCCACCATGCTGCAGTCATCACAATTCACAAAGTATCTGCATAAGCCTCTTCACACCTCACTCCAAAGAGTACTGGGTATGCTTTTCCCTGCACTGCTCTTGCTTCCATTCTCACTTCCTGAGCACATATCATTTGGTCTAGAAAACAAGCACAGGCTATAGAAAAACACCCTTTTGTGGTTATCTTAGATAACAATGTCAGTGGGATTTATGTCTATCAAGACCGTGAAGTGGGTCAATTCTGAATTTAGATGCTTTGACATTTTCTTTCTTCGTTTAATTTATGTTCTTCTTTTAGGTAAAGTCAATGGTGCTCTTCTGTGGCTGATACTTGATAGTGTAAAAGGTAAGATTCTCTGGGCTGCTCTGAAATGAAATTATTGTACTTGATATGTTTCCTATTATTGTTGTACTCCCTTTGTTTGATGAAACACTGACCTCGGTGATTCTTTTCCTTGGTTAGATTGAGTAATGTATGTTCTTTTAAGGATACCCGTTAGTAATCGTTTTATCAACTGAGTCTCAGACAGAAGCATTACTGGTATTAAAATTTTTAATTTTGGCACTTCCAAATTTGGTCAGTCCAAAAATAGGTTTAATCGAATGGGCTTGGCAAACTGAAATAGTGTGATAAACAGAATTAATTATCTGCTGGTTTTGTTTTCCGCTGAGAAAAACTTCTATGGAGTAAATGTAATACGGTTGTTTATGGGTTTTTTTTTTCTGTCTCAAATGAAGGGTCAGTTGAAGAGTAAATACTCTGATCAATACGATCTTATGAATCTTCAATGGCCAAGACCAAGTGCTGGTTTGGTTGGTTAACCAGGCTCCTAACTTCTGAGGCAAGAACGAAACTTGAAAAGGTTGATTTACACTCTTCTACTTTCAATAATTGGAAGATGATTTCCAGTAAGCTTTTTGGTTATCTTCGTATTCCTTGCACTTTTCAGAAATCGAAGAGGTGGAGATGGTTTTTTGGAAAGGTTAAACATAAGCAGTACCCTGCACTCTTAGCACCACAGAGAACACTGAGCGAAGCAACAGAAGAGCAGAGAAAGCATGCTTTGACTGTTGCCATAGCAACAGCAGCTGCAGCAGAGGTTGCAGTGGCGGCTGCTCATGCAGCAGCCGAGGTTGTCCGGCTCGCAGGCGCTTCTCAATCTTGCCAGCGCTTCATGAAGCAAGATAGAAATTTGGCTGCCATTAAGATTCAAAGTGCTTACCGGGCACATCTTGTGAGCTTTTTCAAGTCTTTGCTCCATCTTTCTCCATACCCAACTTTTGTCTCTAATTTATTTGGATATAGACTTGTGGCATCTTCTGCATTCCATTGGAACTTGGATGATATTGTTGTTGCTCTAGCTTCTAAAAAAGTATATTTCTTTTACCTTCAAATTAATCACGTTTATTTTTTCAAAATTTACTTCAACTGATATGCTAAATAAGTTGGTAAACTCCAGTGAGAATTGGAAGTCATTCAACTGTAAAGATCTCCAAATACTTCAACGCGTTCAAATGCTTCTTAAAATACTGAGTCTTATATTGCGAATTCAAGCGCAATGCCAATTTGAATACTCAAACCATCCAGACCGAGTAACATGGTTTTAAAGTCACAATTAGTCCGCCTGCCATGCTCTATTCAAACACAGCAATAACACTATGGACCACTCATTGGAGAAGAAGGACATGTACATGCTCTTTTCTTCCCTTTATTTTTTGTGGGATTTGGAGAAAAGATGCAGGATTATCAGAACGATTGTTATCTTTTATTGGTTATATTGAACTAAAGCACTTCTCATGCCTGACTTGAATTTCAAATGGGAGTGAAACAGGCAAGGAAAGCATTGAGAGCATTGAAGGGACTGGTGAGACTTCAAGCCATAGCTCGTGGACGAGCTGTGAGATGCCAAACAGTTACATTGGAGCGTTCGCCACCCAGTGCAAAAAGACAGGCAGAGGTACAGGAAAACAGCATCCCTTCTGCAGATGCAAGCCGCAGAGATTGTTATAAGAAACAATTTGACAGGGCAAAAGATGAGTTTGTAGAAGAGGACACAAAGGTAATGAGATGATTCAAATAAAAGATTAATGCCTTTTAAGGTGCTTCCAAAAGAAACTTTTAGCAAGAATGAGTTCTGATAACCCAAGAAGAATCATAGAGACCCTTTTATGTCATTGTTAATGAAAGAACTTCCCTATAAAAAGGAAAAAAGTACAACAACTAAGGGGATCCCAATCAATATTTCTCTGTTTTTCTTGGTATTTATATAAGTTGCATGCAAGTGTTAGTAGATGTTTGTCTTTCAAACTTCAGAGAGAACTTCTTAACCCATAGGAGAAGAGGTTACCATTTGTATAGGGGAATGATTTCGAAATAGACCTCCAATAAGTTTGCATGGTGAAGACCTAATGCCTATGGACTTCTTCACTTTGAAATTTCTCCTAAATAAATCGGTTATTTGATGCTACTGCAAATCAAATTTGTGCTAATGATGTTTATTGATTTTGCTGATATGGTTTACTGAAGATTTGGTTATGGGCAGCTTGAATGCAGCAGTCAGAGAAGTTGGGACCGGAGCATGGTTTTGAAGGAAGACATGGATGCTCTATGGTTAAGAAAGAAAGAGGCCATTACCAAAAGAGAGCGCATGAAGAAATATTCATTTTCACACAGGGTAATTTTATCTGCTATGATATTTCCTCTTATGCTTTGGTGGCTGATGACTAGAACCGAGCCATAGATATCCGAATCCTATATGTAATTTACTACCATGTAAGGGTGTAAATTTAAACCGAAAAATCGGTAAATCGGACCGGACCGGACCGGTTTTACCGTTTTGAATCGGTCCGGTCCGGAACCGGTTTTTATAATTCATAAACCGGTTGGAACCGGTCCGGTTTCGGTTTTAAGATTTTTTGGACCGGACCGGACCGGACCGAACCGGTTGATAAAAAATATATAAAAAATAATATTTTATATATAAGTTTTATACAAAATTAAAATTATATAAAATATTTTATATATATTAATATATAAGTTTTATATATAATGTATAATTATATGTGAAATTTTTATATATAATTATATATCATATATGAAATAATTTCATATCATAATTTATAAAATATAACATAAAATGTTAATTTAAATATGAACATATGTAATTTGTTTGATTATATACTATTAATATAATTATATATAAGATAATGTTATTATAAAATAAAAGTTTAATCTTAAAAATGAAAATATAATTGATCATGTATTATATAGCTATACTACTTATAAAAAAAAATGTATTATATATCTATACTAATATATAGTTTATCACTAATACTAATATATACTAATATATAGTTATACTAATATATAAGTTTATAACTTGTACTAATAATCTAATATAGACTATAGTTATAATTATATTAATAGTCTAATATAGATTAATAAAAGTATAATAGATTTTTTTAAAACAATTTTTTTTAAACATATTTTTAATGACAAAATGTCAAACTTACATTTAAAAAAAATCGGAAAACCGGACCGGACCGGACCGGAAATCGGTAAAACCGGAAGTACCGGTTTATGAGGGTAACCGAGGCGTAATTGGTTTTGAAAAATACAAAACCGGTCATACCGGTTCGGTCCAAGATTTTGTCTAAAACCGGACCGGACCGGACCGGTTACACCTCTACTACCATGTCGTTACCAAATGTTCTTGGTTCCTAGTTTCCTGTTCTACTGACAACTAAAAAGATAACAAAACAAGTTTCTGGCCTTTTCTCTCGTATCTAATTTTCATGACAATTATATGTTTCTTAGGAGAGTAGAAATGCTCAAATGCTGGAGGAATCAGTGGACAACAAGAAATTCGGAAAGAGGAGCTGCCGGCTAGAACAACTGTTAGACAAAGAGCAGGCATGTAATATGGAAGGAGTGGGTGAAAGGAATGGGCAAAAACAAATTAAACCCAGAAATGAACGGAAGCAAGTTTCTCTAGGACTGGATTCACAATGGTCATTCCCAAGGAGATCTTTCTGTCATGCAAAACAGAACTCAGCTGGTAATGAAAGTTTGATGCCAAATTCTCCCATTTTTCGAACTTACATGAGTGCAACAGAATCTGCCAAGGCAAAACAAAGGTCGTTAAGCACACCAAAGCAACGGATCATAGGGTATTTGGATGGATGTTTTGATCACAACTTTGCAAACAAGAATCATGAGCAGGACTACTCGTTTTGGTCTTCTTTTAATACTGGTACCAATGACGGTAGAGGTGTTTCTCAGTAGGCATGCATCTTCCTGCAACATGGATCATCCTTGCTGAGTCTAAAAACAAGTTCAGTCCAATGGGTTTTTCAGGAAAAAAAAAATTAACAATGTCGCAATTATTACACAAACCCGTTTACGTTTTTAAGACAAATAATCATGTCAAAGTTTATTTCGAGTTGGTTTTTGAGAGGGAGAGGAATTGAAGTACCTTCATGCCATATTCATCTCACAGCTACTTTCATATATACATACAGTTTATCATGAACTACGTACGATATCATGATCGCCTTATAATCTCAATGGAAATATTCACAATTAATTGAATCCTTCTGAGGCTAGTTTTGTAATTGGATATATGTTTATACCATTTCTCTGGACATTTTGTAACACTATATATTTTGGTGGAATAACAAACAAGAAGCTTTTAATTATGGAACATGCATGGTACTTGTACAAAAATTTTAGTGCAGGGACCCGATATATAAAACAAGAAGAAAGCTCATAAATATGATTAACTGACAACTTCAAATTGGGGACGAGCATTGACTCAGTCGATTGACTCCGAGTTCGACCCGATTTGTGTACGCTCAGATCTGACTCCAATTTTGACTTGTCGAAATGGAGTTAGATTTGGGCTTTCAGTTTTTTATTTAACTTCATATTTAGCTCACAAAAAATTAAGAATGGGCTTTCAAATTTCAAAGTTTCTAAGAAATTTAAAACTAAAACTAAATCATTCACTATTAATTTACTTTTATACTAATATCTAACTTATTTTTATGCTAGACTTATACTATAATGTCTAATTACACGTTGTCATGTTATAATATTACATGTTATTTTGTATCTAGTTACATGTTATTATACGATAGTATTACATGTTATTATATTATACTAATGTCTAACTTATTTATAACTTATTTCTAGTGTTTAATTATATGTTATTATACCTTAGTAAATTAATATAATGTGTTATTAACTTATTATACTTAGACTTATTAGTTATTTCTATAATAGCGCATGTCTAATTTATTTCTATACAAGACTTATACTATAATGTCTAATTACATGTTATTACACTTAGTAAATTAGTATATGTGTTATTAACTTATTATACTAGACTTATTTAAATACTAGTCATGTCTAACTTATTTCTATACTTGATTATGTATGCTAGTAATACTATGATGTTTACACATACTAAACTATCATTAGTCTATTTATATTATAGTTTAAGTATATTATTTTATAATAATTAGCTCATACTAGTATATTATTGAATTTAACTATATTAGTTCTAGTTATATAACAACATAACTATATTACTATATATGATAAATATATAGATAAATATATATTTTTATAACATATGTACATATGTACAATATTGGAGGACAAAGTCGGAGTCGGAATCAATCCATATTATTGAATTTAACTATATAAGTTCTAGTATGTAAGTACATAACTATATTAGTATATATGATAAATATATAGATAAATACATATTTTTATAACATATGTACATATTTACAATATTGGAGGACAAAGTCGGAGTCGGAGTCAATCCAGTGACACCTCTGACTTAAAAAAAAAAAAAAAAAGCTGACTTTGACTCTGTTTTGTCAGAATCAAAACGGAGTCGGATTCGAAATTGGATTTTTCAATTTTTGCTCAACTCTACTTCAAACTAAGAACCTTAAAGACTAGCGCGTTAAGGGGAAAATACACTTTTAGCTAGCCTCCAACTAATAGAATTTTTATACCTTACATCTCATGATCAAACCAATAAAAATTGACATCTTACACCGTTTAACTACCATGCAATAATTGATCATAAATAGCATTAACATTCATATTCAACGGTTAAAATAAATAGATAAATAAAACGGATGATATGCATCATGATCATATCCTGACTATTAATGAATATTATAGACGATGCACACTACCAATTTTTTTATTTTTTATTTATTTTTTTTATATATAGTTAGTGGATGCATTAATAAAAATAAAGGGTAGATAGAGATAACGCGTAAGCCGGTACCGGTCAATTCTCAATCTATGAGTAATGTTATATATAGAGTGTGTAAATGTCGTGCAGTCGCTTTAAAAAAAGTGAGATCTATTGTTAAAAAGATAATTTTTTTTTTCATATGAATTTCGTATTTATTCACTTTTTTAAAAATGACTACACGACACTTATACACTCACAACTATAACTATAATTTCTCATCGAAATAAAAGCAGGAAAATCACAGTACTCTTACGATCGATAATGATCGAACACACTGATAATTGCACCAGTTTGAAGTGCGTACACGAGCTAGCTAGGCTATTAATTATTATCTCTGAATGAGATTGGAAAATACTAAACCCACAAATGGTGGCCACCAATTTATTTTTTATTTTTTATTTTACTTAATTATTAAGTAATTACTTTTTAATGAATTTATAATTTTTATTTATTTTTAAAAAAATTTTAATAGATTTAAAAAATATTTGAAAAAAAGGAAGATAAGGACACAATTACCTATTCGGTGGATGTTTTGGTGGCCTCCCTCTGTGGAAGTAGCACCACCCAATGAGACTATTGTAATTGAGTCCTGCTATCCATACTAACAAAATGCGTTGTCCAGGGCACGTGCTATAGTGGCACCTATCACCGCTACATCGTTATTATTTGAATTTTTTTTTTTTGTCTGAAAGTTCTGTCTAGTTGATTATTTTCTCTACAATTCTGCTACAGGCAATCGGGGGTGGGGAACCCTCGGGGATTCAGCTGACGTGGCATAATTTGAGATATATTATAAAAAAAAAAACTAAACTAAACTGTAGGGAGAGGCCGAGACGAAGGGAAGACAAGTAAAAAATTGTCTCCTTACACCAATAATGTAACATCCCGGTTTTTAGTGTATTTTTAATGAAGGTTTATTTTAATTATTTATTGTGTAATTCTCTTGTTTTAATATTTTAAAGATTTTATTTTATTATTTTATTGGACATGATTTTTGTGCCAAAGGGATTTTTGGCGTGCGTGGAAAACTGTGATTTTCGAGAAATGGTGTTTTTCTCGGGTTTTGCACTTGGGTCATCATGTGCATGCATATTGGTCGTTGTATTTATATATTTGTTATCTTGGAGTACTTTTGGGTTTTACTTACTGTAGTACCATTTATTTGGTACTGCAGATTTTAATACAGGTTTTGAGGAGGTTGAGCCCGGGGATGCGGCTCCGCCTGAGGAGTAGGGACATTTGGCTATATTTTTATTTGGTATTTGTATTTTATTTGATGTCGTTTTATGAACAACAAAATTTTATTATGTTGACTTGTGGATTTCTGTATTATTTTTGTATTGTATTAAATTCTGGTACTTAATTATCTGACTTAACCTTTCCGCTGCATTTTATTTTGTACACGTGTTGCATTTCACACACTCGGCAAGTGTCGTTGGGGTGCGTGACCGTGCTGTCATCATCCCGGGTGTCTCGATTTCCGTGCTTGTCCGTACATGGAAGTCGGGGGCGCCACAGGTGGTATCAGAGCAGTTCGGCTCTGGGTAAAGCCACATGTCCCTTAGGTGCAGTACCAGAAAGTTTTAAAGTTGTGATTTAAAATTGTTTGGTTTGAAGTATATTATTTTTAGTGGTTTAAAATTATTATTTGTTGTTATTTTTATTGGTTTCATATATTTTTATTGAATGTTATTTTATTTTAATTGTTTTATTCTGTGGTCGGTTATTTTATTTGTTTTAATTAATTATTGTGTATTTCTTCATTGTTTTATTCATTTATCGCATTTCATCTTATTTATGGAATTTTATTTTATTTGAGAGATTTTGTTTTGTTTTAATTTTATGTTGTTCGAGGTATGTTGCTTTAAATGTTTAATTTATTGTATGTTGTTATATTTGGTTGGTTTTATTTTATTTTATTTAATGGCATTTTGTTGTGTTTTAAATTATTTTTCCATAATTAGATTTTAATCTGTTTGACTTGAAAAGTGGGTTAAGGGCTACGCTATGACAGGAAGATGGTACGACTGTGAATGTCATTATTAGGCTTGAGCATTTAGTGTAGTAGGCCTGAACTCTTAGCAATTGGTATGTTTTAATATCGAGACTCGAAGGGAACGACATGGTCTAAGTGAACTCTATGGAGTAGGAGCTCAAGTTGCAGCTAAGGTGGGAATAGCTTTAGTTCGCCTAGGATACTTGAGGTCTTAAGTTTCATAGGATTAAGTGTTGAGTCTTTCGAGTAGGAGGTCGTAAGTTCAACGAATTTCGAGGATATATTTTTGAGAAGTTATCTAAGGTTTGAGGCCCTATAGTTTAGGAAATAAGTTTATAGGATCTAAGGTGGTAGGTTCAACAAGCCCTTGAGGGACTAATTAAATTAGAAGTTTTAGACTTTGTCGACTCAGTTAAGCACTTTGGTATTATTTTGGGTTTAGAATTTTGCAAGGTTTGTAAGGTGAGTGTTTTAGCTTTAAGGTCATCGAATTTGAGGATTTCAGGAAGTGATTCCTTTTGGTTTAAGGTTTTAGAATTTTAGATTTGAAGGATTGAATTGTAATAATATTTAAGCTTTTAATTTCTCGAGTTTGGTGTGCTAGTTGGATTTATTTTGGAGATTGACTAGTCGGTGACCATTATAATGAGGTTGATCAGAGTTTAGTGATTAATATAAGAATTTTTTTTTTAATAAGAATATTTCTTTGGAGATGGAAGGTATTGATTTAGCTCGTGTATTTTCTGAGGATTGTAGATTTGGATCGAATTCGAGGAAATGATTGTTTTTAGCTTGAGGTTACAATAGTAGGTTTAAGATTTGATCCATATCAATGTTAAGGATTAGTATAGTGTTGATTTTAAGAAATGATTCTTGTTGAATTCGAGGATATAGGTCCGGATGATGGAAATGGTAGTGATAGTTCACTTGCATGTTGGAGGAATATTGATTCTAGCTAAGGATGCACGAGATCGACATGTAACAGTTGTGAGCTGTAGGAATTTCGGAGAGTACAGGTTCTAGTCTCATTCTTGGCTTGGAAGAAGTAGTTTTGGTAGGTGTTGTAAATGAGTCGTTACGATAGTATTAAGTTCTAGAGTTTTGATGAGTTGATCGAAGAGTACAGTCGAAGCAAGTTACTCGATGGAATGATGATTGGCAGTAATTATTTCGATTACCTAAAGGAATTAGTTGTGACTTGAGGTCACATAGGAATTTAAATTTTTGAGGCTATACTTTCCTTTGGAAATTAAGTGTCCAGTTGGGAGAATCAAGGATGGTTATTTGACTTAAAGAAAGATTGATGAATCTTGGAAGTTGAAATTTAGGCATCAACGGTGGATAGTATAATCAAGTATGTGAGATAATAAAACATTAAGATCCTTGGATGTTGTGCAATAGTTTAGGTGGAGTGAAAGTTTCAGCAGTATGGCGTGCCTCGAGGTTTAGTGGTGAGGTGCTATTGAAGGATTTAGTCTTGTAAACTAGCTTATAGGAGTAGAAGTAGGTGGGCAAGTTACCAGGTTTCTGTAATGTTTTAGAGAAGTCTTTGGTGGTTCGTAGTGAGTTTAGTCACCGCTAGAATAGTTGTTATTTAGAACTTAGTTGTTTAACTTTCGGGTTGAGTTTGTCGGGTAGAATTTATAGATGCTCTTTCTGGTTGGCTGGAAGGGATTTGAGCCTTTTAAGATAAGGTCTTATCTAAGATGAGCGGGTATTTTTGGGGTGATGTTACTTGTTTCCAATTTGGGATGCTGAGGTTGTTTAATATTGAGTTATTTTTTGAGGACACGAATTTTTTTGGTATGTGGTGATTATCAGAGTGCGCAGCAGGAGCGTGATACTGTGGTTGTGATTAGGAGTTCAAATTTTGTGTTGATTTTGAAGAATTAGTGGTGACTTGAATTTTGAGAAGATACCTGTAATTGGAGATTGATTATTGTGTATGCAATTTCGTTATTGATGGGTAATTTTTGGAAGTGGCCACTAGGTTACTAAAGTGTAGTATTAAACGAAGGTTTGAAAGTTTTACCGTAGGAACCAATAGAGGTTAGTTCAGATTATCAATTGGAGCTAGTAACCATTGGAATTCCTTGGGTGTTGTGTTAAGGTTTTATGGATATAGAGATCTTGGATTACATGGCCGCTCTAGGAGTAATAATCATGATATGCCTTTGGGAGACTAGTGAGAGTATTTTTGTTGGGCCCGAGTTAATAAAAGAGATGTTAAATCAAGTTCGGGTGATAAGAGATGTTATGGCGGAAGAGTAAGGTTGTCAGAAAAGTTATGCGGAATCAAGAAGAAGAGACTTGTCTTTTGAGAAAGGTGATTGAGTTTACCTTAAAGTCCCTCTTATGAAAGGCGTTAAGCGTTTTGGTAAAGAGGAAAACTTAGCCCAAGATTTGTAGGACCTTTTCAGATTTTGGTGATGATTGGGGTTGTTGCTTTCAGGATTGCTTTGCTAGAGTATTTTGGAAAGGTTCTTGATGTATTCCGTGTGTCCCCAAGAAAAGTTTTGGTCAGCAAGAGGTGCGCTTTGTCGACCCAAGACGCATCGAATTTCAGCCTGACCTTACTTATGAGGTTGCCCCGACTCTGATTGTAAATTAGAAGGAGTAAATGTTGAGATCTAAGTCGATACCTTTGGAGAAGGTAGTTTGGGATGATCTTTTGGCTTAAGATTTCTCTTGGAAAAGAGAAACAGACATGTTGGAACAATATCTGTATTCGTTTGTTTTGATCGGTGGTATGTCTCTTAAGCCTACCTTTAGTCGCATCTCATGCCTGTCTTTAGCAGTGATGTTTGACCCTACAATTTCGAGGACGAAATTTATTTTAAGGGGGGGAGATTGTAACATCCCGGTTTTTAGTGTATTTTTAATGAAGGTTTATTTTAATTATTTATTGTGTAATTCTCTTGTTTTAATATTTTAAAGATTTTATTTTATTATTTTATTGGACATGATTTTTGTGCCAAAGGGATTTTTGGCGTGCGTGGAAAACTGTGATTTTCGAGAAATGGTGTTTTTCTCGGATTTTGCACTTGGGTCATCATGTGCATGCATATTGGTCGTTGTATTTATATATTTGTTATCTTGGAGTACTTTTGGGTTTTACTTACTGTAGTACCATTTATTTGGTACTGCAGATTTTGATACAGGTTTTGAGGAGGTTGAGCCCGAGGATGCGGCTCTGCCTGAGGAGTAGGGACATTTGGCTATATTTTTATTTGGTATTTGTATTTTATTTGATGTCGTTTTATGAACAACAAAATTTTATTATGTTGACTTGTGGATTTCTGTATTATTTTTGTATTGTATTAAATTCTGGTACTTAATTATCTGACTTAATCTTTCCGCTGCATTTTATTTTGTACACGTGTTGCATTTCACACACTCGGCACGTGTCGTTGGGGTGCGTGACCGTGCTGTCATCATCCCGGGTGTCTCGATTTCCGTGCTTGTCCGTACATAGAAGTCGGGGGCGCCACAAATAAGCCCAGGAAACTTCACATTTGTCTCCTTACGGCATATCTACTATTTTTCCCAGTAAGAAGTTGTTCTCCTTGGCATCAGACGCTTGCAACAATTTCTTGTAACCCATCTTTATCATCGAAAGAAACGATCCCTTTACAAAATGAGCTTTCAGAAGCCAAGCATCTTGTCACGTGTCTGAATAGTTCAGTGTCTTGTACTTGTTTCAATATCTCTTTCTGGATACCAAAGCTTATAAACTCAAAATCTTAAATATTTACTGTTCATATTTTGGATAGAAAAGTCTAAAAACCTGAAAAGGTTATAGTTCACGCTCTGAAAGCTCAAAGAAATGACAGAAGAATGGGAAATAATGAAATGAAAAATAAAAACAAGAAAGGAAGACAAAGAAGCTGACGTTGGTTCCTACTTCAGTCAATCCACGATAATATCCCCAGAACTGTAATATTTATACTTGTTAGGATTTGAGAAGGTCTTTCTTGTGCGCCTTTCATTGGCTTTAGGTATGTACTTTGTATCGGAACCTCATGAATCTTTTCTTTGCAACTCAAGTTTTTGGCCACAAAGCTTACTTAGGCCTCCCGGGTTATCACTCTTTCATGTTCTGTAAGATCTCTTTCTTTTGCCTCTTGTCTAGTTCATGCAAATTAGTCTTTGATGTTTTTGTTGAGTGCTTGAAACACTTATTATTCTCGTGGATTTTCTTCAAGTTAAAGTGAAAAAATTTGCAATACCCTTTTTCTATTATTACTTTTTGGTGTGGAGAAGCAAACCCAAGTTTCATTTATTGGTGTGGAGAGGGAGAGGGAGAGGGAGAGGTCCAATGGAGATGGAGGGAGTGAGGGAAGGAGAGGGAGGGGGAAATGAAATTTCAAGGGAGAGAGAGGGGGAACGAAGTGGCGAGGGAGAGGAAAGAGGAAAATGAAACGGGTGAAAAACACACCGTTTTCTTAAAGAGAAACCCTTATTGCAACCGCTTAGAGGAATCCCCACATAACCGACACGCCTTTTGATAAAAATTTTCATTTTTTTACCTCTCTCCCTCTCTATCAATTATTTACAGAAAGCAACATAAAAATACTGGTACCAATGACAGTAGAGGTGTTTCTCAGTAGGCATGTATCTTCCTGCAACATGGATCATCCTTGCTGAGTCTAAAAACAAGTTCAGTCCAATGGCTTTTTTTGGAAAAAAAAAAATGTCGCAATTATTACACAAACCCGTTTACGTTCTTAAGACAAATAATCATGTCAAAGTTTATTTCGAGTTGGTTTTTGAGAGGGAGAGGAATTGAAGTACCTTCATGCCATATTCATCTCACAGCTACTTTTATATATACATACAGTTTATCATGAACTACGTACGATATCATGATCGCCTTATAAATAATCTCAATGGAAATATTCACAATTAATTAAATCCTTCTGAGGCTAGTTTTGTAATTGGATATATGTTTATATACCATTTCTCTGGACATTTTGTAATACTATATATTTTGGTGGAATAACAAACAAGAAGCTTTTAATTATGGAACATGCATGGTACTTGTACAAAAATACTATTGCAGGGATACAATATATAGAAGAAGAAGAAAGCTCGTAAATATGATTAACGGACAACTTCAAACTAGGGGTGAGCGACTCCAATTAATTGTGTAGGCTCAAATTAATTTGACTCCGACTTTGACTTGTGGGAGAGAAGTTGGACTTGGAATTTCAATTTTTTATTTTTATTTTTAACTTCGTATTTAGCCCACAAAATATCAAGAATGGGCTTTCAAATTTAAAATTTTCTAAGAAATTTAAAACTAAAACTAAATCATTCATTGCTAATATACTTTTATACTAATATCTAACTTATTTTTATACTAGACTTATACTATAATGTCCAATTACATATTGTTATATTATAGTATTACATATTATTTTGTATCTAGTTACATGTTATTATATTATAGTATTATATGTTATTATATTATACTAGTGTCTAACTTATTTATAACATATTTCTTGTGTCTAATTATATGTTATTTTACTTTAGTAAATTAATATCCTGTGTTATATATAGAATGGGCTTGCTTTGTGCAGTTTGGATAGTGAGATGAGATGAGATGATATAATTTTAGATGAAAGTTGAATAAAATATTATTATAATATTATTTTTGAATATTATTATTGTTTTATGATTTGAAAAGGTTAAATTTTTTATTACATTTTGTGAAAAAATTGGAAAAAAATATAATGATGGGATGAGATGAGAGGAGATCACATTTTCACTATTCAAATTCTACAATTTCTATTATCGTAGAATAAGTAGTACTAAAGCCTCTGGCTTTTTGTTCCAGCCGTGTGATCTGACTTTGCCCCACCAAGAGAAAAAGCAAGAGAAGAAGCAAGGGTTTGAGATCAGATGGAAGATTTTTGCCCATAGGGGAAAAAATTGTAGGTGTTTGGAATTTTGGTATATACAACGATACTCTAATTTGCGTACTTTATTAATATGATTGGTTGCATTAATTTTTTTTAATACACAACTAATTTCATCAGTGAATGCACAAAAAATACACAAAAGTGATTGTCCATAAAATTTTTATTTAATAAAAGCTACCATGTCAGTGGTAAAAGATTTTGCGTTTTCCTTTTGTAAGTATAGCAATTGCCACCGTAATTATATAGAAAGGAAAATATACTTTTATCATGAAACAATATTTATGGGTACAAACACAGAAACTTGAGTCCCGACATTAAAAAAAAAAATTGTCTGAAATTTCTGTCTAGTCGATTATTTTCTCTATGGCAGAAAAATCCTAGCGACAATTTGGCTATGTTTGGATGTTCAGATGAGTTGAGTTGAATTGTGAATAATAATATTTTTAGATTGAAATGAGTTTAACTTTTTTATGAAAAGTTGAAAAAATAATAAGTCTCATCAATAATTAGTTTGAAATAAGTTGAACTTGATACAACAGCCCATCACAACCTAACTCTTCCGTCTGGTGTGGATTTTGTCTAGTTTTCGATTTCTCCAGCCGGTTTGGTCTGGATTTTCTCTAGCTAATTTGGATTTCTCTATCCGCTTATTCTAGCTTTGGATTTTCTTGATTTTCTCTAGTTTTTAATTTCTCTAGCTCTTGTAGAAGATCTATTTCAGGTATGTGCTTACTTTATCTCTTCTCTCCCACCTATCCACCACCCCTCTCAAATCTTGATTCGATATCTCATTTCTTGTTTAGAACTATTTTGATTCAACTTTTGCAGTTAATTGATATCAAAATTAATTTAAATCGTATTACTAACTGTTTGGATAGTGAAAATATTTTATCTTATCTCATATCATTATTACAACTATCTCAAATTTAAAAATATTATAAAAACAATTCAACTTTCTCAAATTTAAAAACAATAATAATATTTAAAAGTAATATTCTAACAATATTTTATTCAATTCAACTTTCATTCCAACTCACTATCCAAACGGCACTTAAAAGTTTTTCGATCCCCTTCTATCAGGTCTCATTTGTTCATATAAATTTCATGGTCCGATTCCAAGTTTACTGTTGCGAACTTTACCAATTTCTGTAATCATCAAGAATTATTCAAGTTGGTGTTCATAACTTCTTACAGAAGAATTTATTCCTTCGAAAACTCTTTTTAGAAGGGTATACTAGCTAATTGTGAATCATATTAATTTACGAGTGGGAGGAAAAGTGATCCAAATTCTTTATGGGGCTTGCTTTGTGCGGTTTGGATAGTGCGATAAGATGAGATAGTTTTAAATCAAAATTAAAAGTGAATAAAATATTATTTTTTAATATTATTATTGTTTTAGAATTTGAAGAAGTTGAATGTTTATTATATTTTGTATGAAAATTTAAAAAAATTGTTATAATAAGATGGAATGAGATGAGATGATTAGATAAAACACTTTTACCATCCAAATTCTACAATTTCTATAAGTACTAAAGCCTCTGGCTTTTCATTTCGGCCGTTTGATCTAACTTTGCCCCACCATAAAGAGAAAGGCAAGAGAAGAAGCTAGCGAGGGTTTGAGAGATGGCAGATTTTTGCCTACGGGATAAAAAGCTGTAGGTGTCTAGAATTTTGGTATATACAGTCATTTTTATATTTTCTTTGCACAATTTATTAATGTGATTGGTTGCGTCAATTTTTTTAATACACAGTCAATCACATCAATTGAGTGCACAAAAAGTATGACTATCCATACAATTTTTATTTAATAAAAGCTGCCATGTTAGTCGGTAAGAGATTCTGCATTTTTCGTTCAATCGTAAGTATAGCATTTTCCACCGTAATTATATAGAAAGGAAAATATACTTTTATCATGAAACAATATTTATAGGTACAAACACAGAAACTCCAGTCCGGCCTGGCATTAATGCGGAAGTATAAAGTCTAGCTATATATAGTAGTAATGCAACCCAAAGCTGCCCTTATTCTAAAGGAAAAGTCCTAGTTTGACTTCTCTAATTCAAATCATAAAATAGTACTACCACTGCATGAAGAGTCTCGTCCTAGTCATATAGTTTATTTGACTGACCTGACTTCTACATGGTATTCTTAACTGAAATCAATACTGTATTTAGGTGTTTTATTCGGTAAAAACAGCCCCCAATGTTTCTCATAATCTGGATTCTTCTCGTTCTCATCAAACATGGCAAAAACGTAAGTTTCTATAGGGCTACCGAGCTTCTTTGGAGTTCCTTCCTTCACATGTTTAGCCAAGTTCGTGTTGTAAATTCTTGCATTATCCATATTTGTCGCCTGCCCTCCACCAGACGGCCAACCGGTCTCAGAAACGACGATCTGCAAAGATCCCCCGTCGGCCCTTTCAAGTGCCCAATAGAAGGCATCCAAAATGGCATCGAAAATGTTACGGTAACCGTACTGGTCGTCCTGCACGACAACTTGTGGAGAAGTGAAAAGAGCATACTCAAGACTAATGTCAGCAGTGTTGTCAATGTAACTGAAATATGGGTACATGTTAACGAGTAATGGGGAGTTGTTGTTCACTAAGAAATGGATGATGGGACCAAGAAGTGCTTGGTATTCGGAACTGAAGGAGCCTTTTGATGGAGGGTAGGACTCTCCGAGAGCAGCTGCAAAAGTAGGAGTAGAAACTTTGATTTTGTTCCCCAGGCCAGCATTAGAGATTGCAGTTTGAATGTTTTGCATGGCAGGGAGAAGATATCGTGCATATGGACCATTTGGTTTTATTTCATTACCAACCGCAATGTACTTGAAATTCACATTCCCATAATTTTGCACATGGTTTTGGACCCATGCATTTGCAGTGGCTTGATTTGAAGCAATGCCTTCAAGCTCTTCATCAGGGACACCCAGCATGAGCTCGATGTTGGTGCCTCCGAGGGCCTGTTGAGCAGCTTGGTTTTGCCCATATAGTCGCATTCTTCGGATGTTGTATTGTTTATAGAGCTCTACGACTTCTCCTGGGGATGGTAAGTTGTTTCCAAGCATTCCATAGCAAACACCAATCTGCGCAGCTGCGTTAGATTGAAAAAACATGTTAAATTTTAATTATGTCCTCATCCCCTGATCATAACTAGGTCATGTTGAAAATGAGATTTTGTTCTTGTGAATGAGAAATATGGTATATATCGAATAGTATTAATTTGGTACATGAGTGGCTAGACATTCCGCACATAAGATGCATGCATATATGGGACGTATACATTCAACGTTTGTCAATCGAGATCAGCATGAAATTCAACATGCAAGTAATTTAGATCAGATATATATATCCTGATGAAAGCTACTGTTTTGAAATTAGTTGTCCTTAATTTATATATCTTGGTACTGTCATTTGATTATTGTCATGCATGATTAACACATGAACGCCAAGTACTTTAAGTAGCATGCATGCATGTAGTGTTGCTCTTACATTTTCGAAAATGAACTCTTGTTACCGATTTTAATTTTCAAGATGCGTGCATGTTATATAATTCAGGGTGGTACCACTTATAACGAGGTTTATATAAGATTAGTAACTACAGTTTGACCATTATATAAGATGGTCGCCAAATTGGCAAAAGGCTAAGGGATCATTTTTCCCTCTCTTGCTTAATTAAGGTCACAAGTTCAAAACAACTTGCAAGTCTTGGGAGGTTTTGCATGTTGGCACCTTAGTGGGGTTGCAGTGACGGGCTGCTCCACATGAGGTCAATAGCTATGGCTCAAACCGAACATATATCAGTGAGTTAGGCCCTTATAGTCACACCTAAAAGAAATTAAAAGCTACATTGGCCGCCCCTCCCTATTAGGCGACCACTTTTGATCACTCTGAGGGAATCAAATTGCAGTTTTTTTTAAAAGAGTTCTTTTTAAAAAAAAAAAAAAAAGTAGAGTACTCTTATATTGATGTTGTTATTCTACTAGCTAGTTTAGAGAGAGAGAGAGAGAGAGAGAGAGAGACCTGTAATGTCCAGGCCAGCCATTAGCATCCCAAAGAGTAGTAGCATTATGGACACCATGGAAGGGCATTTCCTGTTTGAATGAGATGTAGCCATATATGGAGGAAATCTTTGAGGAGAAAGAAAGAGTAAAGGAGCTAGCGAGAGGAAGGAAAGCAACTATGCTTCAAAACGCTACTTAGCTGCCCTTTTATAGAGAATAGATCAGGGATGCGTGTGTGTGTGTATATATATATATATATATGCTGGCCGATTAGACTGTAACTGGTCAAGCACTTCATGGAACCCAATTTGCACTCCATGGGGAGGAAGACTAAGCGAGGTATGCTAGGGAGGAATTTTTAGCAACGCACTAAAAAAAAAAAGACTTTTCAACGAAAATATTTTGTCGCAAAAAAGCTCGTAATTTGGCCGTATCATTCCTCCAAAATTTTAGCCCGCCAATCACTGAAATTAATTAAGCCATCACCACGGGCGTGTATATATATATATATATATATATAATCTATATTTATTAATAACCACAATATCTTAAAAATTATATATCAATATTTTTTAAATTTTAACATATAATAAAACTAATATTTCAAATTATACAATAACAAAAATGAGCAGGTCTAAAATTACAATTCCAACAATAAAATTATAATTATATTGAGAAATATCAATATTACAACTTAACATTAATAAAATTTTCATTTCGAAATAAATTTTAAATGGGTCAAAACGGATTGATTTTATGTAAAGCAAGTTAACTCAATTATAAATCGTGTCTTAACGGGTCAACGACCCGTTTTGATCTAAACCCATTAACATTAAACCCAAACCTGCTAAATAATTTTTTGTCCTGTTGAGTTCAAGGATCATATCAAATATTGCCACCCCTTCTACTGAAAATCTATTATATACAGAGTGATTATTGACGGCCTCAAGTTTTTATATATTTTACTCTCTATAATATTTATTGCTTGTTTAATGTTATTCGAAATATTTATAATTAATGTTATAGCATTCACTCGAAATTTTCTCTTTCTTCCATTTCAAACATGCACTTAAATTCGATAGAAATTTAAATTTTTTTATAATTAGTAGGGAAAGAATTTTATCCCGTCTATCACTCTACAGACATTAATTAAGTCACCAACGTCAACACACAATATATATGTATAATATATATAAATATATATATTTATACCTTTCTCGGTCAAGATATATTTATTCAACAAACAATAATGTTGAATATATATAAGGAGACAATTTAATTAAAGACTTTGGTTTGCATGTGAGTCATTCGAAGACCATAATAAATATATATTTATATATATATATATATAAGGAGACAATTTAATTAATGTACATGCATGAAAATAATATCGTACGTATAACGTGTAGAATGGTGATAAGCTAGCCGCGTGTAGAATATTGGTGATCATAGGATCGAGTCAGCTTGATATATAGTGGAAACCAATCCAAAATATTCTGAGTGCTACGTCCAATAAATATGGAATATTACCAGAGATCATAGAGCACCCAATTTATGGTCCATTTTTTCGTAATCATTAAATTTCAATTGGATCCAATATGCTTTTGGTTCAAAAGGGGCTGCGAAACAAAAATAATGAAAGAAAAGTTTGCTTTTAAGGCGTGTTACAATGTCGTTTTTCTTAAGATAATATTCGCTACCATCAATAATGGTATACACACGGGTTACAAGGAAATTTACCTCCAAGATATAACGAAGCCTATAACAAGTTTGTTTGTCTGACTGCATTATGCACACACAAGATTAGATCTTGACTACCCTTAGATTTTGCTATTCAACCAAGAGATTAGAAATATGTTCTCTGCAGAATGAACAGATCTTAATAACAAGTTTTAAAGAAATGAAAATCTTTGAGAGAGAGAGAGAATTTCGAAATTTCCTTCTTCATTTCTGTCATTTTACAACTCGTAGGCCAATGAGTCTATTTATAGATAACCAAAGGATGTGAATGAAAAGTTGTAATTATTTATTTTTCTGAAATCTTATACATGTATATTTATTGTGCTTGTTATCAAGTGACATACGTTAATAGACTTGGTCCAACAGTCACCTTACTTCCCTGCCATCCTCGCACAGGTTCGAAACCTGGCTGGTGTGACTTTTGACATTTTATTTGCCAAGAGTTGTGCCTTTATGCACCAGGCGCTATGCTCTTTCACGCATTGCAAACCTTCGCACATGAGTGTCTTGGTGCTGGGCCGGTCTGCCTGGAGCAGGTTCTCCATAAATCAACAAAAATCACTCCTCTGAGGGAGGTGTGGCTCAAATCCAACCCATAGGTAAATCTAGAGCCTCAATACTACTAAACCAGTTAAAGACTTACGGTATCCATATAGACCCAAAATACGATAATTCTCATAAATTTTTCATAACTTTTTTCTTTCCAAAATAATTTACAATTTTTAAAAATAAATTTTCAAAATATTATTAATAATAAATATAATATATATTATTTTAAAAATATTTCCAACATATGCTCCAAGGCATGCTTCTTTTAAGCGCATGACCAGATAGACTAGTGCCACTGATCATCATCCAGCTTGTCATGATCATGATAGTGTTATGTGGAAAATTGAGATCAAAGTTGCGCGCGGATATTTGCAATAGTAATATTACTGTGTGTATATATATATGTATGAACTATTTCTCTTAAATTTGTCATCGAATTATGCTATAGATATTATTTTCTTATTGCAGTACTACTGCTAATTATTTTATAAATTACTGAGGGTGAATCCCCTTTGGGCCGGGAAGTCTAGCTTGCTGTAGGGACCATAAAATTAATTCGATTTTTACGGATGAGAATTTTTGTTTCAAAAAACTGGGATTTTATTTGTCCCTAAAGATTATTTGAGATGAAAATTTTCCATCCTCATTTTGTTCCAAATTAAAAGTTCATGCCAAAAAAAAATCCTTTTAAACGAAATTGTGCTAGACACGTGGGAATGGATTCGAACATTTGGGACAAGAACATGTGAATTATTTTACATTTTGTCCCTCTAAACATGTTTCAAATAAAAGCTCATGCAGCAGCCGAGGTTGTCCGGCTCGCAGGCGCTTCTCAATCTTGCCAGAGCTTCATAAAGCAAGATAGAAATTTGGCTGCCATTAAAATTCAAAGTGCTTACCGGGCACATCTTGTGAGCTTTTTCAAATCTTTACTCCATCTCTCTCCATGCCCAACTTTTGTCTCTAATTTATTTGGATATATACTTGTGGCATCTTCTGCATTACATAGGAACTTGGATGATATTGTTGTTGCGCTCTAGCTTCTAAATAAGTATTTTTCTTTTACCTTCTAGCTAATCATGTTCATTTTTTAAAAAATTACTTCAACTGATATGCTAAATAAGTTGGTAAACTCTAGTGAGAATTGGGTGTCATTCAATTGTAAAGATCTCCAAATACTTCAACGCGTTCAAATGCTTCTTAAAATACTGAGTCTTATATTGCGAATTCAAGCGCAATACCAATTTGAATACTCAAACCATCCAGACCGAGTAACATGGTTTTAGAGTCACAATTAGTCCGCCTGCCATGCTCTATTCAAACACAGCAATAACACAATGGACCACTCATTGGAGAAGGACATGTACATGCTCTTTGCTTCCCGTTATTTTTTGTGGGATTTGGAGAAAAAGATGCAGGATTATGAGAACGATTGTTATCTTTTATTGGTTATATTGAACTAAAGCGCTTCTCATGCCTGACTTGAATTTCAAATGGGAGTGAAACAGGCAAGGAAAGCATTGAGAGATTGAAGGGACTGGTGAGACTTCAAGCCATAGCTCGTGGACGAGCTGTGAGATGCCAAACAGTCACATTGAAGTGTTTGCCACCCAGTGCAAAAAGACACTCGGATGTACAGGGAAAGAGCATCCTTGTTTGGCAAAAAGACAGTCACATTGACTGTTTGGCATGCAAAGTGTTTGATAAATTGTCGAAGAGAAAATCACTAGCTGGTTTGGTTATGGGAGACTCACCGAGAACACTTTCTCCATCAACCTCACAGTCTGCATTAATAGCTTGTGCTACCTTCTCTTTTTCATATCGTCTTTTGCCTTTTTTATTTTATTTTTTCGTCTGACGTGGTCAGCCGATGACGCCGCGGTTTCGCACTGCGGTTGTACACAGAAGAACTCTTTCTTAAATTTCGACATTGACATGCCGATTGCATACCACCAGGCAGTTGCATCCAACATTTTTCTTTTCTCTATGGCAGCAAAATCCTAGTAGACAACCTAGCTACGTTTGGATGTTGATATGGGTTGAATTGTGAATAATAGTATTTTTAGGTTGAAATGAGTTTAACTTTTTAGATTAAAATGCATGAAGTAGATTGAAATGAATTTAACTTTTTATGAAAAATTGAAAAAGTAGTAGGTCCCATCAATAAATGGTTTGAGATGAGTTGAATTTGGTACAACATGAGCCAAACACAACCTAAGTCTTCCTTTTGGTGTGGATTTTGTCTAGTTTTCGATTTCTCGAGCGGCTGGTTTGGTGTGGATTCTCTCTAGCTTTGGGTTTCTCTAGCCACTTATTCTATTTTTGAATTTTCTTGATTTTCTCTAGTTTTGAATTTCTCTAGCTCTGGTACAAGATCTGTTTAAGGTATGTGCTTACTTGATCTCTTCTCTCCCACCTACCCACCACCCCTCTCAGATCCTGATTCAATGTCTCATTTCTTGTTTAGAACTATTTTGCTCCAACTTTTGCAGTAGATTGATATCAAAATTAATTTAAATTGTATTACTAAGGCCCCGTTTGGATAGTGAAAATGTTTTATCTCATCTTATCTCATTATTACAACTTTCTTAAATTTTCACACAAAATATAATAAACAATTCAATTTTCTCAAATCTCAAAATAATAATAATATTAAAAAAATAATATTATAACAATATTTTATTCAATTCAACTTTCATTTCAACTCACTATCGAAACGACACCTAAAGTTTCTTCCCATTCTGTCATGTCTCATTTGCTTATATAAATTTCCAGGTCCGATTCCAAGTTTACTGTTGCAAACTTTACCTTTTGTAATCAACAAGAATTATCTAAGTTGGTGTTCATGACTTCTTATAGAAGAATTTATTCCTTGGAAAGCTCTTTCCAAAAGGGTACACTAGCTGTTGTGAATCATATTAATTTATGAGTGGGAGGAAAAGTGATCCAAATTCTTTACGGAGCTTGCTTTGTGCGGTTTGGATAGTGAGATGAGATAAGATAGTTTTGATGAAAGTTGAAAGTTGAATAAAATATTGTTATAATATAATTTTTTAATATTATTATTATTTTAGGATTTGAAAAAGTTGAATTGTTTATTATATTGTGTAGAAATTTAAAAAAATTATAATGATGAGATGAGATAAGACGAGACAGTTTCACTATCTAAATTCTACAATTTCTATTATTGTAGAATAAGTACTAAAGTCTCTGGGTTTTTATTCCGGCCGTTTGATCTGACTTTGCCCTACCAAGAGAAAAAGCAAGAGAAGAAGCGAGGGTTTGAGAGATTGGAGATTTTTGCCCACGGGATAAAAAGCTGTAGGTGTTTAGAATTTTGGTATATCCAGTCACTTTTGCGTATTCTTTGCGTACTTCATTAATGTGATTGGTTGCGTCAATTTTTTTTAATAGACAATCAATCACATCAATTAAGTGCGCAAAGAGTATGACTATCCATAAAGTTTTTATTTAATAAAAGCTGCCATGTCAGTCGGTAAAAGATTTTGCATTTTTCGTTTGATTGTAAGTATAACATTTGCCACTGTAATTATTAGGGGTATAACCGGTCCGGTCTGGTTTTGGACAAAATTTTGGACCGAACCGGTATGACCGGTTTTGAATTTTTCAAAACCGATTACGCACCGGTTACCCTCCTAAACCGGTACTTCCGATTTTACTAGTTTTCGGTCCGGTCCGGCTTTCCGGTTTTATTTGATATCTTCTTTCCTAATCCAAGTCAAACAACCTAACCTAATCAAATAACGATTATCTACTTGTTGACAACAACCATTGATATCAGTTACTGGCTTGATAACAAAAGCTACTGATGGCTAACTTACTCAATGACTGTAATAATATTGTGGAATGAGAATCACATGGATGATCAAAACCATTTTCACATGAGAATCACATGGAATGACTAATGAGCCTATCTCAAGCGCTGGAGCATGTGAAGAGCAAACGACCATTAACCCAGTGAATCTTTTAAAACCAAGCATAGATTCTTAGGTTTTTCTGAGAACTTTAACAGATAGTGACGATTGACGAACAATAGATGCGGCATGGTATGAATAATTTCCCACCAGAATCAGAGGCAAATAATTAGGGAAAATAGTGTCTAATGATGCTAAACGTATTGCTAAAGTTTAAAAGTATCTTTTCCATTCAAAAGCATCTAATGATGCTAAACAATAAACATATTGAAGAAAAAAAGCAAGAGACGAGAGAGAGAGGGGGGGAGAGAGAGAGAGTACTGTGCAAGGGTAAGTTGTGCGTCTGCCGATGGAGGGATTAGAGTATGCGATGGAGGCAACGGAGGGGTTGGGCTGCTGAAGAGGGAGGGGGAGGGGATTCTAGGGTTTTTTGAGGGAGGGGGTGGACTGAAAGTGATTTGGGATTTTTGCCTTTTGGGATTGGGGGGGAAATCTGAGTGTTGGGGGGGGGGGGGAACGAAATATTGGTGGGGTGGGGTGGGGTGGGGTGGGTTGGGGGGGGGGATGGGAACGGTGCCGTTTATAGTGATATTAATATATATAGTATATTTTATATATATACTAATTATATATATAATATATATAATATATATAGTATGCTATAGTATATATTATAATACTAACTATATATTATACTATTAATAGTGATACTATCATAATAATACCATATAATACTATATATATATATTTTTTGTTATACTGATTTAACCTATTGAAAAAAAAAATTGTTATAGTGATTTATATCTAATAATATAGTATAGTATTAGTTATAGTGATTTAGTGTAATTGTATTAGTATAACTATAGTCTATATTAGACTATTAGTATTAGTTATAGCGATTAGAATAACTATGTATTAGTATTTGTTATAGTGAGTTTAATTTATTATAACTATATATAGTTATACATATTTTGTTATAGTGATTTAAACTATTAAAAAAAATTATTATAGTGATTTATATCTAATACTATAGTATAGTATTAGTTATAATGATTTAGTATAACTATATTAGTATAAGTATAACTATAGTCTATATTAGATTATTAGTATTAGTATATATATTAGTACTAGTTATAGCTATATAATATATTAGACTATATAGTAATATTAATATTAGGCTATTAGTACAACTATATATTAGTATTAGTTTTAGTGATTTAGTATACCTATATTAGACTATTAGTCTATTAGTATAAGTATAACTGTAGTCTATATTAGACTATTAGTATTAGTATATATATTAGTATTAGTTATAGTGATTAGAATAACTATATATTAGTATTTGTTATAGTGAGTTTAATTTATTATAACTATATATAGTTATATATATTTTGTTATAGTGATTTAGTATAATTATATAATAGTATTAATATTAGGCTATTAGTATAGTTATATATTAATATTAGTTATTAGTATACCTATATTAGACTATTGGTATAAGTATAACTATAGTCTATATTAGACTATTAGTATTAGTATTAGTATATATATTAGTATTAGTTATAGCTATATGATATACTAGACTATATAATAGTATTAATATTAGGCTATTAGTATGGCTATATATTAGTATTACTTATTAGTATACATATATTAGACTATTGGTATAAGTATAACTATAGTCTATATTAGACTATTAGTATTAGTATATATATTAGTATTAGTTATAGTGATTAGAATAACTATATATTAGTATTTGTTATAGTGAGTTTAATTTATTATAACTATATTATTGATAGACTATAGTGATAGTATTAGTATTACTGTATTACTATATCATTATTTCATATGTAATTATTTAGTATAGTGATTTATATACTAATTTATATGTAAACTTAAAGTATATTACTAATAGTGATATAGTATTAGACTATTAGTATTAGTTCATAAAATATAAATTATAATTAATATACATTATATACTAATGTATATTAATATTACTAATTTACTAATATATCATGTACTTATAAAAAAGAATATATTGAGAATTTATTAAGCCATAAAAATTTGGTAATAATATTTCAATGATTTGCTTTCTTTTTGGGTAAATAATATTTTAGTGATTTTATTTACAACTTTGGTATAGAAATTTAAATCTTTTGATATTTAGGATTTGTTTTTCAAATTTAAACTAATTTTTAGTGATAAAAAAAAATATTGATGTGATTTATCAATTTTAGTTTAAAGCTTTACAATTTCAGTTTATTTTTAAATTAATTTATATTACTATATATATACTATATAATATTAAAAAAATAATTTAAAATATATATATTATATGGAACGGGTCCGGTCCGGTCTGGTTCGGTTCGGTCCTAAAAAGACTAAAATCGGAACGGACCGATTCCGGCCGGTTTGGCCATTAATTAAACCGATTTCGGACCAGACCGATCCAAAATCGGACCAATTTGACCGGTCTGGTTTTCTGATTATTTTTTACACCCCTAATAATTATATAGAAAGAAAAATATACTTTTATCATGAAACAATATTTATGGGTACAAACATAGAAACTCGAGTCCCTGACATTAATGTGGAAGTAAAAAGTCTGTCTTAGTTAGCTATATATAGTAGTAGTGCAACCCAAAGCTGCCCTTATTCCAAAGGAAAAGTCCTAGTTTGACTTCTCTTATTCACATCATAAAAGAGTACCACTGCTTGGAAGAGTCTCGTCCTAGTCTTATAGTTTATTCGACTGACCTGATTACTACATGGTATTCTTAACTGAAATCAATATTGTATTTAGGCGTTTTATTTGGCAAAAACAGCCCCCAATGTTTCTCATAATCTGGATTCTTCTGGTTCTCATTAAACATGGCAAAAACGTAAGTTTCTGTAGCGCTATCGGGCTTCTTTGGAGTTCCTCCCTTCACATGCTTAGTCAAGTTCGTGTTGTAAGTTCTTGCATTATCCATGTTTGTCGCTTGCCCTCCACCAGACGGCCAACCGGTCTCGGAAATGACGATCCACAAAGAACCCCCGCCGGCCTTTTCTAGTGCCCAATAAAAGGCATCCAAAATGGCATCGAAAATGTTATGGTACCCGTACTGGCCATCCTGCACGACAACTTGTGGAGAAGTGAAAAGAGCATACTCAAGACGAATGCTAGCAGTGTCGCCAATGTAACTGAAATATGGGTACATGTTAACAAGTAATGGGGAGTTGTGGTTCACTAAGAAACGAATGATGGGACCAAGAAGTGCTTGGTATTCAGAATTGAATGAGCCTTTTGATGGAGGGTAGGACTCTTCGAGAGCAGCTGCAAAAGTAGGAGTGGAAACTTTGATTTTGTTCCCCAGGCCAGCATTAGAGATTGCAGTTTGAATGTTTTGCATGGCAGGGAGAAGATATCGTGCATATGGACCATTTGGTTTTATTTCATTACCAACCGCAATGTACTTGAAATTCACATTCCCATAATTTTGCACATGGTTTTGGACCCATGCATTTGCAGTGGCTTGATTTGAAGCAATGCCTTCAAGCTCTTCATCAGGGACACCCAGCATGAGCTCGATGTTGGTGCCTCCGAGGGCCTGTTGAGCAGCTTGGTTTTGCCCATATAGTCGCATTCTTCGGATGTTGTATTGTTTATAGAGCTCTACAACTTCTCCTGGGGATGGTAAGTTGTTTCCAAGCATTCCATAACAAACACCAATCTGCGCAACTATGTTAGATTGAAAAAACATGTTAAATTTTAATTGTGTCCTCATCCCCTGATCATAACTAGGTCATGTTTAAAATGAGATTTTGTTCTTGTGAATGAGAAATATGGTATATATCGAATAGTATTAATTTGGTACATGAGAGGCCAGACATTCCGCACATAAGATGCATGCATATATGGGACATATACGTTCAACGTTTGTCAATTAAAATCAGCATGAAATTCAACATGCAGGTAATTTAGATTAGATATATAAATATCCTGATGAAAGCTACTGTTTTGAAATTAGTTGACCTTTATATATCTTGGTACTTTCATTTGATTATTGTCATGCATGATTAACACATGAACGCCAAGTACTTTAAGTCGCATGCATGCATGCAGTGTTACTCTTACATTTTCAAAAATTAACTCTTATTTCCGATTTTAATTTTCAAGATGTGCACTTGTTATATAATTCAAGGTAGTACGACTTATAACGAGGTTTATATAAGATCAGTAACTACAGTTTGACTACTATATAAGGTGGTCGCCCAATTGGCAAAAGGCTAGAGGATCATTTTTCCTTCTCTTGCTTAATTAAGGTCACAAGTTCAAAACAACTTGCAAGTACTCTTGGGAGGCTTTGCATGCTAGCACCTTAGTGGGGTTGCGATGACGGGCTGCTCCAAATGATATCAATAGTTATGACTCAAACTGAACATACCTCTGCGAGTCGGGCCCTTATCATGGTCACACCTAGAGAGAATTAAAAGTTACACTAGCCGCCCCTCCCCATTAGGTGACCATTGGCCACCCTGAGGGAATCAAATTGTAGTTTTTTTTTAAAAGAGTTTTTTTTTTAAAGAGTACTCTTATATTGATGTTATTATTCTACTAGCTAGTTGTGTGTGTGAGAGAGACAGAGACAGAGAGACAGAGACCTGTAATGTCCAGGCCAGCCATTAGCATCCCAAAGAGTAGTAGCATTATGGACACCGTGGAAGGGCATTTCCTGATTGAATGAGATGTAGCCATATATGGAGGAAATCTTTGAGGAGAAAGAAAGAGTAAAGGAGCTAGCGAGAGGAAGGCCAGAAAGCAGCTACGCTTCAAAGCGCTACTTAGCTGCCCTTATATAGAGAATAGTTCAGGGATATTGGGTATATATTTGGCGGCTATATACACTGGAGATTAGACTGAAACTGGTCAAGCACTTCATGGAACCCAATTTGCACTCCATGGGAAGGAAGACTAAACGAGGTATGCTAGGAAGGAATTTTTAGCAACGCACTAAAAAAAAGACTTTTCGACGAACATGTTTTTTGGCAAAAAAGCTCATAATTTGGTAGTATCATTCCTCCAAAGTTTTAGCCCGCCAATCACTGAAATTAATTAAGCCATCACCACGCACGTGTATATATATATATAGAATCTATATTTATTAATAACCACAATATGTTAAAAAATATATATCAATATTTTTCAAATTTTAACATATAATAAAACTAATATTACAATCATACAATAACAAATATGAGAATAGGTCTAAAATTACAATCCTAACAATAAAAACAATAAAAATATAATTATATTAAAAAATATCAATATTACAACTTAACAATAATAAAATTTTAATTTTAAAATAAATTCTAAACAGGTCATGAAAACTGTTTGATTTCGTGTTAAACATGTTAACTCGTTTATAAATTGTGTCTTAACGGGTCAATGACCTATTTTGACCTGAGCCCGTTAACATAAAATCCAAACCCGTTAAATAATTTCTTATCGTGTTCGTGTTGGGTTCAGGATTATCGTGTCAAATATTGTCACTCGTACTACGGGAAATCTATTATGTACGGAATGAATATTGATGGCCTTAAGTTTTTATATAGTTTACTCTCTATAATGCTTGTTTAATGTTATTCGAAATATTTATAATTAATGTTATAGCATTCACTCGAAATTTTATCCTTCTTCCATTTCAAACACTTAAATTCGATAGAAATTTAATTTTTTTTATAATTAGTAGGGAAAGAATTTTAGCCCGTCTATCACTATACGGAAATTAATTAAGCCACCAACGTCAACACACAATATATATATAAACAATATATATATATATATATATATATAAATATAAACAATATATTTATATATATATAAATATATATGGCATACAGGCCGGCATTAAATTTATATATTATAGCATGCAATGTAAGGAAATAAATTGATAGAATAGGATCTTATGTTTTCATTGATCTCGTGAATCAATATATAAACATGAGTGGATGTTTGTTTTATACATAGCGGGTTTAGGTGGAATTGTCAAACGACTAAATTGTCAAATAAATCGGTGGGGTTGCTAAAATTAAGGGATTTGGTGGGATTGCAATGTCTTGATCCATGTGATCCTCATGTGATCTTGTCAATATAAGTTTTTGTTTGACCATAAAATGAATTAAGATGGGTTAATTACTTTTTATTTCCCTTGAAGTCTTTGACTTTCATATATCTCGATCGACCTCGTGTGTTCTCGATTGTTATGATCATAAACTTTGACCCAAACAAATTGGACTTCAATTCTAAGTTTTCGTTTGGTTATCAAAATGAGACGAGACTCATCTTATATAATCATTATAATTTTTTAAATTTTTACACAAAATTTAATAAACAATTCAAAATTTTCAAATCTCAAAATAAAAACAATATTAAAAAAAATTATTCTAACAAAATTTTATTCAACTTTTAATTTTTATCTTATCTCTCTTTTAAAGACAAGAGATATGGTTTTTTTAAACAAAAATTTGTCTCAAAAAGTCCCAATTTCGTCCCAAAAAAGTTTTAGAGATAAAAAAATTTTGTCTCTATTTTGTCTTTAAAAGACTGTTTCAAAAGGTTTTTCAAGAAAAAATTCAATTTTCATCCCAAAAAATCACTTTTAGGGATGAAATTTGACAGAACTAGTCGAAACTATTTGAACTGGAATTTTATTTTTGAGACAAAAGAATTTCGTCTCAAAAAATTGTTCGAATGAAATATTTATCAGTTCAAACCGACTTGTCCATTCGAACAAATTAGAATTTTGATTCGAACAAATAACCATATTTGATCTTATTTGAACGAACAGAGTGTTCAAACCAATAAATTTTATTCGAATGACTTTTGTTCGAATATAAATTATGTCTATTTGAACTGCATTTCTCGTTTATCATTCAAATTGGTTTTTTTTGTTAGAATGAGTCTTTTTTTTTAATGAATTTATAAATGGTAATTTACTGTTCGAATGGTATTAATCATACATAATAGAATTTAATTAATTAAAAATATCATACTAGTATTACACAAATTGTAATTCAGACATCAATTGTTCAAATATTTTAGAACATAATAATAGAAAGACAATGAAAGAAAAAAACAATTAAGATCGTGGTGGTGGTATAGAGTTTTGAGACATAATTGACTGCAACTGTTCAAGCACAACTTTTTGTACCTCCATCCCCAGTCTCCTCTGCATGTTCTATTCTAATCTCACCTCAAGATCTGTTGCTTAATCTAATCGGGTTAGCAACTCTTTTTCCTTAGACCTCAGTCGTTCTATCTCAAGTGTTGCTTCCTCCAATTCTTTAGTCTTATCGTCATTCAATCGAGCTCAAGAAGAGGAAGATGATGTTGAAGATAGCTTCATGCAATGTTCTAAACTCTTTAAATATCCAGAACGTGATCCAAGAACTTGAGAAAGGATCTGAGCATTGTTGACAGATTATGCATCAGATGGATCCGCAACAGTTTCCTTAAGAGATATCATATGGTCTTACAAAAATAAAAATATTAAAGTTAGTATAAATAACAAAAATATTATGTCACAATGGAATTAAAGAAACTTAAACTTAAAAAATTTGCCTCTGCTTGGGGACTGGTCCAAACACCATCACGATTTTTATGTGATTTAACATTTAATTGGGTCAGATCATAGTCAGCAGAACTTTCTTCTTTCTGTAAGAGGAAAATATATATTTGAACTTAAATAAAAAAAAAGTGTATTATATGTTAATATTTAACGGGCACTAGAATAACTTACCATTTTGTTAGACAAACGATGAAAAATCAAAAGCTCGCATGATAATGTGTCGTTAAATTTGATCTATTTGCTTTGTTCATAGTACTCTATTGCTAAAAAAAAATATTATGTCTATATGTTTAATACATCTATCATATACTATTAAAAAAAGATAGTTGTGAAATTACCTGATAAGCATCATCTTCAAACATATCACAAAATTTCTCTCATTCGTTTCGTGGCATTTCTTGAAATAGATTTTGGCGCACCTCTATTGTAGTATTGAACTTCTTATAGTGTGCATGACATCGACCTTTATACCTCCGGAATGCATTTGACATCAATTCCTCAACCATTAATCGATCATTTTGTTGGTCAAAATTAAGCTCAAACTCATCATTTCAAAAATTATAAACAATTAATATAAATAGAAAGTAACTTGAAAATAACATGTTATATACTTAGTTGCTTGAGATGTAGCTTATTACCGAGTAACGATTTTTTATGTGATATTTCACATCTTTAAAAATTTTAGACCAAGAGGATGTACCAATCGGTGCATACATGCGAGTAAGCGTACCAACATAAGAAGCAAACCACGCTGTCGAATCTCCAGAGCCACCAGTGTGATCATTGGGAATATCAACTTTAATTTTACTCACTTTCCTTACTTTTTCTACACAGACACCCCTCATAGTGCCTCTACCTCAGCGCTGACTTCCAATAGTTATATATACAGTAATTAAAGCATGTATTTTAATTACATTATTTTATTTTATAGATATATTACTTAAATTGAGCATAAAATGTGGTATTTAATTTGATAAAATACCTTATTCTGGGTCTGGTGATATTGGCTCCTTATTCATAGCAGGTGAACCACATAGGGAGTCAATAATAGATGGGGATGACACACGTGTTGCTTTGCAATTGGGAGGCATATCTATTTGAAATTGTAACAAATTATTATTCAAGTATTATAGTTATCATAACTTATTAATTATATTAACTTGTACAGTTATCAATATAACTTGTAATAGTAACTTTGAACTATAGTTAGTGTTATAATATAATATAAACTATACGAGTATAGTTATCATAACTTATATATAATAGCTATATAATTAAGCCATGGTAATTATACTAAGTACTTAGTCTGTTATAGGCAATAGAATAAGTATATTTACAAATAATATACTAAATATATTAAATAAAAGTATTATAATACTATTATTAGTTTTATTTTATACTTTCGTACTTTGTAATATTAGTAATATTATATATTATTATTAGTAATATAATTAAAAATATATTAGTATAATAACCGTTCGAACGGATATTTATCACGTTAGAACGAGACACCACGGTCATTATATACTTAATTCGAATACAATGAAACAAATCACTCCAGTTCGAACCATTCTCCGTCGAGAGCAACGATTTCACCCCGTATCTCCACCACAAAAACCGCCACTCAACCGCCATTACAACCTCACATTTCAACTTCTAAGAGGTATGGGTCAAGTCTCCACATTTATTGTTTGGTTTTACATTCGAATGGCTTGTGTTTGGGGGGTATGGATTTCGAATCCAAAATCCTCCATTTTGGTATATTCCTTAGAAATAACATCAAAATAATCGGTATAAATGATTGTGATTTACTCTTTAATCATTTCTACCAATTAAAACAAAGGATAACATCTAGATTGAGTTTTTTCGTTCTGGGCTAAGTCGACTTGGCTATGGCTGTTTGGTGTGTTCTTGTTCAAACTAACTCTAGTCCATTCAAACGCTCAGTTGCCAAACAGATTTATTTCAGTTTGAATAAAATAAATTCGTTCGAATGAACACAAATTGCCGACTCAAATAAACAGAACATTCCATTCGAATAGATTTTACTAGTTTGAATAGAATATGTTTCGTTCTAACTAATTATTTCAATTCAGTTCAACATAGTATAATTCTTCAATAATATAATTTAAATATTATGGTTAATTATATTCTTATTTTCCTTATGGTTAAACAATATACTAATGGCATCCAGTGGAAGAAAACGTGCGAGAGATTAGCTCAACCAAAGTAGTGGAGTAGCTCATGCTCAGGAGACGAGGCCTATACTTGTCGAGTGTGACATCATTTTGTCTAACCTCTCCGATCTTTCAAGAGCCCAACTGGTCTGATTCGGACCGGTTTTTCAGTTTTTCGGTCCAAACTTACACCCCCAAGAAGTATTAGTAATCTTGCTCAAGTTTTATTTCTCTCTAGCAAGAACAAATAGTTTCTTACAAATATATAAACTTTGAAGCACCCTTTGAGAGTAATATAATATCAAGCACTTTGGAGGTTTGCATTGTAACTATGGCAAAATTCTGCATAATTATATACGACTTAATTCAGTCTAAAAATCTTGTTCTTGGTTGCACTGATGTAAAATAGGTTTTAGGCAAAAATAAGTTCTCACAAATTTTTTTTCTTGTCTCTCCTATAGTGGATTGGAGAATATGAAAAATATTAGAAGCAAGAAATTGGGATATATCGCTTGTTAACAGCTAAAACATCACATACTGCATTTGCTGCACAAAGTGATTTTTAATTAGCACTTTTAAATGCAATATTAGTAAAGTCTGTACCTAATTTGATTTAAGACTCATTGAAAACAGTGGTGTTAGTGGGAGTTCCTAGAGTTTTAGGAGTTGGATGGTCACTCATTGACTCAGTGATATTATTTCTCGAGTGGAGAGATGATATGTTAAAATGTACTGTGGAGGTATAAGATGATGGGTGTGAAGCTTGAGAAATTGAAGTTTTTCTCACTAATGAGATCCATCTTCTTTATTTAGTAGAGTCAACGAGAAAAGCCAATATGAAAATTTTCTATTTAAAAAGGTCCTAGTGCACACTAAGGACATGGGATGATAAAAATATTATAGGAGTTATATGATGAGAACAATTATCTCGTAGTTTAAAGACTTGTCGAGAATAGAGTTATAAATGAATTATGGTGCAAAACAGTTATTAGATCACACTTGGGTTGATGTAATATAGAGTTGCGGCCTTAAAAATATAGAGGATCTAAGTTTGAACATTTTTTGTTGAGTCAAGAAAATTATTAGTATTTTTGGTGAGGGTAGGGAATTGTGGATTTTTGTAACACTTATTTTTTGGAAATAACGTTTTCGTCACATTTCATTCCACATTACCTTAACCTTACTATTTTCAAAATTCTTTTGTAAAGATCACCGAAAATAGTGAGAGTAATTTAACAACTACTGTGATTATACATTTGAGTGATGGTGTACCACTAGTAATAGTGACTCCCAAAAAGTTATAGAATATAAAGATCCTCATAAATAGCGTGGAAACGATATATCAATATTATCTTGTCGTTTAGAGACTTGAAGAGAATATTTGTAATATGGCTCCACTAAAGATAATGAATTCACACAGTAGGAATCTCGACATAAAATTTTAAGATTCACTTCACTTATATGATCCAACCTGGATTGTTGGTTTGATTGACACATGAAAAGTGAAGTTGATAGAGGTATAGATTCATTTATTATCACTAATTGAGTTGCCTTTAGATAGTTATTGATCGCATATTTATTGAAACTTTTCTTGAAGGAGTTAAATTATTGATTCTCATAAGAAAATTAGATGGTTAGCTTTTGTGCTGTTTAGACATGAAATACTTTGATCGCATGATTGTTGCTAGTACTGTTTTGGTACAAAAGTGAATGAATGTTGCTGGTACCATTCACATGCGGCCTAAACAAGCCATCTATTCAAAGATACCCAATGTACCTAGTCGTTTTTATTAACGACCTATTGAATAAAATGGGATTTTTTTAATGCTGTTGACAATCTTAGAAAAGTATCATCCTAAGAGATATTGCGAACTGGTTGTCTTAGATAATTAATTGTCACCTACTAAGAGATTTTCCATACTACGAAGTGATGGACATGGATTTGTGAAAAATAGCTAAGACTTCACATCTTATAAGACTGTGTATAAGAAAAACAGTTTCTATGAACTCTTGTTCAAAATTTATAGACAATTAATGAGATGGACAATACCGAAGAATCTAGTTTTGCCTTTACTATTTGGTGTTTTCATTATGGTTTGCTTATGGGAGTTAGAGGTTAAGATTTTGTTAGAGGGTAAATATGGCTTACTTGGTTAAGTGAGTTTGTGATGCGATTGTCGTTAAAAATAATGACTAGACTATTATGATTGTCTTTGGGGGTAAAAGGCCCTAATCGCTTTACCCTTGATGAAAAATAAATTATGGTTATCTCACATCTTTTTGTTGAGTACAAGAGATTTATATAAAACCTTGAAATCGCAAATTAAGTTTGCTGAATGACATTTGTTATTACCTTGTAGATTCTTAAAAATCGCAATTGGACTTGCTGACTAAAATCTAAGGTTTATAAGATTCGGGATGAGTCGTCATTGACTTCATGGTTTTGTAAAAGCAAAGTCTCTTTGTAGAAGCATGTTTTGAAAAGTTACTACACATTAGAATGCGAACGGAGAGAAATGGTCCTAAAAATTCACTTGAGAGTTGTGGTTTGATTATTTTTAGTTGATCATGTGATTTCTCTTCATCATAGTATTGCTCATCGTGCACATGATCATGTGATATAGCTGGAAGTATTTTTTTTTTTATGTAAGCACACACATTCACTATAAATTTTAGAGTTATGATGAAAAATGTATATCGACAGGTTTAGATCGGCTCACTCACAAGAGCGATCGCCTTTGGCACTACAAAGGGATAGCGAGCAAAAATAAGGCAATGTGTCACTCGATACTTGTCCAAAGAGTGATAAGTTGTAAGACACAAAAGATACGTCGCCTTAGTGGGAGCTAAGATGAAGTCCATCATATTTAAAAGGACTGTGCATGGTTACCCACAATCCATGTAGCCTATGGTTTAGCTAGATGCGAGAACCTCTTTAGCGCTTCGGATAGCAAGCGAACAAAGGAACTCGGGTTAGGTGTTGAAACAACGACTAGACTAAGATCCATATGGTGTATTGAGATTAGATATACGCTATTTTTTTTAAAGAAAACTCCACCGTAACATGTATTTCATAGTACATGTGCTTTTGCGACCAATTATAGAGGTGAGTGAATGAATCCCTGCTTCCTCACCATGTGAGTCATGTAGGTCATAATTGTTGATCTTAATTTATTTATACCCTTAGGAGACCTTTAACTATGTCATGAGATTGATGTTTTAGCGTTTGTTGTTTTGGCATGTTATATATGGCCATGAATGATACGACCTAAAGAGACATTGCTGGAAAAGCGACTAGACTAAAACTGAATAACATGAGGGCGAAGGGAAAACATTAAGAGCATTGAAGGGATTGGTGAGACTTCAAGCCATAGCTCATGGACAAGCTGTGAGATGCCAAACAATCACATTGAAGTGTTCGCCACCTAGTGCAAAAAGACAGGCAGAGGTACAGGAAAAGTGCATCCCTTCTGCAGATGCAAGCCACAGAGATTGTTATAAGAACCAATTTGACAAGGCAAAAGATGAGATTGAAGAAGAGGACACAAAGGTAATGAGATGATTTGAATAAAATATTAGTGCATTTTAAGGTGCTTTCAAAAGAAACTTTTAGTAAGAATGAGTTCTGATAACCCAAGAAGAATCATAGAGACCCTTTTATGTCATTGTTAATGAAAGAAATTCCCTAGAAAAAGGGAAAATGTAGTGCAACTAGGATGTAGCCGAAAGAATGAATCAGACCATCATGAAAAAAACAAGATGCATGCTCAATATGGACAAGCCAAAGCCATTCTGGGGTGAAGCTGTTCGTGCTGTCTGTTACCTGATCAACATATTAGTTTCTGCACTACTGGAATTTGAAGTTCCTGAGAAGGTTTGGTTTGGAAGAAATGTCTCTTACTCTCACCCGAGAATATTTGGGTGCAAAGTTTTTGTACACGTATCCAAGGAGCTGAGACAGAAGCTCGATATCAAGTCAACTCCATGTATCTTTGTCGGATATGGAGATGAAGAATTTGGATACAAGTTATGGGATTCAGGGATAAAGAGAATTTTCAGAAGTAGAGATGTTGTGTTCCATGAAAACCAGGACATAGGAACTGAAGCTTCCTTAAAATCAAGAGAGTTTAGTTCCTGTACTCCAAATCTTGCACCATTACAGTTTGCCACAAATAATGAGGATATGCAAGATCTAGATCAAGAAGCAGAAAAAGAAGATTAGGGTGTTGAGCAAGGGGAGCAAGAACCCTCGCTACCATAAGTTGGTGTACCACCATAAAGATTAGATGGTGAGGAACTTCCTTTGGTTGATGAAACTCAACCAAGAAGATCGGCAAGAGGCTACCTACTGATTCCGTCGAGGAGATATCCGGAATCAGACTCTATTCTGTTTACTGATGAGAGGGAGCCAGAGAGCTTCCAAGAAGTTCAAACTCATACTAATAAAAGCCTATGGGAGCAGGCCTTGCAAGAAGAGATGAGTTTTTTGCAAAAGAATCAGACATATGAGTTGGTGAAACTTCCTGAAGAAAAGAAAACCCTGAAGAACAAATGGGTGTTCAAGCTGAAGAAAGATGGCAAAACAAAACTGATGAAGCACAAGGCCAAATTAGTTGTCAAAGGATTCCAACGGAAGAAGGGAATTGACTTTGACGAGATATTTTCACCACTGGTAAAAATGATGTCAATTCGAGTCATACTCAGATTGGTAGTCAGCTTGGACTTGGAACTCGAACAGATGGATGTGAAGACAGTCTTTCTCCATGGAGATCTGGAGGAGGAAATCTATATGGAGCAGCTAGAAGGGTTTGAAACTCCAGGAAAAAATTACTTAGTCTGCAAGCTGAAGAAGAGTGTCTACGGCCTCAAGCAAGCGCCAAGGCAATGGTTCAAGAAGTTTGACTCATTCATAATGAGTCATGGTTATAAGATACTTGTTGCAAATCAGTGTATCTATCTTCAAGGGTTCTAGAATGACAAGTTTGTCATACTTTTTCTTTACGTTAATGATATGTTAATCAGTGATGTGGATAAGTTCATGATTAACAAACTAAAGAATGAGCTATCCAAGTCCTTTGACATGAAGGACTTAGGCCCATCGCAACAGATTTTGGGCATGAAGATTGTTCGTAATAGGAAAGCCAAAAGGTTATGACTATCACAATAGAAATATGTTGAACGTATAATCAAACGTTTCAACATGTGAGATACTAAGTCAGTCAATACTCCACTTGCTAACTACTTCAAGTTGATCAAGAACTCATGTCCTTCAAAGAAGGAAATTGAAGAAATGGAAACAGTCTCCTACTCTTCAGTAGTAGGTAGCCTGATGTATGCAATGGCTTGTACCAAACCAGATATTGTTCATGTTGTAGGCATGGTGAGCAGATTCCTTTCAAATACAGGAAATAATCATTGGGAAGCAGTCAAGTGGATTCTCAGGTACCTAAAAGGTACATCGAAGATGTGCTTGTGTTTTGGGTAGCTAAATCAATTTTGGAAGGCTCTACAAATTCAGATATGGCACGAGATATGGATGGTAGGAAATCCACTTCAGGATTTCTCTTCACCTTTGTAGGAGGAGCTGTCTCTTGGCAGTCCAAATTACAGAAGTGTATTGTTTTATCTACAATAGAGGCTGAGAACATTGCCGCAACGGAAGCTGAGAAAGAGATGTTGTGGATGAAACGTTTTTTTCAAGAACTGGGGGTTAGCTAAGAAGACTACAAGGTGCATTGTGACAGTCAAAGTGCTCTAGACTTGAGCAAGAATTCAATGTACCATTCTCGCACCAAGCACATTGATATCCGCTATCATTGGATACACGAAGTGATGGAACAATAACTATTGAAGCTTGTGAAGATTCCTACAAAAGAGAATCTAGTGGACATGCTGACAAAGCTGGTTATAAGTGAGAAGCTTGAGTTATGTAGAGATATAACTGGAATGGACAGCATCTAGGTAGATGGGCATGAAGGGGGAGAATTGATGGGTCTCTGCCCACTTGCCAACATGCCTTTTGTTTTTGTCTCCCACTAGCCATTTGCATGTGGATTATTTGCCCACTTGCTCACAATAATTGTAGGTAGCCGATATAATGGTAGATAGCCGCAATACTTTGCGGCTACAAATGGGAATGTGTTCACACAAGCAAGCCTGTGTGTTCTCCTATAAATTGAGGACTCCAATGAGAGACTCAATGCACATCGGTTGAGCATCAATGAAGAGAAAGAACTGCAAGCTAGAACAACTGTTAGACAAAGAGCATGCATGTAATATGGAAGGAGTGGGTGAAAGGAATGGGCAAAAACAAATTAAAGCCATAAATGAACGGAAACAAGTTTCTCTAGGATTGGATTCACAGTGGTCATTCCCAAGGAGATCTTTCTGTCATGCGAAACAGAACTCAGCTGGTAATGAAAGTTTGATGCCAAATTCTCCCATTTTTTGAACTTACATGAGTGCAACAAAATCTGCCAAGGCAAAACAAAGGTCGTTAAGCACACCAAAGCAACAGATCATAGGGTATTTGGATGGATGCTTTGATCACAACTTTGCAAACAAGAATGAGTAGTACTACTTGTTTTGGTCTTCTTTTAATACTGGTACCAATGACGATAGAGGTGTTTCTCAATGCATCTTCCTGCAACATGGATCATCCTTGCTGAGTCTAAAAACAAGTTCAGTCTAATGGCTTTTTCAAAAAAGAAAAAAAAAAACAACAACAACAATGTCGCAATTATTACACAAACCCGTTTACGTTATTAAGACAAATAATTATGTCAAAGTTTATTTCGACTTGGTTTTTTAGAGGGAGAGGAATTGAATTACCTTCATGCCATACTCATCTCACAGCTACTTTTATATATACATACATTTTATCATGAACTACATACGATATCATGATCGCCTTATAATAATCTCAATGGAAATATTCACAATTAATTGAATCCTTTTAAGGTTAGTTTTGTAATTGGATATAAGTTTATACCATTTCTCTGGACATTTTGTAATACTATATATTTTGGTGGAATAACAAACAGGAGCTTTCAATTATGGAACATGCATGGTACTTGTACAAAAATACTAGTGCAGGGACACGATATATAGAACACGAAGAAAGCTCATAAATATGATTAACTGACAACTTCAAACTAGGGGTGAGCATTGACTTAGCCGGAGTTGGATTGACTCCAAATCCAACTTTATTGAACTTCAAATCTGAACTCTAACTCTAATTTGTGTAGGCTCAGATTTGACTCCAACTTTGACTTGTCAAAGTGGAGTCAGATTTGGACTTTCAGTTTTTTTTTTTTTTTTTTAACTTCATATTTAGCTCACAAAAAATCAAGAATGGGCTTTCAAATTTCAAATTTTCTAAGAAAGTTAAAACTAAAACTAAATAATTCATTGCTAATTTACTTTTATACTAATATCTAACTAATTTTTATACTAGACTTAGACTATAATGTCTAATTACATGTTGTCATATTATAGTATTACATATTATTTTGTATCTAATTACATGTTATTATATTATACTAATGTCTAACTTATTTATAACTTATTTCTAGTATCTAATTATATGTTATTATACTTTAGTAAATTAATATCATGTGTTATTAACTTATTATACTTAGACTTATTAGTTATTTCTATACTAATGCATGTCTAATTTATTTCTATACAAGACTTATACTATGGTGTCTAATTACATGTTTGTATACTAATGTCTAACTTATTTCTAACCTTATTATACACTAGACTTTATAGTGTCTAATTACATATTATTACACTTTAGTAAATTAGTATATGTGTTATTAACTTATTATACTAGGCTTATTTAAATATTAGTGTCTAACTTATTTCTATACTTGATTTTGTATGCTAGTAATACTATGATATTTACATATACTAAACTATCATTAGTCTATTTATATTCTAGTATAAGTATATTATTTTATAATAATTAGCTTAGACTAGTATATTATTGAATTTAACTATATAAGTTCTAGTTATATAACATATTAGTATATATGATAAATATATAGATAAATACATATTTTTATAACATATATACAATATCGGAGGATAAAGTTAGAGTCAAAGTTGGTCCAGTGACACCTCCAACTGAAAAATTAAAAAAAAAAAAATCTGATTTCGACTCTGTTTTGTTAGAATCGGAGTGGAGTAGAATTCGGAATTGAATTTTTCAATTTTTGCTCAATCCTACTTCAAACTAAGAGTTTTAAAGACTAGCGTGTTAAGGGGAAAATACACTTTTAGCTAGCCTCCAACTAATAGAATTCTTCATAGAAAATTTTATACCTTAATCTCATGAGCAAACCATTAAAAATTGACATGATCTTACATTAACTACCAATAGTTGATCATAAATAGCATTAACATTCATATTCAACCGTTAAAATAAATAGATAAAAAAAAGGATGATATGACATGATATCTTGATCACTATTAATGAATATTATAGACGATGCACACTACATTTTTTTTATTTTTTATATATAGTTAGTGGATGCGTTAATAAAGGGTAGATAAGAGATAACGCGTACGTTGGTTCTCATCAATTCTCAATATATATTCAGTAATTGGACATGTACAAGTTTGGGACGATATTCGGTAGATCAGTCCAGCGGCAGGATTCCAAAGATAGAAACATGGGATTTGTGAAACAGATAATTAAGATTAATAATTAATACAAAGGTCTTTGTCCTCCTAATCGAAATAAAAGCATGAAAGTTGCAGTACTACTCTTACGACTGATAGTCTGATAATTGCACCAGTTTGAAGTACGTGCACAAGAGCTAGATAATGATCGTAATTCAGTCCTGCTATCCGTACTAACAAAATCCGCTGTCTTGGACACTTGCTGACGTGTCACCTGCCACCGCTGCATCATTATTATTTGAAAAAAAAAAAGCTTTTTTTTGTCTGAAATTTATGTGTTGATTATTTTCTCTATGACAGCAAAATCTTAGTGAACAGGCTGTATACATTTGCATATTAAGAATAGTTGAGTTGAGTTATGAATAATTTAATAATATTTTTAAATTGAGATAAGTTTAATTTTTTAAATTAAAATGTATAAAGTAGGTTGAGATGAGTTTAACTTTTTTATAAGAAGTTGAAAAAGTAATGGATCACATCAATAATTAGTTTGAGATAAATTAAATTTAGTACAATAGCCAAACACAACCTAAGTCTTCTATCTAGAGCGGATTTTGTCTAGTTTTTTTATTTCTCCAGTCAATTTGGTGTAGATTTTATCCAAATTTAGATTTCTCTAGCCGTTTATTCTAACTTTGGATTTTCTTTATTTTCTCTAGTTTTGAATTTCTCTAGCTTTGATACGAGATTTGTTTCAGGCATTTGCTTACTTTATCTCTTCTCTCCCACCTAATCACCAACCCTCTCAGATCCTGATTCGATGCCTCATTTCTTGTTTAAAACTATTTTGATCCAACTTTTACAATTGACTAATATCAAAATTAATTTAAATCATATTAAAAGTTTCTTCCCCTCCTGTCAGGTCTCATTTGCTTATATAAATTTCATGGTACGATTCCAAGTTTACTGTTGCAAACTTTATCTTCTATAATCAACAAGAATTATCCAAGTTGGTGTACATGACTTCTTACAAAAGAATTTATTCCTTTGAAAGCTCTTTCAAAAGGGTATACTAGCTGTTGTGAATCATATTAATTTACGAGTGGGAGAAAAAGTGATCCAAATTCTTTATGGGACTTGCTTTGTGCAGTTTGTATAGTAAGATAAGATAAGATGATTTTAAATAAAAGTTAAAATTTAAATAAAATATTATTATTATATTATTTTTTTAATATTATTATTGTTTTAGGATTTGAAAAAGTTGAATTGTTTATTATATTTTGTGTTGAAGTTTTAAAAAATTGTAATGATGAGATGAGATGAAACACTCTCACTATCCAAATTCTACAATTTCTATTATCTTAGAATAAATACTAAAGTCTTTGAATTTTTGTTCCGACCGTTTGATCTGACTTTGCAGTTTGTCCCACCAAGAGAAAAAAGCAAGAGAAGAAGCGAGGGTTTGAGAGATGGGAGATTTTTGCCCACACAAGAAAAAGTTGTAGGTTAGAATTCTTGTATATACAGTTATTTTTTCGTATTTTTTGTGCACTTCATTAATATGATTGATTACATCAATTTTTTTTAATACATAGTCAATCACATCAGTTAAGTGTACAAAGAATACACAAAAGTAATTGTCCATAAAATGTTTATTTAATAAAAGTTGCCATGTCAGTGGGTAAAAGAATCTGCGTTTTCCGTTTGTAAGTATAGCATTTTCCACCTTAATTATATAGAAAGGAAAATATACTTTTATCATGAAACAATATTTATGGGAACAAACACAGAAACTCGAGTCCCTGACATTAATGCAGAAGTACAAAGTCTGTCTTCGCTAGCTATATATAGTAGTAATGCAATTATGTAACCCAAAGCTCCCATTATTCCAAAGGAAAAGTCTTGGTTTGACTTCTCTTATTCACAATATCATAAAACAGTACCACTGAAAGGAAGAGTCTCGTCTAGTCTTATAGTTTATTCGACTGATCTGACTACTTCATGGTATTCTTAACTGAAATCAATACTGTATTTAGGCATTTTATTCGGTAAAAACAGCCCCCAATATTTCTCATAATCTGGATTCTTTTGGTTCTCATTAAACATGGCAAAAACGTAAGTTTCTATAGGGCTACCGGGCTTCTTTGGAGTTCCTCCCTTCACATGCTTAGCCAAGTTCGTGTTGTAAGTTCTTGCATTATTCATGTTTGTCGCCTGCCCTCCATCGGAGGGCCAACCGGTCTCAGAAATGACAATCCGCAAAGACCCCCCGCCGGCCCTTTCTAGTGCCCAATAGAAGGCATCCAAAATGGCATCGAAAAGGTTACGGTACCCGTACTGGCCGTCCTGCACGACAACTTGTGGAGAAGTGAAAAGAGCATACTCAAGACGAATGCTAGCAGTGTTGCCAATGTAACTAAAATATGGGTAAATGTTAACGAGTAATGGGGAGTTGTTGTTCACTAAGAAACGAATGATGGGACCAAGAAGTGCTTGGTATTCGGGATTGAAGGAGCCTTTTGATGGAGGGTAGGACTCTCCGAGAGCAGCTGCAAAAGTAGGAGTGGAAACTTTGATTTTGTTTCCCAGGCCAGCATTAGAGATTGCAGTTTGAATGTTTTGCATGGCAGGGAGAAGATACCGTGCATATGGACCGTTTGGCTTTATTTCATTACCAACCGCAATGTATTTGAAATTCACATTCCCATAATTTTGCACATAGTTTCGAACCCAGGCATTTGCAGTGGCTTGATTTGAAGCAATGCCTTGAAGCTCTTCATCAGGGACACCCAGCATGAGCTCGATGTTGGTGCCTCTGAGGGCTTGTTGAGCAGCTTGGTTTTGGCCATATAGTCGCATTCTTCGGATGTTGTATTGTTTATAGAGCTCTACAACTTCTCCTGGGGATGGTAAGTTGTTTCCAAGCATTCCATAACAAACACCAATCTGCGCAGCTGCGTTAGATTGAAAAAACATGCTATATTTTAATTATGTCCTCATCCCCTGATCATGACTAGGTCATGTTGAAAATGAGATTTTGTTCTTGTGAATGAGAAATATGGTATATATCGAATAGTATTAATTTGGTACATGAGTGGCCAAACATTCCGCACATAAGATGCATGCAGCATATATGGGACGTATATGTTTGTCGAGCGAGATTAGCATGAAATTCAACATGATGCATGTTTAGATCAAATATATAAATATCCTGATGAAAGCTATTATTTTGAAATTAGTTGACCTTTTATATAACTTGGTACTGTCATTTGATTATTGTCATGCATGATTAAAAAATGAACGCAAAGTACTTTAAATAGCATGCATGCATGCAGTGTTGCTCTTACATTTTTGAAAATGAACTCTTTTTACCGATTTTAATTTTCAAGCTGCGCGCATGTTATATAATTCAGGGTGGTACAACTTATAACAAGGTTTATATAAGATCAGTAACTACAATTTGACCACTAAGGTGGTTGCCTAATTGGCAAAAGGCTAGGAGATCGTTCTTCCCTCTCTTACTTAATTGAGATCACAGACTCACAAGTTCAAAACAACTTGCAAGTCTTGGGAGGCTTTGCATGCTAGCACCTTAGTGGGGTTGCGGTGGCGGGCTGCTCTACATGAGGTCAATAGTTATGGCTCAAACCAAACATACATTAGCGAGTCGGGCCCTTAGGGTCACTCCTAGAGAGAATTAAAAGTTACACTGGCTACCCCTCCCCACTAAGTGACCACTGGCCACCCTGAGGGAATCAAATTGTAGTTTTTTTTATAAGAGTTTTTTTTTTTTAAATAGTACTCTTATATTGATGTTGTTATCGTACTAGCTAGTTTAGAGAGAGAGAGAGAGAGAGAGAGACCTGTAATGTCCAGGCCAGCCATTAGCATCCCAAAAAGCAGTAGCATTATGGACACCATGGGAGGGCATTTCCTGATTGAATGAGATGTAGCCATATATGGAGGAAATCTTTGAGGAGAAAGGAAGAGTAGCGAAAGAACGGAACGCAACTATGCTTCAAAACGCTACTTAGCTGCCCTTTTATAGAGAATACATAGGGATGGGTATATGGCGCCTATATATGCTGGAGATTAGACTGTAACTTGTCAAGCACTCCATGGAACCCAATTTGCACTCAATGGGAAAGAAGACTAAGCGAGGTAGGCTAGGAAGGAATTTTTAGCAACGCACTAACCCGCCAATTACTCTGCGGAAATTAATTAAGCCATCACCACACATATATATGGCCTACAGGATAGGGGTGGCAAATTTTGTTTTTAACTCGTGTTCGTGTCGTGTCAAGTTATGAACATTCGATTATATAAGTCAATTTGAATCCAACCTGTTAAGCTAAACGTATCAAACTTTCAAACTCTAACTCAATCTATTTAGATAACGAATCGTGTCGTGTCACTTTTTTTAATCTATTTAATAATTAATTAAAAATATATTAACACGACATGACTTTTATATATATATATATAAACGTACAATATATATATATGGCATACAGGCCGGTATTAAATTTATTATAAGATGCGGAAGTTTTTGTTTGAACATCCTAGATTCCTATAGCAATATATACGGCATACAGGCCGGCATTAAATTTATTATAGGATGCCGAAATTTTTGTTTGAACATAAAACGAATTAAGATGGGTTAATTACTTTTATTTCCCTTGAAGTCTTTCACTTTCAGATATCTCGACCTCCCCGCTTTCTCGTTATGATCATAATTCATAAACTTTGACGCGAAACAAATGGGACTTCAATTTTAAGGTCTGATTTAGTTATCAAGATGAGATTTGACTCATCTCTTATATAATTATTATAATTTTTTAAAATTTTTATATAAAAAATAATAAATAATTTAACTTTTATAAATTTTAAAATAAAAATTATATTAAAAAATTATATTTTAATAATATTTTATTAAATTTTCAACTTTGATCACATTTTATCTCATCTTTCGATTCATAATTATTTATTTCATGGGATGGAGTTACCTCAAACGAAAATACATATAAAAGGCAAGCAGGTAGCTAACTAGCTAGCTATAGCTAGGGCTCAATTTTAAGATCTGGGGAAATATAATTAACAATATATTTATATATATATATATATTTATACCTTTCTCGGTCAAGCGATATATTTATTCAACAAACAATATTAGAGTCTTAGACCAATATTTCCAATATTCGTAAATGCATAATTAATGTGCATTTACGCCTAACATAAGAAAATCCTTTTTTTCTCCTTATCCTTGGACTAATTGATCTTCTTCCATTCATGAAGAGATAGTGCTAATATAATTGATCTTAAAGACTTTGGTTTGCATGTGAGTCATTCGAGGACCATAATATACATATATATATATGTATATATGGAGACTATTTAATTAATGTACATGCATGAAAATAATATCGTACGTACGTATAGAATGGTGATAAGCTAGCCGCGTGTAGAATATTGGTGATCATAGGATCGAGTCAGCTTGATATAGAGTGGAAACCAATCCAAAATATTCTGAGTGCTACGTCCAATAAATATGGAATATTACCAGAGAACATAGAGCACCCAACTTAAGGTCCATTTTCGTAATCATTAAATTTCAATTGGATCCAATTAATATGCTTCAAGGCAAGCAGCTTGTTTTAAGCGCATGAACAGATAGATAGACTAGCGCCACTGAGCATCATCCAGCTTTTCACGATCATGATAGTGTTATGTGGAAAATTGAGATCAAAGTTGCGCGCGGATATTTGCAATAGTAATATTACTTTTTCCATATATATATGTATGAACTATTTCTCTTAAATTTGTCATCGAATTATGCCATATACATATAGATATTATTTTTTTATTGCATGCAGTACTACTGCTAATTATTTTATAAAGTGCAATAATACTCACACAATATAATATTTCACAACAAATTTCACAACATATGATGTTTTAAAGTGAGGGTATTTTTGTAAAGTGTTTTCCTAAATTATTTTTGTAAAGTGAGAGTATTTTTATAAAATATTTTACTAAATTATCTTTTATTTTAAAATATATTTATATAATATGTTGTAAAAAATTATGTGTATTTATCATTTTTCTTTTATAAATTACTAAGGGTGAATCCCTTTGGGCCGGGAAGGCTAGCTTGCTGGGGTTTTGCTATTCATCCTCCCCACACTCCACACTCCACACTTTTTAATATTTTTTAATATTTTTTTAAATTTTTTTTTGAATTTATTTTTTTTAAACTATTTATAATTTTTTATTCACTATTCATATAAAAATATATTTGATAAAAAAAATTAAAAAAAAGATGGAGTGTGGAGTGTAGTGTGAATAGTAGGAGGTTGAGTAAAATTTTTATTCATACAAATATATCAAACAAAAAAAATATAGAATGTCTAAAATTGCAACTTGCATTCTTTTAAAAAAATAAAATTATCAAGTATTGAATCTAAATCAAAATTCTTAACTATTTCTCTTTCAATATAAACAACTAAATAATCAAGTATTTTATTTATTTTATTTTTAAATTTGTTTAAATTTGTTTAAATTGAACTTATAAGTAATTAACTTATAAGATTAAAATAATTTTATAGAAAGGGCTAAAATAATCTTTTAGGGCATTAGCATTGGGTTGGCTAAAACTAAAGATTGGCCAAATTTTAGATAATATGTGCTAAAAAGTCCCAACATTAGATTGGGCATCTCTAAAATAATTTAGATGTTAGCTACAGTAATTAGCCAAATTTGAAGAACCAAATTGATTCACCAAAAGTTAAAATAATAATTTCTCATTCCAAGCAAACATTAAAATATTAATTTCTCACTCTAATAAAAATATTATTTGATTTGTAATTAAGAAATTTAGATAGAGTTTTTTATGAGTTTAATCAAATATTTTTTCTTATTAGCATTAAATGACTTTTAAAAATATGATTTTTTTAATATTAATTTAATTAGAATATAATTATTATTAATATTAAATTGGTAGAATTATAAAATGTGATATAAAAAAATTAAATAACAAAATTATTAATTTAATAATATTTTATTATTATTGAGAGAGTAAATGGCTAATCCAATGTGGGGATTGAATTTAAATAGAATATGCAAATGTAAAAAAGTATGATATTGGCTAAAATTTGAAAATACATTTGACCAATCCAATGTTAGTTTAAAGAAGAGCCAACGTAAAATAAAATTAATATAAATATATATATTTTAAACTTTTGGGGATGCCCCTTAATAGGTCCGCCACTGCACGTGGGAACGGATTTGAACTTTTGGGACAAGAACATGTGAATTAATTTACATTTTGTCCTTAAACATGTGAATTTCACATTAATATTTAATGCCAAGGACGTTCGTCCAAGCTACAAGCAATATTATCAAATACCGTAGGGTACTACGTACGTTGCAGAAGTACGTAGTTGCATCTGTTTTTTTCTTGTAAACTCGGATATATATTCACAAAAATTCTACTCAACATCTTACTATTCACACCACACTTCACACTCCATCTTTTTTTTAATTTTTTTTTAATTTTTTTTTATCAAATATATTTTTATATGAATAGTGAATAAAAAATTATAAATAGTTTAAAAAAAAATTTTAAAAAAAATTTTAAAAAATATTAAAAAATATTAAAAAGTGTGGAGTGTGGAGTGTGGGCTGGATGAATAGCAAAACCCATATATTCAAGGAGAAAAGCTTGGGGCCGGACGGGTGAAAAGAGGAGATTTACACCCTTCCAATGATATTATGCCACGTATGGTATTTTACAGTGAAAAAATAAAACTGATTGCAGCTTACCTCTCCCATACACCTCCTTTATTGCTCTCTCTCCCCTCTCTCTCTCCTCAGTGATTTTCGTCCCTCTCTCTGCCCTCTCTCTTCCCGCATTGCTGCATTTTTTACTGACCTTTTGCAATTCCACTAATTACAGAAATCCTCTTGGACCAGTTAAGATTTAGGTTTCTTCCATCGTCTAAGTCAAGGTATCAGTACAGGTTTCCGTTTAGGTCAAAATCATATAAGAGAAAACTTTCACAACCTAACAAGGTTTTCATATCTCAATGAGTTCAATAACTTCAAACCCTGCTGCTTGAGGATGCTAAGAAGGCTTGATGTGAGCTTTAATGGCTTTCTCTAGATGTGCGAAAAAAATCCAGATCTGGGTTTGTCCCTACTGGCATATCTCTTCCATCCTTGATTATTTATACAAAAGCTCTCATTTTGACATTTTTTTTATTTTTGTTTTTGTGATTTTTGTTGTGAATTGATCTCTTCTGATTATATATATTTTTTCTTAATTATCAAAATAAATTATAAATGAAACGAAGCTTTACTACGAGTAAATGAAGGATTCCCATATGGTAGAGATAAGAGAGGGACGAAAATTCGCAGTCGCTTGAGGAGAGAGACGGGAAAGAAAGGGAGAAAGCAACGTGGAAGATATAAGAGAGAATACTTGCCTACAGTCGGTTCTATTTATCTTTTGTGAATAAATATGCGTGTCACAATATTATTGGAGGGTGTAAAACTATTCTTAACACCCATCCTGTTTGAAGTTTTTCTCATATTCAAGGCAGATCGATATCGATCTAGACAGTAGACAGCAATCATGCATAGTATGGGATTACAAGCGCGAAGAGTACTGTAATTTATTGTCATATTGTGCACCAAAGTTGCACTTATTCCATTATATGATCGATCTAATACTATTCTTAACCAAAGGTAACTTGGAACTTGGGCTGTTTATTTGGAAGAAATAGCCCCCAGTGTTTCTCAAACGCTGGTTCTTTCTGATTCTCATCAAACATGGCAAACAAATAAGTTTCTATCGGCTTTCCAGGTCTCTTTGGAGTGCCTCCGGAGCCCTTCACATGCTGAACCAAATTCGTTATGTAAGTTCTTTCATTTTCAAGCGATGTGGCTACCCCACCTTCTGAAGGCCAACCGGACTCCGATACAACGATCTCCAATGACCCCCCACCGGCCTTCTCCAATGCCGAGTAAACAGCATCTAGAATGGCATCGAAAAGATTACGATAACTGCGCGGAGGGTCGCTCACTACAGCAGAAGGAGCCGTGAAAAGGGCAAAGTCCAGATGAACATTTCGGGGGTCACCAATGTGACTGAAATATGGGTATAAGTTAACGAGTAATGGAGACCGGTTGTTCACTAAGAAGGTGATTATAGGATCAAGAAGTGGCCTGTATTCGGGCTTGAAAGAGCCTCTTGATGGGGGGGAGGACTCTCCAAGTACTCCAGTGTCAACGGCAGTGGAAACTTTGATCTGGTTTGCGAGGCCAGCTGCAGAAACTGCTTTTTGAATGTTTCGCATGGCGGGGACAAGGAACTGTGCATATCGATTCGAAGGCTTTACTTCGTTTCCAACCGCAATATACTTGAACCTGACATTACCGAAGTTTTTCACGTTGTTTTGAACCCAAGCGTCTGCATTGGCTTGGCTTGAAGCGATGTTTTCGATGTTGTCGTTCGGAAGGCCGAGCATGAGCTCAATGTCGGAGCCTCCGAAGGCTCGAAGAACAGCTTGGTTTGGATCATAGATTCTCATTCTTCGGATGTTGTTTTGTTTACTGAGGGCTATAACTTCTGTCGGCTGTGGTAGATCAGTACCAAGTCTTCCATAACAAACACCAACTTGCGCACCTGCATGAGTCAATTTATAAACAACAAATGATCATGAATGGTTTTACATATACATAAAAATGCTGCATGCTTAGCCCCCATTTCTTTAAACTCAAACTTTGTGCAGCTTGAGCTCCTATATATAAAGCCTACGGCATATGGAAATTTAGTTCCAATTGAAATATGCGCTCAATTTCCTCCTTAATTGTCATCGAATTACTCGTAAAAAATAAACATGAAAAAAACAAGTTCTGCCGGTAGTAACACATGATCAAGCTGTGTCCTTAACTTGCTGATCAATTAATATCCTAAAACATGAAACTAGTGCACATTCTACTGATCTATATATAGGAAAAAGACCCCATGCCGTGCAGAATGCATCGTGAATATTGTAATTGGTTTTTGGGTGTACAGTAGAAAAGGTCCTCTTGTCTCATCCATATATAGTTGTGAGAGGACAGGTCTAGCACTACCTTCGGCGAAGTATAGTGTTCCTAACGAGCTAAATTCTGAACCTTGGTCAGGCCAGTACTGAGCATTCGAGTTGGGCTGTGACGGGTGTTTTGGTTTGAGTATATGTAAGAAAAGAGGGCGAGATATTAGAAATTAAAAGAAGATCTAGACCTGTTGTGCCTAGAGTAGCCATTAGCAGTCCAAGAACGAGCATTGTGGAGATAATGGAAGGGCTTTTCCCGGCCGAATCGGACTTAGCCATTGAGGAAAATATAGAAGAAAAAACAAAGGGTGGCCAACTATATATGCATTTTAGAGGGGAGGCGGCTTGTAAAGGCTTGTGTTTGTTTCTGAGTACGTATTGAGTGATCCTCAGAATTACACGTTATAATTTTCCACAGGCCAATCTCACTTTATGGAAACTAACTTGGTTGCTCAGAAAGCTCTCCATACAATGCACCAAATTGCGTCATTCAAGCCGCCACATGCACATCTAGTTGCTCGTCATTTTGTGGAACTATTTTTTTTCCCGTCGAATAGTCTTCGGTTTTTCCTAGTTTCTTTGTGATAAAGGCACATTTTCTCATAACTTCCAACTGTGGGCAACCATTGCAATGGACACCTTGTCGTATTGTTGAAACAGGAGCATCCATGAATCCAAAACCACTCCCATAGACCAATTTGTGACATCAGTCCTCAAGTACAATTATAAAGATTGTAAATATAAAAGTGGTTGTCTAGGATTAGATGACTAGGAATAGAGATTTATTTAAGTTGGAAAATTGTTGAGATTGGATGAATGTAAATACTCAATCTTTATCTAAGAACATTTAATTTGAATTAAGCGGTTATTTGATAATATTTTAGATAAGTCATAAGAGTGTGTATCCGAAATTCAAGAAGTCTGAAATTATCTAGTTGAGTGGAAACTATATCTTATGAGAAAACTTAGCGTCAGGTGTCAACAGACACATCAGCAAACTCGTATCCCAGCAGAGTCCTCCCGTCAGCAGATTTCTACTGCACCTGAAATTCTTAACAGACTCAGTCCGTCAGCAGAGTTTTACTACAGATGAAATACTGGGTTGTTGATGATTTCGGCTGAGGATTGGATCTTTGGATCAATTAATTTTGATAGAGTTTGGAAATCTAAGAGAGATCCAAGAGCTTGAGTGTGAGAAAATAATTTTCTCGTGTTTTTTTCTTTCTCTCTTTGAGTGCGTGCTTACTTCGTGTCGGAGTGAAAGTGATTGAGTTTAGTCATTGGAGTTCTATGAGGGAAGTCAATAGTTTGAAAATCGCCAGAGATTCTGGCTGCTACTATGGTAGAAAACAAAACGGTCGTTTGTCTGATCAAGTAAGAGAGTCAAATTACAAAAGTTTTGTAATTGTGATTTACTTGTAATTGATTTTCAAATAATAAGATTGATTTTCTTGGATTTGGCTGCCTCATATGGTTTTACCTTTGAAAAGTTCTTCAAAGGATTTCTCTTCGTAATCAAAATTGATGTTACACACTTCATTTATTTTATGTATTTGATTGTTTATCAAATTATTAAATAATTGATGACTAACCGATTTGTTGAGTGAATTGGTAGATATTTTCGTTGTATTATAGGAGTACTTAGATAATTTCAAATATCACAACAAGGCATGGGAGTGGAAAGCACTAATCACCCTCCCTGAAAGGTCCCTCCCATCACAAGAGCATTTCTCAATCACATTTGACATGGCAGTAAGACCACATGGTAGCACCTCAGCAACAGTTGACATGGCACACAATGCATCGGTCCAATTTGTAGTAACAGAATTCTCAACTAGCTGTAATCCACATCAATGGGAAGTTACGGCAACACTCATAGGTGTCCAAGAAGCACACTCAAGATAACTAAAAAAGATTATCATAGAAGGAGATTCACAAAAAGTCATAGCAACTTTGCAACAGGCACATCAGAACACTAATTGGATAATTGAGAGCATCATCAGTGACACAGTTCTTTCTGCGAAGCTTTGAGGAGTAGACAACAATAAAATTACATCGTTCTTAGAATTGATGTGCGCATTCTATTGCGCAATAGGTAGCAACTAACAACATGTTAGGTAGCATACCCTTGAATAGGATCCCCCAATGTTTGGTGAAATTCCATAGTGGAAGAGATCCACCTATCTAAGCTATTTACTACTGTTAAATTGTACTTTTAATTTCCTGCACCAAGAACAGTTTTCCTAATGTTTCTAAAGTTTCTAACGAAGACTACTTGTTGAGAGGAAAAAAAAAGGAACATTTTCCCAAATAACCAATTTCATTACTTGCCTCTCTTCGAGGGTAATGAGCTCATGTGCTGAAACTCGATCGGGCTGCAGATCCATGGCCAACACTTACAGTAACTCGATCTTGTTCCAACTTAACCTGTATTTCCCGGATTTTTATGCTGTTTTACGAAACCATTAATGTAGCTAGTCACACGATCACTCCATTACTAAGGGGTGGCAATTTGCAATCTCATGAAACAATTTCCGAACGATAGTTGATCTGCACCTTTGGCTTATATTTGATTGCATTTCGAAATCGAGAAGATCGAACGCATACATTAGAGAAAAAGATAGTTTGCAAAACACACCAATATTGGATTTCACTCCCACGAGACAATTCAGAAGTGACGGCATGCAGCGGGAACCATCATATACGACAGAGATCAATGGAAGAGGATTTGATAAGATTGTAGAGACGACGAATAATCTTAACAACTGATGTTAATACTGACAACCGGTACCACACACATGCAGTGGACGACACAACCAAAGAAAATGATGAGATAAGAAATGGAAAGTACGAATGCTTCTTGACAAAATGCTGTGTGGAAAATTCAAAGATCCAATTGATTTTGTCATGTTAGTGGACTTAGGTGTGGACGAGGGCTGCTTGACCCGGCAGGAGTCTTCGATCAATAGGTGACAAGCGCAAATCATGCTGCATGCATGTGATTCAGAGAATAGAAAGGCGGGATCGTCTGTGGAATGGGAACAGCCTGCTAGATGATGGGACAAGGAGAACGGAAAAGGCCAAAGGGGGAGGGGGGGTGGATAGAGGATACATGCTTTGATTGACAGAGACATTTGTTTTCAAATTCATTCAAACGCTACCAGTAGAAAATATCACCCTTTTTCAAAAGTTTGACAACTTTGATCAAACTAGTTCTTACCCCTCTTTGCAGACCAGTGCCATTGGAACACTATTTCCCAGATGCATTACACGACAAAACAGAGCTTAAACATTGGATTAGATATACACGATTCCAAAGATTTACGAATGATGTTTTTGTTGTTCTTTGCTTGTACCATAACTTTACAAGATTTTGTAACGAATAAAAATGACAAAAAGAACTTATCAAAAAATGACAAAAAGATTAACAAGTTATGATCGTAAAACGCGAATTAACCCACATCAGAGTTTACTCAGAAGGCAAGCAAAAGAAATCCTACTCCCCCGGCTGTCTTCTTAAGTAACAGAAGGTGTTTGCCGATTAAGTCAACTTCAGATGGTGGTGTCCCTGTATGCTCATGAATTCAAATTAAGTGCAACACTTTTACCTCAAGAGTGAGACACTTGTAACCTCAAAGTTCGGGTGATCACTCCGTGTCTCGGAAGGTGGCTGGCTCCTTTGACGTCCAAGTTTACTATATTTGAATATTACTCATCCACGGAGGACCTAAAATGATTCTCTCTTTCTTTCAAACAACTCTCTTCGTAAGATCATGACTATCTTATCGAGGATTCCATTGCTTTCAGCCAAATACTGTTCAGCTTGATGTCTATCACTGAAAAATTCTCCCTTTATGAGGTATTTGCTTCCTTCTTTAATGATGATTCCATGTTCACACGCCAAGTCCAAGGCCTCAGACTCACAGCAAAAGCCCCTCCCAAATTGTATTCCCAGTTCAGCCATTTTCATCGAAGGTGCCAGGTTATTTTTCACAACTTGTACGCAAACCCCAAGACCAGTTACCTAAAAAGTAAGATATTTTCGAGGAAAAAAATTATTTAAATAATACAATACAACCCCAAACGGCTGGAGAGGAAAGAGGTCTACAAGATAATAATAGAAACATGAAATGGAAAAAAAATCTCAGAAAAGTAAAAAGAACATAAGAGATGAGATTGACCTTATCCTCCGTCTTGAGCAATGCTTTTCTTATCATCTTCAGTCGTACAGATGCATAGAATTTCAATGCATTTCCACCACATGTGACCTCATCCACTCGTCCAAAACCTTGCACTGATTTCGGACTTAACCGAACCTGAACATAAAAGATAATAACGAAAGGAAAGTGGCATTACTCCTTGCCATAACTGAAAAGATACATGTTATAACATATAAACGGAAATGTTAAAAAAGACTTAGCATACTGACAGCCACCTGATTAAGAAAAACAATAAGAGTTCGAGATTGGCTTAATGAGTAATGAATTTTTCTAAGTGCCTGAGTCATTATTCTCGATTGTTCATCTTTGGAGGTGCCGCCTATCGTTTGATCAAGCTCACATTGGGGGATAAGGGCAGCTACCTGAAAGGCCAAACATGCAGAACAGTATATAGGTTAACAGGATGAAATAGAAAGTTGTAATAGTATAGGCTCCAATAACAGACTAACAGAAGATATTGCCACCTGAAGCTGTTAACTTGTTTTCCTAAAACAACAAAAAAGTAATAATAATTACAACGATGGGTAGAAATTCTCATTCATAAGGAGAATGACTTCTACTGAAAAGAGAATTGGTTAATAAGGACAGTGAAAGTACTCAAAGTTGAACTCCCCCCTCCCCCAAAACCCAAACTGTCCCCAGGAAAAAATCATTCCAATCGATACACCACAATCATGTGAAGTAATTAATCACTTACACTATCAACCACGATTACATCTACAGCTCCACTTCTGGTCAGTGTGTTGACTACACTTAACAAATTTTCAGCAGAACTAGGACTTGAAATAAGAAGATTCTCTGTGTTTACACCCATTGCTTCTGCAAGAGAAGGGTCCATTGCATTCTCAGCATCAAGATATGCACAGCATCCTGCCAAAAGACAATTTAGTGAGGCAATGAAGACCACAGACTGTAAAAAAGAAGTATAGAACAAAAACAGCTACTAATAAATGTTGCCAATGTAAATCACCGATCAGTGAAGCATAGAAGATGTTAAGATATAATTTTTTTTTCTTTTGATGACGGGGAACCACCCCACGGCAGAGCCCTTGGGACTCACCCAAGATGTTAAGATATAATGAAAACAGTTATTAAACTTTCTTCCTATAAGAGGGGAAGGAGTGTCATCAATTATCTTAAAAAAAGGTGATTTAATGCCACCACAAGTGAAGAAAAAATCGTAAAACACATAAAATGTTTGGAAGAAATTTGTAATAATCGGTTAGTAATTTAACTCCTTTTAGCACATCAGTTATTGAATTCTCGTGTGGAAAGAGAAATGAAAGAGAAATGGGAGAGAAACATGCATCAGGTCCAACACACCTTCATAAAATGATAATAACTAAAATAGGCACGAGAATCATGCAGAAATATCTATAAAAAGCTTTGGTTAGTGTGATAACTGTGTAAAAGAACATCAGGTCCAATACCCCTTGATAAAGTGCTAATAACTAAAATACACATGAAAATTTTGCAGAAAGATCTATAAAAAGCTTTGGTTAGTGTGATAATTGTATATAAGAACAATCAAGGGTTTCCAGGATCTATGTTAATTGATTGATCTGGATTTCAAAGTAATGGGAAAAGAAGTTTCTGATTTTCTTACAAACCAAAACCAATTCAAGTCATGCCGAAAACACTTCCAATCACAGAGTACAAGAGGACAAAATTAGTATGCACCTCCAAACTTTTGAGCTTCCTTGATGATGTGAAGGGCGAGTGTAGTTTTTCCAGATGCCTCTTTCCCATAAATTTCAACAATTCTTCCCTGCAGTGAGCAGCGTAAACCTCTCAGGACAGCTATAATGACACCATTTTACTTTTGCAGCTAAACTTATAACTTGAAACCAAAATCCTTCAAATCACATATCATTAACTTGCATTCTTGAAGAACCGGTTAGTATATTTTAAGTGTTGATTAGGCAACACATCCAAAAGCTCATAAGCTGGTAGTATACTCCATAAATTTATTGTTTTAAACTTTTTTTTTTTTTTTGGGGGGGGGAGGGAGGAGGGGAGCGACTCTCTGATTGAAAGGCAGCATAGACTCATACTGATGATCTGGGCAGAAGAAAGTCCAATTTGGCCAACTAACCTGCCTATCTGTGTCAAACAAAATCAAAACCATAATATTTTCCAAACATCTCTAATGGTGTCATCAACCGGGATTCTGCCTCTGGCTCTCACATATACCACTCACTACACTTGTATGTGAGTTGTGGATAAATGCATATTTGCATGTCATATATGTGGCAAGACGAAAGTTTTTCTCTGTGAAATTATCACCTTTGGTAATCCTCCAATCCCAAGAGCCATATCAAGCTTTAATGAGCCAGTAGGTATCACTGGTGCACGTCGTGACCTGAAAAACCGCTGCAATGACAACATAGATTCTCTACCAAAATCACCAGCAAGTTGTGAGAGAGCCAGGCGCAATGCAGTGTCTTTTTCCTTCGCTTTGACATCATCATAGAGTTCGTCGCATTCAAAATCTGAGACTTCAGCTGACAATATGTAAAACATTAAAATTCTCAAATGAGAGCAAATCAATCATTCAATACCGAATAAGTGCACATACAACTAGGAAATTTAATAAGTTGATGTAAATGCCATCAGTGTTGGGAACGTTTGTATGAAAAAAGATAAAAATATATGCAGATTTGTCTTTAAACCCTGTACATTGACCTATTCAAGGACATTTGTCCTCAAGACCATTTCCAGATCTAATAAGTTACACCAGAATTAGCTAGCTCAGCGATATATGAGAAACTGTGAAAAAGACTAAAATTTTGGAACTCTATACAAGCAAAAAGATGAGAATGCACTAAAAGTGTGTTTGCAATAGCAAGCCATCTGTGAATCTAAAATTATTTGATACCAATCATTTGATGATCATTCAAACGGACATACGGTAACATTTGGAATGACGGGCCATGGTACCAATGGAAGACAAAATAAGAGGATGTGTTTAAGATGGTATGGCCAATGGCCATATGTAACAGAGGTCTGTGAATGCAATGGAGCAAGAGTGGTTATATAATGTGCAGGGAGCAAAAACAAAAGAATAAAAGAAGATTTTGGGGGGGGGGGGGGGGGTAGAAATTATAGGCAAAGACATGATGATTAAGAGAGAAAACCAAGAGCATGGCCCTAGGTAGGGCTGAATGGCCTTAAAGGATCCACACAGCTGACCCCAATTTGTTGGGAATTTGTAAATAAACATGACTTGAGTTGAGAGAACAATTATTTGTTGGATTATTCATCAGTGTCCATTTGTAAAAGCAGAAATTTCTGGACCTCCTATTAAACAACCACTTTAATATACACCATAATTATATAAGGGAATGGTAGTAACTGTTACTATCAACAATTAAGTTTTAGAGAAATACACTAAAAGCCTACTTAGAACACCATAGTACATCAACCACTTCAAAAATCATAGAGTACATGATTACAAGCACTTTCTGTTTCTGATTCACTAATGGTTCTAATGAAATTAACGATCACGTTGTCAGGCATTTAGGAGGGCACAGATCAATGAATATATGCATGCATAGATAGAGAAAGGGAGATATGAGCTGTTTACTACCTACAGCAGAAAGGCGACGGATATTCATGCAAATAGAGTTAGTCCCATCTCTTCTTCCACTCTGGCAGGGGAAAAAATTATTACAGTACAACAAAAGCAATATCATTTATATATTTGAAGTAAGTAAACAATTAATTTGTCTGAAGAATGAAAACAGAAAGAATTTAATATTTGAATAAATATATTTTATAGGAGAAGCCGTGAGCAAATCTCTAATGATCCAATAGTTCAAAATATAAATTTGAATAAAGCAGAAAACATAAAAGGCATTGTAGCACAGATATTGCCTACACTGGTGTATAATACACAACATATCAACAGATTTCCCGAGAAGAACTGATACAACAACAATATAAAACAATTATCTAAATTTAGACACCCTGAATTTATAAATTATGTATTCTTTTTTGTTTTCCCTGTAATCACAGAACCATACACAAAACTTTGTTCTTCTATTGCACGTTGTTGAGCAGAGCAAAGGCAAGAGTTATAATTAATCATTTCCAGGCATGCTAGATGGTTTTATTTTCCTTTATATCTCATATATATGCAAGCATATGTTGTAGTCACTACAAAATATCAAAATAAGAAGCAAATTCTACAATATCTAGGTACTGAGTTTAAAAAAGAATGAGATATAACACGGAGGCAACAGATACAAACCCGCCCCATGACTCCTGCAACTAAAAACTATTTTTATCGGAATGAAATGGGAGGTCTGTCAGACAACCGTGTGACCATCACAACCATGCATTTTCTGAGCTAAAAACTAAGAAATTTACGAAGAACCAGAATTCAAAATACACAATCAACAAAAAAAAAATTTAACAAATTGATAGAGAGGGAGAGAAACCTTATAGAGAGAGTGGACTAGAGAGGAGAGGCGAGGTCTTCCGAACATATTGAGACGAAGGGATCAGTTTACAAGTGAAGCTGAAAACAACCCTATATTTTGCAGGGTTCTTTTTTGTGACAATTTAAGCTCTAGGGTTTAAGCAAAGGAAAAACATCAGGTACTTGTGAGGGTTTTTGAGATACGAGGAAGACGCGCCATTCACAATAATTTGTGTTGTCGTTGTCGTTCGTTGCCGATGCATTAGCTTTTGTGCTGTTAATTTATTGGGTCACAAGCACTACGGATATGGGCTCCCCCATCAACTCGGAAAGGCCGCAATAAATCAAGGCCCACGTAACAATCATACCACGGTATAAAGCATCCGTTACTCTATATTTCCATTCAATCCATTTAAAACGTGAGATGTAATCACATCACTTTATTCGAGACGCTTTTAATGATTGAATGTAAAATTATTAAAATTATTTGCATTTGGTGGATCATTAGTTCCAACATTTATAACACGAGATTTGACGCGAGTAAAAGGGTTAGTTTTAGGGCTGGTTTGGAAGTTAGAAATTCTTAAAATTTCATATCTCATCTCAACTTATCATTACACATTTTTCAAATCTCCATACAAAATATAATAAACAATTCAACTTTTTCAAATCCCAATACAACTTTTTCAAATTCCAATTCAACTTTTTCAAATCCCAAAACTAAAAAATAATATTTTAAACTTTAAAACTAAACACAAAATTATCATCTCAACTCCCAAACCTCCCCTTATAATATATGAGATTTACTTTATGATAAATTAATTTTATAATCTAATATACTAGATCAAGTCACGATCAATTTATGAATCTATTTTTATAAAATTATTTTATAGTTAAAAAATTTTTCTTCTTTTAATTACATGGTTATTTTCCTTTAATTTCATAATAAATATATCTTTTACGGAAAATTCTTGTTGCAGTCTGTTGGGGGAAGCCCCGCACCGTCAGTGTCCATGTGGAAAAATTAAACGATTCATTTCATTCATTTTAATCAAAACAGTGATTTCGTCAGCCTCTGGGTTTTCTTCCTCCCTCATTTCAAATTTTCCCTTCTCCTCTTCTAAGTTTCCCTTCTCCTCCCTTGAGTTTCCTTCCTCCCACGTCGGCTTACAAAGATTAGGGACTTTTTCTTCCTCCCTTGTTTCGATTTGTAAAGGAAACAATATCGTTACCACGCTGCCGACTCAAAGGGCCTCATCCAAGACCCAATTACAAGCTGTTAAGAAACGAAATCCATCTACAAAACGCCGAGCTTTCCTTGAAACTTTTTTCCTTCACATTCCTGGCAAAGCCGCAGCTCTTTTCTTGAAGCTTCTTTGAAAATTCAAAAATAGTTGTCAGCTTCAAAACCCAAAAGCCAAAACAAAAACTATGGATTTGGTTTATTTGGGTCAATAATACTGACCTATTAGGGCCGAAATTGCGAGATTGAAGGTGATAGAATTAACATCTCAGTCAAAGACATTCTGAAATGGGATTCATTAGTTTGCCGAACCTCCAACACAAAAAATTGTGGCCATGGGGGACAAAATTGCTTCCAGAGAAAGTGCTTGTGAGGGAACCTATTCTTGTTCTTGTAATGGTAAGCCTAGTAGTGCGATTTGGTTCAAAAGTAATGAGGAAAAGTCTAAGGACATCAATTTCTCAAGTAGTAGCCAATTCGTAGACTCTGAAGAGCAGCTCACTCGGTTACACATGAAGAGAAGCTCCAAGAAGACGAAGAGAAGCTCACTCAATTTGCCAACCCTCTTTCTTTTATTCTTTTCTCTTTTCGTGATATTTTTTTGTTTTTAAAAAGAGAGAGAGAGAGAAGCTAGGCGTAGAGCATGCCAATCGATCCCAACAACACGAAGCAACCCAAGAAGAAAAGGAACCCAGAGGAGAGGAGGCGGTGGTGACCACCGTGATGGTGGTCCTTACAGTTCCATCTGCACCAACACCTCACACTCATGTCGCAGCAGTTACCACTTGCACCCCCTCCTTTAGCGTCGCCGCCACAACTGGCCGCTGTCGTCGCCATTATTGTCGGACTCAAACCACCCATGCGGAGACAACCAAAACAACCTCCTCGTCTCCAAACTCCCTTAAACCGAGACGGCATCACTCAACTGGTTGCCTCACCATCCCTCCTATAGGTCCAAAACAACAAGCATGCAAAGTCCATTTCAATGTGCGTCTCTCACTCACCTTTTGTTTTTTTTTTTAATTAATAGCAGCTTCCATGTCATCATCCGACTGCATGGCGACTGTAGTTGGCGACTATACATAGCGGGATTGTATATTTTATTATATATTTCAAATAAAATAAACAAAATGTATACAGAAGAGGAAAACTAATTAGAAGAACAGCAATTAAAATTGCATGGAAAAGCCACACAAAAGCTCTCCCTCTCTCGAGCGGTTTTGCGTGCAGGGTGTCTTCTTGTCTCTGTCTCTCTCTCTCTTGCATTTTTTTTGGGATGGGATATGTTTCTGGGTATTAGCTTGCGACTATAATTAATTCGTGTTCTTCGGCCCAAGCCCAAGCTCGATGGATCATATTACATTCATATTCATTTCTATTTTTTTTGAATATCATCCTATACTAAATGCATTTTTACACGTTCCAATTTGTAGCGTTGTCAGCAGCCCTTCTTTGGAAGAGCTACCGCGCGCCTGCCGTTAGGTCCATTTTGTTTTTACAATTTTTTTTAACTCATTTTATCTTATTATTATAATTTTTTTAAAATTTTTACACAAAATAAAATAAATAATTCAACTTTTTCAAATTCTAAAATAAAAATAATATTAAAAATATATATTCTAATAATATTTTATTCAACTCTTAATTTTAATATTAACTCATATCATTTATTTCATCTCATCTCAACTATAAAAACAAACAAGGCTTAGTTAGTTGGCCAGCCAGTTTGATTCATAATTAATTGTTTCTAACTTTATAATGGTACTCATGTACGTGGATGCAGCCGACGAAGAAAGTTAGCATTTCCAACAGGTTTTTACGATATTGTTATTAATTAAGTATTGCAATAACTTAATTTATTATGTTTGACGACTAATTAACTGTATTCTGTTTTTTTTCTTTTTTTCTTTTTTGGGTCCTTCAAAGTGCTGTAATGCTGTGCTTCTAATTCGCATGTGCTTATGACCTCGGGAGGAAACCCAAAGAAGTAATTTGAAGTCGTCTCACAGTGTTGAATCATGAATATTAGAATCCACAAGCAGAACTAAATGTTGTACTCATGTGAGTAGTACTCCATCCTGCATGTGTCGTGAGAACTAGCTAGGGAATTCAACTATGCATGATGTCCATGTACGAATACTTGAAAGGAACTCGATCGGTTGGTTTGTGTTGTTTCTGGCCGCCTGCAAGAGATCTAGATCAAGAGAAGGTACGTATAAACTGAGTCAAGACATTGTGCATGGGAATCTCCTGTATATAAGTTAGTATACATATATATAAAAGAATAGGCCGGCGGGTGTAAGCAGCTGATTAATTTCCTTATAATTGTGAGCCAGAGAAGATATATCAGCTAGAGAATATTGGAATGAGTCATCATCATGTGTCATGTACGTGATGATTATATATTATAACGTACAGTACTACTCTTTTTTTGTTCTCTAACTCGTGTATATATATGGATATTGATCAGTTTCATCACTAGATTCCATTATTTTCAACCTAATGAGCCTGCCTGCCTGCATTTACGGAGTGCGCGCGCCATAAATTGTGAGATCATGATGATGATCAGTGGCGTGCCTAGCATGAGAACGTCGTCGACAAGTTTAATTATTTTTTGCAATATTCCTAGTCTTGGGAATGAATGCATGCATGCATTTGGTAGGATTTCTTGATTCCATGCATGCACCTAGCTCGAATATCGTCGATATTTATTGCGTTTACAGTACCTCCAACTGCTTGACTTGACTCGTTCGGCCTAGTTTATTGGGCTCATGAATCTAAATTAAACCGAATGGCTAGTATATAATGGATATCACCTCATGTTTACGTACTTAACTAAACATTCAATTACTTCCCGTCCAATCAGAAATAGATTAACGTATATACTGATCATGATCATCTCGCGCGCTCAATATTGTACCCGGCCAACACCTTACAGCCATTAATATAAGGGATCATTTTGGGTACGTGGCATATATATATGACAATATACAACCAACTAATACATGAGTAGTACTGCTAATTCATTAAAAATATTAAATTTTTTATTTGAATTTTAAATTTTACACAATTACGTACCATTCATTTAATTAAATCCAATAGTATTAAAAAAAAAAAAAGCTATAAAAAGGATCATCACTTTATCTAAGATACATTGACTCAATGATTCACTTTATCTTCATTTATTTTTACAATTCTTTTCAACTTATCTCATCTCATTTTATCTAATAATTATTATAATTTTGTTAAATTTTCATACAAAATAAAATAAACAAATCAACTTTTTTAAATTATAAAATAAAAATAATATTAAAAATAATATTAAAAATAATATTAAAAATATATATTCTATTAATATTTTATTCAATTTTTAATTTTAATCTTAATTCATCTCATTTTATCTATAAAAATAAACAAGGCAGAGTACGGGCAAATCCTACGTCCGGCTCCTCTATATATATATATATATAATATAAAGTACTGTCTCCACATATATATAATATTCTTACAGTAGTCAATTATATCTTAAACAGAGAGTACCAAAGGATCATTAATTACAGATATATACATATATATATATATTAATCTTTCAGTACTTAGAGGCTTAAATATTATCGTGGGAGCTCCCTCACAAGATGAACTGGTGTGAAAGTTTTGAACCCACGCGAGCGTTTAACTTTGATACCGGCCGGGATAAATAAATAAATATTCATCGATCCTAGCTAATTAATTAAAGCTTATTATATATAATGACGTTGAAGAGTGTTGAAAAACTTAAAATACAGTCCGATAAGATCTTTTAAATATGATTGAAGAAAACATGGTATATACGGCATGAATTATATTCTTCCAAATGCAGTGTATATCCAATGCATGTCTATTTCACATGACAACTAGGGTTAGTGGCGGATCGATATTGGATTTAGCCAGATAATATTAATGTTTATGTCATAAGTTCGATCCTCTTATGATTGTGTGGTGTACCATTCGAGTTTCTTGAAAAAGACTTGGGGTTGATTAATATCGATCACTCTCTCAAAAAATTTGGCAACTCCATGATTTCGATCGTTTTCTGAGAAAATTAACGTTAGGGGCCGGTGCCCATGATCGATCTAAGAGTGATATATCCCCAGGCCACTATGTGTATGTGGATGAAGTCGTAAGCCACTATTTCCACGTGGCAAAGTGCCGAGGCAGGTCCAAGTTTTTTGAGGCAAAACAACTAGCTAGGGTTGAGACAGATGTATGTTAGGGTTTTACTTTAGTACTGATCCCCGGCCCCAACCAGGTAATGCATGAAGCTACGCCGCGGCAATTCATGAATTAGATATTGATCTACCAGCTCATTGACAAGTCCTCTCACCTTTTAGAGAAGTCCCTTCATGACGTTTCTGATGAAAACGAAAACCTACTTATTAATTATAATGCAGTTTGATGTTGCTTCTCAGCCCAGTTTGGTTGAAACCTAATCAGATTCCTCCACATCCAATCTTTTTCTACTATTGGGAAGTCTTGTCATGTTCTCCACTGATGAGAGCACGAGACACTTATAATGTACGTGGGTGCAGATGACCTATTTACGACCGATAATCATGTGTCTGTGTAGTACTCATGTCATGTGTACGTATTTGTAATCTGTAACAACTTTATGCTTAATTTGTTAAGATCAATATAGAGCAAAAAGAAGAGAGATTGAATAAGCTGTACATAATTAGGTTGTCATGGAATAGATCAGAAGTACTCGATCTAGGGTTAAATACAACGTCGTACATCTTTTTCCCATGTAATTTTATTGTTCCATTATAATTAGGTTGTTTCGTAATTTTTGTGCAATAGATATTAATGTAGTAGCTAGCTAGCTGTGTAAATTACAACGGTTGTTATAATAGGTACTGTACAGTTCTTGGAATATATGCGTGTACTCAACGTGAGTGCGTGGTTAAATCCTAATCCTTAGCTAGCTAGATTGAGTACTACGGGAAACTCTTTAGATTCATACGCACCTTAACGCGTACTGTAAGTATCTTGGGTTTTTAAAAATAAAAAACCTTCAGCTCTAGTACTGTAAACCTTGATCGATGTTTCCGATTAATTAAGGCGGTTAGGCTTGTACCCTAGCCTTCCTTTCCCGGGAACTTTGCTTTTCTTTCTTCTTCTCTTTTTCTGATCAAACCAACTTGCTAAAGGGTCCTATGATTGTGACTCATCAAAGAAACAGATCAACACAAAAAGATATGGCTAAGATATGCCTTTGAAAGAATGACCATTAGTGGCAGTGCTCGTGTTTTACAACACTAAAGGTAACCCCAGCTAGCTTCTTATAAATATGTCAGGCAAGCATGTTTTCGGATATATATATATATATATAAACACATATATATAGCCTCAGTTCTTGTATGTTAGTTTATATCTCGTATATGTAGAACTCAGGATATTCTGTATGCTTTGAATCAGAGGGCCCAATAATAGTTGTGTTCAAGGTTTCTAGACTTGGATCTGCTCAAGTGAAATGAAAAGTGTGCGCCACGATATATATCTATAATTTTCAAGCGAGCCTAGCTTTGTAATTACTCGACAACGTTAGTCACGGGGTCTACACCTAATCTCTCTCTAGGTATAGCACATGGATCTCCTAATGCCAAATGATGTGGCACGACAGTGACAAATCAACACCAAATATGCACATCATATGTTAAGATAGAGATAGTGAGATAGCTAGCTAGCTAGCTGCGCGCTTGAGCTTTTGGGCTGAGATAACTGAAAAGAAGTCATCCCAACATGAACAGAGAGAGATCGGTTCTACAAAGCCAGCATGCTCTCAAAAAGTCTTTTTGCTTGGAATTCAGACTAATGAGAATCCTCCTTTCTACTCCACGTACTACTATGATAATGACTTGACTTCGCCTCTCTCTCTCTTTCACGCACGAACCCATGCCCACCCACCCCCCACACTCACTCACACAAAATCCTTCAGTACCAGGCCTAAAGCCATAGATTTGAATGTCCACGTGGGTGAGCTATATATGTTGGTGCGTTGCAATATTAACTGGCTTGCTTGTTTTGGTTTCGAAGTGCTCATCAGACTGATGTTGTACTAGCATTTCATTTTTGGCCGTAGACTAGGCTAGCATGGGTATAAGCCCTCGTGTTGTAGATCGAACACATTTCCTCCCTTCTTTGACTTTCTGGCAAGTTTAGTACAAAAGATATGGTAGCAAGCCCACATGGGTAAAGGTCCTTTTTTTTTTAAAGTAATGGGTAAAGGTCATGATAATAATCACATGGCCGATGAATGGCATCTCGTCAAGATGTTTGAGCTTGCTAGGTCACTTAGTTCTACTCTGAAACCCATGAAGTTTTAAGTACCTTTTCAGGCCTCCATAAACAAGATGGAGGATGATTTTTTTACGAAGATTACGTACACACAAGGAATTAGGATTTCTGATAATGAACATGCAGTAGTCTTGGGTCGATAATGGACCCCTACACTGCAGCTAGCTAAAAGTCCTCGACCTTAGACAAGACCGGAAACCATTTTCGATAAACATGATATAATATCACTACCCATGGTTTTCGTACTAATCATTTGTTCAAGAACTTATTATTAGTGACAAGTGCATTACTGCGTTTTGCTTTCTTTACACAATGATTATATGCAGTCATTATTTTAAGGAAAAGATGTTCACCAAATATCGATGAAAGATATGTGTGTATATATATATATATGTCTGTGTCTGTGTCTGTGTCTGTGTTTGTGTGTATTTGTTCATATATTATATACAATGAACCACTAACGATGTTGACCATTTCGATGAATTTGGTCTAGCATACGAGGCCAATTACTTGATTATCATTTTGAAATGTCTGGTGCAAGACCATTTATACAATGTTTGTGTGTGTCTAGCTATATATATAATATATACGATCAAAGGCCTTTTGAAACCGTTGGTCGTTTTGTCAAGTGAATTAGACAGCATCATGAGCTAGCATCCTCGAGTACTGCCTTAGTGCAACACACAAAATTAGAACCTCATATTTTCCTTTCCTTTTTTCTTGGCGATGTTATTAGATTCCATGGTCACCAACATATATATCATTGGTGCCTATGTCCTCTTTATCATATTGTTATTTGACTCCTCACTAATTCCTTTTTCTTACATGACCCAAAAAAAAAATCAAAGAATTCCATTGTGATATCAAATGTCATGCTTACACCATTCTGCTCATGCGCGCCTTCTCTTTTTACATGACTACTGATCACTAAATGCTGTGTGCGCGCGCGCGCGCGCTGGGGTGCGTGTGTATTTGAGGAAAAAAATATACGTATATATGATATCATCGTACGTAGCTTTGTTTCCTTTTTCGATCCCTAAAATATTATAATGATTTAAATACCATTATAAAAACTTCCCTAGCTACCTATTACGTACAATATTTCATGTGCGAGAAGGTCATCACGTCACTCCATGCACCCTCTATCTCGAAACAAAAATATGAAAATAATTCCTATTTATAACCAGAAAATAGATTTAGTAAACACATACATGACCATCTACATAAAAAACAATAGATCGAGGGCTAGATATATAGCTGATCACCCGCGCCAGGAAAGAATGGGCCTAGCTAGCTAACGGCCATGTGCATGGACCAGCTTAATTTGGAGTAATAACAAGACCATATATATGGTTAAACCCAATTGTTAATATATATGATGTCTTCAAAAAGCTAAAAAATTAAATACCCATTGAAAAGTATCACAATCACCTCTTCTCAATCCATAAAAGCATATTAATTGTAACGAAAAGTCTTGTTGCAGGCAACCTGCGTAAGCAGTTTGTGCACCCATCCAACATGACAAGTGAAACGGTGCGGTTTGTATAAATTTAATGAAACGCCCCTGAAGGTAAAGGCACCTCCTTCTTCTCCTTCTTCTTCTCTGGTTTCAGCCCCGAATCGCCCTTTCCTCTTCTTCCAACTTGTCTATTTCGGTTTGTCTTTCATGGAGTCCTTCTCTGTTCTCCAATTTTTTCACTGTAACTCTCTCTCTCTCGCTCTCTCTCTCTCTCTCTCTCTCTCTCTCTATATATATATATACACACATATTCATCATCTAACAATGAAAGCAACGGTGTGAGCCCACCATTTCCAATTCATCAATGGGTTATGTGATTTTCTTCTATCTAAAACCTCCCAAGATTCAGAAAGATAAGGCCTTGAAGTTGTAGATTCATCAACAACATCTTCTTCCTCATCTTTCTTTCCAAATCTTTGCAACCCAGGAACGACTGAAGCCAAGCTTGAATACCTATCTTCTTCTGAGAAAACAAAACCCAGATCCATAAATTTTAGCTCTTAAATTTGATGATTTGTGTTTACTTTGAAGTCCAATGAATTCTATACATTTGGGAGTTGTTTCTTGAAGATTATTTTGAGGCCGAACTAGTAAAAATCAAAAAGCTCTATGACCTCCTCTGGGTCCATCAATGGCGGCAATGAAGGAAAAAAGATAAGGATTTTTGTAGTTTCTGTACAATAAAAACCTTGTAAATGCATATATACTGAAAAAGCTATACTTAAAGCGAATTCACCAAACACGAAAGAAAAGAGGAATTTTCCAAACACGAAAGGAAGGAGGTGGGGAGACGGAACTGGATATAGGTACAACCGTACAAGTGTGTAGTGAGTAGGGAAGGGGACGAGATGTTCTAAATTAGGTGAGAAACTCTAGTTGTATTTCGTAGCTAGCATTTAATGATACAATAAGTGAAAAGCCACGTAATGTGCGGTGCGCAATAGGTACACAAGACTGCTTGTACGTAGCAGAATTGTAATTGTAATTATATATGGTTTAATTAATGTCTTATATATATAACTAAATTCATCTTTTAATTTTCACCAGTTATATATTGGAATTTGGGACAAATGGTAACTAATTAGTAAACATGTTACATCCATCTCAATTTGAGTGCATGGGTAGTACTTAATTAGGTTAAATTATCTCCGCACGATAAGAAAACTGTTTATTTAATGTTAATTATTTCCTATCAAAATGATTATTTTCTACTAAAATAAGTATATTCTCATCATAAATAGTCATTTTTATCACAAATAACTCATCACAAATACTCATTTTTTCTTATAGTGAGGTGCAAAAAAGAAAGGCTAGCTAAATCTGACATAATTTATATTAATGAGTGAATTTGAGACATGATGCGCCTATATATATAAATCAGCTAGCAGATGATCACTTAATTTGTTTCTTTCTAACATGCACAGGAAGCTAGCATGCACTCAAATACTTGCAAAAGGCAAAAGGAGCATTGAAGGTCCTCTTAATCCTAATCCTGCTTTCACTTTTCCGAACACAACATTACAATGTTAATGAGATTAAGAGACACTAATTGGTCATTGGTCTGAATGTTTAACAAGCAAAGCTAGCATTGAGGTGCTAATGACTTGAGGAAGAGGCACAAAAGAAGGGACAAAGAGACAAGACAAGAATGGAATGTAAATGAAACAGGGAACACGAATGGGTTTCATTTCTAATCTCTAAAAGCTAGCCTTAATTATATATTTTTTAATTTATATGAAAATTTTAATTAGATCAGTACGTACGTACCCTAATCACCTTCTTCCCTAGCCATCCCTTTACTCCTTTTCTGCAGCATGATGATGACTAGGATAGCAACAAATTAACATGACTAGCTTGGCAGATGACCCCATAATATTAGCCTGTCACGGACTTCACGGCCGTTTCACTATCGATCATTTCTTTCAATATTTACATCTTTTTCTATTTGTTTTCTACCTGATCAACCTATAGCCATGCTAGTATACATGTCATTCAGCTTTAATCTTTGAACCCTAGCATAGCCAGCCAATTATAATCAATTTTTTATACACACGGTGTATATATAGTAGTACTGCATGCATGTTTGTCAATGCATGAGTATCATGAGTACTCACGTACGTACAATATTTGATAATTTTATTAATCCATTAATTAGTATTTCTAGTGTTACAGGTCATTTTAGTTGTGAAAGTTCATACAATATATATATATATATATATATATATATATATATATATATATATTACGTAATAATTGAGAATTGCGTACGTACGTGCTTCCAATTTAAGAACAAACCATTAATCTATTAAGTGTATATATATATATAGGCATATTAATTTTACCATATATTGATGCATGTCACTTATATATTCTCGAATACAAGGAATAAGTACTATCTATGGTCATTATCACTCTTAACTGATTATGACAAACAAGTTCGGCTTTATTGACCGCCGGGGGAGCTAGCTGGGCACACCACACATGCATATTATTTGCTTCTTCTTAAAACGTTTCTATCTATATTCATGAATCGAATCACACAGTTGCCGCTAAATGCCAGCTAAATTAACCAGCTGATGATCTCTGATCTCTTTCCGCATTGAAAATATTTTTCTATATTTAAAAGTTTGCGCGCATTACCTTTAGAAGATATCAAGATGCTGAAAATTGCCTAAATTCATTTTCAATGTAAGAAAAATAAGTAATATTTGTGACAAGAATTGATTTATTTTGATAGAAAATTATCATTTTCATAATAAATAACTAACCACAAATAAGCATTTTTCTTCTAATGTATATGCAGATTATTATGAAAATCATATGGTTAATTTACAACGGTATAAATTTAAAGAGATACCCTAATTGCAGCCTTGTTTTGGAAGATCACTCTTTGCACATTAGATAAAAAGGTTTTGTGTAATATAGCAGTCAGCTGCTCAATCAGATGAGAGCTGTTTGTTGGATATTGAATTGAGATCAGACGAGTTGAGATGAAAGTTAGAAGTTGAATAAAATATTTTTAGAGTATTATTTTTTTAATATTATTATTATTTTGATATTTAAAAAAATTAAATTGTTTATTAGATTTTGTGTGAAAATTTAAGAAAGTTATAATGATGAGATAAGGTGATATACTTTTTGTAATGTTCCAATGGAATGCCCAACTACATAGCCTATACTCCAAAATAATTAGTCAATGATACAATTGGAGTTTCGAATTTTATAAAGAATAAGAACTTCTCCTTCCCAACCAATGTGGGATCACATACACCATCTATCATTATCCTTATCATATGGGGTATCACAATCTATCCTTTTAAATTCTCGACATCCTTATCAAGCCAGTCCGTCGTAGGTGACATAGGTCAAGTCTCACAATTTTAATTGAGATATATAGGCTTTTATACTATTTGAAGCACTTTAATGAAAAGTCCAAACCACATAACCTATACTCTAAAAAGACTAGTTAATAATATAATTGAATATCCTATTGAATCTTATAAAAAGTAAAAATTTCTTTTTTTTTCTAATCAATATAAAATTTCATACATTACCAATTGTTATCCTTGTAATGGATATCACAATATACAAACGGGGCTTAAGTAGAATTGTCATCATGCGCTCGTAATAAATTAAAAAAAAGGTTGAATGGATGACAAACTTCAGCATTAGGTGTTTTTGGCTTTGAATTTAGATATTTTAATAATAAAAAATATTAAAAAAGTAGTCATGTTGGTCTGTCTGAGACAGTGGGATCTAGGATCCCAAAGCCAGTCTAGTTTCTAGACCTGCCTTTTGGTCTTAAAGTTTTGTCTACATTTTGGTGAGCAGGATAAAACAATTCATAATTACAAAATTGAAAACAAAAAATCGTCAGTGTGAAGGTGCCCGGCCCTAGTACTTCTTTTCTTTCTTTCTTTCTTTTCTTTTTTTATTTAAGCTCCACCCTTTTACTTTTTTCTCTGTTCTTCTGATGAGATAAAGATTGAGCTCCTTTATGCTCAGAATTGAACTGTGAAGATATTTTTTTTGTTTTTATTTTTCATGATCAGTTGAATCTGATCAGACGTACCGAAATCTCACTTCCAACCATGCAGTTGCTAGCTGAGCCAAGTGATGAACTTGACACTAGTATTAAGGCTTTTTGCATGAGTTTTCTAATCAACATTAAAGTATCATGAATCTCTTTTAGGAAATTGAGGTAAGAGGATTCAACCCTCATATATGCTACAAGAAAAATTGATATTTGTGATCATTGTTTTGTGATAAAAATGACTATTTACGACGAAAATAAATTCATTTTAACTAAAAATAATCATTTTCTTAAAAATGACTAGTCGCAAAAAGTCATTTTTCTTGTAGTAATATCTTAACTTACAATATCCCATTTCTTCAGACAGAATAGAGGTATATACGCATAAGTGAAAAGGCCATGCATTACCCATTAGCTCTAAGACCTATTTGACTTGTCTGTGAGTTCAGTCGAAAAAATCGACCAGACTGAATGGTTCAGTCTGGATCAAAATTGAGACCGGTCGGTCTTGGTCCCATAAATTATGGATCAAAATTAACAATTTTGTGTGGGAAATCTATATGTGGCTATTTTTCTTTGCACCGTTGACATTTATATAATCTTGGCCAAAAAGAAGGCTGGTACTAGTAAAGGCTACATGCCCCTTAACATCTCTTTGACTATTTTGGCCTTCAGATTCTCAGTTTGTGCTCTTTGGAGCACTACTCCACAGCAAATGGAAAATATATAAGGTATCAACTTCTAATAACAGATCATGAGTTCTTTATTAAGAACGTGATTTTTTTTTTCTTCTCTTTGATCATTGATTGAAATGAGAATGATTTACGTCCAATCGAGTTTGATCCCTTGGGGTAACACATGCATTTTTTCTCTTAAAAAAGAGTTGCTGAATGAAAATGGTTTGTTTATTTTCTCAATCACCAACAAGGAAAGCAAATTGAGGTGATAATTTCAAGAATATATAGTAGTTTGTTGGGCACAAAAAGCTATGTAGAAAAAGCATCAAACGTAGGAATCATTTCCCACTGCTGGGATCTAAGACTTCAAGACCACCCTATTTATTAGGTTAACACCTTTAATAGTGCTACACTGCTACTGCTTCCCCCCATTCAAACTGTCATTGCCCCATGTATCCACTTCCCACTCTTCCCTCTGCCCTCCTTTTCCTACAGAAGCCAAGAACCCCAGGCCCCCACTTTTCCAACACCAGCCGTAGACATATAATTGCTGTAAAACAACTAAAAACACAGCCTGACTCCTGCATGCACTAAGTTTTTATACATAGGTTTTTAGGTGAAACAGCAAGACAAGAGTCACATGATAGGAACCCAAGTACAAGTTTCAAACTTGTTAACTTCATCCAATCATATTTTTTTCTTATTTTGGCAGAAAGAACAAAAAAAAAAAAAAAAGTAATAGTTGTAGTTTCGATTCAGATAACCAGATCGATTCCCAGTAATATATATCAAAGTTTTTCATTGCTTTCTCAGGTAAAAACCCAACCAAACAGGTTCAATCTCAAGAGGATCTTTATCTTTAAGAATGTACGTACGTACAGGATGGTCCTTCACAGTTCACAGTTCACCCTTCACACTTCACACTTCACAGTTGTTTTGACAGTTTGTATCGGAGCGATGGTCAATATGGCAGTTCCTCTCCCCCACCCAACATTGAATCTTGAGGATCACGTGCTTGAGCCCCCACAAAGCCCTCTTATTTTCCGATTAAGTTCCCATCTTTCAAATTTTGTCACGTCCACGTCAGTATAACTTATAAGAATACAAGTTCATCAAAATAGATTTGCCCTTTAACTCACATCAGATCTCTGGCCATTTCTTACAAATCAATTACAAATGCCAGTCCTGTACCCGAGAAGTTTGACAACGTCATTTTCTAAGTGGCCATAGAGTTTTGCATTATGAAAGGGCTCAAATCATTGTTAATTTACTTCAATGACCAATAAGAAAATCCATCAATTTCAGAGTTGGCCACTACTGTACAGATTTTTCTTCTGGAATAATGATATCCAACAACACATTTCACAACACATTATAAAAAAAGAATATTTTTATAAAATACCCCTCGTTTTAAATATATTATTGTATAAAATGTTATAAAAAGTTACGTGTGTTTATCATTTTTCTTCCCTATCGGAATTTATGATAGTGATACTAGTATGATACATTCCCCCAGTAGATATCTCGAATCCATGCCAAGATTTAGGTAAACAAGTTTGAACATCAAGAAACACAATAAATTAATGTCACTCGTCGTCCTTACATACATATACATAGGACAACAGGTTCATGTCATACGAGGACAAAACATAAACACTTGAAAATATAGGAGATTTTTATCATTTCGCTTTATGTTGGCAAATAAAATAATTAAAAATATCATATTTTTACACCAAATAGATAATACCAGAAAAAGGTCCTGTCTTCTTAAGTGTGGTTTGGATAATGAAATAAGATTAGATGATTTTAGATGAAAATTGAAAGTTAAATAAAATATTATTATAATATTATTTTTTTAATATTATTATTGTTTAAGAATTTGAAAATGTTGAATTATTTATTATATTTTATATATATAAGAATTTGAAAAAATTGTAATAATGAAATGAAATAAGACACTTTCACTAATACTGTGCCTTAAACACAAACTAAGAACTATGCATGATCAAGTAGTGAAGTGGTAAATATGCTAAATCTGGAAGCTTTTTTAAGTTGAAACTATTGAAGTGTAGATCTAGGAGGAGAGATCTAGCTAATCCACAAAGAGTGATGCTAGTTTGTCTTTCAAAAATGCCCTCCAAAAACACACAAATTTATTAGTGGTAATTTTTTTAAATATTTAAAAAAAAAATGCACTAATAACACTTTTGAGCGACAAACCAGCATTTTCCATCAAAAAAATACATGCTATACCCTTTCCCAAGAATCCCCACTGTAGTGGGACCCAACAATCCGATGCACCGAAAACACTCTGCTGTTACAGCGTGAGACTTGGTAGGGGCCGGCCCGCCGATCACTCTATGATCGGCGAATTAAATCCCAATGTTGCAAAGCTCTGACAACAGAGCACTCGTGCCATATATTCATTAAAAAGGAAAATCAGATGGTAGTGACTGTAACTAAACAGGTCGATGTCTGGGGGGCATCTTCCGTACTATCATCGCTCGAAACAGCAATACAAAACTCCATAAATGGCCAAGTAAAGAGGTAGAAAATGTGTTTATTACTGTGGGAACTGTACCCAAATCTTCACTTTCCTGTGACTTTTTTCATCTCCCTAACTTTGGAACACAAAAAAGGTGACTAAAAAAGCAAATCCTATACGCACACCAGGGCACAGAAATACAGCATGAAAGACAGGTCTATATACGGAGTCATCACTGTGTATTTGTTTGACTATGCCGCCCAAAAACTCCCTTTAAATTCTTTTCTCTGCCTTTCATTTCATTGGGCTCTTCCACACCTCTCCTTTAGCTTTCCCTCACAAAATACAACAAAGAGAAGCTCCCCGTTCCCCCTCCCCCCCTCTCCCTCTCACCCTTTCTCTCTCTCTCAACATATCCTAAGAAAAAAGATGGGGTCAGCATCTTTGAGCTTTCTCAAGCAGAATAACATTATACTCCTCAAGATTCTCATGATTTTATTCTTAAGCTGTATACCTGATGGAACAAATCTTTGTTCCAACAACTCTTTTGCCACTCTAACGGTTCCACCACGTTTCAATTCGACCGATATTAGTCTTTCATCATTGGAAACACTTACTCTAGATGGGTACTTCAGTTTTGAGAACAATCACCATGCAGCCAAGGACTTTGGCAACCTATATCATTTCCTCCCATCAGCAGTCCTACACCCAAAATCAGTTTCTGATATTTCCACCACGATAAGGCATATTTTCAAAATGGGTTCTGCTTCAGAGCTCACAGTTGCTGCTAGAGGCCATGCTCACTCCATCCAGGGTCAAGCTCAAGCCCATCAAGGCATAGTTATCAACATGGAATCACTTCAGGGACTTAAAATGCAAGTTCATACTGGAGATATGCCTTACGTAGATGTTTCAGGTGGTGAGTTATGGATAAATATTCTGCATGAAACTCTCAAACATGGGCTGGCTCCTAAATCTTGGACAGATTACCTTCATCTCACTGTTGGGGGTACTCTGTCAAACGCTGGAATTAGCGGGCAGGCATTCCAGCATGGACCCCAGATCAACAACGTCTACCAGCTTGAAGTTGTCACAGGTAATGTTCCATCAATCCATTTAGTCCCTCCCAAGAGCATGTTTACAGTACTATTAGGCTCAACCACAGATCACTAATAAGGGACATAGAACTGTCATTTCATGAAAAGAAAAGGGTACTCTAGTAAAGTAAGTTCAGTACCTTGAATTGGTTGAAATAACAATGATACCCTCCATCCACAATAATGAGGTGCTCTGATCGTGAGTCTTTAATAGATTTGCCCTTCAAGATAAGATGCAGTACGCAAATATAACTGCTAGTTTCAGTGCCAAAACCATGAAAGTCACAACTAATACAGTCCAAGATTTTGAGCACAGGAAAGGGAGAAGTGGTTACCTGTTCTGATAAACAAAATGCTGACCTCTTCTATGCTGTTCTTGGCGGGCTTGGACAGTTTGGCATCATCACCCGAGCTAGGATTTCTCTTGGACCAGCTCCAAAGATGGTGAGAATAAATTTATTTTCTTTACAACACATTAATCTCCAAGGCTATATAAAAGCGCCTCCCTTTATGGCAAAACCATTTACTTTGGACAGGTGAAATGGATTAGAGTGCTCTACTCAGAATTCTCCACATTTTCCAAAGATCAAGAGCACTTGATATCATCTGAGAATTCATTCGACTACGTTGAAGGATTCGTAAATATAAACAGAACCGGCCTTCTTAATAACTGGAGGTCTTCTTTCAGTCCCAAGGACCCGCTTCAAGCCAGTGAATTCACTTCAGATGGAAGAACTCTGTACAGTCTTGAAATGGTCAAATATTTCAACCCAGATGAGACTAAAACTATGAATCAGGTGAAACTGGCTTAGAAACTATCACATTGTACTTTCAATATATATGTACAAAGGCACACCCTAAAATTTCTGTTAACCTCTATTTCAAAAGCAGGATATTAAGAACTTACTGTCGCAGTTGAATTATATTCCGTCCACACTCTTCCTGTCAGAAGTTTCTTATGTGGAATTTCTGGATAGAGTTCATGTGTCTGAGAAAAAACTACGAGCAAAAGGTTTGTGGGAAGTTCCTCATCCATGGCTGAATCTTCTCGTCCCCAAGAGCAGAATTTCTGTTTTCGCTGAGGAGGTCTTTAGCAACATTCTTACAGACACAAGCAATGGTCCTATCATTATCTACCCAGTCAACCAATCCAAGTACTTATTTAATGGTTCAAATTATTTTATAGAGAATATCTCAGAATATTTCATAATCTCAACCTCAATTTCCCTTATTTCTGTGTTTTAGGTGGAACAAGAAAACATCTTTAGTTACCCCAGATGAAGACATTTTCTACCTAGTGGCGTTTTTATCCTCTGCGGTGCCATCTTCTACAGGAACAGATGGCTTAGAACACATTTTAACACAAAACAAAAGGATTCTAGACTTCTGCGCCACGGCCCAACTTGGAATGAAGCAATACCTGCCCCACTACAACACAAATGAAGAGTGGCAAACTCACTTTGGCTCTCTCTGGGAAGTATTTGTACAGAGGAAATCAACCTATGACCCTTTGGCAATTCTTGCTCCTGGACAAAGAATCTTCCAGAAGGCAGTACGCACTTCATGATACATTGATGCTGGCCTCACAGATGGCCACACGGTATGTATATGGCCAAAAAAAATAGTAAACTAAGACAGTTATCCTATACATCTTTGGCTCTCAATAACAAATGAAGTACAACAAGAAGGCTGTGGGCCAGTTGAAACTTTGTTGGGAACTCTGGTAAAAATTCAAAAGTGCAAAGAGAAGATCGCACTATGAGTTAGATGTAAGGCATCAACCTCACCAAAAAAAACCTTTTTAAGTGTATTAAACAGATGGATATGTACATTAATGTCCGTGTGATTCCACATATAAGATCAGATGACATCTCTACAATGAAAGTAACAGTGTGCTAACAAAAATATGAAATTCCTCTTCAAAATAAACTCATCTCTGAACTAATGTGTTGTGATCGTACCTAAAGTCTTACAATTATGAGAAACGGCAAGTGCAACAACTTGCGCATATGAGCAATAACTCAACTAATCCACTTCTGTAGATTCTGTCCAGCCAGTCCGCATTGTTATGAAACACCGCTTGTAGATTACATGGGGAGATATGCGTGCATCGTGGATGATGGCTTCAAAGTCAGTAGAATCAATTGTAATAGGAAGAAAGTTAATTATCATCCCAAGCTTCAAAGTCTCTCCATATAGCGTCATCAGTTGTAATGAGGGCCTCCATGTCAACTTCTCCAGAAGCCTTCATAATTCCTTCTGGAGATGCATGTTTCAGAAAACTTACTTCAACTTTCCAATGAACTTCTACAGAATTTCCAAAAGGACTTGAAACCAGATTAAGTATTTTCCAAGAGGACTTAAAATCGGATTTAGAACACATTTTCCATCCTTCTCACACCAATCGAGTTTTGATACTTTGATCCGCACTAAGTTTTCATTCTTATCCGAAAGCACAAACTTTCATGCCAAGAAAAAAACACAAGCACGTGAATGAAAGCAACTCTGTTCACAAAGAAACAAAATGGGAAACATCTACCATGCTTTATTCCTACTAGACAGATATTGAAACAAAACATACGATAGGGCCACACTTTAACTCTGACTCCTCTATAAGTAATAGTGGATGGTTTCTAAACAAAACGTGCACTTAAACATCTAATGGAAAAAGTTTATGGTAAAGAAGAGCGATTGGGAAAAATAGATGCTTATAGATCCCAAGAAATTTGAAGAGTGTAAAATAAGTTCTACTTTTACTTATACAACTATCAAATAAAATAAGAAGCCAGCTATAAACTCTGCCAAATTTTTGGTTCTTCTCTCTTTCATATTTGTCTTCCACTGCTGTGATCAAATTTGAAAAATTTTGTGACCTTTCTTGTAGTCAATGTTTCTCATGTTCACCCTTTTAGAGTGCATCCCCACAATAATTTCTTAGAAATTCGAATTAAAAAAACTGAGTCTTCTCATATTTTTCTTCATACTACTCAAGAGGAGTTTTGAATTGCATAAAGATGTTCAACATAATTGATATCCACATAGTTGGTCATAACAGCTCGTCTTAAACTTTTACAAGCTTCTTTATACATAAAGTTACTTCAAAAAAAAGTTTAACCATGGTTATTTTGGAAAATATAAAATATAATTTTTTGCAATCAATGTCCAATTAGGTTTACCTGAAAGAGGGGAAAAAAAGAAGAAGCAACTTCATCATGATTTCACATTTTGTCTCATGTTCGCTAAATATGGAAGCTGTCATTAATGAGTTGACTTCAATTATAGGAGTGATACTCCAACATCATCACAAAATAGATATCGATCTTTTGTCTATCCTTTTAATTAAATGAATCGGTGATCCACTTCACTCGTCATACAATGTTTTTGTCTTTCTTCACAACATTGAGACCCCTTACTGAGTCAATGTCTCTCTTTTAGTGACAACTTAGCATGCTATTGGTAAATGTGTCACCACATAAAGGTTTTGTTAGCCATCTTTCACATACCTCCAACATGTGGCTTCAGAATGACTAAAACCAAAATTATGAAGAGCAATAACTATAATTTAGAATTTAAGTGGCAAAGAACTTTTAGCTCAAGTGCCTACAAAAACTAAGCACAAAATTCACGACACATAACTGCCCCTTGAAGGGCATACATAATCAAATGCTCGAAAGACATAATCAAGTGCTTGATGCAAATAAGTTATCTAGGCATATAAGTCTATTAACATATACAATCCCCTCTTTTCGAATTTTATATTTATTTCAATCCACAAACAATGCTTCTCAATATGTAAGACAAATTCCATGAAAACTTACCTAAAATGATTCTAAGATTCATAAATATAGACTAAGCTTTTAGGTGAATTCCAAAAATATTTATGCAGCTACTAACCTTGAGGTATGGCCAACGAAAGTAGAAGAATCTTACAGGAACCACTCTGCTGTTCTGTTTCTGCACATCTTGATCTTTCATGGAGACAATATGTTGTAAAGTGGAATTATATCCAATTATATGAGCATAGCCTCGATAAGAAGAAACTGTGCTTGAATCATTTCACAATAACTACAAATAGCTCACCTACTGGAATTGGACTAAGATTAGCAATAGGATTATCGCTTTACAGTATTCCATAGCACAAGATAAATCTCTATGGGTGGACGTCTAGACATTTATAAAAAAATCCCAAAAAGGGCGTTCATATCATTATAGGACTTGGCCAAATATCACAGAGACAAGCTGATGACAAATTAATGCTTGCAATGTTAGTTTAAGAAGACTGTGCAGACTAAATCTGAACATTATGGTGGTCTTAACATCTAATACTTGGATGTATCATATCGCAAAAGTTAAAATAGTTCATCTAGTTCAGTTTGACAGATTAGCCACATATAAACAGTTACACACTATTTTGGGTGTGCATGTGTGTGTTTAACGAATTGAGGAGATCCTCAAATTAAAACTGTTTCATTATCTAGTTTTAAAACTTTAGAGCTCCTTCATAAGAAACAATGCTATATTTTTACCCAACAAAACACTCGCTTCAATTTATCAGTAGTCTTCCTTAGCTATGAATATGAACTCATCTCCTTGGTTTATTATATACAATTATCCAGACAACAAATTCGTATGTTCTACTACATAAAGACATAATGATTAAAGGGCATCCTTTTCTGTCTTAGGACTGTAACATCCAAAATTGTCAAACCATTTCTCCCAGAGGCTATCGAAATCCATAGATTGCTCTTAAGGGGGAAAACTTTGGGAGAAAATACACCTTGCGACCTCCAACTACCAGGTGTTTTATAATTTGCACCCAAAACTATCAAAATTGACACATTGCACCCTTAAACTGCCAACAAGTTGCAATGTACACCCTCCATTAAGATCCAACTATAAAGTTGGGCTACACTACCTATTTTTGGTCCATCCTAACAGTCAAAATTGGACAATGGCACCACTTGTCAAGCTTTGGTAGTTGAATGGTAAAATGTGTCAATTTTGGTTGTTTGAACCTTTGAGGTCTCAAGTGTAAAAGGTCTAGTAGTTTGACAAACCATAGATAAAAAGCTCTAATTCGATAATATCTGAATGTTCAAAGTGCAGTCAGCTGGAAGGCAACCAATCTGCTGTTCAACTACGAAATGTGGTAAATAAGGATGTTATCTAAACTCAAATATTGTTGTTTCTTAGAGGTCAGTATCCCTTCATGCCATTTATCAGAAAATGATGCCATCTTTGAGTTTTGAAATAGAGATGGAAGGATGAAGAAATTTGAAAAGAACAAAATGGACATAAAGAAAATGATTATCAAAGGTCAAGATGAAGATGCAGAGCACACCAATTATTACCTTCAATATAGGCAATAGAAAGATCATAAGAAGGGGCTTCAATTAGAAGATTAGGACTCGTGAAAATGTGGAGCAAAGATGATGCTCGAACCATTATGGATCATCATCGAGAGTAGCGAATCCTTGCCGCTGCATGAGTGGTAGCTCATGCTCAAAACTCCTCCAACATGAGTCCTAGTCATTGACTCGTTGCGCTTTTAAAAGCGAGTTCTACAATTTTAGAACAGTTAGTTTTAATATCAATTTTAGAGTAGTTTGTAAATGAAGAAGTTTTAGACAAAAGAAACGACCCTGCCAGTAACTATCCTGCCATTTATGAATCAGAGGAATGTAGCACAAACACAAGCTTGATGGTAGATGAACATAGAATGAGCTCTCAAACGGAGACCTACTGATCTAATGGGCAACATGAATTTCTCAAATCAGGATCCAGTGCCTTAAATCCCAACTGCCATTGAAAAATGTAAGTTTCAGAGCCCAGGGCTTGTCCCTTTTCCCTTTCTTTTTTGGGTCAATAAGCTTATTCCGACTTCCTTCTGATATATTATCGGACTGCCATTCTTATCAAAAAAAATATTATCGGACTGCCATTCTTATCAAAAAAAATATTATCGGACTGCCATAATAAAAAAGTATAATCACTGTTTAATACCCACCTCTCTCAACTAATATTACTTAAATCTGTCACTAATATAGCACATAAAGACGCACAAGTGCACACGACAAAAGCAACATAGATTGTCTAATTAAGAACCTAGAATCTAAAATCTCAAGCACGAAGAGTCGTCCAGAAAACTCACAGATAAAGGTATAATCCCACGTCTATATAATTCTGAATTGTCCAAATGAAGCAATACGCATTTCCTGCTCTGTTTGGCTGCCAATAAACCAAGGGAAAAGCAACAGAAACAGAAAATCTTGACGCTAATACATAACATAATTAACATTACAACTGGTGATATTACAACGGAGTTGAGTTACCACATTACGCTTCAAAATTCAAACTAAATGAAGCAACGAAAGAAAAAGAACACGAGACTCGAAACTTCAAGTTGTGTTTCTCTTTTTCACCTACTTTTTTCGTATTTTCCTTCGTTTTCTCTGAACCAAAGAGTGAAGCTTAGTGAAAAGGATAATAGTACGTCGTACCTTCAGAGAAGAGAGGAGTTAATACTCCGTGGTGGCGTTACAGTTTCTGTTCTGGCTCTGTGTCTTTCTTTTGCCACCTTTCATTGTTTCGAAAGTTGTTTCTGTTTTTGATTTACATCGGGCAATGTTGCTGTGTGTGGGGGAGGCTCGGAGTTCGACGTGTCCGAAGCCGTGGTGTCACACCTGTTAGACATGATTGTTGGAAGTGGAATTCGTCTGCGCAACGCTGGTGGGCAATCATTGGTGGGAGCGAGTACTTCTTCGAATTTCGGGCCTGGCCCCCGCAGAAAGTCTCGTGCTGTCTAGATCTTGCTCTTAAAAACAAAATATCATCAATTTTATGGTTTTTCTTTTTCTTTTCCTCTCTCCGTTTAACTAAAAACATAGAACAACATACTGAAATATGCCATATTATGGATAGAAATCATAACCTAATCTTTTATTGCATCATGCATATCACTTCAATCGAGAGTCTCGCAGCGGTTACCAACTTACCTATCATGAATCCTCATTATAAATGATGAGAGATGAGATAAAATTAAAATTAAAAAATTAAATAAAATATTATTAAAAAATATTTTTTAATATTATATTTATTTTGATATTTAAAAAAATTAAATTGTTTATTTTATTTTGTATAAAAATTTAAAAAAGTTGTAATGATGGGATGAAAAGTTTTCAAAATTTTTAAAATTTTAAGTTTTGGTCTTGAAAATAAACAAGGCCTGAGAGTCTAGAAGCAGTTACTTCCATTCCATTACATTATGCATATCATCAAGGCCTTGTTTGTTTTAAAATTAAGATGAAATGAGATAAAATATTTTATTAAATATTGAATAAAATATAATTATAATTTTATTTTTATTTTTAAATTTAAAAATATTAAATTATTTATTATATTTTGTACGAGATCTTGAAAAAATTGTAATGATTATATGAGATGAAATAGTTTAATTTTGTGTAACCAAATCCGCCATAAATTGATTACAAAATAACTAATAACTAATGACGTGATATAATAAAGGAAAGATTCGTTTATCATCATTATCTAAACATTTTTTTTATATAGTATTAAATGATAACTCACAATCGAAATATAATAAATAATCTCATATCATTTAATACTACACCATAAAATTGTGAGAAAATAATAATAAATGGATTATAAATATAATTACTCTCTAATAAAAGGTAAGGTGTGCAAGCCCAAGTATATTGTTTACCATATAGTTTCTTTCTCAATATATATATTGCACCAGTGCTCTGTTTGTTTTTTTGTTTTAACGCACTTATGGTAAGGTGTGCAAGTTCAAACATTACTAGTGATTAAATCTATAATTCACATTGAAAAATCAAATTTTTTAATAGTCGATTTTATTTTTTTAGAATGGTTCTGCGAAATTTATATACCATAAGACTATATATAGCATTCCTCATATATTATTGTATTGAATCTTGCGATAATGAAAATGTTGATTTTTTAGAATTATAATAAATCTCATGTGTAATTGTGTTAACACATGAAACTTATAAGCTATAAAAAACTTCCGATTAAGTTATAGAAATTTTGCAAGTTAATGTCATTAACAAGATAAAATTTAAATTATAAACAAACATTAAACATAATACTATATGTTTTTAGTTTCTTTCAAAAAATGCTTTTATGTACGGAAGGAAAAGATTGGCAAAATTTTAAGACATTGTTTGGGAATACAAATCATCTTATCTCATTTTAAAACTTATCATATGTTATTCTCTAAACATCACTCAAATAGATATTTTTTTAATTTTTAATTTTTAATTTTTTTATCTAATTATTATAATTTTACAAAACTTATAAACAAAACACAAAAATTAATTTAATTTTTAAAATTTTAAAATAAAAATTACATTAAAAAATTATATTATAACAATATATTAATTATATTATATTTTTATTTAATTTTTTATTTATCATTTCTTAAAATACAATAAAACATTTTAACTCGATCAATTTTACTCTCATCATTATTTGAATTTCGCGAGTAAAACGACGAACGGTACAAAATGACATAAAACCCCCACCCTTCGATTATGCTTCCAAGTCCCAACGTTCACATTCTCCGTTCCGTTGCTTCCAGAGCAAGCAAAGGACTCAAATAATTGATTGACACACAGAAAATATTGCTAGAGTCCGTAACCCTAGTTCCACTGATCGATCGTCGCCGGAAAATGTCGCCGGCGGCCGTGGATGCCAGGTCTCCAATCGCCGCCTCCTCGGTTCCCCAAAATCCCAATCCCAATCCCAATTATACGTTCAATTTCAGTGCAACTGCTTCGAGCGATTTCACGGAGAATACTGCAACCGAGTGCGATCGCGTCGCTTCTTTTGCTTCAAATGTGGCGCGGGCTGGCTCGCGAGCGCGGCCGAGGCTCGTGAAAGTGAGGAAGCAGCTGGGGAGTCAGCAGGAGAGGTCGATGGCGGCGTCGAACGAGGTTGGTTCGAATTTCAATCCGTTTCGGCTTGTTGTGGGTCGAGTGGGCGATGGGGCTAGCACGTCGAATGGAGTTCTGGAGAGTTCCAGTTGGGTAAGTACCGGTTCTAGTGCTCCTAAGGGTTTTGGTTTTTCGAATTGTGATATTAAGCATGTGAACTCTGAGGGTACGGGCTTTGTGTTTGGTGCTAATCGAAGTGTTTTCGATGCAAATATGGGGTATAATGTGAGAGGTATGAGTGAAAGTGTGGGAGATTTGGGTAGCGAGGACGAGCGGAAGGGGAAAGATTCGAATGTAACACAGCTTGGGGAGATGGACCATGCGGGTTTTGTGTTTGGTGATAAGCAGAGTGGTTTTGAACCGAAGACCTACGAGGAAAAGAGACTGTCTGGTGAAAATGCTAGAAAATCAGTGGTTGGTGGTGAGGGAATTGTGGAAACAGAGCCTAAATCGGAGCATGGGAAGTTTCATGATGTTCGTTCCATGCTTGATGTTGATCAGAGTAATTTGGCTTTGAAATCAAACGCAGAAAGGAACCGGGAATGTGCAAATAAATCAGGCTCTGAAGGTATTGGAAAAGCGAAATTAGAGACTGAAACCAAGTGTGGGAAGCATGATCATGTGGTGTTTGGTACTAGTCAGAGTGATCTGCCATCAATTTGGCATTCAGAAATGGGAGAGTCTGTTGAGAATCCAGAGAAGCCAGATCATGACGAGGATAAAGTGAATATGCAGACTGAAACAATGACTAATAGATGTGCTGGTCAGGGTAAAAACTCGAGTTTATTGGACTCTGACAATGCTGGCATTTTGAAAACTCGGAAGGAAGTTGAGTTTGGAAAGCATGATGATTTGGGTTTTGTATTTGGCAGTAGTTGGTTTGGTTCAGTGTCAAAGAACTTGGAAATGAGAGAATCTGATGAAATGCTAGGGAAATTGGGTACTGAGGATTGGGAGAAGTTGAAAGTGGAGAGTGGAGTAGAGTCCCATAAAATGAAAGTTACTACTGTTAGCTTTGATACCAACGTAGATAAGAGCTTAAAGGACAATATTGATCAGGGAGTCTTTGTATTTGGAAGCGGCAGTAAGACTCAGAATAGTGAGATCAAGTTGAACAATAAACATTCTGATAATTGTGAAAGCATCAAGACTCAGGCCAATGATTTAGGTTTTGATGTCGAAGTTAAGAGGAAATCTGTATTTGGAGATACTCGTAATGTGGAAAGTGCTTCTGGGACAAGTCCCTTATTTAAACTTCCGGATGAATTGAAGAAATTGAATATCGATGATTCCGAGAAGGGTGATGGTACTCACAAGAGTGGAGATTTGAATAAGAACTCACGTGCCAATTCTAGGGCTGCTTTCGTGTTCAAAATCATCGAGAAGACTTCTGGTTCTTTTGACAAAAGTTCATCAGGATTCAATAAGAATTTGAAGGCTGGCCAATTTCCTCAAGGTCAAGCCAATGATGATACACAACAGAATGCATCCGTTGCATCATCTTCATTCTCTTCGAATGGCCTTGACTCCCAACCAAATGGTAGTGCTTCTGAAATAAATTTTGTAGGTGGACGTGAAAATAAGGATGGGAATCGTTTTACAAGCATTCCAGAGGGATTGGGGGTGCCCTTTACAACCTTCAGCGAGCCAAAATGGGATCCCTCTTGCTTTAAAGGAAATTTATATCCTGAAATAAATAAAAAGGCCTCAGTAAAAAAAAGGTTTGTTAAGGACAAAAGATCAAACAAAATGAGGGGAAAATCAAAGTTATGTTCCCTAAATAAGCAAAAGCCAGGACAAGATCACGTGCAGCAGGAAATCAGTTCTGAAAATCCAGACTCACCTGGATGTTACTCCCCCATGGATTTTTCTCCCTATCAAGAAACTACAGCGGCTGATCCATTTTTAAGAGAAGCTAATGTTACTTCACAGGAGTTCTCCTACCTAGATACTGATTTGGCACCCTCTACCCTGCATTCAAGAGCTCTTAATGACACGAAAGATGAAGATTTGGGTGCTTCAGAAGGATTAGATGTTAATAATACAAGTGAGGAGAAATCTAGAGAGCAGAATGAGGGGAAGTTTTGTTATCAAAATGGAAGTGGTGCTGGTGTTATGTCAACAGGGGATAGAACTGCTTTGAGCTCAAACACAGAGAGGCAAGAAAATAATTGTAGAGCACAGTTCCATTCTTCTTCAAGTTTGGAAAAGATGGAGAAATTTTTTACATTTTCTGCGTCATCCTCTGCACAAGATGGTTTATCAGCAACAAGGCGTCAACAAAGAAAGAAAAGTAAGGGGAAGGTTGGTCGTGATTCATCTGTTAGAACTCCAAGTACAAATGTCAACACTCGGTCATCTTCTGCTCAGTTGTCACCCATTACCACTTCACATTTGGATGCAGTGGATAAATCTGAAGTGCATGAACACTCGCAAGGGGATACATCTTTCTCTGTTTCCATTCAAGAAACTTGTGATAAGCTGCGACTCAGGTGCTTTTTTTTATCATAATAACCAACCAACCTCTGCATCATAATAAAAAGTCTTTTAATTCTATTTCTGCTTGGGTTTTATTGATAATTAGTTATGCTGCTTTGGTCTACATTTATTTTGTTTTTGTTTTTCCTGTAGAATATTCATTGTTGTTCATGTGGCGAGTATTGTTTTGTTTAGGGGAAACCAAGCTTATAGAGATCGGCAGCTGTCTAAAGCTGAGGATTTATACACCCAGGGGATAGTTTCTGTCCCATCTAGTGAAAGATCAGGATGCTGCCTTGGGTCTCTCTTGCTGTGTTATACCAACCGTGCGGCTACACGGATGCTTCTGGGAAGAATACGGGAAGCTTTAGGGGACTGTGTGATGGCTATCACACTAGATCCCAACTTTCTTAAAGCTCAAATGAGAGCTGCAAAGTAAGACTTTTGTGTTTTATGATTTCAAATTATATGTACACCACTTATCAAAAAAAAAAAATTATATGTACAGTAAGATTTTAACTAGCTCATTATTCTTGCAAAAATATTTGCAATATGATGTATAACCAAAAGAGCTTATTTGAGTTGAATGGTGTGCCATACCAAGTGTGCAGTTGGTAACAATGCTCAATTTGGTTTGAATTAGTGAAAATTTGGATCTTGTTTGAACCATGTTGAAACAAATTATGATTAAAAAAATTATGCTAAAGCTTTAGGAGGTTATTATTAACAAGTTTGGTTTGAATTAATGAAAATTTGGATCTTGTTTGACCCATTCGAAACAAATTATGATTCTCTTGCCATCACGAGTCAAACCAGCTACAAATGAGAAATAGTGGAATCTGTTAACTTTAGAAGGACAGAAGTAAGAGCTCAATTTATGTGCAGTTTGCTGCCTTATTTGCTTAATAAGAAGACATTTTACGTATCCGCTACATATGTTTTTTCTTTCTCCGCAGTTGCCACCTTATCCTTGGGGAAGTGGAAGATGCTCTGCGGTGTTTTAACAAGTGCTTGGAATCAGGGGGTGGTGTTTGCTTGGATCGGAAAGTCATTATAGAGGCTGCTGATGGTGTTCAAAAGGCTCAGGTACTGCATTTCTTTTCTATTATTTTAATATCGCATGACATTGAATGTTTACGGTTCTTTATTGGGCTGAAAATCAAACCTATATAGTTTTCACATGCATCTCATTATAAATTTTTGCATATCAACCTTTAACAATGTTTTAGCAAGATGTATTTTTCGTTTTTTTTGTTGGCATTGGGTGTCCAAAAACAAAGTTCCAACTAATCCCGGGGATGCACAGGCCCTCGGCAAGGAGTTTCCCGCAAGTGCACCTTGGGTAATTGAAGGGAAGTTTTCCCAATCCAATGGCCCCTTGAAATTATTTGCACCCAAGAGGATATGAACCTTAGACCTAGAGGGAGCATACCACCAAGACCAAGGCCTTTACCACTTGAGAGTGCCATGAATTACTCTGTTGTACTTACATAAAAATGAATTACTCAGTTTCACAAAAATCCTTGGCATCCTCATCCGACCATTCCGTTGTAGGTGGTATGGTTCAAGTTCCCCATGTCTGATTGAGATTAGCTTTGATACTATTTATAACATTAAAAACATATTTATAACGTTAAAAAAAATCCAATCCTCACTTGGGCTTATACCTCAAAGGACTTGTTGAGGTTACAATTTGAGCCCCATAGAATCACCCCAATTTGGGGAATACTACTTCCTCTGTGAAACTACTAATCCTTTGGCAGAATGAGTTTTTTTTTCTTTAAATTATTTACTGATAGGTTCTTCTGCAAGGTTTTTTTTCCTTTTAATTTCTGTGCATAATGGTTCATTGATGCACTGACTAATTGTGTGGCTTGTGTTACTGGCAGAAAGTGGCCAAGTGTACGAATCGTTCTACCGAACTTTTGGAACAGAGAACCTCTGATGCTGCTCTTAGTGCTTTAGAAATAATTGATGATTCCTTGTCAATTAGTTTATACTCAGAAAAATTACTTGAAATGAAAGCGGAGGCTCTTTATATGGTCTGTGACAACTCTATTTACTTTTCCGTTAATGCATTATTGTAATCAAGTTGATCATTTTTGTATGGTTTTTTTTATAAGCCTATGGTCTCAGCATCAGCTATGTTATTTGGTGCCATTTTGTAGTTGCGGAAGTATGAAGAGGCAATTCAGCTCTGTGAGCAGAGTCTCTCTTTTGCTGAAAAGAATTTTGCCTCACAGAGCACTGTAGCAAATGTGGAAGGTTCTGGATATGAAAGTTACTCAACTGTTAGACTTTGGAGATGGTGCTTGATATCCAAGTGCTACTTTCATATGGGAAGACTTGAGGCAGCTCTTGATTTACTTCAGAAGCTGGAACAAGGGAGATCTACTATAAACAAGTATTACAGAATATTTATGAAGCCAAGATCATTTTTCCACTTGCCGGTTTGTTCAGTACATTTCTTTATTTTACTGGCTTTGAGGTTTCTGATGCTAATTTCAACACTGTAGGTCCGGAATTAAGCGTTTGGAGTTGTCAATTTCATTAGCTGTCATCATACGTGAACTTTTGCGCTGCAAGGTATGCCTAGTTGGCTTTAAGTTTTTGTTTGGCATGTTTTCTTCGTGTCCCAAGTTACTTGGTCACAGGCCTCGTCTTTTATGCATACAAACACATCATATGTCATATTTACTCTCTTGGATGCCTCTTCTCCTTGGTTGTGATGCAAAAAGTTTTTCATGTGTTTACTCTCCTTTTCTTTTCTATGTCATATTTCATCCTCCAAAACTCTGATCATTTATTTTTTAAATAATGTTTCATCTTAAATCCTCATGAAGTAACTGCCCATTGCTGTTCAAAAATTGCTGCTACGAATTTTCTGCTTTCCAGCAAATTCCACCCTTCAGATTTGGTCTGATTTTGTATTGTGCTGCAACAAGGAAAAAGATTTATATTTAATTTCATAATCAGTAATAATTTCACCTCTTTTGGGTAGTCGAATTAATTATGTGGTCACTATCATGAATCAATATCTTTTCTAGTTACTCTTGTCATTCCAGTTATAAATCAATATATTTTTCCATTTCTATATTGCGAACCCCATCATCAGTTATTATAATTTTTTATTAAGGTGATGTGGGCCAAGATAGCCTAATATTGTGATGTATTTATTTCTCTAAAAACAATAAAGCCCTTATTTAAAGATTTAACTCTCTTGATATCATTAAGGTTCTTTTGTTCAGTCAATTTTGTGTTATGCACTCATACTTTTCTGTATCGTGTAGATATGTGGGATTAAAAGGGTCAACATTTGACTTTTTTTGTTTGATTTCACTCTTGATTTGCTCAGCATATTAATGAATTTCTTTTTATCGAATCGCATTACCTATTGAACTAATTCACCCATTTTACAATTCTTGAAATAAACAGAAAGCAGGGAATGAAGCATTTCAATCCAGGAAATATACTGATGCAATAGAGTACTATACCATTGCTTTATCTAGCAATGTCGAATCACGTCCTTTTGCAGCAATCTGTCTCTGCAATCGTGCTGCAGCGTACCAAGCTTTGGGCCAAACTGCTGATGCTATTGCAGATTGCAGTCTTGCCATAGCCCTTGATGGAAATTACGCTAAGGTATGCTTTTGCATTCATCTGTCATGACATGCTAGCAAATGTATGACTATTTTTGTTTTGAATACTGACTTTTATGATGTGAAAATAGATTGTATTGCTTCTTTCTTTATTTTGTTGGCCATCAGAGAGAGAGCCAATTTGTGATAAAGAAGCTTTTTGCTTTCTTTCTTTTTTTCTTTCTGGATTTCTGATAAATAATATGAGTTGCAGGGACTAAGTTAACAATGATTATTTTCATTTTGAAACCTTACTAAATTTCAACAATTTTTCATTTTAATTAATTGTTCGTTTTAGGAAAAAGTTAATTTTTCTAATTGTGATCAGCAAATAGATTGATGCTGTAGATGTTACAATGTTATGAATGATAGAGGAATAAGGTAATTTCTTAAAGGTTTGGCAAGAACCTTTTACTTTATTTAGAAGTGGTCCAATGGATGGCTCAGATTGATTACCAATAAAAAAATGGTCTTTCAGTTTTTATTTTAGAAGGTGATTGTCTTAGACTGCGTTTGGATGTTGAGCTGAGTTGAGTTCTTTATAAATAGTAATGAGTTGAGATGGTAGAGTGAGTTTTGTGGGGTCCACCTAAGATGAGTTTAAATGTGTTTGGATGTTAAGATGAGTTTAGATATATTTTTAGGAAGTTGAAAAAGGTTGTGGATCCCATGTGTAAAGAAGTGTTGAAATTACCTTCCTGTCCTTCAGATTTCATGCAAAACGAAATTGCTAACTTTTAGAAGAGCATATAATAGTAATGTATCTGTAATCAGATTCTTTTCCATTCCATCATAAACACTTCCAAACAAGATGAACTAATTTTCTTTTCCTTTCCTTACAAACATTTAAATAACAGAATGAGAAACTTAATAATTCTTTTGTATTACCTGTTCATTTTAATTTCCATTCCTTTCCATTGCCCTTTTCATTTTAATTTTCCATTCTGCTTCATTGCTTATGATCTCTGAAGCACATTGTCAGAGAATTGTGCAACTAACCAGATTTGGTCCACTGGCACTCTTTTTTTCTTTTTTTCTTTTTTTCCGAAGAGATTGATTCCCCATAAATTATTCACTATCACTCATTTTGATTTTCTATTACTTCTCTATTCATACGTCGGCCAAATAAGAAAGCATTTCTGGATAAAATAGTCTCAAACATTAGGCATACATTGATTTCAAGAAAATTCCTACTCTTTGTATTTCTTCTTCTGTTTCAGTTGTTTTTATATTATAAGTGACCTTTTCTTGGGACCTTGGCTTCTCTGATAGATTTTTCCTCTAGTGATTACTATGTTTTTCTTCAGAAGAAACAAAAAATTTAATAAATAAAAAGGAAGTTATTATCGTTTTGAATTTGTTCAAGATAGTAGTTGTTCTTCTTTTCCTGTTAGATGGCACACTTGTTTTGCCTGTGGTGTTGACTTGTTCAAAGAAGAATGCCAGTAACATTCTTTTCTAAGTGACGATACCGTGTTTTCCTTGCTTGGAATGATCATTCCATTATTAACACTTTCACTTTCCTATAAAAGTTAATTAATAATGATATTGCACAATAGTTTTGCACCTAGTTAGTATTTCTTTTTGTCAGTATTTTGTGCCTGAGCTCCTGCTGTTATGCAGGCTTTTTCTAGAAGAGCCACCCTACATGAGATGATTAGAGATTATAAACAAGCAGCTAGTGACCTCCGGAGACTTATATCAATTCATGAAAATCAGTCTGATGAGAAAGCCAAACAATCAGGCACGCCAGGTAGATCCACCAGCAGTTTGAAAGAATTAAGGGAAGCTCAACGGCATCTGCCTTTGATGGAAGAAGAGGCTAAAAAGGGAATTCCTTTGGATTTATACCTGATTTTGTAAGTTTTCCACTTTGATTAGAGCCTTTGAAACTTGGTATTTTTAGTTCTGCTTAATCCATTTTGTGTTGAAGCCTTATCCACTATGGCAGGAAATATAAACAATGTTGTATGAAAATGTAGTTGTTTCTTGTTAGAAGGAAGATTAAGAAAAGTTTTTAACCCTAGGGTTGGCTCAAGTAGTATGAGCCTTGGTCTTGGTGGTATGCTCCTTCCAGGTCTAAGAATTGAACCCTTGGATGCAAACAATTTATAGGGGCCACGCCCCATAGGTGAAAGGCCGATGATTTGCCTAATCCACGTGATGGGGACGCAATATGCGAGTCCAGGTTTTATCCAGATTATTCCTCACCATCAAAAGAAGTTCTTCCTTTGGGTTATTATGTTAATTTCTATGGCAGAAGTGGCTGTTCCTGTGATTGCTAGATGTTTTTAATAGTGTTTGAGACATTGTTGAGTCTGATGAAGCTATTTTTCTGCGGCTTCTCCATGCTGCTTATTTTAAGTTTTTTGTTTTACTAAAAAATTGCAAATGCCAGGGGAATTAAACCATCCGACACAGCAGCTGATATCAAGAAGGCATACCGTAAGGCAGCTCTTAGACATCACCCAGATAAGGTTTGAAGCTTTTGCCCTTACATTTGTTCAATTATTAGGTGATTTGCATGGTTTTTACTCATCTTAGGAGGTCTCATTAAATATTTTGTATAATATTTTTGGTGGCTTTTAGGCTGGCCAGTTCCTGGCAAGAAGTGAAAGCGGAGATGAAGGGCGACTTTGGAAGGAGATATCCCAGGAGATTCACAAGGATGCCGATAGGCTGTTTAAAATGATTGGAGAGGCGTATGCAGTGCTTTCAGACACCACTAAGGTTTGCTGCCCACATGATAACTGAATCTTGAGAAGTTTTTGTGCTTGATTGCATTTCCAGCATTAGTTATATATTCAGCACTACAGGAATTCCAACCTTCTTGTCTTTCTTTACATGTGTGTGTTGGGGTATGTGCGCGCATCTAACTGCTTACAGTAATAGGGAAAATCTATTTCTTACCTTGGGGGTGGGGGTGTCTATGGTAATGAAATGGGAACTAGAGAACTATCATCCCTTATTTTTGTCTCTGCATCTCTTCTTCTACGTTATAACTAACCTTTCTGTGAGCAGCGGTCAGATTATGATATTGAAGAGGGTGTGAGGAAAGCCCCCAAGGAAAGCCGCAGCTATAGAAGAACTTCAGATGTTCACAGCTCTCAATTTGAAAGAACCAACAGAGGAAACCGGTGGGAGAATTGGAAAACACATGGAAATTCGCATCCTCGATGGTGAGAACGTACCGGAATCTCATAATTTAAAAGTGAATGAGCTATGGAACAAGGACATGGCGCGTATAGGAGGCACTAGTTCTACGAAGGATGTATAGAAATCACTGGGTACCGTACTGATATAATCAGGTAATTGACAGCCGAATAATACATTATGTTGGAAATGACTGTGCTCTTTGGGTTAAGAATGATAGTGTCGTGTGGGGTATTGCAGTTTTGGGCTCGAGGATTCCATATAATCCAAGGAGTCGAGAGGGATTAGGGGGGATTTTGGTCCTGACACACAGGAAACATTCATTCATATGCAAAATTCTCCACCTTGAAAAGATAAATGCTTGGCACTGCATCCCAAGAAAAGAAAGTTGGAGTAATTTGGTATACCTCAATTTTGACGGATTTCATATTAAATTGTAATTTTTGTTTTGCAAATGTTTTAGATGCCTATTTATAGAAGAAGCTGCGTGTTTCACTGTCTTTGCCTTGCAGCAATGTCTTGTAAAAATTTTCTCATCCGCATTGGGAGTAAAAGATAGTTAATAGAATGATTCAAATAAAATATTTAACATTTTAAACAAAGTAGCACAACACTGCCACAATCACATTGGGTGGTTGCAAAATGAATATCATTATTCGTATTATTGTGACAACTTCAGGAGCCAAGTTTTGCACAACCAATATTCATAGGAATGGATTTACCATTTCAAATTGGCGAGAAATTTCTTCAACATGGGACTGAAATTGTAACATTCTGGATTAAATATAAGAAATGACAACTAAAGTAATTTCAATTGTAATTTTGACATGTTCTAAAAATAGAATCTCAAATCTCACCATAAGTTTTCTTGAATTGTTGGGGAAGGGAAGCTCGGGAGGCAACATACACCAGTGCTTTTATTGCAGCGACATAACCCAAGCTAAAACCATATTGCTTAAAAGCAGTCAACTTCTAGCGACAAAATTAGGGGCTATCATTTGCCAAAATAGGATTTAGGCTTCGTTTTAAATAAAAGTTAAATAAAATATTATTTTTTAATATTATTATTATTTTAATATTTAAAAAAATTAAATTATTTATTATATTATCTAAAAATTTGCAAAAATTATAATGATAAGATGAGATAAAACGAAATATTTTTCACCATCTAAACGAGGCCTTAAACTCTTGGCCTGGATGGCATGTTCTAAATTCTAATGTAATTTCTTAAAATTTTGAGGAAGGTCAATGCAATTTTCTTTTTCGGTTATTTTCCTCGAGAGTAGAAAGTAGACTAATCGCGGTTTTCTAAATCGGATTCTAATCAGACAGGCTGAACACATTGTTAACAAACTGAAGCATCTCTATGAATGCTCTCTTGTAAATTCAGATTCCAAAGATGCTTTGCACACTTTGCCCTGGTAACCCTTGACCAGAGGTAGTGTGGCAAAGCGAGTGCAAAACGGTGCACAGATTTTGTGCAGGAAGAAAACAGTCCAACGATCCATAGGCATAACTGTTGAGAGAGAGGGCGAGAGAGAGAGAGAGAGAGAGAGAGAGAGAGAGCCTCTTCAGATCTTAGGTAGTTAGAAAAGCCTTCTAAACAAAAAGAAACAATTTTAGCTTGCCAGAAGAAACAAGCAATAGAGTTATCATAAAATAACTGGGAATTAGATTTGCTTACTAAAATTACACAAACTTGAATCTTTCGCTCAGCCCAAAAGAAACAAAATTCTGAATAATTTGAAAACGTGAAGTACCAGACTTAACGAGCAGGTTGTGCCTGTGCTTGTTCCAGAAGTTGACTGACCAACTTGTAAGTACGTCCTGAGAGTGCCTTGGTGTGGTCTATTAGCTGCTCATGCCTGCAAAAGTGAGATTAATTTAGGAGGCAGGTTGGGAAAAAGAATGATGAGGGAGCACAATTGAGTGGATAAAATGTGTGAATTGACGAAAGGAGCTATTTAAAATATCTCTCACTTACACGTTGGGATAATTGGGTTCCATAACCACAGTTCCTGATTGAGAGTCAATCTTAGCATCAAGCTTTGAGCTCCGGATAAGATTCACAATCCATCTCTCAGCCTCCTCATAATTCAAATTCAACTTCTCCGCAAGTACTCTGCCACAAAAGCACATCTCAAATTCCAATTCAATCTGACTGATACACTCTTCATGGCATATTTGGTAATCCCAAAAAAATGCTTGAAAAGTGAGAATTTCAGACATCTTTATAAAGTATGCTGACTGTAAACTCTTTAATCGAATATAGAATTGATGTTTTTCAGTTAAACAATTCATTGCTCATATTCTCCTTGAAACTTAATTCTCTCCACATATACTTGAGAAGCTGAAAACCTCTTTGACCTAAACTGGATGATCTTTTGGAAGATAATTTATGCCCTCACTATCATCATCAGCTTTTTCATTGGTCCTTGTGTTTTATAACACAATAATTTTCTTTATCCAACAAATATTAACACTATAAACTAGTTTCCAGCCCTTTTTTTGGAAGGAAGTGGGAAAGAAGCTAGTTTTAAATAATTTTACCGCTTTCCTTTCGAGACTAGTAAAATTAGTATTGAAATTAATTTCACCTCTTTTTGGAAGGAAGGGAGAGAACAAAAAATAGTAAGACACTAACAAAAAAGAGAGAAAAAAAAATCGAAAGAATATGCAATGAATTTAGTATGGAATGCATTTCAAATTTTAAAACCATTCCCCCAAAAAATAACTAATTCTTTTAATACGTTAAAAATTATACTTCCACATACAATGCCACAAAATATGCACATTCAAAAAGAAGATGCGTACCCCATGTCAATGCGCTGATGTATTCGGCAGTAGGTCTCAAAGATAAATAGACGGGCATTTTCAAGGAACTCATCTCTCAGTGGTACAGTAGAAAAGTTGCCTTCTTCAACCCTTTTTCCAAGGAAGGGATCATTCAATATTACCTACATTTTCGTAATACGTTAGCATAATAGGAAAGCATGATGCTATTCTTGGTATTATTACCAGAGTAATGTTGCTCTTTCAAATTTGTTCACAAACATTTTACCAGATATGTACCCACCTTTTTATGAAAAATCAACTCAAAAGTGAAAGTGTCATATGACAGAATAGGGAACTCAACCCTTGCTTGAGAAGTGTATTGGGTTGAAACCCAATCGCTAAAGTTATAGGAACTATATTTCCTTAAAAAGAAAAAAGTATAGCAAGCTTACTTCTTCACACTCCCTCATCTTCTTCTGTGCCCCATCAAAGTCATAATTGACATACACACATGCTAAAAACTCCGTAATGGGATCTTTGTAAGAATGCTGCTCTTGCTGAATAACCTTTATAAAGTCTTTGAATTGAGGTCTCCTCCTTTTGTTGACAATGAATGCAGTGGCCAAGTAACGTAACAGATGGGGAGCACTTGTTTGAATCGCATTAAGATACCTGACATGAACATTTCCATGTTTTTAGATTGGGTTGAATGACAAAAGCTGAATTTTGAAAATGTACATACAAAAACTTGACAACTGTGCAAAGAGCAAAATAGCGTTTGAGCCTCAAACCAAAAGCATTGGTTTTTAAGCATGGCAATAAAACCAAAAGAAACACGAGACAATTAAGAGTATAATGAATAACTAATAGTTTTGCTTTACCAATAACGGAATAGAAAAAAATCGTAAGGATTGAGCAAATTAATAGCATTTACAAACAATTCAAGTTATGATTGACTTGTTAATTCATTAATTTTTTACATAAGTTATTAAAGCTTTACTGACAGTAAGGATGTCAGCAATCTTCAAGTTCAAAGTGTAGGGGATCAAGTAAGTGGTGTTAACAAAATCACAGTCAGGTACAATGGAGCAAGTGAATTTTCAAAATTAAAGTAAATAGATGGAAATGGACTAGTCCAGAAGGCATACTTATCCTGGTTAAACAAGTCAATGATCTGTGTCCGTCCATTGTCATGGTTGAAAAAGATGAAGAGACTCCAATGCATTAACCATATTCTACTTTGCACCTGATTCATTGGTGATGCAAAACTCTGCAACAAAACACCATTGTTAAACTTGCCTTACACTGAAATATAACAAAAACCAAGTGCATGCTATGAACAAGTGGTGCATGGAAAAGAAAAACCTTTGAGTCAATTATTTCTTTCAAACGATTGAGCTCTTCAAGAGAAATGTCCCAATTTTGCATCAAAATCTCAGCCGCAAGCTTTCCCCACAATGCACTCAGACTCCTCTCGCTATTTGTGCACAAGGCTCTATACTGATACAGATAGTCAGCAGCACCAGAGTAGTTTCCACATTCAAACTGAAATTTGGCATACTGATATAATGCCTCTATTTGATCCGTTCCGATCTGGTAGAGAAGAATCCTCATTTCATAATTATTATTTTTTTATATAAGTAATAAATTATTTCATTGATAAAGAAAATAGGCATAGGCCAGGTGTACTGGAAGTATACATGTGAATACACCTATTTAAGAACTAGAAATAATTACAAGGAAATCATGGAAGCTGAGGCCATTCAAATCTAGAGCAATGGCCCACAAAAACAAATTCTTCCAGAAAAATCCTAAACTCTTTCAAGGAGCGCTCATGATCCTCAAAAAGTCTCTCGTTTCTTTCACACCAAATACCTCACTTCATAAATCTAAACTAATGAAGAGGGAGTTTTCAATTGTAGGAGCAAAACTTCAATAACAACGCATCTAAAAGATTGACAAGATTATCCTACTGAAATGATAAAATGGAGGACTGCTCACAAATATAAGCAATACTTCGATTGAAAACCATAGCTCGGGTTATAAATTGCACAAAGAGGAAACTTTGTGCTAACAAAGCTCATAATCTTTCAAGTCCAAAGGATGATGTACAAGTACTACTAAATAAGAGTGACACGTCAAAAGAATTTACAGCCACCAACGGTTGCACTTTGCGCATAATGCTAGATTTCAAAATTTTCCATCAAAGCCAAACTACTACCAAGACCGCGTAATAGTAAATACTCCGTCGAATCCAAAGAACTACGAACGCCAATCGGTTGACTAATTCTAGAAACCCATGATCAAATTCAGATTGGACAAAAAAACGACAACAACAATGACGACAACACAAGAAACACTGACACCAAATGGATATCCTTAAAAAATTATAAGCTAACAAAACCTGGTATCGCTCATTAAGCATTTGGAGATTGTATAATTTGTCAGCCCTAAGCTCCTGCACCGCATTCGGATTCTGCAAAAACGCCACAAGCGGCGCCGCGGCCTCCTCCAGCGACTTGAGTCTCGCCACAACCTCCACCCTCCTGTCCACCATATCTACAAATTACAATCACATATACACACATCAAGACCCCAAAAACTCAGACGCACGTATATATATCTACGTACTGTAAGTACGGAGATAAAAGGGTTTAGACCTTGTGGAACGTCTTCGGTATGGTAGAGGCTCTTGTGGATGTCCATGGCGTAGTCGACCATGTTAGTCTTGTTGAGGAGCTCAATCTTTGATTTCAGGATCTCCTCGTCCTCGTAGAGACGACGCTCCTGCAGGAACTCCAGAAGTGGGAAGACCAGGTGCCGGTCCAGGTTCGGCGCTATCCGCGGGGTCAGGTCGTAGGTCGCCATTGCCGCGAACTCGCTCCCTCTCTCCGTCCTCTGCTAAGCTTAGCCCTAGACGGCCACAAAAAGGTTCTTAGCAATGTCTACCTCGTAGGTTTTAGATGTTTTGGATTTAATGTCAAAACTACCCCCACTGGACTTCTTAAATATCATTCCTCTCCGATGTTCAATGAAAAACATATGAGTATTATTACAGTTTTATAGTGTGAATATCTTGTTTACTATATTTTTTTTTTTTTTAATTGCTACCATGTCATCCTATTTTATTCTCTCATTTTTATCGCCCGTATATTTATTTTTTTATATTTTTATTTACTTGATTAAGGAAGTGATTATTAATATGTTAGTATTTTTTATATTTTTTTAAAATATTAAAAAATTATGAATTGAAAAATTAAAAATTAAAATTTTGCCTAAGGGGCATACCAGCAATCACTACTGGATGGCACCCTAGCAGCACTCCTTAAAAAATAATAATTTTTTACATAAAATTTATATTTTCTTATTTTCTTGTTTACTCATAAATAAGATTGTAACAGTTCTTGTTCAATATCACACCAGTTACATCTCTAAACTGATATTTTTAGTATTGTCAGATCCAGTTCGATTCAGTTCAGTTTTTTCATTATATTATATAGTATATTATATAGTACATAATAATATAATGATAATATATTATAGTATATTATAATATAATATATATTATAGTTATATTATAGATTATATATACGATATTGATATAGTATTAATATAACTATTAATTCAATAGACTTTGGTGATAATATGTAGTTATTTATATAGGATTTTAAAATTGAATATTATATTAATTAGTAATTTATCATATTATACAAAATTATTTTTTATATAATTATATATAACATAAAAAACATATAAAAAATATTTTATACAATTTTAAAAAATTAAAATATATATATGAACCGGTCTAATCCGATGTCAGAAAAAGAAAAATCGAAACCAAATCGATTTTGATAAGTTTTGAGAAAAATAAAATCAGTACCAAACCCAATCAAACTCGGTACCAGACCAAACCCACTGGTTCGGTTCAGTTTACTAATTCACCGGTTTTTTTTAACCCTATTCACAAAGCATTCTTGTGCATAAATATTTACAATACTCGACTCTTGAGGCTAGATGCGCTCAATTAAATATTTGAAACCAACAATTAAATTGAAGGTGAAATTTGTCGGAGGGGGAGGAGGCATCAGCTTCCTCCTCCTTCATTTCCTTCATTCATTTCTCTATTTACTCATATTGTCTATTAATATTTAATTTACTTAGTTTTATTTTACTTTCTATAAGGTTGAAAAAAGACAGATCTACACATTTTAGACAACTTCTAAGAGACACGCACGGTACAAACATATTCACAAGTCGAAAATTGTTAGGAGGAAAGTAGTAGTTTTGCAAAAATCACCATGCGTGATTCTTACGCGCCACCCACATATGTGCATGGTCCTTACATGCCACTTCTTTTGACAGCTATTGTCTACACATACGCTAGATTACTGGACTTCCCATCACTAGACCTTTCAGATCTGACCTCTGTGATTGACAAATAGACAAGTGTGTTGCCTTCACAAACCGTCACAAATTTTGTAGTCTATCAAAGTTTGTCCAAACTGTAATCTATCATTTTTCGCATCTATTCTTACTGCTTTCCTTATCGTTAATTAAAAACAAAAATTCTTTTTGACTTTTGTCTATAGAAGTTAAGTCTTCTCTTTCTATGAAAGATGAGGCTGAGTTTCTGTTTAGACAGAGAGTGTCGTCTCTTGAATGTTTGTCAATAGAGAATATCAGTAATAGTGAAAACCAGACCAGTCACAAAATGAAATAGTATACTGGTGGAGCTCCAAATGCATTATTTTAGTTTATGATGTCATGTTTGATATGGGAACATTCTAAAATGTATCTACTCATGAATGTAAGCTTATTTGATGAATGAATCATAACAGTTTTTTTTTTTTAAAATCGAAGGTGAAATACTTATATATAAAAAGGTTATATAAAATTAAATATATAAATTGATTTGGGATTATATTTTTATTATAAAATAGATCTAATGTATTACAGAAATCTACATCAAATTATGAGTTTTTTTTTATAGGACTTGTTAAATTAAGATTCGAGCTATTCCCATGATTTTTTGTGGGAATATGAAAGTTCTCTATCGTGAACAGTAAAAAATTAATATCCCTATTGAAGTCTTGTGATTCACCGGTTGCAAATATTTAAATAAGTGTTATTAGGGGTGTAAAAATTAATCAAGAAACTGAAAAATTGGCTCGGATGATTCCCTTAGTTCCAAAATCAGCAGGTACCAGTCCGGTTCGAGTTTTATGCTTTTTAGGACCGACAGGACTAGACCAGACTAGTTCACTATATTATATATTTTATATTAGTTTTTTAATATTATATATAAATATTTTATATTATATAAATTATATATATAATAATATAAATTATAATTATATACAAGATAATGTTAATATAATTTATAACATAAAATTTTAATTTTAAACATTAAAATTTATTTGATTATATGCTTTAAACATAAAATATATATTAATAACATTTTACGACCTAATAAATTCTCAATATATTCCTTTTGATAAATACATAATACGTTAACAATACTAATATAAATTAGTATATTAATTATATTTTATTTTAATTAATTAGTATACATTAATATACTAATGTATATTAGTATATTAATTATATTTTATGCTCTAATACTAATATTATTAAAATCGAAAAACCGGACCAAACTGGTAAAACTAGAAGTACTGGTTTAGGAGTGTAACCGGTGCATAATCGGTTTTCAAAAATGTAAAATCGATGCATACCAATTTGATCATAAATTTTATTCAAAATTAGATTAGACTGGACTGGTTACATCCCTAAGTGTTATAATCATAAAAAAATTAAATTGATATGACTTTATGTAATAAATTAAATATATTTTATAATAAACGTAATTTCTGATTGTCATTTCTAATACCAAAGACGTAAATCCCAGGTAATAATATAAATATAGTTAGTAATAATAACTTAACAATAATAATAGGCGGTATAACCAGCCATATGCATTAGAGTAATTAAAGCAGGCGGCATAGACACTAGAACTGTACAAAACAGTAATTCTAATAATGCATGAACAGTACCAACACGTGAAAAAGAACAACTACAGGACTACAATGATTCTTAATAATACATGAACAGTACCAACTCGTGAACAATATGTACAAAGTCATTTGTCGTTTTCTTGGATGATAATTTCAAGCGGTGACAATAATCTGACTTGAACAGTGTAGTAAATAATCCAACATGAAGTTTCTTGTCTTTATTCTTCTAAGGAGATAATATTTTTGACAACTTTAATCTTGAAATCATATAATCTGAGGATCATAATTTGCTAATTCCAATTCAAACGGGTCTTGGGAATCCATCAGAGGTACTGGATGATAAGGCGAGTAATCTTGAGAAGGAGAGACGCCTAAACTATTCTGAGAGTGAGAGGCCTGTTGAGAGGGAGAGGCCTGATGGACTGATGAGAATGCAGGTTGTTGTAATAAAGATAATTTGGCTGGATGTTGTGTTTCTTCTTCATCATCGCTATCTGAAAGTTGTGACATTGCTTCTGCTAATTTTTTCAAAATTTTCTTGCTGGTAATGGATGCTAATTATGCCTAAAATCTACTCCGTTGGACAAGAACCTCTGGAGCCTTGGTAATTTTTGAAAACATGTTTAAGACATGATCATAATTGTATTTTTCCTACCATTTGACAGAAATTTGACGGGTAAAAAATATAATGGTTTTGAGAGAGGAATGAGGTTTGATAATATGTTCTCATTTCATAATCCAGTTTAATTTTGTTTTGAGAAATAAAAGAAGAAGTGGTGAACAATGACTTAATGCTGGTGGATTGTCATCTTATAAAGTAAAAATCTGAAAACTTTCCTGGAGGGGGAGAGTAAGAAGAAGAGGTTCGGATCCATAATGGTCCCACCAGAGTAAAAACCATTTAGGGAGTGTATTGATTTCTTGTAATTTGTCAAAATGAAAGAATCACGAATGACGCAAATTTTTGTTTTGTTTTAAAAACATTTTTGTCCATGCCTACTGATAATCATAATAATCATAATATGGAAGATCATAGGGTTGAGATAACTTTCTTGTCAAATTGGGATTTTTTCTCCATTGTTCCAGAGTGAGAACATGTTTAATGATGACTTTATGAAATGCAATAATCGGGGATGCAGGTGGAGATGGTTGAGTTTGAAGAAAATAAGGGATCTCAGAGAGAATAATTGAGTCGGTGTCTACTAATATGAATTCATAAAAAATTTGAGTTTTCTTAATGTTTTGTGGGATATAATGCCAATCTGGTAAAAAAAAAGTATTAAGTAATTTTTGGGGGTCGGACAGGTGATGACTTTCAGGTTCGATGGGAAAGATTGGGTGCCAATGAGATTTAATGATAGTAGCAGATGTAGAAGGCTGGGATAATAATGAATAACTAATAATTTGAGAAGAAGAATAAGAAGAAGAAGGAGGATAAACAGTTTTGGAATATGTTGGTAATTTTGGAGAAGATAATGATGAAAATGGATTGTAAGATAGTCTAATATTTTGTAGTAATGACCCTAATACCGTATATGGTTTTGGAGTTGCAGAAGGGTAAGGTGAATGATAAGGTGGAGATGGAGGCAGTGCATAAGAAGATTTAGACTTTATTTTTTATTTGGAGGAAGACATGATTTTTTCTGTAAAAATTTTCAATACAGAAAATCAGGAAGAGAATTAGAGTTTCCTTTAATATGTTCAATATCAAAATAAAAAATACTTAATATAGATTGTCATCTAGCAAATATTTGTTTAGCAGTCAGGTTTTTCACATCTTTGATCAAAACTTCCTTAACTGATTTACAATCTATTCTAAGTAAAAACTTTTAGTTTAACAAATCATCTTGAAATTTAGATTTACATAATACAATAACTTAAATATCTTTTTTAATTGTACTATAAATCTCATGTTAAGAAATTACCATGCACGGGGATCCCATCACCTCATAGTTTTAAAATTGTTAAAACATATGCCTCTGATCTTAGTTATGAAGGAATTATAAAATAAAAATTATCACATGATAAATATAATTTTATAATATTATATAATACATTAAATCATATTAATTTATAAATTTACTTAACGTTTAAATTTCCGAATTATTATCCAATATCCGGTATGAATAAAGTCGCAGTCCCTCCCCGTAAGTTCGTAACCGTTACATGATGGCCGTGGGCGTGAGCACGCACCTCCTGTTAAGCGCGTGGGTGGGCAAATAACAGTAGTAAAATCAACGTAAGTAGCAGAAAATTCAATGTTAAACCCAAGACGGCCACCTTTCAGCTTTCTTATATATAGCGTCAAGGGAAACGAGGATTACAACCAGAGCGCAGCAGCTATCCAGTACTAGTACTGGGAACAAAGATTTAGCAGCAAGCACCGTGATCTTCTTCTTCCATACCCACCCCATCATGACCACCATCTTTCTCTTTCTGATCACTTTTCTCATGATCTCATCATCTCTCCCTTACCTCTCCAAGGCGCTCGTCTCTGAAGTGGGTACGTACGTTCTCAGTTCTCTCTCTCTCTCTCTTCCTGGTATCTTCTTGCTTTAGTTCGTCTTAAAGTCGCTAATGGGGTTTTAGTGGTTTTCTCTTTCTGTTTTTCAATTATAGCGCAAACACATAACATCATGAACAGACAAAATTACACCAATTTTTTTCCCGATGGTATTTTCTTTTACCGCTAGAAATGTCATTCTTCTATTGGTAATGGGAATATGATTAACGCATTATAAAAGCATCGCATGCCAGATCTCTCTCTCTCTCATCTCTGTGTTTTTTAAGCATGCTGATTAGATTAGCAGTGATAAAATGAGACGAGTTTAAATGAAAATTAAATATTAAATAAAATATTATTAGATAATGATATTTTTTAATATTATCATTATTTTAAGATTTAAAAATATTAAATTATTTATTATATTTTATATAAAAAATTATAATAATAAGATAAGATGAAATGTAGGTAAATGAGACAGCATAAAAATTTTGCTCAAGTTGAATCGTTAGAAATAAATGGATTTCTTGAAATCCAATATTCCAGAGATCAAAGTTTCGTAAAACATATTTCTTACCAATTAAATTATAACCTCGATCGTCCTCTTTATGAAATCATTTTGCAGCTTTCACTGTGCTTGCATCAAGACCGATAACCAGCTGTTATTTATATGATTACGACAAACTCAAGCAGCTAGTAAATCCATGTTCTTGCCAATGATCACGCTGAATCTAATCAAGTCATGTTTTCATTTCTAAACAACTAGGCTATCCAGCGTGACGGGAAGCCAGGAATGAAGCTTAATTAGCTAGGGATCAAGTTGAAATTAAATACTTTTGGAGGACATTTTCAGTCAAATTAAAAAAAAAAAAAAACTTAAAATTAAACTTCTGTTTTTTCTACATTTTTTACTTACTCTAAAACTCTTGATAAGTTTATATATATATATATATATATATATATATATGAATAATGTTATGTATCAGTCACAATTTATTTTCACTATATGTATATAATTTTTTTATAAAATATGAAAATAATTTTTATAAAGTATGAGATGTAAAATAATAAATAATAACTAATGAAAATAATTTTTATTTTTTTTTCTTTCAAAATTTTGAGGGCTAAGACCTTGGCCTTGGCCCCACTAAAATTTGTCATGATAGTGACAGCTGTTTAATTTCTTAATTTTTAGCATCTAAGTGTGAAAGTCATGATGATCAACTGCTGATCAAAACACTCATATCAGATGCAAAATTATTCTCCAAAAATAAAGTCTTTGATTTGTTTACACGATTAGTAATCAGCAGTAGTACTATAGCGTCACTTTTATTACATGCTGAAACAGTTATTTCAGCCTTTTTTCTGTTATATCCTTGAGGACAAAGACAGTATTAGCTTCTTTCCTTTTGATGTTGTATAGGTTACGAGGCCCAAAAAAAAAAAGGTTTCGGCAATTACTTTTGAAAAGGGAGACACGATTTGATGCTTCTATTTTTTAAAACTTGTCATTTTTTAGGATCGCCTGGTCATCAGCTTTGCTTTATGTTTGATAAAAAAAAGAACAGAAAAAAAGATGCCCTCTCTCGACTTTTTACTTCATTTTCTTTGCAAGAATTTTGTCTTGATAACGCTTAATTTCTTTGTACTCGGGAACACGTAAAAGGAATGTCACGTTATGTCATTGTGTCTCGAAAAAGGAATGGAAAGAGTATATGAACTTCTAATCTGAATTCAAAGAAGCAATACTAAATACAATTTTACAAGTCCACACATTTTATTTAAATAAAATAAAATTTATTATAAAAGAGTTGATTTTTTCATGCGAGTTTCAGATTTTTTCTATATTTTTAAATGGAGTACACGAGGTTTGCATACTTTTAGGACTATATACATTTTACCTCAACCTGATTATGCACTTCCTATATATTCTTTTTTTTGGTGGTGCGGGGGGGGAGACAGATGATGAAATTCCATTTACTTACGTCGAGGGAACTGGTAAAGGGCCAAAGAAATGGGGCGAAATTGATCCACATTGGAAAGCTTGTGGTAATGGAAAAACGCAGTCTCCTATTGATCTTCTAGACAGAAGGGTGCAGGTTTTTCCTTCTCTGGGAAAAATAAAAAGGGATTACAAACCAGCTCCTGCTGTTGTGAAGAACAGGGGACACGACATTACAGTAAGCTGCCTGAGTCATGCTTTGCATTATGTCATCATTTTCCATGGTCATATTTACATATCAATTCAGTTAATGTTTGCAATTTCAATCGCATGAATGCATGTGCGGCATGGCCGCCAACCAGTTAATTATTTGATGATCAACCCACACCAGGTTATAGAAACATGCATCGCTAGGCCCTTACATATGATTCTTCTAAACTATTTGACTCCTTAATATATCTAGAAGCGGCATGCATGTACATCTTTCAGCTGACGTCTATTGGTTCAATTTATTCAAAATACATGTTTTTTCAGGTGACATGGAGAGGGGATGCAGGAGACATTAAGATAAATGGTACTGACTACAAGCTGCTACAGTGTCACTGGCATTCCCCCTCTGAGCACACTTTCAATGGATCGAGGTCTTTTGTTTGCCTTTTATTCTTTCTATTTTTCCTTCTGTCTGAACCATGCTATAAAATTTATGTATCTTCCAGTCAACACATTTTTTTTTACACGCAAAAGTGCAATGGCTGATGACAAATATTCACTGCAAATTCCGTTTTCAGGTATGATTTAGAGCTGCATGTAGTTCATTTAAGCTCCAGTGGAGAGATAGCTGTTATTGGAATTGTTTATAAATATGGCCGCCCTGATCCCTTCCTCACAGAGGTATCTAGACTGTCTTCTCTTTCATTTGCTTGGACACATGCATCCATGATTGACAAAATGCATCAAATAAACAAAATTTGGCCAACCAGGTCACTTGGATGGTTTTTGAAAGTAAAAAGATATAAAATGATTAGAAGAGACACATGTTGTATGAATGAATCATGTCTAGTTTGAGAATATGTAGGTATTTTTCCCAGCTTGTTTTCTCATCTCCACCTACTTTTTGACAGCTGCTTCACCACATAAAATCAGTTGGGAATGAAGAGAGAAATTTGGGGACTGTCAATCCGGGAGTAATTAAGTTTGGGAGTAGAAAATATTACAGATACATTGGATCTCTTACAGTTCCTCCATGCACTAAGGGTGTCATTTGGACAATAGTCAGGAAGGTCCTTTGCCAAACACAGCTCAATTAGCAATTGCAGTGTTAGCTCCGTAACCCTTAATTTGTCTTTTAATAAAACATGACTTCTCTTTTATAGGTGAGGACAGTTTCAAGGGAGCAAGTGGCAGCTTTAAGGGAAGCTGTTCACGATGTAAGTTTTTTCTAAGTAAATATATAACTAGTGCATGCCTATCTGTCCTCCTTCCTCACCCACTTCTCTCCATCTCCTTAAGGTGATTTTCAATAGAGTATCCTAGTTTGATCAACATGTCTTTTTGGCAGTGGAGCCTCTCGGTTTCAGGATCGAAGCAAATCCCTGTAAAATTACTTTGCTGTTATAAACTTTCTGCGGTGTTTCTAAGTTTACTGTTGGTTTGTTCTGGTTTCAGGGATTTGAAGCAAATGCCAGGCCGACTCAACAATCAGCTGCAATAGCGGTTCAGTTTTACAATCCAAGCGGAGGTTCTACTTAATTAGCTTTCCACTACTGAGAAGAAAATTAAATATGCTGTAGAGCCACATAACTGCATGTGTTATCTCCTTTACATAAATAAATAATGCATCTTACAACATGAGCTAAAGCAACTGCCCCTTGTTGACATTCACATGAAAGCCGATTTGCATGTCTTGATCGAAACAATTTGCTTTTCACACTTGCAAGTAAAGACTGAACAATGAAAAGCGATGTTAGAACCTATGTTTTAAAGTTGGTTTAAAGAATTTAGATGGAAGCAAAGATTTTTTTAGCAGGTTTGTTCTTTCGATCGACTTCCATTCATACATCAGTACTATAAATCGGCATGGCATTTGTGTGGGAAGACACGATCAAGACATACAAATCGACAAGACAATATCATTATCCAAAGACTGATAGCATGGCTCATTGTCAAATATATCCTCACAGGAAAGAGATATGGATTGATAATTCTATCAGCCAATTTACCCATAAACACTCTTTACAAAAGACCCATAAAATCGAACAGAAACGCATAGAGATACTAGTAAAGCTAGAAAATAAAATCAATTATCTATTGCGCTAAAACACACCAAAAGATTCACCAATCGACATCACATCAAACCAATCCAAAGATCATCATCAACCTGGCTATGCGATAAGGAAGGGGAGAACAGTCATCATGAAGGTCTCATAAGTGAAAGTTGCTGAACCGGAGTATGCCTTATCCTTCTCCTTGAATTTCTCCGTTAGTCCCTGCAAGTCAAATTGTCTTGGTCAAACTGTTATGAGAACAGTTCAGTCTACAAGTGCTGGAAAACTCAGATTCCAAGATTCCACACAATTAATTCAAGTATGCAAGTTAGAAAGCGGAATTATTGAAATGAAAAGAAAATGCTCTTCTTATTTTGGTAGCCGAATCATGTAGGTGGCTACTATTCTGAAATTCATAATAACTCAAGAGTACTGTAAGCCGTGCAGAATGTATTCAAGTCAATAAAATTCAGGAAAAGCTACCTCAAATCATCTGAAAACTTAAATGGAAGTCCAAACAGGAAAAATAAATCCTCTTTGCTAGTGTTAAAATCAAGTAAAATGGCAGAAATGCCTTGATCGAGCCAATGTAATTAGTGCATTGGGCATGCACGCCAGAGTAGAGGCAATATTTCAATCAAGATGATAATAATGTTAATGACAGGATATGAGATCACCTTAACTGTAAGACAGCACCTGCATTGCAGAAAAAAAGGAAAGCCATTAATAAACAGAAAATATATTGCAACTAAGACGGTATCTGATCTTGAACCAACCAATAAAATGGTGAAGCAAAAAACAAAACATACTCGATGAAATTATCATATTCAATGGCCTTGCTTTTGCCTCCAGTTTTATCAAACTTAGAAACAAGCAGATCCAAAACCACTGGCGAGACAGCAAATCCCAGACTCAGAAGTGCCTCTCGTAACTCGGACGAGTCAATTTTGCCACTCCTGTCCCTATCAAATCTCTCAAAAATGTCCTGAGAAGTTGAATACGGTAGATGATTATACAAATTTAGATTTTAGACGGAAAAAATGTATTCTACTAACTGATAATAATAAACCTCTACTTACTCTCCAACTCTGGAGGCTGTAGAATACTGCAGTGAATTCCTTAGGTCCTGCAGTATATTAGGCGGAAAAAATTGAAGTTAATAAACCTTGTTAGGTGGAGAACCACTAGATTCAAAGGACGCTAGTCCAGCCTTGAGTAGTTTTAGGATAAAGGATAAAGCATTAGCAATAAATTGTTTTTGTTTTCTCTAGTAAGTAGGGAACGTGAGACCGGCTGGGCTTCCTCACAATAAATGGTGTGATGATGTCAGAAAGTTGCAAACAGATTTTAAAAATATTAAATGATGCATTTGTTTAATTTTATTCTAGGAAAATGCTTCCCCACATAAGGTGGTCGCCGGTGGTGGCCGATTGCATTTTTTCTTTTTTATTATTTAATTGTTAAGTAATTATTTTAAAATAAATTTCTATTTTCTTTTTAAATATTTAATGAATTAAAAAAAATATTTGGAAAAAAAAAAAAGACAAAATTGTTTTTGCCTATTCGGTGATTTTTTCCCTGTGTATATCCCCCAAAAGAATGGGCTATCTAGTCATGTCAAATTTTTTTTTTTTGAAAATCATGTCAAATTTTAAAAGACTGTAATAATAAAATGAAACGTGAAACACTTATCTATCTATCCAGACAGGCTTATCTATCATCAATATTTCTCACGTGGAATGGGGAACCACATGATCACATGTACCCAATAAACCGTGGTCAGATTCGGGACCTCACAAGCATTACGCGTTACAGTTTAAGGGCTTTATGGACATTTCAACGCCTTCCACTGCACCGGTCAAACATCGAGCGGCCACACCAGCCAACTAGAAGTCGTTCCCGTGAATCGGAGGACCTCCAGCCCGGCGCATTTTCTAACGGTAAGCCAGAATTTCCTTCTCTCAGCGCAATCCAGAATACAGGCAGATCTCAGTACCACGCGGAATTCACTACACCAGGAGAGTGAAACCAGAGCTCTCCATCCCTCCCTTGTGATTGCTAAATTTACCCTAATATTCATACAATAGGAGAGAGAGAGAGAGAGAGAATCTAACCGATTCTTCTGGTGTTGGAATTGGTGAAGAGGTACATAAGAAGATGGACGGTTCTCAAGCTGAAGCTCTGGTTGTAGGAAGAGAGCGCCTTCTGCAACTCTTTGTCGTCAATAAGCCCGCTGCCGTCCTGGTCCGCTATCTGGAAGCAAGCAACGACGTTCGGATCGGTGCCGGGTGGAAAGGCCGAGGGCACCAGCGACGCGAAAGGGCTGGAGTAGTTAGGCCCCGATGGGGGGTACGCGGCCCCGGCGGAGGAAGAATATTGTTCCTTGGGGGGCTTGTGGTCGTAAGGCGGGGCCGATGCCGCGGCGCCGTAAGGCTGGGCCGATGCCGCGGCGCCGTAAGGCTGGGCCACGGGGGCGTAGGGAGACTGACCTTGCGGCTGTGGTGGTGGTGGCACGCCGTAGGGTGTGCCGTATCCCTGTGGTGGGGGCGCACCGTATGGGGAGGAGCCATAAGATTGGCTTCCAGGCGGCGGAGCGCCGTAGCCGTACCCGGAAGTATTGTGAGGGTAGCCTGACATTTTTCTGCAGAGCGGGCAATGGGTGAAGCTTTGTTCTAAGTTTGTTTACCTGGTTTTTTTTTTTTTTTTTGACAATGGCTTTCGTCAATAGTCATCGTTATATATAGATAATTTATTTTGATACAGTTATATATATAAATAATAGGTGTGTCCGTATCAGCATTTAGAAGAACGGCACGCGTAATAAGCCGTGTTGGGCTTGACCCAACGCCACATGAACAGTACACCGATAGACTTCCTCGCTCGCGCGGAAGCACACTGAGGGCTGGTTTGGAGGGTGAGACGAGACGAGAATTTTGAGATTTTTGTGAATAGTGTAAAGATATGCTGAGTTGTCCTTTAAAATTGTTTTTAAAAAATTTATGTGGGTCCCATAATGAGATGTGTTTGGAAGTAAAGTTGAGATGAGAATTTTTTGATTTTGGAAGAAGATATGTCCGTGGGTCCCACCGGTGCATTTATTATGGCTGTCTGTTTGTCTACACGTTTTGCATCTGCTCCCGATCCCTCTCGATGCTTTTGAGCAAAACCCTTCACTTTTTCCTTTCCTGCATTTGCATCTCCTGCATCCAGACGAGCCGCATATTCCATCGCGCCCCTCCCTCTGCAGCTGTTTGGAAGGACAACTTCACGGCGGGCTTCAACTCGACCATTTCGGGCTTCATCCCCAAAGGCATCACTGCGAAGTCGAGAACTGAGGTAAGTTCCGTGATTCCTCACACTCCGCGAAAGGGGTATCCATCTCTGCTTTCCATGCTTAGGGTTTCCTTCATAAACTTTTTGCAAATCCATTTTATTTTGGTAAAATTGGGTTTCATTTCAAGGGAGAAGTCATCGCAAAGCATAAGATACTATGATTAGGAGTAATTACTTCCCCAATTTAATTTTTAAAGTTCCAACCCCTTTGAATCGGAACCCTAACAATCCTCAACAACTCGTTTTGGGTGGGGGGGGGGGTTTGAACATCTTGTTGGGCCGGTGATACCACTAAAATCAAATCTGTGTTGGAGTCCCTGGGAAACAAATGGAGAAGAAAATATTGGGGTTCCTGCGTTTGAATCCCACCATTTCCAACCCACAGGCTTCACCCCCTTTCTACCCAACAAACTATCGGAAGGAAATAGGAAGTTAGAGGGACCGAAAATTACTTGTTAGATTATAAGAATTTTTGTTGAGGTCTGCTGTGAGGAAAACACTTTGTAATTCGGCCGGATTTACGTTTATCTAATATTTACCAATTATTAGATTCGCATGGTCAGAAACACTTTTCATGTTGTGATATATATAGAGAATTTTGGGGGTTTCTTGGATTCTCGGTCACCAGTTCTTCTTGGTGCGTGGCCTATTGTCGGATAGTGAGATTGGGTTTGTATATACTCTTGTTATATTGCTTTCAATTGATCTTGTTATATTGCAGTCAACGTACATGTTGCGATTATAATTCTATTGAACTCCAACTAGAAAATTTTGTTCAATGAGGGTGTTATATTTTCCCATAATGTAGTTCCCTTTATTGTGAACAGTATCCGTTTATGAACTTTGCATTAATTGTGAGCCAGCTTACTAGTTTATGTTTATTTTGCACTTTTCACTCTATGTGCAAGAATTCTGGAAAGTAGTAGCGGGGTCTCCATAAACTGCCCGAATCTTATTAGGGCAGGAGATGAACCGGTGTTGGGACGAATACCTCTTTGTTATTGTGGCATTCCCTCCAAACTTCGGACGTCGGCCAAGGCTCACAGTTTTGGGAGGCGTTTTTTGAATTGTCAACATTATAGGAGTCAAAACCAGTGTCGATTTTTTGAATGGGTTGATGTTGCTACGTCCTTGCCAGTTTGTTGTGAGCGTACCTTACAATTAGCAGAACGAAGGGTCGAAAGGATGGCGGCTGAACGTGCTAGAATAGAAGCCCAAAAATTCCATTCCATGAAGATGAAGTACAAATGTGTGTTGATCACTACTTGGGTTTTATTTTTGGCATTATTATGTTCTCTTCAATTTTATAAAGTTAATGATAAGGCTAATCATCTAATGCTACCTTAAGTTTAGATTCAAACTCTCGTCTTGTATTTATTGGGTTATGGTTTCTCATGTGCGTGGGCTATGTAATCACAATGACCACCGCAAACTATGTTTAACTTTTATTACTGCACTTGGTTTGTTCACTTTGCATTTATTAATGTGTTCGCGATGTTTGTGAGACGAAGTTCAAACCCAACACGATTATAATATTTATTGATTTGCGCCTTACCCAATTAAAATCCATAAAGATGGGTTCGGGCAAGTTACATATTACTTGACTATGCGTTAATGACCCTTCAATTGCAACATATTTTAGTATGTACATGTTAAGATAACGCAATTCCATCTATCCAAATAATATAATACATAATGCGTTCGTAACGATACATATACCATACAATGCAATTCCTTAACAAAACATCCATATGGAAATAGTTAGCAAAAATAAATACAACATGACAAAGGTAAATGTATCCATAATAGCACACGTTCATTGTCCATTCCTATGTGCCCACATAGGAATCGCAATTCCATCTCTCTGTGCTGCCATAGCTCCGGCTGACTGATGGGACATGTCAACCACTTCAGACGGCCCGGCTGCGTCGTCGTCCTCATCGATATTTTCTTCATTAAGCTGCAATGCCAATGCAGTTTGAATGAACTCATCATTTGGGGTTACCGTTTTAATCAAGTTGTGCAGTGTACAACATGCGGTTACCAACATCCCTTGCCTCACAGGACGATACCGTGGCATCGCTTTCACAATTTGAAAGCGGTTCTTCAATAATGCGAATGTCCGTTCAATAATGTTCCGGATTGATGAATGGCGGAAGTTGAAATAATCTTTATAGCCGCGGAACTGACGACCGCTGTAACGGTCAGATCTATGATATCTCTCTCGGGGATAGGGCGGCATGAACTTCTCTATGCAGGGAAATGCGGAATCGACAAGATAATAATAGCCTACACAAGTTAAAACAAAATTATATTAGTATATCTCCAATTGAGGACAGTAATTTCGTAATTTATATTGCCTACAACTTGTATATGTAAATAAAGTGCATATAAAATGTACCTTCTGGTGGCCATGGAAATTGATTACGATTTCGACTCAAGGCATCCAGGAATACTCGTGCATCATGTGCCGTGCCCTCCCAGCCAGTATATACATACGTGAACTTCATATCGAAGTCACATAAGCACAACACATTTTGTGCAATTTGACCCTTATGATTTCTATATGCGTTACTCAGTCTAGCTGGTGCAGCAGCATCAATCATGGTCCCGTCCATAGCACCAAGACATTTCTACAATACCATTATCACATAACACACTGTAACTGGGAGGTTTGGATAGCAACAGAAAACATAAAATTCTCACAGCATCTTATCATTACACCTTTTTCAAATCCCTATCAAAATATAATTAATAATTTAACGACTTTGAAATCCCAATTCAATTTTGCTCATACCAAAACAATAATTAAAATCATGCATTAAGTTATTTGATCATACCAAAACAATAGAAAAGACCATCTCACTAAATTTAATCACCATTATGTACTCTGGTAGGAAAGTCCATACCTCAAACCATGGAGAACGACTAGGGTTTTCCGCAATGTATGGATGGACTGCATCGGTGTTTGTGCGCCTAATCACAGTCCTCCCTAGCTGATGTAGCGCCCGCATAACCGTCTTTACGTGGCGGTTAATAGTCTCGCTCGAGTGTTGGAATCCGTCCCCAATGATGCGCTGGCCTTGTGCATGCCCAACAACGAGGCAAAAAATGCCTAGCGATTCCTCCACCGACACCCTCTCTGTAGGGTCCATAATTAATGCATCTCGTAATAGGTCACAAACATAACGGAAGGCCGAGACTTCCATTCGAAACATGGTTTTACATGTCCTGGGATTTCCATTCAAGACTGCTTGAATATATTCATGACCCCTTAGCCCAATGTTGTGTTCGGGCATTCTAGCCCGACGTGGAGGAATGCCCGATGCCATTGACATCATGTTAATAATATTCACCTCCTGCATTGCGGCTTCATCGCCACTTGATATATGTGTGGTGCTGGGATTCGCCCCCTCGCTGGTATGAGACCTACTTGAGCATGTATCCTCGGACTCGCTATTCGAGTCCATCGATGGTGCTTCTACCGAACTACTCTTATTGTCCATTATTTCAAACGGAATCCTTGTGTGGAATCATTGTAATAGAAAACAAAAACAACAAAATAATTAGCTTGTGGTATTTGAAGAAAATTACATACACATAATGAATAGAAAAAAAAATGTCAAACTGGAAACATTTTATAAGATAAACTTCACTACATAGTCATCATATTTTCCATAATAAACCACAATACATAAGATCTCAAATGTCACAAAGTAGAAAAACATGCATAGGTATTTTGAAAATGACATACATTATCAAACCCTTATACAGTTCATCCCGAACAACGACATAGCTGTTTTTGAAAAATTAAAAATAAAAGGAGAAGACAATAACATGCATAATATAGAAAGGATAGATGGCTCCATTTAAATAAAGTGTGAGCCTAGGGACCATGCTATAACCATACTGACTGCATCCCAAACCTCCAGGGCATTATTATGGACCCCTTAAATAATGCATCCATGTCGTAACCGATCACTGCAAACTCCAAGCCCACTGACTCCTCCGAAGATCAGAGATCGAGATGAAGGACCTCTGCACTTTTGTGCTCAACAATCGGTCGAATGCCTTGTTAAATAGCTCAGGAGGTAGGGTAGGTTGTACTTCTTCAAGCAACTTCATACAATGCATTTGTAGATCAAATGCTGCATCGGACTCCATGCTAGTGTGCCCTTTACTACGCTTCAACGACCTGCTGCACTCCATCGATTCCATTGCGGCCTGCTCCCTAGCTTCAGAACTACGCTTAATGGCATCAAGTGTCTCACTCATTTGCTGCTGAATTCTTGGGTCTTCGGTGGGGCCTCCTCGGCGTCTACGAGATCCGCTGGCATATGAAGCGGAAAAAGGTCGGGGCGTTTCTTGGGCGTCTACCGTTATATGGCCCCCATCATGATCAGTAACGTTCGCACCACGGTTTTGCATCTCCTCATGAAGCAAGGGCTCATCGTCACTATCTGGGGCGGGATCTGTCGATGCCCGATGCATTGTCCCAGTCGCAACCGCACACCCGAATATCGTGCAAAGTTGTTCGTACTTTGGGCATCCCATAGTCTTGAAATTCTTCCACGATGGTCTCACCTATAAATTGAAGAGAGTGATTAGATACAATTATCTAACTTCGAAACCTCAAGGACAAATATAAACTTTGAACAACTGGGAGTTTTTTTACCCGAAGGGCAATCGCCCAATGTTCCTCACTAGCAACAGGTGCCTTCCTCTCCGGATCCCACCCCAAACCGGTTTGCTTCATGAGATCGGTAAACTCGCGTTGTCTTCTTTTGAGCCGCGCAATTTTGCCCTTGACTTGATCAGAATTAAAATTTCTGATACCAACGGCAGACAACTTTTCAGCAAGCCTAACATGATCACCGTTTGTGATCCTGCCTCCCCTCAATCTATCCATGAGGGTGTCTTGATACAACATCTCTATCAACAAATTCTCGAAATCATCTGCCCATAAGCTTCCATCTCGGCTCGAATCGATGGTATCATTGTCCATTTGGTTCTAATATGGGCTCAATTTAATTAACAGACATGCATAAAGATGATATACTAGATTGAGTTTTTGTTCAAAAGGACCACACATTTGTGATGACACATACACATATATAGATGACCAAAGTAAATAATTATAGCAATTTATATTAATATCAAATCTAGCAATGACTAGTATGACATCATCTTAGATGGAAGAAGGTAAAAACCATAAAAACCAGCTTGAATAAAAAGCAACACTATTCGCATACCTTTTGGGATGATGACCTGGATGTTGAGCGTAAGTAATAACGCTACAACAAGAAAAAAAAATAAGTTAGGCCTCCAACAAAGCATAAAAGGGTTACATATTCTGGGTCTTCCAAGAGTGTGCACAAGTTACTTTCAAAAAAATGGGTGAAACAAAATATTTTCAGAATACAAATATAACAAATCATTGGTTTACTTTATTTGTAATGTAAAACCATTCCAAACGTCCATTTGTTGGGAATGTAAAACTGATTGACAAAGTTTAACTATGGAAGAGGTGAAATCTAACGATGGACTTCCATTTGTTCAAACATCATCGAAGTTGACTTAACAAGGACCACAATCCAGGTGGAAATTAACCAACGTTTAATTAATTTAGTAGCTACGTAGCTGGAATTTATGGACCATAATATATACATTTATATCTAAAGAGACAGCCATGGAAATTAATTAAGGACCCTCTATTCAAGAATTGGGTATTGAAAATTCAACTAAAATTAACTACTCTATATATATAGTACATGCATGCAGGTGGACTATCAGATTGATGTAAAGGATACAAAAAATAGGCATGCATCCATCCATTTAGAAACATGATTTTATAACTAATGTAAAGGAAAAAAAAATTTAGGAAAAACAATCGACAGGGCTAGTTATCACGGGTTAATGTAATAGAAAAGATGTATTGATAAACCGAGAGAACTAAAAATAAAAACAACATCAACATGGGTATATCAACAGAGACTGAAAATGTAAAATAGACTTGATCTGTGATCAACAATATTCTTGTTGGGTCAGCTGTTAATGGGTTGGTTTGTGCGTAGTCATCCTTTTATTTTCTGTTTGTAATATAGATAGTTACTTCTACAAAGGATAAACAATTCAAGCATAGGTTGTTTAAAGTTTGTAAAGTGTAAAACAAATATGTAGGTATGAAATAGTGGATCCCAATTTCTTTGACAGAACAATGCAGACCGTTCAATAATCATAGATTCATAGACTGAAAATAATCTATATGTCTTTTTTCTTGCACACTTCAAAATTAAGCACGGCCTCTTTAGGCTTATATACTCATATGATGTTAGGGTATCAAATGAAAAAAAGTTATACGAGATTGAGTGATAACAGATTGATGGGCCACGGAAATAACATCATATACTATTTGAATTGGATTTGTATAAATATTATATAAATAAGAAGATGTTCTAAGAAACATCTTGTATAAAACTTATTTGTATTTTATTGCCATTGTCAAAGTGTATATCAAGGTTATATGATCAAACAAAGTTTTATAATCTACCATAAGTAACTTTGCATTGCATTACAGATATAATGCAATATCTGTATTGCATTATATTTGGCTTCCTGTATTTTATAGTATACCACAAGTAGAAGTATGTCAAATGAAACATCATGCATTACAGACTGGTTCCCATGCTTCTAACATCATTGCTCCTGGGCTATACAGACTGGTTCCCTTGCTTCTAAACTATACTCGCCTAGGATGCTAGTGGTCCACCCATGTTATAAATCGAATACCTCAAGCCCTGATCATTCTTCAAAACAGATCCTCCCAAAAAACAAACTAATGAACTCCAAATATTATGGCATTATAACATTACAGTTACATTCTAATCATGTGAACCGCAGACAAATACACCAACCTCATAAAAAAACCCAAAATTCAACGTCTAAAATATAATCCATTCACTGCAATAAAGTGCATATACATTATTGAGAGGGATTCCAAGACTCCAGTGTGAAGATATTGAAATAGATGGCAAATATACCTGGTAGGAGCGTGTCTTAGGACCCGTGGTGGTGGAGTTATGGACAGCCAGCCATCTATTGCGAGATTTGGAGATGGCGTTGCGAGACTTGCACGGGTTCATTGGGGTGCCTTCCGTTGGACTGCAAACTGGCCCTTTATAGACCATTCGTTCGTAATTACAGTGAGATGGTTGAACTCAACAAGGACGACAGTGTGGACCTTCTGAGGCAAAACCCACGCGAGCCCAAGGGTCTATGTTTCGGTCACTTCTTCCAGTGGTAAGGCTGCAGAACAGAGCCCTATGGTCTAGGGCCAGAGATTCGACTGCCCAATGTGCACAGCTTAAGCCAGAGATTCTGCTTCGAGGCTGATGTGAGGTTTATCAGGGTTTGGACTACAGTCGTTTGAAGGCAACGGACTCACAAGCGGCGTGAAAACAGTGGTTGGAGATGGGCGATTCAGAGGTATATAAGACAACCCGATTCTTCATGAGTTAGGGCACCATTTCGACTGGATTTGGGGCGGAACTTGACGTCCCTCCAAATTCCAATGGTCTTATACAGAAAGTGCAAATTCGGTCGCTCTCTCGGATTTCATTCGATGCAGAAAGTGAACGGGGCTCTCAGAGCAGATGGCAGGGGTAGTTGAGAGAGGGAAATGTGTAAAGGCTACTTCTTCAATGCACTCTGCTTTCCGAGGGACAACAAGTAGTACCTGTCAAGTTAGGGCGTCATGTCACTAAACAGTGATTGAAACAAACCAAACATAGATATCTCGGTTAAAATTCTACTGAAGTGTGCGTTTGGATATCGCATCTTGTCTCGGGGGAAAATTCTTTGAAATTCTGTGTTTGGTCTGGGCCCCCAAACCAGCCCTGATTCTCGAGGGATGTTTCGAAATCATTTTCATATATCTCATTGTTTTTAAAATATTTTTTAAATGTAAATATTTTTAAACTAATTATTAAGAAAATCACCATAAACGATTTTGACAGCAATGACTAATATCAGGCAAACGTGATTTACAAAACTGCAATATATCGTGCCCTCTGTTCTTCTTGTAACGTTTACTTCTCATATTTGCACTTACCTCGTATATCATAGTAGGGACAGCTTGTATTCGGCTCCCATCTCTTGTAAACTTTACATATAAATTCATATCCTCTCGATGACACTTTCAGTCCGGTGATCAAGTCCACCACCATTAAACTTGTCCTCAGTTATGCTCTTTCCAAATGATAGCTGGTTCATCAAATTGACATCAATAACGCTTTCCTTCATGAATACTGAAACGATGAGGTTTTTATGCATCAACCTGTCGGCTATGTGCATCCCAACTTTCCAAACCACATTTGTCAACTACACAAAGCACTGTATGGGCTAAAACAAGTTCCACGGGCCTGGTACCATCGACTGCAATAACACCTCCTCTCCAATGGCTTTGTCAACTGTAGCTCTGATTCCTCTCTCTTTATTTATAGACAAGGCCCGTATACACTATTTCTCCTAGTGTACGTCGACGATATTCTAATCACTGACTCCAGGTCCAAATCAATCGCTCAACTAATCACCAATCTAAGTAGTGAATTTGTTGTCAAAGACTTAGGAGGTCTCAACTATTTTCTGGGAATCCAAGCCATTCATGTTGCAAACGGACTCCTGTTGTCACAAAGTCAATATATTTACAACCTCCTCCAATGCACGAAGATGATTGATGCGAAGCCAGTATCATCCCCGATGTCCTCCTCACAGAAACTCTCTTTATTTTTAGGTGCACCACACTCTGATCCGACAAATTATAGGAGTGTTGTAGGAGTTTTGCAGTACCTCTCTTTGACTCGACTCGACATGACATTTCTTTTGTAGTCAACAAAATCTGTCAATTCATGCACAAACTCACTGAGGAACATTGGACAGCAGTGAAAATAATTTTTCGGTACCTAAAATTCTCCATCAATTTTGGTCTCCTCATCAGGCCTAGCTCATCCACACAATTGTCTATTTACTCCGATGCTGACTGAGCGGGATGTCCGGATGATCGAAAGTCAACCTCTGGATTTTGAATTTATTTTGGTGACAATTTAATCTTATGGAGTTCTAAAAAGCAATCGACGGTAGCACGCTCAAGCACTGAAGCCGAGTACAGAGCAGTTGCCCATGCCATAGCCAAATCCCTCTGGCTACAATCACTAATGCATGAACTTTGGCATCTTTATTCCTCAACGTCCAATACTATGGTGCGACAATATCGGGGCTACATATTTGACAGCAAACCCAGTCTTCCATGCACAAACAAAACATGTCGAAATCGACTATCACTTTGTCCCGAAAAAAAGTGCAACAAAAGGCACTAGAAGTTCGATTCGTTTCAAGCAAGGACCAACTTGCTAATGGACTTACCAAACCAATAGTCTTGGCCAGATTCAATTTTCTCAGGGACAAGCTCAATGTGCAAATTTGCCCAATGAGCTTGAAGGGGCATATTAAGGAAATTACCATAAACGATATTGACAGCAATGACTAATATCATGCAAACGTGATTTACGAAACTGCAATATATTGTGCCCTCTGTTATTGCCCTCTCTTCTTCTTGTAACGTTTACTTCTCATATTTACACTTACACCTTGTATATCATAGTCATTAAGGGACAACCTGTATTCGGCTCCCATCTCTTATAAACTTTGCATATAAATTCATATCATTTCGATGGTAAACGCACGAGAGTTTTTCAGAATTTTTGGCTTTGTATTACTAATTATTACAATATTTTCAAACTTTTAAATAACAAATAATTTAATCTTTTCAAATATTAAAATAAAAATAATATTATAACAATATTTTAATTTGATAATATTTTTTATTTAACTTTTACTCTCTCCCTTTCTAAAACCCAATAAATATTTAACTCAAACGTTATCACTGATATTCACAAACTAACTTACTACTATTTAAAAAATTTTTATCTTATCTCATTTTTCAAATATCTTTAGACTGCAAGGAAAGAAAAGATGGCAGGAGGGTATGCGAAGTTAAACAAATGAAAAATATAAAGACAAGAGAGGATTCTGCAAATTTACATCATACAATATCCTTTTCCTTTCTTTCACTTCCCCCCAATCCCGCCTCGTCCCTCATCCGTTCTTTTCCCAAAAAGAGAGATCGAGAGAGATTGCGTAGCTATTAGTGAGGGGTGACGATGATTATGTCTACTGTCTTGCTAGAAATGAGAGAACGACGCGCTAAAGGGCTGCGACGGCATAAGGCTCGAGTGTTTGGAAAAGGGAGTGGGGAAGGGAGGAGGGGAGGGGGAAAATGGGGGAAGAATAAGACTAATGTGGCATATTAGTACTGTGCCATCAGTTTGTAATATCCTTTTATGTTTGTAGCATCTCTCTAAACAAATTACGTTTTATAACTACCCCATGATGATTTGGTTCTTAGCAAATGTTTAACTACTGATTAATTTGTGTTGACTTTGGTTTTTACACCCCCTCCCATGAGTTCGGTCCCTTTTCTCATTCGTTCAATCTCTTAATTAGCTACTCTCTCCGTCTTACATACTAGTTGTTTTTGTCTTTAGACTCTATATGGCACACACTCTATATTTCTATTTCATTATACCCCAATCGCACCTTTCTTTTTGTCGCTATCGATCTCTCATGCATTTCTATAATTATGCACATACAGATTCATTTATGCATATACAAATTTTCGCACAAGTATTTCTTTGTTTTTTTTTTTTAATGTATTGGGGAATGAATAATTTTGAACAAGTCATTGCAGTGAGGGTGAAGCAAATTGTGTATTTTCATTTCTTTCAATTGCTTTGTACAAAAGTGATTTTAAATATAGAGAGTAGTGGTCTCAAACTGAAGACTTTAGATAACCAATCATCGACTGTTGGTATCGGATCAGTTTCTAATAAGATTGTTGACCCATTTGCATGATATTAAGAATGATTTTGCTATACATCAACCACAATTCATTCTCATATTCTACACTCGACAGATTTTTTTTTATAGGATGTGAAGTGTGGGATAGTGAATAGTGACTGATAAAAATAATTATTGTATTAAAAAACATCTTATGGAGTTATTTTTTAAAGGAGTCTATTTACAGAGAAAATAAGATTCCTTTTTAGAAGTATTTTGTTAGTAATTTTCCGGACATCCTCCTATGTTTCCCATCAGTTTATAAACATTGAAAAAGAAAAAAAACTAATAGCCCACAATATATTGGCCCATTAGACAGTTTTGTATTGCCCAACGTTGCAACTGAATCTGGTTCATATGGGCTTCAAGCCTTCAACGACGGCTCACCGTTTCTAAATCCGACATTACGTTTGCGAAAAATGATATTGATTTATTTATCTCTTTGAAGACCCAAAAGAAGAATAGATGTGAGCATCAATTATTAACTGCGTATTTGGGATTGTAACGGAAAATATAGTTTATAATTTAAGTAATAAGTTTTATTATTACAAAAATTATTTATTGTTTAATAATTATATGTTTACAATATTTTTAAATATGTTATATTTATTTTGAAACAAATTTAAAAAGTTTTGTATGAAATAGAAATGACATAAGAGATCATTTAATTTTTTTTAAAATTATGATCATATCTATAAAAGTCTGAAAGTTGTAATTATCTAAAAGTTATATGAGTATTTTTATCTATTAATAGACTTTTTAAAATTGAAACTATATTCCATATTATTTAGAAAAATATAAACAATAATTTTTCTCAAGCATACTTTTTAAAAATTATTTTAATATATAACACCCAAACAATCTAATATTTATATTAAAGAGCTTTTGAGGCTATTGAAGTACTTTTTAAAAGCCTTAATGTAACCCCAAATAAGCCCTAAATGATATCGTACTCTATACCCCAAAACGAAACGATAAAAAGCAAAAAAAAAAAAAAAAATTGGTATTATCGTTGTAACGTTATTATAAAAAATAAAAATTATATTTTTAAGTTAGCGTGGATAGTCCACCTAATAAAAAACTTACGTAACATGATTTGATTTAAAAAAATATTTAAAAATAAAATCTTATAAATCTTATATTACTATTTAAGTGATGTAGATAATATACTCTACACACCAAACTGGATAATATAATATGAGTAATTATAGACACAGTTATAAATTGGGCAAACGTCACATACTTTTTTTAAAACAAATTCATAATTAAATTTTTAATTTTTTTTATTTGAATCTCATATTTAATACTCTATAATTATCATTCCTCATAATAGAATGGTCTATAATCCAAACCAAAACATGAAGGTCTCTGCGAGGAAGACTGATCTCTTTCACACAAGGTTGAGAAGTCACTCAGGTATACAATATAGAAGAAATGTGGTGGATAAGCACTTTGGAATTCCATTATAATAGAGTAGCTCGAGGTCAAATCCGTGTTCCTGAGTCAAGATGAAGCGAATACTAAAGTCAGAAAGGGAAACTGAAACTCATCTCGTAACTCTTGAGGATCCGAGATGTTGGAATGTTATTCTCTTTGATAATCTCTTTTAGAAGAACACCTCAAAAGAGATCCAAAAAATCCCTTTGGCCATCCAAAATTTCCACCACATTCAAGACAAAATTAAATGGCTTCATCATACTTCTAAAAATTTCTCAACCAAGTCAACTTATGTTGCCCTTATAAATGCTACCTTGATTAATGATAATAATCACCCCAACACCAACAATGGGCTTATAAACTAGAAGAAATTGTGGAAACTAAAATTGCAAGACAAACTTAAATTTTTCCTCTGGAAAACAAGTCACAATATCCTTCCAACCAAATCTAAGATCAATAAAGTCATTCACATTGAGGAATATCAACTTGTTTGCCCTCTCTGTAACTCAGCTCCAGAGGACACCTCTCATCTTTTCTTTACTTGTATTTATTCCAGAGTAATATGGAGACAATCCAAATGGCCTATTGACATTTCCATATTTGCTAGACATCTATTCCCCACTTGGATCAAAAACATCATAAATCTTTCAGAGGTCTTTAAAATCCTTGAAGAAGAGCATCACCTTTTCCAAATCTCTGCAACAATTACTATGGATAACCTGTGGTTCTTATAAACAAAAAGGTGCATAATCAAATTGACTCCATTCCTACTCCTCTTGATTTTGCAAAGTCAGTATTCACAATCTTCCATCAACACTCTGCCGCTTGGTTAACAAAAAGCTCATCCTTTGTCTCAAATGAAGATACTCTCCCAGATGGTTACCTCAGAATCAACTTCGATGTAGCAGTAAGGGACCATGGCAGTATTTTGGCAGGTATATGCTGGAACAACTCAGGTGATATTATATCTGCAATCACAAACTTCATTACCAGTGTAAACCCAAACATTAGAGAAGCCACAACAGCTTTAATGGCCATCACTGAAATAAGAAGACTCAGTTTGCAAAAAATACTCCTTGAAGGAGATTCAAGTATTATTATTGAAGCAATTTCCAATCCTTCCAATGTAAAGGACTGGACAATTAGTCCTATTATCAATGACATCAACCACAATCTCAATTTCTTCAAAGAATGGAAGACTAAGAAAATTCATCGATCAAAGAATTGATGTGCGCATGATTTGGCGCAGTGGGCAACGGCGACGCAAGCCAATGACAATATCCCAAAATTATTAATGTTGGAAATATTTTCAAAATAATTAATTATATATTATATTTATTAATAATATTCTTGGGTTGATTTTGGAAGTTGTGAATTATTTTGAAAAGAGAGAAGATGTGTAATGTTTATGAGAGTTATAACATTTTGGGTCTACACAAGCATCATAAGCCATTAACTGGTTAAGTGGTATTTATATTCTTGGATTACCTCTAGGGCTGGAGTTCGAATCACCTCTATGGCAATATGGGTTTTTAAAGTTATTTAGAAGCATTACATGCATGGGGCTCAAAGGACATGCTACACGAAGTGGCGCAGCACATGGTGGGACTGTTGGGACCTCATAAAAAACCGTCCTAGGACAAGGTCCTAGGCATGCGTGGACAACAAAGATCGGGTTACTTCCAAGATCAAGGCTAGCTAAGACCAACCAAGGGCCAAGACATATCACAAGCCACATTGGCCATATAAGACCATATCATTTATTTATCCTTATTTATTTTATTTAATTATATTTCAATGGACCTATTGGGGGTTTCCACTTTGTAATCTCTATAAATATGACCCTTAGGCATTTCATTTGACATCTTTTGATCATTTGACATTTTTCCTTTGTGGAACGGTTTGGGTGTGTTCTTGAAGAGCACTTTTCGGTACTTAGCACTTGGGCTACTTGGGTGCAATTCGTGAATCCCTAGTAGAGGATCATCACCTTGCAATTCGTGAATAGGTGATGATTCAATCTATCCTATTTCATCATTATGCAATTTGTGAATCAATGGTGATTTATTTATCTATCATTTTATCGATCTTTGTTTCATCATCTTGCAATTCATTGAATAGGTGTTGATTCAATTATCTTCTTGTGTTTATGTTTTCCATTCTATATTCAAAAATCTAAAGATACATTGTTCTTATATTTTCGTGTTTGTTCTAATATTTTCCATCTTGTTCATCTTTACTTTCTTGCAAATCAAAGACATCCTAAGTCTCAATTTTAGTATTCTTTGATTTCTCAAAATACCCATATAAACCATAAAAAAGAGTCTTCATATTCCTTTGTTGAGTCCATTCATCTTGGTGCATTCTAGAATTGGTGTTGAAGTTATTCACCATTGTGTTCTTGAATGTGCATGCGTGTTCATCCATATTGTTCATCTATAGTGTTCATCCATAAATTTCATTCCATCCATTTTGATCTTCCCACATACAATATTCGACCAATCCTAGTGTTTACCCTACCTTCCATAATTGTCATCACTACCATAATTAGCCTCAACCATACATAATAACCCTAGCCGAAACCCTTGTCTTCTACAAATCCTAACCATCCCTCAAGAGTCCTACTAGGCAACTCCCTTAACTTTAGGAAATTTGACTCATTCCACTCAATCCCACAAATCCTACTAATCCCAAAACCATTCCTAAACTTTAGGAACCCTAATCACCCTATATCTATCCCTCATTCAATCTTACATTGACCTAGCCAAATCCCACATTTTTCATATTGGCCACTTACCTAAATTAGCCTACTTCCACATTCCACCTAACCCTAGCCGAAACACATATTTTCTCTTCATTCAAATTCAAATTCGGCCACTCTTGCCTTATTTGAATTTGACCTAGCCGTCCACCAATCTTTCCATACTTGTTTCCATAACTTGGAAACCCTAGTTGACCAAATCACACCACGTAGCTGGCCACCACACTATCCAAAGTCAAATCCCAAGATTTTAGGAAACTTTCTTAAAATCTCTCAACCTCCCAAGTTTGGCCAACCCTAGCCGCCCATCACCATCTTCCAAACCCTAAAACTTTCTTCCATCATCCAACTCTAAACCTAAACCCCAAAGTGACACCTACCCCATATTTGATCCTACAATCAAGAGATCACAATAACCATTCCCATATTCGGCTAACCCTAGCCACCCTTCATCCAACTTAACCCTAGACTCTCATAAGGTAATTCCTACCACTTAGGAATCCTTAACCCATCTTCCAATTAATCCAAATTCGAAATCCACCCCTTGCCTTAGCCAAACACCAACTTCCCAACAACTCCCATGCCTCTTACCATTTAGAATCAACCCTAGCCACCTTACCCATCATCCTAAACCTATCTTCCAAATCCATATCCCTTGATTTAAGGAATTGCCAACCCATTGTCAATTCCTTACATCTCTCAATCCCTACAATATCTCTAGCCAACCAAGACTTACCTCAATAGCCAAAACCGAATCCCAATCCCTCCAATCACTCAACTTCCTTAGAATCACTCCATTCTTAGACTCTCTCAAGTCAACCAAAGACTTCCCACCTCTTGCCATATTCAAATCATACATTTCTTATCTTACCATAACCAAATCTCATCTTCCATATCCAATCCCTCAAATCACTCATTCCCGATAATCATTCAATCAATCAAAGACTATCATCCAATCTTGCCATATTCAAATCCCATCTTCCATCTCCAAATCCCTAAACTCAAGGAACAACCCTAGACCCATTCAAACACAACTCATCATCATCTTTAACCTAATTCCCATATTTCCCAAAGTCAAGGAGTCCTAGCCTCATCCAACCACATCCTTCCAACCCTAGCATCTCATCCTACACTCCAACCTTAAGCCAACTCTTCCAAATCTCGAAATTTCCCTTAGCCACCATCCAAACCTTAGCCCAACTTCATCATATCAACCCTAAACAACATCCAAAAGGGCCCAACATCAAGGGCAACCCATAAGCCGTTCCTCATTGCATCAAACACACATATTCATCACTTAGATCACCCAAACTCATCAATCATCATCATCATTTCCATCACTAAACACCATACCTTCATCAACCTAAGAACCCATCATTGCCATTATACGTGCAAGGCCAAGCAAGAAGGCTTGACACTCGGTCACCATCATCACCAAGGCAAGCTCGTAGACTTAATGTTTAGGGACAAGATCGGGGTCCCTAACAGGGACGCGCGAGGCGCTGCAATGCTTGGGAAAATGGAAAAAATTAAATTCACAATGCGCACGTGGTGGTTCAAACTGGTGCCAACCAGTTGAAATGGAAGCAAGGCAACCATTGGACTAAGTCCAACTGTTGTGTCATATGGCAACAGGTACAATATATGTACCTGTTCTGAACAGTTTTTAGCAAAACGAAAAGTCATAATTTTTCATTCACAACTTTTGGTCATCTATAAATAGACCCATTGGCCTACCATTTGAGTATCCCATAATTTAATTTCGAATTCTCTCTCTCTCTCCCAAAATTTTGATTTCTTCAAACTTGTTAGAACTTTTTAGAATCTGTTTGTTCTCGAGAAAACAGATTTCTAATTTCTTGGTTGAATAGCAAAATTTGAGGGTATTCGGGGTCTAATTTCATGTGTGCATAACACGGTTAGACAAACAGACTTGTTCTGGGCTTTATTGTATCTTGGAAACAAATTCACTTGTAACCTGTGTGTATACCGTTATTGGTGGGGGCGAATATTGTCTTAAGGAAAGCGACATTGTAACACGTCTTGAAGCAAACTTTCTCTCACTGTTGTCTCTTTTGCAGCCCTTTTGTTTCAACAACCTTAAGACAATATTTCTAATGGCACATAGTTTGAGAGAGTTTGTTACGGGCTGTGTCAAACTCGAACGTTTTGATGGAGCCAATTTTCGACGCTGGCAAAAGAAGATGCATTTTCTCTTGGCTAGTCTTAAATTGGTGTATGTTCTAACCACTCCTAGGCCATCTGCAAACGAGGATGAGATAATTGCTCAAAGTCGGGCAAGAATCAAGTGGGAACAAGACGACTACATCTGCAAGGGTCACATCTGTAATGCAATGTCTGACACATTGTTTGACGCTTAACAGAACAAAGCAACCGCCAAGGATCTGTGGGATGCTCTTGAGGCTAAGTATCTCTTAGAAGATGCTACAAGTAAGAAACTTCTGGCTACCAAATTTTTCAAATATAAAATGGTAGACTCTAGGCCTATTGTTGAACAATTCAATGAAATTATGCATATTCTTGATCAATTCACTCAACACAATATGAAGATGGATGATTCTATATCAGTTTCATCCATTATAGACAAACTTCCTCCATCATGGAAAGACTACAAAAGAAGTCTGAAGTATAGAAATGAGGAAATGTCTCTGGAAGATCTAAGCCAACATCTTCGTATAGAAGAGGAAATAAGGCTCAGAGATGGTAAGGAAGAGCGTGACTCTTTGACCTCCAATATGCATATGGTAGAGGAAGGGAATACCCACAAAACTGGACAACCCAATCAATCCGGATATGAAAACTGGAAGAGAAAATAATTTTAGAAAAAAATAAAGTCACTTCGAAGGCAAGAATCAGAAGAAACTAAGTGTAAAGTGCTTTCATTGTGGCAAGCTAAGCCATTACAAAAGAGACTGTCGTTTTCTTGAAAAGAAACAACAAAACTCTGACTCCAATGAGAATTTTGTGGCCATGATTTTTGAGGTCAATATTTTCAAAGGAGACAACTCTTGGTGGATTGACTTAGGAGCAACAAAACATGTTTGCAAAGACAAGAGTTTGTTTAAAAAGTATGAGTCGAAAGAAGATGGATGTGTTATCTACATGGAAAATTCATCTACTGCTACGATTAAAGGCAAAGGCATAATAGATTTGGAGTTCACCTATAGAAAAGTGCTTACTCTCAGGATGTATATCATGTACCAGAAGTTAGGAAAAATCTTGTATCTGGTAGTCTTTTGAATAAGTATGGGTTTAAATTGGTATTTGAGTCAGATAAATTTGTTCTGACCAAAGAGAGTAATTTTGTGGGGAAGGGATATCTGAGTGAAGGAGTGTTCAAACTCAATATTAATAATAAAGTGAATGTTTTTGCTTATATGCTTGATTCATATTCTTTATGGCATTGTTGTTTATGACATATACATGCTAGAAAACTTGATGACATTGTTAATTTAAGTTTAATTCCTAAATATGCCAAAGATATGATGGATAAGTGTAGAATATGCATGCAAACAAAAATTACAAGAAAACCATTTTCTAAAGTAGATAGAACTTCGTCTTTATTGCAATTAATACACAGTGATGTATGTGATGTGCATAGCACGCCTACTAGAGGAGGTAAAAAATATTTTGTAACTTTTATAGACGATTTTCTCTAGATATTGCTATGTTTATTTGATGCATTTGAAAGACCAAGTTTTGGATAATTTTAAGGCATATAAAAATGAAGTAGAAAATCAATGTGACGTCAAAATAAAATGTCTTAGATCCGAAAGAGGAGGTGAATATCATTTTCCTACTTATTGTGAATATGTAGGCATTATTCATGAAACTATTATGCTTTACACTCTACAACAAAATTGAGTGGCTGAAAGGAAAAATAGAACTTTAGTAGAGATGGTTAATGCCATGCTTACTAATTCTGGTTTAAATAATAGTTTTTGGGGAGAAGCTATGCTTACAGCATGCTATATTTTAAATAGAATACCCCACAAGAAAACTAAAGTTGCTTCATATGAATTATGGAAGAGAAGAAAACCAAACATTTTAAAGTTTGGGGTTGTCGAGCCATAGTTAGGTTACTTGAATCTAAGATAAAGAAGTTAGGACAAAAAGCCATTGAGTGCATTTTCTTAGGTTATGCACATCATAGTGTTGGCTATAGATTCCTAGTTGTGGAACCTAACGATTCTGTTGACGTCAATACAGTGATTGAATCTAGGGATGCTGAATTCTTTGAAAATAGATTCAGTGCAATTCTACTTTTTAATGATAAAATAGTGAAATTAGACAGATCACTTAAAAATAGTGGTGAATCTGCTAAACCATTTGAACTAAAAAGGAGTAAACGAATCAGAACTGAAAAGTCATTTGGACCAGATTTTGTTGTGTACTTGGTAGAGGGTACAAGAGATTCATCTTGTAACCAAATCATAATTACACATAATGTTGAGAATGATCCTATGACATATGAAGAGGCTATGAAGTCTCGGGATGTAGCTTTTTGGAAAGAAGCTATTAATGATGAAATGGATTCAATCATGAGTAATAATACTTGAAAATTAGTAGATTTACCCCTTGGTTCGACACCTATTGGTTGCAAATGGATTTTTAAAAAGAGACTGAAAGTAGATGGAACAATTGAAAAGTTTAAGGCAAGACTAGTAACAAATGGTTTTACCCAGAAGGCAGGATTAGATTATTTTTATACCTACGCACCAGTTGCTAGGATTGCTACTATCAGAACTTTGATTGCCTTAGCAGCCATCTACAAGTTTGAAATCCATCAAATAGATGCTAAGACTACCTTCTTGAATGGTGAATTAGAAGAAGAAATTTACATGGAACAACCCGAGGGGTTTGTCATGCTTGGCCAAGAACATAAAATTTGTAAATTGGTTAAGTCACTTTATGAACTTAAACAAGCACCAAAACAATGGCACCAAAAGTTTGATAAAACTGTAGTGAACAATGATTTTAGGATACATGAATCTGATAAATGTGTCTACAACAAGTTCAATGAAAATAAATGTGTTATAATATGCTTATATGTAGATGATATGTTGATTTTTGGCACTGATAATATAAGCATTGAAAATACTAATAAATTTTTGTCATCAAATTTCGATACGAAGGATTTGGGTATTGCAAACGTGATTTTGGGTATTAGAATTATAAGAAATAATAATAGTATAGTTCTAACCCAATCACATTATATTGAGAAAATATTAAAAAAGTTTAATCACTTTGATTGCAAACCCATGGCTACACTTTTTTATTCAAATTTAAAATTGTATCCTAATACTGAGAGATTAGTGGATCAACTTGAATATGCTAGAGTTATTGGTAGTTTAATGTATGCTATGACATGTACTAGACCTGATATTGCATTTGCAGTGGGCAAACTTAGTAGATACACTAGTAACCCTAGTCATATTCATTGGATAGCTGTACAAAGAATTTTCAAATATTTACGAAATACCATAAATTATGGTATTGAGTACAGCGGGTTTCCTTCGGTTGTAGAAGGATACACTGATGCCAATTGGATAACTGAGCACGATGATCACAAATCAACTAGTGGGTGGATATTCACCCTTGGTGGAGGAGCAATCTCCTGGGGATCAAAGAAGCAAACATGCATAACTGACTCTACCATGGCAGCAGAGTTTATAGCATTGGCTTCTTGTAGCAAAGAGGCAGAGTAGCTAAGAAACTTATTGATAGAGATTTCGATTTGGCCAAAACCAATGCCACCAATATCTTTGCATTGTGACAGTCAGGCTACACTGTCACGGGCCTATAACCATATTTATAATGGCAAGTCTAGGCATATTGGATTAAGACATAACTATGTGAGGCAATTACTCACAGATGGAGTAATTACAATTGATTTTGTGAGATATTGTCAAAATTTGGCAGATCCATTAACTAAAGGACTTGCAAGGGATTTGATGTGGAAGACATCAAAAGGGATGGGTTTAAAGCCTATACAATAAAATCACCAATAATGGAAACTCGACTCAACTCTTGAACATATCAAGACTTGAGTTCAATGAGCAAAGTACATTATATGTTCGTGATTTGTAAGCACTGTGATATTAAAATTAGTTTTCAAACTAATTTAATCATCCCAAGGTTTGAAGTGCTTGGCACTTTAATGAAAATGAGAGGTTGAGCAATAAGCTCTTAATAGACTTATAACATGGTTATGTTAAAGTGTTTAGTTACATGACACTTTTGATAAGTCTACCTATATGAGTGTCGGGGGTGGTGACGCCTCCTATGCGAATTAGGCTTTGTCTCTAGAGCGTTCATGAAACCAGGATATAGACACAAGGCCAATCCACGTGTAAGCTTTTATGAACTACCCAAAGAGAATAAAATTTATATGTGAGATATATCCTGCTAATCGTATAGAATCGCTAGTTCAAAACATGTCTACTATGCCATTCTAATTAGCTTTGATGTATTTTCACTATGTGAATGTTCAAGTCCAAAAGACACCTTCATTTATATATACGTTTTCCTATTCTAACCAGGATGTATTTTAAAAATGGTGGGGGATTGTTGGAAATATTTTCAAAATAATTAATTATATATTATATTTATTAATAATATTCTTGGGTTGATTTTGGAAGTTGTGAATTATTTTGGAAAGACAGAAGATGTGGAATGTTTATGAGAGTTATAACATTTTGGGTCTACACAAGCATCACAAGTCATTAACTGGTTGAGTGGTATTTATGTCCTTGGATTACCTCTAGGGCTGGAGTTCGAATCACCTCCATGGCAATATGGTTTTTTAAATTTATTTAGAAGCACTACATGTGTGGGGCTCAAAGGGCATGATGTATGAAGTGGTGCAACACATGGGCAAGCATGGTGGGACTGTTAGGGACCTCGGTCAAGTCTCTAAACACTAGGTTCACCACGGCTAGGATCTCCTTGAATTGACCGAATGCCCGTTCCTCTTTTGCTTGATTCTCGAACAATAGTGGCAAGGTGGCTACTTTGGTATGGTGAGGTTAAGTGTTTGGGTTAGGATGAGTGTATGGGATGTTGGGAAAATTGACTAAGTGTTTGGGTGGCTAGGGTTGGAAATGGTGCACGACAATGGGGGCTACTAGGGTTGGCGCCAATTTTGAGGTTTAAGTTTAGGGTTTGGATGATGGTTTAGGGTTTAGGAGTTGAAAGATGAATTAGGGTTAGGGTTGGTCGGCTAGGGTTTGGCCGAATGGTTGGTGGAGTGTTTTTAGGAAGGTTTCCTAAAAACTAGGGATTTGCTTATGGATAAGGTGATGGCCGGCCATATGGTTTGAGTGAGTCAACTAGCATTTACAAATATGAAAAGCCTAATATGGAAGGTGGAATGGGCGGCTAAGACCAATTCAAATAAGGCTAATGTAGCCGAAATTTGAATTCAAATCTAAATGGAAAGAGGGTTTCGGCTAGGGCAACAAGTGATGAGTCAACAATTTATGGAAAGTTGACAAACACTAGGGCTGGCCGAAAACTAGATTTGGATGGACTGGAAGAGCCAAAAATATGATGAACACAAGAACAAATGATGAACACTCAAGAACAAATCCAAAGATTAATGAACTTGAATGAACAATGAAAATAATTCAACAAGTGATTCACGTATTGCACAAATGTTGAATAAAACTCATATATTGATAAAAATATTCAAGAACAAAGATAAACAATTTGGATTCATGAATTGCACCGAGTTAGGAAATAAGATAAATGAATTACTCCAATTCAATGAATTGCATGGAGTAATCCTCTTTTTGGGATTCAATGAATTGCACCCAAAAAGTCCAAGTGACTAGCATCGAAAATGATTTCTCAACAATAGTCTTCACTCTAGTGAATTTGTCAAAAAATGTAAAAGAAATGACTAAGGGTCCTATTTATAAAGATTACAACTTGGAAACCCCCAAAATGTCACTTTGAGATAAAAGAAATAAAAGAAATAAAATAACTCAAGATAGTGGCATGGACCACATGGCTGTGGCATGCATGAGCCAATGGTTTGGCTAAGGTGGTGCATGGTGGTCCTCAGTCTGGTCCATGGCTAAGTGGCACGACATGGCTAACTGTGGTGTATGACATGGTGCCATGCATGGGCTGGCTGGTGGGCATGGCATGGTGCCATGTTCGGCCTGCTGATGGTGGCTAGCCATGTGTGCTTGCTGCAAGGTATGGGCTAGAGCCATGCACTGGATGGCATGCCTGGTGGGTATGCCCTGCTCTGTAAGGCACAGGCTGTAGCTGTGCGCTGGATGGCATGCCACTGACCTGCTCCGCATGGCAAGGGCTGGAGTTGGGCGCTGGATGGCATGCCTGATGAGCATGTCACTGACCTCGCTGGCATGCGGCATGGGGGCCACGCGGCTGGGCGCATGGCTGGGACCTGGGCGCACGCATGGGCGCTGGGGGCCTGGGCTTGCGCCTGCTGGGTGTGCGCATGGCCGTGCGCCTTGTGGGCATGCGACTGTGCGTGCGCATGGGCGTGCGCCATGTGGGCGTGCGACTGTGCATGCGCAGGGCCACGCGACGCATGGGCATGTGCATGCTTGGCCGTGCACTGGGCTGCGCATGACCACTAACCTCGCTGGGCCCGTGGCCTGGCGTGCGCACGACCTGCATGCTGGGCACCCTGTGCGTGTAAAGGCACGAGTCAAGGCATGCATGTGGCCGGTCTATGGGCATGCTGGGCGTCCCGTGCTTGACAAGGCATGGGCCAAGGCATGCCCTAAGGGGCATGTTCCGGACATAGTTATGACATGGGCGGCTCTCCTAGAGGCATCTTTCCTTGGAGGTCTAACAGGGACACGCGAGGCGCTGCAATACTTGGGAAAATGGGAAAAGTTAAATTCCCAATGCGCACGTGGTGGTTTGAACTGGTGCCAACCAGTTGAAATGGAAGCAAGGCAACCATTGGACTAAGTCTAACTGTTGTGTCATATGGCAACAGGCACAATATATATACCTGTTCTGAATAGTTTTTAGTAAAACGAAAAGTCATAACTTTTAGTCATCTATAAATAGACCCATTGGCCTATCATTTGAGTATTCTAGAATTCAATTTCGAATTCTCTCTCTCCCAAAATTTTCATTTCTTTAAACTTGTTAGAATTTGTTAGAATCTGTTTGTTCTCGAAGAAACAAATTTCTAATTTCTTGGTTGAATAACAAAATCTGAGGGTATTTGGAGTCTAATTTTATGTGTGTATAATGCAGTTAGACAAACAAACTTATTCTAGACTTCATTGTATCTTTGAGGTAAATTCACTTATAACTTGTGTGCATACCGTTATTGATAGGAGTGAATATTGTTTTAAAAAAAAGTGACATTGTAACGTGTATTGAAACTTGAAAATAGTCAACTTGCTCAGAAAAAAGAAAAAAAGAAAAAAAAGGGAGAATATTGAAAATAATTCCTTGAAAAAAATTGAAAACAGGCTTGCCAGTGAAAAGCGGACGCAGACGCTAGGAAACCGATCCCGAAGCATTCACGGGCTCTCAATACCGTTGCGATCCTGATAAAAAAAAAACACCGTTGCGATCCAGAGAGGCCACTGAAGGAAAGGGACGGTGAGGAGAGAGGAGTCTCCTCGAAACCTGCCTCTCCGGTCTCGCTTTGGCCAACAAATATTGAAATTAATTTAAAAAGAGAAATAAATAAAAAGAATTTAGGAAGGAAACCACGATGTAGCGCACGTTAACGAATGTCACCCACTTTGTGCACGTTAGCAACTAGCGATGCCACCTGCGCCCTGTGTGTCTACGATCACTGACTCACTCTCTCTTCCCCACCTTATCCTACGCACCCCGCATTCCTTTCCCTTTCCCGTGTCCTTTCAGGACTGTTCCAGGGTTAGGGCTCTATTATTCTTTCTATCTCTTAATCGACCAATTCTCCATGCTCTTCTCTTCGGAGAGCTAGGGTTTCGTCTCCTACGGTCAGCTTTGTAGCCTCTTCGCGCCAACGCACATGGACCACGGGAGGCAATCGAAGGACTCACTCTGCTTCTCCAATCTCTTCAATCTTGAGGTTTTTCGTATAGGTTTTCGCTCTTCGCATATGAGTCCTTTTTTTTTAAAATTTTATTATTTTGATATTTTACCCTGTGTTTCATTGTTAGTTGGTTATTACTTTAGATTATTTTTAATCGAGGAATTTATCTCTTTAATATATATATATATTTTATTTCCTTGTGGGGTTATATTGTAGTCTTTGATGAACTTTCAACTTCCTCAACAAGATGATGATTTTGATTATTATGGAAACAGTAGTCAGGACGAGAGCAGAGGTAGCCAAGGTAGGTTTTGTTCTTTATCCTTTGACTTGAAATCACAATGAAACATCTGGATTGAGTCTCGTAAGTGGATGTTTATTTTTTTGTTTGAAGTACATTCTCTCTTCTACTACACAGACACACACACACGGAGAGAGATAGAGAGAGAGAATTGGTTTCAAGTGGCTTGGGGTAGTGAGATTTGAGCTTATGTATGTATATGCATGAATGCATTGTGCTGTTTGGTTGGTTATACACACAGGCGGGACAATTATGAAGCACGGTAATGGGCCTATGCGTGAAAGGGAATCAATAAAGAGAAGGAAGCAGTCTGAAAATAGTGACGACGAGGATGAGGAAAGTTATTATGGGACACGCGTTACAGAGGACAGGTATCGATCAATGCTCGGAGAACATGTTCAGAAGTACAAGAGGAGGGTGAAGGATTCCTCAGCAAGTCCAGCACCAACCAGGATGGGAGTTCCACTTCCAAGGAGTAATTTGGGCTCAAAAGCTAGGAAGCTGGGGAATGAGCACCGAGGAGGATTTAATGAAGTGGAAACCATATCAGACTGGCTCAATGATATTAATCGTCAAAAACAAGAGAACTATCATGAAACAGATTTTGCACTGCTCAATGGCAGTGAAAGGTATGTCATCTCCTGTGGGTTTTTAAGGTGCTTTTTTGAAGCATATTCTAATTTTTATATTGGGTGATAATTATCATTTATTTACCTTTTGCAGAACAACATATGAACCGGCTTTTTTAGATATTGGGGATGGTATCACATATAAGATTCCTCCTACTTATGATAAGTCAGCAGCATCACTGAACTTGCCAAGCTTCTCAGATTTCCAGGTGGAGGATTTTTACTTAAAGGGTACATTGGATTTGGGGTCCTTAGCAGCAATGATGGCTAATAATAAAAGGCTTGGACCTAGAAGCTGGGCAGGAATGGGGGAGCCTCAGCTCCAGTATGAATCACTTCATGCGAGATTGAAGGCCTTGTCAGCTTCTAAATTGCCCCACAAGTTCAGTCTCAAAGTATCCGATATCGGGTTGCATTCCTTCATCCCAGAAGGGGCAGCTGGAAACATAAAGCGTTCTATTTTGTCAGAGGGTGGTGTTTTGCAGGTTTACTACGTGAAGGTTTTGGAGAAAGGAGACACATATGAGGTTCATATCCTACTTTTTGGATTTTAAATGAAATATGAAATATTTTGGATTTTATTTTATTTTTTATTTTTTTTGGGGAGGGGGGGTGGAGGTGGTTGTTTAGTTGGCTGTCCATTTTCTATTTGTGTACGGTATGATATGGTATTTTTTTTTTCCCATTCAGCTTTGGTTCTTTTGTGCTGCAGATCATTGAACGGGCTCTGCCCAAGGAGACAAAGCTAAAGAAAGACCCTTCTGTGATCGAGGAGGAAGAAAAGGAGAAGATTGGAAAAGTTTGGGTAAACATTGTAAGAAGAGACATACCGAAGCATCATAGGATTTTTACAGCTTTTCATCGAAAGCAACTAATTGATGCCAAGAGGTTCTCTGAGAACTGTCAAAGAGAGGCAAGTATTATGTTGCATTTTTATTGCATGCTTCATTTTCAATTAGCACGTGCCAGCCATGTGGGATGTGGTTTTCAGTTCTTCAAACTTAAGCAATGTTCGATTTCTTCTATCTATCCTTTGTTATTTTTGTAAGTTTATCCTGAAGCTAGCGTGTCGACTGTTTCTTTTTATCAGGTGAAAATGAAGGTGAGTCGATCCCTTAAACTGATGAGGGGTGCTGCCATTCGTACAAGGAAATTAGCTAGAGATATGCTGCTGTATTGGAAGCGAGTAGATAAAGAGATGGTTTGTTTCCTTTCTTCCTTTATGAAATTTATCTCCATGAAGATACAAGCTGTTAGATAATTTTATCTGTGGTTTTAATGAGACTGAATGTAGCATTATCATGCTTCCACATGCGTGTATGCACACCCACTCTCTCTATCTCTCTCTCTCTTCTTTCTACATTCTAATTTTCTCTTCTCTTTCATGTATATTTATGTTGAATGTTACAACTTTTATGCATGCATGAACCTGCAATTACATGCTTGTTCATCCAATGGGCCCTAGTTTTTCATGAATATGTTTTTATGTATGTGAATTTAGTTTTGCGTAAATTCTTATTCACTATCATTGTGTACAGGCAGAAGTAAGGAAAAGAGAGGAGAGAGAAGCTGCTGAAGCTTTGAGGCGTGAACAGGAGCTTCGAGAAGCAAAGAGACAACAACAAAGGCTCAATTTTCTTATTCAACAAACAGAACTTTACAGTCATTTTATGCAAAAAAAGTCAAATTCACAGCCCTCTGAAGCTTTGCCTGTGGGAGGTGAAAAATTAAACGACCAAGAAGTGGTTTTGAGCTCTTCAGATGTGGAGCCTGATGAGGAAGAAGATCTTGAGGAGGCTGAATTGAAGAAGGAGGCTTTTAGAGCTGCTCAAGATGCAGTCTCTAAGCAGAAAAAGTTAACAAGTACCTTTGATAGTGAATGCTCGAGGCTGCGACAAGCTGCTGAATCTGAGGTCGCAGGAGCTAGTAACATTGATCTACATAATCCGTAAGTTCTTCATTTCTTTCCTCTCCCCCCTTCTCATTAAACACTAAGGGACAAACCTTTCTTTTTGATAGGTAAGGGACAAACCTTTCTTGTCAAATAGGAAAATTCTTATTAAACACTAAGGGTCAAACCTTTCTTGTCAAATAACAGAATTTCTGTAATTATATTTACAGTTCCACCATGCCTGTAACATCGACAGTTCAGACACCCCGGATGTTTAAAGGCTCCCTTAAAGAATATCAGCTAAAAGGTCTTCAGTGGCTGGTTAATTGTTACGAGCAGGTTGTGAGACAAGACAATCCCTATATTAAAAATTTAGTATCTTTCTCTTTACTCTTTTCTAGATTGTTTATGTATGTGGTCCCTTGTCCCTTGGAAATATTGCATATCAATACTGTCACGTTGTAAACGAGAGTGCATTTCTTTTTGCCCCTTTTCTTTCAGGGATTAAATGGTATACTTGCTGATGAGATGGGACTCGGAAAGACCATTCAGGCCATGGCGTTTTTGGCTCATTTAGCTGAGGTAAGTATTCAGCTTTGTGTTTGATAGTTTTAGGTTCTCTCTAATAACTTTTGTTGCTTGTGTCGCTCAGGAGAAAAATATATGGGGGCCTTTTTTGGTTGTTGCACCTGCTTCTGTGTTGAACAACTGGAATGATGAAGTTAGTCGTTTCTGCCCTGACATGAAAACTCTTCCATATTGGGGTGGGCTTCAAGATCGAACCATTCTTAGGAAAAGGATCAAACCTAAGGATCTGTACCGCAGGTAGCTATCTTTTCTACTGCTTGTTCTCTTACTTTGGCTAGAAAAGAAGACAATGATGTACTGTTTTTGGAATTTTGGATGCATTGTAGTTCTATCAAATCCATATTTGGGTGGAAAACTTCTTAAAAATGACACTAATAAGCCTGCAATGAGTTTTGGAGCAACCTGGGTGTTGATACCTGAAACAGTGCCCACATGTTTATGAGCCACTATGCTTGATGTATTTGAAAAGGAAAATATTGTGATTTGTGAAACTTCCTTTTAAAATATTTGTCTTTGAATTGTTTCTGTATGATTGTGGACAACTGATGAAGAAAAATAATATTTTTTAGCACACTGTTCAACTAACAGATGTGCTTACTTTGAATATACTTTTTTGATCAGTAGCTTACTTTGAATGTATGTCATACCATCTCCAAAAGTAGCATTCTTGCAATAGAGGCACATGGAGAATATGTCTTTGAAGAGTATTCAAACTCATCAGTCTCAAGTTAGTTTGTAATGCACCTTATGTGAAGAGTTGAGCAGTTAAAAACATATTTTGCCCTTCTTTAATTTTTAAAATCATTGATTAACCTGAGCAATTGGTCAGTGAGGAGGCCTATTTTGTATTTTAAATGTGAGCATCTTTTTCTTGCCAGGGAAGCAGGATTTCACATTCTCATCACCAGCTACCAGCTGCTAGTGTCTGATGAGAAGTATTTTCGGCGTGTGAAATGGCAATACATGGTGTTAGATGAAGCCCAGGCAATTAAAAGTTCGAACAGGTTAACTTAATATTTCTAGTCTTAGTGGCTTTAATATATGAGATAGATATATTCAAAAGAAGTAATCATGCACATAATCTGTTATCTTTTTTATAATTACATAGTAAACTGTCAAGGTGTAGCCTATTGGTTAAAGGGTGAGCTTGGCATGAGTTGTAGAATCATATATTCTGGGCTTGATACACAATCTTGACGAGTGGGGTCGTGTATTTGGGGTTTATTCCCTGAAGGTGGGACTAAGGGCCCTCCTTTGTGTGGTTCCACGTCACCAAAAAAGTATCACATGGTATTCAGTGTATAGGCATCTCAATCTTTCCCAGTCTTTTTTAATCATCTATCTTGTGAATAGTTTGCATTTCTAATCCTTTGTATTCTCATCATTATTGATTGGATACTTGCTCAAAAAAAGAGTATTGATTGGATATCTGATTTGGCAGTATAAGATGGAAGACACTTCTCAGTTTCAATTGTCGGAACCGCTTGCTGCTAACGGGCACCCCCATCCAGAATAATATGGCGGAGTTGTGGGCCCTTTTACATTTCATTATGCCCACCTTATTTGACAGTCATGAACAGTTCAATGAGTGGTTTTCAAAAGGGTGAGTCTTTTTGTTCAGGTTAGCTTGTCGTTTCTGTAAGTTTAGTCTGCAGACTACAGACTTGAAATGTTCTCTCCTATTGAATTTTGTTGCATTTTATCAGAATCGAGAGCCATGCTGAGCATGGGGGAACTTTGAATGAGCACCAGCTCAACAGATTGGTGAGTTTGCCCTTTTTAGTAATTTTATTGTGAGACTAATCAATAAAATTTTCAATCTTCCTGTTGCCATAAACTGTCCTAAACATGTGTATTTTATTTAAAGTAACTACAATAATTGTCAGCTGCTTTTTCTATTGCAAACTCTGCTGTCTTCACTTTTGACCTTTAATATGGAAAGTAACTGTTTTTTATCGGTAAATAATAATTTTGTTGATAATAGAAAGTAGGCATAGTCAAGTACACATGGCGTATTCAAGAACAACACCTATAGTTGTTAGACTAGGGATACGAGGAAGTCATGAATATTCATGCCATGGAAGTCTATTACAATCGACTGATGAAATAAAGTCTTAAAGTCTTGAACATTTTTTAACATTTGTAATAGATTTTTCTGACTTATGTTTTTGTCGTCGTTACAGCATTCAATTCTAAAGCCATTTATGCTGCGAAGAGTTAAAACAGATGTGGTTTCTGAGTTGACCAGTAAAACCGAGGTTACAGTGCATTGCAAATTGAGTTCTCGGCAGCAAGCTTTTTATCAAGCTATTAAGAACAAGATATCTCTTGCTGAGTTGTTTGATGGCAATCGCGGGCATCTTAATGAGAAGAAAATTCTAAATTTAATGAATATTGTCATTCAGCTGAGAAAGGTATTTCATCATTTCTATTGGGGCTTTCAATTGTTCCACATCTTCATTTTAAAAGTATAAATTTGATGTATGTGAAGAATTGTGGATCTTAGTTTCCGGGATTTTCTTAATCTCTTTCCTTTTCTACTTAGGTGTACCTGATGTATGCTCTATATACTTCGATGTTGCCTTTCTTTCTTTTTGATTGTTGACCAAAGTTTTCTTACTTAAAAAAAAAGGAACGTGGATCTTTGTGAATTTTGTGTCTGCGATATGAAATGTTTCTGTTTTACATTTCATCCATAACATGTGAGTAGTTTGTGTAATGGTAGGTGTGTAATCATCCAGAGTTGTTTGAGAGGAATGAGGGAAGCATATACCTCCACTTTGGGAAGATCCCAAATTCTCTTTTGCCCCCTCCCTTTGGGGAGTTGGAGGACATACATTATGCAGGAGGTCACAATCCTATAACGTACAAGGTACATTTATCTTCCTGCCCCTTAATTAAAAACTTTTTTGTATTTCTATTGCTGAAACTATAAGCTCACTTTCATGCTTAAGGCTTCTCTTCCTAAATACTTAATTGTTTGGCATTTCCAGTAGTTCACATTACTTGCATTCTTGATGTTTCCATTTTAACCACATCTCTACCATCTATCTCTCTCTCTCTCTCTCTCAATTTCAATCAGCCTTTTTCTTCATGAATCGTAGAAGTGCAAAAACTAGTTTTTGGACTATACATGCCTTGTGTTTGCAATACCACTAGAGTGCAGTTTAATGCCATAAAGGACTATAATGGCACACTGTGGAGGTATTTGTCTTGCCAAGTCTAACTTAAATCTTGATTTTTAAATGAGTTTATGGGCCAGAGTCTTTGTACCTTTATGGTTCCTTTGCCAATAAAAGAGAAGAAAAAAGAAAAGCATTCTAATTGGATGTGTTCTAACTGTTCACTATTCAAAGATTTATGATAGCATGCATAATTTGAGAACTTAATACGGCAATTGCGTGAGAAACTGATTACAAAAATGGTTTATTGGTGTTTTGTATAGATGAGAAACTGAGCGAATTTGGTAGGGATGAGTCTCAGTCGAATTACATATAAGAGAGGGATCAAAATTATATTAAAAAGCGATGGTTCAAAACTTCAAAGGAAGATATAATTCAAATATTCTATTCTTTCTAGCTTATTGTAGTTTTTAACCTGGAAAATTTTTGTAGATGAAATGCCAAAGGTTTCCCTAGTTTTTTGGGATATCAAAGCATGTAATTTTAAGCTACATATACAAAGATTGCTTATAATTAAATTACTTATCAAAAAAAAGATTGCTTATAATTAAATCTACTCCAGACTTGCTTATTGTTTTGCGACAAGCCTGTTCTTAGCTATCATGTGCTTTTGAATAATGAGGCATACACATTGGGAATGTCTCTAAAAGAGCTCATCTTTCATGATGGGGCCAATAATTATGAGGTTTAGTAGCAAATGTTACATGGGTTGGTAAACCTAATTTTTTGATAATGCACAAAGCACATGTATTGTGTGTGCACTCGTATCTATGCTTCCAATGAATCTGTTTTTTTTTTTTCAGGGCTAGTTGTGATGAAGATGGGAAGGAGATTAATGTTGGGAAAGTTTTGTGTTTGTGTGTCTGCTTGCATGTGTGCTTTGTCTCCCCATTTCTCTGCTTTGGTTTCCAGTAATTGATTGACTTTAGCTTATTCTGTTTGCTAATTTTCCCTTTTCTTCTCAGATACCGAAACTAGTTCATCTAGAAAGTGCCCATAGTTCTGAGCATGCTGTCTCCAGAGAATCTTATCAGAAACACTTTAATATGTTCTCCCCAGAAAATGTTTATCGATCCATATTCCTGCAGGAGGATAATTTAAATGGATTGTCTGTTAGAAGTGGAACTTTTGGTTTGACACGTTTGATGGACTTGTCGCCATCGGAGGTTACATTTTTGGCTGGTGGTTCTTTTATGGAGCAACTTCTGTTTTCTGTAATGAGATGGGACCGAAAATTCCTGGATGGAATCATAGATTTACTTATGGAAACCATGGATGATGACCCTGAATGCAGTTACCTCAAGAAGAGGGATATGAGAGCTGTGACACGGATGTTATTGATGCCATCAAGATCTGAGACTAACTTACTTCGAAGTAAATATGCTACGGGGCCTGGAGATGCTCCATTTGAGGCTTTAGTTATCCCTCATCAGGACAGGCTTTTATATAATTCTAGGCTACTTCACTCAGCATACACATTTATCCCGCGAATTAGAGCTCCTCCAGTATGCCTGATTTATTCATTTATATTCTTCTTTACTTACTATTTCTATTTCAAGAAATTTCAGTTAATATTGCAGAAGCCTCTTCATGTTCTATTTTTATGTTCTGTATAGATTGATGCCCACTGTTCAGACAGAAACTTTGCTTACAAAATGTCTGAAGAACTACATGATCCCTGGATAAAAAGGTTATTAACTGGGTTTGCACGGACGTCTGAATTTAATGGACCCAGAAAACCTGATGGTCGTCCTCATAATTTAATTCAAGAGATTGATTCCGAATTACCGGTTTCACAACCAGCTCTTCAGTTGACATACAAGATTTTTGGGTCTTCTCCCCCGATACGAAGCTTTGACCCGGCAAAGTTACTCACCGTGAGTTATTTCTTTCCTACGTCCTTTTTGTTCTTCAGTGGCCATATCGTTTTCTTTCCTGTTAACCTGAAGTTTTATTTAATGTCTAAATAGGACTCTGGGAAGCTTCAAACACTGGATATACTGTTGAAACGTCTCCGTGCCGAAAATCATCGAGTTCTCTTGTTTGCCCAAATGACAAAGATGCTGAATATTCTTGAGGTATTCTTAGTTCAATTTTTTAATCTTCTTGTGCAGTTAACATGGAGCTGTCCCAAATTCAGCACAATCAGTAGTATTTGTGGTCAATCCTAACATCTTGAGTTATAAATTTTTGTCACAATCATGGTATTGGTGGGCCCTAATATAAATTGGTGTTGGTGATTTGGACAATTCTTTGCATGTGTTGTGATCCATATAGTTAGTTGTGACCCAAAGATCAGCTCATGATTCAATTATCACATGAGCTTGTAGGAGCCTGGATTTGGAAAGGTTCTTTGTTGAGAGAGAATTTAAAGTTGAGTCAATGAATTGATTTTGCTAGCCAGTTGGTGCATTGAAATCTTACTCTGTTTTGGCATTCACAACTCTTTATGTACTTGCAGGACTACATGAACTATCGGAAATATAGATATCTTAGACTTGATGGATCCTCAACTATAACTGATCGACGAGACATGGTCAGAGACTTCCAGCATCGGTAGGAGTTCATATACATACAGGAAACTTTAATAGATTTCTGCAGTTGAAGGACACACACACACACACTCCCTTGCTTGTTCTCCTATCTATGGTAAGCATTTGAGTTGTACGAGTTGTTACCATGATTTACTTCTGTTTTTTTTTTTTTGTTGCAGGAGTGATATTTTTGTCTTCTTATTGAGTACAAGAGCTGGTGGACTGGGCATTAACTTGACAGCTGCTGACACTGTCATATTTTATGAAAGTGATTGGAATCCTACTTTGGATTTACAAGCAATGGATAGAGCTCACCGGCTGGGTCAGACAAAAGATGTTAGTTTCTTTTTGCCGCTTTAGTTCAATTTTTTTGTTTTAGAATGCCACAGGCATTTGGATGGTTTGAGTCTCCCAGTAATGCCATCTGTTTTCTTGGCTCTTTGGAGATTTCCTGTTTCTTTGTGTGCATCTCTCTCTCTCTCTCTCTCTCTCTCTCACACACACACACACACCCACACACACACCTGCAGACACATTCCCACACTCATTGGAAAACATACAGTTTTTAATCTTGTTTCAGATTCTTCAATCTAAACTTAAAGGTTAACATTTCCATGATGTAGGTTACTGTCTACCGACTTATTTGTAAAGAGACAGTTGAAGAGAAGATTCTTCAAAGAGCAGGTCAGAAAAATACAGTGCAGCAGCTTGTTATGATGGGTGGTCATGTTCAGGGTGATCTCTTGGCTCCTGAGGATGTTGTATCTCTACTTTTGGATGATGCCCAGTTGGAGCAGAAATTGAGAGAAATTCCGTTGCAGGTGGGGTCAGAATCGAGTTATCTGTCTGTCAATTGTTCCAACTCAGTACATTTTCTTAGAACTCCCACTCTCTTCCTTACACATTCTCCCCCTCCTCTCCCTCTCCCAAAAAGAAAGAAAGAAAGAGAAGAGCTCCTGTTTGGTTGTGCTCTCAGGAAACTGTTTCCTGGGAACAAGAAATAAACTCTGGTTATAGTGGTTTCATTTTTACCATTCTGGAAATGGAATACCAAAATATTCTAATTATTATCTTCTTCTGACAGGTTAAGGATAGGCAAAAGAAAAAAAATTCGACAAAGGGTATACTGGTAGATGCAGAAGGTGATGCTTCTTTGGAAGATCTAACAAACGTTGAATCTCAGGGTACAGGATATGAGCCATCTCCTGATCTTGAGAGAGCAAAATCTAGTAACAAAAAGGTACCAAAATACTTTCAAAACTAGTTTTTCTGAAAATGGGATCGTGACTTTTTTTCACTTGTTTCGTGATAACAAACCTTATGGGAAGTAGTTTGAAGAAGTCGTTTGAAAATGGTATAGATCCATAAATTTTGTTCTCCGAAGGATCCCTTTATTGTGGTTTAGATGTTTAACAAAGGCTTCCCCAAGCAACCTTGTCACTGCCCTTGCTCAATTCATCCCCCTTCCTAATGAATGGATGAGATTGATTGAGGTGAATAAATGAATAGATCTCATTCATTCACTTTTTAATAGAACACATTTGGTAATTTTTTACTAGTCGAGGTAGTAATTGGTTTTTGTGCAAGAGACATGACAGCAGTGAGCGCTATTGAGCATCACTTGCCCTATTATCTGTCACTGTGTAACCTTCATAGTTTGATGTATTCACCCGAGGCAGATCTTAAGCCATCAACTTATCTTTCTTCAAGCTGTCCATGTTGGCATTTACCCCAAATACAGTGAGCGATTCAGTTTAGCAGTTTCTGTTTTATTGAAAATATTCAAAGAATCAAAGAGATTATAGGCCTTTGACACTCCCAAATTTTAGTAACTAAAATAAATAAAGAAATATTATTTCTTTTAAAACTGTGGAAAACTGTAGAATTACCAGTCTTCTTTTTTTTTTTTGGGGGGGTGGGGGGGGGGGGCATTGAATAAATCTGAAGGAGCAGAGGGGATGCGGCTGATAAAGGATAATTCTGAACCCACCTTCATAGAGTCATGCTAGTTTTTTTTTTTTTTTTTTCCCCTTTCTAAGAAAGAATTAAACCTAACACCAACCTTAATAACTCCACCAGTATACCACATAAGCCAAGGCCTCTGGATAATTGCTACCATTCATTTTTGTCATCATCTTGGACTTTAACTCAGTGACCTTTTCTGGAGTGAGAGCAGGAGAGCGCGAGGGCATTTACTCCAAAAGTTCTAAAAAGGGAGTGATATTAATGGCCCCTATGTATCGTGTCTGTATTTTTTTTAAGATTTTAGAAACATTCCTTATTTATATTTGTTACGAAATAAGTAATCAAAATTAGCAGAGATCTTTGTGTACTGAAGTGGTTTGGTAAACCATGTGTTGTTTCCTTTGTTATGGTTTGACAACCAGAAGAAGTTACTGGGTTCGGTTCTCAACCCCGACAACATTCCTTAAAACCTTGCTGAAGTAATCAAAATGAGAAATAACACAGTGGTGATCGGTCTCATAGCTTCTCTGTTCCACATTGATGATGGATGGAGATCTGCGGATCTGTCCACTCCTTAGGTAGTTGGATTATGAGCCTAGGTTATTAATATTAGGGTTCATTTGGATAGTTAAATGAGATGAGATGAGATGAGATGTTTTTAGATGAGTTAAATAAAATATTGTTAGAATATTATTATTGTTTTGAGATTTGAAAAAGTTGAATTGTTTATTATATTTTATATGAGAATTTGGGAAAGTTGTAATGATGAGATGAGATGAGATAAGATAGGTTGAGAGTGTTTCTGTATCCAAACGGGGCCTTAAATCTCAAGACCAGCATTGCGATCTTCAGTTTTTCTAAGGAATATTCTTGATTCATTTGGCACCTTAGGCTTATCCTAGCACCAATATATTTATGGCAAGCTTTTCTAAACTTGGACTCTCATTGATTTTCATTTTTGTTTACAATGATATATATATCTGCAGAGAAAGGCTGCTTCAGACAAACAAGCACTGCCCAGGTCAAGGAATTCTCAAAAGCCGACTTTGGCAATGGACTATGAGTTGGATGATTCCCTTCAAAATCCTGATCTGCAGGCACAGAGACCCAAGAGGCCTAAGAGGCCAACAAAGAGCGTAAATGAAACTCTTGAACCAGCATTTACTGGCACGCCCACAGGTGTTTCAGAGCAAACCCATTATCCATCCATGACTGAGTTAGGTTCTGGTGTTTTCAGACCAGAAGCAGGGCAAGATATCTCGAAGCATGGAGACTCGCTTACATGATATTTTTGGAATAAGTAAAGAGAGACTTCAGTAATTGATCAGGCTGTTGTTCTGTTCGATTATTAATTACAAGGGTCCATTGGATAACCAGGGATGCGGAATTTTTTTCCTGGTCCATCTATGGGTGCTAGATAATAGAAGCAACTGGAAAGCGAGTGGAGCCGAACGATGGTTTGTATATATTGTGAGGAATTAGTTCTACATTCCCTTGCTGCGAACAAGCGGATGAGTATGTACAGATGCGTTCTCCTCTCTCCCTCATTATTTTGGCTGCACAAACTACATATTCTTGATTTTGCAAGTAAGCCTCAATTCAAAAATGTCGTAGGTTAGGAAAGTTATTTAAATGACAAAATCTCTTAGCCTTTGTCTGTGTCTGTCTGTGCCACAGACAAAATCTCTGTCTGTGTCACTGTTCCCAAGTTTGACAATGTAATCGCTTCTCAAAATTCAGTTATATCTTCTTATCAAGAATATATATATATATATATATATATATGCAAATAGAATCCAAGGGCTAAGCTTTCTAAATGCCATATGTATTATAATCTGGTTAAAGGTCATCTTTGTTCAGGGATGGCAAACATCTGTGGTTAAACAAACCTGGGAAGGCTTTAGGATTGGCTTGGCTGATTAGTCACCTCAAAAACAATCCGGAGCCACCCTTACCTTGGACACTGTGACTATCAAATGCACAATTTGGCAAATAAGTCTCTCTGTCTGTGTCTCTGTCTGTCACTGTTCCCAAGTTGGACAATGTAATCGCTTCTCAAAATTCAGTTATATCTTCTTATCAAGAATATATATATGTATATATATATGCAAATAGAATCCAAGGGCTAAGCTTTTCCAAATGCCATATGTATTATAATCTGGTTAAAGGTCATCTTTGTTCAGGGATGGCAAACATCTGTGGTTAAACAAACCTGGGAAGGCTTTAGGATTGGCTTGGCCTGATTAGTCACCTCAAAAACAATCCGGAGCCACCCTTAACTTAGACACAGTGACCATCAAATGCACAATTTGGCAAATAAGTAAAAGAATTATGTTTTCAAGTTTATACCTCGCCCTTCTACTGGGGAAGTTCAAAGGCCACGTATATGCGCACTTTTACATGTTCTGATGCCATCACAAGGGTGAGTAAGATCTCCATGCTTTTGTTCAACATAATTTGTGGAGTTGCTGATTGAAAGGATGCTCCAGCATGTTACTACTTTCTTTCTCAATGATTTACTTTGTCCGGTTTTTCAGTTGCCACAACACAACTAAAATACTTTCAGCACCCTTCTTTTCATGAGAAATAAAACGTACATTCTGAAAAGGTATTATATTTTACACATCACAGGATTCTAAGCATAGGTGTCGAATCCCTTAAGTCTCTGGATACTGAACATTTAGCCAGTGTTACTAATTGGCTAGGCGCTCACTCATTCCAAGTCTAGCACATAATCAGACATCTTAAGTACCATCATTTTCATGGTCTAGGTATTCTGAACATAACATTCTCATGGGAAAACCAAAATTATTTAGTTATAAGCACAAGTGGTCCATAGTCCAGAATTGTGTTTAGATTCTTGAAAGGTTAAGAGCTTGAGCATGGTGGCGGATATGATCATCAATGAAGGTGGCAATAAAATTGTAAGAGTGATCATAACCAGGTTGCAACCTCAGAAGGAGTGGAACTTTCGCAATCCTGCATGCCTCTTCAAACTTGTGAGGCAGCAACTGATCGTGCAAAAATTTGTCATCCTCCCCCTGCACAAATCAGGCAGTAAATTCGAAGAGGATAAAGAAGAAATGCATAGCAATAAAATAAAAAATAAAGCAGCAACAGCAACAAGAGAGAGTTCATTTACAAATAGAAATCAAAACCATCCACAGATTTTATTTCATTTTGCAGAGCATTCATACTTATTCACTTCCTCTACTCACCCACAATTCCCTGAACTTTTTGATAGGTACAATTCCTAAAGAACTTCATCACGATCCTCCCAGTCAATGAGCCCTTTCTAAACTTATTCCATAATTTCAAGTCCCTTCTATTGGTACCAATCCATTATATGAATTGCACGATGCAAAACTCAAAAAATAAAAAATAAAAAAGAAAAATAAACATAACAAGACTTTTTATTCCAATCAAAGAATAGACGCAATATTTAAATGACTTGGAGCGAGGAGCTTCATCCCATCATAGAGTTCTTCAATTGTTGCTTCCAAGTCTCCAGCATAGGTTTCAAGATCAGTCACCTCATATTGTTACTTTGAGATTTTTTATTCTTTTTTATTTTATGCTTACACGCAAGTAATCAACACCACATTAAATTATTATCCCTGTAAAAGAGGTACTTTTGCTCATCATTCTTGTCTGGTAAATCACTATTAGCCTGCTGCAATCACCTACTAATTTTCTTGTCAACTTATGAGAAAAGTAAACAAAATCATATATGCCCGGTGAAAGTAATTTAAGGCTAGAATATTTTACCTGATCAATCAGAATGGTGGCAGGTACATCATGAAACTTGGAAATAAGGCAAGTTGCATCATATTCCTACATTTTTGTAAGGTTCACTTGTTATAAATAAGAACCTTAAGATATAATTTAGCAGTGATTTTAGCATTTCTCTTGGAGATTACCTCCCAATCAGCTTTGTTTCCACCTAGATAATTTGTGAAAGCCTTCTGGCCCCAGGCACAGTTTGTAGGATTCACAATGGGTGAAAAAGCAGATACTGACTGAGAAATGAGAGAAGGAAAGAAATTAAGAGCCAAAGTAATTACAAGAACTCCTAAGGTGAAATAAAAAAAACAAGAGAGAGACCAAGAATTCTAAAACACTAAAATATTTTTTTTTGATAAGTAAGAAGAAATTTGATTGATATAAAGAAAACACTAAAATATAACATTGAATAAACTTCACCAGAAGCCAAAAGATCAAATCTACCAAACAAATTTAATAGCTCTGTTTATTTGCCGAAATACTATACCTTCAAGTGCATAGGAAGTAAAGACTATCATCAATTACCTTATACTTGTCCAAGTTTTTAAGGTATATTGTTAGGGCACCATGCCCACCCATCGAATGACCTGATATAGATGCCCGTGAAGTATCGAGCTGTGGGAAACATTCACTGAGAAGCGTTGGTAATTCCTTGACAATATAGTCATACATACGCCAGTTCTTCCACTTCTCTTGTGTAGCATTCAGATAAAAACCAGCACCTGTTCTAGATCAATACATTAAATACTGTAGCCAAAGGATAACTTACTTCCTACCAAAACTTAAACTACTTGCTATCTGCAGGATGTTTGGGAGGAAAAACCACTAACATGTTATTTGATAAAGATTGATCTAGCAACACACGTAATGCAAAATGTGTGTTCTTAAAATAATAGCAGAAGCAAGAACTGGTGCTCGCTTTAGCAGGTATTGAAGCCATAGCCACAAAACTCTCAACTGTCATTTTCCTTTTCCTTTTTATAGATTATCTCAACAAACTTTACAACTTTTTTTATTTATATATTTTTTGAGGGAGTTGAGTTGAAAACTCCTCAACGAAAAATGAAGGCCCACCTGCTCATTTAAACTCCCCATGAAAGTTCTGCTTATATGACTTTGTGGAATGAGATTTTTGATAGGACAGGTATTGCTTGGGTGATGCCCAAGCACGTGGTGGACCTTCTTGCATGTTGGCAAGGTTTCGTAGGAAGACATAGTGTAGCTTTGTGGAAGATGATCCCTTTGTGCTTGATATGGTGCTTATCGCTGGAGAGGAATGGGTGGTGCTTTGAAGATAGAGAACGCTCGATGGGAGAACTTAGGGAGTTTTTCTTTAGCACTTTATGTTTTTGAGCTAAGGCTCTTGTAGGGAATGGAAATTTTCATGATTGGCTTTAGTCGTTTCTTGCTCTAGTCTGTATTTAGGTGTACTCTCTTGTATACTTCCTGTGTACTTGGGTTATGCCCATTTACTTGGAATAAAATTTTCTTATTAATTATAAATAAAAAATAAAACAGACCAAGCTATCCTCATTGACATGAATGAACAACAACAAAAATTATCACCAAGAGTGTTGGCGTTGTGGTTAGGAGCTTACTCCCATGTGGTTTGGTGGATGGGGGCCGTGGCTACGAGTTTTGTGGACACGATGCTAAGGAGATGACACTCATGCTCAAATCCTTGCCCACCAGCTTAGTGCAACTTTGTCCTTAGTTGGGATGGGTCACACTATGGCTCAAGTTTGTCTTGAGGGAGCATCTGCAGCTCCCCATATCAACACTACTTTTTGGACTCTCCATGGGCCCATTTAGGCCCCTCTTGAGAGGCTCCCTGAATAAGGGTGCTATTATGGTCATGTCTAGGTTCAGAATACCCTCTGATTTCTTTTCTTTCTTTCTTTCTTTTTTTTCTTTTTTGATGTCAGGGAACCTCTCCAAGGCAGGGCCCAGAATACCCTCTGATTTCCCCCACCTTGCTCCTTTAGCTTAGAAAAAAAAAAAAAAACCCTAGAAAGAAGCTGAGGCATGCACCAAAGCTTACAAGTATTGTATACCAAACAGAGTTTGTTATATTCATCAGAAAAAATTACTGTGGCATATTAGTCTACTTAATGAACCTATAAATTAGGTTAGTATATCTGCTCAACAGAAACAAATATATGTGCAGTCTCATGAACATAACACTTGTATACTCCTAATTTATACAATTTATTATAAATGAAGCCAATTAAGACATAGTTTACATACTTCATTCACTTATTTTAACTCTTCTGTCAATAGTAGATATTAAATAAAAAAATAAAGCTTATGACAAGCATCTGAACAATAATTAAGATGATAGAAGACATCCCTACTCACCTGAACAATAAGAAATTACCCAGAAGTTTAAAATATACGACTAGAAATTGCATATTCACACTGGAACCAAACACATGGCATTTTTTTTATATGTAGCATGGCATTCTCATATAATTAAGATGGTTTGATAGATCAAAGGCACCTAAAAAAAATCTCAATGGCCCGGTTTTGCATACCTACACCAAAATCCCAGCTGTCTGCCTCTCCTTCCACATTCAGGCCTCCTGTAAAGAAATTTCAATTAAAATATATTTAGCATTGAACCTCCTGAGCACTAGTAAAAAATAAGGCATTTTGGCATTAAAATTGACATATGTGATGGCAAACCGTCAATTTAGGAAAAGATTAATTTAATAAGGGCTGCTGGCTTACTTGGAGACGTATCAGGGGCAATCAAAACAACACCCTCACTCGAAGCAGCACGTTGAGCTCCTGACTTAATTATAAAGTTCTCATCTGTGCAGGTAAGGCCAGAGAGCCAATAAAGTACCTGCTTGTTGATGAAAGAAAGTTCTTGAACTGTGTTTATCACACATTCTAATGCATGAAACACTATATTAATATAGGACTAAGAAAAATACTTCTAAAAAAAAATATAGGACTAAGAAAAATGATAAATCAATTGTTGTATATGTTTCAGCAGGTATGGTTAATTTGCAGTTTTGGAACCTTTTTTCTCGTTATAACACTCAAGATTATTTGTATTTACTAGCATGATTAGTACCAATTGAATAACGATATTCAAAACATGCCAACTTATGCCTGCAGAGCTCTCGCATTTGGCATTGAAATTACAATGTAGTGATTGGTGAAATTTTTTGCTTTCATGATTTATCTTACACAATTTTCTCATTTCAATGCAAGGTTCGTTCCTGAAGTTCCTACTACAACAAATCTGTTGTCAACAATAGCACTTTGAGAGACGGCTGATGATAAAAATTTAAAAAAAAAATTAAGAAAGAAGCAGTTCAGGCAAACACCCAAACAGAATCGAGTTAAAATATTGCCATAAAATCAGTTTATAAAAGTGGGGTCACCAAAAACTTGGCCATAAGTTAGCAACTAAGATTAATCTGGGTTCAGGCTTGGGATAGTGACTAATTGGATAACTAAAAACAATAATTTCAGTTCCATCAGTCATCGATTAGCATGTAAATAAAGTAATCGTCTACTCCAAAAATAGAATATGCGACAAAGGGATAAACACTAAAATTCGAGAACAATAATACTTCAGAGAAAATCTCTAGGCATGTTCTAATAAAAAGGTGCAACAAAAAATTACAGCCGGCCATCAATTAGCGATTTCAATTAAAACGCTAGGAAAGGAAAACCCCAGTAACTGATTGAAAGCGAAAATGGAAATAGGTAACGTCCAGAAATGAGAAACGAAAAGGAAAAGAAATGAGGGTGAGGACTTACGGGGAATTTGTGGGAAGGGGAAGGAGAAGGAGGGAAGTAGATGTGGAAGGTCATGGAACAGCCCAGTGTGGGACTGAAATGCTTGTACCTCTTGTTGTACCCTCCGAACATCTTTGAGCTACTGATCTCTGTTGGTTTGGCCTCCATCCTCTTTGCCAGTGGACTGCTGTTCCTCTCTGCTGCCGATTAGATCAAGTGTGCTCTGCTCTATGCCTTTCCCGGAATTTCTTTTTATTTTTTGATATATGGCATTCACTGGGCTTACATGCTGGCTCCACTTTAACCTTTCCCTTGTCATCTTTGCACCTCTCTCGGGCCCGGCTCAGGCCCAGGCCCGGCTCGCCTTCTTTAGATTGCCACCCCCATCAATCCACCACCATAATTGTCCAAGTGTCTCACTGTTTCCCATCTTCTCTCGATTTTTCTCTGTTTTCACGTGATATTTCGCCACCGTTTCAAGCTGATTTACCTTATTCTTGGTTGGGTTGGTTTGGCATTTTTTCAATTTGGGTGGAGTTTACGTTGATTCGCATGTGTGTGACAGTGTTTGGTTTTCCATGGGAGAAAACAAAAATCCAAAAAAATAATAAGACTTGAAAAACCATAGATGATAGAACTACAACATTAAAAAATATATATATATATTATACAAAGAAAGTTAAAAACATTAGAAAAAAAAGTAAGAACAAGCATGTCCTATTTAAATACAACCATATAATCTGTCACGTGAACATACTTTTGTCAAAAGTTTTAACTGACACATGGTAGAATGGTTTTTTTTTTCTTAAAAAAAAAAGAGAGAATAAAAAAAAACCTTTTCACACTCAAATATTGAAAGTGCTACAAACCAAAAATGAATTATTAATTTTTTATTTATTTAACATTGAATGTCTAAGTATTTTAATGAAATGGCTAATTATTGGTGGTCCGGTATAGAAGATTAATATTTGTATGCATACACTCTACTGCTGAGAAATTTTGGCTTTATATAATTGGTAAAATCCTCTAACATTGGAGTAGCTAAAATTTGGTTCCACATATGAGTTACAGTAAACCCAAACCTTTCTCCATCTTTGATTAGGTACTGTTCATAATCAAAACACATATTTTATTCTAAATTATTGTTATCTCTAATTATTAATTATTATATGGTTAGTGTAGTTGTAAAATATAAAAACAGAAAATTTTAAAATATTATTATTAAAAATATATTATATTAATATTTTAATTAATATATAAATAATCCAATGTGAAATTATATGTTGAATGAGTTTCGCTTTAGGCAAATTTTAACTTTGGCAATGGTCTATCTCATGAGATGGGATCCAAAACATTTCCCCCTGCGGAAAGTCATCCGATTTTAATGGCCGTTGGGGAAGTTGGCAACACCAAAAACTATTAATGCGTATGTGTGTATGCATGGCACCCACCAACTGTACCCAATCAATGCCTCTCTCTCTCTCTCTCTCTCGTATTAATTAAACACAGCCAAATGTGAACGCAGACAGGTGCTGCTGTGATAATTCACCGTTTCCTCGCTTCCGTTCCATGCACTTTTCATACATTCTTTGTCTTTTTTTTTTTTTTTTTAAAGGTTTCCCGACCTCAACATTAATGCCGGCTGGTCTAAGAGTGAAATCAGTCTTAGGGTCTGCGGTGATTCTGGACTGATAGGAACTCAAGTGAATCACACCTCCCAACAAATGATTGAAGCCAAATCTAGTAGTTTACCGACAAGGTCGTTCTTTGTTGACTTCGAGTTTGTAAAGCTGTATATTTTTTTTCTTCCTTCAGTTTTGGTTTTGGTAGATGAACAAACTCGGACGGAGAAAGCAAAGCTGCATTTGAATACTATTTTGTTTTTAAATATGCGCTGTGTTGGAACTCTTAAGGACATAAATAGACTGGTATGCATGAGATTCTTTTTCTAATGTTGTTCTATTTTTCCTCAATTTTGGGTTAGAAGAAAATATCTGGATCGGTAGGCTTGAACGTCTAAGTGGGATTATCAAAGATTAGTTTTGGTTCTGGTAAAAGAAATCTACCAGTAAGATTTCAATTCATCCAGCAACTTGGAAATAGCTTTTCTCGTTTCAAGCAGGAATTTGAATGGTCAATGGTGTGGTGTTGTCACAGCAAAAACCATATAAAGGAGTTGTCCTCAGGATTCTGGTATAGTCAGGAAAGAAATATTGAACATCAATAGAAATTTAGACATTCAGACCAAGGAAAAGAGCACTTGGTCGATATAGTCAACGAGTTTGAGACTTCTTTGCTGGTGTTGATTTTCCTGTGAAGAAAATGGTGGGAAGCATTGAGGGAATGGGTCATACTTTATACTCGAACGGAGCTATTCAGAAGTTTAATGGTTTGGAAAAGAAGCTTGATGAGCTTCGCAGTCTTCTTGGCAAAGCAGATAGTGATCCACTAAGGATTGTTGGTGTTGGGGCAGGTGCTTGGGGAAGTGTTTTTGCAGCTTTGCTTCAAGATAATTATGGTCAATATAGAGAGAAGGTCCAAATCAGGATATGGAGAAGGCCTGGAAAAGCTGTCGATAGAGCCACAGCTGAACATCTTTTTGAAGTGATCAATTCGAGGGAGGATGTGCTGAGGAGGTTGATTCGGCGCTGTGCGTATTTGAAGTATGTGGAGGCAAGATTAGGAGATCGGACTCTATCTGCAGATGAGATTTTGAAAGATGGCTTTTGCTTGAACATGATTGATACACCACTTTGTCCTTTGAAGGTTGTGACTAATTTGCAGGAGGCTGTTTGGGATGCGGATATTGTGGTTAATGGCTTGCCGTCCACAGAAACTCATGAGGTGTTTGAAGAGATCAGTCGTTATTGGAAGGAGAGAATCACAGTTCCTATCATCATCTCTTTGGCAAAAGGTATTGAGGCTGCACTGGATCCTGTTCCCCACATAATAACTCCCACGCAAATGATTAACCGTGCAAGTAAGAACTCCCTTCTCTTGCTTTTCAAAGTCACTTGTTTATATACTTCCTGCCTTTATTAAATTATTGTAGGTAAAGTTGAACAGATCTTTTGGTTACTTGCACAAACTATTCTCTCATGAAGCTAAGAAATACATGAAAATCTACTAATTTTGCATGGATTTCTCTTACTTTCAACATTGTAGAATCAGTTAGGGTAGTTTCCGATGTGGGGCTTTGACATTTTGTAGCAGTGATGGAAGCTTCAGTTATTGTAATTATGATGGGCGCCTTGGGAGTGGAATAAGGATCTCTTGGGGATTGAAGTTCCAGAGAGGAAGACTACAAGCATTCAGTGAAAAAGTAGTGAGAACTCTTGAAAACGTAACGTTTCTTTAGTTTAACCAATATTTGGGGAATAAACTCTCATGAACACTCACAGACTTCAGTATCTGAACAATAACAGCAAAACCTTAGCTGGTGTAAGAAGTATAGGGGTTGTCCAATCTGACTTTTTTCCTGTTCAGCATAATTTCCTATTTTTTCCTGTTTTTTGGCTTGGGGTGGGCAGAAGTGGGTGTGAGTGTGGTCTAAGACAGTTATAGTTTATATTATTTATATTTGGTGCTGTGAGTGGTTATATTTCTCATTTTTTTCATTTAATTTTGTTAGAGATTCTTTCCCCCATTCTCTAATCTTCGGTATATGTGCTCTGCAGCTGGAGTACCTATGGAGAACATCCTTTATGTTGGTGGCCCAAATATTGCATCCGAAATTTACAACAAGGAACATGCTAATGCTCGAATTTGTGGAGCTGAGAAGTGGAGGAAACCTCTTGCAAAATTTTTGAGGCAGCCTCATTTTATTGTCTGGGACAACAGTGACCTTGTCACACATGAAGTCATGGGTGGCCTGAAGAATGTCTATGCCATTGGAGCTGGTAAGTTTAAGTTTCTTTTAGCTGGAGATAGTGCAGGTGTTGGCAGTTTAATCGATAAATCTCTCCTTGGTCCATCTGAGTCCAACCCCCTGATTATTTTGCCAGCAGAAACAAAGTGCTGTTATTGTCTGGAACAACATGTTTTAACAAGTACAAACACCAGTTTTTTTTTTTTTTTTTTTGCTTTCACAAAACTGTAAATGCTTATTAGTAAAATTGGTTTCTTCAGGAATGGTGGCGGCACTTACTAATGAAAGTGCTACCAGTAAATCAGTATATTTTGCACATTGTACATCAGAGATGATATTTATTACTCATTTGTTGGCTGAAGAACCTGAGAAGCTTGCTGGACCTTTGCTGGCTGATACTTATGTAACCTTGCTAAAAGGCCGTAATGCATGGTATGGCCAAATGTTAGCCAAGGGTGAGCTAAGCCTGGATATGGGTGATAGCATCAGTGGAAAAGGAATGATTCAGGTATTGTTTCTGGTTTATTAGTTGTTTCAGAACCCATCTAAGGTGCATTCACTTCACACTCTACAATTCTAGACCATGTTAGTAATGTGGCTCACTTTAGGCCTTAGGGTGGGTTTGGGAGCAGCATGAAGTAGGACTAAATGCTGTCAAAGTTAAGTGAATCATCTTATAAGAAGGAAAACAAAGATTAGAAAAAAAGAAAAAGAGGAATACACTTTGCATTTCAAAATGCAGGCCTTTTGCACTTAGCACCTCAAATTGCCAAAATTGCCATGCTGCACCCTTCAACTTATAAATAAATGAAGAAAGTAAGTACCCTCATCCAGTTTTGGCCACTAAGAGAGATGAAAATTAGGGAATATGACACAATCTTGATAATCGAAACTTTTTCGTAGTTTCAGCAAGCAATATGTCATTTTAGGTAGGACCGTTTCCTTTCTTTCTTTCTTTTTTCTTTTTTTTTTTTACTTGAATCTTACAACATGATAATTCCAAAATCTGCTCTGTTATTTTGCAGGGTGTCTCTGCGGTGGAGGCTTTTTATAAACTTCTGAGTCAGTCTAGCCTAAACGTGCTTCATCCTGAAGAAAAGAAGCCAGTGGCTCCCGTAGAGCTTTGCCCCATCTTAAAGACACTCTATAAAATACTGATCTCGAGGTAAATTTCCGAGCTCCAACTCATAAATCTCATTTGTGATCTTAACCTACAATCTATTTTTTACTCATACAGAGTGAGAAACCAGAGCGATAGCAAACAGGGTTCTTGTTTCTTTTGCTCACTTTATACTGAGTCGACCACCTGAATAAATTTCTGCCATGAATAAGAGCCACAGAGCACTCATGTCAAGCTGGCTCACATGTGAAACAAGCCTAGACTTGGTTGAAAATTTTGAATTATAATTTCTTTATTTATACATTTTATGTTGGATCTCCAGGGAACAGTCATCATCACAAGCTATTTTACAAGCGCTGAGAGACGAAAACCTGAATGACCCCCGGGAACGCATTGAGATTGCACAAACCCATGCTTTCTTCAAGCCTTCACTTCTGGGACAACCTCGAATCGATCTAAGAAGCATTTGTTATACGAACACATGAAGAACAAAAACATATTGGTCGTTCCAAAAACATAATAAAAGTACTGTAGTGATGGAAACAATATACAAATTAGCATTGCTTCATATATAGACTGTAATCATTGGAAAAATGTTCAAAGGATATAACCCCCAGCTTGCATTTACAATATCAGTAGTTAAAATGAGATAATAGAATGGAGGTGATCGGAGGTGTATGAATAGTCGATGTTCTTTAACCCAAAAAAGCGAATAGATCACTTTCGGCCCATTGCGCATAGGTTCCGTAACTTTTGTCAATTTCTGCTCCATCCCATCTCACACACACACACATATATATATATATAAATATATATAAATGAAAGAGGAGTACTACCACCACAGATAGATTATATAAGAAAAATTCTAAACATAAACGTCACACTCTTTTACACTACTTATAAACGTAAATTTACAAACTGATATGTCATTATGTGATCCGTCAGATTTATTTTACAATAAAAATAACTTTATAATCTGACAGATCATATCAAACTATATCAATTTATCAGATTATTTTGTGTGATCAATTTGTAGTTAGAGTATTTCTCTAAATTAAAAACAGCATGCAAACGCAGTTCGACAGTTGAAGTCGTCGTTCTGAGCATTGGCATTGGATTAGTCAAATACCTTTTCATCTTCAAATTTAGCCAATATCATCCATATTTGCTCCACATTGAATTAGCTAAATTGTTTTCATCCAAACTATGAGTAATAGTAAATCTATTCTTCTTTTCAAATATGAAAAGAACTATAGAAAGTCTAAAAGTACTTTTTAAGATTATTATATTATAAATATGATATTTTTATTCATATAAGATTTTATCATCTATATTCATATGAGATTATTATATTATAGATTGTTGGATTGTGAAAATGAAAATGAATATGATTATTGGAGGTTATTGAAGATTATGAAAATAAAAAAAAAAATTAATTAAAAAAATATAATTAATAAAAAATAATAATATTTTATTATTATAGAGAATAGAATGACTAATCCAATGTAGACTTCAAGTTTTGAATGATTAGCTAAAAGTGAAAAAGTTACATATTAGTCAAAATTTGAAGAATAAAATAGCCAATCCAATACTAATACTCTTAACTCTGTACGCTCAAACAATACAGAACAAGTAAAAACAATGACAAAAATATAATTTATTCCACAATTGATATTGTCACTTCTCAAACTATATTCCATTTTACATGTGATTTTTATTTTTATTTTTATTTTTATTTTAAGTAACTCCCATCTAATTTGTATATCAAATTTTGTACAATCGCATTTTATCTTAGATAAGTTATATTTAAAAAAGAAAATTGTAAAAAAGATGTATGTGTCTGAGAAAGGAAGCGACCAGCTTCAAGAGACGTCGAATCCATTCTAGCAATCTACCAACGCGCTTCTGAAGCCGTCAGCTGAGCTTTTTTTATTATTTCCACTTTTGAAGCTGCCCTTGCAAGTAAGAACTTAGAAGGGTAGGTCCAAACTCCTAACTCTCTTTAAACAGCTCCCTTGTAATACAACTTAAACATGATTAACAGAAGCTTTCGTAAAGTATTGACCTTCAATCGAAGATATAATGACAAACAGAAAAGCATGTAATCACCACTCACGTACTATAGCAATTCTGCAAAAAGATTGATAGCAATCTGATATCTACATCCTATGAGTACAGATGAAATATATGATCATCATTATCAGAACTAAAATGATGGTAAGATATGAAACAGAAATTTCTGAGTCCTTCCTTTCTATTCTTTCCTTCTTTTCTTCTTTTTTTCTTATAACCTTGATCTCTTGAGTGCTCGTTATGGAGAACAATGGATCCATTCAAGTTCCGTGAGACATCCGACCATCCCCAACTCTATGTATATGTAAGAAAACAACAGAACAAGAAAATATGTACACCCGCTTGTATATTCAGCAACATCCCAGTCGGTCTGCTAATAGTTCAAGCAGCACATGTTTCCGAAGCTTATGATATTTAGTCAATTTGTTTTCCTTTGCAATGGCTCTCAGGTCAATTAATGTCAAATCCTTCAAGTTCAGAACTTTATAAGGCAGTGGAACCAAAGCCTTAGTATGGGAATCATCAGAGTAGGACTTGATGATCTGAAGATTTTCCTTACTTCCAATGTCAGTTGCATTGTTGGGCAAATTTAAGAGGTCCATATTAACATGAGTTGAATCTTTGATCTTTACCGTGATTGGCAATTTTGAAGTTCTCTTTCCTTTCCTCTGAGACACTAAAACTGAACTTTTGCAGTCAACAGAAGCAACACTGTTCTCTTTAGCTTCGTACTGGCCTCGCCGACCTAATCTCTTTATGGCCTCCACATTCAAAGAATGATCACTGGTGCTGACTCCAAATTTTTGTTTGCTCTTGGATCTTGCGATAGAAGAATTTGAAAAAACTCCAATTGCAGGGAAAGCTCGTTCTTGGACCTGTGGTGTATCTGACCCAATCTTCCTCTTTTCCTTCTGCTTTGGTAGCTTCAAAGAAAAATTAAAAATTGACTTCTTGCCATCACTAGCAGCTTCTGCCTTAGGAACATCTCCTGCTAGTGAGTTCCTCTCCATCAGTTGCAGCTTGGTTGTTTCTTGTCCCCTTTGATCTTTCAAATCTAAAAATGAAGTTAATGGATCTCCAGTTTTAATAAAACCAGCTTCTTGTACCGTCACTCTTTGTGGAGTTTTCCTCTCGCATTCTGTCCTCGAAGATGAATCTGGAGACTCAATCTTGTCAGTTGGAGCATTCTTTAACCCTTTGATGCACTCTCTGCGTACAATTTTCACAGCAAATTCACTTAGTTTTAGCTCTAAATCAGACTTAGCACTTTCTGCCTGTCTGAAAGCACCTGATTCAGAACCGAAGCCTTTTTTCCTTCTATTGAGGCCAGTAGCGGGCCTCAGTTCCTCAACGCTACTGCTTTTACCGATGGTGTTTGCAGGCTGCTCATTGAATTAAAAAGAAAAAGGGGGGGGGGGGGGGGGGGGGAGAAAAGAAAATTGATTAAGATGGGTAGATTTGATCCTAAGGCTTCGGCCAACCACAACCAACCCCTTTTCTACTAGAGCCAAGGACCAAAGCATATGCCCTCTCAGTATTTTTGTAATAAATATCTAATTGGATGGTGATCAACAAATCCATATAAGTGAGAAAAGAGCTTTTGTACCTTAGCTGTTTTTGGAAGATTTCCAACCTTGCTTTCAGGATTTGAAGATGAATTTAATATTTTGATTTTGTGCACAGCATTAAAATTGTCTTCTCTAACTTCCAGGTTTCCACCTACATTCAACTCAAATTTGCCAGGGGAGCAGCCAGCTGCATTCCTGATAGCATCAGAGCTGGAACCTTTCCCGATAGTTTTTGGAGGCTTTTCATTGTAAGATGCAAGAATGAAAAAGGAAAAAAGAGTTAGGACTATGCGGACCCCTGCTTAGGACTATCTACTCCCACAGTTTTGAGTGCTGTAATCCACAATTAAGCTTAGGGTGCAATGGGAGAGCAGAAGAGAGAAGGCAGTACCTTGACCTCTTTACCATGATCTGTTCTATTTCCCTCAAGCTTGGATGATGAGCCTAAAATAAAATCACCCACCGTTGGAGTGGAATTGTGTTCTTCAATCTCCTCACTTGTGGTTTTCAGATCAGAGTCACCCAAAATTTTCTTATTGGATTGGCCAATCACAAGTGGCAAAGCATCTTTACATGAATTTTTCATTTTAGTGTCTGCTGGCTGATAATTGTCATAAAAAAACAGTACTTCCATAAATAGGCTAAAGGAATAAGCACTGATAATATGATATTTATTATAAGTAGCATTGATACTATAATCCAAATGGAAGACATGGCTTTGCAATGACTTCTCAATGAAAATGTACTACATATGGTAGGGAAAGGAGGGAGGGAAGGGAGAGGAGAGAGGGGGGGAGCTCAAAACTAATTCTTCTATTGTCAACGTTGGTTTCAGTGCAAGTTGAAAAGAAAAGAAAACAACATGCCAACAAATAATATCTAGGAAGAAGACTCCATGCACCAGAAAAAGCTTCCTCTTAGAGTTCCTTTGTATTGTATAAGTACTGAATAATTTTGCACTAAATTAAATCAAAACAATGGCATATAGAGAATTGTCTGAACCTTAATCATTTCAGGCTTATATTTCCTCTTCCTTTCAGGTTTCAAAGACAAATCTTGACTAGCTGTGTTGTTGGGAGTGGAAGAGTGCTCTTTGGCCTCCCCCTTCTGAGAACTTCTTACATCATTCTTCAACATTTGCTTCCCGTTGTGGTGGCCAGCTGCAAGTCTTAAAGAATCAACATTGGAATCTTTGGCCTTGGTATTTTCAGGCTGTCAATTGTAAAATCAACAGTCAACTAGATGGAATAAGAAGTCATATAAGTGAATTTCTTTATAAGTAACATCAAGTGAAAAAATAAAGGCCTCTTCCCTTTTCTTTTCTACTTGTCATTCAAATATCTGATTGGTGGATACAAAACAGCATATAATCAACATCATTTTCATTCATTGATCCCAGAAAGGTGCTAAGAAGAGTGTGTATGCTAGAAGAAACTTTTAAATGTGGGGCTAAACACATGCTTGTGTACTTGTATGTTTGGAATGGCATGGCGTGTATACAAGGTTCATACCAACTAAAACTAATATTGTATATGGCTATATTAATGAGGATATGCTTATATTTTTTTTTATTTGTTTTTTTTTAAAAGAGAATCATTAATTTTACCTCCACATTCTTTTGCCTTCAAAACAAATGAAATTTCAGCAAAATGCTCGAACCTTTTAGGCACTTAGTTAAATCATTCCCTCACAATCCTAATAAATCTTAGATTTCGATATTAAGTCTAGGAGCGATTTATGCTCCCTCATTCTAAACATACACAATAAAAATGACAACAACAAGCTTCACATAACTGGAAGCGATCGCATCACTTAGATAGGTTAATGATGAAAAAGAGTTGATTGTCGCAATGCAGTATGGAAACCATTTTTATAAAACATATAAGCTTTACCTGGAGTTTTCAAAGTTTCAAACCAAACTCACAGAACAATCATGCAAATGAAAACTTGAGTATAAAGGGACTGTGTCCACCTTAATTATCTCTGGATCATTTGTTTTCTTCTCTTGAAGTTTCAAAGACAAATTTGAGCCAGTGCATGTTTCAGTAATACTGGATTCCTTGGTTTCCTCCTTTACACTGATATTTGAATCAATGATGATAAACATCTCATTCTCATCCAATAGGTAAGCGGCATGTTCTGTAACATTTGAGCTGGAGTCCAAGGCAATAGCATGCAGAGGCTGTTCAGCATGGAAGTAACAAACAACCTATCAATTGAGCAAAAAATAATGAAGTATATAAAAACAAAACAAAAGTAAAGTAATAAACTGTCAGAAGAAAAGGTAAGATAATAAGAAGTGTCGACCTCAAAAGGAAGTGTAGGAGGACACCTAAAAATGTTGGTCAATAGTAACAAACAGGAGGTCGATCCTAATTAAAAAAGAGTGCCTGCTGTGTCTCACGTGCTAGTGTCTGTGAGACAAGGCATGCAACTGCAGTGCACGCATGAGCATTATGTCAAAGCTCCCACGAATGAGAATTTCCTAAACCTGTGAAGTAATGGGACTTGCTAAGCAATCACAACAATCATATATGAACAGTGGCCAATGCTGTTAAATACAGGATCCATTGACCTCCCCATATTGGTCCTACTGATGAAATCATTATCAAGAAAGTATATCTCAGCCTTGAACCTATCAAACACTCTCCCATGCTTTCTATCAAGAGGGGCCAGATGATGCCATAAGGATAATACTTAGCAATGTGAGACATCCTAGGGATGTCTATGTAGTGCAGAGCCACAAAAATAATGGCAAACAGAAAAACTATTACTCGTCAGCACAAACATCCCCATCAGAATAGCATAAATCGGACATGATAAACTAGACATAGGTAACCCCAAGGGGTTGGCCCAAGTGGTGAAGGCCTTGGTCTTGAAGTATCACTCCTTTCAAGGTCAAGGTTCAACACCTCATGGGTGCAAACAATCCTTTGGGGCCACACACCCTGGTGAAAAGCTAGCGATTTAACCAGTTCCGTGTAGGGAAACTTCCAAGGGTGCGGTGCACGAAACTCTCAAGGGGTGGGTCCGAAGGGCCCTTCCTTGGAGACGTTCCCGACATAAAAATAAATAAATAAACTAGACATAGGTAGCCAAGTTCAAACTTAAAATCTCAAGGAGAACATTTCAGAATATTGAGGAAAAGATAACAAGAAAGTTTCAACACTCAAACCTGCTCATTATTTTCTGGAAAATAATTTCTAAGTAGAGCCCTCACTATTTCATGTACTCTTTCAGCGGGTTCTACATGCATTAGCGACTGAACCTCAATATCACTCTCATCAGTATTCCTCAAACTCCCTAATGAAATATCAAGGCAATTAATTTTTTCTCTCAAAGCATTACAACATATTTCAGACCATTCTTCGTGCTCAGCACAGGCTAGTTCACTTTGAAGTAATACAAGATCTTGCTCAAGTTCATCAATTTCAGTGTCTGCCCTTGTTATCAACATCCTTAGCACTTGAATACAAGAGTTCTCATTCAAAGCATCTTCTTCTATCACATCTACAACCAAAAGAAGCAGGCAGTAAATGTGGAAGAAGCGCATTAATATTACAAGTAATAAGATCAATCAAAAAATGGCAGAGACCAGACGGTAAGGGACACAAGCGTACCATATCCATAACCAGCGTAAAAGTCACACTGCCATGCAGTTAGCATACTGTAACTGCTTTCATGTGCGACTGAAAAGTAATTATCCAAATACCACACAAGTTACAATGAAGAAAACATGTTTAATCTCATGTAAGGTGGACCAAAGCTAAAACAACATTGACAGGGGAGATTTTGAAAACCTTGATTGTGGGACGAGTCCCCTGGATCAAAAGCCATGAATCTTAAGAAACTCAACCTGAAATGAGAATGATGTTACGCAGAAAAAAATGAAAATAATGTCAAAATTGCAATTGAAATCAATCGCCAATACAAGAGGGCAGATGGAAATTACAAGTACTTGACAGAGTATATGCAGATTTTATGAAGATGCCAAAATAAGACCTCCGAAAACTCAATTATTTGGTACAAATAGGTACATGGAAACACGAAATATATCATTAGTATGAAAAACAGCACTTCATATAAAAACCATTCAGACCAACTGTTCGAACCCAGATAACAAAATCTCCACAATCAGGTCAACAATCCCAGCAGCTTTATTATAAATTATTTTGACCATGCGCGATCGTACAGTAGACTAGTTTAACACCCTCGCGATGAATAGTCTGGATAATGTATTAAGCAGTTTTTTCTTAATAAGAAACAATGGGTTAAGGAAAAATATTTTTCAAGGGAACAATCCAAATTAATCAGCAGCGAAAAATGAAAAAATGAACACGGAAACAGATTAAGATCCTCAAAATTAGATAAAGTAAATTGGCACAACAATAACTAATTATTATCCAAGACACAGAGAATAATCTACAAATCTATCTTCAAGATTAAAACTCCAGAACTAACAAGCCCTCCACCCAATTAATGAAGAGAAAGTAACAAGACAAAAATTTGAAAAGATTTTAGGGAAGATGGTAAATGATGCAAATTGATAGAAATTTAATAAAAAACTAACGTCCTCAATGAGGTACTAAGAATCTCCAAAATAAAAGCTGATATTGGTTAGTGATGTAACACTTGAATCTCAAAGAAAGAGACAAGAACAACCAATAAATCCAACTGAAAAAGGACTCGTAGAAGCAGAACAGTGAAAACGTTCGTCAACAGAGAGAGAGAGAGAGATCATTTTTTCTTGTTCCTGTAGCTAAGTGACTAACAACCTTTCTTGCTCCATCAAGCATACCACCCATAAGTGATGAAGTTAAGTGTCTCAAAGTCTTGATCACTCCAAAAAAAACGGAGAAAAGTAACCAATTATCGGAAGTAAGGAAAGAGAGAGCAACTTTTTTGTTGTTAAAAACTGAAAAGGGCCGAGAAAATCCACTTAACAATGTGTTTTCTAGGGGAACAAACAAGTCACACAATGTGCTTCTGAAACTCATTCATTCTTCGATGCATGTATGAAAACGGAGAAAATGTAGCCTTTTCCCAGAGAATAAACAGGGAAACAGAGAGAGAATTCGACAGACATGTGTATAACCTGCTAGAATTTCAAGTGACAGTGGGAATGAATGAGGGAGAAGACCGAGCTAAATCGGATTGAACGGAATGTGAAAGAAAAAACAAAAAGAGTGAATCTTCTAGGGTTTCGAGACCTCGAAGTTAGAGACAGAAAGCGAGATTCATTTCAGAGAAGACTGAGCTCCCTGGTCTCTTTCTGTAGGAGAGAAAAAGGCTGCAACTGAAAGTGGAGCAGCCAGGGACTGAGAGTGGGAAATAACAGGTTTATTCAGGTGTAATATGGTAAATTGGAATTGTGGAGGGTGAGATCAGCAGTGGCCCCACAACCAATGAGAGATTCTTTCGGAGTCATCCGGAGTAATATAATCTCGCGGCTCTGGACCGTCGATCTCATAGACCCTTTGTTTTCAGAAAGGAGTTCGATGGATTTCAGAAAATCAGCCAACTCGGGAGATGGTCCACGAGAGCATCGGTGTGACCAAGTGCAGCATAGCCACTCAGATTTTATAAGGGTGCGAGTCGTGCGACACAGGTTACTACTGCAAGTGGCAAAGACGGTAAATAATGACGAGAGTACGTGCATTTTGTTTTTTCCATGTACGAAACCGTTTTGGTTTTTTGCACAGTCTCAACATCACCTACGGGCTACGACGACCTTCGTGTCGTAGTAATGGAGTTTGCCCTTATTTTTAACACGTGTCGAGAGCTGTATGAAGTTATGAACCGCAACATTTTGTCGTTAATTGCATGGTTCAACGGGGGTGTTTAATTCGTACGGAAATTTGAAAATAGAAAAGGGTGGTGGTGCTCCGACACAGGGGTGGAGAGTCACCGCATAGGCAGAAAAAATACTTCACCATTCATTAAAAAATAAAAATCACCAATTCATTAAAAAATACTTACTTAACTATTAAGTAAAAAAATAAAAAAAATAAACTCAATCGGTAATCACCATCTGTGGGATAAGTATTTCCCAACAGAAAAATAATATTTACAGTGACTTCTCTATTTTAGGCAAAATAATTATAAAAATATTATTTTCTCTAATTTTCAAGTATATTTTTAAATTATGATAGAAGTATTCTATTTATCATTCTTACATCACACTGGATGTAATTTTGGCTTCTTCTAAATGGCTTGCTCCTGTCCTTTCTCTGCCCCCCAAAGTAGCCTCAAAAGAGGATAATTTCAATCCAATTCAAACAGATAGGTCTAAGATCAAGTAAAACACGACAAAAAGACTCGGGCGCAAAAGATGCACATGTTTCCCGAAGAAAACGGCAAAACACAATCTCCATGTGGAAAACCAGATGTCATATTGAAAGCGAAAGATAAAACGAGTTTAATATAGATAAATGTACATGAATAATGTGCGTGCACAACATTTCTCCGAGTATAGCACTGTAGGCTAGTCTATGATTCAAAGAGATGAACGACATAAAAAAGCATTTCAAAATGGCATACAGTGCCGCTTCATTTGTCTCAAGGAAACTAAAGAAGTGAAATGGTGGAAAATTTACGAAAAGAAAAGACCTTCCTTTGCAAGGAAAGAAAAGGTACTTTATTGTGACTAATGTGCTCGAGTATAGTTTCAAACCACTGCCTTATTTTAAGATCCTTTGTCTCTAACAACAGAAAAAGTCACAACCTAGAAAAACGAAAGGTCGCCGGTCATCTTTCTACTGGTTAGTGTAGCCATTAAAATGAAAAGTTCATTACCTCTACGAGATGTCATTCTACCTATTAAGTAAGAGAGGAAAAATAAATTCTTTCACCTTTCCCTTTTGCTCAAGCCAGGGCTTCACCAGTTGGGAGCGCATCATAACCATCATGATGCTTAGTTATATCTCTTTCGACAGGGATGCATTTTAGGATAACAGCAAGTGGCATGCTCACTGATCCAAGTAAGACGCTGAGTAACCAAAGTTCCCAGCTCAGTGGCACGGTGCTAGCAAACGCACCCAGAAACTCAACTATAATTACTTGGAAAGTCACTGTACACACCATGACTCCTAGGAAAATCCAGCTCCCAAACATTCCACGGAATATGTTTATTTTCTCTATATCCCGGCTGTTTATCTCATTGAACACCTGAAAAGGCAAACCAGAGGAGAAACACCCTTGCTCATTATGAGACAAATTCGTATGTTTGGTTACTTTTCAGAAAGTAGCATGGCATTTGAGGAGCATAAGCAATATCCGAAGGATGAGTTTACTGTCAACATACCAACATATTGCACTCAAATGAAAAGTGAATTAGGAAAATCAATTACTCAAGGTACTTTTATTTAATCTTATTTCAAAAAATGATATTGATGGCATTCCATAAGTATGGCTGGATAATAAAACTACCTTATGTTCTGTTATATAACTTCTAAGAAAATGTAAACGTAATTTTATTCCAGCATCGTGAGTTGTAATTTGTTATTAACAGGGTAAGGGTTTTCAACTTTTCTGTGGGAATCACCAATACTATATCAACAATGTTTGGCACATTTGAAAGACAGACAATTACTCTTTTTTTTTTCTTTTTTTTGTTGGTATAAAAAAGGCAGACTGTAATTGTATTGCTGAGTTTCAGATAATCAGTTCATCCTTCTAGTTTGAACCATAACAAAAGACAGGAATCAATGATTTTCTACATATATCCATACCAATAAAAAATTTAATTCAAAATAGAAGAGATAGATATCCATAATGGGAAGAGATCAGAATATATGTCGAGAACGGTAGGTCCTGACCGGTTGCTACCACAAACCTGGCAAAAGACAAAGGAGTTGAATATCAAAGTGTTGAGAGTATCACTTGCATCAGAACCACTAAGTTTTAGTAGCTGCTTTCCATCAAAATTAAGAACTCCTAGAATAGCAAGTTGATATATACTTTGACCGATGATATTTCTCCACATAGCCTTAGTGATGAAGCTCACATTCCTCCCAACTGGGGACCTTTTCATAAGTCCATCATTTGGAGGTTCTGTAGCCAGTGCTAGTGCACCAAGAGTGTCCATAATCATGTTGACCCAAAGCAACTGCACAGCTGTTAGGGGAGCAGATCCTGTATGAGATGTGGAAATCGTCATGATTTTGTTGTTCCCCAAAACAAATATAATGGTAATTCCTGGAGGGAAAAAGAGATACTCATAGTCCCACATACCGGAGATGCATGCAGAAACAAAATTGAGCACTAGAGCAACAATATTAACCGTCAACTGAAACTGCACAAATTTTTGGATGTTTATATATACTGAACGTCCCCATTTGGCTACATTTACAATAGTCGTAAAGTTGTCATCCAATATAATGACATCAGCACTTTCTTTTGCGACCTGAACATACCCATGGAAAGGAAGGTTAAAAATATAATAAAATTTTTGGAATAAAAACAAACCACTGGAAGAAGCAGCACAACAGAAGCAATGATAAAAAGTCCAGCCGTATTCCATGCTAAATGATACTGAATATCACAAAGATAATGTGATGCATTGAGAGAAAGGTCAAGCTGACAAGAGCTTATATCATGATAGGTGAGAGATCTCTTATCTTGTATCTAAAGATAAAACATTCTCACAAGCATGCACTCCATGTTTTAGTTTTCCAATGGCCTTACATATGAGAAATGGTATATAGACAGTTATAATGTAAAAATGGCCAGAGACAGAGAAATAAATAAGTTAGATAGAAAATCTTATTTCTGCATCATGTGAAAGGAGAAAGGCAAGATCCAAGTGCATTCTGAACTTGCTCAAGTCCTCAAGTAACGGAACTTTTTGCATCCATCAACCCTGGCAGGACTTTAAGTAAATTAGAAATTGCCACCTTAACCAAGTCTCATAAACTACCTCTATCTCAGTTTCTATGTCCTAGGCAAGTACTTACAACTTTAGAACCCAACAATATTGAACTCGTGACACAAACCTTCACCCTTTTCTTTAAAGGGGATTGCGATACATATCTGATCCAAGAACCATTGGCCTATATCAGTTCTGTTTTGTAAGAAATAGATAATAATTTGAGTTCTACAAAAGCTGAGATAGAGAGGCAGACTGAAATATAAACCAAAAAGAATAATATAATGAAGGTGCAAGGTAATCCAAAGGAGATTTTTGCACTTTCCCTCCTAATAGTCATCCACCAGACTGCTTTCATCAGAGGGAGGATAAATTGGAGATCATCAGACTCCAAAGCTTTCACAGTGGATCAAAATATGGACAATTTTGTTGAACTGGATATTCAGTCAGAGTAGATGTTTTGTTTAATAAGTTGGTTGATTAAGATTCTTACCCTTAAGTTTATGCTATAAGCAAAGTTGCTAATCCAAAGAAAAATAACTTTCACAGTAGTGATGCATTAAAAGTTTGAGACCACATAGCTTTTCTTCCCTGAATATGTGAAACCGCATAGTTGAAAAGAAAATAAAGAACTTATATATGATTAATGAATGATGCAAGGGTATACACAGATATTCCTATTCCTTAATTTCACACGAGAAAGCATGAGTGAGAAGAAAACACCGAGACTAAAGTATCAGAAATACAAGTAGCCTATCTAGCTAAGCCTGTTAAATCATCAATATCACACAAGGGAAGAGGGAAAACAGAGAAAAAATCAGAGACAATAACCTCTGTTCCTGCTATGCCCATAGAAAGTCCAATGTCTGCCTCATGCAAAGCAGGAGCATCATTGGTCCCATCACCAGTAACTGCAACAACCTCACCAAACATCTTCCTCAATTGAGTCACCAAAGTGTGCTTGTCCAATGGCAAAGACCGAGCCATTACCTATATCCACAGTAAGCAGTTAGGAATCTGCAGTCATCTTCCGGGAAAAATACTTAAAAGGTCAAAATCTTCTAAGGCAAGCATTTAAGAACCTGAATTCTTGGTATGGTGTCCTTCATCTGTTCAGGAGACATGCTACGTAATTCTGACCCTTCTATGGCTACTCCACCTTCTGTGAGTATACCACATTCTCTGGCAATGGCCTTAGCTGTATTGATATTGTCACCAGTGACCATGCGGACAGTTATTCCAGCAGCTAAACAAGTTTGAACTGCATCTTTAACCCCGGGGCGTACAGGATCCTTGATTCCAACAACTGCTATCAATGTATAACCATCATCAGGGATGCTGCTCTCGTCGGAAGTAGTTTCTAAATCTATAAAAGCCAAGCAGAGAGTTCTCAGAGCTTCAGATGCAAAGCCATTTATAACATCTGTGATACTCTTTGCCTGTTCTTTAGGAAGAGGAACGGATCGTCCATTGCAATCTACAACTTTATCACACATTCTTAATACAATTTCAGATGCACCTTTGCAAAATGCACGTACCCCTCCATCAGGAAGAGCCACGAGCACAGACATCTTCTTTCTATCTGAATTGAAAGGCTGAACCTTAAGTATCTTAAATTCTCTGCGCTGGGCGTCAAAATTGCCACCCAAAAGCATGCCAAATTCTAGGAGTGCTGATTCTGTGGGTGTTCCAAAAATGGTATTCCTTCCACTTTCATCCTTATCCACTGTGGAGCTAGTATTTTGAAATATAGCCTGCAAAAGCATGCCTAGAACTCTCCCAGATAAATCGGATTTTAATACATTTTCACTCACATTACCTTTTACCTCTATAGATTTTTCAGATATCCATATTTTATCAACAACCATATGGTTTGTGGTCAATGTCCCTGTCTTATCCGTACAAATGCAGCTAGCGGAACCCATTGTCTCACATGCAGAGAGATGCCTCACGAGTGCCTTTTCATCCATTAATTTCTTCATTGCAAAAGCAAGGCTCAAAGTCACTGCCAGTGGCAATCCTTCAGGGACCGCAACAACAATAATGGTTATGGCAGTGGCAAAGTAGTTCAGAATCGTCAGTGCATCACTTGAAGACCAATCTGCGAACTCATGGTTAAGTGCTTTTTCCACTAGATATCTCCCTATCAATACCACAAATGTCAGCACAGCAACGATCAAGCCAATTTTACCAATAAGTGTAGCAACACCATTTAGCTTCACCTGCAGTGGAGTCTCATCTTCCCCTCCCTCAATCAGAGTTTCCATCAACTTTCCCCATTCGGTCCTCATACCAACTGCTGTTACTAACATCTTTCCTGAACCATCTTGCACTTTAGTTCCTGAAAGAAGAAAAGGTTTCTCCTCATATACGTTCACTGGCTCACTCTCACCTGACAAGCTTGATTCATCAATCAACAAACTGTATCCTAATATATAAACCCCATCTGCTGGAACTTGATCACCAATGGACAAGTGAACAATATCTCCAACGACCAAGTCATATATAGAAACCTTTTTTCTTTTCCCATCCCTAGTTACCTGGATAAAAATCATTTTCTTCTCCCTATCTAAATCCTTGAATTGCAAGGCCTGCTTGTAGTCACTGATAGCAGTAACCATAACTACCAAGAATACACTAAGAATGATACCCAAACCATCATACATGCCTTTAGGCCACCCTTCAGTGGCAAGTCCTACACCTATAGATACCACAGCACAAACAGTAAGGATTATTAGGGTTAAGTCCTGAAATGCATCCCATACAAACATCAAAAAACCTCTGGAAGGTTTCTCCGTATAACGGTTGAGTCCATAAACTTTTTGCCTGGTAGGTAAATCCACTGTGCTAACACCTTGATTCAGCGAGACAGAAACTTTTCTTGCAATCCCCTCAACTCCACCATGGATTCTCAAGCCCTTAATATCATGGCCACGAACAATTGATGCAAGTTCATCTGGGTGAATGCTAAAACCTGCTTCTCTAGTCTCTTCTGATAGCTTGTATTCAGCTCGACCACCAGCTGCAGACAAACATAAATTGATCATAGAAAGCACAAATGAAAGAGGTCCAATGATACAAAATAATCTTTCTTTTACAACCATACCATCAACAAACTGTATTGCTGCTTTTTGGACATAAAGAGCAACTCGTATCTTTTCCTGAGGAAAGCAAAAGATGGGGATGATGGAGTCAAGTAAATTATGACAAAAAGAGCCACTTAGCCCATCGTTCTAGGAAATTCACCAGCCAAATGTCATCGGTGAGCTTCACATTGATAATGTAATGCCATTCAACTAGCTATATGTTGTCTTTACATATCCATATGGGAGTTCACTCTATGCATTTTTGAAAGATCAAGGGCCTGAATTAGTCTTTGGAAAATAAAGATGAGCTTCTTTTTGTGGGGAAGAGATGCATCCTCTTGCCAAATAAAATCAATAAATGAGACTGAGTTTTCCAGAAGGATAATTAGGCATGGAGCATTTGCCACTTAAAGACCAATGACTAGAAGCAAACAATATCTTGAATGACATCAGTGTTCTTCACTAGTTGGCAGCCATGCCCACAAGAATGTATGTGAGTTCTGGGAAAACTAGCATAATTAACTGAAAACGGCGAAAATAATTCTTAACGAGTCAACGACCCATAGGATCTACCAAAAGTCAAAAAGTAATTGGTGCTCAAGTCAGACGACGCACCACGTCTCAAAAGCATCAGTATTAGCCAGAAGGATTTTGCTCCCCTATTTTAAGTTTTCAACTGTTATAAATAAAAAGGAAATGAAGTAAGCACTTAAAAAATAAGAATTATTCACACGAAAAACGTGAGAAAAAATAAATACAAATGTTCCCAAAATACTGGTACATAAAGTTGTTCAAGGCAAAGAAGCATACTTTTTGTCTCAAAAGAAAGAAAACCGATGTGGTTAATTACATCAACACGAGTGTTTATTAAGTTGCCTAATTGTCATATTAATACTTCAAATAAAAGTTACCGATGTCACCAATGTGAATAGTACAACTTGTTTTGATTATTTTCAATTTGTTAAATTTTTTTGGTTTGTAATTAACACTCTTTATTCAAATAAGAGTTGAAAATCCCTACCAAAACGTTTAAATGCGGCCCTTTCGAATGTACATTCACATTAAAAGCAAGTTTTTGAATTTTTTATACAGACATTTTATCGATAGATAACAACAGTTTTAAATATGATATTTCCACAAATATTTTCACACACTTTCTTTTGTCATTCAAATACTTGCAAAATTTTCCCACCTAAATAACTTTCGACTAAGACCTGGTTTAATAGCAAAATTCTTTCAAGTCATCCTATCTAATCTCAATATCTAAACACTACAAAAACAAATATTTTTCAATTTCAAATATTCAAATTTTTCATCTAATCATTACCTAATCATTACAACTTTTCTAAACTTCTAGATAAAATACAAAAAATAATTCAACTTTTTTCAATTTCAAAACAAAAATTATATTAAAAAATTATATTCCGTCTCGCTTCTAAATTCAATGTCCATGGCGGTCCACTCTATCGACACTAACCCGGTGCTCATGGTAGCCCTTTCCATTTTGGTAGCTTCAATCATTTATCAGTATTCAATGATTTAACATTGTGCTCATACATCGTACCAAGGCATTTTAATCCAGTCTATAAGTCACTCCCTCCATGACTTGAACTCATGACGTGGTCTCTACTCTATTAACAATTATAAAAAAAAATCATTGATCTAAAAGCCCTAAAACTATTTGATACTAATTTGATTAAACATTTAAGCCTAGTGATGATAACCATATAATAGCTTAAACTATAAAAGGAAATTCTATGAGGACTTGATTTCCTCTAATCAAGGCCTTGAAGGTTCTCTACAATTATCTATCCCAAACACTTTTTAATTTTTTTTATAAGTAAATGATACCAAACACTTTTTATAATTAGGAAAAAGATACACACAATATTTAGACGGTATGGACCGCATAATTAAATTGATAATGATAGACTTCTTACTTCCTACTACTAATTTACTAATCTTTTTATTTTTTTTATTTTTTTATTTTTACTTAAAGGTTAAAAGTGACTATTAGTCAAATTGTATATTTTTTTAATTTTTTCTTAATGATTAAGGATGTTAAATAATTACTTGAAAGAAAATAATAAAAATAAATAAAAATTTTAAGAACACTATAGACTAGTAAAAAGGTGATAGGAGAGTAATAAGCCTATCATTATCCCAATTAAATACTTTGAAATTCATATTATGTACATATCTCTCTCGTAATTACAAAAAAATATGTTTAAGATGGATAATTGTGAGAAATCTCATTCATAGTACATGCTCCCATTGGCCCAAACCATGGGCCACAAGTCATTCATCACAAAATTCAACAAGATGAATTTCGACAGAATTTAAAATTACGAGGTGTTCCACAAATCTTGAAATTTTATTACAAGGGCAATGAGCATGAATATCGGAATCATCAAGATTAGCAAAAGAAAAACATAGGTCAAGCTGAATTACAATTTTATATCAAAAGAATATCGAATCGAGATCATTACATTTAATTTTATTATGTATAAGATTGGGCAGGTAAGCTCGGAACCAGAAGATGACCACTAACTGCCGTAACAGCTTTTAAGAAAAAATAATAATAATTATGACACTACGAACAAAGACACGAGCATCGGATAAGGTGTGTAAAGTGGGAAATGGATGGATATTGTGGATTAAAAAGTAAGTGTGGGGGACAACTTGTCCACAAGCGCCATGTGAGGATGAGAGCACACGAACGAAAAGAGCAAATGGCCAGGTCCAATAAATAAATAAATAGCATACGGCATACCCACTCGTTTCTCAATTTAGTGGTAAAGCATATTCATATTATTTAAATAATAAAATTTAGTTTATAAAATTTAAATTTTAAATTTTATTATTTAAATTAAATTATATCATATAAATATTTTACTATAATTACTTCACACTCGATAATAGAAATTTTCAAATACAATTGACAGTATTATTGTCGGCTCCGATAAATAAATATTTAGCATAGGGCATCCACGTCGTCACCCGGGCATAAATGTTCCCTTGTCCACCTATCACCTTAATTCACATACGCATTTCCTGCGCATTATATCAACCCGATCTTTAGGTTCTCGTTTGTATGTTAAAATGAGGTACAACAAATTTATAAATAATAACGAACGCTACTAAAATGATTTGAGTTAAAATATTTTATAAAGTATTAAAAAATAAAAATAAAAAAGTTGAATAAAAATATTATAAAGTTAAAATATTATTAAAATATTATTTTTTAATATTATTTTTATTTTAAAATTTAAAAAAATTACCTTTTTTTTATATTTTTTTCAAATTTAAAAAAAAATGAAATGAATAAGTAATAATTAAATAAACAAATTTAAAATTTAAAATTATATATTTTTAATTTTTAAATATTAAAATATTGAAATGTGATGAGATACGTTAAAATCCAAACAAGACTTTTTTTTTTAATCTAGCCCACTTCCCACGACTTTTGTTCACCCACGAAAGTTCAGGGAAGTTTCCTCCATTGCCATTATTGGAAGATGTAGGCAAATGTCGGTTTATTTTCGTGCCCCCACATCTACGGCATAGGATTAGCCAAAGCCTACACAGAAGGACCACCAGAACCCACGGAAATGCTTGTAAAGAAAGGCACGCTACTGTTCCTTTCGGCTGAATAGGGGCTATGATATTTTATGGGATAATGATATTCTTAACTACTCAGTTTTTTTTTCCCTATTACGAGTCCAGCGCAATAGCAAAAAATAAATCTGAAACTGGATCTAGATAGAAAAGCACGATTTTATGACATGAAAAAATAAGAAATAAGCCGAGTAACCTGAATTTTGAGTTTCTTCTTCTCTGCCACGGAGCGCTGGGCGAGGTCCGTGATATTGCGGAACCTACGACGTCGATTCTTCACTATAGTGACAGCGGATCTCCATCTCATCCTAGCCTCCTCCGACGGGTTCTTGTGGTCCACATCGAAGTCCTTCAGGAACCTCTCCATTTGTTTTCTACAAATATCTCAGAAAAATAACCTCTCCATAATCTTCCCGTGCCGAAGAAACCCAAACCTGCTCGGAGGCGACGCTACAGGCTCCAGCTGAGGGGATAGGATGTAATGGAGATTTTCTTTATATAATACACGCGACTGCCAGCGCAGCAATTTTGGATTGCGGTCCCTTTTTTTTTTTTTTTAACTTCAGAAATTCAGGATGAAAAAAGATACGAAGAACAGTTAAAACAGTTAAGCTGTGTGGTCTGTTTTTCGTGGGCGTGAATGAGCTTTTTTCGTTTGAATTCCTAAATCTATTCGATCCATCTCAACTCATCTCATATTTATTATTATAATTTTTTAAATTTTTACATAAAATATAATATTTTTATTTTCAAATCTCAAAATAATTTTTTTAAATTTTCACACAAAATATAATAAATAATTTAACTGTTTCATCTCACCATTATATTTTTTTTAAAATTTTCATATAAAATATAATAAATAATTCAACTTTTTCAAATTTTAAAATAATAAAAATATTAAAAATAATATTCTAAAAATATTTTATTTTACTATTCATAAACCATTTCAACTCATCTCAACTTATCTTTGAATTCAAACGATGCCTTATTATTACTCATTATTTTCATATATTATACACTATATTTTTTTTGTTTTTTTAAGTTAATTAAATTATCCTACCTATCACCTATATATCACATATTTGATAAAAGGATAAAATTAAAAAAAAAAATTACGTGTGATGTGTAATGTATAAAGATGATAAATATAATTTTTCATTTGAAAAAGATTTAAGACTAATATGTAGGGATGTAAAGTTTTTTCCTCAATGAGAAAACCAACTAGACTTATTGGTTTTGATCCTAGACCGGATTGATTAAGGGACAAGTCAATTTTTATCTAAAAATTTAAGAAATTGAATTTTTGGTCTGATTTTGAGGTAGGATTTTTCCACCTTAAACTAGACCGAATTTAAGAGCAGTGTTACATTTACTTATACTTTTACTTACAATTTTACTTGCAATAATTGTTATGTTAGTTTTCTTTTAAATTTTAAATTTTGAATTTCAAATTTCATGATTTTAAGCATATTAATAAATGACATGTAAATAAGTAAGTTTTTTGTAAATTTTTCTTAAGTACATTTAGCATTTTCCCAAATTTAATATATAAGTTTTTAAATAACTTTTTATATGATATTTATAAAAAAAAAAAAAAAAATTAAGTAGTTATATGAATTCAAAGCATCTAATTATGTAATTTTCTTCAAACTAATTATAATTAATTATTTAATTATCTTCTAACCTAGTTATCTATGCTTAGATTATATAAAAATTAAAGGTTAAGAATTTTAAGACAAAGTACTAACTATTAGTTATTGATAATACACATACTATTAGCATTATTAACATATTATACTTAATTAAAATACTTAATTAGTTAAGTATATACTTCAGTATACAACTTAGATTATAGCATTCACTTTATTTTTTAAATCATTTTATATAAATATTTATCAAAAACTTGAACTAAAAAAGAAAAAGAAAAAATGGCCCGGACCAAAATACCTTAATAAAACCAACCAAACTAAACCAAAGCAATCCGGTCCAGTCCAAAGTCCTTATCAGTCTAGACTTTTGGTGGACCGAAAAAACTGGTCCAATCCAAAATTCTCCTCCAAGACAGACTAGACTGGACCGATTCCACGCCTACTTGTTTGGGAGATGGGATAGTATCATATAGTCTCAAATTTTAATTTATTTCATAATCGTCATTTAAATACAAACACTTTTCAATTTCAAATTTTTAACTTTTTCAAATAATCATTATCTAATTATTATATATTTTTAATAAAATACTAAACGCCAAGATCCTTTTGATCAATTGGCAACATCTTGGTTTATGAGCGAAAGAACCAATGATCAAATCCCCCCCTCCCCCATGTATCAAACAAATAAAAAGATAAAAACACAAAACAATACAATTTTTTTAAATTTTAAAATAAAAATTATCTTGTTTTCTTTTTTGAAAAACAAAACATGTAATTCAGTTACAGAATCCCATACAAATACATAAGTACAATAAAACTTGACGAGTAAACAATAAAAGTTAAAACACTGGAGAGTGTTGCTTTATCCATAATTAAACGGCCAGCCAGAAAATCTTGAAGATCTTGCAACAATTGTACAGTATCAAACACTATGTGTGCATGACACAGAACGATGTAAATCATCATTACCATGTCAATCAATATGAACAATGTCAAAGGATCAAAAAAATATAGCATGGTTCTTAACCCGTTCACCAAAGGGCCATAAGACGTAACATAAGGCCTCCACAACAATCTTTGAATCACCTTCAAGAGTCAAAGTCTGAAATCTCTATGGATATTGTCATCTGGATGTCCTGCAATGCTACTAGAGCCTCAATGTCTTCAATCCCATGAATTTCATCCTCTTTTTCATTCTTTAGTATAGCAGCCACACCTAATTTTTATGAAGAATGAAAAATAAAGCCATCAGAGTTAACCTCACATTTATCACATGAAGGAGGCTACTAATATAGCACTAGGAGTTGTTTACCACATGCAGCCTGCTGATCACTCTTTCCTCGAAAGGTTATTGACTATAACATGAAGTATTTGGAAGTATCTAACTTGAGGTTGTTTAATGAATCTGTTGTTGACCCTTATGATCTTGGTGTTAATTGTCTTGCTTCTGTGGATAGTTTACAAGCTATATCTTAAATTAAAAATTATATTCTAATAATATTTTAATTTTATAATATTTTTATCAAACATTTTCTCTCTAATTTTTCAAAACTCAATAAAACATTTAACTCAAATAGTTTCACTACTATTAATATAATTATCATCTCAAATTATTCATGCTCGTATTATAAGAATAGGATATAACTTAAAATTGGTATTTTATTTATATATAATTTGAGGGAGTAGTCACAAGGGATACGAGTACAGGCCCGGTTTAGATATACAATTCAGATGAGTTGAGATGAGATATTTTAAATAGTAATGAGATTTTTTAAGTTAAGATGAGAAAATATAGTTTATAAAAAAATATATATTTGGATAGTGAGATGAGATGAGATAGTTTTAACTTTTTAGGATTTAATTAAAGAATATACTAAAACCACAACTAGGTATTCCCAACTGGGATCCTAACTTTTTTTTTTTTACTTAATGATTAAGTAATGATTTTTTATTCATGTTGTGAATTTTTAAAAAAGAAAATTTTAAAATGATAAAAAAAAGCATGAAAAAAATTAAAAAAGAAAAAGAAAAGGAAACACACTGGGCGGGATCCCAGTCCATGCATGGGTGTAGAAACACTCATTGATAAAAGGGCAGGTCCTAACAATGATAAAGGAAGTTTTTTTTTTTTACAATGTGGGATTCTTTTTAGTGTTTATGTCAAAAAGTAATGATATGTGTTTGAAAACTTATTGACGAAAAAAAGATGTGAAATTAACCATTTGAATAGACAAAACTATCTCATCCATGCAAATTCATCTCATCCGACAAACCAAACCGGGCTTGATCATATCAAGGTGGCTTGTTAATCAAAAAAATAAAAATATCAGGGTGGCTCGACTTATCCCCTTTGGTGGTCCTTGGAGTGCACTAAATTGCCTCAATGTCATACATAAGGGATGTTTGGACATAGAGACAGGGACACAAAATTTTCAAAATTCTTAAAAATTATTCTCATTTTATTCACAAACATAATCCAAATATAAAACACTTATTAATTTTAAATCAATTTGTTCATTTAATCATTATCTAAATATAAAACTCAATAAAACTTTTATAGACTTCAAAACAAAACACAAAAATCAATAAAAATCTTTACAAATTTCAAAATAAAAATAATACTAACAAATTATATTCAAACAATTATTTAATTTTATAATATTTTTATTCAATTTTTTATCTCTCATTTTCAAAAATCCAATAAAACGCTTTAACCCAAAGCAGTTTATTATTATTTATAGAATTTTGAGATACTCCAAATATCTCAATAAGCATTAAAACATCTCACAAGTAGAGTCGAGGATGATGTGATAACTCTCCAAAATTGTTTAGGAATATAGATGATTTCATTTTATCTCATTTTAAAATGTTTTATTTCATTTCCTTAAAAAAAAATCACTTAAATATAAACAATTTTCTATTTTCAATTTTTAACTTTTTCATCTAATGATTATCTAATGATTACAATTTTTTTAAACTCTCAAACAAAACACAAAATTTTATAGAAATTTTTATTCAACTTTTTTTTCTCACTTTCTAAAATCTAATAAAATATCTTAATTTCAATAATTTTATTACTAATTACAAATTATTTTACTATTATCTACAAATTTCTCATATTATTTCATCCCTTCAAATTTTTAAGGAGGATGTGAATGCATAATTTCATTTACACAATAAAGGGTATTATATTGTATAGTTTATTTTTCAAAGCACCTGAATTCTGCAATAAAATTTTAAGTACAAAAAAATTATCAAAAAGTATTTGTATCAGTAATATCCATGACGGACGACAAAAGTACTGGTTGAAGATTAGCTCTTGTAACAGTCCATGGGAAACTTGTTCCTCATGATTTATTTCTTCACGTCACGCAAATGAGTAAATTACAATTAAAGTCATTTGAATAGTTAGATAAGATGATTTTATATGAATGTTTAAAATTAAATAAAATATTATTATTTTAGAATTTAAAAAATTAAATTATTTATTATATTTTGTGTTAAAATTTTAAAAAATTATAATAATGAAACGAGTTAAAATGAAGTAGTTTCACTATTCAAATAAGGTTTTTAGATAGTAAGTTGAGATGAGATGAGATAAAAGTTGAAAATTGAATAAAATATTAGTTATTAATGTTATTTTTATTTTAAAATTTTAAAAATTAAATTTTTTATTTTATTTTATTTATAAATTTTTTAAAAATTATAATAATGAGATTAAATAAAATGAATTAAAATATTTTCAGAATCGAAACAAGTCTATGGTAAGAGTTGTAATGGAAATGTACTTGCTGACTTGTCGGAGACGGCTAAAAGATGAAAGTGATCAGACCGGCCTCTTCTAACTCGTCTTCTGGCCAAACCAATCAAACTAGAATCTGGACGTAACCCCAGATGTCAAATTAAGGCAAAAGTGCAAGAGACAAACGAGTAGACGTGGAAAACAAAATAAAGGAAAATGCTTGGGCCATTGAGATCCTCACCAGATTCTTACGGATTTGATTTTTTATTTATTTAATGATTAAAGAAATATTTTGTAATAAATTTCTAAATTTTATTATTTTTATATATATTTTGGAGTTTAAAAAAAAAAAAAAACATACCTGATCGGTGAGGATCGGTAGTTGTAGCAACTTCCAACTAAAAAAGTGGTTTTCATATCTAAACCACTTTTTTTTTCTTTTTTTTTTTCCTCTTGTTTCTGATAAACCATGTTACACGCAAGGACAAGGGTATGATGTATTTGCCAGTGGAGGAAGAAAACGCTCTCATTAGGTCAAAGATAAGATCGAGATCATTAGCATATTATGTACATCTCATTAATCCTCTCGAAGCTTTTGCCATATGTAGGTATCAGTCTCTTAATAAAACAAATTGCTGAACCAATGAAATGGGAGAATTGTGGAAGGGGAAATTGAGATTTGAGCATTAAGAGAATGTGTTGGGTTATCTCACATCAATTGTGGAATGGGTTGGTGATTACTTGATTACTTTAAAAATGTGAGGGAAAGCTCTACTCCTCAAATTAGCTTTTGAAATTGAGAGAGACCCATAACCACCAAGCAGAATCATCATTGTGCCACTTTTACCATTCATCTCGTATGGTAATCAGAGTGTGGCCAAGTTTTTGTGTTTATCTCACCCGTCTATTGTTCCTCCCCATCAAATAGGATGTTACTTTGGACATAATAGTATGACAAACATAACTTCCAATCATTTCTTATTTATCTTTTTTGTCTCCAATAAAGGTTACGTGCCAAGAATTACATACATAAAATGAAAATTAATTTTTTATCAGAGTATACACTGTCATATACTCTCTTCTTAGATTAATTGTTATTCTTTTTTAAAAAATGAAAATTGATAAATAATATTACGACAACCTAATAGCCTGATAAAAAAGATGTACATACATAAAATGTAGCATATGATATTTTTCCTATACAAATTAGGAGGTAACCAGTCAAGTTTTAAACATATTTTAAAATCGAATCAGTATATATCATTTTTTAGAATTGAAGAACCGATACCGGATTGTTTCATTACCGAAACCGAAACTTTCGGTTTTACTGGTTTTGACCCAGTCCTATGCAATTTTTTCAATTTTCTCAGTATAATCTTCTGGCATATTAATGTGTAGAAATGTGTTTATCCTTGATATATATATCAACAGTAGGTTTGTATTAATAACTTAATATTAATGTTCGCATTTAAGATTAAAATGTTATATTATATTAATTTTATGTTATAAAATTAAATTTTATATATTATATCAAATGTTATATTAAGATTTATAAGATTAATAAACATGAATAATAAGATTTTAAAATTTTATATTATATTAATTAACAAGTTAGCATGTAATATATATAATCTAATATAAAAAATAATATATTATATAAAAACTATTTTATGTATAATATAAAATATTAACAAAATAATATGTATATGTATTGGTCCAGTTGAGTTCAAACCAGTGTTCTAAAATCCAAAAGCGGAACCAGATATATTTTTAACTGGTTTGGAACCGAGCTAAACCCACCAGTTCAGTGGTATCTAGATTATTTTTACACTTCTAATCCAAATGATCCATATATTGAGAGTGAGATAGATTGAAAGACCTGACCAATCTAATCCCCATTGCTATTATATATCTAAAGAAGGAAAATGATACTTTCATCACTTGTTCTTACCATTCAGTATTATTGCTAAAAAAATTTATTTATATTTTTTCTTAATGATTAAAAAAATATTTTTTAATCATATTGTGATTCTTTTTTTAAATATTTTAAAATGTTAAAAAATATATGTAAAAAAATATTAATTATACCTAACGATAACTACTGTTGAAAGCTAGCAGCTAGGAGCGGTGGACGAAGCACCATAGTCTATAAAAATATTAAGTTTATGTGTTGAATGTTGATACCTTTGTTTTTCTTTCTTGGTGGACCCCTAAGAGCATTTACATTGGATTCTTCACAAAATTTTCTATAATTTAGTTAAAAAGTACATTCTTTAAAAAAAATTTCTAAATTTTATTCATCTTTATAAAACCTTCTACATCTCATTCCCTATCCATTCCTATACTATTAAAATAATATTTCTCTATTATTTCTTTATTACTTTTTTCTCTCACTTCCATTTACAAATTTAACTACTCAATATTTTTTTTATGTTTTGAACTATTACTCTAGTGAATATTTTAAATAAAAATTTAATTTTTTTTTATTTATATTTTTGTAGTTATTTAAATTATTTTAAAAATTATTATTTAAATCTATAACAAATATGAGTATGAGAGAAAGTGTAGATGATTGAAAAAAATTAATTTAATTAAAATGAATAAAATATTGATAAAAGTTATTTAAGGGATGAATAGTAATTCTCCAAATATAAGGAACTACTATTCATTTCTTAAAACTTTTTTCTAAAATGGAGATTTAGATGAATGAAGATTTTAAGAACATTTCCTAAATTTTTTCTCAAATTATAGAAAAAAAAAAAACTCTGAAAAATCCAATGGAAATGTTCTAAACACATGTCTATGAAGGACAAAAATAGCACGTGCAAAAGGATATGGGCCTGTCATAATGACTTGCAGCTTGGGTTGTAGCTAATTCAAAATTCTGCAATAGTTAGTTGAGAAAAAAATAAAAAATAAAAAATAATAATATAATTTTTATTTAAAAATTTAAAAAAATTATAATAATTAGATGAGATAGATCAATTTTGAATTCAAACAGAATCTATATATTATTTTTTTATTTCACGATTATTTAATTATGATAAAGAGACATTTAGACAGTGGCTTAGTTTTTATTAATTTTTTAAATAAGTATAAGATGATTCTAATTTGATGAAAAGTATTTAACATTACTCTTCTTCAAAATATGTTACAAAGAAAATTTATAATGTGTCAATTACGCTTACCATCGCAGTTACTTAAATGCATGAACATAAAATTATGTCACTAAGAACAGAATCATTGCCTTGTGAGATGGGAGATCCAAAGCAATAAGAAAAACTATATTTTATCAGATATATAATAAATTATTTAAATTATAATGCACTCCATGATAAATAAAAAGATGATGCTAAATTGTTCGATAGGGCTGGATGTACCCTATAGGCTGTTCGAGATTTTCAAATCTCTAAACTTGATCTTGAGATCTAGAGAATGTTGTATTGTTTTTATCTTTATATCGTGATTTAATCGACATTAAATTTTAAATTACAAACTTATAATTAGAGGCAATGTTGGTCCACGTTTCTACCAAGAACAGTAATCCCGACAAGTGAGGCCTGTCTTGAATGGGTGGCAAAACTACAGGCCAAGTCCAAAGTCAAGAGCACGGAAGATAAAGGAATAAATGTGGAATATACTGCATGTCTAAAAGCAATAGATATTGCAGTATTCGATCTTGAGTTTGATGTAAAGTTACGATTTACGTCATTCAATAGACAACGGACACGTAAGAGGTTCGCACTATTTACCATCGGTGCGAGTTGAGGAAACATTTCTCTTGAACACTTCCATCTCCTATCCCCATTTTTCTGGATACAGTCTCTCGTTTGTTTTCGTAAATAATATAAGATAAAATAAAAATAAAAACAAAAATAAAATATTATTATAATATTTTTTTAAGATTTTTTTTTATTTTAAATTTTGAAAAAATTAAATTATTTATTTTATTTTATAAAAAAAATTATAAAATTGTAATAATTAAATAAAATAAGATAAAATAAGTTAATTGTAAGTTTCCTCTCCCTTTTGGATTTCTGGTTTCCTCTCCCTTTCAATTACTCTCTCTCATCTCGTGGAGCTTCAATTCTCACGGAAGAACTGACCTTGTCATTATATTTTTTTCTACTATAATATATGCATTTCTCATTACTTTCTCTTGTGAATTTGTGCTAATCAATCCTTTTAGCCCTATTTGGAATGGATAAAATATACACGGCTCAAACTAAGCTTATTAGGTCTAATCCAATTGGGAGGTTCCACCACTAGAGAACAAAGGAAGATAATAAGAGAACCGGTCTGTGACCCGTTCCTATATTAGGAAAACCAGCTGGACCCCATACTGTTTTGATTCTGTAGTTTTCAAGACCGGACTGGACTGGTTGTAAACAAAATATAAAAATTAATTTTATATATTAATATATTATACAATACTAATAGTCTGATTTTATATTAATTATATATTATATATTAGTACAACAAACATTATATATATTAGTATTGTTTGATCATAGAGTATTCATTATAATTTATAAATTATAATATAAAATGTTACTCTCAAATATGAACATTCATAATTTGTTTGATCGTATGTTATTAATATAAATCACTATACTAAATAATCACATATAAAATAAGGATATAGTAACACTAATACTAAATCATTATACTAATACTAACACTATAATACTATCAATAATATAGTTATAATAAATTAAACTCACTATAACAATTAACAAATACTAATATAACAATTAACAAACTCACTATAGCTATAGTTATACTTATAGTCTAATATTAATACTATTATATAGTCTAATATATTATATAGCTATACTAATATATCACAAAAACTAATATATAACTATACTAATAGTCTAATATTAATACGATTATATAGTCCAATATATTATATAACTAATACTAATAGTCTAATATAGACTATAGTTATATCTATACTAATACATTTATACTAAATCATTATAACTAATACTAATACTAATATAAAAAATTTATTCATCATCTCAATTTCCATCATTCTCCTATCATCCCATAATGTGGTATTAGATGATAGGTTCACAAGTGAAATATAATAAATAATCTTCAATCATCTAATGCTACATCATAGAACTAAGACTAATAGTCTAATATAGACTATAGTTATAGTTATACTAATATATTTATACTAAATCACTATAACTAATACTAATATATGTCTATACTAATAGTCTAATATATTATATAGCTATATTAATGTATAACTAACACTAATAGTTTAATATAAACTATAAACTATAATTATACTTATACTAATATAGTTATACTAAATCACTATAACTAATACTAATATCATTATAATATATTAGAGTTATATCTTAATATATTTATAATAGACTAATAGTATAGTTAACTTAAGTTCATTGTGGAGTTGTGCTGCTTTTTATGAATTCATATCAATAGACATATATTCAATTATTCTTTCTAAAATTCCTTGTTATCTTCAAACTCAACTTTATCCGCCTGCATTTTCAATTATTGACTTTCATAAAATACCATTAAATAAGTTTTCACATTGAAACAGTGGGGGAAAATCCCTATTTAACAAATAAATTTTCTCATCTTTAAGATTTATCATATTATGATTATCACGATTATCAGTAAGCATGGACAAAAAAGTTTTTAAAACAAAACAAAAATTTGTATCATTCCTGGTTCATCCACTTCGACAATTTACAAGAGATCATGACACTTCTACGATGGTTTTTACTATGGCGAGATTATTTTGGACCTGAAAAAATTTATACTAAAATACTTGAACAATAAATTCAATTTAAATTTTTATTTCCCCTATATCAAAAGAAATTAACTCCCTAAAATAAGTTTCATAAACCAAATAAAATATTTTTTTTAACAAAAAATAAGATTAAAAGAAAAGAAAAATAGATAAATTTCTTAAAACAATAATTTAAATATAAAAGAATTGGAGAACAACTAAAATATCCATTATTACTTCAAAAAACTAATACTTTTAAAACTATAATTGAAAAATAAGTATGCTCCAACTTACTTAATGCTTTTTGAAATAGAAAACAACATGAATTGAATTATCTTATGAAAAAAAATTTCTGAAAAGAATATTCCTATTAAAGTAAGACCAATTCAAATGAATAATAAATTATTAAAATTTTATAAAAAAAATAATTATTTATTAACAAAATAATTAATTTGGAAAAACAACTCACTATGAAGTTGTGCTGCTTTTTATGTTATACTTATACTAATATAGTTATACTAAATCACTATAACTAATACTAATATATAGTTATACCAATAGTCTAATATTAATACTATTATATTGTCTAATATTTTATATAGCTATACTAATATACAACTTATACTAATAATCTAATATAGACTATAGTTATATTAATATAGGTATACTAAATCACTATGACTAATACTAATATCATTATAATATATTAGAGTTGTAGCATAATATATGTATAATAGACTAATAGTATAGTTAACTTAATATGTTAGTATTAAGTTCACTATAAGTCCACAACTATGTATTGGTATAGTCTATAGTTATTTAGTATAAAGCAATTACAAATATTAGTATGATTAACTAAATGTAATCATATGAAAAATGTAAAAACTAAAAAGTTTAATATATTGACAATTAACATAGATTCATAATATTAATACATTGACATATTCTGAGTTAGTAATAAATTAGCAATTAACATCATAAATATAAATATAATTAATTATTTTTTTAATCACTTAATTAAATATCCACATTGAATATTTTATTAATTTTAATTTTAGTAATTTAAATAATTTTTGTAATTAAATTATGTGCCAAAAAGATAAAAGAATAAAACTATACTCCTCTGCCAAACACCAAACGACACCATTTAGTATAAAACAAGACTTAAACGGCACCGTTTAAGTCCGGGAGGGGGAGAATTTTGAAACTGAGTTGCTTGAAACGGCGTCGTTTCACGCAACTCAGTTTTTTTTTAAAAATAAACCGTCTGTTGAAATGGCGTCGTTTGGGTCCAATTTCAATCCAAATTGCGCCATTTCAACGTTAGTTTACAACACCTCCACCCAAAATCTCTCGGTTTTCAGTTTCAATTTTCAATTCCCCCCCCTGGGGGGTCCCCCGAAAGGCGAAAAACCCTAGCCCTCCATCCCTCGCATCCCCCCTCCTCCAGCCCTTCCGACGCCTTCGCGACTCTGTCAAAGTTATCTTCATCCCCTCCGTCGTGTCTTTTCGCTGATTTTCGATTGGTACTGTCTCTCTGTCTCTGTCTCTGGTTTTTAATCTTCTGATGGTGTTGATTCTGGTTTTGAATCGCTGTTGTTTGTTTGTCCTTTTGTGGTTTCTGATGTATTTTGGAATTGGGATGTGTGTATATGCTCCTGCCTGCTGTAGATTTAATTGACTTTATTCTTTTTATTGATAAAAAATTTTGTGTGTATCCCGCACAAAGTATGTACTATCATTGATTTTATTGATCTGTAATGCTCCTGCAAATGAATGTGTGTACTATCATCTTTTGTTGATCTCATAAGGAACCTGTCATGTGTCCAAATTCATCATCAGGCAGCACAAAGTATTGGAGTAAAATACCCATATAAATCTATCGGCACATGGTAATTATAAAATTGCATAAAGGGGAAATGAATAGCATGACAAGTGAAGAGTACAAGTAAGTTAGACAAACCCAAATGTATTTTTCAGGCAACCAAACAAAAGTATTCCATGTCTTGCATGCATGGTTTCAATTGTTTTCTGTGCATGCAAAAAACATAGATGTTAGCCTTGAAAACATCTTAGACGATTGAGGAACAAAAAATCCACATGAGACCTAATTTATCATTTGTTAGATTGTTATTGTGAAGCTCTTACTCTCTAATACATATAACCTCTGTTATTGTAAAGCTGTTAGATTTTTAGGACATATAAGAAGATCAATAGTCTATTGCAGACTTGGGATATTATTTTCCACTTATAGAATTTGTTGGTCATCTAAGCCATTATATGACATCTTACTTGACTTTTAGAATCTGTTGGGGCATGCACTGAGGTTTTACATTTTGTTCAATTTTTTATAAAGCAGATTTTTTATAGCAATTTTTGTTTACATAGCAGATTTTGTTTTATTATTATTTTTATAAAGCAGATTTTTATAAATAGTAACAAATTTTTAATAAAACAGTAAAGTAGTTTTTTTTAACAAATTTTTATGATAAATTTACATTTTATTAAAACTGGAAAACCAGATAGAACGGGACCGGAAACCAGAGGTACCAGTTTAGGAGGGTAATTGGTTTTAAAAAATACAAAATCGGTACATACCGGTTCGGTCTTAAATTTTGTCCAAAATCGAACTGGACTGGACCTGTACACCCCTACTTAGAGCTGTAGATCACTAGCTGTGAGTTTCGTTTTGATTTACTAAAGACCTATTAGAGGAATCCAATAGAAGTTTCGCATCTTTTGTCTCTTAAACACAAGGCGTCTTGCTGCTACAACAAAGAGAGAGATTGCATTAACAACATTTCGTTCCTCAAGCAATTATATTCTTCATTTGCTAGAACTTATACAAAAAAAATTAAAAGATGTGTGGTGTGTGATGTGTTGGATGCTAAGTATATATGTTTTTTTAAATGGATACTAAATAGAATTATTCTATAGAGTTAGGTCTGGTTTGGATAGAAACCAAGCCTTATTTTATTATCAAGTCGGTGTAAGAACATACAATTTATTTGACTTAAAATGATAATATTTGATTTGTAATATTCAAATTAAAATTTTATCTTACAAATCAAGTTTGGCTCTTAGGAATCTTGATGATATGCAAAAAGCCCTTCATGCTAGATTTGCATGGAATCTCATTCAAGGTAATTCTTTATGGGCAAATTTTTTTAAGAGTAAGTATGTGGGTTCTAAACCTTGGGTCTTAGTTGATCCAATGAAAGGTACGAGGTTCTGGAAAATGATTGCTAATTCACTCCCTTTGATCTTGGATAAGTCTAAGTGGCGCCTTAAAGAGGGTTTGGTTTCTTTCTGGTATGATAACTGGCGGGACAACGGTCCGTTAGTTAATGATATGCATATTATGGGTCATCCTCATCTTCAGGTAAAGGATTGCAAATTAAATAATGAATGGGACATGGACTTTATTCTTCAATTAGTGGGACCGAATCACTTTGATGGTATCTTAGTGGATTTGGGTAAGGCTAAACCAGGTATTGATGTGCTGATTTGGACCAATAATGATAATGGTTTTTTCTCCACTAAGTCTGCTTGGGATTGTTTACGTATTAGGGGTGATACTATTGAGGAACATTCTTGGATATGGCATAAGAGTCTTCCTCTCAAAATGTCTACCCACATGTGGAAAGCTTGGTTTATGGCCCTTAGCGTCGATCACCACCTTAGACATATTGGTATTCCTATTACCTCCCGTTGTGATTGTTGTGCTAACGGTCATTATGAGGACCAAAATCATGTTCTTTTTGCAGGTGATATTGCGAAAACTGTTTGGCGTTATTTTGGGGCTAACCTTGGGATCCCAATGGGACAAAATTGGAAAGATTCGGTGAGGATTTGGTTTCGCCGTGCAAAGTTATCGTCTCAAGTTGGCATTCTTGTGGGAATCCTGCCGGTGATTATCACTTGGCGTATTTGGCGGCGACGATGTTTGGCGCGTATGGAGGGTCGCTTTGAATCTGCCTCTGACATCATTCATTCTGTTCGGCGGTGGATAAATATTATTTGTCGTGATATTCATGCTAGTTCTCACCTTTCTAGCTTTGATTTACAGGTTCTTGAGGGTTTGAACGTCCGGCCAAATTTACCCCCAACCCGGCATTGCAAAGTTGTTGCTTGGCAACGGCTTTCGGTGGGATGGGTTAAGCTGAACACAGATGGCAGTAGTTTGGGTAATCCTGGGGCCTCAGGTATAGGTGGAGTTATTAGAAATAATCACGGTCATCTAATTCATGCTTTTTCCTTGTCCATTGGTATAGGTTCTAATAATCGGGCTGAGTTGTTAGCTCTTCTCCATGGGCTCCAGGTATGTCAATCATTATCCTCAAATTATGTAGAAATTGAACTTGACTCTATGATGGTAATTGCCTGGTGGAGAAGTAAAAGATGTGGGGTGTGGTATTTGGAGGATTTTTGGGAGGAGATAATGGACATTATGAACTCTATGACGTGCTCGATTCATCATGTTTATCGGGAGGCTAATAAAGTTGCAGATTGGCTAGCCAAACATGGGGCTTCTGGTAGTGATTTGATTTGTTCGCATTTGACGGAGACTCCTCGAGCTTTGCGTGGTCTTATCCGAATGGATTACTCTGGTTTACCTTCAATTCGTTTTGTTTAAGTTTGGGTGGTCTTTGTTTGGGGTTCTTTTTGTGGTCATTTTCTTTCTAGCTGTTTCCCTTTTCTGCATTCTGAGTTTATTTTGTACTCCAGATGCTTGTTTTGTTACCACGGTTTTCCTCCGCCACAAGTGAGGGTTATTAATAAAATTGGGGAGGGGTCACTCTTGGACATGTGACCCTAACTCTTTAAAAAAAAAAAAAAAAAAAAATCTCATTTTTGTTTTTTGGTTATTTCATAATTTGTACGTTGCATATCTTTATCTTGAAATAATCATGGAAAAGCGAGAAATGCTCGGGTCCGAACCCGACCCAACCATTATGGGTAGCGTAGCTCCAGCGTCATTACTGGAGTTTTTTTTTTTTTAATTTATTTATTTCAATTTTTAGGGCTTTGTAAAGCCAAGCTACCAAAACCACTTTCCCTCTCGTAGAGTGGGAGCTAGTAGCATTAGCAATGGCGAACGAACAAGGCATGAGTGGCTGGACCGATCTGCTCCACTCCTCAACGAAGCTTCTTGAACAAGCCGCTCCTTCTGCTCAGTTCCCTCCTCTTCAGGTTCCACACTTCGCCAGTTCGCCTCCCTTCTCTCTTTCATATTTTTCTTTTTCTATTTGGTTCCCGAGAGGGTGTTGTAAATTTAAGGAAGAAAAAATAACGAACTAGAGAACATTATCGTCGACGGAAAATCGTGAGACACAAAATGTTAAGTCCTGTTATTTGTTTTCAAGAGATAATTATCGGAGGCTTGAAGCTTTGTTTTGCGTGAAGAGTAACGAATTGAAATAAAGATATTTGAATCGAGATGGAGTTTATAATGTTCTCCAGCTTCGAGAATATAATTTTTATACTTATTTTTCTTTGGTTTCTCATTTTTCCATCCGAGAAAATGTAGGAAATGAAACAACATGATGAAAATGCTTAGAAAATCCCTGCTCATATGAGCTTAATCGACTACTCAGGTTCATCTCTCACTTATGATTTTGTTTTAGTTCATTTACTAATAAAACATAGGAGAGTAAGGGAATTGAATTTTGCTTAGTCCATTAGAGTCAGTGGAGTCGAATCTTGATCCAGTTGAGTTAATTATGTTTCATAAAGGAATCGGTATTCAGACCAAGATCCTTGCTATAATTTTTTTTCCATCTTTCCAAAATTTTTCCTGCTGATGATAAGAAGTAAACTCAATTAAAATGATTTAAATTGGAGTTTTATGTTCTGTTTTATCCACCCCCACCCCAACAACACACACAGAGAGACATCACATGCTATCCCAAATATGCATATAACAGTCAACTAGACCAAGAAGTATGGTATATATATTTTTTAACTTAACTTATCCAAAGAAAACTAAGGGTTCCTTCCTTGCGAGAAATTTAATTTTGCACATTATTTCTTAGAAAAATGGGAACTATTGTATTACACGGGGATAATGTTCAGGGATTTTTGTCTTTAATTTATCGTTTTTAGAATGTAATTAGGAGTTCTTATGTATACTTCTTGTTTACAAGGGCCATGCCTATTTCATTCATATATATAATATCTATCTTTTACTGATAAAAAAAAAGAAAAGAAAAATGGGAATTCTTATTATTAGAACATATTAGTTGATATTCCTTAAAAAAAAGTAGCAGATGAAAGAAACAGGGAATTTGGTGTCTGTGGATCTGTGCTTCTTCCTTTTCTTGTCTCTAATTATTTGTCTCTATTTCAGAGAAACTTAGATCAGTTAGAAGCATTATCTAAGAAGCTCAAAGCCAAAACCCTACGAACCGAGGCTCCTTCTCAATCCATTGCTGCCACAAGGTACCTGTATGATGCCTGTTGTAGATGTCACATGCGATTCTCAAGCACAATATTAAGTTAACCTACAGGAACAGTATCTGTCTTCATATACTCTCTCTCTGTGCATTAACAGGCTACTTGCGCGAGAGGGCATAAATGCAGAGCAACTTGCACGGGATCTGAAGTCTTTTGAATTGAAGGTGGCATATGATTTATGTTCTACTTAATGTATAATAAAATAGGCTTATTGGCTGCAACTGGTAATTGGGAAGTACTTCTCTCAAATACAAACCGTTGAGGCCAGCTCATTGATGTGATTAAACTGAAGTTATTAATTTTAACAATTTCTCTTATAAGGATAGGTATCGCATGTCTATAATGTACCTACGTAGCTTAGGGCATGCCTTTGTTTTTACTGTTTAGAACTCTGTATATGGCTCTGCCTATTCTTTGATCAATAAAATTTGTTTACTTATAAAAAAAAAGAGGATAGGTATCACATGTGCTAAACTGTATATGTCTAAAGGCTTTGAACTACGCAATTTTTAAAATTTGCTTTGTCTGCATGCTCTTATTGTAATTTTTTTTGCTTAGTTCTGTATTCTTCATAAACCGTATCTTTGAATCCTACTCAACTCTAGAAACCCATCTTAGTATGAGGCATGAAGAGATTATACCAGTATGCAATTTTCTTGGAGAAGTATATAGAGGAGAAAAGTCGCACTAACTAGGCGTTTTACTCTTATACGCCTCCTGTGTACTTGGGATTGGACTAGCTTTGCTGATATTATGGAGGAGAAAAGTCCGAAATTCAACTTCTATATTTTTGTTTCCATTGCTTCCTAGGTGAACTTTTATTTAGGTATAAAATGATAAAAGAATTGTCGCCTTGGTGGATATGTGTTGCATGTATAAAATAGGGACGGAACAGATGATCAAGTATTAAGCATTATTTCATTGCTCAATTGTTGGAGAGTCATGGTTCTTTTGTTTTTGAGATGGTAGCCACAATTTTAAATTCAAACGCTGGAGTTCATGAATTCAAATTCTCGCCTTGTAATTTGTTAATACAATTCTGTTTTGTGATTACTATTGTATGTCTTAGCTCATTATTTTCTCTCTATTGTTTTATCTTGTACTTATTATGTGAAGACAACATTTGAGGATGTTTTCCCTGCTGAGGCAACAAGTGTCGAGGAGTATTTACAGCAGGTAGTCTTTCTGTCTTCAAGGTTGTTTGCTACAAGTCTGAATATGACTTTTTAATCTTACCATTGCTATCGTGTCATTTCAATTTCTTTGACTTTTGGATTACTTTGAAGATGATTTGACATGCTTATTTGCTACATACTACATTGCATGGTGTGAAATATATATTTGGTTGGGTATTACTGCTTTGAAAATTTTGAACTGAACAGTAGGAAAGTACAACATATTTAGAAATCTTCATGGTCATGATGATTATTATACAGTCATTTGCATTCTACTTCAATAGTAACATGAAGCAGAAAGTGGGATTTGGCATGTTCTTTAAATAACTGACTTTTTGGAAAGCTGTACAGTAATGCCCTGGATTTAGTATCAGAGTGTGGTAAATGAGATTCCGCATTTCTTGGGAAAGAGGAATTCTTGTGGTTGATAATGGTTACGAGGGACTCCAATTGTAATATTGATTAGTCGTTTTGGAGTATAAATCTAGATGTGGCTTTCCTAGGGCCGTTATGAATGATATCAAAGTCAATCCCAACCAGAAGCGTGAGACTTGAGCCATATCATCCACTGCTTGTCTCTTCTCCTTATTCCACCCCCCTCACCTCTTCCCTTTCCCATCTCAAACTTGCAGTTTTATTATGCTGTTGCAGTACAGCTTTGTTTTGAGCAAGATGATTCTGATTTAGTTTCTTGACTACTTTCTTGTAAGTACATCAAAATGTATTCAGCTGATACTTATAAATAATGTATTCAGCTGCTCTTCACATGCACTTTTATTTCCTATCTTCAAGAGAGCGTGATACAGTTATCTTGATACGCTATGTGTACGTGGATTGTGTCCTTATGAGCTATTAATGATAGTTTTCTTTATTACTCATAAAAATTCTCAGGTTCATGAGATGGCAATGGTTTCAGCCATTCAGGAAGCTCAGAAGGATAACCTTAGAAGCTTTAATGATTACATGATGAAAGTTTTGGAGGTTAGTTTGACCCATTGGATTCGTGGGATATTTCTTTGGCTTGTTTTTACATTATTAAAAAATTTTGGGTTTGTTTCTTTTTATTTTGCCTCGTTATATTTTTCGTGTGTGTATGTGTGTGTGTGTGTGTATATATATTTCTTGGACCTGCTTTTAGCTTCAGTTATTGTATTCTTATATGGTGGGATACAGCAGTTGGCTTTTTCCAAATTTGCCGTTTTGGGAAAGATGATATTATGGAGATCATTTTGCTGGGTTATCCAGTAATGGAGTATTCATCATGGACAACTACTGATAAATCTTTTTTTCCCCTCTAACTCACTGGAATTTTTAACCCTGGTCGTGAGCTGATTTCCTCACTTATTTTGCTTTGAGATCTGAATCCTGTGAATAAGAATATTTATGACAGGAGGACTGGCAAAAGGAAAAACGTGATTTTCTTCAGAGTTTAAGCAGAATTTCAACATTGCCTCGGGCTAACGTGATGAATACTAGGGGTACTCATCCAGGTCAAATTGTGTCCATTGCATCTAACCCTCAAGTTTCACCTGGCCCATCTACCATGGATCTTGTACCTCTAGGTAACAAGCCTATCCTTGAGAAAAAGGCATCAGTCTATGCTGAAGTTGTGAAGAATCTAAATAATGCAAGGGAGCGCGGTTTGCCATTTAAGGTAAGGATGGTATTGCCTTCTAAATACCGTTTCACATGATGAAAGACATCTAAGCTTGAGTGGCCTGATTGTAGTTTTTTTGGCTTAATAATCAGCTATATATTGGTAATAATGGTCAATTTGCAATACGAAGATATGTTATCAGCTTAGCACTTTTTTTTTTTTTTTTTTTTATTGTTATTGTAAGTAATGAAACTTCATTAAAAAGTGAAGGTACACAGTGCGTAGGCAAGAGAGTAAGTTTAACACTTGCTAGAATTTATTTTTCAGCATGTCAGTACTCAGATTGTGATACATCATATCAATTTTGTTTCAATGCGCATTAGAGCTTAGGTTGTTTAAACTTCAAGTTAGCTTTGTGATGTTTACTGATTATTTTTTTTATTAGCCCGCTACAGCTTTCAAGGGCGCTTATGAAAGTTTGGGCCTTGAGGGATCTAGTGGAAAATCTGTTAACATGCTGAAGATCTGGCACCTCATTCAGGTGTATTGCGCTTAGCTTGTCTTGTATATTCTGGTCTGTAAGCTTGTTGTCGCATATCTCATCAGTATTTCCACATTTTGACAGATGTTGATGGGTGAGGATTCAACTGTGCAACGAAATGTTTCAAAAAAGATGTCATTAGTCATTGGTGCAAGGCGCCACCTGGAATGGGGGCATGAGAAATATATCATGGATACAATACAAAGTCATCCTGCTCAGGTAATAATTTCGTCTTGCATCTCATATCACTGATGGTATTACCATTTGCAAATGGAATTTTGTGAATGAATGCTTATGTGTTTTGTTATGGTTCTATTTTTACTTTTATCTGGTTACTGCTTATCCCTTTTTTTGTCTGAACTCTTAACCTCCATCTATTGTTGCGTGTTCATATGAACTTCTTTTGTCATGGTTCTTTTTTCCAATGTTTCTTTTGCAAGTGTTCAAATGTATGAAAACCCAAAGTAAAATAGCTGAAAATGATAGTTTCAAAACTCATGCTTGGTAGTTGGCATGCTGTTTCAACACTCATGTTTTGTAGACATCTTTTGATCTCATGTAGGCTGCTCTTGGTGGGGCTGTTGGAAATTTGCAAAGAATTCGCGCCTTTCTTCGGGTTTGTTAATGTGTTTCCATTCTAATTTTAAGGAGTTGCATGTTGTGACACATTATGCTGTCTAAATTCCCTATGTTTTTGTGCAGATTCGTTTAAGGGATTATGGAGTTCTAGATTTTGATGCTGGTGATGCTCGTAGACAACCTCCTGTTGATACCACCTGGCAGCAGGTCTTGTATACTTCCATCCGTGTTTCTAATTTTAGCTTGCTTTTCATTAATCAACCTTCTTGTTTTCATTTATGATATGGAAGAAAGTTTGCTTACTTTTCCCCTTGAGTTTTTCATGATTTCTCAAATTATGTTAAACTTTAAGTTACACATAAAGCCGATCGGTTTCAAATATAAAATGAAATGAACACAATTTCCTTAACTGATATCATCACTTGAAGTCATCCATTTTTATGATGTCTTAAGTGTGGTCAAAGAGCTACTTAAAAGCAAGATGTCTGGTACTGGTAATTTGTGCATATAACATTTATGATGAGCAGGGTTTGCATTACACATTTCAAATATATTTATTTTTGATTTTCCCATGGTTGGTCCTCCTAAGTATAGTGAAGTTGTTTGAAACTTTTGACCTCTGATCCTTAAGGCTATCTTGCTTTGAGAGAGACTTAACTAAATCAGATTCAGAGCCACTTCAATCGGTTAGTTATTTTCTGTGCCTTGTTGTTTTCATGTGTAATTCAAATAAATTGTGGACTAGTTTTTAGTGTGTCCTGGTTCTGTCACTGTTAGAAAAGTTAGCGAGTGGGGGTTACAATGCGCGGTGCCAGCATTGGAAATCAATGCACTGATTAAAAAGAATATTGTAGTTTTTTAAAAAACTAATTTTTGCCCAATTTTTGATTAACTCCATTTTATACTAAATCTACTCTCTGTGTGACAGATCTATTTTTGTTTGAGAACTGGATTTTATGATGAAGCAAGAACTGTTGCTCTGTCATCCCGTGCTTCACACCAATTTGCTCCCCTGGTATAGATTCTGCACTGATTATGAATGAGATGTACTTATAAAAAAATAAAAATAAATTGGGACTTTATTTTATGCTAAAGTGCACCTTTATCCATGTGGTTGAATGCAGTTCTATTGATAGTCTTTGGGTTTCAACTTTTCTAAGCACAGGAAATGTAGGTGTAGTCTACCCTATATTTCTTTTATGACTTTAGTCGACCATTCTTCCTTTTTTTTTGACAGCTTACAGAGTGGACCAATACTGGAGGGATTGTATCATCCGAGACTGCAGCTGCTGCATCAGACGAATGTGAAAAAATCTTAAGACTGGGTGATCGGGTTGGCCGAACCGCATATGATAAGAAAAAGTTATTGCTCTATGCTCTCATATCTGGTTCTCGCAAGCAAATTGATCGTCTGCTTAGAGATCTACCTACTCTGTTCAATACTATAGAGGATTTCTTATGGTTCAAGCTCTCTGCTGTACGGGACTACCCAAGTGGAGCCTCGTCCATTACTCTGAATGAGGGGTTGGTACCATACAGTTTGGATGATCTACAGGTCTACCTGAACAAATTTGATCCATCATATTATACAAAAAATGGAAAGGACCCTTTGGTATACCCTTATGTTTTGCTTTTAAGTATCCAGTTGTTGCCAGCTGTCATGTACTTGTCTAAGGAAACGGGAGATGAAGGATATAACATTGATGCTGCCCACTTTTCAATTGTGTTGGGAGACCATGGGGTCCTTTCTGAAGGTGCCAGTGCTGGGCAAAAACTGGGAGTGATGGATGCTTATGCTGAGGCGTCCAGTATAATTCGGCAGTATGGATCTGTATACTTGCGTCTTGGAGATCTATCAATGGCATTAGAATATTATGCACAAGCAGCTGCCTCGGTGGGTGGTGGACAGCTATCATGGACCGGAAGAGGTAATGTGGATCAGCAAAGGCAGAGAAGCTTAATGTTGAAGCAACTTCTTACTGAGCTGTTGTTACGGGACGGTGGGATCTATCTTTTACTTGGCTCAAGAGGTACAGGAGAAGAAGGTGAGTTGGGAAGGTTTTTGAATGATGCAAAAGCTAGACATCAATTTCTGCTTGAAGCTGCTCATCAGTGTCAGGAAACTGGGCTTTATGACAAAGTAATTTCATCTCTTGCCATATTCAATTTTATCCGCATTACCTTGGTATTAGTCATTCTCAAGGAGCCCATTGCTTCTTCCTTTTTTTTGATTGGCACCGGGTGTCCGAGAACAGTGTCCCTACTAATCCCGGGGGTGCATAGGCCTTCGGTAAGGAGTTTTCCGCAAGTGCACCTCGGGTAATTCTAGAGGAAAATTCCCTAGTCCGATGACCCCTAGAGATTGTTTGCACCCAAGGGGATTTGAACCGAGACTTGGGAGAGCATACCCTCAAGCCCAAGGCCTTTACCACTTGAGTCAACGCCTAGGGGTTAGCCCATTGCTTCTTCCTATCAAATTAGTTCACTTTTTTGGTCAATTTAGATATTTAATTTCCATAGTCTACTACTCAGTCTTAGTGATGGGCTATATTATGTTTGATCTGCAAAAGGTGCTGGTACCTTTTGGCAGGAATGACTTCACGGTCTAACTATTCTTCAGAGTTCAGACTCCTAGATGAAGTGTTGATTATTTGTTGACATTTTTGTATAGGTTAAAAATCTCAAAATGTATTCTTAATTTCGAATGGTAAGCATTAGAGTTGTTGTAAAATTTTCCTTCTCACTCGTGTTTATGTCCCAAAAAGCTTTGCTTTCTCCTGTTTGCCCTTGAAGTTTAACTTAGTTACGGTCTTATTCATGTTTCTACCATCTTCAACTGCTGATATTTCTTTATATTAGTGGTGTTGCTTTGAGTACTTTATGACCTTCTTCAGTGTGTTTTAACCTTATTTTTTGGTCTTGTTTTGTCCCTTCATTTTGATAAAAAAAAATTCCAGTCTATAGAAATTCAGAAGAGAGTTGGGGCTTTTTCACTGGCACTGGATACCATCAATAAGTGCCTCTCTGATGCAGTATGTGCCTTCTCACATGGTAGATTAGATGGTGATAGCCGGACTGCTGGCCTTGTCCATTCTGGCAATGAGATACTGGAGACATATAAATATTATCCTGAAGTCAGGTTATTCCAATTCTCATCATCTTGACATGTGCTTTTCTTGATGTTTGTTGTTAGTCCCAGCCAATGTTGTTCTTTTGTTATTGTCACCAGTCGGTAGATTGTGGTAAACATTTTCAAGACAGACGAACATTCTGAAACATTGCTAATGAGTCTCTCTCTCTCTCTGTCTCTGTCTCTCTCTCTCTCTATATATATTATATTAATACCTTCACCTGAATCAGTTCCTGAAAATTTGTTTAAAGTTAATGTCTGAAACTATTGGCGTCACTTATAATATATATATATTGTAACTGTTGGTTTGATTTCTTTTTCTTTTTCGGCTTATTTAGTTAGCATTGTTGAATTTTTGGGAAGTTCAAAAAGTTGAAATTGTGGTAGTAAATATGAAAGGCATTATTGTAAATCCTTCCTAGTCTTGAACCGTTGACTGTTCTTGTTAATACTTTCTGTTACTTTTGTATGTCATGGTTTCATTTTATTTCATGTAACTTCTCTCCAACTGAAGATCACTTGAATATCTGTGCAGTCCTCAAGAGAGAGAGCATGTTTTGGAGCAACAAACTGTGTTAAGACAACTTGAGGCGATATTATCAATCCACAAGTTGGCAATATCGGGCCATCATCTAGATGCTTTAAGGGAGGTTGCTAAACTTCCATTTCTTCCATTAGATCCACGAGTGCCAGATATTACTGTTGATGTGCTCCAGAATTTATCTTCTCATGTACAAGCTTGTGTTCCGGAACTTCTGAAGGTTGCTCTCACCTGCCTGGACAATTTGACAGATACTGATGGATCACTCCGTGCATTGAGGGCTAAGGTATGGTGAAATATAACTATATAAGTGAATACATTCTTCTGTTATCTTTACACTGTTATCCTCAGATTCCATTCTGAAAATATTAAACTATATAAGCTTTCTTTAGATTACAAATTTTAAGCTATTCACGGTGGCCATAAGCAAAACAATTGTTGGTGAGAATTACTATACTAATAATTACTATATATACTAATACTATACCGACATGTTGGCTAGTCGGAGTGAACCTTTTGGGAGGTGTAGCAATTGTGAAACAAGGAAGGTTGTGCCTTTATGTTGAATGTTTGTGCATGTGGTTTCTTTTCCCAACTTTCTAGAATATGTGTACTCATTTTTTTTTCCAAAAAAGAAAAATAATAATAATAATAATTTTGAAACATTGTGGAGCTTCTGGAATATAGAAATTAGTTTTTATTTTATTTCTGACAGGGTGCCTTCTTTATACATCGCATGTATACTTAGCAACCTGGCATTTTAAAAACTGAAAGCAAAGGGGATTTCTGAAGTAATTATTGAGGCATAACTGATGTATCATCATGTGTGCCGTGCCGTTCTTGTTAATGATCTTTTTTTTGTCATTGCAGATTGCAAGCTTTATTGCCAATAATTTGAATAGGAATTGGCCTCGTGATTTGTATGAAAAGGTCGCCCGAAGCTTGTGAAGCACACAAAGCATAGCAGATTGAGATGTCCCGATCCGTTCTGGCAAATTCAATGGTGTATCAGATTGAGGCATCGAGTTTGTAGCTTTTCTGTAAAGAAAGTCGATGAAGATAGGCAATCTTACCATGCTGACCAATGTGGTGTGAGATGTTAATACATACGTTGCTTATGAATTTCTTAGCACTTTGTTTTAGCTGACTGGAATCTGCACCCAATTTTTCCAGTTCCATTTTCTTTAGTCGGTTGTATTTGTATTAAGAGAGTGCGAGATGAGAGAGATGAAAAGAGGACTATGTTATCATCATGCCAAGAGTGACCTCCATTGGGACTCGCAGGATGATCGCACCCATCATCATCTGAGGAAAACCCCCCCGCATATGCGATTCCACAAATTTTGTTAGATTTGACGCTTAATCTTGGTCTCGAATTTGGAATTTGTTGGGGAGTAAAATAATCTGGAGTTATGAGCGTTGGCTTGAGGTAAATCGAGTGTTTAGAGGTAAATCGAAAAACTAAAATGTGCATTAAGGCGGTCTTATCTTTAATTGATTAATTTTAAGTAACTCTGCTAAAATGGATGATTGAAAAAATAGCACTTTTATTTATTTATTTATTATAATTTAATTGCAGCATATACATGGCTCGGCCCGATAACCATCAAAGCAAAAGCCTATCATATTGGGCTTCACTTCCGTCCAAAAAACAAGAAAATCAAAAGAAAAGATTGGAATGAAGTGCAGATACTATCTCGTAAAGTTTATGTGATCAGCCACGGGAAGAGGTTCGGAACTCATTTCTCTTGACCCCCCCCTGGAGACAGACTCTCAGTGCCGTCGTCACAACCATCGCCAACGCCAGGTATCACTCTCTGTCCACATTCGAGTTGCCCTAACTTATAAGTTATAGGTTGTCCTCGGACTGGGTATAACAGAAACAATAAATCTTTCCAACTTCTCAACACTCCACACTCCATCCTTTTAAAAAAAAAAAATTTAATTTTTTTATTAAATAATTTTTATATGAATAGTGAATAAAAATTTTGAAATAGTTTAAAAAAAATAAATTCAAAAAAAAATATTAAAAAAATATTAAAAAATATTAAAAAATATAGAGTGTGGAGTATAGATAAATAGTAAGAGGTTGTGTAGCAAAACCCCTGGATTTTGTCACTGGGTATAATTTTTTATGCTGGGAATAATTTTTGATAATTTTTCAGCTTGCCCGACCCGCAAGACCTCATTTAAGGTCCCAACCCGAACCGAATCGATCCGCACAAAACAAACCGGGCCTAACCCGTATGACCCGACCCTTAAAAACAAGGTCGTTTTCCATGCTCCAGAAACGAAAACTGATATTTTTCAAAAAAAAAAAACTGAGAAGGTGCATCCCCAAGCCTCGACCTGCCCAGCACCAGCAGCAGCAACGGCGGCAGCAGATTGGTAAACGGCGGCTTCTAGATTCTTCTCTGCATAGCAAACTCAAAAAAGCTCATCCTTTTTTGCTTCTCTCTCGACTCGGGGGCTCAGATCCGGCTCTGATTTTGGAAAGGAGGGTGGGCAACTGCTAAGGAATTTAATTTATGGTGGACGAGAAGAGGGCGTGGGGTATTGGGTGGAAGGAAAGAGAGGGCCTCCAAACAAAACTGGACAAAGGTTAAATAATAAACTGTATCTCCGTGCAAGTCATGTTCATAGGAATTAAATGTATTTACGTCTTTCTCAAGGCGACAAATCGAGAGTATCTCCAGCACCCTACTGCACCTAGATTGAGCATAGTCAGCGAGATTTTGCCACATTGTTGGTTTTTGGCCGCTGGTTTCAACTTTTTCTATTTCATCCTCCATGCCGGTTTCAAGTTCGATTTTTTTACTCTTGATTTTTCTGTAATATTTCTGCTGTTGAATGCCGATCTGGTGGTGAAGATAAGATTGATAAGATGAATACGGAAGCTTCGCGGCGGGGACCAAGTCCAACGATTGAGCAAGCAATACATAAATTACGGGTCGGTTCGGGTCAGCATAATCGGGTCCAGGTGCTCGGGTCACATGCACACCCCTAGAAGTAACCGAATTAAGATTCTTTTCAGTACACAATATATCTCAACTAGGAACTAGGGTTTTGCGGAGTGCAATTTCTCCATCAACGGCCTGGATCAACTTGTTAACTTTTGGAGACTAGATTAACCTGTTCATCAAAGAGAGCTCAGTGAAATCAACGAAACTAATTCCCTCAATCTCTGGATGGGGAATTTGTTACCGTTGGCTCAAAAGGAGTCAAATTCCACCAAGTAAAAGCCCTCTCTTTCTTTTGTTGGGTGCGAGTGAAATGACTTGGCCGTCTTTTTTTATTTTTATTTTTTGTGTAGATGGCTAGGCTAGATAATGGATAGTCGCAAGGAACAAATTGCAGTAATAAAGACACGGCCGGGGTCTTTCTTACCCTGTTTGAATCGGTTTTCTTGATTTTTTTTTGGAATATCTCAAGCTTTTATTGAATTTCTCACTTGTGGCAAAGGAAAACCATGGTAATAAACCCAGAACCCATAATTTCCTCCCAATAATCCTCAAGATACCAGTTTTCACACCTTTGCTCCTTTAACCATTTAACCACCAACAAGGAATCTAGCTCCACATCAAGCTGGTGAATACCCAAGTTTTTTGCTATACGAAGACCATGGAGCAAACCCAGCAGTTCCGCATAATTATTAGTTCCTGTGCCAATATGAGACGAAAAGGCCATGATCAAATTGCCACCCGAATCTCTAATCACACCACCTGCCCCAGCCAATCCTGGATTTCCTCTTGAGGCCCCCATCTACGTTCAGCTTCATTCTCCCTGTTTCGGTCGTTGCCAACTAACAAGCTGAGTAGTCCTCTGTTTTGGCATCTTGATTGGGAGCTACACCCTTCCGCTCCCACCCTGTTTGAGTTGTTAATTCTTCTTGTGTGTGTGTTTGTTCCTGACGAATGAGTTCCCAAACTTTTTATATATCACATTGGAGGGTTGAATTTGTATAAATTTTTGTCGGCAGCTCGTCTATGTGCTTTCATCATGCTTCTGTAGTTAGTTTACATGACTTGGGTGATTTGTTTATGCCGAAAATTTTCAAATTGGTTTAATACTAAGTGTGCAATTTGTTTCTTTGGGTATTTTTTCTTCGAAAGGTAGAATGACAGAGGATGTGGATTGGGCAAGTTCTTCAGGCGGGGCGAGTGAAAAGGAGGCCGATTTACAATATATTAATTACGATGATGACAATGAGGAACATCACTTTAAGTCTTGGTTTACATCAAAGATACAGTTTAGGTATGATATAGCTTTTAAGTGGAACTGACAAAAAAGAATTTTGTTTTGTTTATGTTGTAACTACGGGTTATGTCTACTATTCTCAGGAAAGATAAATCAACAGCCTGCTGGATTGATGAAATTGGAATGGCTCAGGTTGTAGAAAACAAGGGTAAAATGTGGAGGACAATGGGGATAGTTCGTGGCAGCAAGATTTATTATTCAATTGAGGAGACTTTGTACGTGAAATGTAGATTTTTTAATCTCTTATTGCCTTTTTTAAGAATCAGATCATTGTTTATTTTGTTGATACTCTCGAAACCAGGATGTACTGGTCTTTTCCGTAGTTCCTTCCATTTGCACTCATTTTTCTTGGTATACTTATTTGTGGGACCCTTAACTTTTTGAACATTTATTTTTTAATTTAACATTCCCTAGTGTAACACAGAGGTGGTGCTTTTCTTTGTCTAACAGAAAATATGCCTTCAAAAAAATTGAGAAATATAGTTTGAATTTTCTGATGTGGCTTTGTTTGGAGATTATGGATTGCCTTGTATAAATGTCGAAGGAAAAAAAGGTCAAAAGTTTGGGGGAATACCTCTATCTTTCATTAAATTCATTAAAAGTTCAATCTTATCCAGTGAATTTCTCATGATTCACTGGATGAAAGGCAGTGCTCATTAACTGTCCTTCATTCTGTGTTGCATATTTTTCTCATTCTTTGTTGAGATGGAATCATTTGTGAAGGGAAACTTCTTATTTTGGTAGGTTTTTGATGGAAATAGGGGCATTGCTTCTCATGGATGACAATGATACAAGTCTTTCAATAAAGGATATATATGCCAAGGTTAGTGGATGTGCTTGGGAGCTGTTTGAAGTTTATAGGCACCTGAAGTCCCTTGGTTACATTGTTGGGCGGCATGGTATTGCTTGGTCTACAAAGGGTGTTAAGAGTAGCTCTCAAAGTGTTTCTCTTCAAGGCTCTCCCCAAAGCAGTGAAGTGGACGTAGAACTAAACGACGAGAGGCCCATCATCGGACTGTTTAATGATTTGCACATTAATGAAGCAAGGGCAGTTTTTGATGTCTATCTCCCAAACAGCAGGTTTAGAAAGTCCTCTCCTGGAAACCCAAGATTTGTGCTCTGCTTAACTAGGTAATCATATTTAGTATTTTTTTAACCTTTTTCTTTTGGTGGTTATTTGCAAATTACTGTTTTTCATATCATCATAAGATGTACTTGGGCTATGCCTCCTTTTTTTATGAATAATATTCTTGATTACCTAAAAAAAAATCATATCATCATAAGATTTGTGCTTGTTAAACCTTTCAATGAGATATGGAATTTCTTTTTTCAAGGTCTAGAGTTTCAATTTCTTGACAAATTTACTTGGAAATGGACTTGTGCTTTCCGTACAATTGTAACATATGAATCAAGATTATTTTTTATAAGTAAATCAAGTTTTTATTCCTGTGTGCTCGTTGCTATGCCTTTTTCTATCAACAAAGTTGTATTCTTACGTATCCAATAAAAAGGGTAAAATAAGTTTTTATTAAATCAAATACTAAGGCGTAGCCCAAGTACACATGGAGTGTACAAGAGAGGAGCATATGAATCAAGATTTTTAATTTATGCTTCTCTTAGAGTATATAAAAATAGGTTATGTTATTTTGCCCTCTAGACCTTGGCTTGGGTGGTAAAGGAGCTTTCGAGTGGTATTTGGTTGTTATTTTAGCAATAGAAAGCAAAAGGGGATACCCAACATTTCACTAATATAGAGTTCCATTTAACGGTTGTGAGCAGTTAGAGAAAAGTTCCATCCAAATTTTCCTCTTCCTTGGTTTTGTTGGTGATTGGTCTTGCATGCTGATTTTTTGGACGTGGAAAAATTTATGGATTGCATTTGGTTAAATTAAAGCGATAAACAGTACTGGCGAAAGAGATGGGCAGTCTGCTGGTTGAACCTGTGCAAATATGCTTTAACTTGACCTTCCGCTTCCACTAAAGACCCTCTGAACGTAGACCATAAAAAAGCATTTAGGTAACTGTGCAGATGGAAAAAGAGAGATGACAGCATAATGTATCCTGTGCGGTTTTTGAGATTATAACATTAGAAATTTTCCTCACATTGCATCTTCTGGAAATTGGCATTCTGAGAAGGAGGCATCTCTTTATCATCATTAAAAGTTGTCTTAATCCACAAAATAATTGTAATCTCTGCTTGAAGAAGATCAATTAATGTATCAAAATTCATTTTTTTTTTTCAATTTTCATTAGGGCATCCTTGCTTGTTCTTTCCAGTTTGCTTTGAAAGAGATCTATGTTCACTTCTATCAATGGATCTGCATAAGCTTCTGAATTCCTCACGATTTGCCTTATATTGTAGGGGTGATCCACCATCAATAGCAGACGTTGAAGTCCTTGAGAGGCAATGTGGAGGCTTTCCTTTGCTGTTTTGTCATGTAGAGTATGGACGAGTGTGTTACTTTTCCTTTGAGGCCGTGGAGCTTCCCATCTTACCTTGACTCTGCCAGCATGGATGCCGTGATTAATAGGTACATCCAACAGATAACGAGAGCTTTAGTTTAAAGCAAGGTTAAGAGTTATAAATGTCTAAAAGGTAACATGCATGCACTGTGCTGTAGTGCTTTGACATTCGGTTTATATATTTTGATTGAGAAAATTTGAGCAATTTCGGTTTATATAGTCTTCACATCTACTAATAACTTAGTTCCCCAGAGAAAAATAAATGTAATGGTTTCCTTTTTCACCGCATTCTTCCCCCCATTTCATAGCCATCAAACGCTACGTATGGTTGGTATTGTGGCTTTAACATACTCCTACTGAACATGAACGAGTTTATTTGGAGTGGAGCAATCTGTTAAGATTGCAAAGACAAATTGAAAAATGGAAGAAACTCTCTCTCTCTCTCTCTTTTCCCTATAAATACGATATTCAGAGTAAATTCGACGCTTTCCCAAATTATCTTCTATAATTGAGTACGTGCCATACAGCCAGCCATAGGGGTACATTTTGGATCCCAGTGTTCCAGAAAATTTATGAGGAAGTACATGTTTAATCCCATTTATGATTTACTGATAACATCAAAGGACACCGAATCACGCAGATAAGCAGACCCTCCATGTCCACATAGCTTGCAGTTGTTCCAAAAAAAAAAAAAAATGAAAAAGGAATTGAACAGTATGGTTGAATGCAAGAGCAAAAATAAGCGGACGACTTTTCCATTGTTTGTATTAAAAGAGTTTTAATACATCCAAGAACGAACGCCCCAAACGAATATGAAGTTGTTACCATTCCACCTGTTATTTGTTTCTCCTCTTACCTTTCAAGGGCTGCAAAGGTTCTTGAGATCCTCCTCCTTAGCATACCAGCTCGGTATTATCTTCGATACATGGGGATAAAGATCCTTGTAGGAGTTCCTAATTGTCCCTTCTGCAACTCCAGTAGCAACTGAAATATCTGCATTCACGTGGCTTAAATCAGAGCATTTCAATTGGTATAACAATTAGCACCTATAGTTTGACATAGTATATGCAGTCATATCTTTTTTGTATGTATTACAAAGCATCATGTTTTCAGGCCCAATAAATTTATTATAATATGAAAATGATTGAATAATGTTGGATCATAACGTTTAACCCTACGATATCAGCACATTGAGAATCATACAAAATATAACCGTGAAAAAATATGAAATAAATAGAGTAATCCATGATTCATGTATAATGCACCCTTCGGACTTTGGCGCCTTAAAAAATATAGAGTAAGGTATGGACCTTTAAGAGGTTTCTTATCGTCTGAAAGCTGAGTAATAATGTAAATGACTGCTGCTGCAATTGATATTGGACTCCTCCTGGAATTTAGGCAAGAGAAACCATAAATATAAACAAATATTGACCAAAACAATTTCGTTGAACACATTAGATACATTAGGGACACAATAATGAGGAAAGCGAGCGACATACACATGAGAATGTAAACTGCATTCTCATTTTTATTTTATTTTTTGATAGGTAAAAAGAGATTTTATTTCAAGTAAAAGGGCATAGCCTAAGTACACAGGAAGTATACATGAGAATACGCCTAAATACAAGCTATAGCAAATTAAAAGAGAACACTACAGATATTCATGTCCTTCACTAGATTACACACCCAAAATTTAAAGTACTAAAGAAAAAATCCCTAAATTCTCTCACTGTATGTTCACAATCTTCGAAGCACCTCCCATTTCTCTCCAGCCATAATCATTTCCTCTTTAACTTGGTAGAGCATGGTCAAGCTCAACAATGAAGGTGACCACACTAACAGACAGCATAGTGATGTCATGAAGCCAAAACTGTGATACCCCATATGATAAGGATAATGGTAAGTGATGTATGAGATTCCACATTGTTTGAGAAGGAGAAGTTCTTGCTCTTTATAAGGTTCCAATGAGGTTCTAATTATATCATTGACTAATCCTTTTGGAGTATAGGCCATGTGGTTTGGGCCTTCCACCGGGGTGTTACAAAAACAGACTATTGGTGATGACAATTATCTTATTGATATCGTTATCCACCTTCCCAACTGGCACACAAAGCCTTCACCTTAGCATACTTTTTGTTAATGACACCTACTAAAAAATTTCTATTTGCATCCCAAAAAGAACTCTCATGTCTTCATGTGGCTGGCCTCCAATATGTGAATATGTTTTTTTTGATAGGTAATCACAATATTGTATTCATATAAATAGGCAAAGCCCAGGTACACAGGAAGTATACATGAAAACGCCTAGCTAGAGATTACAATAGAAAGAAGAAATTCATGGACCGTAGGTCCATTACAAACTATAGCCCCCGCCCATAAAAATAGAGACTTAAAAAAGAAAGCTTTAATCTCCTCCAAAGTTCTCTCTTGATTCTCAAAACATCTAGCATTTCTTTCACTCCAAATACACCAACACAAGCATATTGGTACCAATCTCCAAATCGCTGCTACCTGAGCATCTCCATATAGTCCTCTCCAGCTTGCGAGGAAATCCACCAGTCTACCAGACATAACCCAAGACAAACCGACTCTTGAGAAAAAATCATCCCATATAGCCTTAGCCACCTCGCAGTGTAAAAGCAGGTGATCAACCGTCTCCCCGTCCTTCTTACACATGTAACACCAATCTAGGACAGTCACCCGTCGTTTCCTCAGGTTATCTGTGGTAAGAATCTTGCCCAAAGCTGATGTCCATACAAAGAAAGCTGCTTTTGAAGGAGTTTTTGTCTTCCATATACTCTTCCACGGAAATGTAGACATACTGGAGTTCGATAATTTATGGTAAAAGGAACTGACAGAGAAGATACATTTCTTAGAATGAATCCAATACATCTTATCACCAGATCCCCCAGGAATACTTGTGGAGTATAACATCGCAAAAAATTCCGTAATAGACTCCAACTCCCAATCATGAGCTGCCCCTAATGAACTCAATATTCCATTGAAAGGTACCATTAGAAAAGTCCAAGAGCTCAGCGATTGATGCCTCCTTTACTCTAGCAAGCGCAAAAATGACAGGGAAGGTATCTCGTAGGCTTAGGTTGCCACACAATATATCAAACCAGAACCGAACTCTCGACCCATTGCCTACGACAATATGTTCATGACCCCGAAAGGATCCCCAAAGGCTCCTAATGTTTTTCCACAGACCCACCCCATGAGTGCCTCGTACCTCATTTGAGCACCATCCTCCCCAATCTTCCCCAAACTGAGCATCTATGACAGACTTCCATAAAGCCTCCATTTCATTTTGGTATCTCCACAACCACTTACTCAACAGAGCTTGGTTGAATTTCATCAAATGTCGAAACCCCAAACCTCCCCCAGAAATTGGAGTACAGATAGTTGACCAATTAACCAAATGGAATTTAAACTTTTCCCCCAATCCACTCCATAAGAAATCCCTTTGTAGCTTCTCAATGCGATTAGCCACCTTTAACGGAAGTGGAAACAGAGACAAAAAATAGGTGGGAAGGTTAGACAGAGTGCTTTTAATCAAAGTCAACCTACCACCTTTCGAAAAGTATAGCCTCTTCCACGCAGCCAATCTGCACTCCACCCTTTCTACTACCTCATCCCAAATCCTTTCAGATTTAAAAGGAGCACCCAACGGTAAGCCAAGATACTTCATAGGCAGCGAAGATATCTTGCATCCTAGGGTAGTAGCTAAAAGCTCCACATCGGGGGCAGCCCCCACAGGCACTATTTCCGACTTTGCAAGATTGATGCTCAAACCCGATACAACCGTAAACCAAATGAGTAGTGCCCTCAAATCCTGTACTTGTCTAAGATGTGGCTCACAAAAAATAAGCGTGTCATCAGCAAATAATAAGTGAGAAATATGGGAATCCCCATTCCCCACTGAAAATCCATGGAGTAATCCACCCACCACCAGACCCTCAATCATCTTGTTGAGAGTTTCCATAACAAATAAGAAGAGTAGAGGTGAAAGCGGATCTCCCTGTCTCAAGCCACGCGAGGAGTTGAAGAAACCAACCGGTGAACCATTTACCAAGATCGAAAAACGAGCTGAAGAAATATAAAATTCTATCCATTTCTGCCACTTTCTCCCAAACCCACATCTCCCAAGTAAGTAGAGAAGAAATTTCCAGTTGACATGGTCATATGCTTTCTCCATGTCTAACTTGCAAAGTAGGCCAGGTTCTCTAGACTTCAAACGGCTATCCAACACTTCATTAGCGATGAGAACTGAGTCAAGAATTTGTCTGCCTTTAACAAACGCATTCTGTGGCTTCGAAATTAATTTTTCCACCACTGAGCTTAGTCTATTTGCTAACACTTTGGATAGGATCTTGTACATTCCATTCACTAGACTAATGGGGCGATAGTCTCTCACATCCCAAGATTCCACCTTTTTAGGAATGAGGGTTAAGAAAGTGGCATTGAGACTCTTTTCAAAGCAAGCATTAGTATGAAATTCCTGAAAAACTTGCATAATATCTTCCTTGATCACTCCCCAGCAAACTTGAAAGAACCCCAAAGTAAAACCATCCGGTCCGGGAGCCTTGTCACTGGCCATACCTCTAATCACATTGCCCACTTCCTCTTCTGTGAATGGCCTTTCTAACCCCCATGCACTCTGTTGGTCTAAAATGGAAAAGGACAAACCATCTACTCTCGGTCTCCAATTATGTTCTTCTGATAAGAGTTGATGGTAGTAATGTTCAATGTGGTTTTTTCTAACCGTCTGATCCGAAGAAGCTACCCCATCCACCATCATCGTATCAATAGTATTGTGCCTTCTATGAGAATTAGCCATCCTATGGAAGAATTTCGTACATTTGTCTCCCTCCCTAAGCCAGAGTACCCTTGATTTTTGTCTCCAAGAAATCTCCTCCATCAAAGTAACCCTTTCTAGATCAGCCACTACCTGTCTCTTGCGGCTTTGGTCAGATTCAGAAAGGGTTCTGATCTCCTCCTCACCTTCCAGATCTTGTAATTCCTCCGTCAGGGACCGCTTCTGTTGAGACACATTGCCAAAAACTAGTTCATTCCATTGCTTCAAGTCTTGTTTCAAAGCTTTCAACTTATTAGCCAAAATGAAACTAGGAGTGCCTTGGAAACTGTAGGAGGACCACCACTGATCAACCCTGTCTACAAAGCCCTCAGATTTGAGCCACATATTCTCAAATTTGAAATGCCTTCTACCCCCTTGGATGCCTCCGCAATCTAACAAGATCGGGAAGTGGTCGGAGCATAAACGGGGTAATCTTCTTTGAACTACCTCCGGGAATTGAGACTCCCAATCGGGGGTAAGCAAAAATCTATCGATCCTCGACCAAGAAGGACAATCTCGATTATTAGACCAAGTAAATGTGCCTCCTAAAAGTGGAATGTCCATGAGTTCCTGTTCTGAAATGAAATCAGAGAAATCTCTCATCGCAGGAGTGATAGAAAGAGATCCCGACCTTTCGCTCGGAAAGCGAGATATATTAAAGTCCCCCCCAATGCAACTTGGTAGCTCCCACATACTAATAATACCAGCCAGTTCTTCCCACAAAAATCTTCTTTCTAAGTCAATATTCGGACCATAAACACCAATGAAAGCCCATTTGAAGCCATCTTCTATATTAACAAAAGAACAAGCAACCAATAAATCACCCATGCACTCCTCAACCCTTTCCACCACCCTTGTATCGAACATAATGAGAACTCCCCCAGAAGCTCCTATTGACGGTAGATAAGACCACCCAACATGTTGCCCTCTCCATAAACTGCGAACTACTTGTCTTGTAATCACTTCCAACTTTGTCTCTTGTAAGCATATGATGTCCCCTTTCCATTGGCGAAGTAAGTTTCTAACTTGTAGCCGCTTATTAATATCATTTAACACCCTCACATTCCAAAATATTAATTTTGGCTTCATTGGCTCACCATTTTACCCCTCCCCTTACTGCGGTCACGAGTAGAGCTCTTCTCACCTCGATCCTCAATCATTTCCCAATCTAACCTTCGAAGTTCTCTTTCCCTTTTTTTGGCCAACGCCAAGTCTTGGTCGGACAAAGATTGCACATTCACAATCTCTACAGCTGTCAAAAGGGCCATAAACTCAGTTTCAAAATCTCCATATGAAATACCTACCAAGTGTTTAATGTCCTTCGCTCTCTGGATGACCCAATCTGATACATTGGGATGAAAGGAGTAGGATCATTCTCCCCCTCCTTGGTCGGAGTAAACAACACCAAGGAACCCGGTTCTACTACCATCTCCATTCCGGAAACACCTAAGTGGTCCAACTCCTTTGCCTCTAAGTGAACAACAGAAAGGGGTGTCCCCGGCAGTGCCTCCATATCTCCATTAAGGACCTCCCCCCCTAGGCCAGGCTCCTTTGTCACCACTGGACCAGAGGACAACCCAGCTTGCACCGGCACTGCCCCCTCACTGCCCACCGAGTCAAAAAACTCTAGTGGCTTCTCTGGATCCACCACCGGTAAGCGACTCACCCCCGGCATATTGTTACCGGAGCCAGAGCCCACCGGCGACCTTGTCTGTGCCACCTCAATGGGTGGCGGCCCAAGTAGGACCTCCCCGTGACCTAACACCTCATAGATAGATCCGACAGGTTCATCAAATCTCGTCGAAATCTCCAACGTATGAATCGCCGACTCATGAGGAGCCGACTTTCTCTGTAATACTGCTGTTTCCGGCGACATCTCGACACTTCGCAGTGTCGTCTCGGCCTCACTGGAGCCCACCAACACCAAATCCGGCCCCCATAATCTCACCGGAGGAAATAACACCACCTCCGACGTCGACGTCGACGACGCCTTCGACCCCTGTGTTAGACCCCCACGTAAAATCACCTCTAAAGTTGCACCTTGGCCATATGTACACATATTGCTCGGAGTGTCGAGCGGGTGTCGAGCGGAGCTCTCGGGTTGCATACTCGCTCGAGCGGACTGTCGAGCGAGTTTCGAGCGGAGCTCTCGGGTTGTATTTGCTCGAGCGGAGTCGAGCGGAGTGTCGAGCAAAACTTGGCTCGAGCCAAGGTCGAGCCACAGTCAAGCCAACCTTAAAAATGGCATTTTCAGCATGAAATCAAGCCAAAGTTCGACCCCCATGCACCACCTTAGCCAAACCATTGGCTCAAGCATGCCACGGCCATGTGGTTCATGCCACTACCTTTATTTATTTCATTTATTTTAATTATTTTATTTCATTTATTTTAATTATTTTATTTTATTTATTTCAAAGGGACCTATTGGGAGTTTCCAACTTGTTTTGCTTATAAATAGGACATCTTTTTCTTGCTTTAGGATCTTTTGGCAAATTCCCTAAGTGGGTAGACTATTGTTTGAGAGATCACTTTTCGGTGCTTAGCACTTGGGCTACTTGGGTGAAATTCGTGAATCCCTAGTAGAGAATCATCACCTTGCAATTCGTGAATAGGTGTGATTCAATCTATCTTGTTTCTTTGCAACTTTGTGAAATTCGTGAATCAAAGTTGTTTATTATCTTTTTGTTCATTCAAGTTCTTGAGTGTTCATAATTTTTCATTGTGTTCATTCATTATTCTTGAGTGTTCATATTGTTCATCATCTTGTTCATCCATTGTTCATTGCCTTCATCCACGCATTGCCTCATTTGATCCACCCAAACACTAAGTCTCACCCACTATAGTGTTTGCCCTAGTCCACTTACCATAAATTACCTTGCCTTATTTGAATTAACCCTAAACTCCCACAAGGTAATTCCTACCACTTAGGAATCCTTATCCCATCTTCCAAATAATCAAAATTCGAAATCCATCCTTTGGCCTAGTCAAACTCCCAATTCCCAACAACTCCCATGCCTCTTACCATTTAGGATCAACCCTAGCCACCTTACCCATCATCCCAAACCTCTTCCAAATCAAATCCCTAGATTTAAGGAATTGTCAATCACATTCAATTCCTTAAATCTTCCTTTCCTAAAACAGCCAAGCCAACTTTTGACTTGCCTAAACAAGCCAAAACCGAAATCCCCATACTTTCCATACTTAGCCACTTACCAAACACATATTCCCTCCTCATTCAAATTCAAATTTAGCCACTCTTGCCTAATTTGAATTAACCCTAGCTGCCACCATTCTTTCTATATTAGTGTTTCCATACTTGGAAACCCTAGTTGACTCCATCAACTCTTTTGGCCAGCCATCATCCAACCCATATTCAAATTCCAAGATTTTAGGAAACTTACTAAAATTACTCAACCACTATTCGGCCAAGCCCTAGCCGCCGACCTCCAAACCCTAAACCTACCTTCCATCTCCTAAACCCTAAACTATCAACCAAACCCTAAACCTATCTTCCATCAACCAAACCCTAGCATCATCCTAAACTCCAACCCTAAGCCAATTCTTCAAAATCTCGAAATCCACCCTAGCCACCTCACAAAACCCTAGCTACACTTCACCATAACAATCCTAATCACCATCCAAGTGGCCCAAACATCAAGGGCAACCCTCAAGCCATCCACCTTGCATCAAACACCCATAATCCTAAGCCAATCTTCAAAGACCACGTCAAACCTAATCCCACCATAGTCCACGGCAACCCTAGTTGCCTCCAACCCATAACCCTAGCCACATCATCCAAACCCTAACCCTAATCACCAAAATGGCGCCATCCATGCAAGCCACTATTGCCATGCACTCCATGCAAGCCTAGCCACCCAAACACTTAGCCATTTTCCACATTCCATACACTCATCCTAGCCTAAACACTTAACCTCACCTTGTCCACATTGCCACCATAGCCACCATTGTTCGAGAATCAAGCAAGAGAGGAACGGAGATTCGGTCATCACCAAGTTACCCTTGGCGTGGAGATCCTAGTGTTTAGGGACTTGACCGAGGTCCCTAACACCCTGACCCACCACCACCGCCGACGCTGACGGGTGGGTAGTCGAAGGTCTCCACACCGTCGTCGTTGGTTCACGGAAGCTGGGGCTAATGGGTTTGGGTATCGGGTTTGGGTTTGGGCCCAGGGCCGCAGGCTTCCTGGCCTGCCCGAGATGGACTGCCGGCCCAAGGGAAATAATCCCTTTCCATTTAGGCCTGAGTTCCACAGCCGGCCCATGAATATCATTAGCCTTTCCATTAAGCCCGAGTTCCACAGCCGACCCATGTGCAATATTCTTCTCCCGCAGCTGTGCCATCTCAACGCACCGTTTGATTAAATCCATATTACTCACTAAGGCTCCCACTTGCTTCTCCATATCTGTCAAAGCCCTCTGCAAGTTTTCCATAGTTGTCCCCGACATACCACTGCCCTCCCTTACCTCCTCCCATAACCGCACCTTCTCCAACTGGGCCATGGTGCCCGCTGGTTTGGCAGCTTTTGCAGCTTGTTCGAGAACCTCCTTGTACGTGTGTGGAGCTTGAAGACTCTGCAATGGAGGCTGTGGTTTCCATGGATGGTTTCCTCTGTAATTCCTTCCCAAAACAGAGGAAGTTTCAATAATATCTTTCAGCAGCTCACCAAAGCTCCTCCAACCAGACCCTTCCTTCCCTTCCGGAATCACCAGTAATCCACGCCTTTTCTCTTGGCCAAACTCAGATAAGGAGAAAAAGTTCCCCTTGGCATTCCGTTTCCTCTGCATAACCAGTACATGTGCACCATTTCTACGTGATCTGTTGAAAACCGAGTGGCCCTCATGCACCACACCTTCCTCTACCATGCCAGCCAACCATCCCAGCGAATCTTGATCAATAGAAATATGGTTAACCAATCGCTAACTGCTCTCAGTAATTCTCCACCACCTTGCACTCAACTTCTTAAAATCGAAACATTTTTGTTCAATACAAACATTTCTATTCGACCCCATCACAGTAATATAACTCAAAAGAACTGAACTAATCTGGGCTAAAACACGCAGGTCTCAAGCTCAGGTTGGTCACCAACAAAGAAAACCATCATTTCTAGAGAGAATTCTCCCAAATATGTGATCAAAACAATTGATCAGCTCCATCTCTTTTCCCTATAAAATGGCATATGTTCGGTCAAAAATTGGGGCTAGCTTTCCCCAGCCATGAGTCCATCCCCAGCCATGTGTTGTACCTAGGATCTCCCTAGGGCAAAGATCAATAACTCTTTTATATCATTTGAATTCTGCCGGGGATTCATATTTAACATGCTTTCCACCCATACGTCAAATCATTAATTCATATATCATGAAATCTTTGATCACAATAAACAAGAATAATAATAATTGAGCTGTACAGTGCATCTGGGAATAACAAATTCTATGTTAATGCACTGAAAGGAGAGGTAAACTTCAGTCATGAACATAATATTTCACTTGCTGCATAAAATATGACTATACAAGTGAATCCCAAAAGTACCTTATGTCAAACTCTTCTGACTTTGTAACAGCTTCTTGGGCAGCTTTGACCGCTTGATTATTCATACCAAGATTGGAACAAAAGCGCCTCTAAAGATTAAAATGATATTAAAGTCAGTCTGTGTCACAAATTATTGAATGCCAAATGAAGTTATCAATTTCAGAGAAGAGAAAACATCTCACCATAAAGTCCCCAGCATGTATCGTTCCCATCTCCACTGACTGACCATTCTCCAACCCCAGCTGTTTCACTATATATTCTTTTGCTCGGCCAATTTCCTTCTTTGTGGCTCCATTGGCGACAGAGCAAATTTCTAGTTGAAATCCACAGTTTCAGGGAAGCTCATTCACATTTTTTTTTTATAGGTATGCAATCATTTTATTAACAAAGGCAATGCATAGCCCCAATACACAGGTTATATACAAGAGAACAGGGAAGCTCATACGCATAGGGAAAGATAAATCAGGAAGCATCCATGTTAAAAGAATCATAGGCTGTACCCTTTACAGTGCGTGGCTTATCTTCTTGTCGACAAGCAATGTACAGGCAAGCAGCCAATAATGCATCCTGGTTTCTCCCTCTACTAGACTTTTGATCTTCCACCCTCTTATATATCTCATTAGCCCGGTCCTTCAAATCAATAACAAAAGCATCATTAGGAAAGGAAAATAACAAGAACAATTCCAAAGGCCAAATAACAGATACAGTGGTATCTGGACTGAAGATGAAACTGGAAATTCAAAGGTGTTTACATTTTTTTTCCCAGGGAAAATGATGTTGCAAAATTGGTAGGGAGAAGAGGTCATTTTAGCTTGAAACATCATATAACTATAACTTGCAACATGATGTTAATCACGGTTCTAAAAAGAGAATATTCCACTACAAGTTCAGCCATCAACACTTAACACCTCTGCATCATACAAATATTTAATTTTCTGAAGCTCAATTTAAGAGCACCTTTAGAAAATTGGGCCACTTTAAAAAATTTGAAATGTTAGATTATCTCTTCATCAAATCTGAGGAGCTCTTGAAAATAGAAAAGAAAATGTTTCTTTAATTTAAATTCAACAGCTCGGGTGGATGAATTCTGAATATCCTTATAGATAAGAGAAATTCTACTTACAACCGCCCTTTGAGTAACCGTGCAACCGGCGCCCCTTTTGATGACCCCAGACGTCACGTGAATTCTAAGATACGAAACATGCGAAAAAGAGTTCGTCCCCCAATCAACTCCTTCACGGCTTCTAGTTTTCATATATCAAGCAATCACTGCAAAAAACCAACCTTCTAGTTTTCATCGGCCTCTCTTGGTGCATGGTAGCTCTTCTTTAAGTCGCCTGCCGCATTCTTACTCGACCCAACGCCATGGATCCTACTCGAGCTTTTGTCAAGAACGTGAAGCTAGCGTCTGATAGTCAAGGTTACGTGTAACAAGATACAGTCTTCTTGTTTCCTGAATTATGTAGAATTGAATGTTATTTGCTAATTACTGTTGTTTTGCCTGCATTAAACGTCGGAACAGTTGTGGTTACTCGACCCAATGGAAGACTGGCACTAGGCAGGCTTGGAGCTCTCTATGAGCAGGTATGTTGGGCTTTGTATGAATGCCCTTTCCAAAAGTGAGAACGGATTTTTCAGAGGCTATGCTGTGAATGCGAAGAACAGCTCTCTTTTTTCATTGGAGAGAGTGCGAGGGAGGGAGAGGGGTAGATCTCTCTCTGTTTTCATTCTCAGGCCTCAGAATACCATTAAGGGAAAAAGATGGGGCTGTCTTTCACCAAGCTTTTCAGTTGTCTGTTTGCTAAGAAGGAGATGTGTATACTCATGGTGCGTCTTGATGCTGCTGGTAAGACCACCATTCTTTATAAGCTCAAGCTGGGAGAGATTGTCACCACCATTCCTACCATTGGATTTAATGTGGAGACTGTGGAATATAAGAACATCAGCTTTACTGTCTGGGATGTTGGTGGTCAGGACAAGATCCGTCCTTTGTGGAGAGATTACTTCCAAAACACCCAATGACTTATATTTGTGGTTGATAGCAACGACCAAGACCGTGTAGTTAAAGCTAGGGATGAGCTGCACAGAATGTTAAATGAGGATGAGTTGAGGGATGCAGTGCTGCTAGTGTTTGCAAACAAGCAAGATCTCCCTAATGCCATGAATGCTGCTGAGATAACTGATAAGCTTGGCCTTCACTCCCTTCGTCAATGTCATTGGTATATCCAGAGCACATGTGCCACTTCTGGTGAAGGGCTCTATGAGGGACTTGACTGGCTCTCGAACAATATTGCAAATAAGGCATAGATGGCTTGATTCTGAGTTTTAGGGAAAAGACTCAGCCACGACAACCACCGTTAGCCAACAGCATCGAAGACCCACGTTGATGAAGACTCAGCCGCTGGGGCTCACAGGGAAAAGAAAAAAAAAAAAGAAGAAGAAGAAAGGTCTGAATGTAGAGGAATGGGAGGGAGGAAGAAGAAAGGTAAAAAAAAATTGATTAGAGAGAGGGAACGAAATGGGTTTGAATGTCTGTGGGAAAGAAGAAATGGAACTAAAAAAAAAGGTCTGAATGTAGAGTAATGGGAGGGAGGAAGAATAAAGGTAAAAAAAAATTGATCAAAGAAAGAGAGAGGGAACGAAATGGGTTTGAATGTCTGTGGGGAAGAAGAAATGGAACTTAAAAAAAAAAAAAAAAAAAGGTCTGAATGTAGAGGAATGGGAGGGAGGAAGAAGAAAGGTAAAAAAAAATTGATCACAGAAAGAGAGAGGGAACGAAATGGGTCTAAATGTCTGTGGGGAAGACGAAATGGAACTTAAGAAAAAAAAAAAAGGTCTGAATGTAGAGGAATGGGAGGGATGAAGAAGAAAGGTAAAGAAATGACAGACGTGTCAAAAAAAAAATTGTCGTGAGAAGGGGCGCCGGTTGCACGGTTACGCAAAGCGGCGGTTGTAAGTAGAATTTCTCTATAGATAATGAACAAATATATAAAAAACTGATAAAAAAAATTGATGTCCTAGAATACCCAAATTCAATTTTCTCTTCATTAGTCATGCAAATAAGCAGGCTTGACATTTTTTATTTATAAAAAGCACCTCCATTATGCAATATTTTATGGATCTAGAAAAATGAGTCAACCCAAAATATATATTAATATTACTATTTTTTATTGTATTTCTTACTATACATTATTTTTAGAAATGTCTGTTTTACTTTCAATCAGACGTGTGCTAGTGCTTAAGTGTGCCTGGTGCTTTCACCAATACTGACTCCCAACTATTTTGCAGTTTTCATACTTAACTCCACACAGATACTTTTTAAACAATATATTGTTGATTTTCTTGCATGTGCTAAATCAACATCTCCGCTGATTTTTGTTGCTCATTTTCTAAACTCAAAAATTTTGTCAAAAGCAATTATTCCCCAGCTAATAAATTTCAATATTGCAACTATGATGTTTTAGGTGTTTACTGCTAACACAAGTTTCATGTTACATTCTTTCACATTGGAGGTCAAAAGCATTATAAATCGATCCAATTCTTTAATAGTTATTTTTTATTATAACCGTGCAGCCACGCATTCCTATTGCCTTCAACGTTTGATAAATGAAAAAAGTTTAGATACTTCATCTTCTAGACTTATAACAAAATTAGAGAGCATGCAGACATATTGGTTTGGGTGTGCTAATACTTTATTCACATAAATGAAAAATAATAACAGTAAGTAAATAGCATACCTTTATGGTTGCAACAAGGCCCAATCTGAAACATAATATCACCACATTAGCTTCATATTTCAGGATTCTTTTCATCAGAAAATAGAACTGCTGGCAGAATAACATATTAACGTTTCAATATTTAACATAACCAGAAAATAAGGTAATATGCTAAATTGTCGCTGTATTTTCACAAGATATTTATTGAAAGCAAAAATTACTGCAATATTAAAGAATTTTTTTCCCATATGTAATATAAAACTTAATGAAAATAGAAAGGTGAAACTCAAGTTCACAGAGAATATATGATATGTAAACCAAACTAGAAAAAGTCAACAGATTGAGAAAATCCTTAAAGCTAGGAAAAAAAAAAAAAAAGAGTCAAGAGCAACCATCCAGTGCAAAAATCCAAGATCAGCCTGACTAGCTGGCCAATCAACATTGGCATATCATAAGCAAAGTAGAGGGTTGCTTTATTAGTCCCTTAGCAAGCAGATATCAAGCAGGTTAGTAATATTTTCTATTGCCATTCACATGCTTTCTAGCTGCCAAACATACCCCAAATTCAATTACTTAGAAGATCAACAAGCAACCCATAATTTTTCTATAGTATCAACGAGGAACCCATGTTAACCAAATCGAAACTAACCAGACACCTTACCAACGGGCTTCTAAAAAAAAAAAACACACCGATCAAGTCAATCACAATCACAAAACCTGAAGTCCGATTCCGATTCCTTTCTATTTTGCAATCAATTAGTCGGAATCGAAATTTCTCACTTGCCTCGACGTATTTCCCACAATTTCTTAGCATCCAAACAAGCGCCCATAATGCCAATGCTAAAATGAGGAAAAAAAGGAAAAGAAATTTTGAAAAATTACCTATCAGACATAGTAGCTATGGTCTTGAAGGCGAGGATGAGCCCCCGATCCGGGTTGGAGCCGCGGTTCTGCCATCGGCCGAGCGAGGATGAGAGGAAGTCACCTGTGGCACCGTTGGGCTTGGCTATGACGGTGGAGAGGCCACCGTCGGTCAATAGGGGGTTGGTGGGGCCGCCGACACGGACGGGATCGTTGTCGCCCGATTCGTTGGCAAAAGTCCGCCACTCAGAGGTCTCATCGATGGAGTGTGACTCCAGAACCAGCCCGCACTCGGAGCAAACCGTGTCCCCGGCCGAGTGATCGAAAACCACTTCCGTCTGCCGCTTGCAGTCTGAACAATACGCGTCAGACATGTTTCTTTATTCTTTATTTATTTCAAACAAAACAAATATCGTTGATGTTTCTTGCAGATTTTCCTGTTGGGGGTTTCTGAAGGGTTTCCTCTTCTCCTCTGCGGTGCGAGGACGAAAGCAAGAGGAGAGAAGAACGGGAATGCACGATAAAGGGGAAAGAGAGGGGGTGTAACGGGTGTTATTTCCTCAAGTTTTTATTTTTATAATGAATTAAGTGTTTACACGAATATTACGAGCGTGATATCCTAATGATTTTTCCTGTAAAAAAATCTATTCAACCTCTATTATTCATACTATATTTTATACTCTATCTTTTTTTTAATTTTTTTTATCAAATATATTTTTATATGAATAGTGAATAAAAAATTATAAATAGTTTAAAAAAAATAAATTCAAAAAAATTTTAAAAAAAATATTTAAAAATATGGAGTGTGAAGTGTGAGGAAGATGAATAGAAAAACTTTTTTCCTATAAATCAGCGATAGTTCAAATTATATTTCACATATATATATTTATAGGATACTGAAATATTTTTTAAAGGATATATAGATATTTTTTATATAATTATAAGGTGTGAGATAGTAAATAATAATTGATAATTTTTTTTTTCTATCGTAAAACTAACAGGAGTTGAAGCTTAACTTTAAAAAAAAATATAAATATAAATTTAGATAGTGTTTTCATGATAAAAATGATTTTAGGATCCATGGCGAGTGCCGCATTTGGTCGTTGCATATTCATGACATTAGTTAGTTGCAACATTCTCTACTTGGTTGGGTCTCGAAAGTAAGTAACTTCAGTGTTTGGTTGCACCTAAAATATTTATGTTCAGATCCACAAACAAATCGATGTCTGCTGGTTCTGTTCCATTGATATTGTTCTCACCTTGAACTTGAAGTACTCTTTGCAGCTAGTTTTAAGGTGAAATGTCAGGTCTTGAGTTGGCTGTTGTGAAGAATTTTTGTTTACTTTTATCACAAGTAATACAACTCTCCATTAATCCAACTTGTATTCTGCATCAGCTTCTTTGAATTCCGAATCACTCTCTTTTATTGCTAGTCTTTTAGTTTGGGTATCGGAAATTTCAATCTTTGTCCACGAAACTAAAAACTCAAGAACTTCTCGATACTTGCAAGTAGTATTCATCCTCAAATGGAATTCCCATTTTCAGTACAGGGTCACAAGTTACAACACAACCTATTGCCTGCTGAAACATTAAGTTTTTTCAGTTTCTTGCAAGTAACCACCATCTATCGATACCAATAACCCAAATGCTATTGACCAAAGTCCAACTTGTTTGATTGATAAAGTATAAATATATTTATAGAGTAATGATATACGTATAACTATTTTTATAATATTTTTTATGATTATCAGACTCATCCTCGACTTGTCTCTCACGGTTTCACCTCTTTGAGATCTCTCCTCTCTGAAACTTCTCTTCGAGGTTGAGCTCTCTATCGTTTAACTTCATGGCGAGCTCTCTCGTTCTCCTCTCATCTCTTCCGTTCACCTCTCCTCCTAAGTTTTTGTTATAAATTTGTTATTTTGTTGTGAATTTTGGTTGATTTTGTTTGAATTTGTGATGTGAATTTAGGGATGGATTAGCAACTGGCCGTGGAACCGATCGGTATTGGCCGTAAGAAACCGCCGATTCTCATTGTCCCTACTGGCCAATTTCGGTCGGCACCACCCCCTTAAAAAATATCGGCCGTAAGAAACTGCACCGATAGTGTTAGTTTTCAAGCTTACTAGAGATCACGAGAGATTATAAAATACTCTTATTTATAGTGGATTTGCATCCCAAACGACCCATAGATGTAGACCATGTGCCCAACTATATATATATATGTGTCTTATTCTCTACTTATATTTGCTCTATTTAGCTTATATTTATTACAATGGATAGGGGTGTAAGTTTGGACCAAAAAATCGGAAAACCGGTTCGAACTGGACCAGACCGGACCGGTTGGGCTGGTTTTCTAGTTTTTCGGTCTGAAATCGGTTCTTTACTTGCACAAACCGGTTGAATCCGGTCCGGTTCCGGTTCCATAGTTTTTGAGACCGGACCGGACCGGTTGAAGAAAAAAAATAAAATTATATATATAAGTTTTATACAAAAATAATATTATACAAAATATTTGTTATATATAAGTTTTATATATAATATATAAAAAGAAAGAAAATTACTCAAATATTATTACTAAATTTTGATAAGTACATTGGACATTAGTAGTTATATTAATATAGAGTATAGTTATACTTATATTGATTTAGTTATACTAAATTACTATAACTAATATTAATATATAACTAATACTAATAGTTTAATATAGACTATAGTTATAGTTATACTAATATAGTAATACTAAATCACTATAACTAATACTAATATATAACTAATACTAATATAGTACTTGGCTTTAGTAAATCATATTTTTTTAAGTAAAATAGATTTTTTTTTAATAAAAGTATAAAAAAGATTTTTTTAATTTTTTTTTTTATAAACAGATTTTTAATGATAAATTGTCAAATTTACATTTAAAAAAAAATTAAAAACCGGATCGGACCAGATCGGAAACCGGTAAAACCGGAAGTACCTGTTTAGAAGGGTAACCGGTGCGTAATCGGTTTTAAAAAATACAAAACTGGTACATATCGGTTCAGTCTTAAATTTTATCTAAAACAGAACCGGTTACACCCCTAACGATAGATGTACGTATAAGTATCGTTTCACTACTCCATACTGTCATTGTGGGCCCCAAACCACTCCAATTGAGACCTAAATCGCCACAACGTGGATCTATGATGACTAATTCTCCTCTTTCAACCTGTTCTTACAAAACATTCATCAACTACTTGTATGAGTCATTTTACATAAATATTTTTTATTTAAAATATAATTATATAAAGAATAATAAAAATAGTTGTGTGCGTATCATTTTCTATATTTATATAATCAATCTCGTGCTTAAGCGCATCAATGCGTCAATCATTACCTCATCTATGTGGGGGAACGTGGACAATCATTTATAAAATGTGCTTATTTTTTAGAAATAATATATATTTGCGTGCATGACTTCAAAATCATGAACATATATATAGAGAATGAAATTTAAGAAAATTTATTCTATTATTAGTTGGTGTGTAAATATATTATCTACATAATTTAAATGATAAAATTTAATTTATAAAATTTATCTTATAAATTAAATTATGTCATATAATATAAAGCCAACAAAATTGTTTAAAGAAATTATGATATATAGGTATTAGTATTAATTAAAGTTAGATGCACGAAAAATCTTAAGGCATTAATGCAAGTTTCTGGTTACTAAAGGCAGTCGTAAGAGCATTAGCATTGCTTGTTGTAAAGTTTGGCTAATAAGTAATATGCCACTTTTTTTGACTCTTGGTTGTCCAATCAAAATTTGAATTCTATATTGAATTAACCATCTCATTTAGGGATGGCTAGTAGGGCACTGCATTATGCCATTAAGTCCATTCGCTCTATTGCTTGACTCTGCATGGGTAAGCTGAGGGCACCCACCCGCACACGATCGGTGTGGGCAAATGGCCTAGGGGGCTAATTTGCCCCCAGCATCTGAATACGAGGCAGCCACCCGTTTGGGGGTGTAGACAGCACCCCCTAATCTCACTCTCTATAATAATAAAATATTATTATTATTATATTATATTATTTTTTTTAACTTCATTTTAATGCATATCTTCGTATTTGGTTTTTTAAATATTTGTTTATATCATTTTCATGATTTCCAACAACCTATACACCAAATACATAAAACCAGTCCAGCAACTAATTAACTTCATCGTAATTCCCAAAGTATCAAAATTTGTACCAAATCAAAATATGTAATAACTATGTCCACCACAATGTACAAAAATCGTTTATGTGAGCAGAAGAGAGAAAAAACAATTATATATTTGCCAAAAGCTACAGGGTCTAACATATATAATGGTACTGTAGTTAGAGTCCAAATTCAGTATTATATGCCTACTTCAACGCAGGTGCATCTTGTATCAAATTAACCATATTATGATTGGCTAGATGAGATGACTATATCAATGTCAGTGCTCTGAAGATAAATATCGTTTCTTGCGTTGGAATGCCGACCCAACTTCAATATATTTATAAGAGTAATAATATTACATATAGTTATAGATCCTGCAAATATCACACATTCATTTTTAAAAAAAATATGGTTTATCATAAAAAAATAATTTTTCATATATATCTTATATTTACTTCTTTTTTTTTAAAAAAAAATATGCAACCAGTGTGGACCTACATATGCCTTGCCCCCCCCAAAATTTTTTCAAAATTTTAAATAACCCCTAAGTTTTATTTATAATTTCATATATATAGAAATTAGCCCCCCAAAAAAATTTATAATTTTCTTATTCTCATATACTTTCTAAAATTTTGTAAAATTTCAATATGCATAGAAATGTTTTTCTACAACTTTTTTCCTATAACCCTTAGATTTTGTATAATTTCTATATATTATCTATTTTCAAGGATGTGGCCACACTAAAATTAAATTAAAACTATGATTAGGAGAAATAATAAACTATTAACATTGACCTCCAAAGTTTTTTATTATACAATATTAAGTTTCTTAATATAGAATCCAAAGTGAAAATATCAGAAAAACCATTTAAGCTTGATGCTTTATATGAGAAATAAAAGAGATGATTTATACTTTAAACTTCATTGAGTAAGGAAAAGTTTATTTAAGGTCTCAGTTGTAGTATTTTATGCTTAATGTGACACTAAAATAAATAGATTTTACATGAAATTTGATAAGCTAGTTTAGATATTAGAATGAAAGATGTCATTCTAAAAGATCACTTGATAGTTTATAAGAAAAAAATAATTTTTAAATATTTCATATTTGTAAAAATAATGGATGAATATTATTTTATGAAATATTATCGTAAAAAATCTGAAATAGACATTAAGTTGTGTTTTAAAATTTTTATTTCTACGTTATTTGGCAAATTATCGAGATTTAATTTTATAAGCTTTATAATTTTGTAATATTTTTTCATTTTACATAAGTATATCGTGCGATTGAAAAGTTAGCCCTCCAAATAAAAATTGCTGATTCCGTCACAATATACAACACTTATACACTCTATAATTATAAATATATTCTCTCTATTTATAACTCACCATGCAATATGCATGATGCGTCATGATCCAAAGAGTAATCTTTTTCCTAGTTACTCGAGCACTAGGTAATCTCTGCACGTCAGATTTTTTTTTCAACTTTTAATCTAGTTTATTATTATTGTCCTTGGGCCGGGCAATATTCTCGTCCCAAGACTATTCAATCGAGATTAATATACTCAAATGACGTCTGATCATATAAATTATACAATAACTGATAACTTATTGAATACATCCTCAATAATGTCTATAAATTTATATTTCGGTTGATTGACTTGTCTAAGGACCTCCATTGTTAATGTAGAAATTTGTTAAATCAGTTTGCATTTAGATGTTGAACTGAATTGAGATAAATTGAATTTTTTATGAATAGTAGTAAGTTGAAATAGTGAATTGAATTTTGGAAATCTGCCTAATATGAGTTTAGATGTGTTCGAATGTTAAGATGAATTTAGATGTATTTATAGAAAGTTAAAAAAGTTATGAATCTTACGTGTAAAGAGGTATTAAGTTAAAAAAAATTATGGGTTCCACGTGTAAAATAGTCTTGAGTTAAGTTATATTTAGCGATTTGAGAGTTGTGTATTTGAATGTTAGATTAAATTTAATTTTGAACTCAATTAAGATGAACTCAACTGTTTCCATGCTCCAAACGTAGCATTAGAGTCCTGCGACTATCAAGTTAGGGTGCGTTTGGATGTTGAGATGAGTTGGGTTGAGTTGAGTTGAGATGATAAAATATTGTTAGAATATTATTTTTAAATATTAAAGTTGTTTTGGGATTTGAAAAAGTTGAATTATTTATTATATTTTGTATTGGGATTTGAAAAAATTATAATGATGAATTGAGATGAGTTGGAATGAATTTGACAACCAAACGAACCCTTAGTGTGTCGTTGTCGTTGAACTAATTGATACTAATTATATTACAGTTGCTGCCGTTGTTGTATAGCCAAATTTGACTAGTTTATTATTCTGACCATATGTTTGCTGATAAGCTTCATCCACTCTCTTGATTAATTAATTTTCTTTGAAAAACAAAGAATTATTTAGTCCATCAAATACGAACTGTTCCTGTTCCCAACACTAGTGGCTGCACGTGCATCAATTAACCTTGCATATGTGACTTACTCACTCTAACAATATCACTCCAAGCGGCTGATACCAGGAGCTAGCATTTTCTGCCCCTTTGATATTTATCAAACGGTTTGAAAACATTTTGCCCTCAATTAATTAAGTTGCAACTTGATCATGATTAAGGTCCTTCTAAACTGTAGTGTGTATATATATATATATACACACACAGTGAGGTAGCAGTCAAGAAATTTAAAAAGAAATTATGCGTGACATGTGAAGTCAAGAGCCTCCCTCAGATGCCCTAATAATTTGAAAAAGAAAAAAAGAAGAAAGAAATAGAAAAAGAGCCTCCCTCAGATAGGTGAATTGTGAGTAGCTCCGAAAGAGTGTTTTAAAGAGGCGCCTGGGATGAAACCACTGCCTATCCTGTAATTGGCCTGTGTGCTTTGTTCCCAACAATGCACACGTATTTTTAATTCCTCGATCAATGGCTGAATCGGGCACCTCCTTTGAGGCTTCGACAGCTACAGTTCTCTCCCCAACGTCTCTTTCTCTCTGACGTGAAAAGCAGCAACCCCCATTAAAACAACCTATCACCAGGCTCAAGCACTGCGCAGAACAGCAGCAATGCTTGCCACTCTCTCTTCTCATAAATTCATAATCTTCTGTCGCTTCTTTTCCCCCGCTTCTCTGTCTCTCTCTAGAAAATACAGAGGAAACCCAGAACCCACCCTTCTAGAATAAGAATTAACAACTATAAATATCCCCTCCCATTTTTTCATCTCTCCCCATCTCCCTCTCTCTTCGGTACAAAACCTCCACAGCAAAGAAATCTATGTTTCTCTCGTTGGGTCGACATCAGAACCCAGTTCAAAAGGTCGAATATCACATGCAGCGAGAGAAGTGATCAAGAAAAGAAAGAAAGGAAGGAAAATAGTACTAAAGTCAAAGGCTATAGGAAATGGTGCAATATCATCTTCATCATCACCAGTGGAGAAAAGAGGATAAACATATTGAAGAAGACGAGGAGTCTCAAGCCCTTATCATGCAGTGTGGAAGCACCGGTTGTTACTACAAGCGAACCGCGCCCAAACTTCTAACCCTCCTATATCTCTCTATTCTTTCTTTTTGCTTAACACTAGCCCCAAACCTCATCGGATGTGGCTCTTTTTCTCTCATCAGTAAGCCTTTCTCTCTCATGGGTTTCGTATCGTCCTTGATCATTCGGTTTGTTTTGCTCGAGTCCTGATGTGTCTTTTGGGTTTCTACAGATTCATTTGCCGATACGAGGATAAATACTCCTATGTGTTCTTCAATCTCAAATGGTTAGTACTCTCTCTCTCTCGTTCCTATTTGTTTCTTCAATCTTTTTTACTTTCCCCGTGAAGTTTAACACAACATACTTGAAAAAGGGTTGACCCTGTGATAACGAAAATCTTTCTTTCTCTATACTTGAAAAAGGCGCTCTGAGCATTAGTTAGTTTAATTTTTAAAACGATATTTACCCAATAATAGGAGTGCCAGCCAGCCCTCAGCAACAGAGCAGGTGTTGATTTATTTACGTACTTCTGGTCTGAGTTTGACGAAACAATAGAAACATTGGAATATTATTAAAATAAAAATTTCCTTGCTTGATTGTTACGGTTCCCTCATGGCTCATGCTTTAATCAATTCAACTTTTTTTTGTTGTTGCGGAATATGAATGCAGGAACTCTATGTTGTGATAGAAGCAGTATTCGTTCTGACATATGCATCATGAAAGGGGATGTAAGAACACACCCTGCTTCCTCTTCAGTCTTCCTTTATTTCTCAAGAGAGACAAATGGTCTCGTTAATTATGGTAAAGAAGAGGGAGATGAGGAACTCCGACACGAAAAAATCAGACCCTATACACGGAAATGGGAAACAAGTGTCATGGACGCCATCGGTGAATTAGGACTTATTGCAAAGAGAGTGAATTCTGGTATAATCAGACATCATTGTGATGCTTGGCATGATGTTCCGGCTGTGTTCTTCTCGACTGGAGGATATACAGGTAATGTTTATCATGAATTTAATGATGGGATTCTGCCATTGTACATTACTTCACAGCATTTCAACAGGAAGGTTGTGTTTGCCATCACTGAATATCATAAGTGGTGGATTCTAAAGTACGGGGATGTGCTTTCTCAACTCTCTGATTATCCAGCAATAGATTTTAATGGTGACAAGAGATCTCATTGCTTCCCAGAAGCCATTGTTGGTCTGAGAATCCATGACGAGCTTACCGTGGATTCTTCGTTGATGGAGGGCAATAAGAGCATTACTGATTTTCGAAATCTTTTAGACCAAGCTTACTGGCCTCGAATCAGGGGTTTGATCCAAGATGAGGAACGAGAAGCGCAAGAGAAACTCAAACGCAAACTTTCTTTGTTCCCCACATCATCAGAAACCTCGATAAAAATGGAAAAGGAAGTGCAAGAGGATCGATCAGAGAAGCCGAAACTACTGATTTTGTCACGGAATGGGTCCAGAGCGATAATCAATGAGAATTTGTTGGTGGAAATGGCGGAGGAAATCGGGTTTGGAGTCTCAGTTTTGAGGCCTGACCCAACAACAGAACTGGCAAGGATTTATAGGACTCTGAATTCAAGCCATGTCATGGTTGGTGTGCATGGGGCAGCCATGACACATTTTCTCTTCATGAGACCTGGTTCTGTGTTGATTCAAGTTATTCCCCTTGGAACTGTTTGGGCAGCAGAGACATATTTTGGGGAGCCTGCAAGGAAGTTTGGATTGAAGTATATTGGCTACGAAATAGTTCCTAAAGAGAGCTCACTGTATGATAAATACGAAGAAAATGATCCGGTTCTTAGAGACCCAAACAGCGTGAATAAAAAGGGTTGGCAGTATACAAAGAACATCTATCTTGAAGGCCAAAATGTACGACTAGAGTTGAGTAGATTTAGGAAACGGTTGGTTTTGGCTTATTACTACAACATTGCTAAAATGAATGGTCGTGTTCATCTCCAATCACAGTAGTTTCCTAATTTCTTTTTTTTTTTGCCCTCGTATTTGGCTATGTTGTCTTTGTTGAATAATGCACTCTAGCTTTTGTATAGATATAAGTGAAATATTGTGAATATCAAGCAGCATAAAATGAGCTTCTTTCTGGTAAAATAGTAGCCAGTTAGAGCATTAGCATTGGACTCATCAAATGAGTCCAATAGCTAAAATTTGATGAATCTCACTTAAAAAGGTTGGCATTGGATTCATCTTTCACTAGTTTGTCAAGCTATGAGCTACAGTTCATCCTCGTTCATCTCCAAATTTGAAGAGAGACGGTTGAACATCCATCCTATTATTTTATTACCAAATTGATCGGTTTCGCACGCAAACCTGTTTCTTTTCTTTCTCTTTCTCTTTCTCTTCCTTCTTTGCTTTCTTCCTCACTCCCAAATCCCGAAAGCCCTACCATTCTTCCTCTCCTTCGTTTCCACTCCTGTTTTTCGCCAAGCTATACGAATCCTTGCCGTGAGAGTGAGCAGTTCATCTTCTCTCTTTTTTTTCGCCAGGCTATCCATTCCCTTTTGTCGCGAGAGTCACCAGTTCATCTCCATCACCTCCAGGCAAGCCTTGTTTCGACTTCACCACAGACTCTCCCTTTGTGTTTTATTTGTAAACTTATCTCTCTGTGTTTGTGCGGGTCTGTGTTGATTGCATACGTTTAGGCATGTATGTATGTAGGGTTTCCGTTTTGCTGCTTTCCTGACTTATTTAGGTACCCATGAATTATGGTGGCTTTGGAAATGTCTAGAATTTCTTTAGTTTGGATAACTAGGGAATTAAACATTTTTTTTTCTGTACTTAAATTGAAGTTTCGGATTCAGCAATAATCGAATTGATATGAGGAAGGTTTGTTTGATGATGGCGTTTGCCTTTAAGCTCTAGGGATCATCACTTCATCTATCATCCTTGTTTGGTGTTTGAATATTGCCGATGATGACATTCTATACCATAAAACCATCTTTCGAGACTGAATGGCTTGTAAAAAGGCTTTGCTGTCATTTTACAATTCTGAGGCATTATTTGAAATGGAAAAATGCTGTCTTTTATCAGGTGTTTTTTTATACCGTTATTGGTTATTGTTTTGCACTTGATTTATTTCGATTGGAATGGGGTTGAAAGAAATCGTCTTGATGGTGTTGTGTTTTGAGTTCTAGTTCGGATTCGATCCAACTTCAAGGTGGTGTCTTTTTAAAAAGTAGAGTTTTGAAAGTTCAGCCATGGTTTCTATTCAATAAATGATATGAATTTAGTTTTTAATTGTAAGTAATCCGAAGTGATTTCTTAAACTTTTGTCATTTTAAGATTAATGGCAGGATCCTGCCTTGTTTGGTTAATCTGGTACATATTTTCTCCAAAATAAACTGTACAATTGGCAGTAGATAGGTTCGAGTCTGGTAGATATGCTGGTAATTGTAATGTTAACTCTGTTTCAAGCCTATGCATTTTTCTTTGGATCCAGTGGTGTACTTAGAGCCCCTTCGGTAATGTTTTCTTAGCAACTCATCACCAATTGGGTCATGATTTTGAGGAGTATCATGAAGTGGCTGTCAAGGTGTTGCATCCATTAAAGGAGGGCTATACTCAAAAGTTTCAGGACAAGTTTAAGGAGTTATTTTTTTAGTGCCAAGCATGACTAGGTGTTTGTTTGTTGCATGGTATATCAATAGTTAAAGGAAAGGTGACTTCCTTTGTTGTAATCTGAATTGTTAATATTAAGTTTGAGATGCTTGTGTGATGGCAGCAAGTTAATGTTAAAGTGAATGTTAGATTAAAGTGAATATTAAGTTTGTGATGCTTGTGTGATGGCAGCAAGTGAATGGCTGCAAGTTAATGTGGTTGTGAATGTTAGATTAAAGTGAATGTTAAATTTGTGATGCTTGTGTAATGACTGCAAGTTAATGTTAAAGTGAATGTTAGATTAAAGTGACTGTTAATTCTTGAGTTGATTCTTGAGCTTGATTAAAGTGATGGAGCAGGTTAGATTGTGTGATTTTTAAGTTGCCGATTAAAATGTTTTGGATAAATATTTTGTGTTGATTCTGTGAATGTTAAATAGTGAATGAATCTGAGTTGAACATATTTAATGCATTTGAGTTGATTCTTGATTCTAATGTTAAAGTGATGGCAGCAAGTTTTGGATTCCAAGTTGATTACGTGATGGCAGAAGGGGAGTTGATTCTTGAGCTTTTTTTGTGAATGAATGTGTAAACTGGCAGCTTCTGATATAGAAGGAGTATTTTATAGGTGTCTTATGATTTAATTAATTAAGTTTTAATTGCATATAGTTAGTGTAATTGCAAGATATGAAAGAAAAAATTAAAAATATTATTATTAAAAAAATAATTTTATATTATTATTTTGATGAATCCAATAGTTAATCCAATATGGGGTTATGAATGTGAATATTTTACATTTATAAAAAATATGTACTTTTCATCAAATTTTAAAGATGAATTTGATGAATCCAATACTAGTGCTCTTAGGAAGCTTAAACAACAGTTCCCTTTTTACTTTCCTCGTACAAGTTTGGATTGCTTCAATGTACTGAACGCGAGCAGAATTTCGCCGCCAATATTGGATTGATTACACCTTGATTAGTGGAAACCTTGTTTGCTGTTTTTTTATGAGAAAAGCTACATACAACCGGCCTTGCGCAACCCCCGCGTAACCGGACCCACCATCTATAAAAAAAAATTATTTTTTCTACTTCTCTTCCCTCCGACAACAATAAAAAAATAAAAATAAAAAAATAACTAAATACAACTTTCTCTTCCGGTTCCTCGTTCTCGTTCAAACCATGAGAGGAAGACATGGTGAAAGCGATAGAGGCTTGCCGTGAGGGGTAGAGGTCGTGCACGGTGGTGCAACCATGGATGGAGGATCTGAGCACGGCGTCAGTAGTGTTCAGAAGATCGAACTGTGTCTCGAGCCCTCATCTATCAACTGCGAATGGCTGAGCGTGGGGACTCTTGGAGCAACGGCTGGTGGTTCGAGATAGTGGTCGCGGTGACTGGGTGGTTGCTCAAGTGTGGCAAGGGCTGCACCGTGCGACGCTTGTGGTGGCTGGGTAGCTTGCGGTGGGTTCGCTTGACACAAGGAGTTGCAGTTTAAGGTGGAACTGGTGGTGGGTTGCTCTGTTTTTGGCATAGCAAAACAGAGGAAGTTGCTGGGCGATTGCGACTCAGTGGTTGGGCTGTTTTCATGGTATTTCTGACGTGAAGCAGTGCCTTGCGAGGTGGTTGAGTAGAGGAGGAAAGTTCTTGTCTGGTTCGCGGAGGAGGGATAGACGCGCGACAGCATTGATTCCTTTTTGGCGTAATCTTGACTGGTTCAGCGAAAGCTGAAGAGTGCGTGGGACAGGTTTCCGTTGAGGACACAGAGGTGCTAGGCCGTGGGGGCTGACCCGTGGTGGTTGGATGGTGGAGTTTCCAGGTGCCTAGCGACTTGGTGCGGAGAAGATAGATAAATAGAGAGAGAGTTTGAGAGGATGGAATGGTGGTGCTGCCGTGTGTGGAGTAGTGTAGTGTTTGGCAGTGGCGATTCAAACGATGGTGGTGGAGGTTAACACCAAGAGGACGTGCGGTCCTTTGAGTAGTTCTCGGCTTCATGTGGATGCAGGTGCACGGTTGTGGAGTTGGGTGCACTGCATGGGGCTGCTCACAGCTTTGGTGGCAGAGTGGAGTTGTGCTGTGCAGAGGTGAACGGGTTGGGAGCGTTGGGCTTACAGAGGAGCTGACTTGGGAATGAATTCCTTTTTTGTATGTTTCGTATTTTAGAATTCATATGAGTCTGTTTGACGGTAAAAAAAAATTTCACATCAAAAGAAGTGCCGGTTGCATAAGGTTGCGCAAGGCCGGTTGTATGTAGCTTTTCTCTTTTTTTATTCCCCGACATCGGGCCTCTCAGGTCTCCGAAGCCGAAGTACAAAGTGATAGAAAAAAACAAAAAACAGAAAAAGAAGATGGAGGAATGAGGAGGGAGAGAGATAGATTTTACTATTAAATATAAGACAGATTCCTATTTATACTATTTATGAAGAAATTATATTGGAATGAGAGAAAGATTAAAATAAATATCTTAATCGTTACAAAAATTAAATTAAAATAATATCAAATTAAATTCATTTTATTTGCAAGATAAAGTGGAAAATTTTGAAATATTGAATTTGAAAACTAAGTAAAGCTTTCATAATTCATATTCGTTGATTGTTGATGAGATGGTGAAAGTGGTGTACATGTTGGTGGTGATGTGACTGTAACATCATATTTGAAGATATGGCCAATAATGAGTTGATAATGGATTAAAGCCAACAAATAATTTAACAATAGTCCGAAAGATTGAACTGACAATAAGCTAGCCTCGGTAAACTATAGACCTAAATCAAAATGCCAAAAACGTTGGGTTTGTTTGTGTGGATCCTAATTCTGTTTGTGTATAGCCCGATTTGATGACTCAACTCGATAATGATTTGTTGTAGGTTTTTTGTGAATTTTCAATGAGGCTTAGGTCGATAAATTTTTTATCAGTTTTGGCTCTTGGTTCGACTTGACCCATTGACTAGGGTTTACTAATCCAACTTAACCCGTTAACTAGGGTTTATTAATCCAACCCAACCTGTCAACTGGGGTGTATATCCGCATTGTATCTTTGATTCTCGTCTAAATAAAATTATATACAGTTTCGTAGATATAGGTACGTTGCTGAATCATGTAACCTTGTGTTGTGTGTGATTTATTCTTTCTTTTTATTTTAGTTTTTCTCTTATCATTCCTAACAAAAAATGGGTATGAGACTTTAAACAATATTCATAATAGACCAAAATCTAAAAAAAAAAAAATAACTTATTGCTAATAATAATATTCCAAATGCATGAATTTGAGATGTAACATAGTTGAATGACGATGAAAATTTTGTGAAAAGTAAAGCTAGTAGAAAAATTTTAAAAAAATAATCCACATCATCAAGTTTGACATTAGCCAACGACTATGATAGAAAATATAAAAGATAATAAAAAATGAGATAGAGTTAGACAAAAAGATGGAGATAAACTTTGATGGCTATATCTATTTTATTTTCAGTATCATTGAATACAAAATATTCTCTAAAAAAATTATATAGATACAAAGATAAATTAAATATCTTAATTAATTATTATGAAAATAACAAATCAAGCTTGACTTGACTTCATATCCCACAAAGTCGTAAAGTAGACGTGATTTCCTTTTCGTAGCATGCTGCATGCAACATCTGCGTTCGGAACTTTGCCATAGCGTATGGGTAATGGGATGGTATCTTTCTGGAACTAGATTCCCGCGTACAGTTCATGCCTTACAAAGATTTTTTTTAGATGTATACTTTTGTCTTCACTTTCCAAACTATATCCTACAATTTTTATTTTTATTAGACATCTTAAGAGGATCAGAGCATCCTCATCTGGTTTCTTAAATTTTAACTAAAAAGGGTATTCTTTATAATTTTATCCTAAATTTTACTCATTTTCAAAAAATATTTTACATCTCATTTTCTATCATTTTTATATTTTATTAAAATAATATTCTTCTATTATTTTTTTATTAATTTTTTCTCTCACTTCTATTTACAAACTTAACTATTCAATATTTTTTCTTATGTTTTAAACTATTACTCTAGTGCATATTTTAAACAAAAATTTAAATTATTTTTTTGCAGGTATGATAATATTTTTAAAATTAAATTTTTTTATATTTTAGTAATTATTTAAATTATTTTAAAATTATTATTTAAAACTATAATAACTATGAGTATGAGAGAAAGTGTAAATGATTGAAAGAATAATTTATTTTATTTATTAGAATATAATATTAATAAAAAATAATTTAAGGAATAAATAATGATTCCCTATATTTAAAAAACTACTGTTCTTCTTTTAAATCAAAACCCTAAAATAGAGAATGGGATGAGAGGAGATTTTTCAACTCTTCTTTAATTTTTTTTTCATAATTTGGGAATAACAATGAAATAGGACACCGGATGAGAATGCGCTACAGTAGCTTAACCATTATTTAGTCAAATTTTAACTAGTAAATTCACTTTTTCTAATTTAGTTAACTACTTTTCAACCACACCGAATGATAAATTCTCTAAATCAATCACTAATATATTAAAATATTAATTTTAAATCTTTCATTAATTTTAATTCTAATAATAATTGGAACATAATAAATAAAAAAATATTTACAAAGATTCCTATATTTTGTCGTTGCAAAGTATATAAACATTTATAGAACAAAAAATAAAATAATTTCAAAAGTATATATAAGTCAATTACTATATTTTTTGTTTTACCTTTTTGGGTACACAATTATTCTATTAAAAAAGATAAACAAAATCTTTGGTTTGATTGGCTTCCTTACGCGACTTTACTGGTCATTATATTCCATTAATTAAAGAATTATTCAATGACTCCCAGAGTCTTTTAGAAGTGTGCGAGTCTTTGAAGAATATTTTATGGTGAATAAATGATTTGGCTAACAATTCGTGTTGGCTAGTCAAAATAACTGCAGATATGTTGAGTTTGATCTTTGACGTGGATGCATTTCAAGCAAGCTAGTTATTAAATTTTAACTATGCCTAGCCCGCTATTAATGCTTGTTGTTTTAATTGAATAAGCTTGGAGTTCTTGTCTATAGAGGGGGGCCAAATATAAGCAGTTTACATAGACCCGGGTTAATAGCACATGGTCAAACTTGCAATTTTCTTTTGCATATCTTTTTATGATAGTGAATTTCGTGCTATTTTATAATACTCATATAAGCATTACTATGTGCTCTATTTGTTTCAAAATGAGAACCTTGCACAGCAGTGAAAAAAGATGTCTGGAGATCCGTGAGGCCTATTGAAATGAAACTTTAACGCTTAAATAAGTAGGCGGGATACCGTGAAGGAAAACTCTAAGCTCAATCAGGGGAGCTCAATTTATGTCTAACGCAAAATTTAAGTGAATCTTTCATAATTATAATATAATAAAATATAAATTATTATATAAAATATTTTTAAACTTTTTAATAAAATAAGATTTTATTTAAAATCTTTAAATACGATTTTTGTAAATTTATATTTACAACAACAATTTAAAATAAAGCCTCAATATAAATTTTGTGTCTCAATTTAGTAAGATCATAAAAAAATATTTAAAATATAAATAATTTATTGTATTACTTATAAAAAAATTATTGTATTAAATATTAAATTTAATATTATAAGGCCTTGCACACATTGAAAACTATAAAAATTATTTAAAATTTTATTTAATGAAATAATTTTTATCTTTTTTTTAAAATTTAATTAAAAAAACACACCTCACTTTTATTTTTGAAACCTTACAAAGAGTGGTGCCTTAGACAATGACCTAAATGCCTTACCATTGAGCCGGCCCTGAACTCAATCCATTTGCAGACACCTTGTAGACGAACCATGCCAGCTCAAAAATGAAACAGGCATATCAATGGAACGATGCGTTTCTGGGAGAGTAGGAAATCTTCCATCGACTGAAATCACTCAGAAGGAATTATTGATGTTAGTAAAACGAAGACTGCTTTTGAATCTTTAAAATACAAAAGGAAATTTTTTTATCAACGCCTGCTTATCGGCCGTGATCTGTGGCAAACAGAATCATGGTCATCGGCGGTGGTGCCTGGTGGTGGTCTTTGCGAAAGGTTTGTTAGGAGAACAAGCTTGTTCTAACGACCCAACTCCCAGGTCCCTCTCACATGTGTCGAGAGTTGGGTGATGTCCATCTCATAGGTGGCGTTACCTATGAAGCTTTCGTCTCTACTACTCCACTCGGCAGTGACATGCTCCTCCCTGACAACCTGTTTTCTCTCGAGGAAGATGTTCTAGTCCTTGTCTTGTACTGTGGTGGTTGCAGTATCGCTGTAGGACTCAACGCAACTGTCGAGTCTGTCCACCACCTTGTCCTGTGTCTACGTGGCATGGTCGACCTCGGAGGTCAGATTGGAGCATGGCACCAAAGTGTCCATGGTCATGTGGCTGAGGGTGTAGCAGCAATAACTTTGCGGTGGATCGAGTCTTGGCTATAGCTATGTAAAGGGGAGGATTCTTTGGGATTGGGTGGTGATCGAGCTAATGGCTTGGTTGACAATGGACTCGAAGGTCCCACTAGCGCATGGATTTTCCCAGGTGGTGTACTTGGAATTGGAAGTGGGGTTTGCGTTGAAGGGTTAGGATTATCATCGAAATCTCAACTAGGAACACACCGGCTCATTTTTCGGGGAGAGAATGAGATTAGTAGTGGTTGCGGGCCGTAGTAATGGATATGTTAGTGTAGGAAGAGGAAAGGGAATTTCTTACTTTTGCTTTTAAATTAACCAAGTTTCATGCGTTTGAAATAGAGAGAGATTCTAGTACACATATACGGAATACAAAAAATCTATGCTCATGTCTTCTTTCTTCTTCGTGAAGGATTTGACAGAGGTGGGCCGACCTTCAGGATCTGACATGAAGAACAAACGCTAAAGTAGAGAAATAGAGGAACATGCGATTGGATTTGGATTTGCACACTAAAAAAAGAAACAGAACCTCATCTTCTTTCTTCTTTTATTTTTTTATTCATAAAATAAATGATGACGTCAACTTCGTGTGCAAAAGTGCCTGTACGTGACGGTATCCGTACGTGAATCACTCACATTTTTTGGTCTTAAATATTCTGAATTTTGAGTTTAGGGTTTAAACATTTTTATGGGGATGGGTTCGAAATCGTATTCCGATTGCCCAAAATATCTTTTATGGGCTTTGATAGGGTCCAGTTTTAAACATATCATATTAATCACGTATTAAAAACAACAAAATTTTTATATCCAGATATTTTTATATATTTTTTATATATTTTATTAATGTGATTGACTGTATTATTTTTTAAAAAATATAAAATAAATATTTTGACCAATCACATCTGTGTAAGTCACAAAAAATATATAAAAATAATTGTACGTAGTAAAACTCTACAAAGAAAACCATTTGATTGATTTGATGTTATTGAGACGTGTTTGGTACTCTAGCTTTCAAGGATGTTTTGAGTGTGGATGTGGACGTATGGAAGCATATATCTGTTTCTGATTGCCTTGGAGTGGATTTAAGAATCTCCACCAAGCAAGTTTTAAGATGGGGTTAGAATTTGGAACCCATCTTTGACCAAATTAAGTTATTTAATAAAGTGATGACGGCTGCAATTTTTTAGACTTGGGGCTGTTCAAGGCACCTACACGGCTACACCGCCACCATTACGCTTCCTTGCAAAATCACGCTCTCTCCCACACGCCCCCAGATAGGTGTCGACTTTCCTCTACCTAAACAACGCGCTGGCTTGCTTAATTAACAAATGTTAAACAGAACCGAATTTTGCATCAAAAGCGATTTGGAGGGTTGTATCGATTTTCTTTTATTTTTATTTCAACGCACACGGCATATTGATACGAATGTAATGTGTCACAAGTCAGTAACCACTCGTGCTTCGATGTTATTTTGACTTGGGAAGTGCCTAAATGAACATAAACATCTTATAAACTGAACAATGGAGGAGAGAGTCTCCCATTTTCCAGCTTTGAAACAGCGTATAAACTAATAGGATTCGTACTGTATACTTTTCTATGTGACAAATAACAACATATATAGAAGATCCAAACGTGTTTTTTAAGAGACGCGTGGGATGCCAATCACCCTGTTGGACCATGTTACCAACTTGAAGAAGGCAAAGAGCCAGCCAGCAACGAAGGAAATCAATTCAAAGCCTGAATAAGTGCACCTTTGACGGCGCCTCTATCCCAGAAACAACCTATCCCAAACCACAACCCACACACAAAACACCCTCTCTTCTCATAATCTCTCTCTCTCTCTCTCTGAAACAGAGAAGTCCCAGAAACAACCTGCTGGGGAAAAAAAAATTAGCACACACCCGATTCGATATCTTTCCTCTCTTTCCATCTCTCTTCTTCTACGTTTCAGTTCAAATACATCTACAGCCTGAAATCTTTATCTTGTTCGGTTCACTTCATCAACCTGTTCAAAACGTCGATCACACACTGCAAAAGAGAAGAAAGAAAGGTAAATAGTAATATAAACCATATCAATAAAAACAAGAGCTTTACACAGGACATGGTGCGCTATCATCGTCTTCATCACCAGTGGAGAAAAGGCGATAAACATATGGAAGAAGATGAGGAGTCTCAAGCCCTTATCATGGACTGCGGAACTGCTGGTTGTTACTTCAAGAGAACCAGGCCCAAGCTTTTATCTCTCCTGCTGCTCTCTCTTCTCTCATGTAGCTTTCTATTAGCTCCTCACCTCTTTAACTCAGGATCGACTCTCTCCCTCTTCGGTAAACTTTTCTCTCTCATGAGTTTCACTTATTCTCAAACCGCCTTGTTTCCTATGTTTTTTTCTTGAATCCTGATTTTGTGTTTTTGGTTTTGACAGATTCATCTCGGGTAGAAAAGGAAGGCCATGTTACTCATATGGATGCAAATACTCCCATGTGTTCATCAATCTCAAACGGTTAATACTCTTCTCTCTCTGTTTTCGTCGGAAGAATAAAATAATTAATCTCGAATTGTTAAGAGCAGGTTTGGATTGAGAGATGAGATAATCTTAATACTATTCACAAATTTAAACTCACAAATCTCACTACTATTCACAAACCATCCCAACTAATCTCCTCTCATCTTAACTCACAAAATAATTGTTAAGTGTTTAAGGTTGTTGATTTTACTTTTCATGTTTACGTAGTAAATAAAAGTGGAACCCCCCACACCGAGCTCACCTTCAAACCTCAGCGAAAAAGCAGTCTTTTTAAGCCTGACGAAATAACAGAATCATGAATTATCACGGTGGAGATGTATAGTTGATTGCTACCGCTCCCTCCTACTCGATGATTTAGAGAACAGTAACGATCAAATCATTAAAAATCATATGGATTTGAATTATTTATCTATTTTTTGGGTGATTAAATGCAGGGACTATATGTTGTGATAGAAGCAGTATTCGTTCTGATATATGCATGATGAAAGGGGATATAAGAACGCAATCTGCTTCCTCTTCAGTCTTCCTTTACATCTCAGGAGAGACCAATGGTATCATTAATTTCGGCGATGAAGAGGGAGACAAGGAAATCCAACACGACAAGATCAAACCGTATACACGGAAATGGGAAAAGAGTGTCATGGACGGCATCGACGAGTTAGATCTTATTGCAAGGAAACTGCAATTTGGTAATAACCACCATTGTGATGTCATGCATGATGTTCCGGCTGTGTTCTTCTCGACGGGGGGGTATACGGGTAATGTTTATCACGAATTCAATGATGGGATTCTACCATTGTTCATTACTTCACAGCATTTCAACAGGAAGGTTGTGTTTGTCATTCTTGAATACCATAGCTGGTGGATTCTTAAATATGGAGATGTGCTTTCTCAACTCGCTGATTATCCAGCAATAGATTTTAGTGGGGACAAGAGAACTCATTGCTTCCCAGAAGCCATTGTTGGCCTAAGAATCCATGATGAGCTCGCCGTGGATTCATCGTTGATGGAGGGGAGTAAGAGCATTGTTGATTTTCGAAATCTTTTAGACCAAGCTTACTTGCCTCGAATTATGGGTTTGATCCAAGACGAGGAACGAGAAGCGCATGAAAAACTGGTGCACAAGCTTTCTTTGTCCCCAACATCATCAGAAACCTCAACGAAAATGGAAAAGGAAGTGCAAGAGGATCAATCAGAGAAGCCTAAGCTACTGATTTTGTCGCGGAATGGTTCCAGAGCGATAATTAATGAGAATTTGTTGGTGAAAATGGCAGAGAAAATGGGGTTTCGAGTTGAAGTGTTGAGGCCCGACCGGACCACAGAAATGGCAAAGATTTATAGGGCACTTAATTCAAGCGATGTCATGATTGGGGTACATGGGGCAGCCATGACACATTTTCTTTTCATGAAACCTGGCTCTGTGTTTATTCAAGTTATTCCCCTTGGAACTGAATGGGCAGCAGAGACATATTATGGGGAACCTGCAAGGAAGCTTGGTTTGAAGTATATTGGCTATGAAATCGTGCCTAAAGAGAGCTCACTGTATGACAAATACGATAAAGATGATCCGGTTCTTAGAGACCCAAACAGCGTTACTCAAAAGGGATGGGAATACACGAAGACTATCTATCTTGATGGCCAAAATGTGAGACTAAACCTCGGAAGATTTAGGAAGCGTTTGGTTCGCGCTTATAACTACTACAATGCTAAAATGAACCAGCATCTTCATCTCCAATCACAGTGACTTGCTTTTATTTTTTTGCTTAGTTTATTCTATTATCCGTATGCCCCATTGTTTATACATGATTTTTTGACCGCTGTAAATTAGCTAGCAGGAAATGAAAAGCTGGAAGAATCCTTTGTATAGATTAGTGAAATGTGCATATCCAGCAGAAATAAAGAAGCTTCTTTCTGGGAAATATTAGGACGGCTGAATTCTGAAGCAACACTTCTTTATTTTCTTGTACAAACTTGGATTACTTCAATAAATCTAAATGGGTTTTCTTAATTGGAAAACAATACTATGCCCACTCCATTTGATACCTTCATTTGACCGCTTGCCAAAAGAGTTTTATTTTATTTTATTTTTTATTTAGTGATTAAGGAAATGATTTTAAGTGTATTGAGATTTTTTTTTTAAAATCTTTAAATGTATTAAAAAAATGTGAAAAAAAACTAAAAAAAAAAGAAAAAAAATTTACACTGGGCGGTAAGCCCAGCGGTCAAATTGGGGCGTGTGAAGAAATAGCAGTGCACAATGTAGACAGTTCATTTGCTGAAATGCCTCAATGGGCGTGTACTATTCCAATGTGATATTACAGAGTATATTTTCACCATATTTAGCACTCAATGCTTGTACAGTATTTATAGACAAGAAAAACAAATCCAATCATATTCCATAATATTTCTAGATGCTTCTAGAGTCATCTTCCGTATCAGATTGTGAGAACCTCGTGATATTGCTCTTCTGTTGTGCAGTATTCTGTTGTGCATTCTGTTGAGATCTATTTGCAGCAGATGCGTGCTGTGAGCTGGCGTGCAAAGGTGCAGAGTATTCGATTGTGCTAATATCTCCCAGCGATTCAAGTGGCACCTCCATGATGGTGAGGCTTGATCGTAGAAGAGAGAAACGAGCTGAGGAGAGCGGCTTTGTAAGGATATCAGCAATTTGGTCTTTACTTTGAAGAAACTTGACAGCAAGTGTTTTGGCAACCACACGATCACGGACGAAATGATAGTCCAAATCAACATGTTTAATTCGTGAGTGCATAACAGGATTAATAGATAAGTAAGTAGCAACAAGATTATCACAAAATAAAGTGGGAATATCAAAAATAACAATTCCTAATTCAGTTAATAAGGATTGTAACCAAAGAATTTCACAAGCCGTGTTTGCCACTGACTTGTATTCCGCCTCAGTTGAGGACCTTGCAATAGTGGGTTGTTTCTTTGAACCCCAAGAAATTAAATGTGAACCAAGATAAATGCAAAAACCTCCAGTAGATTTACGATCATTAGGGCAACCAGCCCAATCCGCATCCGAAAAGGCAGTTATTTTAAAGGAAGAAGTAGGAGACAGGTATAGACCAAAAGAAGAAGTGAGGCGAAGATAACGGAGGATATGTTTAACAGCTTGCCAGTGAGTGAGGCGAGGACAATGCATGTATTGACATACTCTGTTAACTGCAAATGAGATGTCGGGTCTAGTAAATGATAGATATTGAAGGCTCCCAACTATACTGCGATAGAGTTGTGAATCCTCAAAGGAAGGTCCATCAACAGCAGTAAGTTTAGTGGAAGAGGCCATCGGAGTAGTTACTGTTTTGGACTGATGCATATTAGTGCGATGAAGAAGATTAGAAATATAGCGATGTTGAGATAGGAATAAACCAGAAGAGTTTCTATAAACTTGAATGCCAAGGAAATAGTGTAGGATGCCAAGGTCTTTAACAGGGAATGTGATGCAAAGCAACAATAAAATCTTTTATCAGAGAATCATTAAAAGCGGTGACAACTATATCATCTACATAGACTAATACATAAATGGAGACAGATGCAGTGGAAAGAATAAATAGAGAAGAATCAGATGTGGAAGCATGAAAACCTAAATCTAACAGTCGAGAACTCAATTTAGCAAACCAGGCCCTAGGGGTTTGTTTCAAACCATATATTGATTTTCGAAGCTTACAAATAAACTGAGGGTAGTCCGGATTTACAAACCCAGTCGGCTGATGCATGAAAACATCCTCCTCCAGATCCCCATGCAAGAACGCGTTCTGCACATCCATTTACGATCCATCAATGGCTCCTCCACCTCCGACTCCCTCCCTCACCAATACCGCTGCTCACCTTCTCACTGTTAAGCTTTCTCATGACAATTTTCCTCTCTGGAAAGCTCAACTTCTTGCTTTCCTCAAAAGCCATCAACTATACGACTATGTTGATGGCTCATTACCCCTTCCCCCACCTTCCATTGATGACAAACCCAACCCAGCTCACAACTCTTGGCTTCTACAGGATCAGATGATCATCTCGGCTCTCTATTCTTCCCTCACCGACACTATTCTCTCTCAAGTAGTTGAATGCTCCACATCTCACGAAATCTGGACCACGCTCACCAATCTTTACTCTGCTCAATCTACCGCCCACCTCATGCAAACACAGTATCAATTGGCCACTCTAAAAAAAGGTTCAGGCTCTGATACCATGTGAAGAAATAGCAGTGCACAATGTAGACAGTTCATTTGCTAAAATGCCTCAATGGGCGTGTACTATTCCAATGTGATATTACAGAGTATATTTTCACCATATTTAGCACTCAGTGCTTGTACAGTATTTATAGACAGGAAAAACAAATCCAATCATATTCCAGAATATTTCTAGATGCTTCTAGAGTCATCTTCCGTATCAGATTGTGAGGACTTCGTGATATTGCTCTTCTGTTGTGCAGTATTCTGTTGTGCATTCTATTGAGATCTATTTGCAGCAGATGCGTGCTGTGAGCTGGCGTGCAAAGGTGCAGAGTATTTGGTTGTGCTAGTAGGGCGGCATAGTAGCCGCACCCTTCTTAATTTCTGAGTCTTCATACATTTTAAGCTCTGTTTGGATTGGGATATGATATGAGATAAGTTGAGATGATTTGTGAATAATAGTGAGATTTGTGAGTTGAAATTTGTGAATAATAGTGAGATGATATCTCTCAATCCAAATAAGCTCTTAGGCTGCGTTTGGTTGCAAGATTCAGCTAAGCTCAGCTGCTGAACTCAGTCTAATTTTAAGTTGATTCTAACATCCAAACATCAAACTCCTCAAATTACTACACTTATCTTAACTCAAAACATCATTATACATGAGACCCACAACTTTTTTCAACTTAACACCCAAACACACTTTTAGCTTAGTTCAGATGAGCCCCATATAACTACTACTCAAACTCAGATTAACATCTAAACACAACCTAAATGAATTTCGTTAGAAAAAATACTTTAATCACAAAAAAATTACACAAAAGTAAATTATCAAATTGACTTAGCTTGATGTGGTACGTCAGATTGTAAAATTATTTTTATTATAAAATAAATCTAATAGATTCCATAAAACCACATTAGTTTATAAGTTTATTTTGTATAATCTCTTTGTGTCTCTAACAGTTATCATTTCGTTAGCATGGTATTATCCAAGTTGTGAACTTTGTACATGATGAGCTTCATCCGCGTTTTTGGTCTCTAGGAAAATCAATGCCAATTTCTGATAACTATTTACTTCTTCTGTTTTCCGTTGTCCTTCAAATTTTGCAATTTGAAGTGGTTTATTTTAGGGACAATTACAAAATTGGGCCTCAGCTCATTCTTAGCATATATAAAAAAAAGAAATTTTATTTTTGTCTGGTATTTTCACGTGAAGCGAAAGAATCAGTTAACAAGAAGCAGAGACCTTTCGCAGTCAAAACTGAGCTCTGTAATGTCGGAGAGATTGGAATATGCATCCGCAATCAACAATCAGCAGACAGTTCGCCCCATCTGATATTCTGCTCCCTTTAAAGTACGTTAAATATTCCGATCACTCGATCAGACACCTGAAATCTATTCCAGGTTTACGTGTGTTGTAGCTCAATTGTCAGCATGTCAGTATGCTTTGAGTCAAAGCATCACTGCAGTCATCTTCACCTAATGTCATGCTGTCTATAACCAACGCTTCATAATCTTTGTTGATGGGTGGACTGGCGGAGGCGTCTTGGCATTCCTATCATCTTTTGCATCTACAAAAAAAAAAAAGAAAAAAGCAGAGTCTCAGATCATAAACATTTAAATAAACTCAATTTGTCATATGGTTTTTGGGTGGTGTAGGGACACTAGGTTTGGTTTGCTTACTAGAGTCACTTGGCTTCCCTCCAAGAGAAGATCTTCGTGACTTGTCAGATCCTGATGCTTGAATGCCGGTTAGGGATTGCCTCCTCTGAATCCTACCATTAGCTGTCATTGGTGTCTTTGCATCGTTTGTATTAGATGCACCTTTGATGGGTGACCGTGGTTCCATCAGGTTCTGCTGGTTCCTGCAATTTTGAATGTATGAATAGTCACTGTAAGACCATCATACCATGGCATATCAATGCTGTAATTCCAGCATCCCATTGTTTCTTCAATTATAGCTAATGGGATGAAAAAGCCACCAATTAAATATGATATGCCCTATATATATATTTATATATATTCTGACAGCCAAAGCTCCTCCCTATCATTAAAAAAAAACATTAAAAAATTTATAGAAAAAAATAGTCTCACCTCTTCTCAGAGCCATTTATCAGCTTTCCAATCGTCCTCAGTGATCTCCTTATTTGAGACCCTTTACCATTCGTGCTACTAATCAAGTTGGGGGTCTGGGACTCTTTAGAAAGACTGAGCTCACCTTGTATCACAACAAACTGAGCCTCATTTCTGGTGGGTATTAATGGTTCAGGTGTCTTTGGTAGCTGAAGAGTAGGAATTTGTGTTCTACTATCAGTTTTTAGGAATCGCTTCTGATAGTTAGTACTAGTAGGACTTCGGCGGGGAGCCTTAGCATGAGATACATCCATTGCCATGGAACCTCCATTGCTAAAATGCCCATAAGGCTTTGTGACCGCATCTGCATCTTGAATGTGCCTGTACTTCTGTGCCGACACTGTCTCAGATGATAGAGGCTTTGTTCTGTCATCTGACACTTTTATCTTCAAATTATCCTTCTTAACATATGGACCTTCCAAACTCAATCTTCTTGAACGAGTTGGCACAGAAGGGGTTCCCTTCCGATCTTCAATATTCATTTGTTTCTCAGTTTTTGTGCTACAATTCTCAATGCTCAGTCTTCGAGGACGTGGAGGAGTTCTCTCAGCCACTGCTCTTGGCTTCTCACAGGGAGATTTCAGCTCCTTTGTTTTGTTTAACTGCATACTCTGAGCTTCCTTGTTTGCCAATGCCTTCTTTAGGCTCTCAATCTGCAAGATATATATTAAAAAAATACGCCTGTTATAGTAATTAACTTGACCTGTGGCAGTTTGCGATGAACCATGGCAGGTATTAGTGCTGGATAACTAATACGGCTCTGTTAAAGCCCCAAATCTGCTAGATATATAGAAGACTAACAGAAAAAAATCCAGATAATTTTGCAATGAATGACGCAGCAATATTTGGTCCAAAATGATCGAAGGAAGTAGAAGCAAATCCTTTTGTAATGAATATGTCTACCTGTTCCTTAAGTTGCATAACGTCTCTGTTCTCCCTGTTCATACGAGCAGCTCCGAGTTCAACAGTTGAGACCCTCTGAGCAAACTTTAGAGTGCTGAATGTTTCACCAAAAGAATCTTCTTCCGGACTCACATGAGCAAACATTAATGTTTTAGCATGTCCACCTAAAATACAAATTTATTATACAAGTGTCTAATTACAAAAAGAGTTCACTCTTTTTGGGAACAACAATCCTATGAAATATCTGATTGCCCTGGTTGGAGACTACTAAGAAGGCAGAGTACATTATGATGAAAGAGACAAGCCAGTGATTTGGAAAGATGAAACACAGTACCTAGGGAATCTTGCAAGAGCAGTGTGAGTTTGCTGTTTCGGTAAGGGATGTGTGAGTTTTTCTGAGCCAAGGCCATAATAACATCTCCTAGACAAGAAAGAGACTTGTTAATATACTGTGCCTCCTTGAGCCTGTCTCCTGTAACTTCAGATTTGTCCACTCGTTCACTTCCTGCAAGGTCTACCAAATGCAGGCAACTACGAAGAATGTTTCCGGATATATCTTCTCCATGCACATGTACTGTTAGAACACTGCAGGTAAATGCTAAACCATCAAATCATTACTGACCTCAACCTCTTATTCAATTATCAAACTTAACAAACTCAATATGTCAATGTCCAACTTGGTTGTGAGAACATCAATCTTTTTTCTAATAATTACCAAGTTCAAAAAGATAACAGCTCTCCAAACTGACCTGTGAGAACGACTACTTCGGTTGTTAATTGCAGTAGAACTGACGGCTCGATTCACCTCACCAAATTTCATTAGGTTCAGAACCTCAGTGGTGGACTTAACAGTCCGCATGGTAGCATCAGGAAGACAAAAGCCATTATCGCTAGTACAGCTCCGAATTTCTAACTTGTGCTTAGTTAAGAAAAACACATATAAGTTCACGTGCATAATCAAAACCCATTGCAATATGATTTTTCCAGTTCTTTTGGTACTCTAATCAATATTAATCAGTAAAGTAAAAGGCCAATAGGGAAGGATATTTGGTAGTTGATGAATCTTCTGCAAGAAGGTCGCGTACTTGTTCATTATATATTTCAACCATCTGGACATGAATGTCATAATTTATCATGTCTCTCCTTTTATTAGACAACTGGAAGAGATAGTTCAGAGCAAGATAATTGATCCCTCTGTCTTTCGTCGACCCATCTGGAGGGCCACTCTGTCATCACATAAAAGCATCAGATGGAAGAATGCAAAATAGAAGATTAATTATACCGAGGCAAAACCTGCCATCCTATATATCTTACCATGGTATGTGTTTTTCCAGATCCAGTTTGACCATAAGCAAAAATGCATACATTGTAACCATCCATTACAGACCGAATTAATGGTTGTGTGTCCTTAAAAACTTTATCTGAAAATAGAAAGGGAATTTATGTAAAGCAATTTAAATAATGTAAAAACTAAAATTAGTAGAACCTCATAAGATACACAACCTTGGGTAGCTTTGGGACCAAAGACCCTGTTGAACTGAAAAACTTTCTTTCCCTCTTTTTGGGGCTTTAATGGGTCTAAGATCACAAGCGTGCCATCCTCTCCAATAAAATCTATCATGTTTTTGGTTTCTGGACTAAAGGAGGGCCTAATCCTGCAGTAAACTCGAATATTCCCTGAGGATAGTATTAATCAGGGATAAATCATTAGTAAGATCTTACTGCTGAGACTTAAATTAACATCGGGCACATACATTCAATTATTATGTCTCAAAAAGTAGATTTACCTTTCAAATCCTGAACCATGTTGTATAAATTTCTGTTCTCCTTCACGACTCTATAATATCCACTAGCAGCAGAAGACATTTCCTGTACCTGATATTCTGAACCCAGACAAAAGACAACCATATTTTAATCTTCACGAAACTTATAGACTCAGTGAGGACATGGTTATCTAAGTTCATTATCAAGCCAATATATGGGTTTAGGACATCAATCCATTTCAAAAGCTCCATATGCTGTAAAAAGTGACAATCTTGGCAAGATTCCAAATTACTGGTTTCAATTACTAAAACAAGATTAATGGTTAAAAATTAACAAAAAACAAAATATACACAAATATACGCTATCAAGACAAATTACTGAAGAATCTTGCTTTGCAGACCTCATAGATGATCAAATTTGTACTTTTCCTGGTCAGTAAGGATGCAAAAGACCATTATCTAAAAAAAACTTAAATTGAGGGAAGCATCAAAATATAATACATGGTTTGTCTTTACATATAAGCTGATGGACTGTTTTGATATGTACATATAAGCTGATAAACGTAGGAACTAATTTACTGTTAAGTTCCATGGTATCAATAGTTCAACAACTCTAGTTCCTCTAGCAGCATACCCAGGTCTTTCAAATCCCTCCGCAGCTGGGACTGCAAGTATTCAAACTCCTTTTTTGTTGATGACCAAAGGGCCTTGAGATCCTGCAAAATGAACAACGTTCCAAGTCTACGAATTATATATGCACAAAACTCCCATTGCTTGTCTAAACTACATTTTAAGACTACCCTCAGGTTTAAATAAGATAAACTTTGATGTTAAAAAGAGAATCCATCTTAATTTCAACTCTATGCATTCATGCTTGTGTCATTAAAAAAAAAACTCAAAGACAACCACAATTTTTTAGTGTTAGAGATATATTAGCTAAAATTTCCGGTTAGTTTTATAGCTGTCATATATTAGTTGGTATTTGATTATGTTTCCATATAAGCCATTCAAATAGTGTAAATGGAAACCTTTTGACTATGAGAAAAGTTTTGCTTAAAAACCTCAATATGGTTAAGATTAGAAGAAAAACTTACCAAAAGCTCCTTTTCTTGCATTTTAAATAGATGCCTGTGGTTGCAGTTACCTTTTCTCAAGTGAGATCTGGGTCCCTATAAGAGAGATGTACAAAAGACAAATAACAATCTGCCATAAAAAATAAAGAGTGCAGCATCTAACTCATTAGCTAAATCATGTCAATCACCAAAGCAGAGGTTCTTCACAAGTTTATTGGATTTACATAAAACACTTGTTAGATCCCAAGATTGAAATAATTAGTACAGCTTCAGGTGAAGAAAGTGTCATCTTGCGTTTCTTTGAGACTCCAAGCAAGGACTTAGATGTAAAACAATTATAGGGCAGATTTGAAAAAGGAAATAGAAATCCATTTTAAAATCAAGGTTTTGAAATTTAATAATTTCAAAAGTGTATTCATACCATAAAACCACATTATTAAGAATACTATGAATAAGATACCTTGAAGTTTTCAAGTGCAGATATATCCTCCAAAGGCTTAAATGTTGATTGTGGAGGTGAGCTACTTCTTTCTTTGAATAAATCTATTATCTTCATTTGCATCCGATTTTGGACAAAGAAAATATAACACTATTAGGTTCTTAACAGCTCATGTAAGAAATAGCATTGCCACCAAAATAAATAAATAAATAAAGAGAGAGTTTCAAAATGACAAATAATCTCAAACTTCTCACATTAATACGACACCAAGTTTATTAAGCTATG